>CAWUFW010000466.1:3004695-4330534 GCA_963921515.1 Calotriton arnoldi
TTTGCTTGTTCCTGTCGATCACTAATCTCCTGCCCTGGCTGTCTTCTATCTTGTGTTTTCCATCTCTGTTGTATCTCTCCAGTGGTGACACGCTCCTTGTTCCTGTTGATCAATAATCTCCTTCCCTGGCTGTCTTCTATCTTGTGTTTTCCATCTCTGTTGTATCTCTCCAGTGGTGACACTTTGCTTGTTCCTGTCGATCACTAATCTCCTTCCCTGGCTGTCTTCTATCTTGTGTTTTCCATCTCTGTTGTATCTCTCCAGTGGTGACACGCACCTTGTTCCTGTTGATCACTTATCTCCTTCCCTGGCTGTCTTCTATCTTGTGTTTTCCATCTCTGTTGTATCTCTCCAGAGGGGAGAGTTTGCTTGTTCCTGTCGATCAATAATCTCCTTCCCTGGCTGTCTTCTATCTTGTGTTTTCCATCTCTGTTGTATCTCTCCAGTGGTGACACGCTCCTTGTTCCTGTTGATCACTCATCTCCTTCCCTGGCTGTCTTCTATCTTGTATCTCTCCAGTGGTGACACGCTCCTTGTTCCTGTTGATCACTCATCTTCTTCCCTGGCTGTCTTCTATCTTGTATCTCTCCAGTGGTGACACTTTGCTTGTTCTTTTGATCACTAATCTCCTTCCCAGGCTGTCTTCTATCTTGTGTTTTCCATCTCTATTGTACCTCTCAGTGGTGACACTGCTTGTTCCTTCGATCACTGATCTCCTTCCCTGGCAGTCTTCTATCTTGTACCTCTCCAGTGGTGACACTTTGCTTGATCCTGTTGATCACTAATCTCCTTCCCTGGCTGTCTTCTATCTTGTGTTTTCCATCTCTGTTGTATCTCTCCAGTGGTGACACTTTGCTTGTTCCTGTCGATCACTAATCTACTTTCCTGGCTGTCTTCTATCTTGTACCTCTCCAGTGGTGACACTTTGCTTGTTCCTGTTGATCACTAATCTCTTGCCATGGCTGTCTTCTATCTTGTGTTTTCCATCTCTGTTGTATCTCTCCAGTGGTGACACTGCTTGTTCCTTCGATCACTAATCTCCTTCCCTGGCTGTCTTCTATCTTGTGTTTTCCATCTCTGTTGTATCTCTCCAGTGGTGACACTGCTTGTTCCTTCGATCACTAATCTCCTTCCCTGGCTGTCTTCTATCTTGTGTTTTCCATCTCTATTGTATCTCTCCAGTGGTGACACTTTGCTTGTTCCTGTTGATCACTAATCTCCTTCCCAGGCTGTCTTCTATCTTGTGTTTTCCATCTCTGTTGTATCTCTCCAGTGGTGACACTTTGCTTGTTCCTGTTGATCACTAATCTCCTTCCCTGGCTGTCTTCTATCTTTTTTTTCCCATCTCTGTTGTATCTCTCCAGTGGTGACACATTCCTTGTTCCTTCGATCACTAATCTCCTTCCCTGGCTGTCTTCTATCTTGTGTTTTCCATCTCTGTTGTATCTCTCCAGTGGTGACACTTTGCTTGTTCCTTCGATCACTAATCTCCTTCCCACGCTGTCTTCTATCTTGTGTTTTCCATCTCTGTTGTATCTCTCGAGTGGTGACACTTTGCTTGTTCCTGTCGATCACTAATCTCCTTCCCTGGCTGTCTTCTATCTTGTGTTTTCCATCTCTGTTGTATCTCTCCAGTGGTGACACGCTCATTGTTCCTGTTGATCACTCATCTCCTTCCCTGGCTGTCTTCTATCTTGTATCTCTCCATTGGTGACACTTTGCTTGTTCCTTCAATCACCAATCTCCTTCCCTGGCTGTCTTCTATCTTGTGTTTTCCATCTCTGTTGTACCTCTCCAGTGGTGACACTGCTTGTCGCTGTCCTTGGAGGAATGACTCAGACCTACCATGAATATTTTCACCACAGTGATCTTAAACAAATATCTATATTGTCTGATGTGCATGTAAGTAGCTACGGCTGCTAAGCGAAGCCTAATAGATGTGTATGCAAACCCTGACTTTTGTACCAGGTAGCAGATATTATCCTGAACTGATGCCCGCAGAGGTGGTACACGTCTACTCATGCAGTAATGTATAAATCATTTCCATTTTGTGGCATAGCAATTTCATGCAGTAGATCTGCGAGCCTCACACAATTTCTGTAAACTCCAAGTCCTCGGGTGCCAAATCACAATGCTCATTTCTTGATATCTGGATGACTCTGCTGTCCCTGATGCCGAGTTAACAGTTCGGCTCCAAAGGCAAATTCTCGTGCGGGTAGAGAGACACTCCCAGTAGCACTGAGCTCTATGGCTGCCTAGCCGACGTCAGAGCAGTTAGAGTGATCGTCACAGATGTTTGTCCCAGCTGCTTCACAGGCAGGAGGAAGTGAAGAAAAAGCTCAGGCAAATATACCTGACCAATTCACCCATAGTGCATCGCCCATGGACTTTGGGTATCTGGAGGTGAACTTTAGGCGTTTTGCATTTTCTGTGGCGGCTAACAGATCAACTGTGGGTGTCCCCTGTTTCCAGGACTGCTGATGAAGTAATTATGGGTTCATCTCCCACTTGATTACCCGTTGATGCATCCTGGTTTACAGGTCTCCACCCCCAGCAGATGCTACGACTGGCCACTGCTATATTGATTCTGCTAGTGCCGCCTTGTTTTCGCATGTAATAGATGATAGTCATGTTGTATGTTCTCACTAGTACTGTGAGTGCTAATTGTCCTGCCATTAGCTTCAAGAAATGTTATACAAACCATGTCTGACTCGAATGGCAAAAATAAATATCTGAGGTGGGTCTTTGTTTTAGTGCATTGTGGGTTTCAGGAAGAGATCATGACAAGGCCTGGCCAACATTTTAATTTCGCCACAGTAATCAGAGTTATTTCAATAATTTGGTGTTACACTGTTGAAGCAAAAAAAATGAATATTGCGCGATTATAGCCGTTCGCAAAAATCCTACCATAAGAGAACAGGAACAACAAACAGCGAGCGGCTGTTGCTGTTCATGTTCTGTTGCATTTATCACTATTTTACTAGAGCACAATGCTTCCTCGGGTCTATATTGGGCATAAGGGTACTTTTTGTGCTAAGCGCTACATGCTGGGTTATGCACCTCACGTAATTCTGCATATTCTCGCATAATTTTCTTGTAAATTTGCATAATTATGTTACAGCAATTACACCCACCCCAAATTACGACTAATCCCAAAATCAAAAATTATACTTCAAAGAAAAACAACTTGTAACGTTTGTGCCTAACACCAGTTGGCAGGAGCAGGGAGAGCACATGTTCCACAGGGACGATCAATTGTGTTTCCAGCACTGCGTCGTGAATGACGTCATCTGTGTTTCAAGCACTGCGCCGTGGATGACGGCTTCTGTGTTTCAAGCACTGCGTCGTTAATGACGTCATCTGTGTTTCAAGCACTGCGCCGTGGATGATGCCTTCTGTGTTTCAAGCACTGCGCCTTGGATGACGCCTTCTGTGTTTCAAGCACTGCGCCTTGGATGACGCCTTCTGTGTTTCAAGCACTGCGCCTTGGATGACGCCTTCTGTGTTTCAAGCACTGCGCCGTGGATGACGCCTTCTATGTTTCAAGCTCTGCGCCTTGGATGACGTCATCTGTATTTCCAGCACTGCGCCTTGGATGACGCCTTCTGTGTTTCAAGCACTGCGCTTTGGATGACGCCTTCTGTGTTTCAAGCACTGCGCCTTGGATGACGCCTTCTGTATTTCAAGCACTGCGCTTTGGATGATGCCTTCTGTGTTTCAAGCACTGCGCCTTGGATGACGCCTTCTGTGTTTCAAGCACTGCGCTTTGGATGACGCCTTCTGTGTTTCAAGCACTGCGCCTTGGATGACGCCTTCTGTGTTTCAAGCACTGCGCCGTGATGACGCCTTCTGTGTTTCAAGCACTGCGCCTTGGATGACGCCTTCTGTGTTTCAAGCACTGCGCCTTGGATGACGCCTTCTGTGTTTCAAGCACTGCGCCGTGGATGACGCCTTCTGTGTTTCAAGCACTGCGCCTTGATGACGCCTTCTGTGTTTCAAGCACTGCGCCTTGGATGACGCCTTCTGTGTTTCAAGCACTGCGCGTGGATGACGCCTTCTGTGTTTCAAGCACTGCGCCTTGAATGACATCATCTGTATTTCCAGCACTGCGCCTTGGATGACGCCTTCTGTGTTTCAAGCACTGCGCCTGGATGACGCCTTCTGTGTTTCAAGCACTGCGCCTTGGATGACGCCTTCTGTGTTTCAAGCACTGTGCCGTGGATGACGCCTTCTGTGTTTCAAGCACTGTGCCGTGGATGACGCCTTCTGTGTTTCAAGCACTGCGCCTTGGATGACGCCTTCTGTGTTTCCTCACTGCGCCTTGGATGACGCCTTCTGTGTTTCAAGCACTGCGCCTTGGATGACGCCTTCTGTGTTTCAAGCACTGCGCCGTGGATGATGCCTTCTGTGTTTCAAGCACTGCGCCTTGGATGACGCCTTCTGTGTTTCAAGCACTGCGCCTTGGATGACGCCTTCTGTGTTTCCAGCACTGCGCCTTGGATGACGCCTTCTGTGTTTCAAGCACTGCGCCTTGGATGACGCCTTCTGTGTTTCCAGCACTGCGCCTTGGATGACGCCTTCTGTGTTTCAAGCACTGCGCCTTGGATGACGCCTTCTGTGTTTCAAGCACTGCGCCTTGGATGACGCCTTCTGTGTTTCAAGCACTGCGCCTTGGATGACGCCTTCTGTGTTTCAAGCACTGCGCCGTGGATGACGCCTTCTGTGTTTCAAGCACTGCGCCTTGGATGACGCCTTCTGTGTTTCAAGCACTGCGCCTTGGATGACGCCTTCTGTGTTTCAAGCACTGCGCCTTGGATGACGCCTTCTGTGTTTGAAGCACTGCGCCTTGGATGACGCCTTCTGTGTTTCAAGCACTGCGCCTTGGATGACGCCTTCTGTGTTTCAAGCACTGCGCCTTGGATGACGCCTTCTGTGTTTCAAGCACTGTGCCGTGGATGACGCCTTCTGTGTTTCAAGCACTGTGCCGTGGATGACGCCTTCTGTGTTTCAAGCACTGCGCCTTGGATGACGCCTTCTGTGTTTCCTCACTGCGCCTTGGATGACGCCTTCTGTGTTTCAAGCACTGCGCCTTGGATGACGCCTTCTGTGTTTCAAGCACTGCGCCGTGGACGATGCCGTCTGTGTTTCAAGCACTGCGCCTTGGATGACGCCTTCTGTGTTTCAAGCACTGCGCCTTGGATGACGCCTTCTGTGTTTCCAGCACTGCGCCTTGGATGACGCCTTCTGTGTTTCAAGCACTGCGCCTTGGATGACGCCTTCTGTGTTTCCAGCACTGCGCCTTGGATGACGCCTTCTGTGTTTCAAGCACTGCGCCTTGGATGACGCCTTCTGTGTTTCAAGCACTGCGCCTTGGATGACGCCTTCTGTGTTTCAAGCACTGCGCCTTGGATGACGCCTTCTGTGTTTCAAGCACTGCGCCTTGGATGACGCCTTCTGTGTTTCAAGCACTGCGCCGTGGATGACGCCTTCTGTGTTTCAAGCACTGCGCCGTGGATGACGCCTTCTGTGTTTCAAGCACTACGCCTTGGATGACGCCTTCTGTGTTTCAAGCACTGCGCCTTGGATGACGCCTTCTGTGTTTCAAGCACTGCGCCTTGGATGACGCCTTCTGTGTTTCAAGCACTGCGCTTTGGATGACGCCTTCTGTGTTTCAAGCACTGCGCCTTGGATGACGCCTTCTGTGTTTCAAGCACTGCGCCTTGGATGACGCCTTCTGTGTTTCAAGCACTGCGCCTTGGATGACGCCTTCTGTGTTTCAAGCACTGCGCCTTGGATGACGCCTTCTGTGTTTCAAGCACTGCGCCTTGGATGACGCCTTCTGTGTTTCAAGCACTGCGCCTTGGATGACGCCTTCTGTGTTTCAAGCACTGCGCCTTGGATGACGCCTTCTGTGTTTCAAGCACTGCGCCTTGGATGACGCCTTCTGTGTTTCAAGCACTGCGCCGTGGATGACGCCTTCTGTGTTTGAAGCACTGCGCCTTGGATGACGCCTTCTGTGTTTCAAGCACTGCGCCTTGGATGACGCCTTCTGTGTTTCAAGCACTGCGCCTTGGATGACGCCTTCTGTGTTTCAAGCACTGCGCCTTGGATGACCCCTTCTGTGTTTCAAGCACTGCGCCTTGGATGACGCCTTCTGTGTTTCAAGCACTGCGCCGTGGATGACGCCTTCTGTGTTTCAAGCACTGCGCCGTGGATGACGCCTGCTGCTCTCGCCTCAACTATTTTGTAAACAAACGCTGGCCCTTCACAGGTACCTCTGCATGCATCATGTTCACAGTTTGAAGGGTCGTACAGCAGAAATTTTTTTGTAAGGGTGTCGGTCCAATGATTGTCGAAAACTATAATTACCGCAACCATGAGAATAGTTCTTCAGGCCCAGGAGCCTCTCAGCGCTCTGAAGAGCCCAGCTTTATCTATGTCACCCAGAAGTATTTTGCATTATATAGAATTTTAAGAACTAATCTACTTTTTTTTACTATGCTGTCAGCTAACAAGGAAGAGTCTGGATAGGTTGAAAACATTACTACGTATTAGTTACCCAAGTATTATTAGTCACCTATTTATTAAATGAACTTCTTGGGTTCTACTGTGGAAAATATCTCTGCACCAGCTCTTCTCAGCATGAACTAAACACAAAGGTTCATGTTTGAGTTGAGTCATAATTTAGGAGGGAAAATGTGTCCGGATAAGTGCAGTTTACAGCGAGGGTTGCAAAGTTCTTCACTTCACTCCCACAACGCCCCTCAGTGCCAATCTCTAATGACAAATTGAGAAATCGCAGAAGGGATTCCAGACTGGCTATAAGCGTAGAGCCTCTGCTTCCTGCTGCGGCAACAGAACTGTGTTCATCTCCTTCATGTTCATGACCTGGCTACTACAAAAATGATATAAGAGAATCACCTAAAATATTACAAGTTACCTCATGAATATAGGGTCTCACTCCACAGTCGCTAACGCAATCGGCCTTCTGCCGCTTTTTCTTTTTTCATGGGTTCTCTAGCCCCACCTGGGGCACCCACATACTTTTCTCTGTTGGGGGGCTGTGGGGGAAGCCTCAATGCACTGAGTTTAGGAATCCCTTCCTGGGTGCTGTCCTGCAGTGTGTGCCCTGCTTACTCCAGACACAGGGAGCAGGGGCAGCACACGTCATACATAATACTCCCCCTACTTCATGTTTGGTGATGGGGTCCCCGGAACCATCTGGATTGAGTCAGGGTTCACCAATGCCGACATAGATCTCATAGAGGGGGGCCACACAAATGCCCCTCTCCCCAGTAAAATTAAATTGATGAGGATGCGTGGAGTCACCGAGAGCATTCTCTCCAGGCCTCCAAGTTGGATTTGTATTGGGGAGCTTGATTTCTGCTGCTCACTTGCAAGACCTGTCCTCAACCTGTGCTTCTGATGCTCGCTCCTGCTTGGTGGGAGAAGGGGGATTTCTACGACCCCTCCCTGCTGCACTTCCAGCCTTTGGCAACCTGCAGGGCACCTGTGTGTCAGCAGAGTCAACGGCCAGTCCACTGACGTCCCAGGGAACCTCTCCAGTATCCCCCAGCAGGTCCATTCCCCCACTGTTCATCAGTGGTGCATAAGGGGGGCCTGCGGCACTGGCCATTGAGAGACCCATGGAGAGGTCCCAGGTGCCAGCCGCAGTTTCAGAGTCCCAAAGTCCATACTTGCAGAGGTTTATGGCACTTCCTCTTTCCAGCTGGGCATTATTCTAGCATCGCTGCCCAAATCGAGTGTCTTCTCAAGTGACTCTCTGTGCAACTGGGTTTTTAAGTGGATGTGGAAAATTCTGTAAGGGAGGCACATCTGCCCAATCCAAGGATGCCGCCATCATCACGTCTACCCCTACCCTCCTGCCCGGATCTTTGATGAATGAAAATACCTTTCCTGGGAGCCTCAGCTCTGCCCCCAACTGCACAGTTGCCCAATTCTGGTGTTTTATTTTTCATGTTTTCATACGTCAGAAGCATTTTTCAGGCTCCTCCAAAGCAGGAAGCTGTGCGGCCAGTGTTTCTACACTCCTGCTTATGTTGCTACAATTATCCAGATAGTCTCCTTGTCTGGTGTGGGAACTCTCAACCGTAACAAAAAACTAATTTACATACAAAAAATGTGGAATCGCAAATGTTTAATGGATAATGTGTGTGAAACATGGGGTGTACTGGGCCATCTGTAACTGAGGACTACGGTGTTAATTCATGTCCCAAAATGTGCTGTCAGAGACATGCTCATGTGGCCACATGTGTTCAATCAGTGAGGGAACTGATGCAGACTCACCTTTGGGGTTCCCACGGCTGTCGCCCCACTCAGATTCTTCACAGCCCACTGGATAAATTTCAGCCTCTTCTTTAACAATAACTGACAAAGACTCGTGCTCTGTTAGTGACAGCAGAAGAACTGGTTAAGACTGCTTCGAAATGAAAATGTGTATTTGTTTGTGTGCAGCAAATCACATTTGAATCAGACACGTTGTGCTTTCATTCAGCATAAGGGACATTCAAGCAGGTTTGATGGGTTACAAATCCCAACACAGCTGGAATTGGGATTAATTAAGAACACCACAATGTGGGACAAGAGGAGCAAACAGACATTTGAATGCAATTTCAGAAATGCAGAAACATGCTTAAAACATTAGCAATAGGCCTTCTTCATCTATGCACTTAGGGTCTGGAACAACATCCCTGTTATCCATCAGCCCCCACGCTGCTCCAATTTACGAAAGAGTTGGGGACTCACCTTGTTAAAGAACACTACATTGTAATGCAGAAAGAGTCAACTCTTGCCCTCGGTAACCAGCTACACCTCTAATCCACATGCTGGTGTCTTTGCCTTAGAGCATGTACAGCGCAAGCTGCCTTTTGCCTAGGTTTCTGCTACATAACTACCACGGGGATGCATGTACACATACATACAAAGTGAGGCATATGCAAACGAAAAACCTAACGGCCGTCATCTCGCTTTAATAGCCTAATTAAATAATCACATGATTACTCAGTCCTCTAGTGTCAAGAGACAATTTCTTAGTGTTTGAACTCTTGCAGCGAAGTGCAGGCCCAAAATGCCAATGGATTTTCTAAAAGGAGGAAGGACTAGAATTTGAAGACGGTCCAAGGTGTTTGGGTGAATGTAAGAGGTGCTGATGAGCATACATTACGTTTCAGGTATGTGGTTAGGGTGTCAGAGAGGTAGCCTGGGTTTGTCCCATTGATGGTGTTGTTGCTTCAACATGAAATACCTTGAAAAAACAAGCGATAAGAGGCGTTTGGCAAAACAGGAACAGTTTGTTTAATTAAACAGTGCGGCCGGGAGCACAGTCACAGGGTCTGAGGACTGTCTCAATTTACAATCGGTCTAACAGACTTTTATACAGTTCATTGGATGCAATAAAATGATTGCACCACTCCTTTTTTTTTAAAGAAATGCGGACCACTGTCTTTGGAGCCATAAATTAATGTACTGGATGAGGAATCCAGGTGGGCCCGACCTTGCGTGGACACAATGCAGCCAGTAGATAACATGTCCAGAATTCCGGCCTGGGGAGCACGTGGTCACTGCATGTACTGTGTGTGCTGTGTCCTGATTGGCTAACTTTAAATGGCATCTCACTTTATGGTGTTTTGGGAACACGTGCATCTCTCCGGCCATGTGTCCTTTATTGGGGCCACTCTCCTTGGACCGTTGTGGTATCGTTGCGCCTATCTGTGAGATTGATGTGGGATTTCCTGTTCGCGCGTTTGTCTGCTGGCTACGTGTCACCCCAGCAGTGATCTGTCAATCAGTGGCCTCGGGCCTGGGTCTCAGGGCCTGCCGAACTACGCATTTCTGAGTTGGGGTTGACGTGGATTTCACAATGTGCAAATTCGTCAATAAAGATGCCTTTGATAAGATAGATCGGGCAATATTTTTGAAAAAATGAAGGAAAATGGGTGTGCTTGACACCCTTCTCTAATTAATAATTGCCCTGCGTCCCTCCACCTGGTGCCAACTGCTATTAGGGGGCAACCAAGCATTATCCTCTGTAATTCCAACAAAAAATGGGCTGAAACAAGGGTGTCTGCTGGCCCCACTGCTTTTTTTCTTGTATGTTTCGGACCTCCCCATGTTTTCCAGCTGATAGGAGAGATGCTCCTAAAATAGGTGGCTGTCCCTTCCCCTGTTTGATGTATGCAGACGACATGGTAACAGTAATTC
Organism: Calotriton arnoldi; assembly: GCA_963921515.1. Classification (NCBI taxonomy): domain Eukaryota; kingdom Metazoa; phylum Chordata; class Amphibia; order Caudata; family Salamandridae; genus Calotriton; species Calotriton arnoldi. The sequence continues at coordinate 3,014,917 of CAWUFW010000466.1, forward strand.
TGGATTTGACACCTAAGGGCTTGAAAAATAGGTTGGTGTCTCTCCAACAATATACGGACGTACACTATTTGAAGATCAATGTCTCAAAGAGCAAAATTAGAATTTTAAAAAGCAGGAAGTGTAGGAAGATTACCAGTTATGTCTGAAGCACAGGCTCAGAGAAACTGGAGATTATAAATTCGTATCCCTATTTAGGGAAAGTGGTAACTGCTAATATACTGGATGAAGCCCACATAGAACATTGTCCCTCTGAAGCTTTTTCTTGGTGGCAAGGGGGGGTGAACGCACTTTATGCACATGCTTTCCAATTTCAAAGTGAAAGTCCCTCCTACATTACTGTACACGATAGAATCTATTAATGTGATTAAAAGGGACTTTCTGGGGAAAATAAAAGGGCAGATTTTACGCAAATTGTGTAATTTTAACTCATCTGTTTCGACCCCAGTAGTGAGGTTGGAATTTGGTCCGATAACTTCCTATGTACAAGGATTAGCTAGTGTGATTCGGTGGGGTTATCAGCTGAAGAACAGAGAAAAGGATTCCTTGAGGGGTTTTTGAACTATGAAATATTTGGTTCGGACTAGGGTAAATATTCTTTCTCTCGAGATTTTTCCCTGGCGTTGAGCTACTTTGATTTACCGGAAGAGCTTGTGGTTTTCCTCTCTCCTTTAGAATTTACAAATCTTTTAAAAGGCACTGGCCGAGTTGTTAGTTAGAGATCTCACGTGTTATATGACAAAGGATGGCGGTGATCTCCCTGTCTTGTTACCCTAAGGTATCCCAGAAGTATCTGGCCTGGAATTTGGACATGGCATGCGCCGTTTTGTGACTTTATTGTGAATTCATTTGCTTCCGCTTAATGATTTAACACAAATTGGTCTTCTTCTGAGAAAACAGGGAAAATTGTAATGTGTGATTTGGGGATTCAGAACCTTAACCATATTCTTTGAGTTTGTCCTGCTTTGCCATCTCAACGCCGTAGGTTGTTATGGCCAAGGTTTTTACAGAACAATGTTAACTCTGTAGAAGCTGCGCAAGAGTTTCTGTTTTACCCCCAAAAAAAGAAGTAATTTCTGCAAAAACATTTACATTTTTTAAGGATTGGGTGAACTTATTTTAATGTGGTAGTAAGATTGCAGCATCGTTAGGAGAGAGAACTCATCTGGTTGCTTGTTATATAGTAATTTGCTCATAATGACTGCTTCTATGTTGGGGGAGATCTTTTTTGGGAGCTTATGACGGAGTGGAGTAATTTGCACATAATTCTTCTGCTATGTTGGGGATGAACCTCTGAATTTTTGTGCTCTATAAATTGGTTTAGCTAAACAAAAATTCAATTCTCTTAAAGATTGATGAATGTATTCCTAGTTGGATTTAGGATTGCTTTTATGTCTGGGGTAGAATGCCTCTGGCTGCTCATTTCGGAGTCATTTGCACATAGTTTCATTGCCATGTTGCTGGAAAAACTTTACCAATGTTATTATGGAATGATTTATAGATAAGATCTGTATTTTAAGTTTCATGAATTCTGTTTTCTCAGTACCTAGGTGACAGTTATGGAAAGGAGATTAAGTGTATATATTTATATATTATCTGAAGTCTCTTTTCAGGAGGTAATGTTATTTTATGTATTTGTTGAAAGTTGGAAAGGATGACAGGAACAGATATCCGAGTATACTTCTTTATTGACCATCCACTCTCCAACCATTCTGAAACACCAACATTCTAAGGTGAGCTCTCACCGGGGGAAACCAAAGATGGAGGCAGGGGGAGGGGTGGACGGAATGTACCAAAAGGGGAACAAGAATACAACACACCTCCCTTCCTATACAATGAAAGGAGATAACTAAATCCATAACGTTATATAAAAAAGTTAGCAAGGAAAACCTGGAACATAGAGATGACACTTAAGGTCTTTAAGTCATGTCTTTAAACAGAATTACTTTCACAGGTGAAATTAGGAACATATAGGTCACATTACTGATCTAGCGATTTTGTCACAACTCCACCATTGCCCATTGTCAAGTTGGACAACATTGTCGGGAGCTTTAGCAATGCGGCAAGGGGGATATAATTTACTCTGGCTGTGCCAGTCTTTAGTATCTCTCTTGACTTGTACCACATCGCCAACTTTCCAGTCGGGGATTTTTACGCCGTGCTTCTGATCGTACCATTCTTTGTAATTGTTTTGATGCAAATCCACCTTCCTAGTAATTTCTTCTTGGTTGGGAATTGTTTCTCTGCCTCCTTCCAGCCAACTAGGGTTGAATTTGGTGCACGGCTCTCTCCGACGGAGTGAGACGAAAGGGGAAATTCCCGTTACTAAGTTCGGGGAGGTGTGATATGCCCATAAGCAATTTCGTAGGTGGTGTTCTACGTCGTGACCGTTGGCCACAGCCAATTGAATATGTTCTTTGATCATCCTGTTAGCTCGCTCAACTAGCCCATTAGCTTTTGGGCAATACAATGCTGTCAACTCATGTTTTATGTTCATGTTGTCTAGAAATTCCTTCATGGCCTGCGAGGTGAACTGTACTCCGTTGTCCGTGTTCAAAGTTGCGGGTGTGCCCTCCTTAGAGAGTACATCCTTGAGAAATTCCAACACTGTTGTGGTGCTGACACGATGCACAAACTTCTGGGTGATCCAATGTGAGGTGTAGTCAATTAGGACGAGCATAAATCGCCTTTGGATACCCAGGTTGTCCATGGGTCCTATGATGTCCATGGCTAGGTTGTTCCATTGCTTGGTCGGTATCTTGACCGGGGACAGGGGTGCTATGCGCAAGGTTTTGGACTTGTCGCTCTTGGCACAGCTTACACAGTCTTTGACTTGTTGCTCTGCCATGGTGTCCATCTTGGGGAACCAGAATCTCGCCCTGATTCTCTGTTTCGTGATGCTGCGCCCCAAATGCCCTTCATGCGCCAATTCTACGATTCTCTTCCGGAGACCTGTAGGTGGTATCACTCTACATTGGCGGTACACTCTATTCCCGATGATACTCAACTCGTTTCTGACTTCCCAGAACTCTTTTAGTTCCTCTTCTAGCTTATCTTTCTTGTCGGGCCACCCTCTTACCATAATGTCTTTGAGTCTGTATAGCTCCTTATCTTCCTCCATGGACTTGTCCCATTCTCCTTCTGTGATGGCAGGGTCATCCACTATCATAATGGGGTTATCCAAATTTCCTCTTGTACTTCTGTACGTGGTGGTGTCCTTGATAAATAATCAGCAATTTTGTTTTCCTCTCCGGGTACGTACTCCACTTTGAAGTTGAAGTTCTCGAGCCCCAATATCCATTTACTTATGCGTGGCGTACAGTTCACCATTCCTTTCACTGTGAAGATGGAGGTGAGGGGCTTGTGGTCCGTCCTGATGGTGAAGCTCAAACCCCACAGAAAGAACTTGAAATGCCTCACCGCCCAGAAGCATGCCAGGGCTTCTTTTTCAATTACGGAGTAATTCTGTTCGGCACTCGTGAGGCACCTGGACGCAAACGCAACAATCTTCTCTTCTTTCCCTTCCTTTTGTATGAGGGTGGCTCCTAGGCCTTTGTTTGAAGCATCTGTGGTGAGGATAGTCTTCTTCCTGGTGTCGAAAGTCCCTAATGCTGGTGAGTTCAGGATCTCCTCCTTTAACTCATCCATGACACACTTATGTTCCTCCTTCCATATAAAAATTGTGTTCTTCTTCAAGAGATTCCATATCGGTTCACATTTCGCTGCAAAATTTTTGATGAACTTGGCCATATACTCCATGAGTCCCAGGAATGATTTGAGTTCCTCTTTATTATTCGGGTAAGGAGCATCCTTAACTGCACCCAGCAAGCTGTTTTTTGGCCTGAACCCTTCCTCCGAAATAGAATGTCCTAGATAGTCAACGGAGGTCACTCTTATTTTACATTTGTTCCTTTGTACCGTCAGCCCAGCATCCGTGAGCTTCTGGAACACTAACTTGAGGGTATAGTCGTGTTCTTCCACATTGCGCCCATACACCAGGATATCGTCCTGGAAGCACATCGACCGGTCCACTCCTCTCAGGATTTGTTGCATTATCTGCTGGAAAACCGCCGCAGTTGACGCTAATCCGAAAGGCATCCTCCTAAACATGAACGCACCCTGGGGGGTTATAAAAGCGGTAAGTGGCCTGGATTCCGGGTGGAGATCCACCTGGTGATACGCCATCGACAGATCGATTACGCTGAAGTATTTTGCCTGATCCATGGTGCTGAGCATCTCGTTGATGTTCGGCAGAGGGTGCCTCTCCACCCAGATGTTTTCGTTGAGGCTGCGTAGGTCTACACATAGACGAATTCCTTCCCCATTGGCTTTGGCTGCGATAACCACCGGGGCCAACCATTCAGAGCAATCCACAGGTTGTATGATCCCCATGTCACAAAGTTTGTTCAATTCCTTTTCCAAAGGTTCTCTCATGAGTTGCGGTACTGAGCGCAGTTTGTGGACCACCGGTTTTGCGCTGGATTTAAGTTTTATTTTGTGTTGGAATTCATGCAGACAGCCTAACCTTTCTTGGAATAATTCTGGGAACCCTTCGCAAATGGTGTCACCTCTGTGGATTCCTTCTGTAAGTAGGACTTGTTCTTCGCTGTTTGGGTCCAGGATGATACCCAAATCCTTTTGGTGCTGCCATCCCAGCAGGTTGGAACCATGTTCTACGATGTATACTTTACCGAAGGCTTTCCTGTCTTTGAATTGTATATTCATTTCCTTCATACCCATGAGAGGTATCGGTTCCCTGCTGTACCCCGTGGGTGAAATGTCAGGTTTCTGTAAAGAAGCTATTAGTTGTTCCCCAAGGTTCTCAAAATCTTCCTTGTTTAGTAAGGTGAACGGAGAACACAAATCGGCATACATAGTGACATTTTTGTTGTTCAATAGCACATCGCATTTAGGATAGATGGCATTAACAGAACCAGCATTACTCTTAAGCTGTAGTACATATTTCTTTTCACTAGGTAACACACATTTTACTTCCTTGTACTGTGTTCTCCCGCCCTCTCTCTCACTTTCTCTTATGTGAGGTTCTCCTTCCCTGCATACTCTTGCAAAATGCCCCCTCCTGTTACATTTCTTGCAGGTTATACTTCTGGCGGGGCACTGAGGGTAATTGGCAAAATGATTACTGCTACCACATCTGTAACACTTGGAATGACTGGCTTTGTCAGTTGCCCTGCTAAACATGCTTTCTTTACTTTTTACCTTGTAAACCTCGCTCTCTTCTTCCTTCTCTTTTACATTAGCCACTACCTCACTGCTAGGCTTCATTTCTTTTATGCACTTGGCAGTGTGCTCGATGGATTTTGCAATCTCAACTGCTTCTCTCAAGCAGGGGTTCCTAGCTAAGAGTTTCTCTTGGATGCGAGTGTTGTTAGTGCAACGCACCAACTGGTCACTTATTAGAGAATCAGTGAGATTGCCAAATTCACACAACTGCGTGAGACCCCACAAAGCTGCAATGTAATTTTGGACGGACTCCTGTTTCCCTTGCACTCTGTTAAAAAACTTATGGCGTTCCAGAACCAAATTTATCTTATCTCCAAAATGCGTCTCTAACTTTTCCACAGTGCACATGAACAAATCTACATCCCCCCTTCAACTCCCCCTACAGGTTCAGGCAACGTCTCATATATTTTCCTTCCATGTACACCTAAGTTGTGGAGAAGGATATGTTGTTTGCGCAAGGACGTAAAACGCTCTCCCCCAATTGCTATAATGTATGATTCGAATAATTTGAACCGTTCCTTCCAACATATCTCTGGCTCACCTATTTCGTTTAGGAAAGGGGGTGGTTGGCTCATGCTCGCCGCTGCCATCATTGAGATAGGAGGAGGGAGAGTGGCAAGATGGGGGAAAAGCTTGACTAGGAGGAGCAGGGGAACCCAAGAAACCCCACCAGGCAACCCCAACACCCCACAGGTCCTGTAGGAGAAGGCAGGGACAGACGGTGAAGGGGGGCACAGAGGAAGGACAAGTAAACCCTAGAGAAAGGAAAGCCTAGCCAGGAATGCTGGGGGAACCCAGGAAACCCCACCTGAATGCACCCAGCACACACACTGTTCCGGTAGAGGTGGAATGGATAGAGGGTAGATCAAGGACAAAAGTACCTTTTTTTTTTCCTAGACGCTCACACTTGGAAGAGTGTCAACGTGGTGCAAGTTCCAAATCAGTCATGATCCTTACTAAGCTTGCTGCAGCGTGATTGTGTAGTGCGTTGCAGAAGAGAGGAATGTACCGGCTCTGGGCACAAGTGTACACTGAGGTGCTACGGACTTGGACAAACAAAAATAAAAAAAAAAACACAGTGGTCCTACGAGGAGAAAGGTCCGTGGAGCAACACGCTGCAATTAAACGATCGGCACGGGGATAGAACGCCCCCACACGCTATGTGAGCATCGGTATTGCACCCCGTCAGAAGGCAGGAATGTTTTCTCTGAAGCAACACAGACACTGACAGGATCTGGATTACAGCTTGCGCTCCTACACACCTCACGAGCAGCGGGACTCCCTTCGTCGGGCTGACAGGAATTGGTGATCCTTCACGTGGACATTCCCAGCACGGACTTCACGTTGTCAGTCTAGCACTTTCCGCGCGTCGTCCAACAATCCACAGCAGCTGCAGGCAAGGTAGGGGTCACAGGAACAGGAAACTCCTCGCAGCTCAGGGGTGACTGAGTATCGTGCCTAGACTGAGTGATTATGCGGCGGTTTTCTCCCCTCAGAGGCGGTACCGGACACACAGCACAATCGCGGCAGCATACGAGGAGAGCCAAAACCTTGCGTTGTACAGGGGAAACTCACTGTACTAGCTGAAGACAGTGTGCCTTCCACCTCCTCTGTGACAAATACCGGGGACCGCAAGCAGTACAGAACAATAGAGGCGAAGAGCAGGTCCGGCTGGAGATGCAGAGCAGTACACAATCACACCTTAACCAAAGTTCTCAACGCACCTGGATGGTGAGTCCAAGGATACTTCATTAGAGGCTCAATATTCACATAGACTCACACAACGGTAATCAGCAACAATACGATGGAAAGTGAGTGTCACAAACTCCGCTCACCCGTACATGAAAGTCCTTAAGAAAAGGGATAGGGCAGCGCTGTTCTTCCTCTTCGGATGCGTATCCCAAATCGCGAAGCATGAGGAGGTTTTTCCTTTTAGACAAGCAGGTTCTGGACGTAGGCACAGCGTTCATCAGAGCAAGCACCAGTGGATGGAAATGGAGAGAGTACTCAAAGGGGAAATGGTCAAAAACTGCCCCCTACGCAGTAAAACGTCGCCAGTGTTGAAAGTTGGAAAGGATGACAGGAACAGATATCCGAGTATACTTCTTTATTGACCATCCACACTCCAACCATTCTGAAACACCAACATTCTAAGGTGAGCTCTCACCGGGGGAAACCAAAGATGGAGGCAGGGGGAGGGGTGGACGGAATGTACCAAAAGGGGAACAAGAATACAACAGTATTGCAATGCCTTGATGTTTTGCGGACCTCTTTTGGAATCCAAGTCTTGAATAAAGAATTTAATTGATGCAATTTCGTTTTTTGTACGTGAATGTATTGTTATTCACATTGACATGGACTTTTTCAATATTAACGATCCCTACTCTAGTTGAATTTTCAACTACACTATCAAGCCCATACTTCATGACAGTTACATTATTGGGGGACTGTTCTTCTTCGGTTTTGACATTTACTACTTTCCTAGTTACTTGCATTCTACCTAATTTGAGGACTGTGTTTTTACAGCAGGAAATTCCCAATTGCTTAGAAACACACAAACAAGAACACTATAAAAAGGATTTGCAATGCAATAGGTCTCGCATTTTAGAAACTTTGACCTTCTTGGTATTGTAAATGACAATGCCTTTTATTTTTGCAGGTGTTTTTTTAAAACACATAAATAAATAGCATTGTCATTTACAATTCCATAGGTCAAAATCTCGCAATTGCGAGATCTATTGCATTGCAAATAAGGGGGTGCACCCTTGCTTAATTGTTGCACATGGTCACTCACTGACTGCAATCTCGCTCTCTTAATCTCACTATATCTCACCCTCCTTCTCATTACCTGTCCCCTCTAATCTAGGGGCTAACTAGAACAATAGACCTTCTTCTAGTGGGGGTCCGTCTACCTGCAAAAAATGGCTGTGCAGATGTCCTTAAGATGAGCAGGTTCCAAGTAGTGTCAGTGTAAATTTGTGTGATATTTGGAATAGGCAAATGTTGGGAATCTTCTTTTCAGCAGAACTCCACTTAGGGACAGTGAATGGCGTGTTTCAGCTTAGAAAGCATCAGTAGAGGCAAGCATTGTAAACATCTGAGGAGGGCCCTGAGTCACTCATCCGCACAAAAGGACAAAAAATAGAAACTTCTACATCTCAAAAACGCTTACCCCTCAGAAATGGATGTGGAAATAAGAAACTCACCTAGACCAAGGTCGCATGGGAGGAAACTGTGACAAGAATAAAAACATATCAAAATAGATTTTATGTAGCGCTTAACTCGCCACTTTGGGGACTCATAGCTCTGTCTGTAAATAAACATTTTTATTTTTATCGAACCGTATGATTGTTACTCATTGTTTTCACTTGCTTTTGGGTTTCCAGCTCGTGGCTAGTTGCAGATAGCAAACAGATTTCTGCACCACGTCCATTAACTCTTTGAGCTATCCTACACACTAAATTTAAAATGTAAAAGAGGCAAAAGCGTGACTTTTCCCCTTAGTGATAGTGCTTTAGGAGCTCTAACACCAGAGGAACACGGAGACGGGTAATAAGGGGGCTCACAAGGAGTCAAAGCCACACAAGAAAAAAATACTAGAGCGACGACTCTTTTATGTCCTCGACATATATTAATACCGGAAAGTGATGTTTTTTTTCGAAATCCATATTACAGGTAAAAGGTGAACAGCAACTGGGAGATTCACAGAGGCGTAAAAAAAGGTTTGGGGTCATTTTGGTGTTGTTGAGACTCTGATATGAATGAAACCACAATATATGCCATGCCGTTTTTTAAACAAATAGTGCATCTTGACCTGTGAAAGACGTGTCGATAAAGTTTGCAGGCAGGACAGCTGTTCCGAGACAGAAATGGTTAGAAGTGGGGGCCACAGAATTAATACCTACTGATGTTGAGCCACAAGGGTATTGTGGAATGAAATTACCTGTATTGGGATATTTTAATGCTGTTGTGTATTTGAAAGAAAGAAAGACTTCTGCAAAAATATACGTAGTAGAGAGTGGAAGATGTTTATTAGAGTGGAAAGAACAGAAAGCCTTAGGCATCATCCTCAACCCTAATCATCCTTTGCAAGTGTTAACAACCAACGCTCATGAGGGTAATGAGTGGGTTGAGAAGTTCCCCAATTGTTTAAGAAGGAATTAGGGTGTCTCAAAAAGTTTGAACATCAAATCATATTGAAAAAGGGCGTTATACCTAAAGTGCACAAAGTTTGCAATGTTCCTATGTCATTAAGAGGGAAATTGAAAGAGGAGCTACAAAGATTGTGTAAAGAATGATGATGATGTTTTGTTGTATAAGGATGTATGGGAAGAGTTGTCGGTTGTGAATGGAATTGTGAGGAGAAGTAGACAAGTTGGTTGTACTTGAAAGTCTGAGAAACAGGTTGCTGGAATTGTTACATGAGGGCCATGGTGGCATGTCGGCGTTGAAAAGAAAAGCCAGGATGGACTTTTGGTGGCCGGGCATGGATAAACATGTTGAAAGATTTGTGAGGGAGTGTGTACCTTGCACATGCAGTGACAAATCACATGTGTTAAGAGACACACCCATAACTCCAACACAGTTACCTGAAAGAGCGTGGGAAAAACTGGCCATTGACATATGTGAGCCTTTTGAAGGGCAAGGAATGGGGGAAAGATACGCTTTAGTGTTGATGGATTACTATTCCAAGTGGCCGGAAGTGGCATTTACCAGTGAAGTCAGTTCAGAAAAGCTTTATTCGGTTATAAGAAACAACCATAAAAGCAAATGTACATACACATATATATAATGACATCCTATTACAGAAAAGTTACTTTAAAATGATTCAGCAATACAAGAATATAATTCCATTAAAATACTTTAAAAACCATGCTTTTCCGTGCATAAATTGACTTTAAAATGAATGTTGCTACAAAAAACAGATATCCGGCTCTTTAAGTGTAAACATTAGACTCATAGCTGCATTGGAAGTTGTAACATTATATTTCTTAAACAATGGTTTTAAGTATACAAATCTATAATTAGAATACAGTTCACAAAAAAGTAAAAAGTGCAGAGTGCTTTGCTTTGTGCGATTATCACACGGGCATGGAGTGACTGGGTGCTGTTTCATTTCTGGGAACGCCACTAAGTGATGTACAAGACCCAATCTCATCCTTGTCAGTACAAATCGGTGGGATGATCTTGATACTGATGTTAAATAGCTTTGAAACCCAATGGTGTCTATGTGCAGTTGGTATAGCTGGTAGGTAGATTGTAACTCCACTTGTCTCGACCTGCCCTCCTTCCTTTGTGCCAAAAATATATTCCTCATCTCCTGTTTAGAGAAATCTAAAACCTCCATTGGGTTGTCCAGGGTTCTTAACTTAAATAGTTCTCTAGTGGTATTTACTATGTATTTTAACCAAGGGATCTTGAGACAATTATCCAGTTGCATGCAGTCCTTAATAATTGTTTGTGTAAGCAGGGTTTCTTCTTTCGCCCAAATAGACCTCCAAAATAAAAGGGGTCTCAATGCAATCAAATCTGTCAGATATTCGATCCCTGCCTCCCGATGGACTATCTCAGTAGACGCTGATTTAGGGAGGCATAATAATTTTTTTAGGAAGGTATTTTCCGCTGTTTGCAGATCTGGACAGGGGTAGTAGCCCCATAACCCTGCTCCGTATAGTGCAATGGAAACACATCGGGCTTTATAAATATCAATCATGTCTTTAATACGTCGGTCCCCTAATTTGGCAGCAAATCTAAAGACCCCATATATACTTTTGGTCATTTTCATTTGTACATTGGATGTTTCACATGACCACTTGCCATTAGCAGATAGGGTTATCCCTAGATAACAGAAGGTATCAACCTGTTCCACTCTTGTGCCCTCTATGGGTACCCCGTCCGGGCCTGGTGCTTTGCCCCCTTTACTTCCTCTGATACCTAACCCAACCTCGCTAAGAGTGATATTTAACGGGATAGTGGGCCATTTGGTGTAATCTGTGGGCTCATCCGATAGTTCGTTACATGGGTTAAAAATGTTAGAAAAATGTGTCACCCATTCTTCACAATTTACATGGCAAGTAATTTCTGGGTACGAGTCATCTTTCAGAAACGTTGAATTAACAGTATCCCAGAACAACTTATTGTTGGATGTTGCAGCTGCCATAGAGAGGTTGCCCCAGGCTTCCTCTTGGAGTTCCTTCTTCCTCTGCTTTAGAGCTAGTTTATAATCCAGTCTTACATTCTTCACTATCACTTTATCCCTTGGTCTGCTAGTGAGTGCTATTTTTAACATGTTCAGTGAGTTAGTACAAGAATGGTTAAACCAGCCCCTGTTCTGCTTTTGTGTCCCATTTACCTGGGCGGTAAAACACTTATCAATAAAAACATTAATTGTACAGAAATTTGTTAACATCAGAGTTGGTTCCACCTCCACTTCAAGACTATCGAATATCTCCTTACCACATCCTAAGATAATCTTTTTTAGAATAGTGGTAGAATTAGAACCTTTCCATCTAATTCTAGTACCATTAGGTCTGCACAATGTAATGTTATCAATAGCAGTTTGTTTGGTTACAACTTTTTTACCCCACACAGCCAGAGACATTGTGATACAGTTATGGTCACTAAGTAGCAGTTCAACTATGGAGGGAGTAGAACATAAGTGTAGGATATTTGCCGATACTAGGATGTGGTCAATAGTGGTATTAGCATTTCTTCCAATAAAAGTAGGTGTCCTATCTCCATACTCATTCTGCCCACTCTGCATCACTTCAAGGTCGTATTTCACCAGGACCTGGTTTAGGGTAGTACCATAGATATTGTAAGAGATCATCCCCTATGTCGCTCCTATACCCGCAGACTTTAGTCATAGACTGTGTACAGGTTGAAATATTAAAATCACCGAGCCATAAAATAGCAAAGTTAGCATTTACAGTTGTGACCAACTTCTCTATTTCTATTTCTGTAGCAGCAATTACAATATGTCGTGATGAATCAAATATATTATTGTAAAACTTAATCAATAAAACATCCCAACCGTCTTTGTGGTGCAACCATAGTAGCTGCGAGTGATAGTCCACATTAATAACCCTTTTTACTACCAGCGGTAATTTGTTGGACAGAAGTATTAGCAAACCACCTTTTGCTCTTCCGGCCATGGAGGGTTTAGCTGATAAATTGTAAGAGGTGAACCCTTCAATGTAGGTGGGGGCGGTACTCCAGGTTTCTTGTAGGCAGAGTATGTCAAGTTTGCTAATAAAATCCGACCAGCCCAGTGTATCCAGTTTATTTCCCAAGCCAGCTACATTCCATGTGGCAATTGTATAACCCTTCTCTATCGGATTCTCCCCGTCATTGGTGGATCGTTCGTTTATACACATATCAGGGTCGCCCTCAATATTAGATGGGATTGAGGGTAACGAATTTATAGCTATTTCAGTAGAATGCCCTTTATTTTCGTCTGGGAGTATCCCTTGTGTGGCTACATTATCTGCATGTGTTGTACAGCGCCCATGCGATCTGATACCCTCGAGACACGCCATTGGTATAGTTAAATTAGGTGTAGAGGGTATAGACTCACTTTCTAAATTGGACCCTATCCTCATTGGGTCCTTTCCTTGCTGGCCCTTCTGTTTTTCCGCCCCACACATCCTCGCCCCAATGGTTTGTCAATCATTAGCATCCAGGGAACTAAGTGGTAAAAATCTGTTAAAAGTGGGTAGAGCCCATTGTGGGGGTGCCGGCCTTACTGGGTGTGCTCTCCAGTGCTCCTCATCTCTTACTCTAATGTATATCGGTCTTAGGTGGCTATAAAAAAAGCCTAATGGTAGGAGCGATATGATAGAATCGTTGAGGTTATTAGAGGCCCCTCTCTCTAAGGAGGTCCTAGCCCAGTCTGGGTTTCTAAAATTAATAATAATACAATCTCCTTGTAGTGACTTTCTTTGAGATCCGATCCAATTTACCCCTCGGGTTAGGAGGATCTGCTCGGCTTGCTCCACCGGGTACCCACAGTTCTTGCCTAACCAATTGACCACTTTATTTTTTAAGGCGTGGTCCGTCTCTTTTTGGCCTAGCTCCAGTTGGGGTACATTCACCAGAACTGCAACATAAGGGCAACATTCTGGGGGTAGATTAATGGGTATTTCAGTTCTTCCGGTTCTTTCCCTGTTCCCTCTTAATTCTTCAGAGGCCTTGATCTGCTCTACCCTATCTGATCTTTCACCTCTGGTGGTGCAAGGTTGATTACTCCTGATCTCAGTCTTTCTAGGGCCCTTTTGTGGCTGGTCATTGCTTAAGTTAGACACAGCCTCATTACTTCCTCCAACACAGTTACCAGCTGATAGTTTTGGGCCCATTATACCTTGTTCTTCTCGGTTTGGTATGCCCCCTTGGGCTTCATTAATGTTCACCCTTTGATTAGTACTAATTTGAATTATTAGGTCACTGAGTCTAGTAACCTCTCCATTGAGGTGATCTATTTTAGCAAGAAGTGGTCTAATACAGGCCTCTAGTTTTTGGTTAAGCTGGGTAACTATATGGTCTATTTGCTCTATTGGTAAGGGTTGAGGATCAGCACGGTTTCCTTGTGTCTTAGCTGTTGTATTTCTTACGTGTCCCTTTTTACTTATATTAGTAGTTGCTATTTTAACCTGGCTGGTTCTGCATCCCCTTTTCGGGGTTGGCGAACCAGTTGGTGAGTTTTGCCGTGGTCCACTAGATACTAATACTAAATCTTTATCAGGGGTTCCAACGTTCCCGTTTCCCTCAAAATTAGATGTTTGCTCGGTATTAGAGGTATCTTCAATTACGTGAGTAGTCCCAGGATCATGCCCACCTATTTCCTCGTTCGCTGACCCTAAACCTAGTGAGAGGCGGCGTTCTGTCCTGTCTATCTCATCATTAATCACGCTTACTGCCCGTACTAGGTAGGAGTCAATGGTGGTACATGAAGGATCAACCGCGTTTTTGTAATGTTTTTGTAGTTTACGTTTCGACATCTTAGTTTTAAATGATGATTATATTTTATTCACGCTTCAGGGTAGGAGGTAATGCAAATACAAAATACAAATCTAAAAGTGCTAAGTACAATATATAAAATTTATAATGGGGAATTGTAGCAGAGTGCAGGATAATGTCAGTAAAAATAGGAAAATAAAATCATATGTATCACAAAACTGAGTCTTAAAAATGGGCCTGGGTATAAAAAAAAAAATGATACGGCCAAATTTCAAAGTGCAAAGTGCAACACCACAGAGAGTATCATATAAAGTGCAACAGATGGGACAATGGACTGATAAAATGCAGAGTACAAGTATAAAATCACCATCTATAAATTTAAAAAGAGTCCGGATATATCATAGGTGTGTCAGTAGGAAATACCACAGCCATATGCCAGTTCACAATAAGGGGCAGCACAGGCTTAAGTACTCACGGCCAGCTCAATAGTGCATCGCTTTGTAAACGGCTGCGGTCTCCCAGTAAATCCGCAGGTGCGAATGCCTCTGTGTAAAAAGTGCGAATGGTTGGGACCAAGGAGGGTGGCCCTGCCCTGCCTCTTCCTGGCGCCTCTAGTGGCAGAATGTTCTAATAGCCTTATAGCCCTTCGTAGCAGGGCTATACCGGCTATTAAAGTCCCTCACCCTTGTTAAAGTCCACTAGAGGGCAGAATGTTCTAACAAATAAAACAAAGGCTTTTCGAAGCTCGAGGGGATTTAAATCCCCTCGAGCTCCGAGAGGCCTTTGTAAAACATTGGAATGTTGCTCTGCGGGCCTTTACCAGGGAGCACTGCATTGTCTTCAATGGAGCTCCCAACATTCCAATGTTCTAATAGACAGTGTAGCATTCGGTATCATACGGACATGGTCATGCCGAAGTAGTTGACTGTAAGTTTCCCAGCATCCTGGCCCAATTTGTAATGTAAGTTGATAGTTGGGTTATGGATAATACAGCGGCGACCCCGACTATTGCAATAGTAAACTAAGGAGCATATTTGTTTATCTCTTCGATAACTTAAAGGACATAGTAGGCGTTAAAGAACAGACGATATGGTGGATAGAGGCAAGATATGGTCCATGATGTGCAAAGCAGGGTTTGACCCTGGCCTGGTCATCTACACAGTGATACAAAGGTACAAGTTCGTTATAACACAAATGGAGAATGTACTTCATCCTTTTATTCAACCATGGGTGTGAGACGAGGCTACATCCTAGCACCTTTTTTATTTCTTTTTTATATAAATTCTCTCGAGACTGCATTGCTAACCAAAGGAATAGAGATCCCTAGATTTGGTGACCGTTCGGTACCCATCCTATTATATGCGGACGAAGCTGTTCCGATTGTCCGTACCGCCAATGGTTTGCAATTGCTACTTGATACATTTAATACTTTTATGGGGGATCTTAACCTGAAAATTAACCACCAGAAATCGCACATCATGACTTGTGGCCCCAAAAAGACACCCTCCTGCTCTTTTTATATCGATGGAATCCCCATAACATAAGTCCAGAGTTGTAATTATCTCGGTATAACTTTTTCACATAATTTGAGCTGGGAAGGCCTTTTAACGCAGAGGGTAATACATTTGCAGGGGCCATTGATGGCATTTTCAGGATCGCGAAAAACACCAGGCCAAAATCCAACAAAGGAATTGACTCATTGTCAGTGAAATTGCTCTCCCACCCTCGCAGCTCCACCATTAAGTGAGGCCTGCCCCTGCCCCTGCACTCTCGAGTGTTGGTGATCGAGGCCCTCCTCCACCCGCAGGTTTCCCTGCGCCTCAACCCTGGTGGTCCAGTGGACCTCTGTCTCCTTCCTCTAACTCTGCTCTTTCACTCGTTTTTCTACCCTTTTCTATCTTTCACCTTTCTGCACTTTTCTGCATCTCTGCTCTTTTGTGCCTTATTTCTGCTCATTTTCCCTTCCTCTCGCTCTGCCCTTTCACTTGTTTTCACTCGTTTTTCTACCCTCTTTTATCTTTCACCTTTCTGCACTTTTCTGCATCTCTGCTCTTTTGTGCCTTATTTCTGCTCATTTTCCCTTCCTCTCGCTCTGCCCTTTCACTAGTTTTCACTCGTTTTTCTACCCTCTTTTATCTTTCACCTTTCTGCATCTCTGCTCTTTTGTGCTTTATTTCTGCCTATTTTCCCTTTTTCTTTATCCCTTATTTCCTCCCTTTACCTTTCCCCGCCGCTGCTGCCCCCGCGGCCCCTCCCCCCCAGCGCGACCGGCCCAATCCAGCTCCCCTTCCCGCTCCCGCCTCCCAGCTGTCCAGCCCTCCCCGACCCCTACTTAATGGCACAGCGGCCGCGGGTCGCGGGCGCGACGCTGGCGCGCCGAAGGCGCGTCAAAGGCAAGCCCGTCTGCGCCCGTCCGCGACCCGACCGCGACCAGCGCCAGGAACCCTGGACCTCCGCCCCGCCAACGCTACGACCCAGCAGCACTCCACGCACTCAACCCAGGCCGCAACAACAACTGCAAGCTAGCATCACCAGCCGACTCCCACGGACCCTTCAGCTGTCACCGCTGCCGGCACACCTGCAGCACCGCCAAGAACACGGATCCAGCACAACCCGCCCACAAGAACACAACCGAACCGAAGACCCTGCAATGCATCCTCCTCAACGTCCGATCCCTCCACAAACACGCCACAGAAATCTGGGACCTCCTCGACTGCACCACCCCGGACGTAGCGTTCTTCACCGAAACCTGGACCAACACCACCTCGGGACCGGACATCGCCATCGCCATCCCCCAAGGATACAAGATCTCCAGGAAGGACCGCCCCACCCGCCCAGGAGGAGGAATCGCCATCGTCCACAAATCCAGCCTCCGCCTGAGCACACTCCCTGACGAGCCCACAGAACTGATGGAACACCTTCACTTCAAGATACTGGCCAGCCCCACCGCCACCCTCCGAGGAACCCTCATCTACCGACCCCCTGGACTCCGCGGACCCTTCGCCAACTCCATCACGGACATTATCTCCCCGCAGGCCATCGCATCCACCAACTACACCCTGCTGGGAGACCTCAACTTCCACCTCGACAACCAACTGGACCCCAACACCACATCCCTCCTGGACAACCTCCACAACATTGGACTGCGCCAGATCGTGACCGAGCCCACGCACTCAGCAGGACACACCCTCGACCCCCTCTTCACTACAGGAAACTCCATCACCTTCAGCCACACCAACGAACTCCCATGGACCGACCATCGTTGCGTCCACTTCACCTTCAGAACACCCACCATCCACAGACACCAGCACCTGCTCCCATGAAGAAACTGGGCCAAAATCACCGACGACCAGCTCACCTCCTCACTCAACAACTCCACCCCAACCATCGCGGAAAACCACGACCCCAACACCGCAGCCCGAACCCTGCATAGATGGATCTCGGACAGCACCAACACCATAGCCCCCTCAAGAAAAACAACAATACCCGCGCCAAGAAAGCCAGATGGTTTACCACCGAACTTCGAGAGTCCAGAAGCACATGCCGCCGCCTCGAAAAGGCCTGGAGGAACACCAAATCCACAGAAGCCCACGACAACTTCAGAGCCGCCACCAACGCCCACCATCAACTCATCAGAGAAACGAGGAAAAAGCGATTGAAGACAGAATCTCCACCCACGCGCACAACAGCAAGGAACTCTTCAGCATCATCAAGGAGTTCGCCCAACCCACTAGCGAGTCTACCGACATCCCTCCCGCACAAGACCTCTGCGACAAACTCGGCACCTTTTTCCACCACAAAATCAAGAGCATCTACGACAAC
Source organism: Calotriton arnoldi (assembly GCA_963921515.1). Classification (NCBI taxonomy): domain Eukaryota; kingdom Metazoa; phylum Chordata; class Amphibia; order Caudata; family Salamandridae; genus Calotriton; species Calotriton arnoldi. The sequence goes on from CAWUFW010000466.1 coordinate 3,032,935, forward strand.
TTCGACGAAGACAACCAACACACTGAACCCTCACCGACCACCCCCGACACCCGGAAACCAGCGATTGACGACTGGACAGCCCTCACCACCAAAGACACACTGAAGACAATAAAGTCAATCCACTAAGGGGCCCCCACGGACCCCTGCCCCCACCACATCTTCAACAGAGCCGCCGACACCATCGCACCCATGCTCCGCCACACCATCAACCGCTCCCTGGCGACCGCCTCGTTACCCGACGACTGGAAACACGCCGAGGTCAACCCCCTCCTAAAGAAACACTCAGCGGACCCCACCGACCTCAAAAACTACAGACCCATCTCCCTGCTCCCGTTCCCAGCGAAAGTCTCCGAGAAAGCCATCAACAGCCAGCTCGCCACATTCATTGAAGAACACAACATCCTCGACTCCTCCCAATCCGGCTTCAGAAAAAAACACAGTACGGAAACCGCCCTCCTCGCCGCAACAGACGACATCCGCACCCTACTGGACAAAGGAGAAATAGTAGCCCTCATCCTCCTCGACCTATCAGCGGCGTTCGACACAGTCTCCCACCGCACCCTAATACGCAGACTCTACGACGCAGGAATCCAGGACAAGGCCATCAACTGGATCCGCTCCTTCCTCTCCGGCAGGACGCAGCGGGTCAGACTCCCCCCTTTCCTCTCGGACCCCACACCTACCACCTGCGGAGTCCCCCAGGGCTCCTCCCTCAGCCCGACGCTCTTCAACGTCTACATGGCTCCACTCGACCCCATCGTCAGAACCTACGGACTCAACATCGTGTCATACGCAGACGACACCCAGCTCATCCTCTCCCTATCCAACGAGCCCAACACCGCCAGACGCAACTTTCGAGAAGGCATGGAAGCCGTCGCCAAATGGATGAAAAACAGCTGTCTACAACTAAACACCAACAAAACAGAAGTACTCATCATGGGCCCAAACCCCGATGCCTGGAGCGACACCTGGTGGCCCCCCGCCCTCGGAAACCCGCCAACCCCCACGGACCACGCACACAACCTGGGAATCATCCTGGACTCCGAGCTCAAAATGGACCGCCAGATCAACTCTGTCTTGTCTTCCTGCTTCCACACCCTCCGCCTCCTTCGTAAGACCTTCAAATGGATCCCCTCGAACACCGAAAGACCGTCACTCACGCCCTGGTCACCAGCAGACTCGACTACGGCAACGCACTCTACGCCGGAATAAACAAAAACCTCACCCGCAAGCTACAGAACATCCAGAACGCCGCCGCAAGACTGGTCCTCAACCTGCCAAAACACTGCCACATCTCCCAGCACCTGCGCACACTCCACTGGCTCCCTGTCGAGGCGAGAATCACCTTCAAGATGCTCACCCACGCACACAAGGCCCTCCACGGCACCGGACCAGCATACCTGAACAGCTGACTCAAATTCCACGCACCCCAAAGGACCCTACGATCAGCCCAGCTCTCCTACGCCGTGGTCCCCCGCACCAGAAAGACCAGATCGGGAGGCCGCTCCTTCTCCTTCCTCGCGGCCAAAGCATGGAACGCCCTTCCGCTCCACCTCAGACAGACAACATCGCTCCCCATCTTCGCAAGAAACCTCAAAACCTGGCTCTTCGACAGACCCCCTCCTTGATGGATGGAACCTGCACCCCACCCCCACCCCTAGCGCCTTGAGACCCTTACGGGTGAGTAGTCGCGCTTTAACAAACCCCTGATTGACCCTATATGAAAGTAAATGTCTTTCACTGGGGTGTTATGGGGCTGGTGTGTGGGGGGTATATTCTACCTGGTAACCTCCAGAAGATCGAAAATACATTTTTTCACAGGTTATTAGCGACCCCCAAAAGCATGGCCAGCCTTATTGTTCACCTGGAGGGCGGACTTCCTTTTTTAAAGGATTTAGTTCCGGTTGCACCATTCCTTATTTGGCTTAGGTTCTGGCATTTAAGGCATACTTGCCTCTCTCGTTCAGTCACTGAAGACTGCTTGAGACAGGACAGAGCCATTTCCATTTCTTGGCTTGCCCATGTTATAAAAGGTTTTGCCCACATCGGTCAATCAATCAATCAGGTGTTTATAGAGCGCACTACTCACCGGTAAGGGTCTTTAGGTGCTGGGGGTGGGGGTTGGGGGGCGCAGCTCAGATTAGATGGGGTCATTCAAAGAGCCAGGTCCTTCAAATCATTTCCATTCTCCAAACCAGCTCAAAGCTCACACTCAAAACTCTCTTTTGTCAATATAAAAATGAAGGCAGATTTCTTACGAACCAACGGCTGAGCACTGTCCAGTGTTATCATGATCCGGGATGGAACGCTACTTAGCATGGGTCTTAAATAGTGAACATAGATTGTATCTAACCCGCTCTAGACTCAGCACGCCCATCCTCATCAAGGTTCATGGTTTCAATCCTTGTGACAATACCTCTAAGCAAACACTGGCACATTCTATGTTTTTCTGCTGTTTCTACGCACGTCAGGGAAAACAATATTTAACATCAATTTTACGTACTCTGGGTTTAAGATCTCTTAAACAAATTGCATGCATTACCTTCAACTCTTAGAGAACGAACATTGTGGTTTTACTGTAATTAACCATGTATCCCACGATGTTACTTAGAAGAAGGTGAAATAATGTATTTGTACCTTGATCGATTCTGAAGTATGTTTATGTTTTCCATCTTGTTCTTATGTAACGAGCACTGATCTTTTCATGAGTTTTATATCGCTTGCTTTACAACTATTTTATTATGATTTTTCGATGTAATGTCTTTGTTAGACCTGTCAGCCCTAGGGTGGTCTTCCCTATTTTTTTTACTTTTTCGCCTCCTTTTTGCCACCATATTTTTACTGGACCTAGGTCTCTGGGCACCTCGCCACTGCTAGCCAGTGCTGAGGTGCAGGTGCTCTCTCTCACTCAAGATGGCTGCCACAGGCCCCTGCTACTGCAGAGGGGCCTTACACGCATACACACTAGTAGCCAGGGTCAGGCTGGGGTATAGGGATACAGTATCCATTCCATCCCCGCCTCTGGGCCACATAGCCAGGCATGTAGAAGGTTCCAGAACCTTCCGGGCTGTGGGAGGAGTTATGTTTTGCCGCCTTAGAGAGGGTCACCTGACCTAGGAGTATAAAAGGTTTGGAGGGAAAACTTTCTAGTCAGTTGATGAGGCACCACTGAACCTGGGAGAACCTCCGCCGGAGTATAGGCTTTAGGGCCTAGGAGGGAGACCTACACTACTGCTGCTGACAGGGCTGAGGCCCTGCTGGAGTAAGACAGCTGAGGAACGCCCACCACCCACTGACCTTGCCCAGTGTGAGGGGACCCAGGGAACCACCTTCAGCGTGCAGGGAGGAACATCAAGCACTCGCAGACCACCAACTCATTCCTCCCCCCCCCTCATGACAAGAAACTTCTGACAAGAAACTCTGACAAGAAACTTATACTAAGGAACTTCTGACAAGAAACTCATCACCAGAAGCGCCTAAGAAGCAACCAAGCTGGAGCAGTCGCAAGACGCCTTAATTTGAGGAGGCCTGACCGTCCAGCCAGGCCTGAAGCCTAAACTGCCCAACTGGGGATCACCAGATAAAGCGCCGTACCCTGAAGCGCTAGACCTTCACCCCCTCACTATTCCTGCCTACTACTGGGCTGCCCCCAAGTACTTTTCCAGTCAGCCCTGCCCACAGGCTGCTGGTTCGTCCTGCATTCTGTCCCCCCCTCAGGTCACTGACCTTGTGAGGAGATCGCGGCCGCCTGAGAAGAGGCACTGTGTGGTGAGGTGCGCCGTCGCGCCCTCACCGGAGGAAGCGCTGAGGTGAGGGAAGCCCCTCAGGTGTGTGTGGTGAGGTGCGCCGTCCGCGCCCTCACCGAAGCCTCCGAAGAATTGTCTCCACCGCCGTCGCGGCCGAAGAATTGTCTCCGCCGCCGTCGCGGCCAAAGAATTGCCCCCGCGCCGAAGCGGCCAAAGAATTGTCTCCGCCGCCGAAGCGGCCAAAGAATTGCCCCCGCCGCCGTCGCGGCCGAAGAATTGCCACCGCCGCCGTCGCGGCCCAAGAAATCGCCAGCGCGATCACCAGCGAGGCCTCCAGGCCCTGCAGACGCCGTTGCCGAGCAACCGGGGTCGCCGGGCGTGACCCAGGAAGGCCGCGCAACGATTGGGCGCCGGCCCTGGTCACGCCCCCAGCGCCGACGGAAGCCCGGGAAGAGCCCCGGCAGTGCAGAGGGAGACGGGGAGCCGGCCGGAGAGGACTGCCGGCTCCCGCTCCCTTCCCCTGCGACCCTGAGCCCGCCAACCTGCACTTACCTGATCCCGGGGGCTGGAGGAGTGAGATCCCAGCCCCCGCAACGTGCCCACAGTCACTCCTTGATCCCGGGGGCCGGAGGAAGGTGATACCGGCCCCCGCAACGTCCAGCTAGTCCGGCCTGAAGGCCGAGGTACCCCTACCGGGCCCCGCCCTCCAGAACACGGGCCGGGCCAGGGGGAGTGCCAGTCGCCCTGAAGCGCGACCAACGACCAACACCACAGGTGAGCCCAGGAGGCCCCTAGGGCCCACAAAACGCCACTGGGGGCCGGGGGCCACCATTAACCCCATAAGTAATTGTATAACTTTCCCTATAAGGCGAGGCCCCGGAGAGGAGTGGGCCTAGCCTAGAGTTAACCCCTAAGGGTCATAGAAGCCCCAGGATACTGGACATGTCGAGGGGTTCCCTATAGTATTTAATAACTTATTGCAGATGCCTATTGTAATTACTGCCTAGGCCATGCTTTTAACTGCGAAGTCTTTTACCACAGGGGGAAAGTATTTAATTGAATTGAGTTGAAGTGTTTTATGTTACAGGTGTACTGGAATTGCGACGCCCACTGTACTGAATGTGGGCGCGCCTAGATTAATGCAGGCCTATTTAAATGTAAAGGGAAAAGCCTTCTTTTAAGTAATTGAATATGCTAAAGTGAACTGTATGTCTAGGCCCCTGTTTTATTAACGTACCTTGAGATCATTATTAAGTGCTACGTGTAGGGGATAATTCCTGTGGCCTCTTAGTGGCCTACATTGTTGATGAGCTATGATGCTTTATTTAAAATGTGCACCAATTGAGTAATGCAATGAATTTGAATGTAGATCTGAATTAATTTGCCTCATCTAATGCCAACTTAAATTATTTATAAAAGATCTTGATTTTAAATACAAAAGCCTGGTGTGGTGTCATGTTATTGCGTTCGCATTTCTGAGTCAGAGTAAGAGTGTGCTGCACAACTGCCTTACACATTGCCTTCGCGTGCCTTCCCCGCTTCACGCCATGCTACCGTGTCGGACTCGGTAACCCCGGTTCCTACAGTCTTTTATGGCTCTCAGCCTCTATTTATATCAACATTGTCTTTGTTTGTGTTCCAGTTTGTGTTTTGACCCATTCTATGTTTTTGTTAAGTTCTTGCTCACCCACATGTAGACGTTGTAACGTAAAAGGTGGCGTGTTTTTACTTAAGTGATCTGATTTAGCCGAAGGAATATCCAAATGGCTTCATTTTTTTTACGGAGCTTAATATAGCGCGAACTTGACCCGAAGGTATCGGGTATCAGAGCGCTTTACATAGCACCAGTGGCGTTACATGAGGACACATTCTTAGGTCTCGCCTAGCGACGCAGCGCAGCTGCTCGCTTGGCGAGGTATTGTCGTCGCTTTTTGTTCAGAAGGGAGACAAGACAGGAGATTTGCACGCGTGCAGAGGACAGCAGTTGTGCACGTGTACGCACATCTCCTGTTCGCGCTCGCGGCGGCGGAAGGGAGGCAAGACAGGAGATGTGCACGCGTGCTGAGGACAGCAGTTGTGCACGCGTACGCACATCTCCTGTCCGCGCTCGCGGCGTCGGAAGGGAGACAAGACAGGAGATGTGCACGCGTGCAGAGGACAGCAGTTGTGCACGAGTACGCACATCTCCTGTCCGCGCTCGCGGCGGCGGAAGGGAGACAAGACAGGAGATGTGCACGCGTGCAGAGGACAGCAGTTGTGCACGCGTACGCACATCTACTGTGCCCGCTCGCGGCATTTTAGCAGAACGCGCGGCGCGCATGGCGCGCTCCCACTCTCACAGCGACAACTTGTCATGTTTAGGTATGTAAGGTTCAAACGAGCATCCCAAACTGCCTAGCATGAAAAATACCTCAAATGTGACCTCTGCAGTGGAAAGGGCGTGTAAAACAAAGGGCACATGGATATCAAGCCGCTATACCTCTCACTAAGTGTACCATCTATAGACCCGGTACTCTATACATGTCTTGCATATGTTCAGGGAGTCCTCGCTCGATTTGTAGACGCACTGCCTGGCGACGAGGTAAACACAGCAGCCCGTTACTCCCATGGTTCAGATTCACCTTTTTAAACAACGATTGCGAGCCTCGCACCATACCTACACGACGAAGACCATTTGGTTGGCCGTGACGTACTAAATATTTGTACCGAGCTTTCCAGTTTCAAACGGCTTTGACGCTCCCCTTAGGTAGATATTTAAGATGTGTCCCGCGAGGTAAGGAACGACTGCTGAGATACATATGGTGCAGTCCAGCAGTTGAAGTTCATTAATAATTGGAATGTTGTGGAGTATGAAGTAATGAATACTAATTACTCCTTTCATATCTGACAGCACCCTGCGGACTAATCCATCAGCCCAGGCTTTAATTTGGTTCTGGTAATGGTTCTATCAATAGTACATTAATTCTGTGTTGAAAAGATATACAGTTGAACCTGACCCACGCAGTTGAGTCTGCTGTCATAAAATGGCCACATACTGACAACAACTGGGTAATTAGAAATAATTCCAGGAGGCCTCAGACAATCCAAATTTAAATAAAATATATTTCATGGACTAAATTGTCAGTTGAAAGCTTTGCTGTGAAGAATTATGAAATTGTAGAACTTCCGAGCAAATTTACTAGTTTACCTTTCTAGACTTGCTGATATGTGAAACCTCTCCGTGAAATTATTTCACCCTGTGTTTTATGAAGTTGATCTGAAGCTTAAATCTTTCGATGGCAGCTGAATATACACATTGGGAACAACTGGGAGATGATTTCCCTTCGAATACAAAGGGAACACTCAACTTTATTTCCTTGGCTTGTAACGCTGACTTCAGCATGTCCGGATGCAAAATGACTACCTGAACATTGTCAATTAAGTGGTAAATAAACGTTGCAGAAACTGTACATGTCAAATATAATTTATTGGTTATATTCTGGTATTTCATTTAATTTGTAGCATATGTTATATTAGAATAAATGGGGGGTTGTCAAAGTCAATTTAGAATTCTATAGCCAATTCTATGTTTAGAAAATACATGTGTTGTAATCTTGGCTGCTTCTAGCTAGCGGCACGTTGATTTTATTAACATGAAGAAGCAAGTAAAATGTACATTCATATGTATACCTTTATTAGAGAAAAGCCTTGATTCTCAGGGCCTGGGTGTCCACTATGCAGGCGGAAGTGGCTGAGTACATCTACTTGTTGTGAGCCCATTCGATACGTGAAATGAGCGAGTAGAGACTTGTTAGGTTATCACTTTCTTGTCTCCATGCGTGGTACTGACTAATTTCACTTTTACTGGTGGCTTCTGTGGCTTGCGGTTTCAGGATAGTGGGGATGAACACAATATCTACAGGTGGAGCGAGAAGTGCTCTTCAGTGCTAGTGCACCTTGCCCAGAATGCCAGCTGCCCAGAACACACGATGACAGACACTTGCATGCACACTAGCACCACCATCAATAAATCATGGTAAAATAGCTTCTTCCTGTCTGTAGAGTTCTCCCTCTTTTCCATGGCAAGACTTGATGAACCACTACCTTTTTTGCCGAAGGTACGCAAAACATTCTCTCAGATGAGAACTTCGAGGCAGAACATTGAATCTGAGCGTTTTGCTGGTTGCTGGCACTGCTCTCTCATTCATTTAAACAAGCATTGGCATAGCCAATAGGTCTCGCCTTTGGGGCCTTATAAGTGTTTAGCCAGAGCTATTGACTTTGCCAATGTCTTCAAGCTGTGCTGTAGAGAAGTGTGGCTGCTGTGCGGCATGCTGAAAAGTTATAATAAAAAAGTGTCAGAAGCATTTTTGTTACTTTATATATGACCAAGAAGGCATTATGTAAAACTGAACGACCATATTAAAAAAAGTATTTACAATAAAAAATTTCCTCAGTTTTCTTTTGTTCTTGCAATGCTGGCAACTTGTTTCTGCCTATTGCAATGGTTGTTTGTTAAAGCTTTTTTTTTGAGGGGGCATAAACAATCGGAAGGTGAAGGTTGGGAACTAGTACCTATATTATAACACTAGCAGCGGCCAGACGCTAGGGGAGAATCAACAGATGCCAGATTCTGAGAGCAGGCTGAGGTGGTGCTGAGTGATGCTGAGGTGGTAGTGGTGGTGGTGGTGACTGTTGCGGAGACGATGCTGAGGTGATGCTGAATGATACTCAGGTGTTGCTGAGTGATACTGCTGTGGTGCTGAGTGATACTGTGGTGGTGCTGAGTGATATTGTCTTGGCGCTGAGTGATGCTGTGGCGGCGCTGAGTGATGCTGTGGCGGCGCTGAGTGATGCTGTGGCGGCGCTGAGTGATGCTGTGGTGGTGGTGAGCGATGCTGTGCGATGCAGTGGCGGTGCTGAGCGATGCTGTGGTGGTGCTGAGCGATGCTGTGGTGGCGCTGAGTGATGCTGTGGTGGCGCTGAGTGATGCTGTGGTGGCGCTGAGTGATGCTGTGGTGGCGCTGAGTGATGCTGTGGTGGCGCTGAGCGATGCTGTGGTGGCGCTGAGCGATGCTGTGGTGGCGCTGAGCGATGCTGTGGTGGCGCTGAGCGATGCTGTGGTGGCGCTGAGCGATGCTGTGGTGGCGCTGAGCGATGCTGTGGTGGTGCTGAGTCATCCTGTGGTGGTGCTGAGTCATCCTGTGGTGGTGCTGAGTCATCCTGCGGTGGTGCTGAGTGATGCAGTGTTGGCCCTGAGTGATGATGTGGTGTCGCTGAGTAAAGCTATGGTGGTGCTGAGTGATGTTGTGGTGGCGCGGAGTGATGTTGTGGTGGCGCTGAGTGATGCTGTTGTGGCGCTAAGTGATGCTGTTGTGGCGCTAAGTGATGCTGTGGTTGTGCTGAGTAATGCTGTGGTTGTGCTGAGTGATGCTGTGGTTACACTGAGTGATGCTGTGGTTGCACTGAGTGATGCTGTGATGGCGTTGAGAGATGTTGTGTTGGTGCTGAGTGATGCTGTGCTGGCTCTGATTGATGCTGTGCTGGCTCTGATTGATGCTGTGGTTGCGCTGAGTGATGCTGTGGTTGCACTGAGTGATGCTGTGGTGGCGCTGAGAGATGCTGTGGTGGCGCTGAGAGATGCTGTGGTGGCGCTGAGAGATGCTGTGGTGACGCTGAGAGATGCTGTGGTGACGCTGAGAGATGCTGTGGTGGCGCTGAGCGATGCTGTGGTGGCGCTGAGCGATGCTGTGGTGGCGCTGAGCGATGCTGTGGTGGTGCTGAGCGATGCTGTGGTGGTGCTGAGTCATCCTGTGGTGGTGCTGAGTCATCCTGTGGTGGTGCTGAGTCATCCTGTGGTGGTGCTGAGTCATCCTGTGGTGGCGCTGAGTGATGCTGTGGTGGCGCTAAGTGATGCTGTGGTTGTGCTGAGTAATGCTGTGGTTGTGCTGAGTGATGCTGTGGTTGCACTGAGTGATGCTGTGGTTACACTGAGTGATGCTGTGGTTACACTGAGTGATGCTGTGGTTGCACTGAGTGATGCTGTGGTTGCACTGAGTGATGCTGTGTTGGTGCTGAGTGATGCTGTGCTGGCTCTGATTGATGCTGTGCTGGCTCTGATTGATGCTGTGGTTGCGCTGAGTGATGCTGTGGTTGCGCTGAGTGATGCTGTGGTGTTGACGAGATAGAGTGAAGATATAATGCCCAATTAGAGAGGGTGGTGAGAGAGAAAGAGAGAGAAAGGGTGTACATAGAATAAAGAGTGGAGCGGGATAGAGAGAGAGAAAGAAGGGGAGAGAGAGTGAATGAAGGAGTTTGAAAGAGAAACAGATAAAGGGGTGAGAGAGAATGAAAGGCTAAAAAGATAGAGAGGGAGAGTTAATTAAGTAGAGAGAGAATTAGAGAGGGGGAGAAGGAGAGAGACAATAAGAGTGGGGGTGTGGAGTTTAAATAGAGTGAAGAAGTGACGCGGAAAAAGTAACTTTAAATATAGCTTTGTGCTTTGCGCGAATAAATATTTTTAAAAAAAACAGTGAGAGACAAAAATACTGGTAATTAGGCTGTGACTCCCAATATAAAACAAATAGCGATATAAGGTGAAATCAACCCACCAAAGCAATATTTCTAACTAGACAAAAAAAGCTTGCATTTCAATGCTAATCGCTGTTGTTTTTCATGTGACTGTAGTCCAGGGCCGTCAGTTGGTAATGTGAGCTGCTGCTGCGATTGAAACATCAGAGTCCAGAGAGTTAATGAGCCATGACGAGGAAATGAGGAAGAGATAGGAAACCCAGATGGCAGCTGCGCGCGTGCACGCCATCGTGAACGCAAGCTGGTCGCCAGCCGAAAGCCAGTGGGTTTGCTCTTCCAAAACCCGCTTACTAAAACTCTCGGCCAGACCAGCGCAAGCGCTGGTGCAGGCCGAGACCTAAAAAAGGAGCACTGGTGGTGTTTTCTTCCACAGATTTCTCCATACTGGTGCAGCCATGATGGTGTCCAACAGTACTACTGACAGTTGCTCATAGCCAGCAAATGCACTAATTGGTGTGGCGATCGTACTAACCAGAGCAATAGGTAGCATCTAAGCCAACAATCATTTGCAATGCAACAGGTCTCGCATTTACGCGAGTTTGAGCTATTGGCATTGTAAATGACTTCCTTTTATTTATGTTTTGGTTTTTAAAACAGAAATAAAAAGGCATCGTCATTTACAGTGCCAATAGCTTAAACTTGCGTAAATGCGAGACCTATTGCATTGCAAATGCTTGTTTTTGTTAGGCGCGGGGAGATTAAGTGATTTGCCCAGAATCACAGGATGTTCAGCGTCATTGCCGTTCCCCAGATTCGAGGTCGACCGCCCTAGCCGTTAGGCCAACTCCTCTCCTCTCAGTGATTGGCCGTAGTCCACATTATATACATATTCACCTACTCCTTAGTTATGTACGTCCCTCATTCCGTAAGCAGCAGCACTTGTGTCCAGGGGATTCTTAGAGCCCAAGTACCTTCCGTGTTACCTCTGCTACCCTCTGGGAAGCCCATTCACAGCAGCCTTGCAGAGGAAGGCAGGAATAACACTGAGTGTTTCGGAAGATTATGAAGCGGTGGCTTTTGGGACCTTTCCTAAATTGTTCCAGTGAATGAGCATTAGTTAGTCTAGAGCTGGGTTTGCAGCCTCGATAGACGCTTTTCATTTCACTTACATGGACCTCCCTGTGCTTACCAGTAAAAGACCCTGAGTGTTTCTGTTTCAGTCGTAAGGACCATGATGGCCACACCGCCTTCTCGATGAAATAAATTGCCATTGTTTTGTCACTTAGGACTTCACCAGTAGAAAGTATTTAAAACTGAAATAAAAGATGGTGGTAAAGAAGCAGAGCAGACCACAGAATGTTGTCACTCATCAAGATTGCATTACCAGCTACAGGGCGTTGTTTGCTGGTACATATCCCTTTGTAAAACAGACAATATCTGCATCCATGTGTGACTTGTGGCTGAGGCCACCATCCCTTTGTAAAACAGACAATATCTGCATCCATGTGTGACTTGTGGCTGAGGCCACCATCCCTTTGTAAAACAGACAATAACTTGTGGCTGAAGCCACCATCCCTTTGTAAAACAGACAATATCTGCATCCATGTCTGACTTGTGGCTGAAGCCACCATCCCTTTGTAAAACAGACAATATCTGCATCCATGTCTGACTTGTGGCTGAGGCCACCATCCCTTTGTAAAACAGACAATATCTGCATCCATGTCTGACTTGTGGCTGAGGCCACCATCCCTTTGTAAAACAGACAATATCTGCATCCATGTCTGACTTGTGGCTGAGGCCACCATCCCTTTGTAAAACAGACAATATCTGCATCCATGTCTGACTTGTGGCTGAAGCCACCATCCCTTTGTAAAACAGACAATATCTGCATCCATGTCTGACTTGTGGCTGAAGCCACCATCCCTTTGTAAAACAGACAATATCTGCATCCATGTCTGACTTGTGGCTGAGGCCACCATCCCTTTGTAAAACAGACAATATCTGCATCCATGTCTGACTTGTGGCTGAGGCCACCATCCCTTTGTAAAACAGACAATATCTGCATCCATGTGTGACTTGTGGCTGAGGCCACCATCCCTTTGTAAAACAGACAATATCTGCATCCATGTGTGACTTGTGGCTGAGGCCACCATCCCTTTGTAAAACAGACAAGATCTGCATCCATGTCTGACTTGTGGCTGAGGCCACCATCCCTTTGTAAAACAGACAATATCTGCATCCATGTCTGACTTGTGGCTGAGGCCACCATCCCTTTGTAAAACAGACAATATCTGCATCCATGTCTGACTTGTGGCTGAGGCCACCATCCCTTTGTAAAACAGACAATATCTGCATCCATGTCTGACTTGTGGCTGAGGCCACCATCCCTTTGTAAAACAGACAATATCTGCATCCATGTCTGACTTGTGGCTGAGGCCACCATCCCTTTGTAAAACAGACAATATCTGCATCCATGTCTGACTTGTGGCTGAGGCCACCATCCCTTTGTAAAACAGACAATATCTGCATCCATGTCTGACTTGTGGCTGAGGCCACCATCCCTTTGTAAAACAGACAATATCTGCATCCATGTCTGACTTGTGGCTGAGGCCACCATCCCTTTGGTTTCGGCTTTTACAGCACAGCCCTTGCTCGAGTTTACTCAGAGTTGTGAAGGTAATTTGTGCCTTAAGCACAGATATTGTTTCTGTCGCTTGCACAGGAAACACTACTGCATATACTGCTAATCTGTAAATTATGAATCCAGGACCTAATTAAACTCCTCCATCCTGCCTTTATCCAAGCAGGGGTACAGTTAACATCAGAAACATTATTAGCCTTTCTTCAGTGGTTCAAGAATTGTTATTTCTGCTTGAGCTGCAAATTATATGTGATGTGTTTATACGAGATAACATATACTTTTTGCATTGTTTCTTGCCATTGGATTCTTTTTAACAAGCGAAGTACACAAACTAGGCACTACTGAAGAGGCCCAAATAGGCCAAAGGGGTCCTAGGGTGGGCTTGTGTTCCCTTTCAGATGGGACCTGGCCTGGGAGTTTGGGCTGAGTGTCCCTACTGCAGCGAGACCGGTCCGAGACTGATCTGCATGCGGCCAGTTCCTGTCCGAGGTGGCATGGTGGGCGAAAGACCCAGGGACTGGTATGCAGCCTAGAGTAATGTGCAGTGGCCGAGATTAAGTCACGCGTCCCATCTATAACCCTTTTTATATACCTCATTCTTACTAACAAGGTGCGGTCACTGGTTGTCCATATACGGTCAGCGTGTTAGAGCGTCTCAGCATGAGTTTTAAAATATATTGAAGTTTCCTGGCTTATTTTGTGTATTATTTCTGTTATGGATATGACTGTGACTAGTGCCCCTTCTCAGGGTGGAAGTGTGGTGGGGAAACCGGTGGCTGCTCTGGGATAAACTGCTGTGGTGTAGCACAGCAGTATTAATATGTCATTCTTTATTTAAAAAGTGCAAAGGGTCCCGATAAATGAGATTGTAAGTACCTGGCATGAATTATATGAACTTAACGAGTGTATATATATTTCAGTTATTTTATATTTGATAAATATTTGTATTTTTTGTAATGGTTTATTAACCAACAACAAAAAGTGTCCCACTTGTAAACACCATGGGGCTGAGACGCAAAATGATTTATGAGTATGGAAAGGAGTCCTACAGAAGTACTCTTTAAGTTAAACTCACATGTCTAGGAATCAGCCCCGAAACACCCAACTCCAATATGGACAAAAGTACAAAGAGGCCACAGTCCTTTCTATCTGTACTAACTGTATGTTGGGGCCAGTTCACAAAGGCATCTCAGAGTGCAAATGGAATACTATTTTACGTACACCAAAATGCCTTTGTGGACAGCACCCTTTCTTTCATCCGTTCCTAAAAGCATTCCTAGATGCATCAATCCAATGCCCACATCATTTTAGACCAAGAAGGACTCACCTTTGGGGCTATTGCTGCCGCCACTTAGCCTAGACTCGGGATGGTCCAAGGGAAATGTTTCTGCCTCCTCCTTAACGATGATTGAAGAAAGCTTGTATTCTGTTAGTGAAAGAAAAATTACTGGTCAGCGAAGACTACCTCGAAACAGTTTGCCACAAAGCAGTGATCCTTAAAACCAATTCAAGAAGTACAGAACCCCATAGTAAATTGTTCCTACTCTAAACAAAACACAACAACAGACTGACAAGCTTTAGTGATCACATGCGCTGAGCCGTGACACGTTCGCAGCGCATACCACTGAGCCTTGACATGTCCACAGCGCATACCACTGAGCCTTGACATGTCCACAGCGCATACCACTGAGCCTTGACATGTCCACAGCGCATACCACTGAGCCTTGACATGTCCACAGCGCATACCACTGAGCCTTGACATGTCCACAGCGCATACCACTGAGCCGTGACACATGTCCACAGCGCATACCACTGAGCCGTGACACATGTCCACAGCGCATACCACTGAGCCTTGACACATGTCCACAGTGCATACCATTGAGCCTTGACACATGTCCACAGCGCATACCATTGAGGCTTGACACATGTCCACAGCGCATACCACTGAGCCTTGACACATGTCCACAGCGCATACCACTGAGCCTTGACACATGTCCACAGCGCATACCATCGAGCCTTGACATGTCCACAGCGCATACCACTGAGCCTTGACACATGTCCACAGCGCATACCACTGAGCCTTGACACATGTCCACAGCGCATACCACTGAGCCTTGACATGTCCACAGCGCATACCACTTAGCCTTGACACATGTCCACAGCGCATACCACTAAAACTTGACACATGTCCACGGTATGATTAAAGGCTGGTAGCGAACGTTCAGCACAGACTAGAGGAGCATTAAGTATTGCGAACCCTCGATGTTCACCAGCATGGCTTTACGCCCTAGTCAGGTACCCTCGCTAACTATAGGGGTCTTCTGAGAGAAGCTAAAGCCCAGCAGTAATGGCAACGGAGATGGCTGGTATCTTTCTGGAGACACTGCTTAGAAAATTGTTTCCAGGTGTTTGACATGTCCATCAAAGCTAAAATCTCCCAATACTACAATCTGGAACACGTTGCTGGCCCAGGAAGGTAGACATTATAATGGGGGAAATTACAGAGAGGGGTCTACTCCATATTTAGAGTTTCTTCCAGATATAGGAGGGTTTTTAGGCACCTCCAAACTCTAAAAAAGGCCATTCTTCGTTTAGGGAACAGGCTGTGGTGTATTCCCTCCAAGAGGAAGAAAACCGTTCTCTACAACTTAATGGATCAAAAGCAGTTTGTTAGTGAACTCAGAAACACCTGGGAAAACTTGTATCCCACTCCACGAGAAGTGCACAGAAGCCCTTAATAAGTACAAAAAGGCATGCTAAGCATTTCCATTGCTGGATCTGAAAAGCTTAAGGAACTGAACGGAGTTAAGGAACCCCTTAATTTGGGACCCTGCGATTTCTAGGTCTTCAGTAAACAGTTAAGAAAACAATAGCTGGGGGGGCGTGGCCAAGCAGCGATCCAGGATGGCCGCGTAGAGCAGAGCTCCGCCGCCCGACCTTCCCTGAACGGTTATCGGGCACACTTATCCGCACCGCCTGAGGGTGGGACTCCTCATCGGAGAGTTAGTGGGCACCATCCCGCCCGCTCCGGCCTGCATCAGACCCCCGGGGACGGCGTTACAAAGATCTGCGTAGAGAGGCCTATCTTCTGGCCTGAAGCCGGGACACACAGTGCGGCAAGGAGCAGAGGTGCGGCTCCACGGGGCCTGATATTCCCCGCACCGGTGCGGAGCCTGGATTCACTCTCCGCTTCTGGCGGCCGCACGCTGCCACAGGCGTAGCGGTACCCCGCAGGGACCTGTTTGACACTCGGAGTGGAGGTGGCGGTGACTGGCACAGAGAGGCCTACCTTCCGGCCTGAAGCCGGGACCCACAGTGCGGCAGGGAGCCGGGGCGCGGCTCCAAGGTGCCTGGGATTCCCCGCGCCGGCGCGGGGCCTGGTTCGACTCGCTGCCTGGGAGCTTGTAAGCCGCGTCGGATATATCAACGCCCAGCAGTGCCTCGGCGGCAGAGGAGGCCCAGTGCCGACGCTCCCTGTGGTAGGTAGGGCACAGCCGCAGCGTTGTACACGCGAGTGGGGCCGCGACCTGGTGAGCGGTGGGGCAGCACTGCGGGAACTAGTGACGAACATTTTCATTCCCTCCCCACCCGCTGCGGTAATCTGGGATAGTGGACACTGTGGTTGGTGGAGGGGAGCCTGCTGCTTCATGATTATACGGGGAATGCTGGCAGAGACCTGAGAAGCGTGGTGGCCGTGTGGGCTGCAGTTAGAGCCGGGGCAAAGGCTGGCCTGTGTGTCATCGCCGCTGGGACAGGCGGATGGGGCGCATTCCCCTTGCAGACGTTAGGATCACAGTGCTAAGGGCCGGTGGCGGCCCGAGAGGGAAGGTGCTCTGGGCCTAGTGAGGCTTGTATCTTGGCCCTGGTACCGGACTCTGCCCTCGTGGCCTCGCTACCTGGTAGTGGGCTCTCCGTGGGATATCTGTGACTGAGTTGACTCCGTCTGCGTTTGTGCCATTGGGGTTGGTGGGACTGCCAGCTCACCGACTGGTGAGGCGCGACCTGTGGCCTGTGCAGACGCCTACCCTGCGTAATCTGGAGGGACCGGACCACCAACCAAGCTGCGCCATGGATCGGGGCAAAGGCTCTGGGGCCCGGGGACTCAAGGTGGCGCAAACCAATAAGCTAGACCGATACACTGTCCCCAAAAACTCACAACAGAGCCGACTATCTGAGGGGCCTCCCAGGGTGGCACAGGTGAGGAGGAGCAGGAACTGTCCCTAAAAGACGTCATAGAGGCGATCACTGGAGTAAAAACCTCCCTTGAACATAAAATGGACACCATAGCTATCGATGTGAATCTCATCAGGGCGGACTTAGGGAAGTTAAACGAGAAGGTCAAACAGGTGGAGATCACCGCTGCGAGTCGCTTCGGAGACGTCACCCAGCTCCAGGGAGAGGTTCGTGATTTACAAGACTCCCGCAAACTCACGGACTTAAAACTTGACGATTACGAAGGCCGCCTGCATGCGCAACAATCTCCGCATCCTGGGTGTTCCAGAGAAAGCAGAAGGTCAGTCTCCTGACCTGTTTGTCGAGGATCTCATCCTGACACATCTCCAGCCCAAAGGCCTCAGTAAGTTCTTTGTCATCGAGCGGGCACATAGGGTCCCGGGCGGCCGTCCCAGACCGGGCGCTCCCTTGCAGCCGATCCTTGCCAGAGTTCTGAACTTTAGGGACAGAGACGTCATCCTCCAAAATTCCAGGGCGGGGGCCCCCCTCCGCTATGAGAATGCGGACATAACCTTTTTCCCCAGACTTCACACAGAGGGTGCAGAAACAGAGGAGGTTCCTTCCTCTCCGTGAAACGAGTGCTTAGAGACAGAGGTCTGAAGTATGCAATGCTTTTTCCAGCGCGTGTTCGGGTCGAGGCGGACGGAAAGGCCTGGTTTTTTGAGCAGCCGGAGGCAGTAGCAGACTGGCTTGAATACCGGGGAGGAAAAAGCTCAGGTGACCGCGTCGGACGGGAGAGTGAGGACAATTGCCCGGCCTGAGGAGAGGGCCATATTGACATTGGTTTCCGGGTTGAGTATGTTGGGCACGGGGTAGGGTGGGTTTTGGGTGGGAATTCCTTCATGTGATCCTTTATTGTTGTGGATTCCTTTCAGACCTGACACACTTAGTCCAATGAGGTGGTATCTTTGATTTGTTGGGGATAGGGAGGCGGAGCGCTCTAATTCCCCCTTTTTCTCTACCTTTAGTTTTTCAAGGGCGACAGGCACTCTGCAAGTTTTCAATGGGCAGTTCCAGGCCCAGAGTGCAGGGCAGCGGGGAGGCGGGTTGTTGGGTGGGGGTGTTTTGTTTGGTTTTGGTTATATTCACTGTACCAGCGACACTTATAGTAACTTCTGCGGAGGAGGTTGGAATACAAGTCGCTACTCCTGTAACGGGAGCAGAGATATCTCCTAATCTAAACTAGCCCCAGATTTAGACATGTTTAGGAGTTTGTGTTTGTTGCATCACGGGCAGGAAGATGTTCTACTATGGCATTTCTTTTTCAAACTAAATACAATGGACGGTCCAGACCAAAAAAGGAACACAATTTGTTTACCCATGGCTATGTCACAACTCGTCCCTGCACTATGCAAATCAGTGTCATAGAATCCTTGACAGGTGCTGATGGCTGAAATGGAATTATTCACATGTGAACTGGTGGCGTCATAGTCACGCAAGAAGCCACCCTTCAGCACGATACTCATCGAGCTCCTTCATCAGACAGGCTTCTAACCGCATTTCAACGTGACTGATGACACAAGCGTAGTACACTAACACCCACAGTGTCTCTAGCTCTGACGTCAGTATGGAGGAATGTCTGGAATGAATTGTATTGATCATCTTTTGTCAGCTAGTGAAGAAACGAAAACTGTTAAAGACAGGAACCCAAATCTAGTAACCAGGAGCTACACTACCAGCTGGGGAGTCATCAGGTGAAAAATGGTCTCTTTTACCTTGTAAATGCATGCAACTGTGTTATATTGTGATCTGACAAGTACCAGTCCTTGTACACTAGAGGGAGAACACCTGCCCAACCACCAAGGCTAACAGAAAGCAGCCATGACATTTATGTTATGAGTCAGATATGTACAGACATGATCTTTCAAACCCCAATTAACACTTCTATAAAGACTCATTTCAGGTGGTGACCGGCTACATTGAAGGGTACTATGAGTAGCAGAGAGCCATGTATCACTAGCCCTCATATCCACCGGCAGAAAGTATCTCTGTCTCTTTTTCAACTTGATTCCCCAAGGTTCTAAAGACTGACCTTTTGTCGCTCTTTGGAAGAGCTCTAGAAACAGAACATACCCATGTATGATGAAAAGAGAGCTCAGTGCACATGCTACCTACCATTCAAGACAACTACTAAGACTGAGTATTAAGGGGCGCATGCATCAAGCATTTTTGTCTACGCAAACGGGCCAATTCACAGAATCAGCCTGTTTGCGCACGCAAAAAATGCTTTTCAGATGCAGCAAACCCTATTTTGCGATTTGGTAACTTGTTACCGAATCGCAAAATGGGTTTGCGAATGGCTATTAGGAAGGGGCGTGTTTGCGGCATCCCTTCCTAATACCGAATCGCATCGGTATGTAGGAATGTTTTGTGACCAAAATGCGGTCACAAAACATTTGCATTTTACCACTTACTTTAAGTAGGTGGTAACCTATTCGCAAATGGGAAGGGGTCCGCAAGGGACCCCTTCCCCTTTGTGAATGTTGGTACAGCGTTTTTTAAGAGCAGGCAGTGGTCCCACGGACAACTCTTAAAAATGAAAAGAAAACTTTTCATTTTTGTTTTTGAAACGCATCCCGTTTTCCTTTAGGGAAAACGGGCTGCATTTAAAAAAAAAAAATGCTTTATTTAAAAGCAATCACAGCCATGGTGGTCTGCTGACCCCAGCAAGCCACCATCCCTGTGATTTTTGCGATTCCTAGGGGGTCGCAAATTGCGACCTACCTCATTCATAAGGCACTATACGGAGGTGGGGCGGTTGATATTCAGAAATTGTTTTCATGGTATACTCCCACGAGAAATCTTAGATCCACAAATGCGGGTCTCCTACAAATCCCCAAAATTCGCAGAGCAAGATGGGGAGGTAGGAGTTTATCACACTGTGCTGCCAAACTGTGGAATCAGATGCCAATCGCTATGAGACTACAGTCCAACAGGCAGCATTTTAGGAAATTGCTAAAATCCTGGTTGTTCCCCCCTAATTAGGTCGCCGGATTCAACGGTGCAGCTCCTCTTCACCCTTCGCAGCGCCAAGACGCCTCGGCAATCGAGCGCTTTAGAAGAAGAAAGAAAAAAAAAATGTATATTCATTAGGTAGGTCAAAGTGTTCAACACACTTTCATGCATGACGTTTTGCGATTTCGCAATTAGGAAATCGCTAAATGTTTCTTCATGCATCTGGCCCTAAGAGAATTACAGTTCACATACCTGAACAGACTCTAGTAATGAGGTGAAATCTAAACTCAGTGCACTTGTTACATTTCAGCTTTATTAACTAAACTACTGAGTGTTAAAAGAGTATTACTCTTCGCATATCTGAGCAGACTCTAACAAGGAGCTTAACGCTGAGCTCAGTACATCGGTTACCTTTCAACTGTACTCACTACACAGCTGCGTATCAGGAGCATTAAAACGGTATCACATATCCAAGCGTACTTCAGCATTAAGGTAATAACTAAGTTCAGTGCATTTGTTACCTTTCAACAGTACTTACTAGACTGCTGCGTATTAAAGGAGTATTATTACGGTATCACATATCCAAGCGTACTTCAGCAATAAGGTAAAAGAGGATCTCAGTGCATTGGTTACCTTTCAACTCTACTTACTAGACTACTGCGTATTAAAAGAGTATTATTACAGTATCACATATCCAGGCGCTCTTGCTGCATATTAAAAGATCATTATTACGGTATCACATATCCAAGCGTACTTCAGCAATATAATAAAAGCTGAGGTCACTGCACTTGTTACATTTCAACTGTACTTACTAGACTGGTGCGTATTTAAAGAGTATTATTACGGTATCACATATCCAAGTGTACTTCAGCAATAAGGTAAAAGCTGAGCTCGGTGCATCCGTTACCTTTCAACTGTACTTACTAGACTACTGTGTATTAAAAGAGCATTATTACAGCATCATATATCCAAGCGAACTTTAGCAATAAGGAAAAAGCTGATCTCAGTGCATCGGTTACCTTTCAACTGCACGTACTAGACTACTGTGTATTAAAAGAGTATTATTAGGGCAGCACCTACCCAAGCGTACTTGCTGCGCATTAAAAGAATATTATTACAGTATCACATATCCAAGCGTACTTGCTGTGCATTAAAAGAGTATTATTACAGTATCACATACTCAAGTGTACTTGCTGCGCATTAAAAAAGTATTATTACAGTATCACATATCCAAGCGTACTTTAGCAATAAAGTAAAAGCTGAACTCAGTGCATCGGTTACCTTTCAACTGTACTTACTAGACTACTGTGTATTAAAAGAGATTATTACGGTATCACATATCCAAGCGTACTTGCTGTGCATTAAAAGAGTATTATTACGGTATCACAAAACCAAGCGCACTTCAGCAATAAGGTAAAGGCTGAGCGTTACCTTTCAACTATACTTACTAGACTACTGTGTATTAAAAGAGTATTATTAGAGTATCACATATCCAAGCGTACTTGCTGCATATTAAAAGAGTATTTTTACGGTATCACATATCCAAGCGTACTTGCTGCATATTAAAAGAGTATTTTTACGGTATCACATATCCAAGCGTACTTCAGCAATAAGGTAAAAGCTGAGCTCACTGCACTGATTACCTTTGACCTGTATTTACTAGACTACTGCGTATTAAAAGTATTATTACAGTATCACATAACCAAGCATAATTGCGGCGTATTAAAATAGTATTATTACGGTATCACATATCCAAGCGTACTTCAGCAATAAGGTAAAAGCTGATCTCAGTGCATCGGTTACCTTTCAACTCTACTTACTAGACTACTGCGTATTAAAAGAGTATTATTACGGTATCACATATCCAAGCGTACTTGCTGATAATTAAAAGAGTATTATTACGGTATCACATATCCAAGCGTACTTCAGCAATAAGGTAAAAGCTGATCTCAGTGCATCGGTTACCTTTCAACTGTACTTACTAGACTACTGTGTATTAAAAGAGTATTATTAGGGCATCACATACCCAAGCGTACTTGCTGCGCATCAAAAGAGCATTATTACAGCATCACATATCCAAGCGTACTTCAGCAATAAAGTAAAAGCTGATCTCAGTGCATCGGTTACCTTTCAACTGTACTTACTAGACTATTGCGTTTTAAAAGAGTATTATTACGGTATCACATATCCAAGCGTATTTCGACATTAAGATAATACAGAAGTTCCGTGCATTTATTACCTTTCAACTGTACTAACTAGACTGCTGCGTATTAAAAGAGTATTATTACGGTATCACATATCCAAGCGCTCTTGCTGCATATTAAAAGATCATTATTACGGTATCACATATCCAGGCGCTCTTGCTGCATATTAAAAGATCATTATTACGGTATCACATATCCAAGCGTACTTCAGCAATATGATAAAAGCTGAGGTCACTGCACTTGTTACCTTTCAACTGTACTTACTAGACTGGTGCGTATTTAAAGAGTATTATTACGGTATCACATATCCAAGTGTACTTCAGCAATAAGGTAAAAGCTGAGCTCGGTGCATCCGTTACATTTCAACTGTACTTACTAGACTACTGCGTATTACAAGAGTATTATCACAGCATCATATATCCAAGCGAACTTTAGCAATAAGGAAAAAGCTGATCTCGGTGTATCGGTTACCTTTCAACCGTACTTACTAGACTACTGTGTATTAAAAGAGAAGGCCTCGAAAATCATAAAAATGTTACTAGGCGTGCAGGTCTAGTGACTTAAATAATCTACTCGACCTATTTGTAATGCTCTTGACCCATAAACTGGTTTCAAATGATGTGATTGTGGGGAAATATTTTAATTCAGTGAGCCGCCATTTTCTTTATTATCACATATGAGCGCACCTCCAAATCTGCAAGTTCAGCATGTCTGCTGAACAAAAACTCTTTTGTTTGATTTAATAGACTAAACTTGCTTTCCATATACAATACAAATCTAGCCACATATGGGATACATATGACCCCTGACTTGCCTCTTAGTTCATTAACAGCGTTTTCATCAGGGCAGAGGCAAGAATGTTTCTCAAATCACTTTTAATAAATACATGACTAAAACATGAAGTGGTAACACAATGTCACTTGTAATCAGCAGATTTTACATTGACATGGCCACACACGTCCCACTGACATGCAGTTTTACTGATAATACTATACAGTGTACAAACAATAACGTTTGGAAATAGTTTCTGCAAATACGTGTCACTTGCACATCACCAAGTAAAGTCTTCTGTTTTGTTTTGATCCTAATAAACTCCTTGTTTGCATCACATTTCTTAATTACAAAAAATGTGCTTTTGTAATTCCGGATATATTTTGAAATATTTGCACAATTAATTTACAGGCTATTTGTTTAAATGTTATGTGTTAGAGATAAATAACTGACATCTTCAGACAGCTCACTTGACAAAACCTCTAATTCTAGTAAGAGAGAGAAAAATAAAGCTCATTTTCCAAGGAGCAATTAGTTAAAAGACAAACTGACATTTGACCTCTTTCCTTAAACAGAGAGCAAATGTGTCAAGATAAAAACAAGATTTAATGGCATCTTTACTGCTCATTCACTTTCTGAATGAACAGAACACCTGTTCCTTTACAACCTAAGTTTACTCGCCAGATGGGATTAGTAGGTGCTAAAAATGGCTCGACCTCCTAAAATTGTACTCGCATTTGCGAGTGGGCGAGTAGATTTTTCGGGGCCTGGCGAGTATTATTACGGTAATCACATACCCAAGTGTACTTGATGCGCATTAAAAAAGTATTATTACAGTATCACATATCCAAGCGTACTTTAGCAATAAAGTAAAAGCTGATCTCAGTGCATCGGTTACCTTTCGACTGTACTTACTAGACTTACAGTATCACATATTCAAGCGCACTTGCTGTGCATTAAAAGAGTATTATTACAGTATCACATATCCAAGCATACTTTAGCAATAAGGTCAAAGCTGAGCATTACCTTTCAACTATACTTACTAAACTGCTGTGCATTAAAGAGTATTATTACAGTATCACATATGCAAGCGTACTTGCTGCGCATTAAAAGAGTATTATTACAGTATCACATACCCAAGCGTACTTGCTGCGTATTAAAAGAGTATTATTACAGTATCACATACTCAAGCGTACTTGCTGCGCATTAAAAGAATATTATTACAGTATCACATATCCAAGCGTACTTCAGCAATAAAGTAAAAGTTGATCTCTGAGCATAATTGTTCACACACTAGTAATGAGAGGAGTACTGTCCACGTACCTGAGCCCTCGTCAGTGCTGCTCTCGCCTTCTTTGTCACCACAGTGATCCATGAAACACTGGGACGTGTGCGTAGTCCCACAAATCAACAGTGTGTGCGTGGTCCCACAAATCAACGGCATTTGCGTGGTCCCACAAATCAATGGCATGTGCGTGGCCCCACAAATCAACGGCGTGCGTGAGGTCCCACAAATCAACGTCTCAGCTGAGAAATTTGAAACAGATATAAAATGTTATAGAAAGTAGAGCATAACTCTTGCCAATTGAAAACATTAAAGGGATCAATTAAACAACTACCTTCATGTTTAATTCCCTAAATATTTTTGTAATGTCAACTGTTTCTCCAAACTCAATCAGTGCATCTATCCGGTCCGTCTGTATGACTCGCATCTTGGTGAGATTTATTTAAATGACAACAACTTTTGTTTTTGACAACTTTAGAATCTAATTGTAAAAAATAAAAATGGTTACAGTTCACCTCATAAGAAGCATAAAGTGTTTCCATGGTGGAAAAAAACAGATTGGCAAAAGTAGCTTCCTGTGGTCCGAACTGACATTTTGGTATGGAGAAGAATATGTACTAGTTTTGCCGAACCTGCTTCAGAGCTGTATATTAAGCTTTAAAAATATACAGCAGCCAAGGGATTCAGTAGTTCATATTAGGTTCTGGTGCTAGGAACTATCAGAAGCAGTGGTATTTATTTAATTTCTTTAAAGTATTTATAATGTGCACCCTTGTACCCTAAAGGATATCCCGGCGCTCGACCTCATCTTTGCCAGTTCCAATCAAGACCCTTAAGTGGATCCAAGCAGGTCTTCGACTTTCTCCAGAATGCTAACAAGTCGGGCCCTACGCATAGATTCTGGGATAGATTATTCCAATGGGCAGCTGCTAAAAAATTAAAGGGGAGGACACCCATTCTGGATTTCTTGATTCTTCTACAGAATATTAAAGCATTATTGGATGATTGAATATTTCGTACAGGCTTGTAAAATGTAACTATTCTGTAGAATTGCTGGACCCTTATCATAAAGTTCTCTGTGCACATGGCACATTAGCTTAAAAATTGCTCTTTTCTGGGCCTGAAGCCAGTGAAGATGATGGAGATAAGCCGAGGCTGAACTCCTGCAATTCTTGTTGCAAATCAAACTTGCTGCCGCATTCTGAATAGTCTGGAGCCGTGTGAACAGATACTCTGCCATGCCCACATAAAGCGCGTTCTCATGATCCAACCTACTCATAATCAAAGCTTGAACAATATTCCTTCTCCACGTCACTGGGATCCAACGAAATAAGTCTGTATTAGGTCTGTAGGGGACAGATGTACAAAGACATGTTAACAAGCAGTGCCATTTGTAAACCAACCAGTTTGCGATGCGACCGATGTACCGAAATGTCGTATCAGAATTGTACGTTCGTTGTGGGATGCAAAATTGTCTGCCTGATGAAAATGTCTTTGGCAGCTCTCAATTTGCGATCACTGATGAATGGCTGTAATGGCCTGCAGGTTTTAAAAATGTCTTATGCCAGGGGCGTGGCTTAGCCACCAAACAATATGGACGCCGGATAGAACAGCTCCGGAATACCCCGACCCACAACCCTGAAATCCGACACACTGATCCGGTTTTAAACCTACGACTGGACTGCCTGAGACACCAAGGGCACTGTTGAGCAGAAAACAGAGCCACAAGACCAAGAGGCTGAAAAGATATTGGAAGCGGCGACTTGCGGCCTCTTGGGGTCCAGGAGCCTGGGCCTGGTGTGATTGACATATCGTGCGCGGAGATGCCGAGGGGCAGTCCCTTGATAACGCAGGCTGGGGACCGCAGCCTGCTCCACATGCAGCATCAGAGGAATACAAATAGAGGCAGCTGCAATACGGGTCCAGCGGAGTGAGGAGGCGACCCGACAAAGGCTGGAAGAAGAGTAGCGTGGGAAGATCCAAATACCGGCAAGTGCGGGGAGGTTGCTACAACATACCGGGAACGTGCGCAACACATCACAGCCCTTCCGTGCGCTGCAACGGTCCCGGGGGAGCAATCGGACACTGTTCTTGCTTGGGCCAGATCGGCTGCTTTGAACCAGTGCAACCGTGAGGGCGCCTGAGGAGTGAGTCCTAGTAACAGGTGAAGAGAAGGTGGAGGACATTCCCAGACTTAATCAAAGCCCTGATTACAATAAAAACCTCAGGACCTACCGACCTGGGTGAGTGCAACCTCCGTATCAGGCGGATGCAGTCATAATAATACACTTTGACTCCTGTATTTTTCCTTGACTGCCCGGAGGATCCATTTGGAATCCGTAACCTGGAATGATTGAAACTCAGCCCTAGCATTTTACAACACAGCCGGCCTGGAAACGTTGAACAGTGACGTGAATAACTAGCAGCCCGAGGCCCGCACATTAGCCATTGAGGTGACGCGGAGGAGGGCTAAGCAAGCCCTCGAACAGGCTCCCGCGCACGTTTCAGGAGAAGACCGGCGCCTGTACTGTATCGGGCGAGTGAGGCGAAATCACACGACTCTAGATAACACCAAGGCAGGAGAGAGTGTGGAAACGAGAGGCGACCACTGGGCCTAGTGATCGGGGAGGGTTGAAATGTCGGGTGCCAAGGGTCTCAAAGGGTCGCAAAAGATGAAACTTGATAAATATATGTTGCCAAAACCAACTGAATCTGAACATAACGTCAAAGGCAAAATGGCGACCAGGCCAGAGCGTGAAGAACAAGACCCAACGTTGAAGGATATCAAGGATGCCATATCGGGGGTACGTACCTCCTTGAAGAACAGAATGGATTCTATCACAACGGAGGTTGCGCTGATAAGGGCAGACCTGCAAAAAATGGGGGAGAAAATCAAGCATGTGGAAATGGTCACCACGGACCTTATAGAGGACTCAAAACAAATGCAAAAAGATATTAAAGACTGCAAGCGTTTCGTAAGCTGGCAGAAGAAAAGTTGATGACAACGGAGGCCGCACCCAGAGAAATAACATACGAATAATTAGACTTCCGGAAAGAGCGGAAGGCCAGGTGGCCGATCTTATTGTGGAAGAACTGATACTCAAACACCTTCAACCCAAGGGATTATCCAAGTTCTTTGTTGTCGAAAGGGTGCACAAAGTCCTGGAGCACCTCCTCGTCCAATGCTGGCTAAGCTCCTGAACTTTAGGGATAGAGACAATATATAACATGCGGCCAGAGTGCCCCCCCCACCCCCACTAAAATATGAAAATTGTGAGATTTCCTTCTTTCCTGACTTCACGTTAAATGTTCAACGGCAACAAAGATCCTTTCTTGATGTTAAGAAACGGCTCAGGGAAAGAGGACTTAAGTATGCAATGCTGTTCCCTGCGAGGCTCCGTGTCGCAGCGGAGGGTAAAGCCTGTTTTTTTGACAATCCGGAAGCAGCTGCGGACTGGTTGGAGGGTTGGAGACCTGCGGAAGCACACAAAGCTGGCAACGATTAAAAGCCGATCCAGACGGGACGATCGCAGCAGTTGAAGTGGCCTTGCCACTGTTGGCCGAACAAGAACAATTAAATGTTGCTGCGGTTCAGAACTGGTATGGTGACAAAGTCTAGTTGATAGACGCTGCTCGGGAAGATTGCGCTAAGTGTCTTGTAAACTACTATGACTAATATACTGGTCCCTATGTGGTGAGATGTGTCGAATAAGGGGTGGGGGTCGGGCGGTGGAGTTTTTCCCCCACCAATAAATTCTACTTTTAGTCTACTGTTAAGGGCGACAGGCACTCTGCATAGTTGAGTCATGGGCAGTTTGAGGCCCAGAGTGCAGGGGAGCAGGGAGGGGGGTGGTTGGGTTGGGGTTGAATTGTTTTGCATGTTATTAGATAGCGTGACAATGAGTGATGACAGTAACGAAAGGGGATCTATTAGGCAAGATTATTACAACTGGTATGCAATGGGACAAAGGTTTTAAGCTCCTATCTTGGAATGTTAACGGGTTGGGGGACAAATTAAAACGTAGTATTGTATTGCAATATATCAAGAGACAGGCTCCTGACGTGGTGCTGCTTCAGGAAACGCACCTCATTGGCAATACATGTAAGGCTTTGGGCAGATGGGGATACCGATTGCGGGTCCACTCATGATTCACTACCAGCTCCAGGGGTGGGTATTATGACTAAGAATTCTTTCCCAATGTCAATCAACCACACCTGGATAGATGTGATGGGCAGATATGCGGCAATATCGGGACACTGGGAGGGTATGAAACTCACATTAGTAGCAGTGTATGTCCCTCCAGGATTGCAGGGACTGACATTCAGAGATTTAGGCATATTAATGCTGTCCTTCCCTGAGTGCCGCTTGGTGGTGACTTTAACTCAGTCGTGTCCGGGTCAGTGGACCGCTGCCCCCCGTATCATAAGCCCTTCACAAAGATGGCTTCCCAACTTTATAGACGCCATGGGGTTGGTCGATACATGGAGGGTGTACCACCCTGAAAGCCTCCAATATACCTTTTACTCGGGCGCATAACCGTTTATCACGTATAGATTACCTTCTCACTCCAGCTGCCCAAGTAGGTAATATTCAAGAAATCAAACACCTGGCCCACGGCATATCAGACCATTCGCCACTATGGGCTAGGGTGGCCCTGGGCGAGAAACGGGTGGGCAGGATAGCACCAATTAACCCCTGGTATCTTAAAAATCCAGTCGTCAGGGATAAACTGTCAGCAGCCATTGGACATTATTTTCTGGAAAACAAAGAATCAGTAGCCTCAATCCAAACGCTTTGGGAAGCCTTTAAAACAGTGGTAAGGGGACAGGCAATTTCCCTGATCGCCGGGGTACGTAAAGAAAAGACCAAAGAATTAGTCAGACTAGAGGAAGAAATCCTCCTTATTGAGGGAGAAGCAACAGGACAGGCTCCACTCACTAACACTTAAGAGAGAAGAATATAAAACTATTGCTACGGATATGGTCAAAACTCTGAGCAGGGACAAAGCAGATAAATTGTATGAGCTGGGGGACAAGGCTGGGACATTGTTGGCCTGGCTGGACAAGAAAGAACTAGCAAACCGCCTGGTACCTGAACTAACGACGGAGTCGGGAACAACAATAGTGGACCCGCAAGAGATAGCCAATAAATTCGCCAATTATTACCGATTTATTTACCAAACAACCACTTCCTGTAAAGAAGCAGACTCTGATGCTCTGCTCTTGGACATAACACTCCCAATATTAGCGACTGAGGATAGGGAACTGCTAGATAGTGCCCTCACTAACGATGAAGTGGCCCAGGCGATAAGAAGCCTTTAATCGGGAAAGGCCATGGGCCCTAACGGGCTGCCAATTGAGCTCTACAAGCTGAAACCAGATAAAATCACACCACACCTACGAGGCATGTTCGAGGAGAGTCGTGATTTGGGTATGCTCCCCCGAGATCAAAGGGTGGCCACGTTGTTTACCATACATAAAGCGGGTAAACCCAGAAACAAATGTTCTTCATATAGACCTATCTCGCTACTGAATGTCGAACCCAAAGTACTTTCCAAACTACTTGCTGGTCGTTTGGTCCAGGTGATCAACAAACTGGTACACCCAGACCAGTCGGGCTTTATGCCTCATAGAAATACGGCACTTAATTTGAGGAGGCTGTACGGAGTGATTGGGCGTCAGGGATTTATAAGAGAAGATGCAGTCGTGGTATCATTGGATGCCACAACAGCCTTCGTTACCATTGAATGGCCATACCTCTTTGCAGTATTGAGTAGGATGGGATTCGGGCCTAACTTCATTAAATGGGTACGCCTACTATACACGGAACCCCTGGCACAGGTAGTAGTCAATAATAAAAAATCAACGGTCTTTGCACTTGGACGTGGGACTAGACAGGGGTGCCCACTGTCCCCTTTGCTCTTCGCGCTGACTCTGGAACCCCTGGTAGCATGGATCCGCAAGGACCCCATTATTCGGGGCCTGAAATGGGCAGACAGTTGAGAGGTCCGCATCTCCCTTTATGCAGTTGATATTCTGCTATATCTGGCATCCCCCAAAACATCACTCCACAGAGTTCTCAACATATTCACGAATTTCGGAAAATATTCCGGATACACCATCAATTGGAGTAAATCCCTAT
The DNA here is from genome assembly GCA_963921515.1 of Calotriton arnoldi. Lineage (NCBI taxonomy): Eukaryota > Metazoa > Chordata > Amphibia > Caudata > Salamandridae > Calotriton > Calotriton arnoldi. Next base: position 3,063,422 of record CAWUFW010000466.1, read on the forward strand.
TATATGTCCTCCATGGAAAGCCTCCTTCCCTACCTAGGGACTGCTCCATACAGGAAGCGAAAGACGGATTTCAATACCTTGGGGTCTACATAACAGCAGACCCCAGTAATAGTTACGAGCATAACCTACTTCCCCCGCTACAGAGATTGAAGCGTGATGTGGCAAACTGGAAAACTCTTCCATTATCGTTATTGGGTAGAGCGGCATTATTCAAAATGATGTCATTACCACGCTTCCTCTATGCCCTCCAAAACTTTCCGAACGCTGTTCCGGCAAAATACTTTAAAGAAGTGGAAAGCGTCCAGAGAGAACTGCTCTGGGATAGACATCCCTGCATATCCTTCTCAAAACTAGTGAGGAGTTGGTATGACAGGGGAATTGGGCTCCCCCACGTTAAAAAATACTATTGGGCGGCCCACTTGCCGGCTATCAATCACTGCACATACTGACATTGGGATGACCCGGGCTGGAGCATTGATAAATGGCTACTACCTGGAGGTAATTTTAATATGGCTCTGTACTCTAAACCCACCAAATTTTCCCTGATAGGGCCGACTAGACACTCGATGCAAGTGTGGCACGCCGCCACCAGAAGTATGGGCTGGGGGCTGAAACCTACGCAGGCCACTCCCCTGTGGGATTCCGAACAGCTGGGCACCATGAGGAAAACAAAGGGATTCGACAAATGGGATATGATCGGGATCTCAAGGGTAGGTGACTTATAGAAAGGGGGAGGAGTCATACCATTTGCCACTCTCCTACAGGAACATGAGATGGCGGACACTGAACACTTACGATATCTGCAGGTGAGGCACGCACTGACATCACAGATACCGAAGGGAGAGTCTCTCCCTGAGGCCTCTCCCTTGGAGGATAGACTCCTCGACGGATACATGCAAACAAAGGCGGTGTCCCTAACATATAAAAAACTGATCAATAATGCCCCAGACCCCCTTGCAACGCTCCGAAGGCACTGGGAGGTAAACGTTTCGGAACTGGACGAGGATGAGTGGCAAGAAGCGTTGGCCTCCCCTAAGGAAGTCGCGATCTCCGCTCGCTTGCGACTGGTGCAAATTAAGATCCTTCATAGAGTGTATGTCACGGGGTCAACACTGGCTAAGATGGGCTGAACAGACGATTTGGAGTGTAGGAGACGATGTAGCCAGGAAGGTATATTTATACATATATTGTGGAAATGTGTACACATTCAGAAATTCCGGGCGGAAGTCCATCAGTGCTTCAGGGAAGTCTTTGGGGTACGCATAGACATTGATGCCAAGAGAAGTCTACTAAATTTCTGGGAACCTACAAACCTGAATAGCAAGGATAAAGTATGGGTGACACTGGGCCTGATGGTGGCTAAACGGAACGTGGCCAGACTGTGGGGAGCCAGTGCAGCTCCTACAGTCGCAGCGTGGAAGACTGACATGGACTGGTGCATGATGCGAGAAAAAACTGTTTATATTGCAAGAGGCTGCCCCAAAAAATGGGCACAGGTATGCGTCAAATGGAATGAATATCGGGGTAACATCTGTGTTTCACCAATTATCCCCTCTCCTTCTGTTCCATGTACACCATGAAGAACGTAATTCAAATTCTTAAGTATTGAAATGTGTAATTGATCTCTGTATATTTTGTAAACCTCAAACAGGACTTTATCCCACTCGATTGTTAATGTGAATGTCACATCACAGTTATTAATAAAAAGATTTATAAAAAAATATATATATATATATATATATATATTATGTCCATTAAAGAAACAAAAGGAAAAAAGGAGAAGCTGATCCACAGGGACAGGTTCCACTTTGTGAATCAGGTACTTCTCCCTTTGAGAGTCGGTATCTAAGTAATGTTTTAAAGCCGCAATAGCAAAGCATTGATATGTTCCATTTCTATCCCTAAAAACAAGGATAGAGGGCCCCTTTCACGTCCCCTTCTATTTACAATTTGTAATGGATCGCAAAACCCCTTTATAACTTGGAACGCATAAAAGAGACTTAGGGCCTGATTACGATGCGTTAGGAAATGGCTCCGACCGCATTGATATCAGTCTGTCGGATTCCTTTCCGACCGACCCATTTTAATGGTGTCGGTCAAAAAGGAATCCGACCGGTCATTTCGACTGGCCTCTGACGGGCTCGGAGAGCCCGTCCGCCAGTCGGAACGACCTCAGTAATCCCAAGGGCAACTCTTTCCATCCAAGGTATTACAATGTTGGATTCCGAAAGCCTTTCTGTGCCAGCCTTTCCGACACAGAAATGCTCTCGGAAGTCGACCTCAGGATCCCCCAGCAGGGCCCCCATTGGTGCACGGCCTCCTGCACACCGTGGTAGACACCTTGAGTTGTCTGCCACGGTGTGCAGGGATGAACTGCACCTCTTTGTTTTACAATGAGAGCATGCATTCCGGTCGGAATGCATGCTCCCATTTTTAAAAATAGGAGTGCGACCGAACACTGCTCGGTCGCATCTTAATTGGTCGGTCGGGACCGCCGACAGGAGGTCGGGCGGTCCCACGTCCGAAACGATGTCGGGCGGACTTAAGTCCGCCCGACATCGTAATTAGGCCCATGGTATATGATAAAATACTCTCACAAAGCCTATATTTTGGGGAGATTCACAGAACTTGTGATTGCAAAAGAATTTTGCGCGGTAAGCCCAAAATGTCTTTACCAGATAGTTCCCAGCTACTTAACTTCTAAAACTGAGACCTTTGTAGTAAATGCCAGGAAGACAGCTAGTCCCCAAGTTTATCTTCCTTTACAGGTAGGTCACTTATTCTTGGTACAGAGACCAGTTTTGTGGAATTTAATGCCCCCTGAAATCAGACATATATATATATTCACTGAAAAAAACATAGGTTTTAGGGACAGTTATAGTTAGTTGGACATTTCACTCGTACAAAACCATAGAAATTCCCCCGTTATAGTTAGTTCAGCTAACTATAACTCGCGCCCCCGCAATGCACTGCTGATGACGTCACATATTACATCACTCATGACATGATCAGTGATGTCACATATTACATCACTCATGACATGGTCAGTGACATCACTGATGACATCACTGATGACATCTCAAATGACATCACTGATGACATCATCCAGTGACTGTGTGTTTCTGTAAAGTTTCAATATGTTTAATATATATAGGGAAAGGCGTATTGAAGAATGAGTGGGTGTATAAGTGTCTGAATGGATGATTTAGTATGTGAGTGACTGACTCTACAAGTGAGTGATTAAACGTATCTTACTGAATGCATGGGTTAGTGACTAAACTGTGTGAATGTCTGTATCCGTCTGTTTGTTGGTGTGTAAGTGGATGCATGGATTTGCGAATAGCTACATGAGTGTCTATATGGGTTATTGATTGGTTCTCTGAGTATCTGTATGGCTGCCTGAGTGTTTGTGTGGGTGGGGTGTGTGTGACTCTGTACATAGATGTGTGAGTGGGTGATTCACTGGGTGCATGATTTCAAGAGTGCATCTGTGATGGACTGCTTGGGTGGGTGAGTGTGTGTATGGGTGTGTTAGTGAGTGAATGTATATCTCAGTGGTACATGTGCGAGTAACTACATATGTAAAAGGCAGTATATATGTGTGTTAGAGTATTTAAATGGCTATAAGTGAGAGTGTGTGATAGTGAGAGTGGCTGTATGGATGCGTGTGTGCTTGTATCAGTTATTGTATAAGAGCGTAAGAATGTGCTAGTATTTGTATGAGTAAGTGAGCTGGTGTGTGTATAACTGTATAGGTGAGTAAATGGGTGTGTGATTAATTTTTTGCATGACTGACTAGGTGTGTGAGTACCTCTATGGATGAGTGGCGGTGTGTGAGTGTTTATATAGGTGTATGAGTGTATATGATAGTCCTGTACTGAGTGACTGTAAGTATGAGGGACTGTACGGGTGAGTGAGTGGATGTGTGTGTAGACCTAAGAATCAGTGAGTGGGTATGTAGTTTTTGGTGTTGGAGTGTCTATGGTTTTGAGAATGGCAGTCTGTAATTTAGAGTGGGTGTATCAAAAGTTATATTAGGGTGTGAGAAGATGCATGAAATTATCACATGGATGATGTCATCAGTGATGTCATTTGAGATGTCATCAGTGATGTCACTGACCATGTCATGAGTGATGTAATATGTGACGTCATCAGCAGTGCATTGCGGGGCGCTAGTTATAGTTAGCTGAACTAACTATAATGGGGGAATTTCTATGGTTTTGTACGAGTGAAATGTCCAACTAACTATAACTGTCCCTAAAACCTATGTTTTTTTCAGTGAATTTCAAAGGTTTTTTAAATGCTAATTTCTAACTATAACGTGTCTGAAACCTATGGTTTTTTCAGTGAATTTCAAAGGTTTTTTAAATGCTAATTTCTAACTATAACGTGCCTGAAACCTATGATTTTTTAAGTGAATTTCAAAGGTTTTTTAAATGCTAGTTTCTAACTATGCCTACAGAGGTAGGACATGTGAAGAAAGAAGAAAAAACGCACAGAAAGAAGCAAAAGATGTGCAGAAAGAACCAACAGAGGAGCAGAAAGAGGCCTTGTTGCAAAATCATCCTGTGCCCACAACTTTTTCAGACGGGTACTGGTGGTAACTGACTCTGACTAACCAGAGCCAGTGCTATGCTAAAAGACACTTAGAATACAGTGAAAACACCTACATACACTAGGGAACACTATGCGTTGGGGTACCCCTGTGATTAGCATGACCTCCTCTGCAAGTCCCTAGTACATAATAGGGCAGGGGGATTAAAACTACCTCTTAAAACGCGCTACGGGGCGCGTTAGCACAGTGGTGAAGGGAGGGGGGGCCTGAGGTGACATGTGTGCAAACGCGCCCCGTGGCACGTTTTAAGTTGCGGGATTAAGTCCCCTTGAATCCGGAGGGTCCCTGGGGCCCAACTAGCCCCCCAGGTACTTACAGTTAGGACCACAGAGCTGAGTTGCAGAGAGGCGTTCCGAGGCCACGCACCTTTTTTCACCTCTCTGCAACGCAACTCTGTTGTGCTTACTGAAGGTACCTGGTGGGCTAGTTGGCCCCAGGGTCCCTCAGGATTCAAAGGGAATTAATTCCCCAACTTAAAACGCACCACAGGGCGTGTTTGCGCACATGTCACCAGAGGCCCCGCCCCTCCCTTCACCACTGTGCAAACGCGCCCCGTGGAGCGTTTTAAGTTGGGGGATTAGGTCACCTTGAATCCTGAGGGTCCCTGGGGCCCAACTAGCCCACCAGGTACTTCCAGTAAGCACCACAGGCCTGCGTTGCAACGCCTGTAACAAATTGTGCAGTTGTGTTTAGGTAGTGAAGAGGGTCGTGCTGGGGGTAGTGTTTTAGGGTTTAGGGTAGTGCAGTGGTGTTTGTGTAGTGTAGGGGGTCATGCTGGGGGTAGATTTAGGGTTTAGGGTAGTGCAGTGGTGTTTGGGTAGTGTAGGGAGTCGTGCTGGGGGAGTGTTTTAGGGTTTAGGCTAGTGCAGTGGTGTTTGGGTAGTGTAGGGGGTCGTGCTGGGGGTAGTGTTTTAGGGTTTAGGGTAGTGCAGTGGTGTTTGGGTAGTGTAGGGGGTCGTGCTGGGGGTAGTGATTTAGGGTAGTGCAGTGGTGTTTGGGTAGTGTAGGGGGTACTGCTGGGGGTAGTGTTTTAGGGTTTAGGGTAGTGCAATGGTGTTTGGGTAGTGTAGGGGGTACTGCTGGGGGTAGTGTTTTAGGGTTTAGGGTAGTGCAGTGGTGTTTGGGTAGTGTAGTGGGTACTGCTGGGGGTAGTGTTTTAGGGTTTAGGGTAGTGCAGTGGTGTTTGGGTGGTGTAGGGGTTCGTGCTGGGGGTAGTTTTTTAGGGTTTGGGTAGTGCAGTGGTGTTTGTGTAGTGTAGGGGGTAGTGTTTTAGGGTTTAGGGTAGTGCAGTGGTGTTTGTGTAGTGTAGGAGATCGTGTTTTAGGGTTTAGGGTAGTGCAGTGGTCTTTGGGTAGTGTAGGGAGTCGTGCGGGGGTAGTGTTTTAGGGTTTAGGGTAGTGCAGTGGTCTTTGGGTAGTGTAGGGGGTCGTGCGGGGGTAGTGTTTTAGGGATTAGGGTAGTGCATTGGTGTTTGGGTAGTGTAGGGGGTCATGCGGGGGGTAGTGTTTTAGGGTTTAGGGCTGTGCAGTGGGTCGTGCTGGGGGGAGTGTTTTAGGGTTTAGGGCAGTGCAGTGGTGTTCGGGTAGTGTAGGGGGTCGTGCTGGGGGAGTGTTTTAGGGTTTAGGGCAGTGCAGTGGTTTTCGGGTAGTGTAGAGGGTCGTGCTGGGGGAGTGTTTGAGGGTTTAGGGCAGTGCAGTCGTGTTCGGGTAGTGTAGGGGGTCGTGCTGGGGGAGTATTTTAGGGTTTAGGGTAGTGCAGTGGTGTTCGGGTAGTGTAGGGGGTCGTGCTGGGGGTAGTGTTCTAGGGTTTTGGGCAGTGCAGTGGTGTTCGGGCAGTGTAGGGGGTCATGCTGGGGGTGGTGTTTCAGGGTTTAGGGCAGTGCAGTGGAGTTCGGGCAGTGTAGGGGGTCGTGCAGGGGGTGGTGTTTCAGGGTTTAGGGCAGTGCAGTGGTGTTCGGCCAGTGTAGGTGGTCTTGCTGGGGGTGGTGTTTCAGGGTTTAGTGCAGTGGTGTTCGGGCAGTGTAGGGGTCTTGCTGGGGGTGGTGTTTCAGGGTTTAGGGCAGGGCAGTGGTGTTCGGGCAGTGTAGGGGGTCTTGCTGGGGCTGGTGTTTCAGGGTTTAGGGTAGTGCAGTGGTGTTCGGGCAGTGTAGGGGTCGTGCTGGGGCTGGTGTTTGAGGGTTTAGGGCAGTGCAGTGGTGTTCGGGCAGTGTAGGGGGTCATGCTGGGGCTGGTGTTTCAGGGTTTAGGGCAGTGCAGTGGTTTTCGGGCAGTGTAGGTGATCGTCCTGGGGCTGGTGTTTCAGGGTTTATTGCAGTGCAGTGGTGTTCGGGCAGGGTACGGGGTTGTGCTGGGGCTGGTGTTTCATGGTTTAGGGTAGTGCAGTGTAGGGGGTCTTGCTGGGGGTGGTGTTTCAGGGTTTATGGCAGTGGTGTTCGGGCAGTGTAGGGGGTCTTGCTGGGGGTGATGTTTCAGGGTTTAGGGCAGTGCAGTGGTGTCGGGCAGTGTAGGGGGTCTTGCTGGGGGTAGTGTTTCAGGGTTTAGGGCAGTGCAGTGGTGTTCGTGCAGTGTAGGGGGTCGTGCTGGGGGTGGTGTTTCAGGGTTTAGGGCAGTGCAGTAGTGTTCAGGCAGTGTAGGGGGTCGTGCAGGGGGTGGTGTTTCAGGGTTTAGGGCAGTGCAGTGGTGTTCGGGCAGTGTAGGGGGTCGTGCTGGGGCTGGTGTTTCAGGGTTTAGGGCAGTGCAGTGGTGTTCGGGCAGTGTAGGGGGTCTTGCTGGGGTTGGTGTTTCAGGGTATAGGGCAGTGCAGTGGTGTTCGGGCAGTGTAGGGGGTCGTGCTGGGGGTGGTGTTTCAGGGTAGTGCAGTGGTGTTCGGGCAGTGTAGGGGGTAGTGCTGGGGGTGGTCTTTCAGGGTTTAGGGCAGTGCAGTGGTGTTCGGGCAGTGTAGGGGGTCGTGCAGGGGGTGGTGTTTCAGGGTTTAGGGCAGTGGTGTTCGGGCAATGTAGGGGTCGTGCTGGGGGTGGTGTTTCAGGGTTTGGAGCTGTGCAGTGGTGTTCGAGCAGTAAAGGGGGTCGTGCTGGGGGTGGTGTTTCAGGGTTTAGGGCAGTGCAGTGGTGTTCGGGCAGTGTAGGGGCGGTGCAGGGGTGGTGTTTCAGGGTTTAGGGCAGTGCAGTGGTGTTCGGGCAGTGTAGGGGGTGGTGGAGGGGGTGGTGTTTCAGGGTTTAGGGCAGTGCAGTGGTGTTCGGGCAGAGTAGGGGGTCGTGCAGGGGGTGGTGTTTCAGTGTTTAGGGCAGTGCAGTGGTGTTCAGGCAGTGTAGGGGGTCGTGCTGGGGCTGGTGTTTCAGGGTTTAGGGCAGTGCCGTGGTGTTCGGGCAGTGTAGGGGGTCGTGCTGGGGCTGGTGTTTCAGGGTTTTGGGCAGAGCAGTGGTGTTCGGGCAGTGTAGGGGGTGTTGTGCTGGGACTGGTGTTTAAGGGTTTAGGGCAGTGCAGTGGTGTTCGGGCAGTGTAGAGGGTCTTGCTGGGGGTGGTGTTTCAGGGTTTATGGCAGTGGTGTTCGGGTAGTGTAGGGGGTCATGCTGGGGCTGGTGTTTCAGGGTTTAGGGCAGTGCAGTGGTGTTCGGGCAGTGTAGGGGGTCTTGCTGGGGGTAGTGTTTCAGGGTTTAGGGCAGTGCAGTGGAGTTCGTGCAGTGTAGGGGGTCGTGCTGGGGGTGGTGTTTCAGGGTTTAGGGCAGTGCAGTAGTGTTCGGGCAGTGTAGGGGGTCGTGCAGGGGGTGGTGTTTCAGGGTTTAGGGCAGTGCAGTGGTGTTCGGGCAGTGTAGGGGGTCGTGCTGGGGGTGGTGTTTCAGGGTTTAGGGCAGTGCAGTGGTGTTCGGGCAGTGTAGGGGGTCGTGCAGGGGCTGGTGTTTCAGGGTTTAGGGCAGTGCAGTGGTGTTCGGGCAGTGTAGGGGGTCGTGCTGGGGCTGGTGTTTCAGGGTTTAGGGCAGTGCAGTGGTGTTCGGGCAGTGTAGGGGGTCTTGCTGGGGTTGGTGTTTCAGGGTTTAGGGCAGTGCAGTGGTGTTCGGGCAGTGTAGGGGGTCGTGCTGGGGGTGGTGTTTCAGGGTTTAGGGCAGTGCATTGGTGTTCGGGCAGTGTAGGGGGTCGTGCTGGGGGCGGTGTTTCAGGGTTTAGGGCAGTGCAGTGGTGTTCGGGCAGTGTAGGGGGTCGTGCTGGGGGTGGTGTTTGAGGGTTTAGGGCAGTGCAGTGGTGTTCGGGCAGTGTCGGGGGTCGTGCAGGGGGTGGTGTTTCAGCATTTAGGGCAGTGCAGTGGTGTTCGGGCAGTGTAGGGGTCGTGCAGGGGGTGGTGTTTCAGGGTTTAGGGCAGTGGTGTTCGGGCAGTGTAGGGGGGGTGCAGGGGTTGGTGTTTCAGGGTTTAGGGCAGTGCAGTGGTGTTCGGGCAGTGTAGGGGGTCGTGCAGGGGGTGGTGTTTCAGGGTTTAGGGCAGTGCAGTGGTGTTCGGGCAGTGTAGGGGGTCATGCTGGGGCTGGTGTTTCAGGGTTTAGGGCAGTACAGTGGTGTTCGGGCAGTATAGGGGGTCGTGCTGGGGCTGGTGTTTCAGGGTTTAGGGCAGTGCAGTGGTGTTCGGGCAGTGTAGGGGGTCGTGCTGGGACTGGTGTTTCAGGGTTTAGGGCAGTGCAGTGGTGTTCGGGCAGTGTAGGGGGTCATGCTGGGGCTGGTGTTTCAGGGTTTAGGGCAGAGCAATGGTGTTCGGGCAGTGTAGGGGGTCTTGCTGGGGGTGGTGTTTCAGGGTTTAGGGCAGTGGTGTTCAGGCAGTGTAGGGGGTCTTGCTGGGGGTGATGTTTCAGGGTTTAGGGCAGTGCAGTGGTGTTCGGGCAGTGTAGGGGTCGTGCTGGGGGTGGTGTTTCAGGGTTTAGGGCAGTGCAGTGGTGTTCCGGCAGTGTAGGGGGTCGTGCAGGGGGTGGTGTTTCAGGGTTTAGGGCAGTGCAGTGGTGTTCGGGCAGTGTAGGGGGTCGTGCTGGGGCTGGTGTTTGAGGGTTTAGGGCAGTGCAGTGGTGTTCGGGCAGTGTAGGGGGTCGTGCTGGGGCTGGTGTTTCAGGGTTTAGGGCAGTGCAGTGGTTTTCGGGCAGTGTAGGCGATCGTGCTGGGGCTGGTGTTTCAGGGTTTAGGGCAGTGCAGTGGTGTTCGGGCAGTGTAGGGGGTCGTGCTGGGGGTGGTGTTTCAGGGTTTAGGGCAGTGTAGGGTGTCGTACTGAGGGGTGGTGTTTCAGGGTTTAGGGCAGTGCAGTGGTGTTCGGGCAGTGTAGGGGGTCGTGCAGGGGTGGTGTTTCAGGGTTTAGGGCAGTGGTGTTTGGGCAGTGTAGGGGGTCGTGCAGGGGTGGTGTTTCAGGGTTTAGGGCAGTACAGTGGTGTTCGGCCAGTGTAGGTGGTCTTGCTGGGGGTGGTGTTTCAGGGTTTATTGCAGTGGTGTTCGGGCAGTGTAGGGGGTCGTGCTGGGGGTGGTGTTTCAGGGTTTAGGGCAGTGCAGTGGTGTTCCGGCAGTGTAGGGGGTCGTGCAGGGGTGGTGTTTCAGGGTTTAGGGCAGTGCAGTGGTGTTTGGGCAGTGTAGGGGGTCGTGCTGGGGGTGGTGTTTCAGGGTTTAGGGCAGTGCAGTGGTGTTCGGGCAGTGTAGGGTGTCGTGCTGAGGGGTGGTGTTTCAGGGTTTAGGGCAGTGCAGTGGGTTTGGGCAGTGTAGGGGGTCGTGCAGGGGGTGGTGTTTCAGGGTTTAGGGCAATGCAGTGGTGTTCGGCCAGTGTAAGTGGTCTTGCTGGGGGTGGTGTTTCAGGGTTTAGTGCAGTGGTGTTCGGGCAGTGTAGGGGGTCTTGCTGGGGGTGGTGTCTCAGGGCTTAGGGCAGTGCAGTGGTGTTCAAGCAGTGTAGGGGGTCTTGCTGGGGCGGGTGTTTCAGGGTTTAGGGCAGTGCAGTGGTGTTCGGGCAGTGTAGGGGGTCGTGTTGGGGCTGGTGTTTCATGGTTTAGGGCAGTGCAGTGGTTTTCGGGCAGTGTAGGCGATCGTGCTGGGGCTGGTGTTTCAGGGTTTAGGGCAGTGCAGTGGTGTTTGGGCAGTGTACTGGGTTGTGCTGGGGCTGGTGTTTCAGGGTTTAGGGTAGTGCAGTGGTGTTCGGGCAGTGTAGGGGGTCATGCTGGGGGTGGTGTTTCAGGGTTTAGGGCAGTGCAGTGGTGTTCAGGCAGTGTAGGGGGTCGTGCTGGGGCTGGTGTTTCAGGGTTTAGGGCAGTGCAGTGGTGTTCGGGCAGTGTAGGGGGTCGTGCTGGGGTTGGTGTTTCAGGGTTTTGGGCAGAGCAGTGGTGTTCGGGCAGTGTAGGGGGTCATGTTTTAGGGTAGTGCAGTGGTGTTTGGGTAGTGTAGGGGGTAGTGTTTTAGGATTTAGGTTAGTGCAGTGGTGTTTGGGTAGTGTAGGGGGTCGTGCTGGGGGTAGTGTTTTAGGGTTTAGGGTAGTGCAGTGGTGTTTGTGTAGTGTAGGGGGTCATGCTGGGGGTAGTGTTTTAGGGTTTAGGATAGTGCAGTGGTGCTTGTGTAGTGTAGGGGGTCGTGCTGGGGGTAGTGTTTTAGGGTTTAGGGTAGTGCAGTGGTGTTTTTGTAGTGTAGGGGGTCATGTTTTAAGATGCAACGCTCCAATACCTGACCAGTCTGCACTACATAAAACTGCAAAAAACTAAAAATAAAAAGTGTTCTGCACACTTTTGTCATTGGGCTATATGTGGGCTACATCTGGGTAATATTTGTGCTACATTTGGGCTCTTTTTTCACTGGTGGCCATCTTGGAAGACTTCTTTGTTATGAAGTTTCCTAATTTCCTCATTTACTGCAGTCTCCTCAGTAGGAAATGCTTTCAGTTTTTACTTTGATTCCATCAAGAAGGCATTCAGATGTGTCTCACATTTGCCATAAATTCAGAATGTTAGCACTCTAGTTGTTCATTAGATCACTGTAGTAAAGCTACTGCTCACCAGGGAGTTAACTGGAAGTCTGCTGCTGGTATTGAAAGTGATTGTTTCTGTCTGCATGTCAGAATTTTCTAATGAAATAGAAGAGGATTTGAGATCTCACTTAAAACATGCCCTAATTTTTCTTTCTGCAGCACTAACCATAATTTCTATTTCAAAAAGAACCCCTCATTTTGTTCCTTTTTAAATTAAATGTTTTAAGTGTTACCGGTTTATTCCAATCAAGATGGCTTCAGGTGTGCCATACTTTTGTCATAAGTAAGGCTGTTAGCGCTCTAGTTGTTCTTTAGAACACTCTGGGAAGCTGCAGTAGAACACAAAGGCATCAACTGACAGGCTGCTCCTGTTGAAATATAACAGGAAGATATTTGAGATCACACTTGAAACATGTCCTAATTTTTCTTTCCAGAGCACTAACCATAATTTCTATGACAAAATGAACCCCATCATTGTGTTCCTTTTTAAATTAAATGTTTTAAGTGTTACCAGTTTATTCCAATCAAGATGGCTTCAGGTGTGCCATACGTTTGTCATAAGTAAGGCTGTTAGCGCTCTAGTTGTTCTTTAGAACACTCTGGGAAGCTGCAGTAGAACACAAAGGAATCAACTGACAGTCTCTGCCATTGTTGGATGTACATGTTTTACTGAGAATGTCAGACTTCATTCTCACATGACTGAGAAAGATAATGTGAATTTACAGAAAATATGCTCTCATGTTAGCTTCTGGAGCACCTTCCAAAACTGTATGGGACAAGCATGTGAAAATAGTTTTCTCTCAAACATGATTCATGATATCCCAGCAGAAGGTTTTTCACAGGGTAAAATCACCTTAGAACACACCACAATTCCTGAAATTAGTATGGTACCATCAACAAATGAATTCTAATGTAACTAAAGTCTGTTATCACCCTTTATAGTTCTCCTTTTGGTAACCCTCAAAATCTTTGATTCACTACAATGCATTTCAATGGGGTACTATCATGTATATTGGTCTCAAGATGGCTGCCAGCAATTCCAGGATGAAGTGCTGACAGCCAATCAGATCTCACGATGACATGTGTGGTTAGGCTCCGCCCAGATATATATGTGATTTTACTTTTGATTTTCTCAGGAACTACTGAACGGATTTACACCATTTAAGCAAAAGGCACGACACTGAACCAAGGGCTACCTCTTTGCCAAATTTGGTGTAATTCCATTCAGCAGTTCAGGCTGTAGCTGCGACTAAAGGTTCCTATGGAAAAATGAATGGGGAAAACACGTTTTGGGACCCCCCCTTCTTTCTCGGCCCCCGCTTGACGAATCACCCCGAGACTTTCAGGATAGGAGCGGACCAGAGCGCCCCAATAAGTTGGAAACTTTCGCGAAGATTCGTCAACCGGCGCCAACGTAATTTCAAATAGAATGTTGCGGATTTCCTATGGAAAATAGGTCCTAACTATAACTATCTACTGGCGACCGCCAGTAGATAATATATTCACTGAAAAAACCACAGGTTTCAGGGACGTTATAGTTAGTTGGACATTTCACTCGTACAAAACCATAGAAATTCCGCCGTTATAGTTAGTTCAGCAAACTATAACTCGCGCACCCGCAATGCACTGCTGATGACGTCACATATTACATCATTCATGCAGAGAGGTGGTCCAGGCCACGCCCCTTTTTACACCTCTCTGCAACGCGCTCTGTGGCGCTTACTGGAGGTACCTTGTGGGCTAGTTGGACCCCAGGGACCCTCAGGATTCAAGGGGACTTTATCCCCCAACTTAAAACGCGCCACAGGGCGCGTTTGCACAGTGGTGAAGGGAGGGGCGGGGCCTAAGGTGACATGTGTGCAAACACGCCCTGTGGCGCGTTTTAAGTTGGGGAATTAAGTCCCCTTCAATCCTGAGGGCCCTGAGGGCCAACTAGCCCACCAGGTATCTCCCGTAGCGCCACAGGCCTGCGTTGCAGAGAGGTGATCCAGGCCACGCCCCTTTACACCTCTCTGCAACGCAGCTCTGTGGCGCTTACTGGAGGTACCTCGTGGGCTAGTTGGACCCCAGGGACCCTCAGAATTCAAGGGGACTTTATCCCCCAACTTAAAACTCGCCACGGGCGCGTTTGCACAGTGGTGAAGGGAGGGGGCGGGGCCTGAGGAGACATGTGTGGAAACACGCCCTGTGGCGCGTTTTAAGTTGGGGAATTAATACCCCTTCAATCCTGAGGGCCCCTGGGGGCCAACTAGGCCACCAGGTACCTCCAGTAAGCACCACAGGCCTGCGTTGCAGAGAGGTGGTCCAGGCCACGCCCCATTTTACACCTCTCTGCAACGCAGCTCTGTGGCACTTACTGGAGGTACCTAATGGGCTAGTTGGACCCCAGGGACCCTCAGGATTCAAGGGGACTTAATCTCCCAACTTAAAACGGCCACAGGGCGTGTTTGCACACGTCACCTCAGGCCCCCCCCTCCCTTCACCACTGTGCAAACGCGCCCCGTGGCGCATTTTAAGAGGTAGTTTTAATCCCCCTGCCCTATTATGTACTAGGGCCTTACAGAGGAGGTCATGCTGATCACAGGGGTACCCCAACGCATAGTGTTCCCTAGTGTATGTAGGTGTTTTCACTGTATTCCAAGTGTCTTTTAGCATAGCACTGGCTCTAGGCCTGGTTACTCAGAGTCAGTTACCACCAGTACCCGTCTGAAAAAGTTGTGGGCACAGGATGATTTTGCAACAAGGCCTCTTTCTGCTCCTCTGTTGGTTCTTTCTGCACATGTCTTGCTTCTTCCTACACTTTTCTTCGTCTTTGTGGACTTCTGTTGCTTCTTTCTGCATTTCTTTTGCTTCTTTCTGTGCGTTTTTCTTCTTTCGTCACATGTCCTACCTCTGTAGGCATAGTTAGAAACTAGCATTTAAAAAACCTTTGAAATTCACTTAAAAAACCATAGGTTTCAGGCACGTTATAGTTAGAAATTAGCATTTAAAAAACTTTTGAAATTCACTGAAAAAGCCATAGGTTTCAGGCACGTTATAGTTAGAAATTAGCATTTAAAAAACCTTAGAAATTCACTGAAAAAACCATAGGTTTTAGGGAAAGTTACAGTTAGTTGGACATTTCACTCGTACAAAACCATAGAAATTCCCCCGTTATAGTTAGTTCAGCTAACTATAACTCGCGCCCCTGCAATGCACTGCTGATGACGTCACATATTACATCACTCATGACATGGTCAGTGACATCACTGATGACATCTCAAATGACATCACTGATGACATCATCCAGTGACTGTGTGTTTCTGTAAAGTTTAAATATGTTTAATATATATAGGGAAAGGCACAAACATCAAGGAACATGCCCACCATTGTTTGTGCCTATGCAAACACTGGAGAAAGTGTGTAGTCACCCCGGCAATCCATAGGTCATGAAGCAGAATTCCAAGGGTATAGAGTCCCCCCCTGTGAGAAATGTGCCACTGGGGAAAAAACTGTTAAAAAATGTGTGGCATTTTCTATCCATTCAGGTTTTATTTATTCTTTACCTCCATCTTATGTAAGTGTGATTTCCGAGAGACTGTAAAAAATTATTTGTGGAGTGACACTGAGTGTTTGCAGAATATGAATATATGGATGTTTAGCGGTTCACTGTAAGGGGCCAACTTGGGGCCACCGTGGTACATGGTGGGATTTAATTTGGGACGGTTTACAGCTCCAGAGGAATTCCTGCTTGTGATGTCCAGTTCAGAATTCCACAAAGCATAGGAATGGACTTTGGGACTGCCATAAGGATGCTTGTTGGTCCAACTCTTTTATAGTGCTAAACATGTATAAGAGGTAACTCAGTTTAACATCAGCGGATAACAGACAGAGAAAGTTGGGCAGTGTCAGAGGTAAGCCATATGTGTGACACTTTGAGTGACACTAAATGCTGCTTAGGCGAGCGGTTATGCCCATGTGATACAGGTGATATTAGAAAGAGCCCTTTTTTGCTGTGAAATAGCCTAATCTGCTTTCTGTGGTAATACCAAATGCACGTCAGTATAAATAGTGCTTGCACACACTATCTAGAGTGATGCGACACCCGGTTCATTTTAAGTAAACCAAATTTAATACAACACTAACGCTTTACGGGCCTAATTTCGACAATGGTAGTACTCGTATCTCCTAGTTTTGCACACTTCATTTCTTTTATGTAGTGCCTGGTGGTGACTGAAGGCACAAAAACATTGAGAGAGTGGTGTTTTAGCTTGTCATGTACTTATTTTTTTAATGTTGAGTGGTGTGAGGAAGTGCGAAATCAGATCTTTTTTTCATAAATTTTATGAAAATTATACATAAAGAGAAAAATGTTGGTCACCAGTATCTCATATCATGTTTTTATGCAAGGACATCTACTTCTTGTAAAATGTCACCAGCATAGGAGCTGATTGACTCGCAGGAAGACATTTCATTTTCTAGGCTCCTGCAGATATAAATTACACAAACATTGTGAAATTTCACAAACTTCACTTCATTTTAAACAGGAATTGTGCAGGCAAAATGAACATTTGGCCATGGCTTATGGCGGCGATGACCGGCTGTCTGCTGTGCTGCTTGGGCAGAATTCCTCTCTCTGCACTTGCTTTTTTCCTGTAGCGTCCCAGACCTTTGGTGCCCATGTGGGCTCACAGAGTGCACGAAAATAACCATTCCATCTAAAACAGTAATAATAATTATCCACATTTGTAAAGCGCAAACGTATCACCCCTAAGGGTATCAAGCTGCTGGGGCGTCCGTCGGGGAGAATAAGTGAGCTATAGTCCAGAGTCACATGATGCTGAGCTGAGCCGCCGCAGGGGATCGAACAATGAGCTCGCGCCCTCCAGAGTCAGCCGCTCTGGCCGCTGCGCCCCATCCCTCCCACAGTCTAGTGTTTACACTAAAGTGCACACAGAGATCTTCAGTTGTGTTGTGACAGGCGTAAGTAGCTGGCCCAGCCATGCTGGTTTCTTTGCAGTTAATAGCTGGAGTTTGTCTTTTTTTTATTAAGGTGGGAGTGAGAAAAAAATTTGAGTGCACAGATCTCAGGTTGCGAGTGGGGGTGTATTTTTGTAAACGAGCAGAGATAAAGGCGGGACAGCCAGTCTGCAATGACTTAAAAATAAGGCAACCGGCCTTGAAGATGGAGCGCTGATCTGGCTACAGACTGGGCATCACTTTACTGGTACTTTTGACCCGTACTTATGGTGACATAAGCAACATTATAAGTTCCAGAACGCAAAGCACTGTCAGCTGAAAAAAAGCCAGGATTGACCGAAGGTGCCACAAAGGCGGGGCCCCTCCTTAACATCAATGTCCAAATGCCTGCCTCTATCTGGGACGCCCTTTTGTTTACTTTTTCAAGAGTTGCTAAAACTTGAGAAGGAAGCATGTTAGAATGAACGTATAAGGGTGAACCGTTTCTGCAAGTGAAGATGTGCTGTTATTTCTGTACGATAGCTGAAGAGCTAGCATAGGGCAATATGTGTATTAAATGGCATCATTGTACACTATACTTTAAAAAGGATTCTGATACTTGCTGAAACCAATCGATTAAGGACATAATCGGCATTGTGGAAACTGAGAAACTCAGCTCTGCCAAGTACCACGCATCAAGCGTTAGACTAACGCATTTTCGTGTGGTGATCCGCATCACCGCACAAAAATGCAAAGTCACGCATTCATAGAGCCTCGTGAAGTTGCTGACAACTTAAGCAGGAGATGAGAGCGCTGAGGGTATTTCTCAAGGAGTGCGAGACACGGGACTGCAGTCAGTTGCTGTAGTTACTGCTTCATGTTCTATCCTGAAAGAAGCTTCTCTGACTGCTTTCTGAGCTGCGTTTGAGTTTAGCTGCACTTAAAGGACAAGCACGTAATAAACGTCCAGCTGCAACTCAAACTAGCATCATGATTAATCACTTCTGTAAGTCCTCTGTGCAGCTCTCTGCTCAGCTGACAGTGGGACTGGCTGCCAGAGACTTGTCGCAGCCGTGGCACACATTTACTTAGGGCTCATTCTCAATATATTTAATTTAAAGCTGAGCGTGCGTCAGCATGATCCTGTAGCTCACTGCTTGTGTCCTCGGGCTACGCTGAAATGATGCCTCTGCAGGCTGGGCAGCGAAGTCAGCTACTTTGGCTCTAGATAACTGATTTATATTATAGCAGCTGAGATCTTTTACTGCGTAATACGATGACTTTTGGGAGAAAAGCTAAAGTCCTTCTTAAGATGATGGCTAAAATATGTTAGCACCCCTTCCATTTTTGCTGCTTTACAGCACTTTAAAGACTTTCTTAGAGTTTCTTGGTGCTCAAATGGGTCTAATTAGTGATATTTATATATTTACCTCGTCTTCATTGCTTGATTTTGCACGCAAGAAAGTGTCACTCATAGTTGTTGAAATGTCACTCATAATTACACTGAAATAATGAAAATGTCACACATAGCAATCTTAAACCTTGGCAACTATGGAAACTGGTGTGGTGGGTGCAGGAGACCAATATTAAATAGATGGAAATACACATTGTTTGCCATGTATTTTATACAATTACAAGACCAGTAAACCAAAAATCAGCAGGACGGCAGAGTGAACACTAAAGTTGTTTTCGACGCCTCCACACAGTACTTAATTTGTATAAGTAGAAGCGCAGTTTAGGAGGTAGACACTGGTGCTGCCAAATGTTAGCACTGCTGTAGTAAAGACGCCGGATGCAGAGGATTTCACAGGTAAGATTTATTTCCAAAAGACTACACGACTGTGGAGGACCAAAGAATCAAGTCTACTCCACCAGTACCAGAGTACAGAGCAACTGTAAATTTCCAACATAAACATTCTCAGAAGAGCTGAACATTCTGCTAGTGTTCCTAAGATAGTGTGAGCTAGCAGAATGTTCAACTTACCCACTACAATACATGTCATATAATACATTTCTATGTGCAGTACTACCACATTATGCAAGAGAGTACTACACCTTCCCTTCATCCCAAATAAAACAAATATCAAAATTTAAAAAACACCCCACAAGCATAAACACGGTTAACTCCGAATTATGTTTGAAACCTGCTGGGAGTAATAATAACCCTGTAACTTCTTCTTAGTAACTCACCCTTAGGCAATGTGGCGGTCTCTCCACTCTTAGTTACCACCTGTTACCAACCAACTTACATCATTTGAAGTGCTTCTCACTTTGACCACTTTTTCAAGATTCCACCAATGCCTTCCTTTGACTTGAACAGCATTCCCTCCTATCTTCTCCACTCTAACAGGATCCCCAAATTTGCTTTTCAATTTTTTCACATGTACAGGAGACTTTATACGAATCATGCCCCCAACGTCCAGAAGGACCAATTTATCCCCCTTCTTCCTATCATACAACTCCTTTTTTTTTATTCTGTGCAAGTGACATATTCACCTTTACAATAGACATAAGTCTAGCCACATCCGCCTCAGATTTGAGCCATCTCGTCATCCACCCTGATCTGAAACTAGTGTTTGCTTTCCTCCCTCGCAGCAATTCAAAGGGAGACATTTTAGTGGACGAATGAGGCAATGTTCTGTAGAACCACAACTTGCTGCTGAACGACTTACCAATATCATGGTTCCCACTTTTGGCCCATCTGATACACTTCCCAATCACTCAGTTCATCCTTTCCACAAGACCATTGGTTTGTGAGTGGTACAGAGAACTTCCCTCATACAAACTTCTCTAAGAAATACCACAATAACTCTGGTACTTGGTTCCCTGACCAATTTGATCTCGGGCCATTTGGACGCATTGTCCATCACTACCAACGTGCATCTGGTACCAACAGATAGAGAATTGTAAGGCCACATGATGTCAATCCCTAACTTGACCCATGGGCAAGGAAGACATTCAATAGGTGTGAGGGGATGAGTCATTATCTTCAGACTTTTTGTCAGATGTGTTACACACAACTGTTTCCCACCTCCTCATCAATCTCTGCATCCATACGTGGCAACCAAAATGTGTCACAGATATGTCGCTTAGTGAGTGATGAACCTAGATGTCCCTCATGGGCTTTCTAAATGAAGTGGTTTCTCAGAGTATGAGGCGGAATGAGTTTGTCTGACTGAAACAACACACCGTCTTCAATAAAAATCCTCAACTCTGGTATTTCCAGAGCCGCCACCAAACAATCTTTGTATTCTTCATCAACCAGATCAGAAAACTTCACATCATCCACATCCACCCTCCGTGGAAAAAAAGATAGAAAATCAGCCCTTCCATTTCTTCCACCCGAAATAAAACATTTACACGGCTTGTGAGTGCCGGTCCGTTTTGCTGTGCTTTTAAACTTTATGACTTGTAATTCTGTGTTTTTATACAGTGTGTGTTAAACCTTTTTAAAATAAAACCTACTTGCCTTTTTGCACATTAGCTCCTTCGGTGCCCGTCTGTTAGAGCGGACCCGAATTGAGGTCAGCATTCTAGTAGCTGACTCATCGCCTTGCAGGCACTTCCTCTCACCGGTATAAATTACCGGATGCTGAGCCCGCGCAACTGATAGAGTACCTGCTGGCCGTGCGCTTGTGAGTGCCGGTCCGTTTTGCTGTGCTTTTAAAATTTATGACTTGTAATTCTGTGTTTTTATACAGTGTGTGTTAAACCTTTTTAAAATAAAACCTACTTGCCTTTTTGCACATTAGCTCCTTCGGTGCCCGTCTGTTAGAACGGACCCGAATTGAGGTCAGCATTCTAGTAGCTGACTCATCGCCTTGCAGGCACTTCCTCTCACCGGTATAAATTAACGGATGCTGAGACCGCGCAGCGGGCGCGCCAAAGGCAAGCCCGTCTGCGCCCGGATCGCGACTAGCGCCAGAACCCCTGCCCATTTTATTGGGCTCCGTTATTCGCGTAGCGAACTGATAAGCTTAAATACGGGCGAGTGCTCTACTTATAAATGGAAGCTGGACACAGTGAATGGTAGCCTCATGCGGTGCAATATATGTGGACTGAGGGCCCTAGACGGTAGCACAAACCACACTAATAAGGTCAGGGTAGGTACCTGCCAAAATAATACTTATTCTCCATCGGTAATCACTACCCCAATAGCCTCCAATAATAATTCAAAGATATTAAGCTGCATCCTACTTAATACTAGATCGATGGTCAAACACAAACATGACCTAGAGTGTTTGATTCAAACAAGAGACCCGGACTTGGTTTTCCTTACGGAAACCTGGGCCACAGAAGCTAGCGAGCCAGATTGGAACACGGCGGTCCCAGCGGGCTACTTGGTTGCCAACTGCGACAGGGTGGGTACAAAGGGGGGGGGATAGCGCTGATCCACAGAGCCTGTTACATGGTGAGGATCTCGCCTGAGCCCACTTTGGAGGCTGAGACGATCTCCTTTAGTGTAAAAAAAAAAAAACAACGTAGAACTCTTTCCGCGGCTACTTATTTATAGACCCTCAGGCTCACGTACATCTTTTACCAAATCCCTACAGACGCACCTGGAATCCTGTCTGGACTCCACCTCTGTGACAATATTAGGTGATCTTAATTTTCATTTAGAGGCTAAGAACAATTATGATACAGCACTTCTGATAGATACCTTAGCTAGCTTTGGTCTGAAACAGATCGTCTTAAAGCCCACACATCAAGCTGGCCATACCCTTGATGCTATCTTCACCAACAACAAGGATATTGTAGTAAAGACTGTGTTGCCATTACCCTGGTCTGATCACTTCTTAGTTAATTTTGAGGTTAAAATTCCACCAACGAAGTTGGGTCGCAAAGCAGACCTGGGTTAATCATATTTGGTGCATGGAAATCGGTACAACAAAACGATCTGATTAGAACACTACAAGAGGAGCCCCCAATTTTGACTGACACTAGGGAGGCAGCTACCAATTTCGACAAGTGGCTTAATCAGGTAGCTAATACTTTGGCACCAGAAAAAAGCAAACACTCTAGAGTGAGGCAGGTATCATCCCCTTGGTACACGAAGGATTTAAAGTTGAACAAAATTAAATGCAGGCATAAAGAGCGTACCTGGAGGACTGATTATAGCTCAACCCTCAGGAAGGATTATTGTTTAGCCCTCGAGGAGTATAAGACCGCCATAAAACAGGCCAAAACAGCCTATTTTATTCAAAAAATCCAGGAGGCCTCTAACTCCCCGAAGGAACTATTTAAAACCGTCAATGCCCTGTCTAGTTGCCCCAGAGACGCTGTATTTGCTCCGGATCAAAACTTTGTGAATGATTTGGCTGTGTTTTTTCAAAGCAAAGTTCAGAGCGTATACAATGATTTTGCAAACACAGCTGTAGCAGGTGGCATTATTCATCAGGGAGATAAATCAGAGAAATCATCACAAGGAAGCTTCACACAATTCTCTGTGTTGGAGAAAGAAAAGGTCCATGAGCTTTTGCTTCAAACAAAATCCGGGTCTCCTCTTGACCCTTGCCCCCATATATTTTACATCTGGCTGCAGAGGAGATTGCTCTCTCCCTGACGCCACTGTTAAATCACGTCACTAGTACCGGAATTTTCCCATCTGACTGGAAAAGGGCTTGTATAAGACCTATACTGAAGAAGCCCTCGCTTGATCCTCTAGGAGGCCAAAAATTATCGCCCCATCTCGTGTCTTCCTCTGCCGTCCAAGGTTCTGGAGAAAGCCATGAATGTCGAATTAACATCATATCTAGATCATAACAACTTACTAGATTCCAGTCAACATGGCTTTAGAGCCCGGCATTCCACTGAGTCTGCCTTGATACTGGCGACAGAGGAAGTTCGTAAAGCTATGGATGGGTGGGCGGCCCTTATCCTGCTTGACCTCACAGCTGCCTTCGATACGGTAAATCACGAAGTGCTGATACATAGGCTCCAGAAGGTTGGCATTAGTGGAAAGGCCCTAACCCTACTATCATCTTTTCTGTCAGATATGGAACAGCTAATACATTGGAATGGACTTAAGTCACACCAGTTCACTCTCCCGGGTGGAGTCCCTCAGGGCTCTGCTCTATCTCCCACCTTGTTTAACATTTATGTGACTCCTTTAGCCAGCTTAATAAAGAACAACGGTTTCTCGCTTGTGTCCTACGCTGATGACAAACAGTTAGTGGTGTCCGTAACACACAGCGTAGACGCCACGGCGGAACGTTTTCGAAACTGCATCACAGATTTGATGATCTGGATGAACCGCAACTTTTTAAAACTAAATGCGGGTAAAACCGAAGTTGTGGAATTTGGCACAAAAGCATCTGTTTGGAGTCAACCATGGTGGCCCTCTGAAGCTGGAACGTGCCCGGTGCCGGCACCCAAAGCAAGAAACTTGGGTGTCCTGATAGACAAAGACCTCACTCTTGCTCCACAGATAAACCAGGTGTCCTCAGCCTGTTTTTACACCTTGAAGGTCCTCCGGAAGATCTTACCCTTCATCCCTTTCTCATTGAGGAAAACGGTGGTTGGAGCTTTGGTGCTGTCAAGGTTGGATTATTCCAATGCTCTATATCTGGGAGTGGGGGCAGCCCAGCTTTCCAAACTCCAATCATTACAAAACGCAGCCGTAAGAGTACTACTTAATCTTCCTAAGCACCACTCCACATCTGCCGGGGTAAAGCTACTACACTGGCTTCCAGTCAAACGACGGGTGGATTTTAAGGCTCTGTGTATAGTCCACAAAGCCTTTTATGGAGGAGGGGCGTCTGATTTCCCTCGCTATAATCCATTGCGCCGTCTTAGATCCTCCAATGCGGGACTGGTGTCATGTCCCAAGATAAATAGAGTGAGGTGGGGGGGAAAGCGATTCTCATACTTAGCTGCAAAATTGTGGAACTCACTTCCGACACCACTCCGACTTCAACCAAGTAGAATACTTTTTAGGAAGCAAATTAAAACATGGCTTTACTCTCAATGCTAACCGATCTAGTCGCACTCGCAGGTACCTTATCTTAGCGCCAAGACGCCTCAGCATTAGTTGCGCTTTATAAATGTCCAGTCAGTCAGTCAGTCTAATGCCACTACCTAGGATACTAACTAAAAGATGTGTGATCCATTTGCAAGACAAAGCGTATCCCTCACACATATAGTCGAAATTTCTCAATGGCCGACAGACAAGCCAACAACTCCTTTTCGATAACAGAATACTGGAGCTCAGCATCTGTCAGCACTCTGGATGCAAAAGCTATAGTATTTTTGCACTCACTAACCTTTTGTGTCAATATAGCTCCCGGACCTACCTGGCTAGCATCCATTGTAACACAGCATGGAAAACCAGGATCAAAAGGCTTCAGAGCTTTGCTCTCCCCCAACAAAGCTTTGATCTGCTCAAAAGCTGCAATGCACTCTGAACACCACACAAACTTAACTCACTTCTTTAGCAATTTGCTGACGGGGCGCACTTTTGTGGCAAAATCAGGGATAAAGCGCAAATAATATTCACACAAACCTAGCAGCGACTTCACACCTGTCTTATACACAGTGGGCGAGGCACTTACTATGGCTTCCACCAAACCTGCCCTGGGCTTAATCCCTTCCTGCGAAATCATGTGTCCAAGGGACTTAAACTCCTTGCACATGAATTTGCACTTTTCAGTTTTCAAGATCACCGCATGCTTTAGGAAAATTTCCAACACACCACAAAGTATCTGATCATAAGACCTGGCATCCTCAGCAAAAATTAACGCATCATCCTGAAACACTAACATACCTTCTACCCCTTTGAGTAGATTGTACATTACTCTCTGGAACACCGAGGCTGCATAGGCCAAACCAAAGGGCATTCGACGGTACTGAAAAGTTCCCAGGGGTGAAATGAATGCCGTCAAGTGTCGTGAATCAGGATGAAGTTCACCTGGTGATATGTGCTGGCCAAAACAAGTTTCGCAAAATAACTTTGTTCCTCTGATGCTAGCAAACAAGTCATTGATCTTAGGCAAAGGATGTGCGTCACCCCAAAGTTCCTTGTTCAATGACATAAGGACCACAAATCCGCGAAGTTGATCACACCTCTTTTGAGCAACAACCAAGGGAGACGATTCAGTTGGCTCAATGATGCCTCTGTCAAACAAACTCTTTAGTTCTTTCTCCGGGTCTTCTCTCACACTAAAGGGTACCCCTGTGAGTTTGTGTTTAATATGGACAGCACCATATTTTATTTTGATTTGGTGTTTAAATCCATTAATCTTGACCAAATTGTCACTAAATACAGATGGAAATTACTCCTTCCACCTTTGACCCGCATCTTCACAGTCAACCACCAAGATATGTTCTCTGGCCCCTGGTCTTTAAATCATTCTGAACAAACTTTGGTGAAACCAACCCAGGATGCTGAGACAGTGGCGTAACGAAAGTTGAAGGGTCCCCCCTGCAAGGTACACAGAGGGGCCCCCCGCTCCAGATTTAATCCGGAGCTCTCAGGCCTGAGTATAGTGCTGAGGGGGCCCCCTGCAGCTCGGGGGCCCCCCCGCACCGCGGCGGCTGCAGGGGCCTGTGTTACGCCACTGTGCTGAGACCCTTAATTGCTACATATACCTTGCCCCTGATTTTCCTCCCCTTGAATGCCATCACCTCCTCCAAATAACCAAAAACTCATATGACCCCACTTGCAAAACCAGGTCATTTTTGGATACATAGGGGGCATCTGCGTTTTTGGTCCCGGGGTCGGCAGCCATCTAGGGAAACCTACCAAACCCACACATTTCTGAAAACTAGAGACCCGGGGGAGTCCAGGGAGGTATGGCTTACGTGGATCCCCCAACGTTTCCCTACCCAGAATTCCCTGGAAACCTCAAATTTTGATGAAAAAATCAAATTTTTCTCAAATTTCTGAGTGGGAAAGTTGTAGGATCAACGGGCTGACACAAATTTCCTACCACCCAGCGTTCCCCCAGGTCTCCCGATAAAAATGGTACCTCACTCTTGTGGGTGGGTCAAGTACCCGCGACAGGCAAGGACCCAAAACGTATTGTGGAGACATCAAAATTACCTATCACAAAACAATCTGCTTTTGAAAGGGAGGGTCACATGAGTTTTTGGTCCCGGGCTTGGCGGCCATCTAGGGAAACCTACCAAACCCACACATTTCTGAAAACTAGAGACACAGGGGAGTCCAGGGAGGTATGGCTTGCATGTATCCCCCAACGTTTCCCTACCCAGAATCCCCTGCAAACCTCAAATTTAGCTGAAAAATCACATTTTCCACATATTTTTCAGTGGAATCACCATGCCAGCACAAATGTCCAACCCCACAGCGTTCCCCTCAGTCTCCCGAGTAAAATGATACCTCACTTGTGTGGGTGGGGCAAGAGCCTGTGACTGGGAAGAGCCAAAAACATAGGGATTAAGGGTATAGCACCGAGAATTCTAAGCACTACATTTTTTTAAAATACGTTTTTAGCCAATTCTGCATTGGACACCCACACAAGTGAGGTATCATTTTACTCGGGAGACTGAGGGGAAGGCCGGCAAGCTTGACGCGGGGCACCTGGAGGGCTTTAGCCATCTGGTTGAAGTCTTCCACAAGAGTGCACGCACGCTGAAGGATGCACCCTACCGGGAGGAGGACACGCCCAGGGTAATGGGCGATGACGTCTCAACGGATTTTGACCCCGAGGAGGGGTTCCCCAATTTGGGGGTAGGGTGACTTAGAGGATGACGACATTTCCTCCGATCAGGTCCAAGACCCGGGCAGATTCTGGCGCACACACTCGGCCAACTCAGACTCCTGTGAGGGAGAGCCTGCCCCTAGTGACATGTTCGACCCAGAGGGAATCTATCGACCGAGCCCTGCGGAGTGGGTCCCTGACAGAAGGTAGCGGAGTATGTGGCGAGCAAGACCCACCAGCCTCTTAGTAAAGAGGTTAGGGCCCGCCTACGGGCGGAGTGCCCCCTGACCGTCCCTAGGCAATAAGGCCACAGCGACCCCATATTTCGACCCCAAATTATGCACCTTCTTCAGCAAATACATGAGGGATCCCAAGAAAGGGATAGAAAGGTCCTGGCGGATGTGCAAGGACAAACTTCTGGATGTAGTGGGACCCTAATCAAGATCATCGAACTGGCGGAGCAGGCTAAGCAGTCAGGGAGACCCCTACCAACAGACGACGTAGCGGGCTGGGCACAGAGGGCATTCTGCCTTCTGGCCAAAGCCAACTGCGCCTTCTCTGCGGAACGCCGTCGTTCCCTTCTGATCAAGATCGACCCCAAGCTGGGAGAACTTTCAACCTCAGAGGCAGGCCCAATAGCGCAGGGTACCCTGTTCAGCAAACCTTTCCTCAAAGAACTAGGAATGTTAGTCTCCACGTTCTCAGCCCTCGACAAAGCTCAATCTTCAATGGAAGAATATCTTCCCTGGGAAGGTTTTTGGAGGGGTCGGAAGAGGCAGGGGTCACTCCTCCGGCCGCCAGTCCTACTAAAGCCCTAGCAGAGCTCAAGCGAAGAGGAACAATGGATGGCACGATGGCCGTCAGGGAACCTTCTATCCCTCCCGCGGTAGTGGGAAACAGAACTGATCCCGAGGAGGAACCAACAACAGCAATGGATACAATGGGAAGCCCAGTTCTGTCATCACCTCTCCGCTTGGGGGGGGGGGGGGAGGTTGCGCCTTTTCGCACACAACTGGGCAGAGATAACGGCAGACCAGTGGGTTCTGGAGACCGTCCAAGGGTATCACATAGAGATCTACAGAACCCTGACACAGACAGTGAGACCCCGCCCTTTGTCCTTTTCTGCCCAAGATATGTCCCTGATAGACCAAGAGGTGCAGGACCTTCCGGCCAAGAATGCGACATGTTTCTCATGCCTTCACCCCAGTGGGTTCCTCAGCAACCTGTTTCTGTTCGAGAAGAGGGACAGGGGTTTCCACCCGGTGATCAACCTCAGGTTCTTCAACGAGTGGCTGGTTTACCGCCACTTCATGATGGAGGGTTTTCACCTCCTCAGGGATATGCTTCTTCGGGACGACTGGTTAGCGAGCCTAGATCTCAAGCACGCCTACCTGACAGTTCCCATCTTCCCTCCTCTTTGCAGGTACCTCCAATTCGAATGGAGAGGTCAGATCTTCAAGTTCCGGACTCTCCCGTTCGGCCTATCTTCGGCACCATCGTGCTTCACGAAGCTCCTCAAACCAGTGGTGGTATACCTCCAGACTCTGGGCATTAGGTTCATCACCTACCTGGACGACATCATGTTGATGGAGAAATCACGGAACCTCCTAATAGCCCACCTGAACACCACCATTTCCCTCCTTCAAGACCTTGGGTTTGTCATAAACCAACAGAAGTCGGATCTGACGCCTCAACAGACCATGACCTTTCTGGGTTTCCGCATATACTCCAGGGGGGCGACCCGGAGTTTGCTGGGCCAGAAAATAAACAAGATCAAAAAGGAAATGAAGAAGGTTCTCCGGAGGGACAGGATTTCCCTGCGACAACTGGCCAGGGTTGTTGGCTTATTATTGTCCTTGATTCAAGCCATCTTCCCGAGACCTCTTCACTACAGAGCGCTCCAGAGGCTGAAGGCAGCTCACCTTCGAAGAGGCCTTATTTATTCGGAGCTGGTGACCTTGACGTCAGAGGCCAGGACGAAGATGCAGTGGTGGATAGACCACATGGAGGCCTGGAACGGGCGGGCAATCTTCGGCTCCCGTCCGGACCTAGTGATAGAATCGTATGCCAAACGTCTGGGTTGGGGAGCCAGATGCGGCTCTATCTCCATGGGAGGCAGACGGACGGAGGAGGAACTGACCCTCCACATCAATTGTCTAGAGCTTCTGGCAGGCTCGTTTGCTATTCAATCCCTCCCAAGGGACAAGATATCGTGCTGCGTAATCTTGAGGATGGACAACACGACGGCAGTGCAATATAACAATCGGCTAACTGGACCTGTTCACGTGCTCTGGCGGAACTAGCCAAGGACTTCTGGCATTACTGCCTCCAACGGCATATCTTGGTGACGGCAGAATATCTCACAGGAGCATTGAACTCGGTGGTGGACTGGAACTCCAGACGCCTCAGGGACGCCAGTGACTGAAGACTCTGCCTGGGAGCATTTCAAGCTCTCATGTCACTTTGGGGTCCTTGCCAGGTGGACCTCTTTGATTCTAGATGGAACACCCAACTTCCGCGCTATGTCAGCTGGAGACCAGATCCGGAGGCGGTGGACACCTTCCTGAAAGATTGGTCGATAGCCCAGGCCTATGCTTTCCCTCCCTTCCTATTTATCCAGCAAGTGGCAGCTCAAGTCAGGCGTCAGTGGTCCTCTCTGGTGTTGATCACTCCGATCTGGGGCTCACAAGCATGGTTCCCTTCTTTCCTGAAGCTGGCATGGTCCACGCCGGTAAGTCTACCATCCTTTGCCCAAATCTTGATGGATCCCCTAAGCCATCCACAGCCTCTAGTCCTCCAGGGCCATCTTCATTACATGGCATGGCGGATTTCAGGCGACGCTGGCAAGACTTCAGGTTTTCGCAGGGAGCTGAATTCCTCATCCAGCAGGCATGGGCCCCAGGAACTACTAAGAAGTACAGATCGGCTAGGAGACAATGGGTTCGTTGGTGTGTGGAGAAACACTTGGATCCCGTCGGCACCAGCGTTGCCAATGTCATAAACTTCCTGGCAGAACTCTTCCAAGAGGGTTTGGCATACTGCACCATCAACTCCTTCAGGCCGGCTATCTCAGCGGGCCATATTCCAGTGAACAATGTTCCAGTGGGTGAGCACCCATGGGTAAGAAAACTCCTCAAGGGTATCAGGATATCCCGTCCCCCAGAGCCCCGATATGCTGGCTTGTGGGACGTCAACCTGGTCCTACATTTGCTGACATCCTGGCAAGACAATCAATACCTTTCTAGGAAGGAGATATCAGCGAAGCTGGCAATGCTGCTCTGCCTCATTTCGTGCAAGAGAGCCTCGGATGTTAGGGCTCTGGATCTGTCGGCTAGAATCTTTACCCCCGAAGGGGTCACCTTCAACATCTCCAGGAGAACAAAGACGAGTACCAGGTCGGTATCTTATCCAGCTTTCCCAGATACCTCCAAGCTACGTGTGGTCAGGTGCCTGAAGGCATACGAGGACATGACAATGGAGGCTCAACCCCCAGGAGAACGGCAACTGTTGATTGCCATCAAAAAACCTTACAAGGCTGTGTCTTCCCTGACCATTGCCAGATGGGTGAGATGGGTCATGGCAGAGACCGGCATTGATATCACTGATTTTGGAGCTCATTCCACTATGGCCTCCAAGGCTGTCCAGGTAGGGGGCAGACTTGAGGATATCATGAATGCGGCAGATTGGTCCTCGGACTCCACCTTCAAAAGGTTCTATTTTAAACCAATCTACAACACAGCCGCACTGGTGGTAAGTAAGCTTTAAACATGCATAATCCTCACCTCCGATTCTGACATAGAATTCAAAAGTTCCTAGTTACCATAAAGGAAAGTTTCAATTTTATTAAGGACGGGGAGGTGAGGATTATCCCCCTCGGCATGTCTGGTTCAATGAGAACCTGACCTTTTCAACCCAGGTTAAGAAGCTGGCTGGGTCCTGTTTTGGCACCCTGAAAGCTTTGAGGAAGTTTCTCCCTCTCCTCCCAAGACCCGCTAAAGAGACTGTTGTTCGTGCCTTGATTTTGTCCCGCCTGGACTATGCCAACGCACTTTATGTGGGCATCCCTGGCTACCTCTTGAATAAAATGCAGGTAGTTCAAAACTCTGCTGCCAGACTACTGCTGGGTTTGTCTGGCAGGTGTAGTGTGCGCGCTCATTTGCGCTCCTTGCACTGGCTCCCTGTGGAGTCCCGAATAAAATTAAAAACTTTGACCATTGCCCATAGGGCTCTCTATGGCCTGGGACCTATCTATCTACAGAAGAGATTCGCTTTTTACAACCCAGTAAGACAGTTGCGTTCCTCCTCTCAACTTTTGATGCAGACCCCTAGGTTTAACCGCCAAAGGCTTGGTGGGAGCTCCTTTGTGCGGAAAGCTGCTTTGGCATGAAATGCTCTGCCCCTGGAGCTGCGCGGCATCCAGGACCCGGTGATCTTTAAGAAAAAGTTAAAAACTCTTCTCTTCTAGCTGATGCTCTGACCTATGTTTCTTTTTTCAAGTACGCGCCGGGACACTCTGTCGAGTATCTGTGCGCGCTATAAATATAAAAATATATATATATGTACCGCCAGGCTACCCGCCCTTGGAGGAAAAGGGGGACTAACTCTACACTACTCTGGAACTTAGTGAACTGGATTCTGTGTCTAACAGGGAAGTATTCTGGATCTTACACAATTTCAATGTAATGTTATGTACTGTGGTGCCAAGTGCATTGTTTTTTCTACTCCCTGACAAACAGACACGCAATGTAAATGTTATTTGACTATGGTAGTCGTACTTAGGCAATGACAAACTAATGTTATGGTTACTATAGTTATGCTCTCATATGGTTTGTTGCGTTGTGACCTGTTATACCACGCTTGGTAGATGGTATACGTTCATGGGAAGTATTAACTTTTTTCCATTATCCTCTTAGGTTTGGATTAAAACACGGAATGAGGTCCAGCGCGCTTAACTTCTTACAGTGAAGAAGAGGAAGGACTACGGCTTGTTATGGGTTATATAGACTATTGGACTGTTACTGGATTGGACTATTGGTGACCATGGTTACTCCTTGTGGTTCATGGGAGTTGTAGTATTGTTGCTGTGTTTTTTACTTTTACCTTTGAACTTGCTATGAATTAAGAGTGAAGAAAGATATGCATAATCCTCGCCTCTGCGTCCTTAATAGAATTGAAACTTTCCTTCATGCTAACTAGGACATTTTTCATTCCACGTCAGAACAGGCACGTAGCATAGTTACTACTCCGCGATGAAGACAGCACCGCTACCTTTTGGTACGTCGATGTGGAGAAAGGAACGTATGCGAAGCTGTACGTGGGAACATTTGCAAAGCTGTACTTGGATAGTTGTAGATGCCATGCACACTGAACCGCTAACACTCCTCGGACGTTGGCACAGCAAGGGTTAAAATGGCTGCTGTGCATGCTTTGCGTAGCTGACCCAGACACTCAATGACATCTGCTGTGCCAACCTCCAAGATTATGAACAACTAGACAGCAAACTTTTATGCTGCCAGATGACGACACAGGAAGGGTCTGCGAAATACATTCAATGCAAGATACGTAGGCACAGCAAGGATCAAAATGGCTGCTGTGCAGGGTTTACGTAGCTGACACCGACCTGCCAGTGCTGACTTCCAAGATGGAGGACACGACTAGAAAGCAAACCCTTAAAATGCCAGGTGATGCCACAGGAAGGATCCACGAACTGCCGAAAGAAATGCACTCCTCTATTTTCAGCAGCAGAAATGCAAAAAGCAAGCAGTAGTTGCAGCCTCCAAAAAACGGACTGGGTACTGCCAGCGCAAACCTTGGGTGTATGAGAAGTCTGAAATCTTAGAAACGTCAAGGAGACACCGCATGTAGCCAGAATCAACACGTGAAATCGGGTCCAGCCATGCAGTCAATTCATCGCCATAAAACATGTAGTAAAGATGCCGGATTCAGAGGATTTTACAGAATAGATTTATTTCTAAAAGACTGTGGAGGACCAAGGAAACAAGCAAACTCAACCAGTACCAGAGTACAGAACAGCTGTAAATTTTCAACATAAACATTTTTTTAGAACAGCTGAACATTCTGCTAGTGTTCTTAGGATAGCGTGTGAGCTAGCAGAATGTTCAGCTTACCAACTACAATACATGTCATATACATTGCATGTGCAGTACTACCACATTATGCAAGAGAGTACTGCACCTGCCAAAACCGAAGGCTGCTTGTCTTGATTCCACCTCATGAGTCCGTTCTCCGCCAGGCTACACTTCCAGTCTCCTCACCTCATTTCTGCAGATTCTTTTTCACCTGTGCTTTCTATCTTTATAGTTATTTTACTATCTGTCTTTTCCTCCTGCTTTCTCCCAGGTCACAATTTGATGATGAAAAATGAATTACGGCCAACACAAATGAGTGCTGGTGCTTACCATCCACAACCACTACAAAAATGTATCTTTTTCCCAATTCAGCACTTTGATGACCACTCATACCCCATTTATATGTGCGGTGGTCTTGTGCCATCTATAACTTCATCACTGCCACCTGACTGTACCAGCTTACTTAATGAAATAACATCATCTTGCTGCCAGTGGTCTCACTTCTATAAGATCCAGAAGGCAGCGGGTGGTGGAGTGCTATCTTGTCACCGGCACCGGTGGAGACAAGTAGTGGGTACCAACCAAGCAGTGCTCATCTCATGCCAGCCAAGTCGGGAGATGAAGGGAGTCTGTGCCACCAAGGGGTGGGCGTATCTGCACACATCCAAGCAGGGTGGCAAGGGTCCTGCTCAGATCACCTCAGCCCCATACCTGTGTGTTGGCTTCCCAACATCACTAGCCTCTCATCCTGAAGGTCAGAGGTTTGCACCAAAACCCCACTGCCCATGACAGACACCCCAAGGCCAAGCTAGGAGGCGTCTGGGTCTGCCTATTGGCAGCATCGGGTTCTAGGCTTCAGGCTAGCCGCCTTAGACGGCGATGGGCCACCAAAAGACAAGTAAGACCGCACCCTCGGGGAGCCAGGCTGCTGCCCTGGGCCGCTGGTGGCCGCCTTCCATGGCACCGTGCCCTGGGCCACTGGTGGGCGCCTTCCATGGCACCGTGCCCTGGGCCGCTGGTGGGCGCCTTCCATGGCACCGTGCCCTGGGCCGCTGGTGGGCGCCTTCCATGGCACCGTGCCCTGGGCCACTGGTGGGCGCCTTCCATGGCACCGTGCCCTGGGCCACTGGTGGGCGCCTTCCATGGCACCGTGCCCCCGCAGGGACAGCTCACCCTGGGGAGAGAGGTGCTGAGTGTGCAGCACAAGTGAGGCCAGCACTGGGGCATGTACCCGTCGTGTGAGGTGTGGGATGGACCCAGGCCCACCAGGAGGCACCGCTGGGGCCCTCTGGGGACACATGGACCTGCCCCCCCCCCCACACCAGCTCACAGACTCCACACCCCAGCCTGGGTCCAGCCCCCTCACACCCCTGCATGGGAGGGCCCTGCTGGGGAGGGACTCAGGGGCGAGCCCCTGCTTATGTGGGGAGGGGGTGACATCTGCTCTCCAGACCCCTGCCTGGGAGGAACAGGGAGCCCGGGGGGAGCAGCTGGTGAGGGAGGGGTCAGCTTCTGCTCCAGAGTGGGGGAGGGGGGGTGACATCTGCCCTCCACGCCCCAGCCTGCAGCCTGGGTTCGGCCCCTCATGGGGGGGGGCAGGGAGCCCTGCGGGGGGGGCTGGTGAGGGAGGGGTCAGCTTCTGCTCATGAGTGGGGGGGGAGGGGTGACATCTGCCCTCCAAACCCCAGCCTGGGTCCAGGTGTCTTACAACCCTGCATGGGGGGGCAGGGAGCCCTGCTGGGGGGCTGGTGAGGGAGGGGTCAGCTTCTGCTCATGAGTGGGGGGTGACATCTGCCCTCCACGCCCCAGCCTGCAGCCTGGGTTCGGCCCCTCATGGGGGGCAGGGAGCCCTGCTGGTGGGGGGAGGGGGCTGGTGAGGGAGGGGTCAGCTTCTGCTCATGAGTGGGGGGGGAGGGGTGACATCTGCCCTCCAAACCCCAGCCTGGGTCCAGGTGTCTTACAACCCTGCATGGGGGGCAGGGAGCCCTGCTTGGGGGGCTGGTGAGGGAGGGGTCAGCTTCTGCTCATGAGGGGGGGTGACATCTGCCCTCCACGCCCCAGCCTGCAGCCTGGGTTCAGCCCCTCATGGGGGGGGGGGCAGGGAGCCCTGCTTGGGGGGCTGGTGAGGGAGGGGTCAGCTTCTGCTCATGAGTGGGGGGGGTGACATCTGCACTCCACACCCCGGCCTGCAGCCTGGGTTCAGCCCCTCATGGGGGGGCAGGGAGCACTGCTGGGAGGGGGGCTGGTGAGGGAGGGGTCAGCTTCTGCTCATGAGTGGGGGTGACATCTGCCCTCCACGCCCCAGCCTGGGTTCAGCCCCTCATGGGGGGGCAGGGAGCCCTGCTGGGAGGGGGGGGTGACATCTGCACTCCACGCCCCAGCCTGGGTTCAGCCCCTCATGGGGGGGGGGCAGGGAGATTCTGCTCATGAGGGGGGGGGGTGACATCTGCACACCACGCCCCAGCCTGCAGCTGGTGAGGGAGGGGTCAGCTTCTGCTCATGAGTGGGGGGGGTGACATCTGCACTCCACACCCCGGCCTGCAGCCTGGGTTCAGCCCCTCATGGGGGGGGGCAGGGAGCCCTGCTGGGAGGGGAGGGGGCTGGTGAGGGAGGGGTCAGCTTCTGCTCATGAGTGGGGGGTGACATCTGCACTCCACACCCCGGCCTGCAGCCTGGGTTCAGCCCCTCATGGGGGGGCAGGGAGCCCTGCTGGGAGGGGGGCTGGTGTGGGAGGGGTCAGCTTCTGCTCATGAGTGGGGGGTGACATCTGCACTCCACGCCCCAGCCTGCAGCCTGGGTTCAGCCCCTCATGGGGGGTAGGGAGCCCTGCTTGGGGGCTGGTGAGGGAGGGGTCAGCTTCTGCTCATGAGTGGGGGGTGACATCTGCACTCCACACCCGGCCTGCAGCCTGGGTTCAGCCCCTCATGGGGGGGCAGGGAGCCCTGCTGGGAGGGGGGCTGGTGAGGGAGGGGTCAGCTTCTGCTCATGAGTGGGGGGGTGACATCTGCCCTCCACTCCCCGGCCTGGGTTCAGCCCCTCATGGGGGGCAGGGAGCCCTGCTTGGGGGCTGGTGAGGGAGGGGTCAGCTTCTGCTCATGAGTGGGGGGTGACATCTGCACTCCACACCCGGCCTGCAGCCTGGGTTCAGCCCCTCATGGGGGGGCAGGGAGCCCTGCTGGGAGGGGGGCTGGTGAGGGAGGGGTCAGCTTCTGCTCATGAGTGGGGGGGTGACATCTGCACTCCACGCCCCAGCCTGCAGCCTGGGTTCAGCCCCTCATGGGGGTAGGGAGCCCTGCTTGGGGGGCTAGTGAGGGAGGGGTCAGCTTCTGCTCATGAGTGGGGGGGGTGACATCTGCACTCCACACCCCGGCCTGCAGCCTGGGTTCAGCCCCTCATGGGGGGGGGGGGCAGGGAGCCCTGCTGGGAGGGGGGGCTGGTGAGGGAGGGGTCAGCTTCTGCTCATGAGTGGGGGGGGGGGTGACATCTGCACTCCACGCCCCAGCCTGCAGCCTGGGTTCAGCCCCTCATGGGGGTAGGGAGCCCTGCTTGGGGGCTAGTGAGGGAGGGGTCAGCTTCTGCTCATGAGTGGGGGGTGACATCTGCACTCCACACCCCGGCCTGCAGCCTGGGTTCAGCCCCTCATGGGGGGGGCAGGGAGCCCTGCTGGGAGGGGGGCTGGTGAGGGGAGGGGTCAGCTTCTGCTCATGAGTGGGGGGGGTGACATCTGCACTCCACGCCCCAGCCTGGGTTCAGCCCCTCATGGGGGGGGGGGCAGGGAGCCCTGCGGGGAGGGGGCTGGTGAGGGAGGGGTCAGCTTCTGCTCATGAGTGGGGGTGACATCTGCACTCCACGCCCCAGCCTGCAGCCTGGGTTCAGCCCCTCATGGGGGTAGGGAGCCCTGCTTGGGGGCTGGTGAGGGAGGGGTCAGCTTCTGCTCATGAGTGGGGGGGTGACATCTGCACTCCACACCCCGGCCTGCAGCCTGGGTTCAGCCCCTCATGGGGGGGGGCAGGAGCCCTGCTGGGAGGGGAGGGGGCTGGTGAGGGAGGGGTCAGCTTCTGCTCATGAGTGGGGGGGGGGTGACATCTGCCCTCCACTCCCCGGCCTGGGTTCAGCCCCTCATGGGGGGGGCAGGGAGCCCTGCTTGGGGGGCTGGTGAGGGAGGGGTCAGCTTCTGCTCATGAGTGGGGGGGGGGTGACATCTGCCCTCCACTCCCCGGCCTGGGTTCAGCCCCCCTACAGCCCTTCATGGGGGAGCCCCGCCTCCTGCCCAGGGATCACTCACCTTCTCTGCCCGAGGCCGGCGCGGTCTCCAGTGACGGTGCCCGTGGGTTCCAGGGCCGGATCCGGGGTGAACCCGCGCGGCGGCTGAAGCAGAACCGGACCCGGCACACAGCTCCGCGCAGAGGCGCCGTGACCGGCCCGCTGCGCATGCGCAAACGGATCTGCGGCACCCATCCAGTCCGCATGCGCACAAGAGTTGGGTCCTGTATCCAGTCCGCATGCGCACAAGAGGATGTTCTGTATCCAGTCCGCATGCGCACAAGAGTTGGGTCCTCTATCCAGTCCGCATGCGCAAATTACGACCCATCCTTCACGCACGCGTAGAATGTGAGGTAGAACAGAAAACACGCTGTCGTAACCCACCCACTGCGCATGAGCAGAGTTAGAAATCTGCGCTATATCTCACTGCGCATGTGCAATATAGATGTTACATCAATGCGCATGCGTATTCTACAAATATAACCATATCATACTGCGCATGTGTACTTCAGTAATACTGGCCACATCACACTGCGCGTGCGCACTTCAGATCCCTTCTCCACATCAGCAGCAGCTGCTGCAAGGCCTGACTGGGAGCCCTGAGCAGCCCTCCTAGCAAACGTGGCCTGACCACTACGAGGGGGCATTCCACAACACGTTTTTCATGAGATATTGGATTGAAATAGTTGTTAAATTATAGTGAATGATGACCTTATAGTGCACCAGGATGCAACAATCTTTGTTGGAGCTCTCCAATGATTCCCTCACCATCACCCTTGACCAGTGCCTCATCTTTCCAGAGCCCCCTCTTACATGTATTTCATTTGTTTTGTAGCACGTCATACCAGTGTAGGGTGCACACATGCGCGCACATACAGAAGTTGCCCTGCCAAGTGCCACGCATCACGGGTTAGCATAACACATTTTTATGCTGGTGCCCGCATCACCACACTAAAATGCTATGTCACACCTAATCAAGCGCTTCTGAATTGCATGAGGCATTCTAGGGTCAGGTGAGGACGTGGACAGCATGCACTTGCTGTGTAGTCAGTTGGTGTGCGAAGCGGTCCCAGGTCGAGGAGAGGTGACTGGTTGCCTTGGTTACCAAGCCATCTCAGCCTGGGCCTGGCTCTTTTATTTTAGTGTTTGGTGCTTCCACTAAGTTAAATACAATGTATAAAAGACAAAGCTGCCTTCTGACCCTCGTCTCAATCACCGATCCATTGTCCTGTTTCACTCACTGATCCGTTGTACTGTGAAGGGACCCAGTCTGCTTTGTATGATAGATTCAGTGCAAATGTTTTTTATTGCTGCGGTGTACATCTGGGCATCGATCATGGCATGAACAATTTTGCACAATTTGAATATTCTAGTGTTTTGGGTGATCAGACTGTGGGGCAGGTGTTGTCTCTGCATCACCGGCTGTAGGTAGCTGGCTCTGTATATACTATACCAAAGTAAGGTATAGTGTGCACAGAGTCCCGTGGATCCTCAAAGGCTTACAGAGGTAAAAGTAGATAATACCTTACTCTCTATTTGTGGTAGTGTGGGCGAGCAGTTAGGCAGTATCAGTGGACAGTGTTAAGTTATTGTACACACCCAGGCAAGAAATGATGTCACACACTCAAAGACTGAACTCAGACCAATTGTTTGTATAAAAAAATATTTCTTTAGTTGTGTTTTTATTTTTAGAACCAAGCAGGACTTGGTACAGGTAAGTAAAGCTAAACTTTCCAAGACAGGTTGAAAAGAATACGCAAGCTGGATGAAATTGGCTTTGTTACAGGTCTGTAAAACGTTTAAAGACAGTTGACGTTATGTAGTAAATACTTTGTGAATACTTTGAGATTACTTTTGGATTACTTTTTCTACTCAGTGTGGTATGCCTAGATATCACATTGGGACATTTTCTAGACAGAGGTAAGTAAACCACTTTTGCATTAAAACACAGTTGCTTGGGTTTTCATACAAACACAGCTCAACAGAGAACTATTTCAGAGGAAAAAACAGTCAATGCAATCCTATTGGAGAAAATGTGGATATCGGTTTGCAGGTAAGCGATTGGTTTTGAGAGTTGAGTTTCTGCAGTTAGAACAAGGGTTCTCCCAGGGTCGAGGTTGCACTCAAAGAGCACCCTCAGCGGCACTAGGGGTGCAGAGTGCTAAGGCCCAATGTTAGCCAAAGAGGCTAGGGGGCCTTCGGTTGGTGGCTGCTCTCGAGCAAGCCACTGGGTTGTGGGAGCAAAGCTACTAGGGTTAAGCTCAGGGCAAAGAGGGATCCAAGATAGCACACAAGGTGCACCCACAGGGGCGACCGGGTGCAGGGTGCTGAGTGGGCGTTGGGTGCCCTGTTGTTTTCAATGGGAGATCTCCGGTCGGAACAAAGACTGCAAACTCACGCAGAGAGGCTTCCTGGAGGCGACCACCGGCTGGAGAGGTAAGTTGGGATGAAAGGGGATGCCTGGACACCATCGATTGGGCCACCCAAGACCGTGGGCTGTCGGGTGCAGGGGTGTCTTTAAACGTTGTGTTTTTCTTACCAGCTCCGGTCGCGGTCCGGGGGACCCTTTAGGTAAAGGCTGCAGGCGTCGTCGGAAGGCTTCTGGTAGGTCGGGGTATCATCAGATCCCAGGGCAGGTTTGCTAGGGAGACCTCCTCGTGGTGTTGGGCCACTTAAACTCAGGCCGTGTGCGTCGGGAGCAGAGTGGCGCAGACTTGCAGATTCAGCCAGAGTCCGTTTCTTGAGCAAGTCCGGTGCTCATGGGAGACACAGTCTTTGCAGGGATGGCAGGGCAGGTCCTCTGGGTTCGGGGGGGCTGCTGGACATGCCGGGGTTTCTACTGGAGCAGGTCGAGGTCGGGACAGGCCAGTAGGGCTGGGGCCAAGGCAGTTGGTGTCCTCTTCTTCCTTCAGCACAGCTCTTCGTTCCTTTTTCTTCTTCTTGCTTGTCTGAGACGACAAGGTTTGGGGTCACTCTAAATACTAAAATTTAGGGTAGTTTCAGGTAGGTACAGGTCAGGACCAATGGGTCCCTTCCTTTGGGTGGGAACACCCCCTATATTGCCACCCTCCAGTGGGAGGGGGGCATAAGCCTCTGGTTG
Organism: Calotriton arnoldi; assembly: GCA_963921515.1. Taxonomy (NCBI): domain Eukaryota; kingdom Metazoa; phylum Chordata; class Amphibia; order Caudata; family Salamandridae; genus Calotriton; species Calotriton arnoldi. Next base: position 3,103,049 of record CAWUFW010000466.1, read on the forward strand.
GCTGAGTCCCCCCATCTTCAAGATGGCGGGGACTGAGAGGTGTGCTTTGCCTCACCTCCTTCACCTGACGGGTGGAAGTGGCAAAGGTGGGCACACCTCTCCTCCTTTCTTGGTTTTTCTGCCGATTCTCCCTCCCAAAGTGGGGGTCAGAACCGGTGGGGGCCAGTTGCTGGGAGCAGCAAAAGGCAGGTTCAACTTACAAAGGCAGCAAGCCTTTGAAGCTTCTCCTTCTTGGACCCTGCTCATCCTGGGGAAGGAGGCATGACACCTATGCCCAGGATGTGCATTGTTTCAGGACCCCGAGAGCGGGAGGCTCTCTACCCGGGGGTCCAGAAACATGTCTGGGGGTGGCAGCTGGCTAGCAGCAATTCAGCCAGGACACTAGAGTTAGGTCGTTTTTCAGGAGGCATCTCTAAGATGCTCTCTGAGTGCATTTGGCAATAAATCCAACACTGGCATCAGTGTGGGTTTAATGGGCTGAGAAGTTTGATACCAAGCTTCTCAGTCTTCAGTAAAGCCACCATGGAGCTGTGGAGTTCGTGGTGCCAAACTCCCAGCCCATGGTTTAAAAATGGCTATACTGCACTTACAGTGCCTATGAATGGCACAGGTACTGGAGAGGCCCAGGGCTCATACCACTGTGCCCTCACCTGTGGTATAGTGCACCCTGCCTTAGGGCTTTAAGGCCTGCTAGAGGGGTGTAGGAAAGAAGGATCTGATTTCGTGGTTAACCCCACTTTTTGCTGGTGTCATTATGTTTTTCTGACTAGTCTGACTGGGATCCTGCTAATAAGGACCCCAGTCTCTGTGCCTCTTCCCTAAATTGGACCAGGGGGAGTACTTAGGTACACCCCAGATTGGCTACTGGTGTACCCTTGTAAGTTCCTAGAATATGGTACTCAGGGCATAGATACACCAGGGATCCCCCATGGATTGAAGCATGCATTATGGCACCCATGGGAGACCACTCAAATTGCGACTACAGGCCTGCCATTGCAGCCTGTGTACGCTGGTGCTAGCACCACTTACGACAGATATAAGTTTCCTTATATCTGAGGTCACTACACTTAAAACCTATAAGTCACCCCTAAGGCAGGCCTTTCAATCCTGAAGGCAGGGTGCTCGATTATAAGTGTTTGGGTGCCCCTGCATGAGTGGGGCACCCCTACGACCCTCGGAGTCCATTCACCCTCGTTGTAAGTGCATCAGCCATTACGATATATAGGGTGGCCATGCATCATTACACGATGGCTCTCTTTAAACTGGGTGTAACAAACCCTGTCGTGGGCCACTCCGGGAGGCCCTCAGTGCTCCCGGTACCAGTCTTCTAGACCCGGACAGCAAACTGTAGCTGCTGCCGACCAAATACACGATTCTGCCCCCCTGCTGCTGAGCCAAGCTCGAGCAGGGGAAGGCAGGACAATAGGTTTCCTGTTGCAGGGAGGTGTGACCACCTCCCAGACAGGGTTTAGTGTATTGGGGCAGGATGGGGGTGCTTGCCAGCACCACTAGACTGCTTTGAAGGGCACATTTAGTGCCCCCCTTGCATACTCCAGTTGGAACCAGTTCGGGGAGCCCTTGGCTCCCGCTCTGGCACGAAAGTAGAAAAAGGACATGGGAATATCCTCCCCACTGTCCAGCCCCTCCTGTGGGAGGGACCCCCGAATCGTCCCACCCTTCTCTTAGGGTACTTAAGGGCTTACCTGTGGGTGGTTCCTAAGATTCGACGTGGGACAAGATTCAGATCCGAAACCACTTCATCTTCTACCGTCTGGGCACTTTGGACTCCGTTGGACTTCACTTTGGGAACCGAGACTGCAACTGGGAAGACTCCTGCTTGTCCTGGTCTCGTCGTCCTGCCAGTCTTCTGCATCACCTGTGCCTGTGCTCCATACATGTTCTTCACAAGGCCTATGGACATCCAAGACACCCGAAGAATCTCCCTTGGAGTGAAGGAGTCACTCCCCTACATCTGCAGGCATCGCAACGAAGCTGACCGGTCTGCTGTTCCTGAGTGCCTACGGACTCCGAAAGGTTCAGCAACACAGGTGGTAGTTCTGCAACTTCCTTGAGACCTGCAGTGTCTTCACAGCTAGTTTGAAGCCAGTATCCCTCGTCCGAACCACTGGAGCAGTACCCCTGAGCACCACGTCGACTTGCCGTTGCCAAGGCTTGTTGACTCTCTCCTCCAGAGATCTTTGGGCTCTAAGAAGTTCCAGCCTCAAGCATCTCCTGTAATCAAGATCTTCATCCTCACTGCATCCTCTGCACCTTGGGCCTGCATCATTGGTGAGCTGCTCGAGGTCCTCTTGCGACTCCTGTGCCTCTGGCCTATGGGTCCTCTTGAGGGTCTTCTTTGGCTCCAGTGGGCTCCCCTGCTTGCTCGGGGGCTGCTCGGACTACCTGCTCGCAGTGAGTCACTTTGACCTTGCTGGTCCCGACACTGCACCTTTTTCGCATACTACGATTGTTGCCGTTGCCAAGGCTTTTTGGTGATCCTGACGGACAACAACCCAATGGCTCTTGACATCCGATGTGGGACAGCAGAATGGCTCCTGGTCTTCCACAGCGTCGCCTGGTTCGCACAACTGCATCTCCAAGGGCATGTCAACTCTTGCATCTCCAACATCGGTGGGCATTCGTCTTCTGTGCCTCCTGGTCACTCCTGAGTGGCATAGACTCTGTCCCCTCTGCTTGCAGGTACCTCTCATCTTGAATCCACCTTTGGGTTCCACTGGACTCTTTTACCTTCTTCACCAGCAGCATCTTTACTGAAGTCCTCCATTGTGGTCTACGGCGGTTTCCGACGTTATGTCGCACCTATGCACCCGGCTTCCATGGTGTAGGTATCCTGGTTCCTGGGGTATCTACGGGTGGGGTGACTCTCCAACCTTCCATCTTCCACGGGGTTTCTTCAGGGTCCTCTGGGAAGGGTCCTTCTTCTTTAAAACTGCAACTGCGACTTACCCATTGACTTGTATTGAGCACGCTGTTGTGTTCCCACCCTGCACAAGGCCTCCGTGGGGTTCCTAGATACTCACCTTGGGTGGTTCCTTGGGTCTCCGACTCTTCTACGTCTTCTGGGTCCAGTCTCGACTTAGGTCATGGTTCGCATTCCACTATTTTAGGATATGGTTTGGTCTCCCCCTGGAGACCATTGTGTATTTGTGCTACTTACGTGTTCTATTACTAAAGTATTGTGTGTATTGTTATTATATCTCCGGGTAGGAGATATTGCAGTGTGTTAGTGAGTGTTTAAGGTGCCTTTATTATGCTTCTATTGTATTCGTTTTACCATTTTACTTTATAGATGCAAAGACATTTTTAGTAGCAGGATTAGTTTGCTGTTAGATAGCTTCTTAGCCGACCTATGTACGAAGAGTGTGTGTCATGTGCCCGATTTAGGCCTGGTAGGAAATAGTGCCAATTTACATGTACACAATTCTTTCCTAAAGATGCCTTCCCTTTGTCACATCGATTTTTGACACACATTTGCATTTGTGACACTTGGGTTAATTTCTAAGAAACACCGACCTTGCTGACACAAAGAACTTCGTGGGAACCCCATCACACTGCCTTGGCATTATGTGCAAGGCCCTCACATGTGTGATACAAATGTGTTTGTTATTACATCCATATGGTGACACAGCTATCTGTGGAATACAAACAATGGCAGCCTGATCACAATCTCGACCGAGGCAAGGATGCCCTCTTCTACACATATCCGTTTGTTTCCAAATACAATCAGAGGAGAGACTTCTGCTGACATTCGAGGGGTCCCTGCATGCTGAAGCTTTCACCTAGCAGCTGATTGACATCTCCGTGAGGGGTGTCCAGTTCGTGACCAAGACGTGTTCCTACACTCTTACCCACCAGGTAAAGAGGTTAGATCATCCAGCAGGGGGTTTCTTGGCAGACCACACATTCACACCCTAGACACGTAGGTTAGGGTTTGCATCATAGGAGTACGCTAGATTGTTATAATACTGTATATGTATGCATATATAAGTTGTCTTTAACAAGATGGTGGAACTCTTTGTTTTATTCACTGTTTTGACACTCATCATAACTTTTGTCTGCTTCTATTAATCTTTGCAGCACATATTTTCTATACAAGAGTTACTACGGTTCAATAAATATTGAAAAAAGTCCCTTTGTGTATTCTTTGTATATTTCTCTGCATGAAAGAGAGCACGAGTGTCTGAGCGAAAGGTTCTAGGTCTGTCACCACTGTTCCTGAGGGAACACGGTTGTCATGTTCAGTAGTTGCCAGAACTGTTCGCTCCCTGTCTATGTTTAGGGGGGATAAGAGTGGCACTGTGAGCTAGCTTGTCCAAGGGACAACATATTCTAGGGGGTGCATGGAATCAGTCTGGCACCATCCTAAGTTTCTGTCATCCACAAACACGCAGTTCCTACTGATTAGTAGAAACTACACAACACCACTTTGTAATCAATGCACAGGTTAATGGTCAAGCAAAAGTTTGAAGTCAAGACCCTTTGCTTCCTAGCCTGGATCGTCTGAGCTTCACAGACTTCGGGCCGGATTTAGATCTTGGCAGACAGGGTACTTCGTCACAACAGTGACAGATATCCCATCCGCTGAAATATAAATTTCATAGGATATAATGGGATTTATATTTGGGCGGACGGGATATCCGTCACCGTTGTGTCAGAGTAACCTGTCTGCCAATATCTAAATCAGGCCCTTAGTCTGCCAGAGGTAAGAGCAAACCATTTCTGTGGCCACGGTGCCAAAAACACAGATAGCAACTAGCAGTCAAAGGCCTCGGGGAGGAGGCCTGAGCAGAAAAGATACAGTGGGCAAAAAACCTCCAGATGATGAGCAATTGGGGCTCTCGAGATGGCGGAGACTTGTAACCAGTAGATGCCAACAAGGGAAGCTGGTAGCTGAGTGTGTTGGAGAAGGATGGCCTGCCCGGACTTCGGAGATGGCAAGACTTGTCACCGGGAAATGACAAGAAATGCAAGCAGTAGGTTGCATTGGCGAAGGTTGCTAGAAGAACCTAGGAATTCTACAGGAGGGTTGGGAAGAAAAGCTGGAAGACTGGCACAGTATCTAGCAAGAGCTAAAAAGCCTAATGAAAGCCAGGAGCGGGGAACACTACAAAGAAGCAACTTGAAGCATTCGATGCGAGGAGCCACTGAAAACCTCCTCCTTAAATTGAGACGGAACAGGAAGTTCTGCCATCATCACCAGCCACCATCAAAGGTTGAGAAATTTCAAGGAAGAAACTGCTGGAAGGCAGCCATTTTGGCTTAGACTGAGTAACTCCTTCCCAAAGGCACGTTTGTGTTTCTTGCCTTGAACTACGCCCTCAGGGCAGCAGTGGGTATGGCAGATTCTGGAAGGTCAAATTTACTATTCTAACTCCAGTCCATAATATCTGGAGAAAGGGCAACTTTCTTCAAATATTCCAGGAGGTGTATTTACTATTCTAACCCCAGTCCTGTAATATTTTGGGGAAAGGTATAGATTCCCCAAATATTTTTAGGAAGAGTTGAAAAGTAGTAATTTTGAATTGCACGGTGTTGCCCTGAGGGTGCAGCTCAGGGCAAAAAAATAGGAATACCTTCCCAAAGACAACCTCAGAGGAACTCTAGGAAGGAGAAGCCCTGCAGGCGAGTGTGTGTGGCCTAAGAGGAACCCTCCCAGTGAGTGGAATGTGGCATAGCAGGCCCATCAGCAAAGGAAGTGACATCACTGGATCTCTCATCATACACCTGCACAGAAAGTGACATCACTGAATTCCCCATCATCTATCTGGACAGGAAGTGAAATTTCTGGTTTTCCCACCAAAAATGTCTTTAAAACAACAAGCTAAGCAAGAGGACTTCATTTCCCATCAGCACAGGAAGTGACAGCACAGGAAGTGACCCCACTGTGCATTCACATGCACAGGAAATTACATCACTGAATTTCATATCCTCTACCTGGACAGGAAGTGACATTACTGGTTTACCTACCAAAATCGTCTTTAAAAGAAGTAGCTAGGCATGAGGACTTCATTTCCCATCACCCATCAGCACAGGAAGTGACATGACTGGATCTACCATCATCCACAGCACAGGAAGTGACATCACTGAATTTCCCATAATCCATCTGGCCAGGAAGTGACATTACTTGTTTTCCCACCCAAAACATCCTTAAAAGAAGATGCCAAGCAAGAGGACTTTATTTCCCACCACCCATCAGCACAGCAAATGACATCTTGGCACCCTTGAATCCTCCCCTCTTCTAGGACCTACTTAATGACAGCTGCAACATGGGGGTGAAGCAGCCGTTCCAAAGGCAATACCATTGGGCCCGTCAACATCCGGACTGCGCCCACCAGCAGGAACCCTGGTCCGATCACCCCCCAACAATACTCTGCAGTACTCTTTAGGTCGCTAGACCCTGGGCGCCATTCTCTCAACTGCCACTGTGTCGCACCTCATGCCATGGTAGGAGCTTTCACCTGCAACCATTGCCGGTTCACCAGCAGCCACACTCCCATGCAAATACAAACAACGCCCTCAACAACCCCTCCCAACACACACACAGCCCTGCCAAGTGTCACACATCGTGTGTGACACTAACGCATTTTAAGTTACATTACCGCATTCCCGCATGTGAAAATGTTTGTCACGCAAATCAGCGTACTTCAAAGCTGAGTGTATTACCGGTATTTGAGGTTCGTAGAGTCTGATATTTCGTTAGGTTACAGAAACACAAAACAGACGGGGCACAGTAGCCTATGCGAGTTCCTCTATGTTTGGATGGTTCATCCTGATTGGACGGTGTTTTGCTTGTAGTACGTAGTAGGTAGGCTGACCTGCCAACCTCCCCGGCACTAATTGGTCCTTATAGCACGCACGTGCGTGCAGCCGTATGGCCTGCTGAACACAGCGTAGTTTGTTAGAGCCAGGCAGTACATGCAGTGTTAGTGCTGCTAAAGGACGAAGTTTCGCTTGTGTCAGGGACTGAAAGGCTCCAGTCGGCGCAGGGAGAATATTTTCAATTTCAAAATCTTATTGCAACCAGCCCGGGCCACCAGGAATTTCTGCAACCAGAATTAAATTGAAGGACAAGGAGTCCTCCTTGACACGTGCCCCCTTCCCCTGCTGGAAGGGGAGGAGGAAGGGAGTGTTCTCCAGGGGCAATCACGGTAAGAGAATGTGCCGAGGGCCTGAAGGCTCTGAAGACTGCGTGCCAGCCACGCCATGCCCTCTTCAAATGTGGTGAGTATTTCACATTTGATTTCTGATCACTTTTTAAGATAAAAGCGCCAAAACTTAGCGCTATAATACAGTGCTTCCCTGATCACTTGTAAATGTTGTCTAAAAAAGAGAAACATTCGAAGATTAAATTGTCGATCCTGCATTGATTTGTTTCAGTGTGTGCTAAAATGGAATTCTAGTTTAAACGAAGAACTATCAATAAGAGATTCTCGTAAAGGATCAGAACATACATTGTTCACACTTTCGCTCCCACTGTTGCAGAGGCCTAAAGGTGCTGGGATCAGCTACTATAGTTATTACAAAAGGAGATCGGGTTGACTGAGATTCGAGGTTGTTCTGTTACGCAGACATAAAAAATGTTAAACAGTAGAAGAGACACAAACAGCTGACATGGGGCAATAAGCTGCGAGGCAGGGTACCATTCTCCCTAATTAATCCGTTCCGAAGAGTAATGCTTAACCATGAATGAACTAAGCATTTAAACAGATGTAGAAAATTCAGACCCTTCTCTGAAAAAAAGCATGCTGTTCCTGCCTTAAAAAAATCACAAACTACTGCTGTAGATTAGATGCAAAGCAGAACTCTATGGTATGCGGAGAGGAGCGTCAGAATCATCTAGGTCACTGTGCTGGCCTGCTCTCTTCGGACTGGCAACTGTCTCTAGCACATCACAGCACTGTCCACAGTCTAAGCAGCGGTCTGCAGTGAGGGTGACCCCACAGGCTGCAGCTGCAGTGTACAGGCCGAGCAGCAGAAGTTATTTTCCCAGCACTGACTCCATTCTTAAGTCAAAGAGAATGTGGGGTTTAATGTTCCTCCTGGGAGAGATCAGAGATTTGCCCAGTGCAAGTTGACTCACCAGTAGCGTAAAGGGTTAGTGTGCCTGCTGCAAAGAACGTGCTTCATGCATATCACAGAACCTAATGTTGCTAAAAGGGATTAATTTGGTTAGAAATGTATTCTTATTAGCAAACCGAACCCCAACTACTGTGGTACGTTTTCAATCCTCAGTATGTGCCCCTCCAGATCAAACACTTAAAATGTACTGCACAGTTACACAATTATTTTACTGTACGATCAGCTCACAAGGATACTAGATGAGTGCCCTTCCATATATGTTCCCCTCGTCTTCTTTGCTTGATTTTGCTTGCGGGAAAGTGTCACTCATAGTCGTTGAATGTCACTCATAATTACACTGAAATTACGAAAATGTCACACGTAGCAATCTGGAACCTTGGCAGCTATGCACACATCACACAAGCACCAACAACGCCTACACCCTCGCTCTACACCACATGGCACAGCAAACCCGCATGTCAACACCCAGTCGCATGCGTGCTTCTCAACACACGATGACTCAGCAAAGCCACAACCGAAAAATGAGACCTTCTGAGCAGCAACGCACCCAACGTTCTCTTCATCACAGAGACCTGGCTTAGCCCCTCATCTGCTACCGAGATCGCTACAGCAATCCCAGGGCTTTACAAGATCACACAACAGGACCACCTTCACAAGCCACGAGGAGAACTCGCTATCATCTACAAGGAATCTATCAAATGCACAGCATCCACAGAGTACGCCACCCCATTCATGGAACACCTCCACTTCAAGCTGCAAATCTCCGAAAACTTCACCCTGAACGGAACCCTCACCTACCGACCACCTGGACCACAAGCCACATTTACCAACCTCATCACCGACTTCATTGCTTCTCTAACCATCGACTCCAGAGCCTACACTCTCCTCGATGACCTCAGCTTTCACCTGGAATACCGAACTGACCCCTGCTTCACAGCACTCTTCAAAAGCTTGAGCAACATCGGACTCAACCAGCTCATCACAGAACCAACACACACAGCAGGACACATACTGGACCCCACTTCATCACAAGCAACAGCATCAAATACAACTCCACCACACAGCGCACATGGACTGACCACTCCATCATCCACTTCCAAATCAACACACCTCAAGTCAACACCCCTACCAGGTTCAGCATTCCAGCCACAGCTGGGGCAAAATCACAGAAGCAGAATGGCTTAGCGCCCTCAGTGCTGATCAGCCTAGCCCCACAGACAACCTCGACAAGGACATCAACAACTTTAACAACTGGATCAAGAACTGTGCAGACTCCCTCACACCCATCAAACCCAACAAGCATAGTAGATCAAACAAGCAGATCAGCTGGTACATATAAGACCTCCGAGACACCAATTGATACTATACACAGCTAGAAAGGAAATGGAGAGCCAGCCACGGCACAACTGACAAGGCTGTACTCAGACGCTATCACCAGCAAATTAAGAGACACCAAGAAAAAAAACACTGGCAGTGTACCGCATTGAAGGAAGCTCCAACAGATGCAAGGAGATATTCTTGATCGTCAAGCATTTCACCGTGCCCTCAGTCACTGTCAACAACACTGCTGCCTCCCAACAACTCTGTGACAATCTGTCCAACTTATTCCACAGCACAATTGCAAACATCTACAGCAACTTTGCACTCCAACCAAACCCCAGCAAACTCATTGCTAACCTACCCACCACCAACCAAGAAGACCACCTGACCGAATGGACAACTCTCATCAGAAACAACACAGTGGCAATCATGCGTACCATCCACTCAGGGACCCCAACGGACCCATGCCCCCTGGGAACATCACCAATCAGCACCACCCTGACTCCCATCATCAACACTTCCATCACATCCGCCACTTTCCCGGAAGAATGGAAACTTTCAGAAATCAACACCCTCCTGAAGAAGCCCACAGCTGACCCGAATCAACTAAGCAACTTCCGACCCATCTCCCTGCTCCTCTATTCAGCCAAAGGGATTGAGAAGGCCATCAACAAGCAACTCACAACCCACCTCGAACTTCCCCAACTTCTAAATAACACTCGATCAGGGCTGAGGAAGAGCCACAGCACTGAAACAACACTCATCGCGGCTGTCAGGAATCAAGCTAATGTGGTATCTGTAATCTTAGGAGGACGGAGGAGGCAGAAAAGAAGAAGAAAAAAGATCCTAGTGAAGCCTCAGGTGATAAATCACTGGAGTTATCTATAGGCTTATTTGGGATTAAGACATTTCAAGATGGCCGCCACATTAGCTGAGTATTCGTATGCATTTTTGTGGTAGGCAAGATGAGTGCGCGCGCTCTTCACTGCGCACTTCAAACTAAAATTCCTAGTGAGAAGTTCGTTTTTCGTCCCCTCCTCTTCTCAGAGTGGGAGGGGAACTAATTCTGATTCACGCTTAGTTTAGGGATAGCTTCCCTTCTTCTGAAGCCCTCAAGGGTACGAGGGTCATTCCGTCACCGTTTACAGTGATTTTCTGCATCATTGAACACCCGAGCTCTGCTGCCGGTTGTCGGTACACTCTGGTTACTCAGCGTCGGAGTCAAGGTGTTCCAGAGAAGTTGGTTGTGGCTTGGAGGGTCCGTTCCCTTTCCTCCTCCGAGCTGTGACTGAACGTTGGACTATATCATCGCCTGGAAGTCAGTAAGAAATTTCCAGCTTGCGCACAGAACTGTTCAGCCTCTTCCTCCCTGTTGCGTGCTTACCTATCCTTTCCTCCCTGTTTTTCCTTCCTTGCTCCTTTTTGCGCGCAGCAGCTTCAAGAGGCACCTAGGAGTAATTGTGTTGGCGTATTCAGCATTGCGCTTACTGAACTCCTGAGAGAAAGAACAGTGACTAAACTGTATACAGTCCTCCTGGTCGCTTCCTTAAGAACTGTGCATGTCTTATATGTACTATTGTATATAATAACAGAAGAGGGGCAAGGTCTTCAGGAGTAATAGGTAGGAGTTAGTTCAACCCATAGGTTGTATTAGAATTGGTAGTGTAGTTTGTTTTATTGTTTTCTTCTCCTCTGTGCATTAGGTGTTTCCCTCCCTGGGATCATTACTGGCTTCTTCACAAGAAGACGTTCCTCCGGTGAAGGTTCCTATCACAAGAGGGTTTCCACCATCCTGGAGCAGTCTCTTCTCTGTCCCACTCCCTTTCCCCCTTGTTGGTGGGCGTTACCATTTATATTTGGTGGCGGCACCGGCGAGTGGGCGTTGGGAATTTAGCTTCCGTGGAGATTCAGGTACTTCTGACAGATTGAAGTGCCCACGAATTGTTACTCCACCTAGGCAGAATGGCGGAGGGTTTTAGTCTAAAATCCCTGGGAGAAATGCTGGAGGTTATTCAAAATGAATTGGGAGCAGTAAGAGAGGAAAATAAGAATTTAAAACAAGATATTGTTGCTTCCCGTCAAGAAACAGTTTTATTGACTCAGAGAGTTAATGGGTTGATTGCAGAGACCACACAAATTCCCCTGACTTCTTCTCAGAGTTCTTCAGTAGAGTCTAATCCAAGAACAGTAGCACATGTGGTTCATTCCATTTCTCCATTGATTCCCTTGGCTCCTCCCGAAAGGTTTTCTGGAGACCCACCAAAGGCTCAACTTTTTTTGACACAGTGCTCTCTCCATTTCATGTGTCGTCATACCCTATTCCCTGACGCTCAATCCAGGTAGCCTTTATTCTATCATATCTGAGTGGAGATGCGGCCAACTGGGCAATGCCATTGGTGACAAGAGATGACCCATTCCTTTACGACTTTGAAAGATTTAAAACTGAATTCTTAAGAATCTTCGATAGAAGAAAGATTTCTCAGGCTACCGATAATAAACTTTTAGAATTACGTCAAGGCAATAAGGATTTAGTGACCTATTTGACTCAGTTCAATAAGTTAATTGTGGAAACGAACTGGCTAGAAGAGAAGAGAGCAGCTCTTTTCTATCGTGGGTTACGTGATGAACTTAAAGATACTTTGGCTCAGATTCCTAACCGACCCTCCGGAATTATCAGCTTTAGTGGATTTGGTTTTAGAAATCGATTTTCGATGGACGGAACGGAAAGGAGAAAAGAAAAAAGATTTTCGCTTCCCTCCTCCAAGGTTTGATCGGGTCAGATATGAAGCGAGTAAAAATCCCACCACTTCCTCTGAGGTGGAACGATGCAAATTGGAGTGGTCCGAGGTCCATTGAGTAAGGAAGAAAAGGAACAAAGAAGACTGAAGAAGTTGTGTATGTATTGCGGAGCCTCTGGACACTTTGTCAAAGAGTGTCCAAAAAGACCAAAGATTCCATTGAAGGGAAACAAGCAAAACCATCAGTAGACGGGCTCGCTCTGATGGTGCCAGAGAATAAAACGGCTCCAGATTCCCATCACATTATGAATACATTACAAACATTAGCGCCTCATTTGATTTTGCACATGACAATTAGATTTCAGAATCGAGAAATCACTGGGGTGGCTATTATGATTGATTCCGGAGCCACCGGAAATTTCTGTGACATCAAGTACGCCCAAAAGATTGGAGTAAGAGCCCTTCGGAAAGAAAGGAGTGAGTTAGTCCGGGCTGTTGATGGGGGTATGCCCAGACGTGGGTTCCCTTGCTCACTTTGCCACTGGATTCAAGCAAGCCTGGCTGATGACGGCTGGAATGCCAGAAACCGGTCCTAGGATGCTTGTTTCCGGTCCAGGGAAGACATGGCTTGGCAGTTCGGGCTGGACTGTTCCCATGAGGCACAGGGTCAGACTGATTTGCATATGGCCATGTCTGAACTGGGGTGGTGGAGTGAGCTAAAGAATGATGATGGATTAAACCCAGATCAGTTGACTGGGGGTGAGTGTTTGATTGGCTCAAGCGTTCCGTCCATCATCCCCTTTTGTATCGCTTTGTTCGCCCTAAGTTGGCGGGGGTATGCCCAGACGTGGGTCCCTTGCTCACTTTGCCACTGGATTCAAGCAAGCCTGGCTGATGACGGCTGGAATGCCAGAAACCGGTCCTAGGATGCTTGTTTCCGGTCCAGGGAAGACATGGCTTGGCAGTTCGGGCTGGACTGTTCCCATGAGGCACAGGGTCAGACTGATTTGCATATGGCCATGTCTGAACTGGGGTGGTGGAGTGAGCTAAAGAATGATGATGGATTAAACCCAGATCAGTTGACTGGGGGTGAGTGTTTGATTGGCTCAAACGTTCCGTCCATCATCCCCTTTTGAATCTTTCTTCCGGGCCCATTACCCAACGTACAGAACCGTTGGAATTGATTCAAGCAGATGGGCATTGTGAAATAATCCAATTCAATCTCATTGATGCCCCACAATTTCAGATGATTTTGGGCTTACCATGGCTCACGACCCACAATCCAATTATTGATTGGGAGAACCGAACTGTAGAAATGAGTTCCAAGTATTGTTCAGAACATTGTTACCATGAACAGAACGTATGTCCTGAACCTTCGCAAGCTTCCTTGCTTTCTTTTGGAGAAGAATCCATTTGTGTCATCAACTCCACTGAAATTCCTTCTGAGTACCAAGAATTTCAAGATGTGTTCTGTGAACAAGAAGCGGAAAAATTACCTCCACATCGTCCATATGATTGTACTATTGAATTGGAACCTGGAGCAGTCCTTCCCTGTTCAAGAATCTATGCTCTAACGGAAGATGAAAATCGTTATCTCAAAGAGTATTTGGATCGTTATTTGGCAAATGGGTTTATTAAACCTTCCCAATCTCCTGTGTCCTCTCCTTTATTTTTCATCCCTAAGAAGGAAGGATCCCTTAGGACTTGCATTGACTATCGTGCATTGAATCGAGTGACCATAAAGAACCGTTATCCACTGCCTCTGATCTCCGTACTCCTTGATCAGGTGAAGGAAGCACAGATTTTCACGAAATTGGATCTTCGAGGGGCATACCATCTCATTCGTGTTAAAGAGGGACACGAATGGAAAACTGCATTTCGGATGAAATACTGTTTATTCGAATATCAAGTTATGCCATTTGGCCTCTGCAATGCCCCAGCTGCCTTCCAACATTTCATTAACGACATCATGAGAGAATTAATTGACAAGATTGCCGTCGTCTATTTGGATGATATCTTGATATTTTCCAAGATTTCTGAAGAACACCCAGTACACGTCAAGATGGTATTGGAAAGATTACGTCACCACCAATAGTTTGTGAAGCTTGAAAAATGCGCCTTTGGTGTCCAAACAGTTGAATTTTTGGGATTCGTTCTTTCCCCAGAAGGAGTTACCATGGATCTGAAAAAGGTTCAAGCAGTTGTAAGTTGGCCTTCCCCAAAGGATGTTAAGGAGGTTCAACGATTTTTGGGGTTTGCCAATTTCTATCGACGTTTCATTCAAGGATCTCACAAAAGATCGTTCCTATTACTAAGCTTCTGAAGAAAGGAGTAAAATTCCAGTGGTCAGAAGAGGCGGAGCAGGCTTTTGAGTTTCTTAAGAAGAATTTTACCTCTGCCCCCATCTTATTACACGCGGATCCAGCTGAACCCTTCTTTGTAGAAGCTGATGCCTCTGATTTGGCTATTGGAGGGGTGTTATCCCAACGCCATAAGAACACCGGGCAGTTACATCCTGTGGCATTCAGGTCCAGAAAATTAACTTCCGCGGAAATCAACTATACAATTACATAAAAGGAATTATTGGCTGTTAAAGACGCCTTTGAGGTGTGGAGACATTATTTACTAGGTGCTAGGCATACGGTAACCGTCTATTCCGATCATAAGAACCTGCAGTTTTTAAAGACTGCGAAGACCTTGACCCCTCGACAGTTGCGATGGTCTCTCTACTTCGCAGATTTCGATTTTGTGATTACCTATCGTCCCGGGAATAAGAATGGAAAGGCCGATGCCTTGTCCAGGATCCAAACAGAAACTCAAGAACATCCTGTGATTCAGCAAACTATCATCCCAGAAAATAAGATAATCTGTACCATCTCTTTGGTGGATTTCAAGGAAGAAGTTAAGAAAAGTTTGACCTCGGAAGAGATACTCAATTGGTGTTTACAGGATTCTGGAAGAGAAGTACTCAATCAGTTGCCCTATTTCCACGATGCTTTGTACTTACCGACTACAGAACTTCAAGAGAAAGCCCTGCAAGTGTGCTATGATCAACCTTTAGCGGGTCACAAAGGAGTGTTAAAGACTCTCGATTTAATCCAACGTTATTTTTGGTGGCCAGAAATTCAGACTCATGTTAAACAATATGTGGCCACCTGTGAAATCTGTGCCTGAGGGAAAGCCTTGAGACAAGCTCCCCAAGGACTATTACATCCTCTACCCACCCCGTCCCAACCTTGGCACACTATCACTATGGACCTGATAGTAGAGTTACCTCCTAGCCATGGGTTCAACTCTGTGTTAGTTTTTGTAGACACATTCACCAAGATGAGCCATTTCATTCCTCTCAAAGGAGTCCCCACAGCCAAAGAATTAGCCAAGCAGTTTAGTGAGCACATAGTCAAGGTTCATGGGGTTCCTCAGATTTTGATCTCAGATCGAGGCTCTCAATTTGTGTCCCACTTCTGGAGAGCCTTCATGTCTGGCCTTGGAGTGGAAGTCAGATACTCGACCAGTTACCATCCTGAGATAGACGGTCAAACTGAACGGGTCAATCAAGAGTTGGAGCAATATCTCAGGCTGTTCCTTTTGGATCAGGAGGGTGAATGGTCTGAGTTACTATGGATGGCAGAGTTTGCATTCAATAATGCCAAAAATGTTTCCACGGGATATTCTCCCTTCTTTTTAAATTATGGCAGGCATCCCAACCCTTTTATTGGTCAAGGAGAGATGAGGGTCCCGGCAGTAAAAGACTTAATGAAAGATCTTATCCATGTTCATAAATCTGCGGAGTCCAATTTAGCCAAGGCCAAGATGGGTTACAAGAAACAGGCAGATAAACATCGAAAACTTGCACCAAAGTACAGGGTGGGAGATAAAGTCTGGTTGTCATCACGTCATCTCCATTTGAAGGGTAATCGAAAATTCCAACCACGTTTTGTGGGACCTTATGAGATAGAAATAATACTGGGTCCCGTCACAGTAAAACTAAAATTACCCCCTAATTCAGGCATTCATCCAACCTTTCATGTATCTCTACTAAAAAAGAGTGCTCCCAATACCAGGTTAGCTAAGCCTCCAGCACCTTTATTGATAGATGGGCATGCTGAGTATGAAGTAAAAAATATTCTTGACTCTAAAAGAACCAAAGGAGAGCTTTACTATCTAGTGGATTGGAAAGGTTATGGGCCTGAGGATAGATCTTGGGAACCAGCTGTAGATGTTCACGCTCCCCGACTCCTGCGGAGATTTCACACACAGCATCCTTTCAAGCCTGGGCCGATAAATCGGCCTTGGAGAGGGGGTACTGTCAGGAATCAGGCTAATGTGGTATCTGTAATCTTAGGAGGACGGAGGAGGCAGAAAAGAAGAAGAAAAAAGATCCTAGTGAAGCCTCGGGTGATAAATCACTGGAGTTATCTATAGGCTTATTTGGGATTAAGACATTTCAAGATGGCCGCCACATTAGTTGAGTATTCGTATGCATTTTTGTGGTAGGCAAGATGAGTGCACGCGCTCTTCACTGCGCACTTCAAACTGAAATTCCTAGTGAGAAGTTCGTTTTTCATCCGCTCCTCTTCTCAGAGTGGGAGGGGGACTAATTCTGATTCACGCTTAGTTTAGGGATAGCTTCCCTTCTTCAGAAACCCTCAAGGGTACGAGGGTCATCATTCCGTCACCGTTTCTGGTGGTTTTCTGCATCATTGAACAGTCGAGCTCTGCTGCCGGTTGTCGGTAGACTCTGGTTACTCAGTGTCGGAGTCAAGGTGTTCCAGGGAAGTTGGTTGTGGCTTGGAGGGTCCATTCCCTTTCCTCCTCCGAGCTGTGACTGAACGTTGGACTATATCATCGCCTGGAAGTCAGTAAGAAATTTCCAGCTTGCGCACAGAACTGTTCAGCCTCTTCCTCCCTGTTGCGTGCTTACCTATCCTTTCCTCCCTGTTTTTCCTTCCTTGCTCCTTTTTGCGCGCAGCAACTTCAAGAGGCACCTAG
Source organism: Calotriton arnoldi (assembly GCA_963921515.1). Lineage (NCBI taxonomy): Eukaryota > Metazoa > Chordata > Amphibia > Caudata > Salamandridae > Calotriton > Calotriton arnoldi. Next base: position 3,120,199 of record CAWUFW010000466.1, read on the forward strand.
GAGTAATTGTGTTGGCGTATTCAGCATTGCGCTTACTGAACTCCTGAGAGAAAGAACAGTGACTAAACTGTATACAGTCCTCCTGGTCGCTTCCTTAAGAACTGTGCATGTCTTATATGTACTGTTGTATATAATAACAGAAGAGAGGCAAGGTCTTCAGGAGTAATAGGTAGGAGTTAGTTCAACCCATAGGTTGTATTAGAATTGGTAGTGTAGTTTGTTTTATTGTTTTCTTCTCCTCTGTGCATTAGGTGTTTCCCTCCCTGGGATCATTACTGGCTTCTTCACAAGAAGACGTTCCTCCGGTGAAGGTTCCTATCACAAGAGGGTTTCCACCATCCTGGAGCAGTCTCTTCTCTGTCCCACTCCCCTTTCCCCCTTGTTGGTGGGCGTTACCATTTATATTTGGTGGCGGCACCGGCGAGTGGGCGTTGGGAATTTAGCGTCCATCCTGCTTCCGTGGAGATTCAGGTACTTCTGACAGCGGCCAACAACGAGATTCGAAACAGCGGCCCTCATTCTGCTCTACAACTCCGCAGTCTTCGACACCGTCTCCCACAACACCCTCATCAGAAGACTCCATGAGATTGGCATACAAGGATCTGCTCTCAAATGTATCTGTTCCTTCCTCAAGGGAAGAACCCAATGGTCAGGCTAACACCCTTAACATCAGAGACCAAGAAACTGATATGCGGTGTCCCACAAGGATCGTCCCTCAGCCCCCCTTTTCAACATATACATGACACCACTCGCCAACATCATCTGATCACAAGACATCCCCGTTATCTCCTATGCCAATGATACCCAACTCATCCTCTCCCTGACGGACAAGACAAACACCACCAGAACCACCTTCACCAACTGAATGATCATGGTAGCAGACTGGATGCGAACCAGCTGCCTGAAGCTCGACTCCGACAAGACGGAAGAACTGGTCTTCGCAACAAGACCTCCCCATGGGATTCTACCTGGTGGTCGTCTGAGCTAGGACCAACACCCACACCCACAGACCATGCAAGAAATCTAGGGGTCATCCTAGATGACAAGCTCAACATGACCGCTCAAGTCAAGTCAGTGTGCACCTCCTGCTTCCACATCCTATTCATGCTACAAAAGATCATCAAATGGTTGCCTCAGAACACCAGACGGACCGTCACACAAGCACTCATCACCAGCAGGCTGGACTAAAGTAATACTCTCTAAGCTAGACTTTCCAAACAACTCCTACACATACTCCAGACCGTCCAGAAAACCGCTGCAAGACTCATACTCGACCTACCACGCCGCACCCATATCGCATCGCACCTTAGAAAGCTTCACTAGCTCCCCATTTACAAGCCAGCCAATTCAAACATCTCACACACCCATACAAAAGCCCTACACAACAAAGGGCCAGAATACCTGAACAGCCGCATACACTTTCACAAACCCATCAGACACCTACGCTCTGCCTCACTCTTCCTTGCACACACTCCCTGCATCCACAAAAGCAAACCTGGAGGTCGCTCATTCCCCTACATTGCACCCAAGATATGGAACAACTTCCCTCAATACATCAGAACCTCCTACTCAGTTTTTGAGTTCCGCAAAAAGCTGAAGACCTAACTCTTCATATAAGCACCTTGAGACCACACACCTACACACTTTACCCAAGTGCCTGGATACCCTCTAAGGTGAGTAGTGGGCTCACCTGAGCAACATAACGAGCTCATTACTTTCATCGCGGTTGGGCCGCGATACCGCTGCTGCTGCTGGGGACCTCTGATTCCTGCCGGGCCACACCATCGCTGTTGCTGGGGACTACATCCCCCATCATCCTTCGTGGTGCGCACGCCGCGCACCGCGTTTGAAGCGCCAGGAGCGTTTAAGAAGGGGCCAGGGCTCCCGCAGCGCGGGACGCGCGCGGGTAAAGCCCGGGCCAAGGGCGGGCCCGTCTGCGCCCGTCAGAGGCCAGAAGAGGCCGGGCTGGGCCACCCCCCTGAGAGGTGTTGCCGAAGTAGCTGTGCTGACGGATTTAGGTGAGTGCTAAATAGACATTGCGACATGGGGAAACGTACCACCACACCAAGCTCTCGTCCCACCACCACCACTACCATAGACAGCATGCTAGAAAGGGCAGTCAACATCGTCTCAACAGAAATTGAGTTAACAGAAAGGCGACTATCCCTGGGACTGCTAGCACCTCAACCCACTATGATGGAAGGGGAGGAGCAGGAGGACTGTACTGGCCCTCCCCTAACACCAAATATAATTGTTAATACCATCAGACATTTACCAATTCAGAGAGGTGGTTGTGAGTTGGTAAACAATGAGGGTAATAAGGACAACGATGTCTTTATGGAAAATCAAACTATGACCCCTGTAAAGGACATTGTTCCAAGTAAAGATGTCTCCCCAGATCCAACAACTACAGGGGCTAAAAGAAAAAGAACTTTGGCTAAATCAATCAGTTCCAAGAGGAAACAACCATCACGCTCAAAACCACAATGCACAGCCCTGAGCTCATGGATACAAGGAACGGTTGCTCCGGCGACCACAATAAATACGGAGCCTAATAATGTCATAATTGACACCATTGTTGATCTGACCCCACCAGAGGCTGTAACTCACTCTATTTTCACGCAAACTGAGCATACAATAGCCCCGACAATTCGCACCAGACCTGGTGACATTTTAACTGACACCATAGTGGAGATGGTATACAAACGTATGAAAAATCTGGTGGACAAAAACTTTAACGTTCTTTTGAAACGTCTAGATCGTTTGGAGACTTTGATAAATAAATCAAACACACATACAAGTATACCCAAAGTCACAACCAAATCAGGGGGATTCAGAATCCAAAACCTTCTGGCGTAGAGAATCTAAACACGCAACAGCAAACCACGAATTCTATATCCTCCCTTTTAAAAATGTCAGTATAATGTGCGGTAAAACAAAAGAAAGTTTACCTCCCAAATCTATCCCCAGTGAGAACACTTTATTATGCACAGTGCACACTAACAATAGCAGCACTTCTTTAGCCAATCTTTCTGTCACCAACAACCCTACAATTTTGGCCCCCTTGCGGCATAACACCCTGAGCGCCACCTCCATCACAGACAACCATGACTTAGGGCCGCCCCTAGAGCCGAGGAGTGATGTCCTTAACCTACCACCTGCAGCATGTCCCTATGTCCTAGTCTTAGTGGGAGTTCCCCCTTTAAGAAAAAACCAAACTGAGACTTGGGATCAACTGCGGAATAAAAGCTTTGATTGGTTAGTTAAACACAAAGGCTTTTGGGTGGCAAATGTCGGTGAGATATTAATGGTGCGTAGGGTGGGCTGGGTAGGACCCTCACAAAAGAACACCAAAGGGACTGCATTGTTATTAATTTTAGACGACCGCTACTGGTAAAATCGTTACTGTCAGTACAGGAATTTAATAATAATTTCCCAACCCTCATTTGGTCGCTGCCCCTAGGTTTTTTCTATAAACCAATCCTGGGCCCAAATATCTTTGTTATCCCCCCACACACCATGCATAACAGGTTCTCTGCTTTGTCTGGTTTAGACAGCCTGGATTGACTATCTTTCTCTCCATCACCAGCTGCACCTGCTATTACTGGACCCTTGTTAGACCCTCCTGTCGTTGCTACCCCTGAACTAGATGATTCAAATCTGCAGGTGCTTAGCTGGAATATTGCAGGCCTAGCTTCCAAGCTATGCACTACAGACTGGGTTAATACAGTCCGAAAATATGATATCCTAATGTTCCAGGAAACATGGTGCACAAAGGAACTATTCTTAGAAGGTTTCACATGTCTTAATAGTATTGTACCGAGTCCCAAAGCAGGTCGCCCATCAGGTGGACTCTCAACCTGGATTAACATCTCAGCAGGTGGGAGCCTAAAGACTCTTGTGACAAATAATGATAAATTCCAAGCTATGATTTATACACGAGGGGCGGCAATTTGTTTTATTAACTTTTATAACAATGATTTTATAACATTACCTAACACAAATTTTATTAATTTGTTTGAGTTTATTGTTAATTTACAAAATCAGAATGTGTATGATAAACTGATTGGAATCTGTCTGGGAGGTGATTTTAATGCTAGACTCCCTAAGGAAAATGGCCCAACCACTATTTCATTGGCTTTTGAACCTTTATGTAAAAGAGGGATGGAATTATCAGATCACTTGTCCATCTGCAACTTACTTAATGTGATGGAAATAGCGGATGTACATCAAAACAAAAATCGTCTAATACCCACTTATAGGGGTCGTGGCAGTGCCTCCACCATTGACTATGTTTTTATATCTGCCTCATTGGAGGATTTTTTAGTAAAGGCAGAGGTCTTGTGCACTACGCAGGGCGACCATAACCCAATTTTAGCAACAATTAGATTTCCTTCTAGACCTAGCCTTGCTAAAGAGCTTGGGGCAAGTAATTTAGTGGTCTCGACAGACAAACTAAGAGTAATTTGGGAAGGCATTGATAATAAAGTTTTATTTGCTAATATGATAAAACTACACCCACAGCTCATTGAAACTTGTTTGTCAATTAGCGATTTTAACCCAAAGATTATTGAGGGATTTAGTAGTCTATGCGCTGGTATTAAACAAATGATTTCTAGACCAGCGTTAGACACCAGCAAGAAACCTAGATGGTTTAATGGCACCTGCTCGCGGGTAAACAGAGAACTCCGTGTAGCACTGGCGGCTACACCCAGGGATGCAACTCTTGTTAAGTTATTACGATCCCGTTATAAAGAAGCAGCCAGGCAACGTAAAGACGAGCTTCTAAAAGAACGCTGGGACAATCTTGCCTGTGCCGCTACACTCAACGACGGAAACGGTTTCTGGGCAGCAGTCAAAACCATGAGATCAATGGGCCTTACCCTTACTCCACTAAGTTGCAACATAACCAGTGAATCATGGGAAGTACATTTTTCTAGGATTTATACAGCCCCGCCCCAGACTGAGGACATATTAAATAGCCTTTCAGCCAGTAGGGTTTTTATATCGGTGTCAGAAGTTGAGGATGCCATACACCAAAGCGTAGGCAACAAAGCCCCAGGGCCGGATGGGCTTTTTATCGATCTTATTAAACATGAACTGGACTTCTGGGCACCCCTTTTACTTAATGTTTTTAATAATCTAACAAGCACTTTTATCCCAAGCACCTGGTCTACTAGCATCATTGTGCCCATTTTTAAAAAGGGAGACCGATCCAACCCTAGTTGCTACAGACCGATCTCCCTGATCGATAACACTCTAAAGATCCTCGGGAGGGTCGTGTTTAACAGAATAAGGACCTGGGCCGAAAGGGAACAAATTTTAAATCGGTGCCAGCTGGGTTTTAGAAGAAAATTGGGAACAGTAGAACAGTGCCTTAATTTAAATCTGATTGTTGGCAAGTATACAATAGCACAGAAGTCACCTATTTATTTGGCCTTTATGGACCTCACCTCAGCTTTCGATTTTGTCAACAGGTCACGCTTGTGGTCGGTCCTTTTAAACTATGGGTTGGATGAGGCCTTAGTTTATTTTTTGGCATACTTGCACAGGGACCTGAAGGCACGGGTAAGGATCAGTAATGACGGGGAGGTCTCAGGGGACATCATCATTGGTAGAGGGGTCAGACAGGGATGTGTACTGGCCCCTCTCCTATTCATTCTTTACATAAACGAATTACATAATGTTCTATCAGAACTCACTGATGTACCAAGAATCAACGGTAATGCACTCCCCGCCCTTTTATATGCGGATGATGCGGTCCTAATGGGCCGCACTCCGAATGCACTACGCACTTTAGTTGGGGGTTTTGTAGCCTTTATGGCAGACCTAGACCTCTGTACTAATTTTAAGAAATCTTTCATAATGACCTGTGGCCCAAGAAAACATTGTATCAACTCAATAACCTCAGATTCTGAACGCTTATTACGCACTCGCACTTTCCCATATTTGGGTTTAGTCTTCTCTGATACTGGGTCTTGGGCAGCTCATGCTGCCCATAGTAGAAGTAAGTTCCTAAAAGCGACTAACTCGATCCTGAGCCTTCCTCAACCAAAACAAGCAGAGGTAGTTTTACCCATAATTAAGATTAGGGCTCCCGGTTTTCCGTTTAAACGGATTTTTACATATAAATACAGACGGAAAACTATTTTTCCTTTGTCTGTATTTATATGTAAAAACGGCAAAATACTAGCAAATTTTGCCGTGCCGTGCTCGAATCCAGAGTTATCCGCCACGCCCCTCTTTCTGATGCGGGGGGAATTCCTTCTAATCCTTCCAATCGGGGTCTTTTAGTGACCTACTGTCGTGCCCCTGAACCAATCCTCGTCAGATTGAAGCATCACTGAGTGGGCGTGTCAACACCTCCGGCCCCACCCTCATAACGCTTTGCCCTTTATTTTGGGGCTCACCCCGCTATTTCCTCCTTTTTGCCCACATTACTACGACCAGCACCGGGCCACCGTGTTTCCAGAAAGCCTCTCGTGTCGCCACAGTCAGCATTTGTTGCTGCCCGGCCCTTCGGATTTCACCATCTCCAGGGCTCTGCCTCTGAAGTGAGCTCTGCGCCAGCCCTCCGTTATTTCTACAAGAAAGGTACGTGTATTTCCCCTGTGTATGTGCCCTCAGGGGACAGATAAGCCACCTCGCTGCTGCTGCTGCCCCACGGGACAGGTCCGGTGCAGATTGCTGCTGTTTTTCTGGTTGCCCTTGTTGCTGCCCTTCAGGGAGCCCTGGTGGCGGTGGTGGTGCTTCGGGTCCTCTGTGTCCCGGTCATGCAGGCGGATGAGCCCGATCTTGCGGAGAAGGGTGGCCATTTTTTTTTTGTGCTGATTCTTAATCTGCGGCTGCACACTTGCACAAGATCACACAAGGCGCGGGGAGGTCAGCTCAGGGGTGCTGCTCGCTCGGCTTTTAAAGGTTCTGCTGCATCGAGGCGGCGCCTAGTATGGCTTTAGCAGAGGCAAGGTAATCAGTGCCCAACCAGGGCAGCCAAAACCATCTTGAGCTAAAGGTGAGAACGACGAACAACCTCATCCATCCGCAACAAACAAGCCTTAGCACTGCCCTTCAACATCCGCCCTCACTGGAACGCGGCGGGTCATTTGCGTTGGCCCATTCTCGTCCCTTGGATCTGTTCCCCACAGGATGGGGCTGCTGCTGGACATCCCATTCACCGATCCGATGATAACAAGATGTGGAGTACAGGCTCCTCTCTGTGATTGTTCTTTTTAGGAGGACGCCGCACCTCCAGCCCCATGCACCCCTCACATAATTGTTCATCCGATTTGAATTGGCAGCACCAGAGTCCGAAAACGGATCCTCTGCCCTCCTTCCTTATGTGGGTGGGGGCTCTTGTGGTCTTTTCACTTTGGGATGGGTGTGTTTTAAGTTGCCAGTTTAGTCGTTCCCTCAGCTCTTTACAGGTCCTCGATGTAACTTTACAGGTCCGTATAGAAACACTGGTGGAGTTTGTGCAGATGCACATGTGTTTTTGGGGCGTGTTTGTTGGGAGGGTGTCCTTACCCAGCTTGTGTGCACAAGCCAGGGATGGTGCATGAGGTAACAGTTGTGTGTAGTTGCAGCGCATAATTGTTCATCGACCAAGGGCACATATTAAATTAGATAATTTACATGCCATTAATGTTTGTGCAACCGCAGAAGTAACTTTCACAAGCTGTAGGGCATTACGTTTCGATGTCCATGACTTGGATGCTTAAGCCAGGCAAGGAAAGGAGGCATAGAGACAGAACCAGTGGAAGCACAGCTTTCATACAAGAGGGGTGTTCAGCTTTTGCAAAGCGAACTTCTTCATTGAATCCTAAGCTGTTTGGTATACATAAAGATAGGACAATAACAGCACAGAGGCGCAACTAGAGACATATTTTGGGGGTGGTAGGCTAATTCTTCCAGCAGTAGGCAGAGTGGAGAACAGGGGCTCTAAGAAGGGGTGAAAAAACAACAAAGACTCATTAACAAGCAAATGGTCTTTTAAAGACATGTGAAGTACTCGGGTGTGTCCGAGAAGCTGTCTCAGCCCGGGCTGCCACACACCAATGAAATCAGCCTTACCACCCCATTCTCCAACTAATCTCTGTGATTGAAGAGCGTTCTCCATTTACCAATGTACTATTTATTGATTCATCCCAAAAATCTAGGCTGTAAATTGGGAAGCCTCAAACACCTTCCATTGCCAGATCGCACATTGATTACATTGTCTGCATTCTAAAGAAGGGGTGGCAGCTTGCGTTCTTGCTGGCATCCGGCCCCAATTTAGTTCAGCACCTGGCCCCAATTTAGTTCAGCACCCAGCAGATATTCCCTCTCTGTCCTGGGCTGTCCCAAGAGCCGCCCCAGAAGCTGTGCATCTATCCAGCCTCCTGCAACCCTACACCTCTATCTCACTAACTGTGCTGCAGGTCTTCCCTCTTTTCCGGAAGCTGTCCCTGCTGCAACTCCCCCCTACACATGCTGTGGCACCCAGTCTGTCTGCTTGGCTGTTACCCTGCAGTCAAACAGCAATCTGAAATGTTGCCTTACTTTAATCTTTCATTGGCCCCTTGATGGAGCCAGCTCTGTTCTGCAGTTTTGCCCTAATGACCTTGAATATGTCTTTAAAAGAGTGCTTAGCTACAGTTTTCATTTAATTTCTTTTTAATATGGAACCAGCATGTGTTTCAGCTTTTCGTGCCCTCTTTTGCCAGGACAATAGAGCGCACAGGAACACTCCTCCAAATTCTAAATGTGTTTACATCAAATATTCTGGGATAGTGAGGTGTGTTTTCAATATTGTTGTAACACAGCAGCAGCTTATTTATATATATATATTACTGAAAATAATCGCTGTGACACCCTCCCATTTTTCATAGGTGAAGTATGTTTTGATCTGAATTTCTGTAATAGATTCTCACACATCACCCATATTAACTCTTCTGTGTTTAATGTCCTCATGGTGTTTACTGTTCGTGGTGCTTACATGCGTGTAAGCAGTCTGCTGGCTTCTGTCGTCCACAGCATGTGGTCGTTGTGTTTGTGGTTTGCACATCGTCCTGGTTCTGCGCTGTGTGCGGGACGGAGCACTATGCTGCAACTTCGACTGGTGTAACATGTGACGTATGGTGTTTGTAGGAGGTCAGTCTGCACTATATGTCTATGTTCACTTTGTGTGTCTTGCTTTCAGTGTGTTGCACTCTCCTGACTCGCCTGCTGCTGCAAGGTCCGGACGTCACTGCCTGTTTAACACTTATTAAGGTAAGCCTTTTAAGTTTAGGGTTCAATACTTCCTTGAGGTGCCCCGTTTACCTTTGCACTTCCATGTAATTATTAGCACATTGTTTAAAAGAGAGGTTGTCAATATATGACTTCACACCTGACCTTAGAGTGAGCTACGTCATACTGACCCCTCCGTCGAGTAGCTGAGTGGACTAATATTGAGTCAGCGCAACTGTGTGCGACCTCATGGTCACAGTTTTGAATCCGGTGGGCCCACTCAGCCTTTCATCCCTATCAGGTCGATAAAACGCCTAGCTTTAAGTCAGTATGGTGAACGCCTAAGGTGAGGGTAACTCTTCAGAGGAAAAGCACATCATAAAACAAGTAAAAAAACACCATTTGTCCAACTCTGTCTCCCCACTGGAAAAACTAGATTTTGAAACCTTAAATAAAGCTTTTTAACTCCGAGGAAAGCCGGAACAATAAGACAACCACTGCTGTGAGTATTTCTGCCCTAAGGGGCCAATTTCAAAAGTTATTCTTTTTCATAGTTTGGCCATGATGTCCTTTGCATCATTTATTTTTGTGATATGACAGATAGATTACCAATAGCAAAAAAGATTGCAGAGGTCAGATTACATAGCACGTCACCATCGCCTCCATCTCGCTGCGCCCACACTCCCCGCATCAGCAGAAGCACGAGCGGAGGATACTTCTTCTCCTATCTCACAGCGAAGACATGGAACAACCTCCCCCTCCAGCTCCAGACTGCCCCATCTATACTGGAATTTCAAAATGATCTTAAGACCTGGCTATTTAAATGAGTCTCTCGGACCCTGCAAGTGCCTGGACACCCTCTCGGGTGATTCGCTGAGCTCTATAAATCACCTAATTGAGTGTGTGTGTGAATATATTAATGAAGAAACAATTGGTACATGTGAACATACACAAGCTAAGATCAACGAGAAACATTGATGGATTTGAATGTCTTTGGGGTGAAATTCCTACATACAGTATATTAAACATCAAACCAATGGCTGCTTAATTGTTGAATCCTTACATTTATAGACATGGGCCGCAAACGCAAGGACATTGACGATTACGTACAGGAGTATGCAGAATTTGAAGCCGTATCCCTTAAAGGGATGAAAATGTTCACCTGCAAGTCATGTCGCACAACTGTTGACATTGAAAACAGGGCAGCGGATAATATCAAAGCCCACCTGAGCAGCAAAACCCACGAGAGACTTTCTTCTCCAGTCGTAAAGAAGGCCCGCATGGAGCAAATGACCATGGAGCAATGCACAACTCGTGCACACCAAAATATTGAAGAGGCTGCGGATATCCCGCACAAGTTTGTGAAAGTTCTGTGTGAAGGTGGTGTTCCACTTCACCAGGCTGATGGTCCAATTGGAGAGCTGATTAGGCAGCTGTGCCCTGCAGCAAGGACAATGTGCAAATCCAGCCAAATGTATGAAAATATCTCCCCGAAGTGTTTGCAGCACAGCTTGGAAACATACGTCAAGCTGTAGCAAATGTCCCTATCTCTTTAACAATTGATGAAACCACAGAGGTGCATGGTGACCCAGCCATTGGAACATTGGTCACATATTACTGTGATGATGAAGAAACGGGTCGCCGCTCAGCCTTAGTTGACATCACTGTATCTGATGAGTGTAATTCTGCTAAAATTGCCTTAATTGTATACAGAGTGCTTCAAAAGTTGGGTAAATCATGGCATGATCTTGTTGCAATATGTTCTGATTCTGCATCCTACATGACAAAGGCAGTAACTGATTTGCGCGCTGCTCAGAGGATTAATTCCATCCATATAAAAGATCCATGTCATCTTATACATGCTGCTGTTTCCTATGCTCTGTCTCAGCCTGAGAACCGGGACATGTATGATTTTGTTATAAAGGCTGGAGCAGTATTTAAGTATGCGTGAAACTTAAAACGCATTTATTCGCAAGGAAATGTAGACGAGAGAATGAGATATCCAAGGGCGGTTGTTGTGATCCGATGGTTCAGCTGGTATGAGGGAGCAGTAAGACTTTTGGAAATATGGCACTACTTCCTTGCTTTTGTAAACAATGAAGAAGCCACTGGATCCAAAATTGATCACCTACGTAAACTACTCGGCCCCAACAGTGCAAACCACCAATCTTTCTATGTGAAGATGCATTTCATTGTTAAAACTCTCACTGGTATCATCCACATTCAGAAGAAGCTCGAGTCAGAAGAAACACATGCCCACCAAATATATTCAGCCATAGATATTGACATGGCTTTGGCATTGGAGCAAGACTATACGCAAGACCCAATGATCACCAGCCTATTGCAAATGTTACCACCAAAAAAGCAAATGCCCTAATAAAAGAGATGATTACTTTTAAAGATGCACTGAAAAACAAGTGGGATGCTGTCCTAGCTCGTAACATAACTGGGCAAATGAGTTATAGCTCTTTTGGAAGCGGGTTACAATCCTGGACCCATTCAAGAAAGTTCAGTCTAGTCAGGATTTCAATGATTACAAAGATTTATTCATGTTGGTTGGAGCTTCTGATGATGTAATGAATGTTGTAGAAGAAGAATTCAAGAAATATGTAATGCACCCTATCCCACAAAAAGACATCAGTGCGATGACATACTGGCGTTCTCAGAAGCAAGAATGGCCAACACTGTGTAATCTTTCTTTGAATCTTTTGGCCATTCCAGTATCATCAGCAAATATTGAATGGGTTTTCAGTGGTCTTCACTTCATTAACAAACCAGAAAGAGCCTCAATGTCCTCAAAGTCTCTTGAAATGCACATGTGCTTGTACTACAATGGCAAAGTTTTCAGATGAATGTATTGTGTTGACCAATAACAACCGGGCGCAGGTGTGCCTTGTCAATTTAAATAAATGTGGAAAAATACTAGCTGTAGCGTCGTCTTTTGCTTGTGGCAAAAATAAATGCGGATAAATACAGAAAAAATGCCCAAAAATAAATATGGATAAATACAGACGGAAATGGCAAAAATAAATACCATAAAACCGGAGCCCTAATTAAGATCTATAAATCGCAGTGCATTCCCACCACCACATATGGCGCTGAAGTCTGGGGTTTTATAAATTGTGGTGGGATCCAAAGAGAGGAGAACAGATTTTGTAGGAAACTTTTAGGGGCTCAAATCTCCTCCCCAAACTTTGTGTGTCATAAGGAACTAAACTTGCATTATATAGAAGATTTTATTAGGTCACGTCCAGCTATATTTTGGCTAAAAATTTGGCAAAACCCTGCAGCGACCCTGACAAGGGAGATTATTGTAGACTGCCTTAATTGCGACAAGGAGGGCACATACCCTGGCTTTCCGCTGTAAGAAAAGTCTAATCAGTGTGAACTTAGAGCATATCTTCTTAAACCCATCGGACCTAGAGGGTATGAATAAAAGAATCCTCATGGCTGCATTGTACGAGTCTTATAACAACACAAGACACGTTACAGAGCGCTCTAAACCATCAGTCGTTAGGGTACATGTCACTTTTGGAGTCAAATAGCCTCCAAATGCATATGCCACCCAAATATCTCTTGAAGAATATCGGACGGTGGGGAGAAGCTTGCTTTTCGTCTTAGGGATGGCACCTTAAAATATTCACTCTGCTTCCCCTTGGGATTTAGATTTAATACCAATCTTGAGCAAATGCCCTGCCCATGTGGCACCGGCAGTAATCAAACGATGGTACACTTTTTACTTTTTGTAATTTTTATGGAAAATATACAAAACAATACCTGATTCCGTATTTTAAGGCATTTGCTAACATCGATTATAGAACAGCATACTTGGAGATCATCAGACTTGAGAGCGATGATCTGATTTTTCGTGATCAGCTCTTTTCTGAGAGCGGCAGTCCGCTCACGTATTTCCATGAGCAGTCTTTAATGTGTTAAGTGCACCTGAATACATAATACTGCTCTATCGTATGCACTTACCTTTACCTTATAGTTGGAATACTAAATAAAGTGCTACCTGCGGTCTGGAACATCTTATAAGTTCAAAATTTAATCACATTTACATTATGCTGCTAAAACTGTTTACAACTGATTGCACTTTATCTTATGCTGCCATATGTTTGTCCAACCTTTTTATGTGCTAACATTTTAATGCTGCTATCTGCCCGTCCGTTGAAAATTTTAACCATGATATTACTGTTTGTACATTATGTCCTTTTTTAACACTCATACACAATTGTAGTCTTTTATCTTGAAAGTTCTTTTTAATTATTCTTTAATTATTAGTCTCATCCTCCTGCTTCAACACCCTCCGCATGCTTCGCAAGATCTACAGGTGGATCCCGACAGACACAAGAAGAACAGTCACCCAGGCCCTCGTCAGTAGCAGACTCGACTATGGGAACGCCCTCTACGCGGGAGCCCCGGCCAAGCTCATCAAGCGACTGCAACGCATACAAAACGCCTCCGCACGCCTGATCCTCGCTGTACCACGCCACAGCCACATCACCCCCACCTGAGGAACCTGCACTGGCTCCCCGTCGACAGGAGAATCTCCTTCAAACTCCTCATCCACGCACACAGGCACTCCACAAGACTGGCCCAGCCTACCTCAACAGACGACTCCTCTTCTACGTCCCCAACCGCCAACTCCGCTCCGCCGACCTCTCCTCGCCACCGTCCCTCGCATTCGAAGAACTACCACCGGCGGCAGATCCTTCTCCCCACCTCGCCGCCAAGACCTGGAACACCCTTCCACTAAGCCTACGACAGACCCAAGACCTGCTGACCTTCAGGAGGCTACTCAAGACCTGGTTGTTCGACCAGTAGCAGCACCCCCCCCTTTTGTCCCTAGCGCCTTGAGACCCTCGCGGGTAAGTAGTGCGCTTTACAAATTCTGTGATTGATTGATTGATTGATTAATTATTGTTTTTTATATGGCGTTTTTAAACAAGAAACTGTACTGTTGTTGAACTGTGCTTTTATAGATATTTGTATCCGAATAAAGATTATTGAATTGAATTGAATTGAACATAACATAACACCTCAGCCATCAACTGCTGTCGGCAAGATACATTTTTATCTTTGGCGACTCCTAGAAGCTCATAGAAGCATGATGGGTGGGACACAAATGGCATGACAGATTCCCTCCAGGACTGTGGGTTTACCAAGATCATCAGGCACATTAAGGTCATTGCTCCACATGTTGATGCCCTGCATCAGGGCTTTAAGTGGGATGAATAATCAGGAGGGTCTCTCAAAGGGGCGTGGCCAATTTAATTAAGGGCGTGGCTTAAAAACACGTAAGCTATAAATCTGTGCTTAGCATAGTGTGCCGCCCGACTTGTATTTTGCTGTTTCTGTAATTGCATCAAGATATATGATACAATAAGTAACATCATATCTACAACAAGTCAGGACTATTGGCTTTGTCAATGGTTGTTAGCTGCATAAGATAAATAAGCAGCAACTATGACTAGTATATAATATTGAAAAAGCTTCCCCTTAAAGCCCTGGTGACACCACGACAATGTTGCTGCTCCTGAGTTTCAAAAGAAGGAAATCCGAGAGAAAATGACTCTCTTTAAAGGATTTCCCTTCCCCTACAACGCTTACCTGGCATGACGTCATGCCGTAACTTCTCCACTAGTGAGAAGTGAGCAACGGCACATCAATGTGCCTGCTGTCACTACAGTCCGGAAAAAAACGGACCGCCTGTGCCAGGGCACACAACAGAGCCCGATAGAGACCCGTTTCGAGTCCTCCTTTAAAAAAAAGCCGGTGCTCAGCACCGGTGAGACCCGGCCCACTTAAAGCCCTGCCCTGCATATTTGGCTATATGTCTGGCTGGAGGATAGTGGACTTATTTTCAGTCGACATAGGGTGAATATTCTGGTCTTTGTTCTGATTCACTTACACTTGAGAAGTAGCGATCAATCCTCTGTAGCCTTTTTCACTGTTAGGGATTTTCAACTTGCCCTGGACTTAATCCCACTGGTGTTTGTGCTTTTGTTTTTACTTCTTGGTTTCTTTTTGGGTCATTGTAATGGGCTAACCTCAGTCCTCCCGATCTCATTCTTGGATTGGTACAGAGATGTCTTGGTGGTCTTCTAAATATGAGTTTGTGTAAGACTGAATATGCTAAGGATTTCACCTGGGAAGGAAAATACTGGAGCTGCTACCGTCTAAATAAGTCTGTGTTGAGCAGCGGTAAGTCTGGTAAATTATCAGGGTCACTGGAATTATGCAATTGTGCGGTGTTGTGTTTTTCACATATTTATAGATTTGCCACATAATACATTATCTGATGCATAATCTGCAGATTTTAACAAAAAAAATTGTTTCTACTCAAGCAGATCAAAAGTTACTTAAAATCTAGCGACACGTGTTGCTGTGCAGTGGAATGCCGTTTGCAAAGCTTGACTAGTCCCCTATTTGTTGCTCATTGCTAGATTTGGGTGTTAAACTGGTACTAATGAGGTGCAATAAACGCCTAGACAGTATTAACAAGTGTATAAATGACAAAATAATGAAGTTATACCATCACAAAATGTGCCGCATTACGTCGCATAATTTGCTTTTTCTTGCTGAATAATTTACTTAACCCTGCCGCATAACAGGCCCTCCCCTGCCACATAATTCCAGCGGCCTTGGTCATTATATACCAAGCTCTGAGCCATTCCTTGTGCCTACCCCGTTCTGAGCCGCATCCTTCTCACCCCCCTTCTTTTTAGTCCAGCATTCCTCTGGGTCCCCCTCTGCCCTATCCAGATCTGCCCCTCCTGGTCTTCTCTTTTCTACTCCTTGTTGTCTCCACTCTGTCCTGTGCAGCACACTTCTGGATCTCTCTCTCTTCTCAGCCTCTCCACAGAGTAGGATCTTATGTTTTTTGCAAACTCAGCCCAAGGGCATTGGAGGCTTCACATGAGCACCAGTTACATCACACAAGGACACGTCGCACAGGGAGATTTTGACTTGCCCATAATCACAGGATGTTGATCCGAAGCCGAGACTTGAACCCGTTACCCCAACTCCACAGTCGGCAGCTCTTGCCGTTACACCGCATCCTCCCCCCTGACATCCATGTAGCGGCCCTGCCAAGTACCACACATCGGGGGTTAGACTAGCGCATTTTAGTGCTGGTGTGAATATCAGCGCCCTAACATGCATTAGCCACTCTATTTATAGCTCCTGGGACCAACATTATAATGTGCCACTAAGCGCAGTATTCACGTAAGGCAGTCAGCGGAGTTCAGCTTGCCGAGCCAAAATTATCATTGTCAGCACCTCGCTGTTTCTCCCAGGCAGGGAGGGAGTGGGAGTTTTCTTGGGTTAGTCACTATGTGTCAAACAAAAAATTGCTTCAGCAGAGCATTTTGAGTGAATGAATAATTGGGCCGGCATCTCTGGGTAAATAGATCTGGTGTCAGTCTCCTGTTAAGAAGAGGATCCTGAACACAACCTCATGTGGTGCCTTTTTGTTTTCCGGCATGTTATGCTAATGATGGGCCCAGGAAAGTAAATTGTGTTTTGTAGCTGTGCCTTCGCACGCGAGTTGGTGGCGCCACATGGCCCCAGTCCTCTGTGCAGCACTGCTGTAGGTGTCCATGCTGGTGGGAAGTGGCAGCAGTGCAGGATGGTTCCCCTAAAAGCTTTAAGACTTGTTTTTCCTTCTCTCCAGCCAGATCCTCCAGGTCCCTGGACATAAAGCCCGGGCCGCTGGATGCTGTAGTGTTTAAAGTCATGGAGTTGTAGGCCTCATCTACCCTCCTGCCTCCAGTTATGTAGTGTGTGTGTGGGGTCCCCACAGTCCAGTTTGATCCTAGCAGCTGAGAGCACATTTTAAAAGCACTGATCAGACCCCCCCCCCAGCAGCTCCAGGCCCTCCCCGCAGCGCGGTGGCAGGGGACCCTGGCTTCACAGAGCCTTGCAGCTGTGCAAGAGAGAGGCCTGCATTGCTGCACTCAGGGAGCCGGGCGTGAACGGCAGACTGTCCATTTATAGTGCTGCAAAATCCCATTGTGGCAGAGAAAGCACTCTCAGCCCTGCCAAGTACCACGCATCATGCGTTAGACTAACGCATTTTAATGTGGTGTCCGCATTACCGCATTAAAATGCATTAATCACGCATCTTTATCAACCGCCTAATCACCTGCGCAGTGACGGTAAAGCAGGGAAATTACCGCAAATGTAAAAGCTGCATTTACAGCAGCAAGGCTAACGATGAGGGTTGGGGCAGTCAAAGCGAGGCTCCTGCGGTAGGGCGACTCTGGTGTCATAACAGGAGCATGACTGAATTTGTGCCCCTGTTGGCCCCCGGACCAGCAACGCCGCCTGCTGCACTGTGTCACAGTGTCATCAGTCACTTTCCGTGGAGCCAGGCACTTGAACCCACTCACTGTCACCCTGGCGAACCCCCGCATAGCCACCACCTCCAGCAGCTGCCAATGTACCGGAGAGTGTCATTGCAGGGGCGAATCAGGATAATTAAAGAAGAGCGCCACTCCTCCTGAGGAGGCTGGAGGAAAGGACGGCTTGCAGCTTTGTTGGAAAGAACTTAAGAAGGCACGCTTTACTGCCTGCAAGCAGCAATGCACTCCGCTGCAAATATCAACTTTGTCAAAGTGGTCTCAGACTGCATTAGCAGCTGAGACCTCACCTAGTCGGCTGCCTCAGTCTGTGACTGCCCTAGTGACGTGGCCTGCCGGCCCTCCATACCACTGCTTATCCGGGGGTGGCACCTTCCCTGACTGTTGCGGTTTTCCGGCAAGGAACTGGCGCCAACCCCAGTGACCTTTTGGCGGCTTCACATTCTACCGCCGGAGAAACAAGATGATGGCAGTGTCAATAATCACACTAAACTTTTTTGCTACTTCCATGCCATAATAAAGCCGCTGGCTCCTGGGCTCCAACAGGTCGGGTCTTACCTTAGCAGACTCTCACTGACTTTCGTGATGCTGCGTGAGGAGGATCCGGTCGGCGCAGGTGGTGGCAAGATGTATTTAATTATTTCAATTTCCTGCCCGTGGCCGGGCCCCCAGGAATTGCTGCTGCATCCCAGTGCTGGCAGAGTTAAATTACAGGAAGACCAACACCTGTGTTCGACCTCCTGACCGCGACACACAAGTGGGTTACATTTCTGGTGCTTTACAGCAGTTTCAAAATCTTCTAAGAGTTCCTTGGTGTAATTTCTGATATTTATCTATTTGCCTCGTCTTCTTTGCTTAATTTTGCTAATGAGAAAGTGTCACTCATAGTCTTTGAAATGTCACTCATGTTTACACAGAAATTATGAAAATGTCACACATGGCAATCTGAAACCTTGGCAGCTATGCACTCTGACTATGCAGTCATCAAATTGAAAGAGAAAAAGCATGACAAAGTTTCACGCGCGGCCGTCGAGTGTCACGCGCGGCCGTCGAGTGTCACGCGCGGCCGTTGAGTGTCACGCCTAAGTACAGGGAGGCCATAGAAATGTCAAGCACAAGCACTGAGAAAAGTTGGAGGGGCGTCCCTCCTCCGGTCCCTTCCTAGGGGTGTGGGCACCTTGGCCGCCGCCCCTCCCCCGTCACCCATGGGAGGGGACTGACTCCTGCACTCCCTCGCCTCCCCCCCCCTACTCTAACTGGCCATAGAAACAGAGAGAGGACTACACGCGGAGAAAGAGGCGAACCGACTACAAGCCCAAGCTCCCTAAGAAACCCGCCTAAAACAAGCCCCGCCCCGACAAAGACGAGTGAAACTGAGAGAAAGCGGAGGAAGATGGCGCGGGGACCGAGTGAGTCTAGGGGCTCGGGGTGGGCGTTGGGGGGCACTCATGGAATGTGGGTCACCGGGGTGTTTCCAGAGGGAGCTCTAGTGCCGTGTGGACGCTGCCAGGAGCCCCCCGTGCCCGGACTTTCAGGGGTCTCTCGGGTTTATTCTTGAGGGCGGTGTTTACACGTGGCAATAGATACAGCCCCCCCCCCCGTGCTGCGAGGGAAGGCGGGACCTCTCTTCCTTTCCTGCACCCCTCCCCCAGCACCCGCAACAACACCCCCCAGCACCCTCAACACCCCCCCAGCACCCTCAACACCCCCCCCAGCACCCTCAACACCCCCCAGCACCCTCAACACCCCCCAGCACCCTCAACACCCCCCCCCCCAGTACCCTCAACACCCCCCCAGCACCCTCAACACCCCCCCAGCACCCTCAACACCCCCCAGTACCCTCAACACCCCCCCAGTACCCTCGACACCCCCAACACCCTCGACACCCCCCAGCACCCTCTACACCCCCAGCACCCTCTACACCCCCAGCACCCTCTACACCCCCCAGCACCGTCGACACACCCCCAGCACTCTCGACACACCCCCAGCACCCTCCCCTCGACACCCCCCAGCACCTCGACAACCCCCAGCACCCTCGACACACCCCCAGCACCCACGACACCCCCCCAGCACCCTCGACACCCCCAGCACCTCGACACCCCCAGCACCCTCGACACCCCCCAGCACCTCGACACTCCCCCAGCACCCTCAACACCCCCAGCACCCTCAACACCCCCCAGCACCCTCAACACCCCCAGCACCCTCAACACCCCCAGAGTACCCTCAGCACCCCCAGAGTACCCTCAACACCCCCAGGTACCCTCAACACCCCCAGCACCCTCAACACCCCCAGCACCCTCAACACCCCCAGCACCCTCAACACCCCCAGCACCCTCAACACACCCCCAGCACCCTCAACACACCCCCCAGCACCCTCAACACACCCCCAGCACCCTCAACACCCCCAGCACCCTCAACACCCCCAGCACCCTCAACACCCCCAGCACCCTCAACACCCCCAGTACCCTCAACACCCCCAGTACCCTCAACACCCCCAGTACCCTCAACACCCCCAGCACCCTCAACACCCCCAGCACCCTCAACACCCCCAGCACCCTCAACACCCCCAGCACCCTCGACACCCCCAGCACCCTCGACACCCCCAGTACCCTCGACACCCCCCAGTACCCTCGACACCCCCAGTACCCTCGACACCCCCAGTACCCTCGACACCCCCCCAGTACCCTCGACACCCCCAGTACCCTCGACACCCCCAGTACCCTCGACACCCCCAACACCCCCAGCACCCTCAACACCCCCAGCACCCTCAACACCCCCAGCACCCTCAACACACCCCCAGCACCCTCGACACCCCCCCAGCACCCTCGACACCCCCAGCACCCTCGACACCCCCAGCACCCTCGACACCCCCAGCACCCTCGACACCCCCAGTACCCTCGACACCCCCAGTACCCTCAACACCCCCAGCACCCTCAACACCCCCAGCACCCTCAACACCCCCAGTACCCTCAACACCCCCAGTACCCTCAACACCCCCAGTACCCTCAACACCCCCAGTACCCTCGACACCCCCCAGTACCCTCGACACCCCAACACCCCCAGCACCCTCAGCACCGCCCCAGCACCCTCGACACCCCCAGCACCCCCAGCACCCTCGACACCCCCAGCACCCTCGACACCCCCAGCACCCTCGACACCCCCAGCACCCTCGACACCCCCAGCACCCTCGACACCCCCAGCACCCTCGGCCACCCCCAGCACCCTCTACACCCCCAGTACCCTCGACACCCCCAACACCCCCCAGCACCCTCTACACCCCCAGCACCCTCGACACCCCCCCAGCACCCTCGACACCCCCCCAGCACCCTCGACACCCCCCAGCACCCTCGACACCCCCCAGCACCCTCGACACCCCCCCAGCACCCTCGACACCCCCCCAGCACCCTCCACACCCCCCCAGTACCCTCGACACCCTCCACACCCCCCAGCACCCTCCACACCCCCAGTACCCTCGACACCCCCAACACCCCCAGCACCCTCGACACCCCCCACCCGCACCCTCGACACCCCCCCAGCACCCTCGACACCCCCAGCACCCTCGACACCCCCAGCACCCTCGACACCCCCAGCACCCTCGACACCCCCAGCACCCTCGACACCCCCAGTACCCTCGACACCCCCAACACCCCCCAGCACCCTCTACCCCCCAGCACCCTCGACAC
The DNA here is from genome assembly GCA_963921515.1 of Calotriton arnoldi. NCBI lineage: Eukaryota > Metazoa > Chordata > Amphibia > Caudata > Salamandridae > Calotriton > Calotriton arnoldi. Next base: position 3,141,455 of record CAWUFW010000466.1, read on the forward strand.
CCCCAGCACCCTCAACACCCCCAGCACCCTCGACACCCCCCAGCACCCTCGACACCCCCGGCACCCTCGACACCCCCCGCCCGGCACCCTCGACACCCCCGGCACCCTCGACACCCCCCGGCACCCTCGACACCCCCCCAGCACCCTCGACACCCCCAGCACCCTCGACACCCCCGACACCCCCAGCACCCTCAACACCCCCCAGCACCCTCAACACCCCCCAGCACCCTCAACACCCCAGCACACTCAACACCCCCAGCACCCTCAACACCCCTCCCAGCACCCTCAACACCCCCCCAGCACCCCTCCCAGCACCCTCAACACCCCCCCAGCACCCTCAACACCCCCCGCCAGCACCCTCAACACCCCCAGCACCCTCAACACCCCCAGCACCCTCAACACCCCCCCAGTACCCTCAACACCCAACACCCCCCCAGTACCCTCAACACCCCCCCCCAGTACCCTCGACACCCCGACACCCCCAGCACCCCTCCCAGCACCCTCAACACCCCCGCCAGCACCCTCTACACCCCCGCCAGCACCCTCTACACCCCCGCCAGCACCCTCAACACCTCCCCCAGCACCCTCAACACAGCACCCTCAACACCCCCAGTACCCTCAACTCCCAACACCCCCAGTACCCTCAACACCCCCAGTACCCTCAAGACCTCCCCAGCACCCTCAAGACACCCCCTAGCACCCTCAAGACACCCCCCCAGCACCCTCAAGACACCCCCCAGCACCCTCAAGACACCCCCCAGCACCCTCGACACCCCCCAGCACCCTCGACACCCCCCAGCACACTCGACACCCTCAGCACTCCCAACACCACCCTCAGCACTCCCAACACCACCCTCGGCACTCCCAACACCACCCTCGGCACTCCCAACACCACCCTCGGCACTCCCAACACCACCCTCGCCACCCTCGGCACTCCCAACACCACCCTCGGCACTCCCAACACCACCCTCGGCACTCCCAACACCCCCCAGTACCCTCAACACCACCCCCAGCAGACTCAACACCCCCAGCAGACTCAACACCCCCAGCAGACTCAACACCCCCAGCAGACTCAACACCCCCAGCACACTGCACACCCCCAGCACACTGCACACCCCCAGCACACTGCACACCCCCAGCACACTGCACACCCCCAGCACACTGAACACCCCCAGCACACTGAACACCCCCAGCACACTGAACCCCGCCCTCAGCATTCCCAACACCCCCTCGGCATTCCCAACACCCCCTCGGCACTCCCAACACCCCCTCGGCACTCCCAACACCCCCTCGGCACTCCCAACACCCCCTCGGCACACTCCAACACCCCCTCGGCACTCCCAACATCCCCCTCGGCACTCCCAACACCACCTCGGCCTCCCAACACCACCCTCGGCACTCCCAACACCCCCAGCACACTCAACACCCCCAGCACACTCAACACCCCCAGCACACTCAACACCCCCAGCACACTCAACACCCCCTCGGCACTCCCAACACCCCCTCGGCACTCCCAACACCCCCTCGGCACTCCCAACACCCCCTCGGCACTCCCAACACCCCCTCGGCACCCCCCAGCACCCTCAACACACCCCCAGCACCCTCGACACCCCCAGCACCCTCGACACCCCCAGCACCCTCGACACCCCCCCAGCACCCTCAACACCCCCAGCACCCTCAACACCCCCAGCACCCTCAACACCCCCAGCACCCTCAACACCCCCAGCACCCTCAACACCCCCCAGCACCCTCAACACCCCCCACCAGCACCCTCAACACCCCCAACACCCCCAGAGTGCCCTCAACACCCCCAGAGTACCCTCAACACCCCCAGAGTACCCTCAACACCCCCAGAGTACCCTCAACACCCCCCAGCACCCTCAACACCCCCAGCACCCTCAACACCCCCAGCACCCTCAACACCCCCAGCACCCTCAGCACACCCCCAGCACCCTCAACACCCCCAGCACCCTCAACACCCCCAGCACCCTCAACACCCCCCAGCACCCTCAACACCCCCAGCACCCTCAACACCCCCAGCACCCTCAACACCCCCAGCACCCTCAACACCCCCAGCACCCTCAACACCCCCAGCACCCTCAACACCCCCAGCACCCTCAGCACCCCCCCAGCACCCTCAACACCCCCAGCACCCTCAACACCCCCAGCACCCTCAACACCCCCCAGCACCCTCAACACACACCCCCAGCACCCTCAACACCCCCAGCACCCTCAACACCCCCAGCACCCTCAACACCCCCAGTACCCTCAACACCCCCAGTACCCTCAACACCCCCAGTGCCCTCCAACACCCCCAGTACCCTCGACACCCCCAACACCCCCAGCACCCTCAACACCCCCAGCACCCTCAACACCCCCAGCACCCTCAACACCCCCAGCACCCTCAACACACCCCAGCACCCTCAACACACCCCCAGCACCCTCAGCACCCCCCCAGCACCCTCGACACCCCCAGCACCCTCGACACCCCCCCAGCACCCTCGACACCCCCAGCACCCTCGACACCCCCCAGCACCCTCGACACCCCCAGCACCCTCGACACCCCCAGTACCCTCGACACCCCCAGTGCCCTCAACACCCCCAGTACCCTCGACACCCCCAGTGCCCTCGGCTACCCCCAACACCCCCAGCACCCTCGACACCGCCCCAGCACCTCGACACCGCCCCAGCACCCTCGACACCCCCAGCACCCTCGACACCCCCAGCACCCTCGACACCCCCCAGCACCCTCGACACCCCCAGCACCTCGACACCCCCAGCACCCTCGACACCCCCCAGCACCCTCGACACCCCCAGCACCCTCAACACCCCCCAGCACCCCTCAACACCCCCAGTACCCTCGACACCCCCCCAGTACCCTCAACACCCCCAACACCCCCCCAGCACCCTCTACACCCCCCAGCACCCTCGACACCCCCCAGCACCCTCGACACCCCACCAGCACCCTCGACACCCCACCAGCACCCTCGACACCCCACCAGCACCTCGACACCCCACCAGCACCCTCGACACCCCCCAGCACCCTCGACACCCCCAGCACCCCTCCACACCCCCCCAGCACCCTCCACCCCCCCAGCACCCTCGGCACCCCCAGCACCCCTCCACACCCCCCAGTACCCTCGACACCCCCAACACCCCCCAGCACCCTCCACACCCCCAGTACCTCGACACCCCCAACACCCCCCAGCACCCTCGACACCCCCAGCACCCTCGACACCCCCAGCACCCTCGACACCCCCAGCACCCTCAACACCCCCAGCACCCTCGACACCCCCAGCACCTCGACACCCCCAGCACCTCGACACCCCCAGCACCCTCGACACCCCCAGCACCCTCGACACCCCCAGCACCCTCTACACCCCCAGCACCCTCTACACCCCCAGCACCCTCAACACCCCCAGCACCCTCAACACCCCCAGTACCCTCAACACCCCCCCAGTACCATCGACACCCCCAACACCCCCAGCACCCTCTACCCCCCCAGCACCCTCGACACCCCACCAGCACCCTCGACACCCCCAGCACCCTCGACACCCCCCAGCACCCTCGACACCCCCAGCACCCTCGACACCCCCCAGTGCCCTCGACACCCCGACACCCCCAGCACCCTCAACACCCCCAGCACCCTCAACACCCCCAGCACCCTCAACACCCCCAGCACCCTCAACACCCCAGCACCCTCAACACCCCCAGCACCCTCAACACCCCAGCACCCTCAACACACCCACCCCAGCACCTCGACACCCCCCAGCACCCTCGACACCCCCAGCACCTCGACACCCCCCCAGCACCCTCTACACCCCCAGCACCCTCTACACCCCCAGCACCCTCTACACCCCCAGCACCCTCTACACCCCCAGCACCCTCTACACCCCCAGCACCCTCGACACCCCCCCAGCACCCTCGACACCCGCCCAGCACCTCGACACCCGCCCAGCACCTCGGCACCCGCCCAGCACCCTCGACACCCGCCCAGCACCTCGAGCACCCCCAGCACCCTCGACACCCCCCAGCACCCTCGACACCCCCAGCACCCTCGACACACCCCCAGCACCCTCGACACACCCCCAGCACCTCGACACACCCCCAGCACCCTCGACATCCCCCAGCACACTCAACACCCCCAGCACCTCGACACCCCCAGCACCCTCGACACCCCCAGCACCCTCAACACACCCCCAGCACCTCGACACCCCCCAGCACCTCGACACCCCCCAGCACCCTCGACACCCCCAGCACCCTCGACACCCCCAGCACCCTCAACACCCCTCCCAGCACCCTCAACACCCCTCCCAGCACCCTCAACACCCCCAGCACCCCTCCCAGCACCCTCAACACCCCCAGCACCCTCAACACCCCCGCCAGCACCCCTCAACACCCCCCAGCACCCTCAACACCCCCAGCACCCTCAACACCCCCCAGTACCCTCAACACCCAACACCCCCCCAGTACCCTCAACACCCCCCCCAGTACCCTCGACACCCCGACACCCCCCCAGCACCCCTCCCAGCACCCTAAACACCCCCCCCAGCACCCTCAACACCCCCGCCAGCACCCTCAACACCCCCGCCAGCACCCTCAACACCTCCCCCAGCACCCTCAACACCCCCCAGTACCCTCAACACCCAACACCCCCAGTACCCTCAACACCCCCCAGTACCCTCAAGACCCCCCCAGCACCCTCAAGACACCCCCAGCACCCTCAAGACACCCCCAGCACCCTCAAGACACCCCCCAGCACCCTCGACACCCCCAGCACCCTCGACACCCCCAGCACCTCGACACCCCCAGCACCCTCGACACCCTCAGCACTCCCAACACCACCCTCAGCACTCCCAACACCACCCTCAGCACTCCCAACACCACCCTCGGCACTCCCAACACCACCCTCGGCACTCCCAACACCACCCTCGGCACTCCCAACACCACCTCGGCACTCCCAACACCACCCTCGGCACTCCCAACACCACCCTCGGCACTCCCAACACCACCCTCGGCACTCCCAACACCACCCTCGGCACTCCCAACACCACCCTCGGCACTCCCAACACCACCCTCGGCACTCCCAACACCCCCAGTACCCTCAACACCCCCAGTACACTCAACACCCCCCAGCTAACCCCCAGCGACTCAACACCCCCAGCAGACTCAACACCCCCAGCACACTGCACACCCCCAGCACACTGCACACCCCAGCACACTGCACACCCCAGAAACTGCACCCCCAGCACACTGAACACCCCCAGCACACTGAACACCCCCAGCACACTGAACCCCGCCCTCAGCACTCCCAACACCCCCGGCACTCCCAACACCCCCTCGGCACTCCCAACACCCCCTCGGCACACTCAACACCCCCTCGGCACACTCAACACCCCCTCGGCACACTCCAACACCCCCTCGGCACTCCCAACACCACCTCGGCACTCCCAACACCACCTCGGCACTCCCAACACCACCCTCGGCACTCCCAACACCACCCTCGGCACTCCCAACACCCCCAGCACACTCAACACCCCCAGCACACTCCAACACCCCCAGCACACTCAACACCCCCAGCACACTCAGCACCCCCAGCACTCCCAACACCCCCTCGGCACTCCCAACACCCCTCGGCACTCCCAACACCCCCAGCAGACTGAACACCCCCCAGCAGACTGAACACCCCCCAGCAGACTGAACACCCCCCAGCAGACTGAACACCCCCCAGCAGACTGAACACCCCCCAGCAGACTGAACACCCCCAGCAGACTGAACCCCCTCAGCATTCCCAACACCCCCAGCACACTGAACACCCCCAGCACACTGAACCCCCCTCAGCATTCCCAACACCCCCTCGCACCCCCAGTACCTCACACTCCCAGTACCACCCCAGTACCCTCAACACCCCCCAGTACCCTCAACACCCCCCAGTACCCTCAACACCCCCCCAGTACCCTCAACACCCCCCCAGTACCCTCAACACCCCCCCAGTACACTGAACACCACCCCCAGCAGACTCAACACCACCCCCAGCAGACTCACACACCACCCCAGCAGACTCAACACCACCCCCAGCAGACTCAACACCCCCAGCAGACTCAACACCCCAGCACACTGCACACCCCCCAGCACACTGCACACCCCCAGCACACTGAACACCCCCCAGCACACTGAACCCCCTCAGCACTCCCAAAACCCCCTCGGCACTCCCAACACCCCCTCGGCACTCCCAACACCCCTCGGCACTCCCAACACCCCCTCGGCACTCCCAACACCCCCAGCACACTGCACACCCCCAGCACACTGCACACCCCCCCCAGCACACTGCACACCCCCCCCAGCACACTGAACACCCCCCCAGCACACTGAACCCCCCCCATGGCATTCCCAACACCCCCTCGGCATTCCCAACACACCCCCTCGGCATTCCCAACACACCCCCTCGGCATTCCCAACACACCCCCTCGGCATTCCCAACACACCCCCTCGGCACTCCCAACACCCCCTCGGCACTCCCAACACCCCCTCGGCACTCCCAACACCCCCTCGGCACTCAACACCCCCAGCACACTCAACACCCCAGCACACTCAACACCCCCCGGCACACTCAACACCCCCGGCACACTCAACACCCCCTCGGCACACTCAACACCCCCTCGCACACCCAACACCCCTCGGCACTCCCAACACCCTCGGCACTCCCAACACCCCCTCGGCACTCCCAACACCCCCTCGGCACTCCCAACACCCCCTCGGCACTCCCAACACCCCCTCGGCACTCCCAACACCACCGTCGGCACTCCCAACACCACCGTCGGCACTCCCAACACCCCCCTCGGCACTCCCAACACCACCGTCGGCACTCCCAACACCACCGTCGGCACTCCCAACACCACCGTCGGCACTCCCAACACCACCGTCGGCACTCCCAACACCCCCAGCACACTCAACACCCCCAGCACTCCCAACACCCCCAGCACACTGCACACCCCCAGCACACTGAACACCCCCAGCACACTGAACCCCCTCGGCATTCCCAACACCCTCGGCATTCCCAACACACCCCTCGGCATTCCCAACACACCCCCTCGGCATTCCCAACACACCCCCTCGGCATTCCCAACACACCCCCTCGGCATTCCCAACACACCCCCTCGGCATTCCCAACACACCCCCCTCGGCACTCCCAACACCCCCCTCGGCACTCCCAACACCCCCCTCGGCACTCCCAACACCCCCCAGCACACTCAACACCCCCCAGCACACTCAACACCCCCCGGCACACTCAACACCCCCCTCGGCACACTCAACACCCCCTCGGCACACCCAACACCCCCTCGGCACACCCAACACCCCCTCGGCACTCCCAACACCCCCTCGGCACTCCCAACACCCCTCGGCACTCCCAACACCACCGTCGGCACTCCCAACACCCCTCGGCACTCCCAACACCCCTCGGCACTCCCAACACCACCGTCGGCACTCCCAACACCACCGTCGGCACTCCCAACACCACCGTCGGCACTCCCAACACCACCGTCGGCACTCCCAACACCACCGCCGGCACTCCCAACACCCCAGCACACTCAACACCCCCAGCACTCCCAACACCCCCAGCACTCCCAACACCCCCAGCACTCCCAACACCCCCCAGCACTCCCAACACCCCCCAGCACTCCCAACACCCCCAGCACACTCAACACCCCCAGCACACTCAACACCCCCTCGGCATTCCCAACACCCCCTCGGCATTCCCCTCGGCACTCCCATCACCACCCCCAACACTCTCAATACCCACCCGGCACTTCCAACACCCCCCCACGGCACTTCCAGCAGCCCCTGTGCCATCCCAGCAGCCCCTGTGCCATCCCAGCAGCCAGCCCCCGTGCCTTCCCAGCAACCCCCGTGCCTTCCCAGCAGCCCCCGTGCCTTCCCAGCAGCCCCGTGCCTTCCCAGCAGCCCCCGTGCCTTCCCAGCAGCCCCGTGCCTTCCCAGCAGCCCCTGCCTTCCCAGCAGTCCCCTAGCTCCTCCCAACCCCACCCTAGCTCCCTCCCAACCCCACCCTAGCTCCCTCCCAACCCAACCCTCGCTCCCTCCCAACCCAACCCTCGCTCCCTCCCAACCCTCGCTCCCTCCCAACCCAACCCTCGCTCCCTCCCCCCACCCTCGCTCCCTCCCAACACCACCCTCGCTCCCTCCCAACACCACCCTCGCTCCCTCCCAACACCACCCTCGCTCCCTCCCAACACCACCCGCTCCCTCCCAACACCACCCGCTCCCTCCCAACACCACCCGCTCCCTCCCAACACCACCCGCTCCCTCCCAACCCTCGCTCCCTCCCAACCCAACCCTCGCTCCTCCCAACCCCTCCCTCGCTCCCTCCCAACCCCACCCTCGCTCCCTCCCTCCCAACCCCACCCTCGCTCCCTCACTCCCAACCCGCTCCCTCCCAACACCACCCGCTCCTCCCAACACCACCCGCTCCCTCCCAACCCAACCCTCGCTCCCTCCCAACCCTCGCTCCCTCCCAACCCCTCCCTCGCTCCTCCCAGCCCCACCTCGCTCCCTCCCTCCCAACACCACCCTCGCTCCTCCCAACACCACCCTCGCTCCCTCCCAACACCACCTCTCGCTCCCTCCCAACACCACCCTCGCTCCTCCCAACACCACCCTCGCTCCCTCCCAACACCACCCGCTCCCTCCCAACACCACCCGCTCCCTCCCAACACCACCCGCTCCCTCCCAACACAACCCGCTCCCTCCCAACACCACCCTCGCTCCCTCCCTCCCAACCCGCTCCCTCCCAACACCACCCGCTCCCTCCCAACCCTCGCTCCCTCCCAACCCAACCCTCGCTCCCTCCCAACCCTCCTCGCTCCCTCCCAACCCCACCCTCGCTCCCTCCCTCCCAACCCCACCCTCGCTCCCTCCCTCCCAACCCGCTCCCTCCCAACACTCACCCGCTCCCTCCCAACACTCACCCGCTCCCTCCCAACACTCACCCGCTCCTCCCAACACTCACCCGCTCCCTCCCAACACTCACCCCGCTCCCTCCCAACACTCACCCCGCTCCCCTCCCAACACTCACCCCGCTCCCTCCCAACACTCACCCCGCTCCTCCCAACACTCACCCCGCGCCCTCCCAACACTCACCCCGCGCCCTCCCAACACTCACCCCGCGCCCTCCCAACACTCACCCCGCGCCCTCCCAACACTCACCCCGCGCCTCCCAACACTCACCCGCGCCCTCCCAACACTCACCCCGCGCCCTCCCAACACTCACCCCGCGCCCTCCCAACACTCACCCCGCGCTCCCAACACTCACCCCAGCGCCCTCCCAACACTCACCCGCGCCCTCCCAACACTCACCCCGCGCCCTCCCAACACTCACCCCAGCGCCCTCCCAACACTCACCCCGCGCCCTCCCAACACTCACCCGCGCCTCCCAACACCTCACCCCGCGCCCTCCCAACACTCACCCCCGCGCCCTCCCAACACTCACCCCGCGCCCTCCCAACACTCACCCCGCGCCCTCCCAACACTCACCCCGCGCCTCCCAACACTCACCCCCGCGCCCTCCCAACACTCACCCCGCGCCTCCCAACACTCACCCCGCGCCTCCCAACACTCACCCCCGCGCCCTGCCAACACTCACCCCGCGCCCTGCCAACACTCACCCCGCCCTGCCAACACTCACCCCGCGCCCTGCCAACACTCACCCCGCGCCCTCCCCAACATCACCCCCGCGCCCTCCCCAACACTCACCCCGCGCCCTCCCAACACTCACCCCGCGCCCTCCCCAACACTCACCCGCGCCCTCCCCAACACTCACCCCGCGCCCTCCCCAACACTCACCCGCGCCCTCCCCAACACTCACCCCGCGCCCTCCCCAACACTCACCCGCGCCCTCCCCAACACTCACCCCGCGCCCTCCCCAACACTCACCCCGCGCCCTCCCCAACACTCACCCCCCGCGCCCTCCCAACACTCACCCCCCAGCACTCACAACACCCCCAAGCACCTGGCTGTCATCATTCGCGCGGTGGGTGACAGCTCTGGGAGCCCCAAAGCGCTGTCTGGATTCTTCCTTCCAGACACCGTGCGCCTCCTCCTGCACCCCAATGAGAGCCCATCGAGGACCCAGGCGCAGCCTGGAGCTCCTCTTAGCTTAAGATGTAATTGAACGAGAAATGCTGGTGTGTGTAAGGGAAATGGACAAATTCAGGCAGTATGTCTGGAGTTCAGAGTTCACACTTCGTACTGATCATAAACCACTAACTAAGGCACTCACTACGTCCGGTAACTGAAGGCGACGCCACGTAGTGCCAGAATGTCCTTGAGATGGCTTGATTAGAACTATACGGTTGAATACATTCCAGGTACAGAGAACAAGACATTAAACTTCCTTAGCAGGTCTCCTGTACCTGTGGATGAGAATGTGCGGAACAAGTGGGATGCGTGGCCTCAGTGTATAACACAAATCATAGTGCCATTTTAGAAGAAGAATGGAATAAGGAATATGATAGAGACCATGTTTTGAATAAAATAGTACACAAGTTGGGTGGCCCAAAAAATGTATGCTGGATGAGGTTTGTAAAAATATTTGCGAGATGAGAAGTGAACTGTCCACAAATGAACGTGGTTTCCTGTTAAGAGGAGATAGGATAGTTCTGCCTAACACTTAGCAATTTCCTAAATGTAGCAGCGGTGGGAACAGTCCTGATGGATACGGGAATGCTGTTCCAGATCCTTAGTCTGCAGTCTGATGGTGTTCTGAGAGCCACCAGAGATAGCCCGCTTGTCTGCGAGATGAGCAAGGGTGCTGGTTGGAGCGGCTTTGATGGTGTTCTGGGAGCCACCAGAGATAACCAACTTGTCTGCGAGATGAGCAGGGGTGCTGGTTGGAGCGGCTTTGATGGTGTTCTGGGAGCCACCAGAGATAACCAGCTTGTCTGCGAGATGAGCAGGGGTGCTGGTTGGAGCGGCTTTGATGGTGTTCAGAGAACCACCAGAGATAGTCCGCTTGTCTGCTAGATAAGCAGGGGTGCTGGTCAGGCCACAGCTTTGATGGTGTTCTGGGAGCCACCAGAGATAACCAGCTTGTCTGCGAGATAAGCAGGGGTGCTGGTCAGGCCTCAGCTTTGATAGTGTTCTGTGAACCTCCAGATATAGCCCGCTTGTCTGCGAGATGAGCAGGGGTGCTGGTCAGGCCACAGCTTTGATGGTGTTCTGGGAGCCACCAGAGATAACCAGCTTGTCTGCGAGATAAGCAGGGGTGCTGGTCAGGCCTCAGCTTTGATAGTGTTCTGTGAACCTCCAGATATAGCCCGCTTGTCCGCGAGATAAGCAGGGGTGCTGGTCGGAATGGCTTTGTAAATGATGCCTCTAGTTTTGACAATGGTGCAGGCCAACAAGAGCAGACACAGGACTTCTGTCAGGATGGGAAAGACAACATATTTCTTGAGGCTTAGTAATGAGGCGGCCTGGTAGTAAGGATTGGGGTGTCTCGTTCTCATGTTTGCGCGTATCCAGAAAGGATTGAGCACCCACAGACTCCTTCCCACCACTCCCGGACACTGAAGAAGGTTGTCTCTCATCCACGGGGAACTAAAACAAAATACGGGCACAAATCTTAGCTTATATACCTCTCAAGCAACATAGTTTTAAAAAGTACAAATATGTTGTGAGAAGTTGGCCTGGTATATGCTGTCCACTAATTATAGTGGGCACCTTGCACCAGTCCAAACAACCCCTTATTGGAGATAGGTTAAAAACAACCTTTATTGAAAGCTATCCTAGTGGTAGCTATGGAGAGCAGCCTTCAGGCTAAGTCTTGAAGGAATGTAAAGCAGCTTGTTTTACCAGTCTATAATCTCTTGAGTGACCAAATGAAAGAGGACCACACCAGGTATATATTCAAAATATATGTATTTATTGCTAAACACACCCCTCTAGTCTCTTTATGAGGCTAGAGTTCGAAAGTACATAAGTTATAAGTTAGTTATCTACAGTAATAGCACAAATACACGTTTGAGCCCTAGGGGCGTACCAAACCATATACCAATAAAGTGGTATAAGAACCACGACTGAGCTAGACACAAGGCCTAGAGCCTGTAGAAGTGCTTGGACCACAAGGAACCACCCAAGGCAGTGACACAGGGGACCCACGGGGGACGCGTGCAGTGTATGAACACAGCCGCGAACCACCGTTAACTTCTATGGGGAAAGTCGCGATTAGGAATTTAAAAGAAAAGGACACTTAGAGGAGGACTTGGAGCAAACCCTTTGAGAACTAGGCTGTTCTAGTGTCAATACCCACGGGAGCACCGGAGTACTCGAGTTACCTCACCCAGGAGCCGGGTGCATAGGTGACTTTCGGGGTCGGGTTTCGTCATTGTTTTCAATGGCGATCTACTGCAAAGTGCTGCTGGCGACCAAGTCGAAAGTGTTCGGGTGGATCCAAAGGTGGATCGAAGATCTGAAGAACTTGAAAGCAGAGGGGACAGAGTCTGGGTCACTAGCCAGTGACCAGGAAGGCGATGGGCAGATGCCCACCGATGTCGGGTGCTTCAGGTAGGTTGACGGTCGTCTTGACTCTTCAGCCACGAGGTCAGGAGGCGTCGACGACAACCAGGAGCTGGATTCGAGCTGTCCCACGACGTCTGTCGATTGCTGTGGTGTCGGCGACGGATTGGACCCAACAAGCCTTAGCAACGGCAAGTCTCGTAGAAATAGAAGAAGGACGGTGGTACAGACCAGCAAGGTCTGAGGGACTCACCCAGCGAGGGTAAGTCAGGCACGTCTGGAGTAACCAGGAAAGCCCAAGCAGAAGAAGAGTTGCCTTCGGGAGGGCCCACTAGCCAACGGACTAGCAACCGCGAAGGAGCCTCGAGTGGACGCACTTGGAGCTGGCTCACAGGACACTTGTGGAGTGGAGGCCAGTGATCTTCAGTGCAGTCGGTGCTGGAGGCGGGGGCTACTCGGAGCCCAAAGCACAACTTCGTGGGAGACCAAGAAGAGGATGCACTTGGAAATGTGCTCGGTGTCCAGGGGTCACGGTTCCACGTTACCCACGACAGCTACGGGCCTCAGCTTTGCTGGGGACTCAGGGCAGCCTCGGGAAGTCTGGAAATCCACCTCTGGTGATGCAAAGACTTCGGCGTCCGGCGGGAGCTTCAGTGATGCAGACCGGACAATTGCTTCTTAGGTGCCTGCCAAGCAGGGGAGTCACTCCTTGACCCCAAGGGAGATTCTTCAGTCCTCTAATCTTCAGGTAGAGTGTCGAAGGTCCAGGATTCCGTGTCAGAGTTTCGTCCAGGGTAATCTAAAGTCCTAAGGACTGGGGTCCCATACTTATACAAAGTTGGACATACACTGGGGACCCTCCCCTTATATGCCACAAAGAGACCCACTCACTTAATGCATCCAACAAAGTTACCATCTTAATTTGCTCTGCACTCACTTGTTTATTTCTATTCTATGACGACAAAAAAAATTAACCACTTGACTGCCCTTATGACATATGTAGGAGAGTAGGATCTGCCTCTTATGGTTACCCCCACTTTTTGCTGATGCTTCACTGTATTTTGACTTTAGTCTGGCTGGGGCCCTGCTAATCAGAGCCCCAGCCTAGCTGCTTCCTCTCTAAAATGGATTCCATGTACCTTAGGTACATCTCTGATTGGATGCTGGGGTGCCCTTATAAGTCCCTAGTATATGGTATACTATGTATCCAGGGCATAGGTACCTCAGAGGCCTACCAGGGGCTGCAGGATGTATTGTGCCACCCCTGGAAGGCCATCCAAAATGACACCACAGGCCTGCTACTGCAGCCTGGGTAAGGCGGTGCCTGCACCCCTTACAGTGGTATGGGCTACCTATATCACTACCATTGCACACACATATAAACCTATAAGTCACTCCTATGGCAGGCCTTACCAATCCTGAAGGCAGAGTGCTTGGTTTTTATGTGAGAGGGTGCCCTGCATGAGCAGAGCCCCTCTGCAGCGTTTGGAGTCCCTCCTCTGATGCTGTTTGTGGTACAGCCTGACCATATACTCTTAAGTGCATTATATCCTCGCGGTACAATGCTAACTTTGGACTGGCTGCGCCAAAACATGTCGTGTTTGGTGTCAAACATCTTGGAATACTACCCCCCGCCAGTCCTGGCGGCGGGGGTAGCATTCCACCCTTCTAGAGGGAGAGACATGTACACACCGGTATACCCGGTATCGACTTTCCAAAGCTCTAGCATCACAAAATGGATGCCGCTGCCACAGACACAAGTCTGGCCTCCTGCTGCTGACCGAAACTCCGGCAGGGGAGGCCTGGACAATAGGTTTCCTGTTGCAAGGAGGTGTAACCACCTCCCCAGACAGGATAGTGTGTATTGGGGCTGGGCGGGAGCACTCCCTGGTGCTGTGAAGTCTTGCACTGGGGGCACGTTTGGTGTCCCTGTGCATAGTCCAGTTCAAACCGGTTGCAGGGGATACCTGCCCCTGCTCTGGCGCGAAACTGGACAAAGGGAAGGGGTGTAACCACCCCTCTTCCCTGACCCTCCCATAGGTGGGTCCCCAGAGTATGTCCAACCCCTACCTTAGTATAAGTATGGGACCCCAGTCCTTAGGACTTTAGATTACCCTGGACGAAACTCTTAAGCCGAATCCTGGACCTTCGACGCTCTACTACAAATTTAGATGACTGAAGAATCTCCCTTGGGTCAAGGAGTGACTCCCCTGCTTGGCAGGCACCAAAGAAGCAATTGTCCGGTCTGCATCGCTGAATCTCCCGCCGGACGCTCGAAGTCTTTGCATCACCAGAGGTGGATTTCCAGACTTCCCGAGGCTGCCCTGAGACCCCAGCAAAGCTGAGGCACGTAGCTGTCGTGGGTAACGTGGGACCGTGACCCCTGGACACCGAGAACTTTTGCAAGTGCATCCTCTTCCTGGTCTCCCACGAAGTTGTGCTTTGGGCTCCGAGTAGCCCCCGCCTCCAGCACCAACTGCACCGAAGATCACTGGCCCACACTCCACGAGTGTCCTGTGAGCCAGCTCCAAGTGCGTCCACTCGAGGCTCCTTCGCGGTCGCTAGTCCGTTGGCTAGTAGGCCCTCCCGAAGGCTAATCTTATCCTGCTTGGGCTTCCCTGGTTGCTCCAGACGTGCCCTGACTTACCCTCGCTGGGTGAGTCCCTCAGACCTTGCTGGTCTGCACCAACGTCCTTTCTTTGTTTCCACGTGACTTGCCGTTGCCAAGGCTTGTTGGGTCCAATCCGGTCGCCGACACCGCAGCACTCGACAGACGTCGTGGGACAGCTCGAATCCAGCTCCTGGCTGTCGTCGACGCCTCCTGGACCTCGTGGCTGAAGAGTCAAGACGACCGTCAACCTACCTGAAGCACCCGACACCGGTGGGCATCTGCTCATCGCCTTCCTGGTCACTGGCTAGTGACCCAGACTCTGTCCCCTCTGCTTTCAGGTTCTTCAGATCTCCGATCCATCCTTGGATCCACCCGGACACTTTCAACTTGGTCGCCAGCAGCACTTTGCAGCAGATCGCCATTGAAAACGACGACGCAACCCGACCCCGAAAGCCACCTATGCACCCGGCTTCCCTGGGTGAGGTAACTCGAGTACTCCGGTGCTCCCGTGGGTATAGACTCTAGAACGGCCTAGTTCTAAAGGGGTTTGCTCCAAGTCCTCTTCTAAGTGTCCTTTTCTTCTAAAATTCCAACCGCGACTTTCCCCATAGAAGTTAACGGTGATTCGCGGCTGTGTTCCCACACTGCACGCGTCCCCCGTGGGTCCCCTGTGTCACTACCTTGGGTGGTTCCTTGTGGTCCAAGCACTTCTACAGGCTCTAGGCCTTGTGTCTAGCTCAGTCGTGGTTCTTATACCACTTTATTGGTATATGGTTTGGTACGCCCCTAGGGCTCAAACGTGTATTTGTGCTATTACTGTTGATATTCGACTTGTAACTTATGTACTTCGAACTTTAGCCTCATAAAGAGACTAGAGGGGTGTGTTTACGACTAAATACATATATTTTATATATATACCTGGTGTGGTCCTCTTTCATTTGGTCACTCAAGAGATTATAGACTGGTAAAACAAGCTGCTTTACATTCCTTCAAGACTTAGCCTGAAGGCTGCTCTCCATAGCTACCACTAGGATAGCTTTCAATAAAGGTTGTCTTTAACCTATCTCCAATAAGGGGATGTTTGGACTGGTGCAAGGTGCCCACTATAATTAGTGGACAGCATATACCAGACCAACTTCTCACATTGGTGTGCAGCGTGTGGGATTCCAGCTTGCTATTGTTTTACCAGATAATCTCAATTGAATTGATCAACTGAAAACCACTAAGGGTACCTTAGGTACATATAATTCAAGCTTAGGATACAGTAAGTTCTACTGAACTTAGAGTTGTGTGTTAAGGGATAGCACACCCTTTCTACAACTCAAGAGAGTTTAGTAGGCCACACTAGAGTAGGTAGTGCATACACCACACCACACTAGTAATGTCTTCAGGGCCAGGAACCAGTGGGTCCCTGCCAGAAGCCAATGGACTTCTTCCCTCCAAGTATGATAATCTCCCATTCTTGGAATTGAGAGCATTATGCACTGCTAGGAAGTTGAAGACAGGCAAAAGTGCCAACACCCAACGCCTCATAGAGGTACTCCTGTTAGATGATCTCAGAAGACCCTTAGGGTCTGAAGGGGTAAGCAGAGAGGGTGGGGCAGAAGATGAGGAAGGGGCCTGGGATGAACCTGCCCTCTGAAACTGGCCAGGAAGGTGACAATGACCTTGACCTGGACAATCCAGCTACTCCTGCAGAGGAAGAGGAGGATCAGACTGACCTCCCCTTTGTCCCACCAGGAAGAGTTGTGAGTGTGCCTAAAAGGGCCAGATCTTCCTCAGGGGAATCTGACCACTCTAACACCTCAGTAGGGACCTCTGTTTCCTCTCATAGGAGGGAATCCTCTCATGAAAGGAAAAAGAGACTGCTTCAGTATGAACAAGCCCAGCTTGAGATCAGAAAACAGCAGTTGGCTATAGACAGGGAGTCCCTAGATCTTTTTAGACAAAGAAAAAAGTTGGGACTAGAGTCCCATGGTGGCAGCAATTTCCCCAGAGATAGGGAAAGGTCTTATGACCATAGAAACCTGAATAAGATTGTCCCTCCCTACCAGAGTGGGGATGACATCCACAAATGGATAACTGCACTGGAAAGGGCCTGTAAAGTACAAAGGGTCCCCCAGGAGCAGTGGGCAGCAATCTTATGGCTCTCCTTTGCAGACAAAGGTAGAGACAAGCTCCTCACTGTAAGAGAAGAGGATGCTGATGATTACCAAGTCCTGAAGAGTGCACTGATAGATGGGTTTGGCCTAACCACTGAACAATACAGGTTAAAGTTCAGAGAGACCCAAAAGGCACAGACACAGGACTGGGTGGACTTTGTTGATTGTTCTTCTAAGGCTCTGGAAGGTTGGTTACTAGGCAGTAAGGTATGTGACTTCAAAGGATTGTACAATCTTATCATGAGGGAGCAGATTCTTAATAACTGTCAAAATCAGCTGTTGCATCAGTACCTGGTGGACTCTGATCTGACCTCTCCCCAAGAATTGGGAAAGAAGGCAGACAAATGGGTCAGAACCAGGGTGAGGCAGAAGGTACAGAACCAAGGTGGTGACCAGAAGAAGACAGATTCCAAAAACTCTGATAAGGGTGGGGAGAAGGGTAAAGACCAGAACTCTTCACAAGGCCCCCAAAAATCTGCATCTGGTGGGGAATCCCAATCCAACAAAGGAAAAGGCCAAAGGAAACCCTGGTGCAAAGTCTGTAAGCAAAAGACTCACTGGACAAGTGACTGCACCAAGTCCAAAGACTCCACTCCATCCACCATTGCCCCTAAGGCAACTGTTCCCCCTAGTCCAGCTACAAATGGTGGTGGAAATACTCAGAATAAGGGTTTAGTAGGGTTAACCCTGGGTACTGAGATGGGCTCTGACCTAGTCAGAGTGCCAACTCAGGCTGTCCTAGTCTGTGATGGGGGCATGGATATGTCCCCCTTTGTGAGTCCCAGTAATTTGGGCAAATACAGACAGCAGCCTTTGATTAATGGAAGAGAGGCTTTGGCATTCAGGGACACAGGAGCAAGTGTCACCATGGTGACACAAGACCTTGTAGATCCTGGGCAGATTATACTTGGTGAAATGTACCAAGTGACCAATGCTAGCAATGTCAGAACAGACCATACTCTGGCAGTTGTTAACTTCTCCTGGGGAGGGGTAACTGGCCTTAAGAAGGTTGTGGTGAGTGCAGACCTACCAGTTGAATGCTTGCTTGGCAATGATCTAGAATCTTCAGCTTGGGCAGAAGTGGAGCTCAGGACCCATGCAGAAATGCTGGGCATCCCTGCAGATGTGTTTGCTGTGACCAGGTCACAGAGCAAAATGTCTAACACTGAACAGCCTTGGATCCTGGAATAATGGACCAAGTGCCATCCAAGAGGAGGAGTAGTAGGATAAAGGCAGTGCCTTCCCCCTTGGCTCAGAAGGAAGATCAGTCTCTTCAGGGAGATGATCTCAGTCCTGAGGAAGGAACTGTCCCAGAGGAGCTTGAGCCTGATCAGGTTGAGTTCTTAGGGACAGGGGGCCCTTCCAGGGCAGATCTGAGCCAGGAGCAGCAGAGCTGCCCCTCTCTTGAACCCCTCAGACAGCAAGCTGCTGCTGAGGCTGCTGGGAATGCTAGTGGTCCCCATAAAGTGTATTGGGATGATGGACCGACCTCCACTTCTAGCTCGTCTAACCCTAGGAACAGTAAGAAGGCCCCAATTATTAGATTTGAGAGCTCTATCGGTCGAGTGGGGGCTGATCAGCTGCTGCAGAATCTGTGGGCCCTCTTTATATTTTGCCCGATATGTGATTCAGAGTGCCTTGAATTTTACTCTACGAATAATGGGCAACCAGTGAAGAGACCTGAGAGCTGCTCTAGCTGATTGCGTTTTAGGAATCCCTAATAATATTCGAGCAGCCGTATTCTGAATGACCTTGAGTTTTTTTGTGACTAAAGTTGAACTGCCCAAATAGAGTGATTTCCCATAATCAAGTCAGGAGAGGATCAGCCCTTGGATAACAATTCTTTTATGCTCCATCGGGAGCCATTTCAAGGTCTGCCTCAAAGCTCTGAGGAGACTGAAACAGCTACCTTTTTTGCTTGAATTTTCATGGAGAGATGACTGTCTAAGCTAATCCCTAAGCTTATAACTTCCCGCCTAGAGGATGGATGCTCTCCTAGAGCAGGAGGCCAGCTGATTTGGTCCCAGAGTCCGGGGTTGTTGTCTACCCCCTGGACTTCAGTTTTCTCTCCATTGAATTTTAGACAGCTAGAGGCCATCCATTTAGACACCTTCTCTAGGCAGCTGTTGAGGCTCTTAGAAATGAGGCCAGTATTGGGTGTTAGGGAGACAATCAGCTGGATGTTGTCAGCGTAGGATACCATTGCAAATCCAGATGAACTGATGATGTCTGACAACAGGTGGACATACACATTAAATAAAGTGGGGCTCAAGGAAGAACCTTGTGATATCCCACAATTCAGCTGATGTCTCATTGAAGAAAAGGGACCCTCGCTGACTTGAAAACTGCGGTTCTCCAAAAAAGACTGAAGCCATTTTAAAGCATGGCCAGTAATACCTATTTCTTCCAGTCGGTGGAGAAGGATAGAATGCGAGACAGTGTCAAACGCTGCACTTAGATCGAGGAGGATCAGAGCTGCTGACACCCCGATCCATAATCCCTGTAAGATCTTCCGTGGCCCTTAACAGCGATGTTTCTGTGCTGCACCCAGAACGAAAACCTGTTTGATTTGGATGGAGAATGTTATTGACTTCCATATATTCTGCCTGGTGCCTGTTTATTATTTTTTTCAGAGTTTTGCTGATGCCGGGGAGTAGTGAGATGTGTCTATAATTTTCTACTACCTCCGGGTCCAGAGTGGGCTTCTTAAGTAAAGGGCAGATAATAGCATGTTTCCATTCCTCTGGAACCTGACAGTTAGTAGAGACCAATTAAACATATCTGTCAGTGCAGACAGCATTCCGTCTCCACCTTTCAATAGGATATCAATTGGAGCAGGATCTAGTGGCGAGCCTGATTTAACTGAGCTTGTTTCTGCCATGACTTCTTCTTTGTTCACTTGGGAAAAAGATGACAGTTCATTTTTAGTATTGTTTGTAATGCTCCTTTCCTTCAGGTTCTACATGATGCATGTAGAACCTGAAAAGGCCTCATAGATGTTTCTCAGTTTCCCCAAGAAATACTTAGCAAATAATTTGCAGCGTTCCACTGAGAAAGATGGGCTCCCTCCTAATACAGCAGGCTTTATGAATGAATTCACAATATTGTGTATTTTTTTTTTAAACATATTTTTATTGGCATTTCGTTATACATTTATCAGTACACATTTATGTCCAGACATAAACCTCTTACAGTTGGAGTATTACAGAGTCTAGTACATTTACTAAGCCCTCAATGTCCCAAGTATATCCTCAGGAAGGGGCACAGCAGGCGTGTTTCTCAACAGGTAATAGTACACATTTCAACCACTACAAGGCCTTATTTTCATGGTAACATTTCCCAAGCCCGCGTGACCCCAGAAAGTGTTGTGACGTGTTTACCACTCAGGGTAGCTATATCTGTGTACGTGGTATCTTTGCCATCTCAGGATCTTATTTACATGAGTTTTGTCAAACAGGGTGAAAGAACAGGGTAACACACTGCCTGTCTAGGCTCAGTGCGGCTCTATCTGTGTAGAAGATGTCATGCGTGTCATAGAACGCCCGGGGGGTGGGCCCGATCATTGCAGGGCTCCATTAACGTCCAGTCTCACCTCAGCCATATACCCCTCAGCTAGTCAACCTTCAGTTTCCCGTCTTGTTGTGCAGGAGGGGGTGGGGGGCGGGGGAGGGTTCCCAAAGGTCTCTGTCATGCAATCCAGTGGTCTCGGGCATGGGCATCCCATTTCTCAATGTTAGGCTGAGGGGGGTTCACTTTCTCCATCTGTGCTACCTGAAGAACTCTGGTACTCCCAGGCATGCAGCGTGTCCCTCCATTGTTCTGCTATTGGGCGTTGGCGCAGCCCTCTCAACTCCTCCCTACGCAACGCTCTCTCTTCTGCTCCAGCCCAGGTAGTCACCTCCCTCTGCCAGACGTTCGCTTGTGGCCCCATAGCTGCTTTCCATGTGATTGCTACGCGCCTCCTAGCTTGCGCCAAATCTATGAACCTATTTCCTACCTTACGTTTAGGTGGTCTAGGGAAGAGTCCCAGTAAGCAGACTTCCTCGGCATGATTAAGCGCTCACCCTAATGTATGATTGAGTTTAGAGAGGACTTCATGCCAAAATATTTGTGTGACCCTGCATTCCCAGGTCATATGCAAAAATTCTACATCTTCCAGGTTGCATCTCGGGCATCTCCTCGGCTCTCCTCCGAAGGTGACAAAGATCCTGTGGGGCGTCAAATAAGTCATGTGTACGTAGTTAAATTGAATGTATTTCAGTCGCGTGTTCCGCGATATTTTCTTAGGGGATTCCAAGATTCTGCCCCATTCTGCGTCCGTGAGATCCCTTCCCAGATTTCTTTCCCATTTCCCCCGCAATCGCAGCAGGGGGGTCAGTCAGGCCTCGCATAGGGACGAATAAAACCATTTAATTTGGTGTCTCGCTGTGCCCAAGGTAATCAGCGAGTGCAGCACACCATGCGTCTCCGGCTCTTCTCTAGTCCGACCCCATAGCTTCGCAAACGTTCGCTGCAGCGCCTCATAGGTTAGGAACTGGCCCAAGGGCAAGTCACAACCCTTTGTCCATTCCGAAAAGGGGAGCAGATGTTTCTCGTGATAGCAGTGCCCCACGTTTTCGAGACCCACCGCCGCCCAAGGTGCCATTTGCTCCGCAGTGATCTGCTGCGGGTCGCCATGAGGCAGTCCCATCAGTGGCAATTCTGGCGAGTATTTGGGGGTATCAGGTATTTTCTTGAGGCTACGCCTCCAACATTGTAGCGCTGTGGTCTGCAATATTGAGGTGTATGGAACCTTGGTTGTGTGTACCAGGATCTTTGCCAGCAGCAGATTGGGGCTCTGGTCAGGTGCCATTAAAAAGGTCCCGTCAGCGTTCAGCCCCTCCAGCCATTGCATTTGGGCAGTGAGCTGATAAAGTTCAAAATCAGGAATTCCCAAGCCTCCCGCATCTACAGGGCGTCTCAATATCTGGAGCGACACTCTGCGCCTACCCTCCCCCCAGATTAAGTCTCTCACCAGGGAGTCCAGATTGCGGAACCAGGCCGAAATAATATAGTACTAGAGAGAGCATAACCATTTTCACCAGCGATATTCTGGCCATTATGGGGAGGCGTAGCGTACCCCAAAACTGAACACTAGATCGGAGCAATCGCAGCGCTTTGTCTAGATTTCCTTCTCTCAAATCTTCCAACGAGTGGAAGATCTGAACACCCAAATATTTAAAGGTGTCCGACGCCCAGTTAAGGTCCGCGGGTACATCCAGGGGGGCTTGCTAGTGGTCCGGCCACCGGGAACAGGTACGTTTTGCACTTATTAACCCGTAAGCCTGACAATTCCCCAAATGTTTCCAAACGTTGCAGGGCCGTTTCCGCTCCCCGAGCAGCGTCACAAAGGTAGACTAATAAATCGTCAGCATAAAGAGAGATAGTATACGTTCGTCCTTCTATGGTCAGCCCCATGCCGTCCCCTCCCTGTGAGAAGTTGGCCTGGTATATGCTGTCCACTAATTAAAGTGGGCACCTTGCACCAGTCCAAACGACCCTTATGATGATTAGGTTAAAGACAACCTTTATAGAAAGCTATCCTAGTGGTAGCTGTGGAGAGCAGCCTTCAGGCTAAGTCTCGAAGGAATGTAAAGCAGCTTGTTTTACCAGATCAGAACCTCCTGAATGACCAAATGAAAGGAGAACCACACAAGAGATATATAAAATATATGTATTTATTACTAAACACTCTCTACTAACCTCTTTATGAGATTAGAGCACATAGCACACAATATTAAATCACTAGAACGACAGTAAATAGCACAATACACAGTGGGCTCCAGGGGGAGACCGAACCATATACTAAGAAGTGGTATAACAACCACAACTTCACTAGACACAGTGCCTAGAGCACGTAGAATCGCTGGGACCCCACGGAACCACCCAAAGTAGTGACACAGGGGACCCACGGAGAACATGTGCAGTGTGAGAACACAGGCGCGAGCTCCGTACAACTCTATGGGAAAGTCGCGGTTGGAAAATTACAAGTTAAGGACACTTCGGAGAGGACTTCAAGCAAACCCTTTGGAACATAGAAGGTTCTAAGGCCAGCACCCTTGTGAGTACCGAGGTACCCGCGTTACCTATCCCAGAGGAGCCGGGTGCATAGGGGTCAAGTGGTGTCGGAAACCCTCGTCGTTTTCAATGGCGTGATGCGAAGAAGTGCTGCTGCCGGGAAGATGAAAAGTGTCCGGTGGAATCCAAGCCTGGATCTGAGGTGAAAAGAACCTGAAAGCAGAGGGGACAGAGTCTGGGTCACGTCAGGTGACCAGGGGCTTAGTGGACGAATGCCCACCGATGTCGGGTGCTTCAGGTGAGAAGATTGGATGCTTGACACTGCAGCCACGGGGACCAGGAGACGTCGATGATGACCAAAGTCCGGAGGTGAGCTGTTCCACTAAGGATGTCGAGTGCTGAGGGGTCAGTGTCCGAATTGAACACCAACAAGCCTTGGCAACTGCAACCTACGCGGGCAGAGGAAACAAGTCACGGTGAGGACCATCAAAGTTCTGGGGACTCTCCAAGCTATGGAGAGTCAGGGCACGTCTGGAGCAACCAGGAAAGCCCAAGGAAAGTCAAAGTTACCTTCACAGGGACCCACAGGCCAACGGACCAGGGATCGCAAAGGGACCTCAAGCTGAATCACGAAATACCAGCCCACGGAACACTCGTGAAGTGTAGGCTGGAAATCTTCAGGTGCAATTACTGCTTGGGGTCAGAACTACACATCGCCCAAAGCACAGCCTCAGGGATTGCCAAAAAGCATATGCTGCTGCAAAAGTACACGGTGCACAGGGGTTCGGGTTGCACGGTCCCCACGAGGGATACTGGTCTCAGAATTGCTGAGAGGTCAGATCAACCTCAGGGACGTTCAGGAACCTACCTCCTGTGTTGCAGAAATCTTCGGAGTCCTCAGGAGCTTGGGAGATGCAAACAGGTCAGATGTGTTTAGGTGCCTGTTGCGGCAGGGGAGTAACTCCTTTACTCCAAGGGAGATTCTTCAGTCATCCAGCGTAGTGTAGATCGTCGAAGGTACTTGGTTTCTGTAGCAGAGTTTAGTCCAGGTAAAATCTAAAGTCCTGTAGTCAGGGTTCCTACTTTATACCCAAGGAAGGGGTGGGACAAACTCTGCAGACCCACCTATGGGAGGGTCAGGACAGAGGGGTGGCTACACCCATGTCCTTTGTCCAGTTTCGCGCCAGAGCAGGAGCAAATGGCTCCTGCAACCGGTTTGAACTGGACTATGCACAGGGACACCAAATGTGCCCCCAGTGCAGACTTCAAACACTCTCAGAGTGCACCCACCCAGCCCCAATACACTAAATCCTGTCTGGGAGGTGGTCACACCTCTCTGTGACAGGAAACCTATTGTCAAGCCTTCCCCTGCTCGAGCTTGGCTCAGCAGCAGGAGGGCAGACTCGTGTCTGTGGCTGGCAGCATCCATTTTGTGATGCCCAGGTCGAGAAAGCTGGTAGCGGGTAGACCGGTGCCCCATAGTAGTGGTACTACAGGGGAGGAATCATACCTCTCACACCAGTTACTGGTGTGGAGGTATGATTCCAAGGTGTTTGACACCAAACACGACATGTTTCTAAGCAGCCGTTTTAAAGTTAGCATTTACCGCGAGGTTATAATGCACTTAAGTATATATGGTTGGCTGCATCACAGACAACCCCGGAGAATAGATTCCGAAGGCTGCAGAGGGGCTCTGCTCATGCAGGGGCACCCTCTCACACAAAACCCAGCACCCTGCCTTCAGGATTGATAAGGCCTGCCATAGGGGTGACTGATAGGTTTATAGGTGTAGTGATTTAGAATAGATATAGGTGACCTATATCTAAGTAAGGGGTGCATGCACCTCCTTACACAGGTTGCAGTAGCAGACCTGTGGTGTCATTTTGAATGGCCTCTCAGGGGTGGCACAATACATGCTTCAGCCCCTGGGAGGCCTCTGGGGTACCTATGCCCTGGGTACATGGTGTACCATATACTAGGAACTTATAAGGGTACCCCAGTATCCAATCTGGAGTGTACCTAAAGTACATGCAATCAATTTAGCGGAGAAAGCAGCTAGGCTGGGGTCCTGGATTAGCAGGATCCCAGTCAGACTAGTCAAAAACCAGCAAAACACCAGGAAAAAAAGTGGGGGTAACCATGCAGTCAGATTCCACCTTCCTACACTCCCCGCCGGAAGAATTCGTCCAACGGTTCTATTGGCAAAGCAAAGAGGAGTGGCGACAGGGGGCAACCCTGTCGGGTACCTAGTGCCACTGGATATTGTGGGGAGATGGTTCTGCTGTTCTTGACCCTGGCTGTAGAGCAAGTGTAAAGCAAACACAAGGAGATTATGGACAGAGTGCTGAAACTTTTCAAACACTCACCCCCAGTCACAGATCTGGGTTGAATCCAGATCAGTTGACTGGGGGTGAGTGCTTGCAATGTTCAACACTCCGTCCATCATCCCCTTTGGTTTTGCTATGTAGAGCAAGTGTACAATAGTCGCACCCATGCTACCCAACCGTCACCCATCCCCAAGCGCCTTATAACAGCCAGCAGGGAGTCCCACCCCACGGTGTCGAAGGCCTTTTCTAGGTCAATCGAGAGAATGGCGGCCTGCCGAAAGGCCTGCGCCTCTGGATGGTACAGTACCGAGTACAACCGACGGAGGTTATACGAGGTGTTGCGGGAGGGGATAAACCCATTCTGATCCGGGTGGATTAGGCCCTGCATATGCGGGAGCAACCGGAGTGCCAGTACTTTGCTAAGTATCTTAAAATCAGTGTTTAGCATAGAGAGGGGCCTATAATCCTTTACCTCGGCGTTCGGGGATGTAGTCTTAGGGAGTGGGATCACCAGCGCATCTGGTGTGGTGTCCGGCAGATGGCCCAACTGAAGCGACTCCGCATATAGAGTCACCAATCTCGGAGCTAATTCAGCCCCGTATTTCTTATAGAATTCACCCGACAGGCCATCTGGGCCCGGGGTTTTCCCATTAGCCATAGCGGCAATGGCTCCCCGTACTTCCTCCAGGGTCACCGGTCCGCCTAATTCCTCACGTGCCTCTGCGTCCAATGTGCAGAGGCTCAGCGGATTTAAGAAGGTATCAACAATATCACCAGGGGGGGCGGTGTAGAGGGCCCTATAGTAATTCCTGAACAAAGCACTAATTTCCCCTGGATCGTGCAGGGTTAATCCGTCAGCCGTCCGTACGCTCATGATCGGAGATCCGTGCGTTTCCGGCCGAATCAGACAGGATAAAAGACGACCAGCCCGTCCATCCTCCCCCTGAACTCTATCCATATATGCCTTGTAGTCAAAAGACCTAAGTCGCTCTAGTGTGTCAGTGTGCTGTGTACGTTTATCCAGAATGCGTGCGTGGGCCTGCGCGTCCTGTCCCTAAAGGTTGTCCAACTCTCGTATTTCTCCCTCTTTGGCCAACAAATCACGGTGGAGTTCCCTGCGCACCCCCACACTATGCCCAATGCAATGTCCCCGCACTACCACTTTAAATGCTTCCCTCTCTATCAGAACAGACGATGCAGAGCGCTCGTTATTAGCAAAGTAGTCGCTGACAAGGGAGTGTAGGGCCTCTGCAAACGGCGCATCTTCTAGGGACACCGGGTTAAGGCGCCGCGTAGGTATTGGGGGTCTAGCTCCGTGTGGTCGGTATGTCAACAACAATGGGCTGTGATCGGACTGGGTTCGTCCGAAATACTCCGCATGTGTGATGGAGTCACTAAGGGTTGGGGAACACCAGAAGGCGTCTAGTCGTGTATGGAGTTGGTGCATTGAGGAATAGAAGGAATATTCTTATGTGTTCCTGTGTTGGATCCTCCAAACATCCTGCAATCCCCAATGGGACATCCAGTCCCGCAGTCCAGCTGCCACTCGGCGGGTCTGAGCCCCGGGCAGGGGAGGGTGAGATCGGTCTAAGTCCACGTCCGGTACCCCGTTAAAATCCCCTCCTATTAGTACTGTGCCCACCATCATGTCCGCTACATGAGTGGAAAGATAAGCCATATAGGCCATCTGGTCTTGGTTTGGTGCATACACGCAACCCAGCGTAACTTCCCGCCCATATAACCTCCCCAGGAGGAAGACATACCTGCCCTCCTTGTCTATAGCAGACTGTGTTAGTTCAAAGGGCACCCCCCGCTCTAATCCAGATTAACGCCCCACAGGCATATGCAGAGAAGGACGTAGCATATGCCTGTCCCCTCCACCGCCTACGCAGCCTGTCCACTTCTATTTGGAGCAGGTGCGTCTCCTGCAGGAGGGCTATCTGCACTCCCCGTCTCCTAAGGTAATTGTGTATGCTGTGGCGCTTAGACATGGAGCCCATCCCTTTAATGTTCCACGTGAGTAGTTTTAGCGCCTGGTAGTGTGCTGCCATTATTAGCTAAAAAATCTGGCTCTCTCACCACCCCCGAGTCTCTCCCCCCTCCCCCCCCCACACCCCACCCATCCCACCACAGGACAGAAAACATTTCTAGCTCTGCAGACCAGACAGGACTTATGTAAGGAAGAAACAAGGACAAAACAAAAAAAAAGGAGATCCCAACATGGATCAACTCCCCAGTCCCCAGAGCAGCGTGGCAACGGCCACCCGCCCAAACCCTTCATACAACTTTGATAGTCAATCGAGGTCCAAACCAACTATGGTGAGGTCCTATAGGGGGTTGTGGCTTAGTTCAGTGTCTTGTGTCCGTATGTAGGGTGTCGGGGAGCGTGCCAGGCACCGACCACACCAAAAATCAAACCTAAACCATTTTGCTTCAGTGTTCCAGCGTGGCCCCGCCGGCTCCGGAGGACCAGAATGCGTGACCTAGTCCATTCCAGCCCCCTCTATATAATCTCGTCCGCAGTCTTCAGAGTGATCCATGGCATAATTAGGCTGTCCTTATTGGAGGAGTCTGATTCCGAGCCCTCCGTGCCCCTCGGCGAGCTCGAACCCACCTCTGACTGCTGTCTGTCGTCTTGCATTATCTCAGCCACTGCCTGCAGTGCCACTTTTCTTTCTCGCTCCGTTTGTGAAGGGCTTGGCTTTTTTGGGGCGCTCCTCGCTGGACGTCTCCTGGTGCGCTTTCCGGTCTGTCGGTTTTGGCGGGGCGGTGCCTGTTCCCGCGCCACTCGGGGGACCCCAGTCTTATACTCCTCCAGCCACTCCCAGGCCGCCGAGGCATTCTCACAGAAGTGCGTCTTGTCGTCTTCTATGATGCGCAGTCGGACAGGAAAGATATGGGAGTACTGGAGGCTTTCTGCGCCTTATTAACCTCAAGAAAGGAGGCGCGGTTCTGCTGCACTTCGAGGGTATAGTCCGGGAATATTGAGACCTTATTGTTGCCTACTTCAAACGGGCCGTCTGAGCGAGCTCTTCGTAAGAAAATGTCCCTGTCCCGGTAGTGTAGGAGTCGGGCCACCACCGGCCTCGGGGGTCGGCCTGGCGCCGGTGGCCGCGCCGGGACGCGCTGTGCTCTTTCCAGGGTATAGAACTGTTAGCCCTTCCGGCGCAACCACTGTGCGGAGCCATGGTTCCAAGTAGGACATCATATTGCCATTTTCAATCCCCTCCAGTAGGCCCAGAATGCGGATGTTGTTCCTCCGGTTGCGCCCCTCACTATCCTCCGCTCTGCGCTCCAGTATTCTGACCCTGTCGTTCAGGTCCGCCATTTGTTTAAGCGTCACCTGATGAGCCGGGGTCAGCTCCTCAAGAGAAGACTCCACCACTTTCACCCTGTCACTAAGTTTCTGGTGTTCGGCACGCAAGAGTCCCAATCCCACTGACACCGTACTTATGTCCTGGTGCAAGGTCTACTTCGTATCCGATATGGCCTCCAGAATCCTAGCCAACTGTTGTTGTATGGGGTCCTCAAGCTGTGGCGCCTCAGGGGTATTCCGAGCCAGCCCCCGCTGACCCTCCTCCTGCTCCGGGGTGGCCTCTGGCAGTTTTGCTCTGGATTTACCCATTTCTACTACTCAGGTACGCAGGTGTCTCAACACGGTCCCAAGGCCTTCTCAACGTGGCCCCCCGCACTAGTAGTAGTAAGAGCAACAAGCAGGGAACCAGCACAGGCAGCACACCTTTTCCACAAAGTTCGACGTCTCCTTCCTCACGGAGCCCTCACGTCGCAGTGGACGGACCGCTCTTAAGCCATAGCCGTGTCCAGGAATGCTGCACCACAGCGGAAAGGGTGGGCGGGAGGAAGCGGGGGGAAGAGAAGCCACCCTCGATCAATGGCCCTATGGGGATCCCCCAACGCAGAGAGCCAGGCACCCACCGCACCACCAGGGGCACCATGCTATCGCCCGGGGGTTTCACCACTACCCCACTCCACCTTTACCTCACAGTGGGATGAGCAATGTGGGCTCGGGGACGCCACACAGCAATCTACAGGCGCCACATCCAAGCCCCTCCCCGGGTGCTCCTCGCCGTCTCACACCTCCACGAAGCGCTCTTCCGCTGCGGCCCACACCCTGGAGCGGAGGCAAGTGAAGATACACGAAGTGCGCTGGGCGTCTTCTCCCTGGGCCTGGTCATGCTCCTACGTAGGTTCCAGTATCGCCGCCAAAACTCGGCGTCACAGCTGCCACAAGGTCTCTCCAGAGGCAGCGGGCCTCCAGATAGCTAGCGGTCGCACCTAGAATTGTGCTCGGTGGCAGAAAACAGTCTTTTCCGGCGGATAAGGGAATGGTCGGTGCAGAGCCACTCGCTCACGCGTCCGCCATTGCTGGCTGCTAAGCCACGCCCCCCACAATACTGTGTATTTCTTTAGAGGAATTAGAGGATTGCTTAATTCATTCCGCGAAGTCATTCAGTCGAGCCCTACTGATGGCATGCTGATATTTCTTAAGGGAGGCTGTATAAATCTGTTTGCTTGCATCATCATAGTTAACTCTCCATTTTCTCTCACATTTTTTACAATCTTTTTTAATTGCCCTAATTCCTGGGAAAACCGCTGAGCTTTAGCTCATGATTGTACTACTGTCGTAGTTTTTTTATGGTGGTAGTCCATCCAGGGTCCATCTATCTGCCTCTATGGACATTAGGCTTTGTCAATGAAGCCAGGCTTGGTGGTGTCTGACAATGCACGAGTTGCTTGGCCTTCGGTAGCTCACAATGATTTTCCCCTATCAGAATTAGCTCTCACTGCAGAAAAGGTTAGAGACCCCTGGACTACCAAATGTATAGACACAATCTTGTGTAGACAGCAATAAGGGTAAAGGAGGACTTGAATTACTTGGCAAAGGGAGCACTTGCTGAAGTATGGAAGCAAGTAGTACTGGGGAGAACATGTGGTGATTTAAGTGAAGTGGCAAGTTGGAGCAGGGTGTGACACTCCCTTGTGTCTCCTTCCGAAACCGGGTTCAATCAATCAATCAAGGGTTTCTAAAGCGCAGCTACTCACTGGAGTGGGTCTCAAGATGCTAAGGGGGAAGGGGGATGCGCAGCTCCTAGAAGTTCACGCGTATTCGAAGAGCCAGGTCTTGAGGTTCTTCAGGAACTTGGAGAGTGTAGGTGTCTGTCGGAGGTGGAGAGGGAGGGAGTTCCATGCCGCCTTGGCCGCGAGGAGAGAGAAGGAGCGCCCTCCTGTTCTGGTCTTCTTGATGCGTGGTACCGTCGCAAGGGAGAGCTGGGCTGAGCGGAGGGATCTTTGGGGGGCGTGGAACGAGAGGCGGTGGTTCATGTAGGCGGGTCCGGTGTTGTGAAGGGCCTTGTAGGCGTGGGTGAGAAGCTTGAAGGTGATTCTCTTCTCGACGGGGAGCCAGTGTAGTGTCCGTAAGTATTGGCTGATGTGACAGTGGCGCAGTAGATTGAGGAGTAGTCTGACGGCATTCTGGAGTTTGCGGGTGAGGTTCTTGTTGATCCTGGCGTAGAGTGCGTTGCCGTAGTCCAGTCTGCTGCTGATTAGGGCGTGGGTAACGGTTTTTCTGTGTTCGAGGGAAATCCAGTTGAAGGTCTTTCTGAGTAGGCGGAGGGTGTGGTAGCAGGAAGAGGTGACAGAGTTGATCTGGCGGTCCATTTTGAGTTCAGAGTCCAGGATGATTCCGAGGTTGTGTGCGTGGTCCGTGGGGGAGGGAGGGTTGCCGGGGGCTACCAAGTGTCGTTCCAGGCGTTGGGGTGTGGGCCCACGATGAGTACTTCGGTTTTGTCCGTTTTGAGTTGTAGGCAGCTGTTCTTCATCCACCTGGCGACTGCTTCAGGAAGAATAGAGAGGAGGTGAAGTGATTCTCTAACTCCTTTAGGGATAATGTTACTAAAGGGTACAGCAGCAGATTGCCACTAGAAGACTACTTGGGTACTAAGAAGAGGTAATGGTAATCAAGAACAACATCACCAAGAAAGCATTGGAGGAGCAAAGGAGAATTAAAGGTCATCCTAAGCACATGCTCCATTAAACATGTCAACAGCATATGGAAGTCAGGGACGGCTGCAGGTTCATTGTGTAAATGTACAGTATCAGGCTTTTGGCGCCCAAGTCAGTAGCTAACTCTCTTGTGCAGTTGATTAAAAAATTCTGACTTGGACTGGGAGAAAGGGCGATTTGTATTTGGTTTAGGAAGGATTGAGACGCAGCATAAGTGGGGGACATGGATAGTAGTAAAAGCCTGTAGCAAGGCACAATATAAATCACTTTACAGTCTTCTTCGGCAATTTAGAGTAACAGCAGTATAAATACCACCTGAAAATATTCGAAACTGTTCTGAATGGGTCCAGGCAAGTTGTGATCACTTCCGATAGTTAAAATGCTTCAACTGGGGTGTCATTCAGGGAGTTTCCTGTGCTGTGAAACCGAAGCCGGGCAGGCAGATAAACGGGCCTTCCTGCCAGGGTGTCTGCTTGCCTGAAAGAAATGCAAATGTGCGCTACAAGTTAATCTGCAAATGTAAAGGATGCTCGGGAGCCGGTAATGGCTTTAATTGATCAAATCACTCGAAGCTTTGTGACGACAAAGATTTGTTCTTTTTTGAGTGGTAGTACAAAGAGTTAACAACTGAGCTGTGAAGTGCGTGCTTTTTAATTGGAATTGTATTTACATAGCGCTTACTACCCCTGAGGAGGTGTTGAAGGGACAGTTAGGTAAAACAATTGCATTACGTACAGTCTAGGTATTATTCAAATCTATATTTTGGAAACACCATGTTATTGTATAACATTTTGCGCATTTTGTAGCAGTCTATCTTATACTGTGCGTAATGCAAATTTAAAATAATGACTTGCATACATTTACAGTGCTTTCTGTCACGAGCTGTGACCTTGTAGCACTAAAAATACACAAGTCACTATTCTCCACTGCACCAACCAAGATTTAATTCCGAGGCTCTCTGGTTACACACAGACCTCTGCAGGGCATTAACTAATAGAGGTTTAATAATGTACTACAGTGCAATTCCCTCTGAGTAACCACTTTTTAAATGTATTTTTTATTTAAGCTGCCCGTTATTTTATATGTAGCTACCTGATGGTGAAAGCCCTAAAAACATACAGAATAAACTGTTCAATATTATTTCCCCACCGTAAAAATGATTTCCCGTGGGAAATGGGAGCGTTTACGGTTGCCGATAATGAGGAGTACCAGGTTCCAGAAATTTTTGTCAGGAGGGTGGTCCTTACGCCTAAAACATTTGACAGGGAGATCTCTGCATTAAAAAGTTTGAAGTGCTTGGTTTTTACTTTTTACTAATGACTGTTTGTTAGTCTAGGTCGTTATGGATCCTTAGCCTTGACAAATGTCCCTGACCGACATAGGCGGCTTACAATAGGGCAGAAACATATAGGTGTTAAGACGTTGGTCTGAGCCATTGTGCTCTCATTTCATCACATTCTTGGTTCTAGATGCACCAGAGGTTACCACCAGTGAAGGAAAAAACCCGCTTACCTCCTAGGTACTTTTAACTTTATCTGGATCCCCCTGTTTTGTCCAGGAAATGATCTTATTTAAGAACCCCCTCCCATCTAGTTTTTCTAGGAGGTTGTGTCTGCCCTGGTGGCATTGTCTTAACAGGGTGGGGAGAGGTTGCCTATGATGAAGCACAACACAATGTTGTGAGTGAGGCTCCCTCTTCCAATACGATTGGTCTTTCTTCTCCTCTTGGGCTTACCCCTATCCACGCCAGAATCTTGGTCATTTCGGTATCAGGTTTTGTATCATAAGACAGATCAAAATAGCGTTGTAGAAGCCACCACACCTTTGTGTTTTGGATCTTTACTTTGGGAGGATGTGTGGTGGCGTACACTCCCCCTCTCCTTTTGTGTTTTGGATCTTTACTTTGGGAGGATGTGTGGTGGCGTACACTCCCCCTCTCCTTTTGTGTTTTGGATCTTTACTTTGGGAGGATGTGTGGTGGCGTACACTCCCCCTCTCCTTTTGTGTTTTGGATCTTTACTTTGGGAGGATGTGTGGTGGCGTACACTCCCCCTCTCCGGAGAGGATGTGTGGTGGCGTACACTCCCCCTCTCCTTTTGTGTTTTGGATCTTTACTTTGGGAGGATGTGTGGTGGCGTACACTCCCCCTCTCCGGAGAGGATGTGTGGTGGCGTACACTCCCCCTCTCCTTTTGTGTTTTGGATCTTTACTTTGGGAGGATGTGTGGTGGCGTACACTCCCCTCTCCGGAGAGGATGTGTGGTGGCGTACACTCCCCTCTCCTTTTGTGTTTTGGATCTTTACTTTGGGAGGATGTGTGGTGGTGTACACTCCCCCTCTCCTTTTGAGTTTTGAGAGGTCAACAGGAAAACCATGAAGTTTCTGAAGGAGAAGACTATGTACTAATGTTGAGGGAATGTACGGATAAGTGTTTAAGATTTTGGAAAAGTGAACCAGCATGCCACCTTATTGTAATCTGAAGATTAATGATATTAAGTTCTGGGTCATGGCGGATTCGTGATCTCTGTACACCTTAATCAGCGAAGATGAGTTTTTGAGTTTCCCTGATGTCCTGAAAAAAAATCAAGAATAAAGCAATTTGTGGACAAGAAGTGGCTGGAGGTAGTAGGTGAGTTTGAGGCCAGCTTTTGATTCAGAGACAATAGAGCTTGTAGCGCGATGTATGGGTCAGTAGATGGTTCATGTTAATTAGAATATCAAGACCAAGGAGAGTTAGATTTGATTTTAGGTCCCAGTCATGTGAACCAGGTTTTGTTCAGAGGCAGT
Organism: Calotriton arnoldi; assembly: GCA_963921515.1. Classification (NCBI taxonomy): domain Eukaryota; kingdom Metazoa; phylum Chordata; class Amphibia; order Caudata; family Salamandridae; genus Calotriton; species Calotriton arnoldi. The sequence goes on from CAWUFW010000466.1 coordinate 3,175,950, forward strand.
GTGCTCAGTGAGAATGAAACAGTGGGTGGACAACATAGCATAACACGTGTATTTGTAAAGCGCACTTATCACCCGTGGGTCTCAAGGCGCTGAATAACAGATGTTTATTGTTACCCAACTCATTTGTACTCATTTTATCCACCTCAGATGGATGAAAGGCTGAGTGGACCCGCCGAGATTTGAACCTGTGACCATGAGGTCGAACACAGGCCCCTGCAGTGGATGCATTAGTCCACTAAGCCACCAGACCCGGCTGTAGAGTTTTACCTGTAGAGTTTTACAGATAGGATGGGTAAGTTGAAGGGTTTTGGCATAAAATAGTTCTTAAAGAGGATGACGTGTTAGAAGCTCAGGAAGGTACCTCTAGGTCTAAATTAAGAGTTGAGAAAAGAGCTGTAGAAGTTGTGTGAGATGAATATTATTGAGGAAACTAAGAGTTCAGAGGGGTTGGCTCTAGTAGTTTTGGTCCACAAGCCTCATAACTCGCTTAGGATGTGTGTCAACCTGCATGACTTGAACCGAAACATTTGGATGGATTGCCAACCACTCCCGAACATTCCTGATAACGTTGAAGTGAGAAGTGTTTACATCGGTAAATATGTCTGAGGCATGTCAGATTGAGCTGCATCATGATTTGTGTCTCTTAACATCTTTCATAACTCCTGAAGGTGTTTACAAACAGATGCAATTTGGTTTGGCATTCAGCAGTTTTTCAGAGATATATTGGAATTTGATTCAAAAGTGCACTTAGTGTGGCATTTTTTCTGGATGATATCTTGATTTGAGAACCTAAAATTACATGACGAAAGACTTGTTGAGGTGCTTACAATTCTGAGAAAAAAATGTAAAGAAAGAAAAATGTACGTTTGTTGAAGAGAGTATAGATTATTTGGATCATCATGAATCCTGTGCAGGACTAAGACCCAATGAAGAGCTATCTAATGCAATTGAAGAAGCTCTAAAACCGATCAACAAGGAATCAATTGTGATTTGTCTTTGGGATGTCAGAGTATTACTCAAGCTTTGTTTCTAGTAGTAGTAGTAATTAGCCAGTAAGGTCACTCCCTAGCATAAGCTGTTGAAGAAGAATGTGAGGCTTGGATGGTGTAAGCAGTGTGTATCTGGGTATGAGGAGTATTGTTATGGCACAAACTATTAAACATTTTGACACCCAGAATGAGGATATTATAATGACCGATAGGAGTGATTGCGAGTTGTAGTGTTACTGCAAAGAAGTGATAATGGTCACAAAGAGATTGTGCCCTTTGCATCATATACCTTGCAGGGTGCTGAGTCAACATACCCTGTGATAGAAATCGTAGCACTTGCTTTGGGGGCGCAGCACTCCCAAATATTTGTGGGGGACTTCCTTCACCCTACAAAAGGCTCAGAACTCACTCATATATTTATTCAGTAAACCGAGTGGAGGCCGTGCAACATCACAAAGTGCGAAATGGCATTTCTGTTCTCAAGAGCACCGCTATTAATTGGAGTATGTATCTGGACTTGAAAATATTGCAGGTAATTCCTTACTTCACATGCCTTTGCCTTCTGGTGAAAGTGAAGATGACTTCTCTATTGTTGAATCTGATGAAGAGGTGTTAGAAAAGAAGCATTGTTTGAAGGTGATTGGTAGAAATTTTGCGTAAAGACCATAATTTGAAGAAAGCTAAAGAGTTTATCATTGGAAGGTATCCTCAGATTAAGACATTAAGGAAATGGTAGTGTACAATCTTGATCAATTGAACTGACAGTGGATGGTGGCTTGATTAAACCGGCGGTGATACGTTGGGGGTGTCAGTGGGGATTCGAGGGAAATTACTGAAGATGGCCCACAGGACTATATTGGAGTTTAAGCCATGAAAAGAAAGGTATGCAAGGATATTTGGTGGCCAGATGAGGAGAGGGATGTTGAGCATTAGGTTAGAATTTGTAACATTTGTGTGTTGAATAGTAAGACTCAAGTTACCACAGGCCATCGTACACAGCTGTGGAAGTACCTTTGTTATTGTGGCACAAATTGGCATTAGACATTTCAGGACCGTTTGAGTTTCTAGGTAGTACCCAATAATATGCCATAGTAACAATAGAGTGTTACCAAGGGGTCGGAGGTCTGGTTTGTAGAAAATGTGTGTACTCAGACGATAATACAGTTCCTGTGTGAAGTTTCGAACAGAGAAGGGCATTCTAAAGATTTGGTCTTGGATAATGGTTCTCAATTGGTGTCAGCATGGAGAGAGGAGGTTTTAGGGAGGATAGGAATAAGGCATTCAAAGTCTTCATTTTATTGTCCCAAAAGTAAGAGTCAGCTGGAATGCTTAAATCAAGTGATTAAAGAAAGGATCCAGTTGACTTTGATAAATGGACTGGATTGGAAGAAAGTTGTACTTGATATGTTTACCCACTACTACTCACATTAGCACAGGAGTGTCACCGTTTGTGTTGCTTCGAAGAAGAGTTTCAAGTACACACTTGAACAGGCAATGGACGAATAGAGAACCAAGTTAACATGGAAAAATTGGTTTGTGTTGTGGATGTTAGAAAAGCAGCTCAAAATAAGTATAAGTTGATGTGTTGAGTTAAGGTAGGGCGTCACTGTCCGAAGGTACGGTCACGTTGTTCTGATCCTAAGGATATTTTGAGGGTATTGGATGATGTGGTTGTTGTAGTACATGGAGATGGAGTTTGGAAGAAGGACACATTTACTATTACACCAAAAGGCAAGTCGCCTTATGTGTGTGAGAAACTGGGAGTTCAAAGGAATTGAGACCTGTGGGAAACTAGGAAAAAAGTGAAATTAAACAAAAAAGTGAGGGAATATAAAGAAGCCGACACATGGAAGACAATGAGCAAACATTTTTGTGGTCTCCGTCCCAAAACATCGGAGTTTGCAATCACAAAAATGTTTTTTGCAATGTCCTAACAATTTTTTTAGGGGTCTGTAACTTTTCTCCAACTTTTAAAATAGGTTTAGAAACTGACAAGAAATTTCTATTTCGAAGGAGTGTGTTGTAGGTGTCCCTTCTAAATAGCAATTCCTATCCATATTTATCAATGTTTTAGGGCCAAAATAGCGGTTGTAAACCATTAACATTTTACAGACTCGCAATTTGTGGTGCTAACCCATTTACAAAAGGGCCAAAGGTTCTCTCCAAAGAAAAAAAAGTGAAAGTAAACTTTTCTTTTTCTTCAAGAAAAACAGGCTGCATTAAAAAAAAAAAAAGTTGACTTTCTTGAAAGACGATCACAGAACATGGTGATCTTCTGACCCCAGCAGTCCACCATCCCTGTGACACTTCCACTCAGAGTGAGTTGCAATTTGTGACCTACCTTATGAGTATTAATGAGGTAGGTCACATTGCGACCCACTCCAAACCTGGATTTTCTCAACGGGCCTATTTGTACATAGATCGATTCAGAAAATGATTTACTGGTCTCAAATTCCCACCAGTATTTTGCGACCAGTATTTAGTACATTTTGTACATCACATTTTCAATGTTCAAATTCTTTATACTTGGAGTCTGTGTTTTATTTATGTATGTTGTTAGACAGATGACAGAGAGAGCATATTTGTAAATGTTTTGTACAATGTAAAGGGGGATATGTGTTGGGTTTGTGTTAGCTAACATTCTGGAGGGTAGTATGTGCCATCATTTTTCCTTCATGCTAATGATTTATATTGTTCTTAATTGGGCTGGTTCTAAATCTTTGCTGACATTTGATAACCAAAGTTCGCCTGACAACAGCTGTCGCCTGGGATGAGAGCCGCTAGCAGTGTGTTGCTGCATCTTCACAATCCCTTGATACATTTTACTGTCAGTTTCCTGGAGGCTTGACATCCTCTCACAGGGCTAACTCCTTCAGTTGTGACATGATCAATCCATTGTCTGATTTTAGGAATTCTTAATTGCTATGATGTTCTATAAGTTCTTTTTCACACATTGTGGATGGTGCAGCTGATGTTGATCAGTTATGGCCTCATAAAGTAGAATGCCATTGCTGACCTTGATTACCCCTGGAAGTCCAGACAGTACTTCCCGTATGCAACTTCAAAACACTTTGGCAGTGTTTGTTATGTTGAAGTTTGGGTTTGTACCACTGGAGACATACATGAGCTTTGAAATTCGTTATGTACCTCCACAACTTTTGTAGGTGTAACGGGTGATGACCAGCCTAGAGCTCAATCTTTTAGAACCACTTTGGCCCACTTACCTCTGCTGCTAAACCAGACATGGTTGGCGTGATACAATGTTCCCTCTTTATTACTCAATTAGGCATTCTCATGTCTACGCAAATTCTCACCTCTCCTGGTTGTTTCAATTTGTGGGCAACAGGTATATGAAACCAATGGAGTGGGCCTCTCGGTCTTCCCAGTATTTTCTGCACCTTCAGATTTTGAGAGTTCCTTTTCAACTTGTTCATGCACAAGAGAGAGAATTCTTCCATGTCTTAGTGCTACAGGATGGACTAAGCGATCAACGTATAGCATTATGCTTTTGGCTTGGAGGCAGCTAATTTTATTGACTAAGTCAGCATATTTTTCCAGCTTGCTGTCTAGCTTGCACGTCAAAGGCAAACGTAATGAGGTGGAATGACTCACCAGCTCTATAGCCGCCATCATGTGGGTGAGAACGAACTTTACTGTAATGGAAGTTTTCAAATAGGAAACTGTTGTGATCTCAGTACCTGATGATGGTGTGCTGCCATATGTGTACTCTTTAAGTGTTGCCAGTAGTGGTGGAAACTGGTTGAGGAACTGGTAGTCATCCCACGCCAGTATTCATACTGTTGCACTTCTCTCTATGAGTGACAGAGCATTTGCAAAGGATTAGCATTGCTGGTGTGATATGTATTTTTTGTTTTTTTTGTGTGACCCAAGGCTGATACCATGTGGAAATATTCTTCTTCTTCATGATCGCCTATCCCACGTTCATCACTTTCTGGGGCACTTTGACATCGTCTGACTGTCGTGTGTGGCGCTAGATGCTTTGTTTTGATGTTGATGGATGTCCTGTAGACGAGATGATTCATGCTCCAGTCGTCCGCTCATTGACTGATTTGACTGGTTCAGTCTCGATAGGGCAGGTCGCTTGTGAGACCTCCGTGTGCGAATCTCGTGCTTCAGATAGTTTATTAGAGCGCCTTAGTGTGAGCGTGGAAGGTAGTGTCCTGTTTGGCTCTCTCAATATAAGTCTCCTCAAATCCGTTGAGTTGCAGCCTTGAATTAAATAGACATGTTTCCTCTTCTTGAAATGTCAGTTCACATGTCCTGGTAGACCGCCGAGGCATGCAAAGGATATGTTCCTGTACAGCACTTCGCTGCCTTTTTTCTAGGTTTGTGCTATGGCAATCTCACATACTTGTGTACATACAGTGCTTTATTTGTAAAAGGATGAACTCTGCTTAGATGCCCGCCTTTGGCACTATGAAGTGCCAACTCATTGATTACCTAGGCTGCGCAATCTTCAATCCACCCCAAGCCTCTTTAATCCACTATCCGACACCTCCTTTCCCTTTCTCTTGCAGGGTCCTGGTTTCTCCCTTTGTGGTGTTTTTTCAGTCTTTCTCATCCTCCTCCTTTACACTGTGTGTGTTTTTTCCCTTCTCTTGCTCTCGGGAAATGTCTCGTGAGGAAAAATGAGTGCCGGTCCCGAAAAATGAGTGACTGTGGCCCCCACCGGCACTAAATACATACATACATACATACGTACACTAATGAACACTTTTGGCAATGTGTGATGGGTTTCATAATGAATTCTTTGTAATGAGAGTTAGTCAGCGTTCTAAAGTGTTTATTCATTGCAGATGTAGCATTATAGTCATATGTTTGACCTGTGGCAGAAAATATTAGGAAGAATTTATGAGCGTATTCAACTGCCAGGTGCAGTGATTTGCAGCATTACATGGCGTAAGTAGTTGGGTTAGTCGTCAACAGGTAGTTTTCGAGGCTGGCAACCCACAAATTCCAACTTAATGGAGCAGATGTCACATCAAAAGGCGTTATGGCCACTGGAATTTTTGTGGTTTATAACATGATTACAAAATTGCAACAAAGCTCACCCTGTTGGTTTCCTCCTTATTAGTGTTGAGATGCATTTTGGAGCTGTATGTCGGAGAGAGAGTTCAGTGTTTTTATGTAGGTGTGGCAGCTGTGGGTGCTGAAGAAGTTCTCTGTGAGACGTGAAACAACAAACAAGCATATCAGACACCTTTGAGGTCAGCGGAACAGCAAGACCTTTAACAAATCAGTACCACATGTTAAGGCACATGAACAAATAAACTACAAACTAGCCTATTAGGCAACCTTGAGGTCAACCGGAATCGGAGGCTTTTAACCAATAAGCACCACATGTTGAAAAAACAAATCCAAGTGTTTGCACTTAGGTAAACGGTTCCTTTAACAGTGCTTAGCAGAGTACATGGTACCTGCCAAGCTGGAAAAAGATGATGATACAGCCAACATAGCCAGCACCCCACACCATTCGTTTTATGGACATCAATCTCATGTGTCCCGTGGCCATTCTGCCACCCTCTATAACCTCCCCCCTAAGGGGACAGAGACACTCTGGTGCCCTGTGGCAGAGATACAGCCCAAAACCAGGACGGGCAAGCCCGCACTCCATTCCTTTTCCCGTTTTTGTTTATGATGCTCTAGTGGGCTTTTTGCACCCCACCTCCTCCACCTCTCCCCAATGGGGTAGGTGGAATGGGACTACATTTACTAGTCTTCCCATGCAGGAGTGTAAAAAGACGCCCAGCCTACCTAGTAGTGCAGACCACCAGGGGAAAAATGCAAGAGGCATAGAGTGGGGGGAGAAGACCATCCAGCCTGGGGTGCCAGTCCTTCTTGGTATCAGGCCCGCCCCTGGGCTCCAGACAGTCTTTTTATCCCCATGGGTGCAGATTTGGAACTTACCGCTCTCTGCTGGCCTCTACGCCAAAACTATGCCCTTGGATTTCCCAATTTCCTGTTACTTGCCATGGGGGATGGCTTCAGTATGTTACGTCTGGGTTGTGTGGCAACCAGATAATCCTACCTAACCTGAATATTTCTGAAAACTAAATACCCAGGGAAATCCAGAGATGCATGGTTTGCGTGGATGCCAGCACATTTTCTTACCCTAAATACTCTCCAAATAAAACACCAAATAACTTCTCAGTGGCCATGGGGGATCACTCCAGTATTCAAATTCTGATTCAGCTGCATGTAGGCAATCCTACCAACCCTGGACTTTTCTCAAAACTAAATATCCAGGGAACTCAAAGTGGTGTGACTTTTGTGGATCCAGCACCTTTCCTACCCAGAATTCTCGGCGAATGTCCAAAGTATGGTATAAAACATTTTCGTCATATTTGTGACCGAAGTCTGACACTTTCAGACAACCGAAAAGATGTTACCAATTTGCATTGTCACATGTGCCCCGAGAACAAACGTCACCCCACGTATGTGGGTGGGGCCTTACGCACTTAATAGGAACGGACCAAAACTGTAACCATGTTGTTGGAAACGGGTAGCGTGGTGCAGAGCGGGAAGGCTAAACTCGGAGCATTGTGTAAAGCATCCGCGCAGCACACACAGGCGACACACCAGGCACACTACAAAAAGGAGACCACACCAGGCGGTTATGTAAAAACAAGTTTCTTTATCTAATTCAAGTCAGCATTAGATGGGGCAGATAAACTCAGTGCAACAGTAAATTCATGTCACTGTAAAACTTGAGGAATTCATGCAAGTACCTCAAGGCATTAAACCTTCATATAAGCGAAAAGACGTTAGCAACATGTGTCTTAAAACAGGTAACACTGCAGGTAATGCAGGGCATGTGTTAACATGGGCACAAGCTCATTTAGGTACATTCCATTAACAAGAAATTAGATGCTGGTATGCCCTTAACTCGGTAGGTGAAGACTTGCAGGTGATAACAGGGGCAGGGGCCCCAATCAGGTACATTCAATTCAACAAGGAGCCTAGTGCAGGCTTGCAAACATCATAGGAACAGTTCTTAACCACTTTCAGTAAGTAACCCCCCTGGCGTAGGTATACCACACCAGGAACCTTTCATGAGCATGGATTCACTTGTGTGCAGTGCACAAAGATTGACCCTTTAGAGGCAGGTAATAGCATTCAACCTAGGAACATTAGAAACACTTCTTAAGCACTTCAATAGGGCAACATCCCTTGTGTGGGCATTCAACATCAAGGTAACATTTCCTCAGAGCTCCTTCAGTAAGGCCACATCTCCTATGCATGGGTGATGGCAATGCAGGTATTAACTAATATGCAGCTGGGCAATACCTGTAGGTAATTCTCAAGTGGGGGGTTTATCACCATTTCAGGGGAGACATACTGGGCATAAGATCAGCAGCACTCAGCATTCCCCAATAGGCACCCCTACATCAGTATTAGGCGTGGAATGGGCCAGCAGGACATCCCCCATAGGGCATCACACCTGATATCAGCAGGGCACACAGGGGGGTACCTAGACTCCATACCCCAGGCTGCGGCAGATTAGTCGCTGGCGCCTCCAACAGTCTCACTCAAGTTGCAGCGGCCACTGTCCGGTGGACCGCTGTGGCAACGGAGCTGGCCCTAACGGAATTGGGGTCCCCTCGGGGACTCAGTAGTCCTAGGGGAGGCACAACTGCTCCTCAAACCGTTGCAACTGCCCACTGTCCAGCGGGGCAGTTGTAGAAAATCCGACCTGGTCCAGGGGGGCGGGCACCGACCATGCGCCCCGACACTCCCCCCAACCCCCAGGCAGCCGAGCCCCACTCACCGGGCTCCTGTGGAGGACTCCTTCGGGCAGGGGACAGGCACCGGCCTGTGCCTTGACAGTCCCCTGCTCTCCTCACTGGCGCGAGGCGGCTTCTCCCCTTCACCCGGGCCCCCTCCTGGGACCCGGGGCTTCTCTGGAAGGCTCGCGTTGCCCCGTCCTTGGGCCTCCGGCAGCACACGAGGCGGGGTAGGCTCCCGCCTCGTCCCGACTCCTCTCCTGACTTCGCCCGGGCCTCCAACAGCTCTCGGCCCGGGAACCAATGGTGTTGCGGCTTCCTGGGGGCGCGGCCGGTGACGCAGCCGGCGCCCTGGTTGCTAGGCGACGTCTCCTGCGCGCGGCAGCTCCGGGGCAGCCTAATCGGCAATCACGGCTCCTCTCATGCGGCGCCTGGGCCGCGGCGGTGATCCTGGCCACAACTTCTCCGGGCTTGGCGGCGCGAGGGCCGCAGCGGTGATTTGGCTCACAGGTAAGCGCGGGGGCCGCGGCGGTGACAGGGGCTCACAGCGCTTCCCCTCTTCACAGCGCTTCTTCCTCACAGCGCTTCTGCCTCACAGCGCTTCTTCTCCACAGCGCAGAGGCCGCGGCGGTGATTTGCGGCAATGTCAGCGTGCGGGGTGGGCTCCCGCCACGCAGCCTTCACGCGGGGTGGGCACCCGCTGGTTTAAATCATAATAACGCGGCAGCAGGCGGGGTGGGCTCCCGCGAAGGTCACAGATATGCGGGGTGGGCACCCGCTCTTCTCCTGCACACAGGGGGGATCTCCACTCCGGGATTTCCTCGGGCCCTTAAGGCAACACAGCGCTGCGGGGATACGCACGCCCCTCCATGGCACAATTATAGCGCTTGAGCCGCAAAACGCTGCAGGTGACAGCCCCTCTGTTGGCACATTAGATATAGCGCTCCCCAGGCGCTAGGGTGCAGGCAGGCACAGACAAGTACAGTAAAGCGCTCCCAAGGCGCTAGGGACCTCACAGGTCCAGGGCCCACAGAGGGGGGGGGGGTTTGTCCACGCTCCTCACCTCCTTGAGTACAGGCAGTCCCAATATGGCGCTCACGAGGCGCTAGAGGCCAGGAGACAAGTAGTGCAGGGCGAGATCAGTGGCTAGCAGGGCGGCTCACCAGTCCTGAAGCAGCAGCTCCTCGGAACGGTCATCCTCCAGTAAGGTGGCAATCCTGCCAGCACAGCAGCCTCCACTCCGGCTATGTCTCTTTATTGGCCCTGGGGACAACAGGGGGGGCAGATGGGCACAGGGGCCAGCACACAGGCCCAATGTGGCGGTACCTCCTGGCAGAGTTCCCCCTCAGTCACTTCCCCTTCACTGTCTGGACTGCTCTTGACTGACTGAGCACATGGCAGCACAGCCCCCTTTATATATGCCCCTCACCCCACCTACCAGAAAGGCTGGCAACTTCTGGAAGGTTCCCTGGGGAACCGGTCTTAACTGGTTTAGGGGAGGTGTAGAGCACCCTGGCTGCCAGGTTTCCCTCCAAAAGCTGGGAGTGCTGGGAAACCACAACTAGACCGCCACTCAATTCAGTCAGGCGGCACAAGGGCAGGCAGGAATGGCGTCCATTTTAAAAGTGACGGTGACACCATTACATAGTAGTACTCTTTTACATTTTAAACCCATGGTACAATACATAGGCTAGGGGGGAAAAAGCGAAAAATTTCTGGGAAAAAGGGCCAAGTCCAACACATGTGAAGACCACATGTACGATGATGGATTGCTTTGTCCTGTTGTGTGGGGATTCAGTGAAAGGTTCACAGTGGACTTAGACTTCAGTTCACAAAAATGGTTTATGCAGTAGAAAGAAGTGACATCATATGCACGTTGACATTAAAAAGTGAATTGCCTGTTCGTACATTGGTGAAGTTAAAGTATCTACAAGTGCAACTTTAATAACATTACAAAACTTTTATCAAAAATAGAATTATTTTAATTAGCAGACGCATATTAACTATTTTGCATTCATGAGCGCAGCCATCACTTGCCTAGATGCAGCCACCAGATGCTAAGCACGAGTCTGTGCAGTAGCAGTCTAAGATTCACAGGCGCAGCCGTCCCCCCCCACCCCAAGAATCAAACTAACAACATCAGTGGTGACCTCCTGAGAACCATTACACGAACACTGCGCCTGCACAGCACTGCCCTGACCCACTGCACTGTCCTGGGACGCTTTACGTGGTAGAATAAGTGTTGGGGTTTGATAATGGACAGAGCCAGGGCTTGGGTTCATTGGAAGCGACAGGTGTAGGGCGAGAGCAAGGTCTAGGATTAGGCTCTGGGTTAGGCTTCGAGTTATGGGTGGTGTTTGATAAAGTTTCGGTTGGGATATGTTTTATGGTTTGTGTTTAGGGTCAAGCGTTGGATTAGAGTTGATGAAGATGGATTCCTTCTTTACTAGTGAATTGCAATATATGCTTCATTACTCCGGTCGTGACCTCTGTGTAGTGCCAAATTGCTGTATTAGACCATGTTGTGGCACACGAGTGGTAGAGCACCAAGAATGCACGCGCAGTCCCAAGTGCTCGTAGATAAACCAAAATGCTTAGTCACAGCTACAGCCTCCAGTGCCCAATTATAACCCCAAATGTCAGGTGCAAACCCCAGCCTCCAGTGTCTAGTACAATCCACCCATGGCGCTGGCTCAGGGACCAGTGCTCAATGCATCATCACTGACCCAACCCCAGCCTCCAGTGTCTAGTACAATCCCCCATGGCGCTGGCTCAGGGACCAGTGCTTGGTGCATCATCACTGACCCAACCCCAGCCTCCAGTGTCTAGTACAATCCACCCATGGCGCTGGCTCAGGGACCAGTGCTTGGTGCATCATCACTGACCCAACCCCAGCCTCCAGTGTCTAGTACAATCCCCCATGGCACGGGCTCAGGGACCAGTGCTCAGTGCATCATCACTGACCCAACCCCAGCCTTGAGTGTCTAGTACAATCCCCCATGGCGCTGGCTCAGGGACCAGTGCTTGGTGCATCATCACTGACCCAACCCCAGCCTTCAGTGTCTTGTTCAATCCCCCATGGCGCTGGCTCAGGGACCAGTGCTCAATGCATCATCACTGACCCACCCCCAGCCTTCAGTGTCTAGTACAATCCACCCATGGCGCTGGCTCAGGGACCAGTGCTTGGTGCATCATCACTGACCCAACCCCAGCCTCCAGTGTCTAGTACATCCACCCATGGCGCTGGCTCAGGGACCAGTGCTTGGTGCATCATCACTGACCCAACCCCAGCCTCCAGTGTCTAGTACATCCACCCATGGCGCTGGCTCAGGGACCAGTGCTCAATGCATCATCTCTGACCCAGCCTCCAGTGTCTAGTACAATCCACCCATGGCGCTGGCTCAGGGACCAGTGCTCAATGCCTCATCACTGACCCAACCCCAGCCTCCAGTGTCTAGTACAATCCACCCATGGCGCTGGCTCAGGGACCAGTGCTCAATGCATCATCACTGACCCAACCCCAGCCTCCAGTGTCTAGTACAATCCACCCATGGCGCTGGCTCAGGGACCAGTGCTTGGTGCATCATCACTGACCCAACCCCAGCCTTCAGTGTCTTGTTCAATCCCCCATGGCGCTGGCTCAGGGACCAGTGCTCAATGCATCATCACTGACCCAACCCCAGCCTTCAGTGTCTAGTACAATCCACCCATGGCGCTGGCTCAGGGACCAGTGCTTGGTGCATCATCACTGACCCAACTCCAGCCTCCAGTGTCTAGTACATCCACCCATGGCGCTGGCTCAGGGACCAGTGCTTGGTGCATCATCACTGACCCAACCCCAGCCTCCAGTGTCTAGTACATCCACCCATGGCGCTGGCTCAGGGACCAGTGCTCAATGCATCATCTCTGACCCAACCCCAGCCTCCAGTGTCTAGTACAATCCACCCATGGCGCTGGCTCAGGGACCAGTGCTCAATGCATCATCACTGACCCAACCCCAGCCTCCAGTGTCTAGTACAATCCACCCATGGCGCTGGCTCAGGGACCAGTGCTCAATGCATCATCACTGACCCAACCCCAGCCTCCAGTGTCTAGTACAATCCACCCATGGCGCTGGCTCAGGGACCAGTGCTTGGTGCATCATCACTGACCCAACCCCAGCCTTCAGTGTCTTGTTCAATCCCCCATGGCGCTGGCTCAGGGACCAGTGCTTGGTGCATCATCACTGACCCAACTCCAGCCTCCAGTGTCTAGTACAATCCACCCATGGCGCTGGCTCAGGGACCAGTGCTCAATGCATCATCACTGACCCAACCCCAGCCTTCAGTGTCTTGTTCAATCCCCCATGGCGCTGGCTCAGGGACCAGTGCTTGGTGCATCATCACTGACCCAACCCCAGCCTCCAGTGTCTAGTACAATCCACCCATGGCGCTGGCTCAGGGACCAGTGCTCAATGCATCATCACTGACCCAACCCCAGCCTTCAGTGTCTAGTACAATCCACCCATGGCGCTGGCTCAGGGACCAGTGCTCAATGCATCATCACTGACCCAACCCCAGCCTCCAGTGTCTAGTACAATCCCCCATGGTGCAGGCTCAGGGACCAGTGCTTGGTGCATCATCACTGACCCAACCACAGCCTCCAGTGTCTAGTACAATCCCCCCTGGCGCTGGCTCAGGGACCAGTGCTTGGTGCATCATCACTGACCCAACCCCAGCCTTCAGTGTCTAGTACAATCCCCCATGGCGCTGGCTCAGGGACCAGTGCTCAATGCATCATCACTGACCCAACCCCAGCTTCCAGTTACCAGTACATCCACCATGGCGTTGGCTCAGGGACCAGTGCTCAATGCATCATCACTGACCCAACCCCAGCTTCCAGTGTCTAGTACAATCCCCCATGGTGCAGGCTCAGGGACCAGTGCTTGGTGCATCATCACTGACCCAACCCCAGCCTCCAGTGTCTAGTACAATCCCCCATGGCGCTGGCTCAGGGACCAGTGCTTGGTGCATCATCTCTGACCCAACGCCAACCTCCAGTGTGTAGTACAATCCCCCATGGCGCTGGCTCAGGGACCAGTGCTCAATGCATCATCACTGACCCAACCCCAGCCTCCAGTGTCTAGTACAATCCCCCATGGTGCAGGCTCAGGGACCAGTGCTTGGTGCATCATCACTGACCCAACCCCAGCCTCCAGTGTCTAGTACAATCCCCCATGGCGCTGGCTCAGGGACCAGTGCTTGGTGCATCATCACTGACCCAACCCCAGCCTCCAGTGTGTAGTACAATCCCCCATGGCGCTGGCTCAGGGACCAGTGCTCAATGCATCATCACTGACCCAACCCCAGCTTCCAGTTACCAGTACAATCCCCCATGGCGCTGGCTCAGGGACCAGTGCTCAATGCATCATCACTGACCCAACCCCAGCTTCCAGTTACCAGTACATCCACCATGGCGTTGGCTCAGGGACCAGTGCTCAATGCATCATCACTGACCCAACCCCAGCCTTCAGTGTCTAGTACAATCCCCCATGGCGCGGGCTCAGGGACCAGTGCTTGGTGCATCATCACTGACACAACCCCAGCCTCCAGTGTCTAGTACAATCCACCCATGGCGCTGGCTCAGGGACCAGTGCTTGGTACATCATCACTGACCCAACCCCAACCTCCAGTGTGTAGTACAATCCCCCATGGCGCTGGCTCAGGGACCAGTGCTCAATGCATCATCACTGACCCAACCCCAGCCTCCAGTGTCTAGTACAATCCCCCATGGTGCAGGCTCAGGGACCAGTGCTTGGTGCATCATCACTGACCCAACCCCAGCCTCCAGTGTCTAGTACAATCCCCCATGGCGCTGGCTCAGTGACCAGTGCTTGGTGCATCATCACTGACCCAACCCCAGCCTCCAGTGTGTAGTACAATCCCCCATGGCGCTGGCTCAGGGACCAGTGCTCAATGCATCATCACTGACCCAACCCCAGCTTCCAGTTACCAGTACATCCACCATGGCGTTGGCTCAGGGACCAGTGCTCAATGCATCATCACTGACCCAACCCCAGCCTTCAGTGTCTAGTACAATCCACCCATGGCGCTGGCTCAGGGACCAGTGCTTGGTGCATCATCACTGACACAACCCCAGCCTCCAGTGTCTAGTACAATCCACCCATGGCGCTGGCTCAGGGACCAGTGCTTGGTACATCATCACTGACCCAACCCCAACCTTCAGTGTCTAGTACAATCCCCCATGGCGCTGGCTCAGGGACCAGTGCTCAATGCATCATCACTGACCCAACCCCAGCTTCCGGTGTCTAGTACAATCCCTCATGGCGCTGGCTCAGGGACCAGTGCTCAATGCATCATCACTGACCCAACCCCAGCCTTCAGTGCCTAGTACAATCCCTCATGGCGCTGGCTCAGGGACCAGTGCTTGGTGCATCATCACTGACCCAACCCCAGCCTCCAGTGTCTAGTACAATCCACCCATGGCACTGGCTCAGGGACCAGTGCTCAATGCATCATCACTGACCCAACCCCAGCCTCCAATGTCTAGTACAATCCCCCATGGCCCGGGCTCAGGGACCAGTACTCAATGCACCATCACTGACCCAACCCCAGTGTCTAGTACAATCCCCCATGGCACGGGCTCAGGGACCATTGCTTGGTGCATCATCACTGACCCAACCCCAGCCTTCAGTGTCTAGTACATCCACCCATAGGGCAGGCTCAGTGACCAGTGCTCTGTGCATCATCCATGTCCCAGCCTCCAGTGTCTAGTACATCCAACCAAGACGCAGGCTCAGTGATCAGTGCCTCCTCTCTGACCCAACCCCAGCCTCCAGTGTCTAGAACATCCACTGATGGTGCAGGCTCAGGGACCAGTGCTCAGTGAATCATTACTGGCACAACCTAAGCCTCCAGTGTCTAGTACATCCATCCATGGTGCAGGCTCAGTGACCGGTGCTCAGTGCAGCACCGATAGCCCAACCCCAGCTTCCAGTTCATCCACCCATGGCGTAGGCTCAGTGACCAGTGCTCAGTGCATCATCCATGGCCCAACCACAGTGTCCATTTCCCAGTAGAACCTTTCCTGGAACTTGCACGGCCTCTGATGCTCAGTTCAACCTCCCGAGGTTCAGCCGACCCTCCCCTTGCCAAGGCCAGCCCCCAAAGTGCAGATGTGGCCTCCACCGCCATTCTACCAGACTCCCTACTTACCGGTGGCACTTCAACCTGCACCATAGTAAGTGGCCAAGGTGCGGTGGTGCTCAGGTGACATCCCCTTCCGCTTTCAACAGACTGCGATAAGGGCCCATCTGTTGTGCTGCAGATTGAGAAGCTGGCTGGCAGCGCTGGTTGTTTCCTCTCTAATATCTTGGTGGAAATAAACTCCCCAACTCTTTGTCAATTCCCTGGTCCCTTCACATCAAGATTGAGGCTGCTGAGGGGACAGAAGAGAGACCAGGAATTGGAGACCTTAATGATTGTTCCACTCTTGGCTGCAGAACTACATGTGATTGGCTTTTTGCGGATGGAGGAGGGACATACAAGATTGGAGAGACCAGCTCTTGTCCCCCTGAGCCGCATCCTATTAGCTGAAGAGGGGCTGAGAGTGGGACAAAGGGTGGTGATACAGAAGACAAACAAGGGTGTCGCTGTCGGGGACTTACCCACCTTCTATTCCTGATAATGCCTTCGTGACTTTAGATGTCAGCGTGCACAAGGTCATTGACGTCTGTGAAGGAGAACACACCTGCCAGTCTGCATGTGCCAGCTCCATAGTGAACATGCACCAGCTCTCCCCATCTACCTTACCTACCCCTTGGGCAGGGTCGGAAGGAGCCTGGCACTGGGGCTGCAGCTGCCCTCGTGCCAACTCATCCTCAGCATAATGTGACTGAACTGTGCTTTACAGTTGAACCTTTGTTCATCTTATTTGAAAAACCTGTAAGATTTGATTACAATGTTGGATCTGAGAAGATCAAGATAGCGCTGCCTGCCTCAAGCCATCTCTTGCTCACTAGACAGCTGTCCCTTGCTTCCTTTCACTTTGTACCCTCCCCTGTGACAGTGATGCACATGGTATGTACATGTCTTGGGAGAGTGTGAAGGTTGACCCCAGGTTTCAACCGTCCGCACTCCTGAGCCCCTCTGTTCAGCGTGCATCTTATAATCCCTGGTCACCGCTTCTCCTTTGGACATTTTATGTTTCCTCCGTGCCGATCATACATTTACAATCTCCTTTTCTGTTTTCAGGTTATCCGGTTGTCACATCTGTGTTTACACTCAGTGTAAGTGAAGAGCAGCAGATGTTTCCAGCTGAGCCAGGCGCCTCAGGTGAGCTGGTGGTGAATGTCCAGGGACGAGGGGCCCCTGGCCGAGCTCTGTGCAGATGGGGCTCTGTGAGCCCACAGTAGAGTGCTACTGAAACCACAGATATGTGCGTGACTTAGAAAGCAGAGTCCTAGCTACAAAGTAATGGTGCCCGTTACTTGAAGGGGGTTAAGATGTAGGCGCTATGGCGCAGCGGGGAAGAGTCATGAAGGACTACAAGATGCGGAGAGCGAGGTGACACATTAAGGTGAATTCAGCCTGTGTCCACATAGGTCTGGTATCGCAGTGTCAGTGTTGCTGTTCCCCATTTCAAGTGTTCTGATCATAGCAAGCTTGAGTCTCTGCTGGGGCCTCCTCGAAGCCTCTGCTTTAAAGCACCGTGTAGTCCTATTACTGTTTCTCTACAGCTGGCGACATTCTCTAAACTCCACTCCTCCGTCTCAAATACGTCAATAGTTTGAAGTGCGGAACACGATTGGGATCATATATTTGGAATTCAGAGGAATCCAGATGTGAGACCAACCCAACAAGTGGGGAGGAGCCTGTAGCTCCTCTGCAGTTCCCTTCATTTCATTCTAGGCACCTGCCCCTTCAGGGTGCCTCATCTGTCAAGGTGGCTTCAGAGCATGAAATTACTACATAAGACACGGTCTGAAGAATATTGCCCCTACAAACACTTTTTAAAGGTGTCCTAACCGACGCATAATCACTGGCCGAACGCCCTTCAGTGTATTACAGAATCAATGAGTGAACACCATCCATGTGTTACAGAATGAATGATCTAACGCCATGCGGTGTATTACAGAATGAATGATCATACACCATGCGATGGATTACAGAATGAATGATCATACACCATGCGGTGGATTACAGAATGAATGATCATACACCATGCGGTGTATTACAGAATGAATGATCATACACCATGCAGTGTATTACAGAATGAATGATCATACACCATGCGGTGGATTACAGAATGAATGATCATACACCATGCGGTGGATTACAGAATGAATGATCATACACCATGCGGTGGATTACAGAATGAATGATCAATCAATCAATCATAGCATTTGTAGAGCGCACTACATACCCGTGAGGGTCTCAAGGCGCTGGGGGGGGAGGGGTGCTGCTACTGTTCGAAGAGCCAGGTCTTGAGGAGTCTTCTGAAGGTCAGCAGGTCTTGGGTGTGCCGTAGGTGGATGGGGAGGGTGTTCCAGGTTTTGGCGGCGAGGTGGGAGAAGGATCTGCCGCCGGAGGTCGCTCTTCGGATGCGGGGGATTGTGGCGAGGGAGAGGTCGGCGGAGCGAAGCGGGCGGGGGTGTAGAGGCTGAGTCGGCTGTTGAGGTACGCTGGTCCGGTGTTGTGGAGTGCTCTGTGTGCGTGGGTGAGGGGCTTGAAGGTTATCCTCTTGCTGACGGGGAGCCAGTGCAGGTCTCTCAGGTGGGGAGTGATGTGGCTGCGGCGAGGGATGTCGAGGATCAGGCGTGCAGAGGCGTTCTGGATGCGTTGCAGCCGCTTCAGGAGTTTGGCAGAGGCTCCAGCGTAGAGGGCGTTTCCGTAGTCCAGCCTGCTGCTGACGAGGGCCTGGGTGACCGTTCTTCTCGTTTCGGTGGGGATCCACTTTTAGATCTTGCGGAGCATGCGGAGGGTGTTGAAGCAGGAGGAAGAGACGGCGTTGACCTGCTTAGTCATGGAGAGGGTGGAGTCGAGGATGACCCCTAGGTTGCGTGCGTGGTCGGTGGGTGTTGGAGCTGTTCCCAGTGCGGTCGGCCACCAGGAGTCGTCCCAGGCCGAGGGGGTGGATCCGAGGATGAGGACCTCAGTCTTGTCCGAGTTCAGCTTCAGTCGGCTGTTCCTCATCCATTCGGCGACGGCCTTCATTCCTTCCTGGAGGTTGGTTTTGGCGGTGTGGGGGTCCTTGGTGAGGGAGAGAATCAGCTGGGTGTCATCGGCGTAAGAGATGATGTTGAGATCATACACCATGCGGTGGATTACAGAATGAATGATCCTACACCATGCGGTGGATTACAGAATGAATGATCATACACCATGCGGTGTATTACAGAATGAATGATCATACACCATGCGGTGGATTACAGAATTCTTGGACAAATATCACGCAGAGTATTTCAGAATCGGCTGCCAAACAACATGGGATTTATCCCAGAATAAACAACCCAACACCATGCAATGTATTACAGCACTCTTATACGTTCATTGCTTCTAGAAGCAAATGTTGTGCACTGCTGGCCATGCTTTTCCTGATGGCTGCGGGGAGCCGGCATGCGGTGCTTTTGTCAGCAGAGGTGCTGCCTGCTCGTTGACTTATGGCGTCTGTGCTTCACTACAGGAGCTCTGATGTAGATAGCTGAAGCATCCTTCCCAGGCTTCATTCTCTGCTCATTGTTTCCCTCATCTGCTTCATGCCTTATTCCACTCGCACTAGCAGTAGGGAGGGATAATAAAACATTTCCTAGCTTGTGTGAAGGAAAGTTTCAATTCTCAAAGGGCACAGAGACAAAAATTATGCTTAACTTTCTTTTCTGGAAATCACAGCAGCTAAGTATAAAAGTACAATACCCAATATTCCAGTGCGATAGCAACAAGACATATGACCAAAATAACCGATAACAACCATAACATAGTATATAAGACATTCTCAGCACCCTTCAGTTCTCTTTCTTTGTGTGGAAAAGAAACATCTGTTCTTCCTGAAACAGTCTTCTACATCTTTACACACATTTAAATTTTGTTGTGTGCTATAAAAAAGCCTTCCCTTTCAAACCCCCCGATTGTCAGATAAATCATCTCACTTTGAAGTCAGTGAAAGAAAAGTAAACACCAAGCTCCCTGGAAGACATGTGACCTCTGTCTTTGAATGCACAGCAAATGTGACAAGAACA
The DNA here is from genome assembly GCA_963921515.1 of Calotriton arnoldi. Classification (NCBI taxonomy): domain Eukaryota; kingdom Metazoa; phylum Chordata; class Amphibia; order Caudata; family Salamandridae; genus Calotriton; species Calotriton arnoldi. The sequence continues at coordinate 3,195,920 of CAWUFW010000466.1, forward strand.
AAATTTAAAGGCCTGGGTACAGATAGCGTGCACTCATGGATGAATACAAGGAGTGATGGTAAATAGGGTATACTCCATGGGAGGGACACAGATATGCTGCACAGCCTAAAACAAATAAAGGTAGCAAATAGAAAGCCAGAAAATGTGAGTTACAAACCACAAAGCCAATGGTAAGCAACTGGCAGAATCCATTCTTAGGTCAGTTTTCAGAATGTCCTCAAGATGTCTGTAGCAACTAGACAGCTGCGCTGTCTGGTAGGCTTCGGACATTCAGTTTACACACTTGGCTCTGCCAGGATTCGGAAACTGATGTTCCGGGACAAATTGAGAACGAATCGGTGTCTGATCCTCATTATAAAATGATGCAGTGCAGCACTCTTGTCAGATGACCAGTGTGTCTCCCCCACGTTGCAGAGCCCATGCTTTATGAATTTCAGTGCCCACATACAGCGGTGGCAGTTGGAGTTTGGCAAGAATACAGGCAACACGTTGAGGCCAGAGCTCATCTAAGCCCAGAAACGCCATCATCGCCACAGCCTACAGTACCTTTGGCTTTGACTGGAATGGATGTAATTGGTCAGAAGCCACATCTATCACTGCCAGCCACTCAGAGCTTCCAGTTGAGCCAGGTTGTGTTCCACAGCTGCACTTGTCCAGCAGGTGGTAGGCATCGCAGCTGCACTGATGCGGCAGATGGTAGGCATCGCAGCTGCACGGGCCTCAGCAAGTAGTAGGCATCGCAGCTGCACGCACCACGGCAGCTGGTAGGCATCGCAGCTGCATGCGCCTCACCAGGTGGTAGGCATCGCAGCTACACGCTTCTCGGCAGGTGGTAGGCATCGCAGCTGCATGGTCCTCAGCAGATGTTAGGTATCGCAGCTGCACTTGCCCTGGCAACTGGTAGGCATTACAGCTGCACACGTCTCGTCAGGTGGTAGGCATCGCAGCTGCACGCTTCTTGGCAGGTGGTAGGCATTGCAGCTGCATGCACCTCGGCAGGTGGTAGGCATCGCAGCTGCACGCGCCTCAGCAGGTGGTAGGCATCGCAGCTGCATGGTCCTCAGCAGGTAGTACGCATCGCAGCTGCACGCAGCACGGCAGCTGGTAAGCATCACAGCTGCATGCGCCTCACCAGGTAGTAGGCATCGCAGCTGCAAGCGCCTCAGCAGGTGGTAGGCATCGCAGCTGCAAGCACCTCGGCAGGTAGTAGGCATCGCAGCTGCACGCGCCTCAGCAGGTGGTAGGCATCGTAGCTGCAAGCGCCTCAGCAGGTGGTAGGCATCGCAGCTGCAAGCGCCTCGGCAGTTGGTAGGCATCGCAGCTGCAAGCACCTCAGCAGGTGGTAGGCATCACAGCTGCAAGCGCCTCAGCAGTTGGTAGGCATCGCAGCTGCACGCTTCTTGGCAGGTGGTAGGCATCGCAGCTGCACGCTTCTTGGCAGGTGGTAGGCATCGCAGCTGCATGCGCCTCAGCGGGTGATAGGCATCGCAACTGCATGCGCCTCAGCAGGTGGTAGGCATCGCAGCTGCATGCGCCTCGGCGGGTGATAGGCATCGCAGCTGCACGCGCCTCGGCAGTTGGTAGGCATCGTAGCTGCACGCGCCTCGGCGGGTGATAGGCATCGCAGCTGCACGCGCCTCGGCAGTTGGTAGGCATCGTAGCTGCACGCGCCTCAGGTGGTAGGCATCGCAGCTGCAAGCGCCTCGGCAGGTAGTAGGCATCGCAGCTGCACCCGCCTCAGCAGGTGGTAGGCATTGTAGCTGCACGCACCTCTGCAGTTAGTAGGCATCGCAGCTGCAAGCGCCTCGGCAGTTGGTAGGCATCGAAGCTGCACGCGCCTCAGCAGTTGGTAGGCATAGAAGCTGCACGCGCCTCAGCAGTTAGTAGGCATTGCAGTTGCACGCTTCTTGGCAGGTGGTAGGCATCGCAGCTGCATGCGCTTCGGCAGGTGGTAGGCATCGCAGCTGCATGCGTCTCGGCAGGTGCTAGGCATCGCAGCTGCACGCTCCTCGGCAGGTGCTAGGCATCGCAGCTGCATGCGCCTTGGCAGGTGCTAGGCATCGCAGCTGCATGCGCCTCAGCAGGTGGTAGGTATCGCAGCTGCATGCGCCTCAGCAGGTGGTAGGCATCGCAGCTGCATGCACCTCGGCAGGTGCTAGGCATCGCAACTGCATGCGCCTCGGCAGGTGGTAGGCATCGCAACTGCATGCGCCTCGGCAGGTGGTAGGCATTGCAGCTGCATGCACCTCGGCAGGTGGTAAACATTGCAGCTGCATGCACCTCGGCAGGTGGTAAACATCGCAGCTGCACACTTCTTGGCAGGTGATGGGCATCGCAGCTGCACACGCCACGGCAGTTGGTAGGCATCACAGCTGCATGCGCCTCAGCAGGTGGTAGGCATTGCAGCGGCACACACCTCAGCAGGTCGTAGGCATCGCAGCTGAACGCTTCTTGGAAGGTGGTAGGCTTTGAGGCTGCATGCTCCTCGGCAGGTGGTAGGCTTTGCAGCTGCACTTGCCCCGGTAGCTGGTAGGCATTGCAGCTGCACACGCCTCAGCAGCTGGTAGGCATTGCAGTTGCATGCTCCTCGGCAAGTGGTAGGCATCGTAGTTGCACACACCTCAGCAGGTGGTAGGCATTGCAGCTGCACGCGCCTCGGCAGGTGGTAGACATTGCTAAAAAGTGGTAACCTGTTAGCGAAATCTGTAGGGTTAGCAGCTGTGGTCATATACTTCGATGCTAACAGTTTAAGAGACTAGATTAGGACCTGGAAGGTCCAGAGTGTTGTCTTAACAAGGCCTCTAGGCCGCAGTAGCCAAGACGAGCCATGAAGCTTAAGACCTTAGTGTAGGTTAGGGGGACATCATCTGACAGTGTATGGCACACAGCGAAGAAGGTAGGAGCAGGCGAGACCACCATCAGCCCAGGAGGTCCAGTTAATGTATGAATAGTATGAAAGGGCGTGCACGAGGACGTTAAGAGAAGGACATTTGTTATGGTTTGCAGGATGTCGCTAGTGTCCACATTTGAATGGCTGAACCAGGAAGGTGAGCAGTCCTGTAGCTGAGGACCTTGACGTTGGGGGTCAAGTGAACCAGTGTGAAAAACAGAGGCTCCTCGGTTTGTGGCTTGGTGATTACGTCGACACAGTAGTCAAAGAAAGGGAAGTTTTTGGTCTCTGGTACGGCAAGGACACAGTATATTAACTTGTACACCCGCCGAAGCTATGGTTATCGCTGTGGTAACTCAGAGGCCATGGTTGCAGGCAGAAGCACATGATGAAATGACACCTGCTGAGTGGACTCACTGGAAGACTTACCTAAGGGAACGTTGTCTTCTCTCCTGGAGGACATTCCTCACTTTCGTAGGTGGATTGGAGAGCCTGCAGGGTTAAGTCTGGGACGCAGAACCTAAACAGATACAGATGAAAATTGGTCTTTGGTGCTGAAGTAAGGCGCTGTAGTCTCACATTCGGTTTTGAGCATGAAGTGGCCTTCTTCAGGGAGGTGCTCATTTCCCCAAAGGTGCACTGTGTCTTAAGCTTGATTGGCATGTGGGAAGATATGGTGGCCATTAAAGGTTATAACTTATATTTTGTCTTTCCTCATCCCATGGGGCTGGGTTTTGTTTGGTCCTAAAGCGTATAGTTCTTTCTCTCATTTAGTCCCATACAGTCTTCCATCTTGTTTTGGTGCTGGTTCTGGTTTGGAATGGGGCTGTGCTGCACAATTGTTAATAAATGGTATTGCTGTTTCAAATCTGTTTGTTTCAGTCACTCCTGCTATGTGGCAAGATTTGCATTTGTTTTTCCATTAATGGTGCAGCAAAAGTGGCATTAACTTGAAATTCTCGCCCTTCTGTCTCGGAGAGCTCAGTGTTCTCAGGAGGAAAAGTATTAACTGCTGCAACCCTTCATTTTCGTTTTTAAGCACAGCTGCCAGGGTTTCTGATTGCTTATGTGTGACATTTCCATGGCTTCAGTGCACATACGAGTGACATTCAACTGCCAAATGTGTGATGGTTTGAGTGACACATTCTCACGAGTAATATCAAGCAAAGAAGTGCATGGAAAGAGATAAATAACAGAAATTGCACACATTTGAGCAATGAGAAGCTAAAACAAAATCTGCTGCAAAACCACTGAAATGGATGGTCACTCACATACGATCCCTAAGATAACCGTACACTGCAACGTCTCTTACACTGTGTGTAGGAAAGTAGGATCTGCTCTCATGGTGACCCACACTTTTTGCTGGTGTCCTTCTGTGTTTCTGACTAGTCTGACTGGGATCCTGCTAATCAGGACCCCAGTCACTGTTCTTCCTCCCTAAATTGGATATGGTGAGTACTTTGGAACCTTCCTAATTGGCTGCTGGTGTACCCTTGTAAGTCCCTAGTATATGGTACTAAGGTACCCAGGGCATAGGTACACCAGGGGCACCCTGGGCTGCAGCATGTATTATGCCACCCATGAGGAACCACTCAAACTGTGACTACCGGCCTGCCATTGCAGCCTGTGCGAGTTGGTGCATGCACCTCTCGCGAAAGATTAAAGTCTCCTTATATCTAACATCACTACACGTAAAACCTATAAATCACCCCTCTAGCAGGCCTTTAAGTCCCAAAGGCATGGTGCTCGGTTATAAGTGTGAGGGTGCCCCTGCATGAGCAGGACACCCCTACAACCTACGGAGCCCTTTCTCCAAGCTTTGTAAGTGAATCAACCATTACAAGACATAGGGTGGCCATGCGTCATTACGCGATGACCATCTCTAAACTGGCTGAAACTAACCTGGGCATGTTTGGTATCAAACATGTTGGAATATGCTGGAATCATACCCCAACACCGTAATCGGTGTTGGAGGTATGATTCCATCCACGGGAGGGCTCCTCCGGGGAGACCTCCATGCTCCCAGGACCGATCTTCCAGAGCCTGACAGCAGCCTAGGGCTGCTGCCGACAACAGACCGGATTCTGCCCTTTTGCTGCTGAGCCAAGGTAGAGCAGGGGAAGGTAGAACACTAGGTTTCCTGTCGCAGGGAGATGTGAACCCCTCCCAAACAGGATTTAGTGTATTGGGCCGGGGTGGGAGCGCTTGCCAGCACCACCAGACTGCTTTGAAGGGCACATTTGGTGCCCTCCTTGCATACTCCAGTTGGAACCAGTTCAGGGAGCCCATGACTCCCTCACTGGCGCGACACTGGACAAAGAACATGGGAGTAGCCTCCCCTTTGTCCAGCCCCTCCTGTGGGAGGGAACCCCTGAATCGTCCCAACCCTCACTGTTATGAGCCCCAATGTCCCCCAATATAGGCCTAGCTGCATGACCTTTTACCTACAATTGTCCTACCTTGCTCTACATAACGGCTCTGGCGCTGACCTTTTGCCTAGTTAGGTGCCGAATAAATGTCGTGTGGTTTTCTTTGAAAAACTAGCCTCATTTATTATGTATGAGGATTCTTAAAATCACAGCAGGATTACCATCTTCTGTATAATAACTCTTTACAAAAGTCACCGCTATCGTCATCCTTGGACGACAGGCCCACAGTACCATGACACATCTAGGTAGATCCCCTGAAGGTACCTTTCGGGTATATAAGCACCACATCTTCGTTGGGCAAACCAGAGGAGAAAAGGAACTTCCATGCTGTCACGCTGACACGAGACGCTGAAGTCCTTGCACGCAGACACTCCAGCACACAGCGGTCTGACATCCCTCGCGCGGTGTCAAATTCGAGACCAAGACGGGGTCCTTCGTTCTCTCCTATCAGGTAATGGGGTTGGCTCTTTCCTAGGGGTATTCTTTGCTATACATCAACATACATGCTAGGTATACATAGGTACATTTAGTTAGGGTTTGCATCTTAGGAGTACTCATGATTACTGCCATGTATCCATATGCCTGCCTATATTCACTGTTTTACCACCATGGTAGAATTCTACCTTTTATTTACTCTGTTGGTGCTTATAATCGTATATATCTGTTTCTGTCTAATGGTGGTTGCAGCACACCTATTTTATTCGTTTATTGAAAAACGCCCCCCCCGTTTATTCTGTATATCTCTCTGAGAACAAGTGAGCATGATTGACTGAGCCAAAAGTAGGACACTGTTTCCACGATCCCTGAGGGGTCAGGGTTGTCATGTTCGACAGTTGCCAGAAACTGTTCGCTCCTTGGTAAGGTTGTGGGGCTCATAGTGGCACTGTGCGCTAGCTGATCCACAGACTAACATATCCTTTGGGGGTGGCTGGAATCAGTCTGGACACCAATCCCTTAGTTTATGTTGTCTAAACCCGCAGAACCTATATATATTTGTAGGAACTACACAACATCTCCCCAGGGTACTTAAGGGCTTACCGGAGGGTGGCTCATCAGATTCATCGTGGGACACGATTCAGATCAAGATCCACGTCACTTCGACCGTCTGGGCACTCTGGACTTCGTTGGGAACCAAGACTGCACCGAGAAGGCTCCTGCTCTTTCTGTTCCGCCAGTTGTCTGCAACGTCCGTGCCTGTGTTTCATCTAGGAACCTCTACAGGCCTGGGCGCATAAAAGACACCCGAAGGAATCTCCCTTGGGGTGAAGGAATCATTCCCCTGCATCCGCAGGCACAGCAACCTCGCTGACCGGTCTGCTGATCCTGGGCTCCTCCGGACTCCGAAAAGCTCAGCAACACAGGTGGTGGTTCTTCAACTCCCTCTAGGCCTGAGCTGTCTTCTAGCAAGTCTGAAGTCAGCATCCCTTTGGAACCGCTGGGACCAAACCCCTGTGCACTGCTTCGACTTGCTGTTGCCAAGGCTTGGTGACTCTCTCCTCCAGAGATCTCCGGACTCCAAGTAGCTCCAGCCTCCAGCAACTCCTGCTCCCAAGATCACCGTCCTCACCGTATCCTCTGCACTTCGGGCCTGCATCCTTGGTGAGTTGCTCGAGGTCCTCTGCGACTCTTGTGCCTCCGGCCTATGGGTCCGTCCGATGGTCTTTTTGGCCTCCAGTGGGCTCCCCTGCTTGCTCGGGCCTACTCTGACTTGCCTGATTGTGGTGAGTCCCTTGAACCTTGCTGGTCCCGGCACTGTACCTTTTCGTCTTCTTCCATGTGTTGCTGCTGCCAAGACTTGTTGGTGCTCCCGCCAGACACCGACCCCCTGGATATTGACATCTGACGTGGGACAGCTCGTATACAATTCCTGGTCATCCACAGCGTCACCTGGTCCACGTAGCTGCAGACACAAGGGCACCGTCAACTCTCCTGTACCAGCTGACATTGGTGGGCACTCGAATCTTGTGCCTCCTGGTCACTCCTGAGTGACATAGACTCTGTCCCCTCTGCTTGCAGGTACTTTTCTTCTTGAATCCACCCTTGGATTCCACCGGACTCTTCCAGCTTCTTCGCCAGCGGCATCTTGCTTGAAGTCCTCCATTGGGGTCTACGGCAGTTCCTGACATCACTTCGTACCTATGCGCCCAGCTTCCCTGGGGCAGGTAACCTGGTCTCCTTGGTATCCACGGGTGGGGTGACTCTCGAACCATCCATCTTCCACAGGGTGTCTTCCAAGTCCTCTGGGAAGGGTCCTTTTTCATAAGAATTGCAACTGTGACTTCCCCATTGACTTACCTTGAGCACGCGGTCGTGTATCCAATTAACATACGCCCTCCATGGGGTTCCTGGGTTCTTACCTCGGGTGGTTCCTTGGTCCCCCAGCACTTCTAAGTCTTCTGGGTCCACTCTCGACTTCGGTCATTGGTCGCATTCCACTATTTTAGTATGTGGGTTGGTCTCCCTCTGGAGCCCACTGTATTTTCGTGCTGCTTACCCGTCGTATTATCTAAGTATTGTGTGTATTTTAATTATATCTCCGGGTAGGAGATATTGCATTGTGCTAGTGAGTGTCTGTAATAAATAACTATTTTTATAACTACACTGTGTGGTTCTTTTTCACTTAATCTGCACTATAAGATTAGATACTGGTAAAACGAGCAGCTTTACACTCCTCCTAGACTAAGCCTGAAGGCTGCTCTCCACAGCTACCACTTAGAGAGCTTTCTAAGGTTGTCTAAACCACTAAAATCACCTTAAGGGTTGTCTGGATTGGTGCAGGGTGCCCACTTACATAGATGTGCTTCATATACCAAGCCAGCCTCCTACACTGTGTATGATACAATTTTAAAACAATGACATGAATATTCACAGTGCTTTCAGTTACGGGCTGGGACATCATAGCACTATAATGCAGAAGCCACTATTTCCCACAGCGCAAGGACTCCTTTCTTGTTCTCTCTGGTTACAGACAAAACATGTGCAGTGATTGCATGAACAAATTGGGGTTTTATAAGTTAAAAGAGTGCACTTCCCATATCCCTTCCTTGTTTCTGTTCTGAGACCTGACCTAGGCTGCGTTGTCCGAGCTAAGGTCCATTCATTGCCTTATAGCCTCTGCGGCATCAAACTGCACCAGATATTTCTTTGGAGGCTGGCTTTGGTGCAGGGCACTAGAGCAGCACCTGGTCTCATGGGCTACTGACAGCTTGGGGTTTACAGCTGCAACTGCCACACATCGTTCATCACAAATCATTATATCATATGATTCAGTCTCTCTTTGGGGATGGAACAAGTTAGCCTAAAGCCTGACACCTTTGTGCGTCTCACGGTCTGTAATATAAATTAAGAAAAATATGCCGCTGCCTGGTGTAAACTAACTGGAATTGATGCTACTACGGTTAGAGCACATGCTGCAGAGGTCAGAGTGAAATTAAATACAGAGTCAGAGAGACTTGGAGACTGCGTGACTGACCTAGACTACCAGTCCAAAAGTGCCAGGCAGAGCTCTTCACTGGTGACAGTCTTAGTGATGCTTGATATGCTGCTCTGTTGGCATCATGCGGTGGGCACAGGGGCTCAAGGCTGCTGCTGTGAGTCAACCCAAGCGGCTCAGGAGAGACCGAGTGCATGCACTACCGGCTTTATTGTGCCAGGTGGGCAGACACTGCCCAGGACAGACCGTGTGCATTCACTGCCGGTGCCTTGTGGCACCTAGCAGACACTTCCTAGCCCGAGCAGCTCAGGGGAGACCGAGTGCATTCACTGCCGGTGTCATCCGTGCCAGGTGGGCAGACACTGCCCAGCCCAAGTGGCTCAGGAGAGGCCGAATGCATTCACTGTTGGTCTCATTGGTGCCAGGTGGGCAGACACTGACTGGCCCGAGCGGCTCCTGAGAGGCCGAATGCATTCACTGCTGGTCTCATCGGTGTCAGGTGGGCAGACTCTGCCCGGCTCAGCAGAGACCGAATGCATTCACTGCTTGAGTCATCGGTGCCAAGTGGGCAGACACTGCCCGGCTCAGCAGACACAGAGTGCACTCATTGCCAGGTGGGCAGACATTTCCCGGCCGAGCGGCTCAGGAGAGACCCGAGTGCATTCACGGCTGGTGTCTTTGGTGCCAGGTGGTCAGACACTGCCTGGTCCAAGTGGCTCAGGAGAGACTGCGTGCATTCACTGCCGGTGCCAGAGGGCAGACACTGGAGTCTGTGACAGAGCGATTCTGGGACCAGCGTGACTGGACGACAGTTGTGTGATCCATGCGCTTGCTCACAGCACCCATCCTTCCACTCATGATCCAGGCACCTGCCCACAGCAGCTATCCTGCCACTCGGCCACTCATGATCCATGCGTCTGCCCACAGCACCCATCCTTCCACTCATGATCCATGTGCCTTCCCACAGCACCCATCCTTCCACTCGGCCACTCATGATCCATGCGCCTGCTCACAGCACCCATCCTCCCACTCATGATCCATGCGCCTGCCCACAGCACCCATCCTTCCACTCATGATCCATGCTTCTGCCCACAGCACCCATCCTTCCACTCATGATCCATGCGCCTGCCCACAGCACCCATCCTTCCACTCATGATCTATGCACCTTCCCACAGCACCCATCCTTCCACTCTGCCAATCATGATCCATGTGCCTTCCCACAGCACTCATCCTTCCACTCATGATCCATGCGCCTGCCCACAGCACCCATCCTTCCACTCGGCCACTCATGATCCATGCGTCTGCCCACAGCAACCATCCTTCCACTCATGATCCATGCTTCTGCCCACAGCACCCATCCTTCCACTCATGATCCATGCGCCTGCCCACAGCACCCATCCTTCCACTCATGATCTATGCGCCTTCCCACAGCACCCATCCTTCCACTCTGCCAATCATGATCCATGTGCCTTCCCACAGCACCCATCCTTCCACTCATGATCCATGCGCCTGCCCACAGCACCCATCCTTCCACTCGGCCACTCATGATCCAGGCGTCTGTCCACAGCACCCATCCTTCCACTCATGAGCCATGTGCCTTCCCACAGCACCCATCCTTCCACTCGGCCACTCATGATCCATGCGCCTGCCCACAGCACCCATCCTTCCACTCGGCCACTCATGATCCATGCGCCTGCTCACAGCACCCATCCTTCCACTCATTATCCATGCGCCTTCCCACAGCACCAATTCTTCCACTCGGCCACTCATGATCCATGCGCCTGCTCACAGCAGCCATCCTTCCATTCGGCCACTCAAGACCCAAGCACTTGTTCACATCACCCATCCTTCCACTCGGCCACCCATGATCCATGCGCCTGCTCACAGCACCCAACCTCCCACTCATGATCCATGCGCCTGCTCACAGCACCCATCCTTCCACTCGGCCACTCATAATCCATGCGCCTGCTCACAGCACCCATCCTCCCACTCATGATCCATGCGCCTTCCCACAGCACCCATCCTTTCACTCATGATCCATGTGCCTGCCCACAGCACCCCTCCTTCCACTCTGCCACTCATGATCCATGTGCCTGCCCACAGCACCCATCCTTCCACTCGGCCACTCATGATCCATGCGCCTGCCCACAGCACCCATCCTTCCACTCATGAGCCATGCGCCTTCCCACAGCACCCATTCTTCCACTTGGCCACTCATGAACCATGCGCCTGCCCACAGCACCCATCCTTCCACTCGGCCACTCATGATCCAGGCGTCTGCCCACAGCACCCATCCTTCCACTCATGATCCATACGTCTGTCCACAGCACCCATCCTTCCACTCGGCCACTCATGATCCATGCGCCTTCCCACAGCAGCCATCCTTCCACTCGGCCACTCATGATCCATGCGCCTGCCCACAGCACCCATCCTCCCACTCATGATCCATGCGCCTTCCCACAGCACCCATCCTTTCACTCATGATCCACGCACCTGCCCACAGCACCCATCCTTCCACTCTGCCACTCATGATCCATGTGCCTGCCCACAGCAGCCATCCTTCCACTCGGCCACTCATGACCCATGCGCCTGCCCACAGCACCCATCATTCCACTCATGAGCCATGCGCCTTCCCACAGCACCCATTCTTCCACTTGGCCACTCATGAACCATGCGCCTGCCCACAGCACCCATCCTTCCACTCATGATCCATGCGCCTGCCCACAGCACCCATCCTTCCACTCATGATCCATGCTTCTGCCCACAGCACCCATCCTTCCACTCATGATCCATGCGCCTGCCCACAGCACCCATCCTTCCACTCATGATCTATGCACCTTCCCACAGCACCCATCCTTCCACTCTGCCAATCATGATCCATGTGCCTTCCCACAGCACCCATCCTTCCACTCATGATCCATGCGCCTGCCCACAGCACCCATCCTTCCACTCGGCCACTCATGATCCATCCGTCTGCCCACAGCAACCATCCTTCCACTCATGATCCATGCTTCTGCCCACAGCACCCATCCTTCCACTCATGATCCATGCGCCTGCCCACAGCACCCATCCTTCCACTCATGATCTATGCGCCTTCCCACAGCACCCATCCTTCCACTCTGCCAATCATGATCCATGTGCCTTCCCACAGCACCCATCCTTCCACTCATGATCCATGCGCCTGCCCACAGCACCCATCCTTCCACTCGGCCACTCATGATCCAGGCGTCTGTCCACAGCACCCATCCTTCCACTCATGAGCCATGTGCCTTCCCACAGCACTCATCCTTCCACTCGGCCACTCATGATCCATGCGCCTGCTCACATCACCCATCCTTCCACTCGGCCACCCATGATCCATGCGCCTGCTCACAGCACCCAACCTCCCACTCATGATCCATGCGCCTGCTCACAGCACCCATCCTTCCACTCGGCCACTCATAATCCATGCGCCTGCTCACAGCACCCATCCTCCCACTCATGATCCATGCGCCTTCCCACAGCACCCATCTTTTCACTCGTGATCCACGCACCTGCCCACAGCACCCATCCTTCCACTCTGCCACTCATGATCCATGTGCCTGCCCACAGCACCCATCCTTCCACTCGGCCACTCATGATCCATGCGCCTGCCCACAGCACCCATCCTTCCACTCATGAGCCATGCGCCTTCCCACAGCACCCATTCTTCCACTTGGCCACTCATGAACCATGCGCCTGCCCACAGCACCCATCCTCCCACTCGGCCACTCATGATCCAGGCGTCTGCCCACAGCACCCATCCTTCCACTCATGATCCATGCGCCTGCCCACAGCACCCATCCTCCCACTCATGATCCATGCGCCTTCCCACAGCACCCATTCTTTCACTCATGATCCACGCACCTGCCCACAGCACCCATCCTTCCACTCTGCCACTCATGATCCATGTGCCTGCCCACAGCAGCCATCCTTCCACTCGGCCACTCATGATCCATGCGCCTGCCCACAGCACCCATCATTCCACTCATGAGCCATGCGCCTTCCCACAGCACCCATTCTTCCACTTGGCCACTCATGAACCATGCGCCTGCCCACAGCACCCATCCTTCCACTCATGATCCATGTGCCTCCCCACAGCACCCATCCTTCCACTCGGCCACACATGATCCAGGCGTCTGCCCACAGCACCCATCCTTCCACTCATGATCCATACGTCTGTCCACAGCACCCATCCTTCCACTCGGCTACTCATGAACCAAGCACCTGCTCACAGCACCCATCCTTCCACTCGGCCACTCGTGATCCATGTGCCTGCCCACAGCACCCATCCTTCCACTCGGCCACTCATGATCCATGCGCCTGCTCACAGCACCCATCCTTCCACTTGGCCACTCATGATCCATGCACCTGCTCACAGCACCCAACCTCCCACTCATGATCCTTACGCCTGCTCACAGCACCCATCCTTCCACTCGGCCACTCATGATCTGTGCGCCTACTCAAAGCACCCATCCTTCCACTCGACCATTCATGATCCATGCACCTGCCCACAGCACCCATCCTACCACTCATGATCCATGCGCCTTCCCACAGCACCCATCCTTCCACTCATGATCCATGCGCCTTCCCACAGCACCCATCCTTCCACTCATGATCAATGCGCCTGCCCACAACACCCATCCTCCCACTCATGATCCATGCGCCTTCCCACAGCACCCATCCTTTCACTCATGATCCATGCTTCTGCCCACAGCACCCATCCTTCCACTCATGATCCATGCGCCTGCCCACAGCACCCATCCTTCCACTCATGATCCATGCGCCTTCCCACAGCACCCATCCTTTCACTCATGATCCATGCGCCTTCCCACAGCACCCATTCTTCCACTCGGCCACTCATGAACCATGCGCCTGCCCACAGCACCCATCCTTCCACTCATGATCCATGCACCTGCCCACAGCACCCATCCTTCCACTCGGCCACTGTAGGAAGCTGGCTCTCTATATACCATACCAGAGTGAGGTATAGTGGGCACAGAGTCCAGTGGAACCCCAAAGGTAGGCAGAGGTAAAGTAGATAGCACCTCACTCTCCATTTGTGGTAGTGTGGGCGAGCAGTAAGGCAGTATCAGAGGACGGTGTTAAGCATTTGTTGTACACACTCAGTCAGCAAATCAATTCACACACTCAAAGACTGAACTCCAGACCAATTGTTTTTGTATAAAAATATTCTTTTAGTTATTTTATTTTCTAGAACCAAGCAAGCCTGGCACAGGTAAGCAATAAATACTTTATAGAATTAATGCAGTTTGTAAATAGTTTGAATTGCAATTGTAAATGTACTTTGATTTGATTACAGTAAGGCTACTGATAATGCAAGGCTTTTCACAATACAGTACATATACTTGTATGTTATGTTAATGTTATGTTAAAAGACTTGTAGAGCGCATGGCTGCCCCAGCGACGGGGCGTCCCAGCGCTAAAGCCACAGCAAAAAACAGAAAGGTGGGAAAAGATGCATCTGGGGTAGATTAGGGGAAGAGCCAGGTCTTGACTGCCTTCCTAAACACCCTATGGTCTTGTAGGTTCCTGATGGTACTAGGGAGAGCATTCCAGAGAGACGCAGCTAAAGCCCGGAAAGAGCGACCACCCGCACGTGCTCTTCTAACACGGGGGGTGCATACCAAAAGTTGGTGTGATGAGCGGAGGTCACGTTCTGGTTTATAGGGGGTGAGAAGGTTGGTTAGAATGGGGGGGGCCTGGGCATGAAAAATTCTGTGAGCAATGCACAGAGATTTGAATTTAATTCTTTTTTCTACCGGGAGCCAGTGTAATTTCTGTATGTATTTGGACGTAGAGCAAGACCGCGGGAGGGCAAAGATGGAGCGAGCAGCGGCATTTTGCACCCTCTGTAATCTGGTAATGCCAACCTTGTTGGCACCCAGATACAAAGCGTTACAATAGTCCAGTCTAGAAAGGATGGTGGACTGGATGATAACTTGGCGAGTGTGAAGATCAAAGAACCCGAGCAGTGGCCTCAGGCCGCGTAAGAGACCAAAGCAGCTGCCCGCCACTAGTTTTGTCTGAGCTTGAAAGGTAAGTGCGCTGTCCAGCCACACGCCCAGATTTTTTACGGTATCTTTTGGAGTAGGAGAGATTCCCAGGGCCGAGGGCCACCATTGGTTGTTCCAGAGGTGGGTGTCCTTGCCCACCATAAGATCTCAGATTAATTAGCGTTGAGCTGCAAATAGTTGGACGTCATCCATTCAGCAATGGCCATCATGTCATCGCGGAACTTGGTGACATGCTGATCAGAGGTGTTCGGATAGTGAGATGACAAGCTGAGTGTCATCAGCATATGAGACCATAGAAAGGCCTCTGCTTTTAGCCACTTCCCACCAGGGGCTAGACATAGATATTAAATAATGTCGGACTCAGGGCAGAGCAATGGGGAACCCCATGGTTGACAAGCTGCCTCTGGGAGCCATAGGGGGGGGAGATGACTTGAAAGGATCTGTCAGCTAAAAAAGACACGAACCAGTCAAGAGCCGCGTCTCCTAGGCCAATCTCTTGAAGGTGTTGCAGCAGGATTTTGTATGATACCATGTCAAACGCGGCACTAAGATCGAGGAGAATCAAGGCGGAGGTCCGGCCCTCATCCAAAGTGCACCACAGTTGTTCAGTCACAGCCAATAAAGCGGATTCAGTGCTGTGGCCAGGCCTAAAACCATTCTGTGTCGGGTCTAGAATGTTATTAGCCTCTATAAATTTAGTAAGGATAGAGTTGATGTAAGAGTCTATGATTTTGGCAGCAAAAGGAAGAAGAGAGATTTCTAATAAAATTACAGGTAGGTTACTTTTGTGATTACTTTTCTTACACAGTGTAGTATACCTGCATACTACACTGGGACATTTCCTGTAAACAGGTAAGTAAAATCGTTTTTGTTAGTTAGTACAATTTTAAAGAATTTCTTTAGGTTTTTAAACTCGACACTTAGAAACTTTTCCAAGAAAAACAGTCAATGTTATCCTATGGAGGAAAATAGTGTTATCGGTTTTAGGGTAAGTATTCGGTAGTGGGAGTTGAGGTTCTGGGGTAGACTCAGGGGTCCCCCAGGGTCAGGGATGCACTCTCGTTACACCCTCAGCGGCACTAGGGCGGCCGGGTGCAGAGTGCTGAGGCCCAATGTTATCCAAAAGGGGATAGGGGGCCTCCGGTTGGTGGATGCTGAAGAGCCGGCCACTTGGTTGTGGGAGCAAAGCTCCTGGACTTTAGCTCAGGGCAAAAGGGGAAACAAAGTAGTGCCAAAGGTGCACCCTCAGCGGCACTAGGGCAGTCGGGTGCAGGGTGCTGTTTCGACGTCGGGCGCCCTGTTTGCAATGGGGAACCTCCGGTTTGCAAAGGCACTGCAGGCTCGGGGACGAAGGTCTTCTGGGTGCAACCACCACTTTGAGAGGCAAGTTGCGTTCTTGGTGGTTGGTTAGGCACCGTCGGTTTGGGCACCCAAGGCCGTGGGGCGTCGGGTGCAGGGGTGCCTTTTAGGTTCGGATCTTCTTACCAGCTCCTGGTCGCGGTTGGGGGGACCGTCTGGATTTAGGCTGCAGGCGTCGGCTTGAGGCAGGTCAGGGATCGCTGGATCTCTGGTCAGGATCGCTGAGGAGACCTCCTTGTGTTGTTTGCCCACTCGAGCTCGGGCCGTGGACAGAGTGGGGCGGATTTGTGGTTTCCGGCCGGGACCAGAGGTTGGAGATGAACAAATCCGGTGTTCACGGGAGACAAAGTCTTTGGGCTTGAAGGCAGACAGGTCCTCCGGGTTTCTCAAGGTTGCTGGCTGCAGGACACACTGGGATTTTGCAGGAGCAGGTTCGAGGTGGAGACAGGCCAATAGGGCTGGGGCCAAATCAGTAGGGGTCTTCCTCTTGTTAGCTTCGGCACATCTGTTTGGTCCTTCTTCTTCTTTTCTTGTTGCAGGTTCTTGTCTGACTTCTTGGTTCAGGGGTACTCCCTAAATACTGTATTTAGGGGGCATTTTAGGGGTCTCGAGGTCAGTAGCCAATGAGCTACTGACCTTAGGGTGACTACACCCTTGGTGTGCTCATCCCACGTGGGGGTGTGAGCACAATCCCTAATCCTGATTGGGGAGTGCCTGCCATCTGCAAGATGGCGGGCACTGCAGAGTGGGCTTCACCTCGCCTCCCCCACCTGAGGGGTGGAGTTGGCAGAGGTGGGCACACCTTCTGGGCTGGCTATTTGTTCCCGCCTGTCTTCCCGCTAAAAAGGAGGGGAGACAGGAAGGGGGCCTGCTCCTGATAGCAGGAGAGGCTGGGGGTCACATTACAAAGGCGGCAAGGCCTTTAAAGCTCCCCTTTTACAGATCGCTCTTCCTGGCCTGGAGGAGGTGTGAACACCTCGCCCAGGAAAGGCTTTTTTTCTGGGCTCAGGGAGCGAGGGCTCCCACCCTAGGGGTCCAGAAACATGTCTTGTGGTGGAAGGCTGGCGTGTACCAGTCAGGGAACCCACCAGAGGCTTGTCATTTTTCAGGGGGCATCTCTAAGATGCCCTCTGAGTGCATCTTTCATTAAATCCCACACTGGCATCAGTGTAGGTTTAATGTGCTGAGAAGTTTGATACCAAACTTCAGTTTTCAGTGTAGCCATTATGGTGCTGTGGAGTTCGTAATGACAAACTCCCAGCACCATATACTCTTAATGGCAGCACTGCACTTACAATTCTAAGAATTGACTTAGACACTGTAGGGGTACAGGGCTCATGCACCTGTTTCCTCACCACTGGTATAGTGCACCCAGCTAGAGGGGTGACTGATCTATGCCAGGGCAGTGGGTTGTAGGCATGGCACACAGGGATGTGTGCCATGTCGACTCTTCACTTTGTTCTGCACCAAAACACGCAGCCTGCAAAGGCAGTGTGTGAGTGTAAAGGTTCAGGGCCTCTAAGGGTGGCACAATAAGTGCTGCAGCCCTTAGAGGCCTTCCCTGGTCACAGAGCCCTGGGTACCTGTGGTACCATTTACCAGGGGCTGACCTGTGGCCAGAGAGTGCCAATTGGGTGTACAAGGTACAGTTTTGGGGAAAGAACACAGGCCCTGGGAACCTGATTGGCAGGGACCCAGGGCACATCAAGTCAAAGTGCATCAGTAGTCTGGCAAAAGGTGGGGGGGTTACTGCAACAGAAACCCAGCTTCTCACAGCCACTCATGATCCATACGCCTGCCCACAGTACCCATCCTTCCACTCATGATCCATGCGCCTGCCCACAGCAGCCATCCTTCCACTCCGCCACTCGTGATCCATGTGCCTGCCCACAGCACCCATCCTTCCACTCATGATCCATGCGCCTGCCCACAGCACCCATCCTTCCACTCATGATCCAAGCACCTGTGCACATCACCCATCCTTCCACTCATGATCCAAGCACCTGTGCACATCACCCATCCTTCCACTCGGCCTTACCTCCCTTCATTATTCATTTCATACCTACCTACACTCAGTATCCGCGTACACTCATGAGGGAGTGTTGGACCGCATGCAAGAGTCCTGTGCCCAGCTCTTCTGTCTCCACCACACTCTGGAACTGAAACTCAGGCCCTCTACAGGACTGAGCAGCTACCATCAGACCTTTGTGTCACCTGCAGTCACCCCAGCCAGTAGGCCGATGGCTCCAGAAGAAGGGTTAGTGTTGGACCCAGGAATAGCACAGACCATCACCCTAGGCCTTCCAGCTCTGACACAGGCCTGGATCCGAGGCAATCACCAGTAACGTATCCACTGTTGCTCTGCTCCATGAACCACCACCATCCTCCCTCACTACACTGCACAAACCTTGTGCTTGTGGGAGAGCTAAAGCTTCTTAATATTGTAAAGAAACTCCTGTGATGATATTATATGCAGCCTGAGGAGGGAAATACACTGTGGGAAAGTGGTTTGTGATTAGAGCTAGTTTTGATGACCTGCGTCTGACTCGCCATTCTGTTTCTTGCCAGGTTATTTTACTCAAGCTATTTTTTTGTACAACAAAGAGACCTCAATGCTTGGACTTAAAGGTCTTCAGGAATGTAGAGTACTTTTTATTTGTAGAATATTGTCCTACCTTTCTCTGTCAACACTGCCTCCTTAGACTCTTCGTCAGCACTCCTGCGGACCACCAACCTGACCAATGTCCCTGCTCCCTTTTTGTCCCATCCTCATATCATCTTTTTTAGTTGGGTACCCTGTGGTGGTTGTTGGGAAATCTGAGACTCCACCCCCTGAATCTCTTGGGCTAAGATATGCCCCTGGATTTCCTCCAGTTAAACTAGAACTCAAGTCAGTTTTAACATCATGAACTTGGCCTTAGCCTGGTCATAAGAAAACACAAGTGCAGTCTGTGGAAATACTTTACATCTTGAAGCTATTAAAATGTATAAGGCACTAAGTCCATGCATGTCTTTTTAAGACTTTGAGAACCCACTGGGACAACCAGCGCGCTGCCTCCCATCTATTCAGGCTCTGTCACCATAGAACCTGACTCTCCTGCACTGGCAGGCATCGCCCTTCCTTTCTGTAGGAAATTAGCTCTGCCCTTTACATGCTTGCTTTTTTGCCCTCTGGACTTTAACCTATTGATCTGATGTAAAAAGTGTGGTGTCCATCAGCTCAGATGTGTGTTCTTCTGGCCTTGCAAACTGTCAAGGCCCAAGGCACCTGGTGGCTACTGGTGCACCAGTCGACTGGGTGGAACCTGCCCCAAAATGATGTATATTTGTAGAACTTCCCTGCTCAGATCCTTCGCAAAATACTCCCTGCAAGACAAAAAAGCACACTTCTGATAAGGCAGAATCTCGTTAAACACAAACCCGAAACCATGTTATAATACAGTATCGGTCCCAAGTGACTTCTCTTGAGCAGTCTTTCTCCTCTGTTTTTCTCCAGTTCTGTAGTCTTAAGTAGTTCCCCGCGAGGAAGGTTAAACCTCCTGCCGCACTCTCTGATCCTTTCCTTCATTCACCATTTCATTTTGTTAATCTCATCTGTCTCTGTTCTCTTCTTAATTTCTATTTATTTCCTGGTCATAATGTACTCCACCTCCTAGGAAAACCTTTCTTGCATGATTCTTTCCCAGCTTTCATCTTATTTCAGTGAGAATACTAATAAGATTATGAAAATTATCAGGTAATAAAAAATACTTCTTTATATCAATCAATCAATCAATCACAGAATTTGTAAAGCGCACTACTTACCCGCGAGGGTCTCAAGGCGCTGGGGGAGAAAAAAAGGGGGGGGTGCTGCTACTGGTCGAACAACCAGGTCTTGAGTAGCCCCCTGAAGGTCAGCAGGTCTTGGGTCTGTCGTAGGCTTAGTGGAAGGGTGTTCCAGGTCTTGGCGGCGAGGTGGGAGAAGGATCTGCCGCCGGTGGTGGTTCTTCGAATGCGAGGGACGGTGGCGAGGGAGAGGTCGGCGGAGCGGAGTTGGCGGTTGGGGACGTAGAAGAGGGGTCGTCTGTTGAGGTAGGCTGGGCCAGTCTTGTGGAGTGCCTTGTGTGCGTGGATGAGGAGTTTGAAGGAGATTCTCCTGTCGACGGGGAGCCAGTGCAGGTTCCTCAGGTGGGGAGTGATGTGGCTGTGGCGTGGTACATCGAGGATCAGGCGTGCGGAGGCGTTTTGTATGCGTTGCAGTCGCTTGATGAGCTTGGCCGGGGCTCCCGCGTAGAGGGCGTTCCCATAGTCGAGTCTGCTGCTGACGAGGGCCTGGGTGACTGTTCTTCTCGTGTCTGTCGGGATCCACCTGTAGATCTTGCGAAGCATGCGGAGCGTGTTGAAGCAGGAGGATGAGACTGCGTTGACTTGCTTGGCCATGGAGAGCGTTGAGTCGAGGATGACTCCCAGGTTGCGTGCGTGGTCGGTGGGTGTCGGGGCTGCTCCCAGCGTCGTTGGCCACCAGGAGTCGTCCCATGAGGGGTTGGAGCCGAGGATGAGCAAGTTACATACATTGAAATGTCTCTATTTGCTTCGAGGTTTGTTTGAGGGTTATGGACCATCCCACTTGAGCCATTGGATACATTCACTTTGAGTAACTGCAAGTTTTAGACACTTGAATCCTCAGTAAGTGTTTTTCCCTATGCGCAGTAGGATGTCATGAACTATTTCCATAGCACTGAAGACATTTATTGTAAGTTGCAATGTTGACTCACCACTATCAACCAGGTTTGGTATATTTATTTATCCTTTAAAAGTACAAGGCATTCGAGGAGCAAGAGTGTACATGCACATTTCTAGATTTAAGCCACACCTCCTCAGCTCTCTGTTCCCATTGCACTCTTCTGTGAGGGCCTCTGTTGGTAGTATAACGGTACTGCGTCATTTCATCTACATTGTAGTCTTCTGTGAGGCCCTTTGTTGGTTTTATAGTGCCACAAGTTTTCCATCTATGTTGTACTCTTCTCTAAGAACATATTTTGGTTATATAGTCCAGCTTCAGGTTTTAGGCAATTGTATGTTCTATAGAGGATATCTATCAGCTGTATAGGAAAACTGCATCTTTCCCGGTCCTCGCTTAGTTGCCACTCATGTCGCTCCAGGTAAAGGAAGGACCGGCCGTTTACATGTTTTGGTTGTGTGGACAGTCATGTCTCCTAGTCCGCCGATGACAAAAAAATTCCTTCTGCAATCCAAAACAAAAAATTGCTTTGTATACACACTTGGTGAAAGTGACGAAGAATTAAATATGTGATGACAGCCCGCTTTTGAGATATAAAATATCTCCTCATGTATTCCACAAAAAGCAACAGGACACACATAGGCTGATAGAAAGACGTGAGGGTAAAATGCTACTGTGGGATGATGTAAAATGTGTTTAACTATGTCTCAAATCAGTAGTGGAAGAAGGCCAGCCTGAAGCCCCTCTCTATATGTATGGAGTAAGACATGCTTGCCAAAATAGTGCCAGTACCCTTACACGCCAAACCTAATGCTGGTGAATACACGGTTGCACATGAAACCTAAAAACACACATACATTTTCATTTTGTATTAAATGTACAATACATACAATATTGCCATATAAGGCATGCCTATTGGCTTTGCTAATGTCTCTTTTCAGTGTCACTAATTTGTAAACTAATACTATCTCATGCTTTGGACTGTCCATGTGACATTTATAAAGGTCTTTCTGTCACCTCTGGAGTGGCCTACTCAAAACAAGTGTTCTTGTTAACAAACTGCCATCAAAAGTGGACACCTTCCGAATTCTTTACCCCAAACCATTAGGCTTAGACCCACTCGTTTACTGCTTGTGGGCTCTGTGTCACTCTCCTTCCGTCCAATCCTATCCTGACTACAACATCTGCCTATCATCTGGAATTGGTCTTCAGCACTTCCTTTTGGTGTTCACACTGTACTCATTTTTTTCTGTAATGTTATAAATTACACACAAGTTGGTATTCCCTCACTGTATCATCTCTAAACATATCTGACATGGAGTATTGTTCTTCCTTTTTTGTTTGCCATTTCTACTTTTTTTTTATTGGAGTATTCTAAACTCTGCAAGCTGTCATCAGTTCAACTAACCTTCTCCAGTCACTACCCCTTACCTACCTTTCCTGCTTTGGATTAATTTCTGTTTTTGAAACCATTCTGTATGTATTGTATTTGCAGCCGCGCGTCTTAACTTTCTGCTCATGTGAACCTCTGCTCCAATTCTCTCGGAATTTACTTATTGCTCCTGCTTCTTTTTTATACTGTATCTTGGGTGCACTCATTCCCCGTAGATTTCTCACCTATTTGAAATTGGCTTCCTAACTTTGTTTTGTACTGATCTTCAAACTTGTTTTCTTACTTCAGTCTGTTCTAATAATTTCATTTTTATAAATTATACGAATTACTGGTTCACATTTTTGTGTGCAGTTACTTTTATCAGATTTCTGTTTTTGTAAATGGTATTTAACCTTACCTGTGTAGTTTATTAAATAATTTATTAGAGGAATAACTCCTAATATCTTGTAATACGACATGTATTTTTCCCATGAATGTGACTGTAATCTCTATCCAACAGGGAACGAATACAACAACAAGAACAGATATGCAGACTATATTCAAGCACTGGAACCATGTGATGTGTTCTCAGAAAATCCTGGTCCCCTTTGTACGAAGCAGAACAAAACAAGCAAAGGCGAGTTACAAACTGGAAACCAAGAAAGTCTATTCAAGGAATGGGAAACAGGCGCCCGAAAATCAACAACATTGACCAAACTAGAGCGAAATCATAAAGTACATAAAGATTATGCATGTTCTGAATGTGGGAAGAAATTCAAACATTTTCCATCACTACACGTACACCAGCGGATGCACACCGGTGATAAAAAGCACCCAGGCGTTTATGAGTACTCCAGTGCACGTTCTGAGTGTGGGAAGGTTTTTGGTCATATACCACACCTAATCACACTTCCACAAATGCAGCTGGGTGGAAACCACTATCCATGTTTGGTATGTGGGAAGAGTTTTAGTAACTCCTCGTCATTGCTAGTACACCAACGAATACATACTGGCGAGAAGCCATATTTTTGCTTGGACTGTGATATGAGTTTCAAACAACTGTCACAACTAATTCAGCATCAACGAAAACACACAGATGAGAAACCATACTCGTGTACTGAATGTGAGAAAAGATTCAGACAACAATCACAATTAAAACAACATCAGCGAATACACACAGGCGAGAAACCATACCAATGCACTGAATGTGAGAAGAGATTCAGACAACAATCACACTTAATCCATCATCATCGAACACACACGCTTGAAAAACCATACCAGTGTAGGGAGTGTGAGAAGACATTTAATCGAAACTCACACCTGATCTTACATACACAAAAGCAACACAAAGTAATAGCTCCACAGTGTATAAAGATTGAGTTTGCTCCTTAAAAAAAACATCACCTTAGCGGAAAAAGTACAAAATATTGAAATTGAAAGGACAGAGAGAGATACACATAACTTTAAATAGAATAATTTGTAATAAAAATCCAAAACACATCGAATGCTACCACATTAAAACTAGTTCTGAAAATCTCTCCAGTAGCACACAAAACATGTCATTCTAGAAAACAACTTGGGTTGTGTGCTGGCCTACCCATTTAGAGTCTTAGTTTGGCACAACATATGTAGCCCATCTGATAAAAACAATAATACCCACCATCTAATATACAAAAGATAACATATCAACATTTTTACACTGAGAACAAATGGCCTTAGATAAACTGACTGCAGCTAGTCTTGGGCTACGCTGTGCAACGTTACTAGCACCACACCAGTAGCCTCTGGACACAACCGTAAGACATGTACAATGGCATATGAAGCTCAAGTTGAAAAGGCCATCTCTTGCGGGTCTTTCCTATGGCACAATAGTTTTTAATCACCTAACGTTTAATAACAGTGTGCTGGTGCACTGTAGGGCCAAGACTCAAGGTCGCAGCCTTGTACAGCATTTTCGACACTTGAGAGTGACATACAAGTGAGCTGCTTGAGTAACCAGACTTAGCTCAGGGCACTAGCGAGGTAGATTTTTTCTCTCAATCAGGACGTTTCTGCAGTGTATACTACAAATCTGCTCAGACAAAATGAAATGAAGGGGCTGGTTTATATGTTGGCAAAGACGGCGGAGTATCCCTACCGCCAACGTAATGGTCCGCCCGCCCTATTTAAATGTGGGCGAACTTTTGGTGTAACCACGGTGGAGACTGCTCCGTCTCAACCATGGGTACACCCCTCCAACAGCCTGACGGATTAGGAGCTGTCGGAGGCTGACCGCTATATTCGCCCACCTAATTTAGATCGGTGGACATATCAGGTCAATTTTCACTGCCAGGGAAATCCTGGCCTTCAGGGCAGTGAAAAATGTCTAATGCACCCACCTCGCCATGGGAGATAACTCCCATGGTGAGGGGACCATTTTTTCCCCCCAAAAAGGAAAATCTTGGGTTGGGATTTTTTTCTTCAAAATTAACAAAGTTTGTAACTTTGCTGTACGGCTCCATCATAGTTGATAGAGCCACACATCAAAGTTACAATGCATTCACAGGAACCGCCTTGACGACGGTTCCTGTGAATGCCAGAAATGACCGTCGGCTCGACAGACATTTCTAAATTTGGTTGTCAGGACCTCTGCCAGGGAGACGGGCTAATTTTTTCCGTCGCCCTAGCGGAAGACAGCCTGACCTCCAAAATATAAATATGGCCTTAAATTCTCATGGCCATTTGAACTCTGAGGCGGAACATAACACGATGTTTGTGTTTCTAATTGCACAAGAGTCAGACTGCCATTTATGGAGATACTTCACAGGCCAAGATAGATATGTAGGAGACGAGGTAGATGCCAGTGGCATACTCGGAGCAGTCAGGGTACAGACACACTAGACCCTTTCAGAGGGCGACCTGCGTAAAGGATATTTACTGTATGAGAGAGCTCCAAAAAAAGGAATTGGCACAAGCGGGGAAAAACATACAAAGAGCAATTCAGAAAATTGAACAGAACAGAAGCAAAACCAAGTTTGGATGATAAGCAAATGCAGTGGAAAATACAAGAATACAGTAACGTCTTGTTGGTGAGGAATTTACACGTGAATGCTTATGAAAAGCAGAAGAGTATAGTTATTCTTTTACATATTTTATATTGAATGTTAAAACAACATTTAACACAAATTATTCAGTCTATATCATTATTGTATTCTATTCCAACTATAGAGAAAAAATTAAAAACAGAGGGAAAAGACAAAAAATCGAAAAGGGGAGAGTGTAATCAGTAGAAGGAGGGGGTTGAGGGGCAGTAAGAGCAAGCGTAGCCCTAGGAAGACCAGGGCGGTCAAACAAAGGTGTCCTTCCTAAGAGCCTGGAGACGTGACCCAGATAAAGAAAGGAAAAACAATACATCTCACCTGTCAGACACTCATCATCAAATATGGAACTGAACAGTTTTGAGGAACTACACAATGAGCACAGCAGAAGCAGCCAACGTGTGTCTCCTACTGAAAAATCTGCATTGGTTCCTGGTATATCCTGTAGGACATGGTTCTCCAACCTTTTCTAATAAGAGCTTCTTGTAAACAGTGAACATTATCCCAAGAGAGTCATGTTGTAACAGTGCCTACAGTAGACAAGTTTACAATAGTGGCCACCCTATGCAAGATTACCAGCAGTGCCCACCTCAGTGCATCACGCAGGGCTGTCACCGGTGACGTGAAAAGGGATTGTCGATTTGGAATGCTTTGCATGGGTGATACATGCCAGAGCTGCAGTGCCCTGGCACCAAGGTAATCGTATTACTAAGTCTCCCCAGCACCGCATGATTTACCACTCAAATAGATTTTAAAATATTTTAGAAATTCACTGATTCTTCCCCAAACATCTGCTTATGAGTTCTGAAAATGCACAGACCTTTGTCTTGAATACACACATTTTAATGTTGCTATAAATACATGAATTCAGCTACACAAAAGCTTCTAATTTACTAGGCTCAGCAGTACACAGGAGAGGGGCTTCCAGGGAGCTGGAGAGCTGGCAGTAGCCCACGAGCTGCTCGTTGGAGAAGCCGGTTCTAGAATCATGTTACTTTGGTATTTAAATGCTCAAACGATTTAGGTACAGATGTGTTAGATGCTTCGACAGCTGTATTGTAAAATAAACTTGCTTCTTGGAATAGGGAACTATGCATTTTATCATGAGTTTTCATTTGAGATTTCTAGTTTCCAATATTGCTGTATTCTAACTTTGAGCTGATGTGTATGTTTGATGCACTGGGAGGGAAGTTAGTAAAGAAACAAAGCCAAATTGAATAAAAAAAACAATTGAAAGACATTACCTGGTGGTTTATAACATAATTGGAACTGCATCTCCTAGGAGAAAGAAAAATGAAGTGAAAAACCCAAGATTGCTGTAAACTGGAGGGCAGAGGACAAGATGAAGTGCTTGGTTTCGAGGACAAAAGCGTTAAAGTTAGAAAGCGGGCGCATTCCCTAAGATAGAAATGACATTGCTAATACTGTGTGTGAAGTACCTACAAGTTCGAGATGTAAATAGGTTCGGTCAGCTCAAGGAAACAGTGCGTGAGAAACCGAAGCGGACATGGTTTGAAGGGACTTCAGTGTCCTTCTGTCATTGGCCAATCATGAGAAGGAAAGACCCTGAATCTCAGGTCCTTGTATTCAAAATGCCCAGAAGGAGCCAAATGTTTTCACATGAAACACCCCAGAATTACACACAAGCTACAGAAACAGCCCCCACTTAATATATGAAACAGGGCATAGTGTAATACTCCGTGTGTAGATCTCAGTTGAATGTCCAGGTTTTGTCACCTCTCCTAATCGTGATCACTCTGGTGCCACTGAGCACCTCGACAAATGACCCTGGATGTTGGTTTGATGAATTGAAGAAAGCCAGTGACCTGTGAAGACATCACGTCTGCTCCACGTCAGTGACCTAGAAGTGCACATCTCAAGAGGTGGTCTTCAGAGAACAGCTGCCTTCAAACCGTAAAACTCTTCTCCTGTGGAGTTAGGATGGAGGTGGCTTTTTGTATATTGTGCTTTGGTTGTGTTGACGAGGTGCAGTATTCTACCTGGAGCCTTCTGCTCTGAACCATTACAGGTGGGACAGGTAGGCTGAGATCTCTGGATCCAGGGGCACGGGCCCTGCCTCACTGGGTGCAGATGCTCACCTGTAGACACTACTGCAAACCAAAAAACTCTGGGTCCAGGGGCACAGGCTGGCCTCACTGGGTGCAGACACTGACCTGTTGACACTACAGCAGACCTGATAACTCTGGGTCCAGAGCCTCAGGCCTCACTGCGTGCAGATGGTGACCTGTAGACACTACTGCAGACCCGATAACTCTGGGTCCAGGGGCACAGGCTGGTCTCACTGGGTGTAGATGCTATCCTGTAGACACTACTGCAGACCTGATAACTCTGGGTCCAGAGCCTCGGGCCCGGCCTCGCTGGGTGCAGTGCTAACCTGTTGACACTACGGCAGACCTAATAACTCTGGGTCCAGGGGCTCGGGCCCCGCCTCACTGGGTGCAGATGCTCACCTGCTGACACTACTGCAGACCTAATAACTCTGGGTCCAGGGGCTCAGTCCTGGCCTCACTGGGTGCAGTGCTAACCTGTAGACACGACTGCAGACCAGAAAACTCTGGGTCCAGAGCCTCAGGCCTCACTGGGTGCAGTGCTCACCTGTAGACACTACTGCAGACCAGAAAACTCTGGGTCCAGGGGCACAGGCTGGCCTCACTGGGTGCAGACGCTCACCTGTAGACACTACTGCAGACCTGATAATTCTGGGTCCAGGGGCACAGGCCCGGCTTCACTGGGTGCAGACGCTCACCTGTAGACACTACTGCAGACCTGATAACTCTGGGTCCAGGGGCACAGGCCCGGTCTCACTGGGTGAAGATGCTGACCTGTTGACACTACTGCAGACCCGATAACTCTGGGTCCAGGGGCGCAGGCCCGGCCTCACTGGGTGAAGATGCTGACTTGTTGACACTACTGCAGACCCGATAACTCTGCGTCCAGAGCCTCAGGCCTCACTGGGTGCAGTGCTCACCTGTAGACACTACTGCAGACCTGATAACTTTGGGTCCAGGGGCACAGGCCAGCCTCACTGGGTGCAGCTGCTCACCTGTAGACACTACTGCAGACCTGATAACTCTGGGTCCAGAGACCAGGCCCGGCCTCACTGGGTTTAGATGCTGACCTGTAGACACTACTGCAGACCTGATAACTCTGGGTCCAGAGACCAGGCCCGGCCTCACTGGGTTTAGATGCTGACCTGTTGACACTACTGCAGACCTGATAACTCTGGGTCCAGGGGCACAGGCCGGCCTCACTGGGTGCAGATGCTCACCTGTAGACACTAATGCAGACCTGATAACTCTGGGTCTAGAGACCAGGCCTGGCCTCACTGGGTGTAGATGCTGACCTGTTGACACTACTGCAGACCTGATAACTCTGGGTCCAGAGACCAGGCCCGGCCTCACTGGGTTTAGATGCTGACCTGTAGACACTACTGCAGACCTGATAACTCTGGGTCCAGAGGCTCGGGCCCGGCCTCACTGGGTGTAGATGCTGACCTGTTGACACTACTGCACACCTGATAACTCTGGGTCCAGAGGCCCGGCCTCACTGGGTGTAGATGCTCACCTGTTGACACTACTGCAGACCCAATAACTGGGTCCAGGGGCTCGGGCCCGGCCTCACTGGGTGCAGTGCTCACCTGTAGACACTACTGCAGACCTGATAACTCTTGGTCCAGAGCCTCAGGCCCAGCCTCACTGGGTGCAGATGCTCACCTGCTGACACTACTGCAGACCAGAAAACTCTTGGTCCAGGGGCACAGGCCGGCCTCACTGGGTGCAGATGCTCACCTGTAGACACTACTGCAGACCTGATAACTCTGGGTCCAGAGGCTCGGGCCCGGCCTCACTGGGTGTAGATGCTGACCTCTTGACACTACTGCACACCTGATAAATCTGGGTCCAGAGGCCAGGCCCGGCCTCGCTGGGAGTAGATGCTGACCTGTAGACACTACTGCAGACCAGATAACTCTGGGTCCAGGGACACAGGCCCGCCTCACTGGCTGCAGATGCTCACCTGCTGACACTACTGCAGACCTGATAACTCTGGGTCCAGGGACACAGGCCGGCCTCACTGGGTGCAGATGCTCACCTGTTGACACTACTGCAGACCCAATAACTCTGGGTCCAGGGGCTCGGGCCCGGCCTCACTGGGTGCAGTGCTCACCTGTAGACACTACTGCAGACCTGATAACTATTGGTCCAGAGCCTCAGGCCCAGCCTCACTGGGTGCAGATGCTCACCTGCTGACACTACTGCAGACCAGAAAACTCTGGGTCCAGGGGCACAGGCCGGCCTCACTGGGTGCAGATGCTCACCTGTAGACACTACTGCAGACCTGATAACTCTGGGTCTAGAGACCAGGCCTGGCCTCACTGGGTGTAGATGCTGACCTGTTGACACTACTGCAGACCTGATAACTCTGGGTCCAGAGACCAGGCCCGGCCTCACTGGGTTTAGATGCTGACCTGTAGAAACTACTGCAGACCTGATAACTCTGGGTCCAGGGACACAGGCCCGGCCTCACTGGGTGTAGATGCTGACCTGTTGACACTACTGCACACCTGATAACTCTGGGTCCAGAGGCCCGGCCTCGCTGGGAGTAGATGCTGACCTGTAGACACTACTGCAGACCTGATAACTCTGGGTCCAGGGACACAGGCCCGGCCTCACTGGGTGCAGATGCTCACCTCGTTCAGTCCATGACTCTGTGATACTCACTCCAGGACAGAGACCTCCAGAGCACTGGTGCCTTACCTGTACACAGACCTCCTGGGTTAGGAGGCGAGCAGCTGGGACAGAGACCCCCAGAGCACTGGTGCCTTCCCTGTACACAGACCTCCTGGGTCACTGGTGTCTTCCCTGTACACAGACCTCCTGGGTTAGGAGACGAGCACCTCCTGGTGTCTTCCCTGTACACAGACCTCCTGGGTTAGGAGGCGAGCACCTGGGGCAGAGACCCCCAGAGCACTGGTGTCTTCCCTGTACACAGACCTCCTGGGTTAGGAGGCGAGCAGCTGGGGCAGAGACCCCCAGAGCACTGGTGCCTTCCCTGTACACAGACCTCCTGGGTTAGGAGGCGAACAGCTGGTGCAGACCCCCAGAGCACTGGTGCCTTCCCTGTACACAGACCTCCTGGGTTAGGAGGCGAGCAGCTGGGGCAGAGACCCCCAGAGCACTGGTGCTTTTCTTGTACACAGACTCCCTGGGTTAGGAGATGAGCAGCTGGGGCAGAGACCCCCAGAGCACTGGTGTCTTCCCTGTACACAGACCTCCTGGGTTAGGAGGCGAGCAGCTGGGGCAGAGACCGCCAGAGCACCGGTGCCTTCCCTGTACACAGACCCCCTGGGTTAGGAGATGAGCAGCTTATGCAGAGCACCGGTGCCTTCCCTGTACAGAGACCTCCTCGGTTATGAGATGAGCAGCTGGGGCAGAGACCCCCAGAGCACTGGTGCTTTTCTTGTACACAGACTCCCTGGGTTAGGAGGCGAGCAGCTGGGGCAGAGACCCCCAGAGCACCGGTGCCTTCCCTGTACACAGACCCCCTGGGTTAGGAGATGAGCAGCTGGGGCAGAGACCCCCAGAGCACTGGTGCTTTTCTTGTACACAGACTCCCTGGGTTAGGAGATGAGCAGCTGGGGCAGAGACCCCCAGAGCACTGGTGCTTTTCTTGTACACAGACCTCCTGGGTTAGGAGGCGAGCAGCTGGGGCAGAGACCCCCAGAGCACTGGTGCCTTCCCTGTACACAGACCTCCTGGGTTAGGAGGCGAACAGCTGGTGCAGACCCCCAGAGCACTGGTGCCTTCCCTGTACACAGACCTCCTGGGTTAGGAGGCGAGCAGCTGGGGCAGAGACCCCCAGAGCACTGGTGCCTTCCCTGTACACAGACCTCCTGGGTTAGGAGATGAGCAGCTTATGCAGAGCACCGGTGCCTTCCCTGTACACAGACCCCCTGGGTTAGGAGATGAGCAGCTGGGGCAGAGACCCCCAGAGCACCGGTGCCTTCCCTGTACACAGACCCCCTCCTGGGTTAGGAGATGAGCAGCTGGGGCAGAGACCCCCAGAGCACCGGTGCCTTCCCTGTACACAGACCCCCCCTGGGTTAGGAGATGAGCAGCTGGGGCAGAGACCCCCAGAGCACTGGTGCTTTTCTTGTACACAGACTCCCTGGGTTAGGCGATGAGCAGCTGGGGCAGAGACCCCCAGAGCACCGGTGCCTTCCCTGTACACAGACCCCCTGGGTTAGGAGATGAGCAGCTGGGGCAGAGACCCCCAGAGCACTGGTGCTTTTCTTGTACACAGACTCCCTGGGTTAGGAGATGAGCAGCTGGGGCAGAGACCCCCAGAGCACTGGTGCTTTTCTTGTACACAGACTCCCTGGGTTAGGAGATGAGCAGCTGGGGCAGAGACCCCCAGAGCACCGGTGCCTTCCCTGTACACAGACCCCCTCCTGGGTTAGGAGATGAGAAGCTGGGGCAGAGACCCCAGAGCACCGGTGTCTTCCCTGTACACAGACCCCCTGGGTTAGGAGATGAGCAGCTTATGCAGAGCACCGGTGCCTTCCCTGTACAGAGACCTCCTCGGTTATGAGATGAGCAGCTGGGGCAGAGACCCCCAGAGCACTGGTGCTTTTCTTGTACACAGACTCCTGGGTTAGGAGATGAGCAGCTGGGGCAGAGACCGCCAGAGCACCGGTGCCTTCCCTGTACACAGACCTCCTGGGTTAGGAGACGAGCACCTCCTGGTGCCTTCCCTGTACACAGACCTCCTGGGTTAGGAGATGAGCAGCTTATGCAGAGCACCAGTGCCTTCCCTGTACACAGACCTCCTGGGTTAGGAGGCGAGCAGCTGGGGCAGAGACCGCCAGAGCACTGGTGCCTTCCCTGTACACAGACCTCCTGGGTCACTGGTGCCTTCCCTGTACACAGACCTCCTGGGTCACTGGTGTCTTCCCTGTACACAGACCCCCTGGGTTAGGAGATGAGCAGCTGGGGCAGAGACCCCCAGAGCACTGGTGCTTTTCTTGTACACAGACTCCCTGGGTTAGGAGATGAGCAGCTGGGGCAGAGACCGCCAGAGCACCGGTGCCTTCCCTGTACACAGACTCCCTGGGTTAGGAGATGAGCAGCTGGGGCAGAGACCCCCAGAGCACTGGTGCTTTTCTTGTACACAGACTCCCTGGGTTAGGAGATGAGCAGCTGGGGCAGAGACCGCCAGAGCACCGGTGCCTTCCCTGTACACAGACCTCCTGGGTTAGGAGATGAGCAGCTTATGCAGAGCACCGGTGCCTTCCCTGTACAGAGACCTCCTCGGTTATGAGATGAGCAGCTGGGGCAGAGACCCCCAGAGCACTGGTGCTTTTCTTGTACACAGACTCCCTGGGTTAGGAGGCGAGCAGCTGGGGCAGAGACCCCCAGAGCACCGGTGCCTTCCCTGTACACAGACCCCCTGGGTTAGGAGATGAGCAGCTGGGGCAGAGACCCCCAGAGCACTGGTGCTTTTCTTGTACACAGACTCCCTGGGTTAGGAGATGAGCAGCTGGGGCAGAGACCCCCAGAGCACTGGTGCTTTTCTTGTACACAGACCTCCTGGGTTAGGAGGCGAGCAGCTGGGGCAGAGACCCCCAGAGCACTGGTGCCTTCCCTGTACACAGACCTCCTGGGTTAGGAGGCGAACAGCTGGTACAGACCCCCAGAGCACTGGTGCCTTCCCTGTACACAGACCTCCTGGGTTAGGAGGCGAGCAGCTGGGGCAGAGACCCCCAGAGCACTGGTGCCTTCCCTGTACACAGACCTCCTGGGTTAGGAGATGAGCAGCTTATGCAGAGCACCGGTGCCTTCCCTGTACACAGACCCCCCCTGGGTTAGGAGATGAGCAGCTGGGGCAGAGACCCCCAGAGCACCGGTGCCTTCCCTGTACACAGACCCCCTCCTGGGTTAGGAGATGAGCAGCTGGGGCAGAGACCCCCAGAGCACCGGTGCCTTCCCTGTACACAGACCCCCCCTGGGTTAGGAGATGAGCAGCTGGGGCAGAGACCCCCAGAGCACTGGTGCTTTTCTTGTACACAGACTCCCTGGGTTAGGAGATGAGCAGCTGGGGCAGAGACCCCCAGAGCACCGGTGCCTTCCCTGTACACAGACCCCCTGGGTTAGGAGATGAGCAGCTGGGGCAGAGACCCCCAGAGCACTGGTGCTTTTCTTGTACACAGACTCCCTGGGTTAGGAGATGAGCAGCTGGGGCAGAGACCCCCAGAGCACTGGTGCTTTTCTTGTACACAGACTCCCTGGGTTAGGAGATGAGCAGCTGGGGCAGAGACCCCCAGAGCACCGGTGCCTTCCCTGTACACAGACCCCCTCCTGGGTTAGGAGATGAGTAGCTGGGGCAGAGACCCCCAGAGCACCGGTGTCTTCCCTGTACACAGACCCCCTGGGTTAGGAGATGAGCAGCTTATGCAGAGCACCGGTGCCTTCCCTGTACAGAGACCTCCTCGGTTATGAGATGAGCAGCTGGGGCAGAGACCCCCAGAGCACTGGTGCTTTTCTTGTACACAGACTCCCTGGGTTAGGAGATGAGCAGCTGGGGCAGAGACCGCCAGAGCACCGGTGCCTTCCCTGTACACAGACCTCCTGGGTTAGGAGACGAGCACCTCCTGGTGCCTTCCCTGTACACAGACCTCCTGGGTTAGGAGATGAGCAGCTTATGCAGAGCACCGGTGCCTTCCCTGTACACAGACCTCCTGGGTTAGGAGGCGAGCAGCTGGGGCAGAGACCGCCAGAGCACTGGTGCCTTCCCTGTACACAGACCTCCTGGGTCACTGGTGCCTTCCCTGTACACAGACCTCCTGGGTCACTGGTGTCTTCCCTGTACACAGACCCCCTGGGTTAGGAGATGAGCAGCTGGGGCAGAGACCCCCAGAGCACTGGTGCTTTTCTTGTACACAGACTCCCTGGGTTAGGAGATGAGCAGCTGGGGCAGAGACCGCCAGAGCACCGGTGCCTTCCCTGTACACAGACTCCCTGGGTTAGGAGATGAGCAGCTGGGGCAGAGACCCCCAGAGCACTGGTGCTTTTCTTGTACACAGACTCCCTGGGTTAGGAGATGAGCAGCTGGGGCAGAGACCCCCAGAGCACTGGTGCTTTTCTTGTACACAGACTCCCTGGGTTAGGAGATGAGCAGCTGGGGCAGAGACCGCCAGAGCACCGGTGCCTTCCCAGTACACAGACCTCCTGGGTTAGGAGATGAGCAGCTTATGCAGAGCACCGGTGCCTTCCCTGTACACAGACCCCCTGGGTTAGGAGATGAGCACCTCCTGGTGTCTTCCCTGTACACAGACCCCCTGGGTTAGGAGATGAGCAGCTGGTGGTGTGTGTCCCGTGCAGGCCCTTTGTCGTTTTCCCTATGTTAGCATGAGCACGCTGCAGTCTTTACTTTGCACATTTTACTATGCATAAGTATTTTGCTGTGTGCCGCTCTGTACTTTCACACCGAACCTACTGTTGTTTTTGCGTTCTGTCCTTTCCTGGGATTTAGTCTGAACACCGTAGACACGGTCAAACAACAATGCCCCTTGTTTTTTTTAATATAACTTTTTATTAAACATACATCGGACATATGTACAACGTACAGAGGAAACATCAAGGTATACATCACATGAATCTCGGGGGTAGGGCTAATCGCTTGTACACATGAGGAATGCTACGGAGTGAGGGGAATGTCCTGTACAGCAGTACAGGGAGGAGCACAGATTTCTCCACGATAGATATTCCAGGGGCCCATATGCGGGCCCATTTCCCAGGGCAACCCCTGGCCAAATATACTGTCTTTTCTCTGAACATACACCAATCTAAATCCTTTTCCCAGTCATCCAGAGTGGGTGCGTTCGCTGCTCCCCATAACTGTGCAATATTTCTCTTGGCGAGCATGAGCCCAAGTGTAACTCATTGTATTTGGTGGGTGTTTAGGTCAGTAGGTTCCCAGATGTTCAAGAGGCACCGCCGCGCCTCCGGCAGGAGACGAACTGATAGAACCGAGTTAATCACGTCTTGGATTTTCCGCCAGTAGAGACCCACCTGTCTACACTCCCAGATGATATGCGTGAATGTCCCTATGTGTCCACACCGTCGCTTGCATTCCCCATATGGATCAGGCTGGGTCCTGTGACATAGGCTCTATGTAGGATTTTAAGTTGGACTAGCCTGAGACGTGCTGAAATGGCTACTACCCGGGGGGAGGAGACCGCATCCTGCCAGTCCTCGTCATCTATTTCCAGCCCGTCTTGTACCCATTTCCCCCGCAGGGCCTGGAGGGGATCCTCGGTGTTGTTGACTAATTTTTGGTAGATCAGTGAAATAGTTTTGTCGGGTAGGTGGCCGTCAAGTATCCTATCTTCTAATGGGGAGGCGTCAGGAGGGAGCTTGCCCTCGGGGAGTGCCCGTAGGAGTGAATGGGATATCTGCGCATACCGGAAGTACTCGGTGTTTGCAAGTGCATATTCCGCTTGGAGCTCAGTGAATGTCTTGACCCCTCCCGGGCCCCAGATGTCTCTGACCTGAGAGATGCCAATACGATCCCACCTATCAAATCCTTTAGTTTTCCATAGGCTACCTAATTCCTCTGAGTCCCATAACGGGGTAGACATCGTTAACTGCCGGCCCCACCCGAGTGAGGAGGACACCTCGTGCCAGACTCGGACCGTATGCTTAGTGGGCCCCGTCAAGACATATTTCCGGGGTCTTGCATATAATGCCCTATTATAATTGCCCCCAGGAAGCACCCATTTATCCATCGCATAACAAGGGTCATCAACTCTGCCATAGGTACCGTGGTTAACTGCTGCCAATTGCGCTGCCCAATAATATTTTTTAATATCCGGGAGGCTGATACCTCCGTCGTACCAGTTTAGCGTCAGTTTGTTTAGGGCGATTCGAGGTCGCCCCTCCCAAAGCAGCTGTCTCTGTAATCCTTCAATTTCCTTAAAATAGCGCGAGGGGACAGGATCTAAAGTGTTATGCAATATGTATAGGAACCGCGGCAGGGACATCATTTTGAACAGAGTAGCTCTACCCAAGAGGGAGATGGGAAGTGATTTCCACCTGGCTACATCTTTTTTAAGTCTGCTCAGAGGGGGAAGGAGGTTATGGTCATAACGGGATTGAGGATCTAGAGAGATAAAGATACCCAAATACTTGAAGCCAGCCGTGTTAATTTGTATTGGACAGCCCTGGGGGAGAAGGGGCCGATCCCCACTTAAGACGAATAGTGAGGACTTGTTCCAGTTGACCGTGAAGCCAGAAAATCTGCCAAATACTTTAAGGATATCTAACACTACTATCAAAGATCTTCTGGGGGACGCAAGATAGAGCAATATGTCATCTGCGTACAATGAGATGCAGTCCTCACATTCCGAAGACCACTTCAAACCTCTCACTCTGGGGTCACGTCGTATCCATGCTACCAAAGGCTCGAGGGCCAATGCGAAGAGGAGGGGGGAGAGTGGGCTGAGCCGGAATGTGGTGGAAATCTTGTTGTTAACAACTACCTGGGCCAAGGGTTCATTATACAAGAGTCGCACCCATTGAATAAATTTCGGGCCAAAGCCCAGTTTTGCCAATACCGCCCAAAGATACGGCCATTCGAGTGTGTCGAATGCCATTGTCGCGTCTAAGGAAGCTATTATCGCAGGCTCCTGAATGGTGTGCGCTCTCCCTATCACTCCATGGACTCTGCGGAGATTCAATGCCGTGTTTCTGTGGGGTATGAATCCGGACTGGTCCGGATGGACCAGTTCACTGATTACTTTGATGAGGCGATTGGCTAAGAGTTTGGCAAGAATTTTGGGCTCCGCATTCAGGAGGGAAATTGGCCTGTATGAAGCACATTCTGTTCTGGATTTACCCTCTTTATGAATAGTCACTATGGTGGCTATCCTCTGGTCCCTAGGCAACGTGCCCAACTCCCTAGACTCCTCAAACATAGATTTTAGATATGGCGCTAGTTTGTCAGGTTGCAACTTATAAAGCTCAATGGGGAGCCCGCTGGGGCCGAGGGCCTTGCCTGAATTCAGGCATCGGATTGCTTGCGCAATTTCGTCCGCTGTCAACTCACCATCCATAATATCTCGATCGCCTGGCGAGAGACAGGGGGGTGCGATGTCTCGTATCATTGCCTGTGAGTCTTCCTCTGAACCCCCGGCCAATGTGGTGTATACTGTCTGGAAGTGGTTAGCAAAGCTGTTAACAATTTCTTGAGGGTCCGTGATAATAGTGTCGTTGTCACCTCTGAGTTCAGGGACCAATCTACTCGCCAACTCCTTTTTATCGAGCCATGCAATCAATTTTCCTGCTTTATCTCCTAAATCGTAAAGTCTACCTTGTCGTTCTCTACTAAGGATTTTTGCTTTCTCAGTGACCATCGCCTTGTACTCGTGTTGTTTAAGACTCAGCAGATGAAGCTTTTCTGGGGTGACTCCCGCCTCCAAATCACTTTCTAGCCTGTTAATGTCAACAATGCCCCTTGTTATTCTGTTTTCTTCAGGCTTTAGCACATGGACAAAACACACAAATGCAGCTGTTGTTTGGGAACACGTAGTCTTTGTCATATAGGTATGCACAGACCGGCAAATACGCAGACGAGATCGCGTCTACACCTGAGATGTAGAACCTTTATCTGTACATGCTATGGTACGGGTCCTGCTGCAAACACCCAGAGATCTTTTGATATATAATCACTTTGCTTCTGTAGAAGGGGAGCGGGGTTAGCTTACCCTGTCTTATATGACAGCTCCTTTTATGATTTATGGATTACTTACTATGCTGACCGTATTTGTGTTAGGCATCTTCTTACTTATTGTGGCACGTATACTGCATACTAGAGCTCAATAGTTAAAATAAATATTGTAAACTTTTCTCGTGTCTGTCTGATCTTATTGTGGACAAGTACGAATGTAAAAGCGAAAGGGTGTGTGCTGTCTTTTTTTTTTTTATTTCTTTTTATTATCATCATCTTAGGGAATAAACCTCAAATACAAGCATATGGCAATGTAATCGCTGAATTACTTAACAATACAGAACAGAGTATATATAGATAAATAGACAGATACATCATTACAATTACCACTGCAATACACAAGAATCAAATCAAAGAAAGGCCCCTGAGCACAGAAAAGTGAAAATAACTGAAGGACCAAAGGCTCAGCGTTCGATCTTATTGACCACCTTTTTCCATGGCCCCCCATATGCGTACACATTTTTTCATAGAACAAATTCCTCTGGTCTTAGCTAGGGCCATCTCTCTTTCATATATTTCTCTCAGAGTTACCCACCACTCTGATGCCCTTGGAGGTGTTTCCGATATCCATACCCGAGCAATACAGAGTCCGGCAGTGACTATAATAATGGAAAAAAGAGATCTTAGACCTGGATGTGGTGCTAGCTTATACCGAGCACAATCTCCCCTTCTGGTAATTAAAGATCTAAGCCTAGGCGGCTTGCAGCTATATGACCCACCTCTTTCCAGAACAGACTCAGTCCTGGGTAGGTGGCAAACATATGCAAGCTATCTGCAGCGACCAACCCGCATTTAGGACATATGCCCTTATCCCCTATATCTCTTCCCTTGTTCCAAGCCCAGTTAATTATTCGGTCAGGGGTATAGTATAACATACATATGGTTCGAAATTGCTGCAGATTTAAACTGATGGAGTGAACTGCCTCATCCAAAGTTCCTAGTGCATCATTGATGTCTGAGGGGATAACATCCTTTGACAGCAATTTACTCCAATTAGATGCTAGATTTGAAATGTCATGGATTCTATATTGACAAAGTATCTGATAGACACTGCTAATTGATGGCTTCTGGGAGACTGAATATAGGCATGTCATCAAGTCAGAGTTCTTGAGAGCCCTTCTACCCTTCCGCCCCACCCAAAAAAATCTCTAACCTGTAGGTATTTAAACAAGCATTGGCATAGCCAATAGGTCTCGCCTTTGGGGCGTTATAAGTGTTTAGCCAGAGCTATTGACTTTGCCAATGTCTTCAAGCTGTGCTGTAGAGAAGTGTGGCTGCTGTGCAGCATGCTGAAAAGTTATAATAAAAAAGTGTCAGAAGCATTTTTGTTATTTTATATATGACCAAGAAGGCATTATGTAAAACTGAACGACCATATTAAAAAAAGTATTTACAATAAAAAATTTCCTCAGTTTTCTTTTGTTCTTGCAATGCTGGCAACTTGTTTCTGCCTATTCCAATGGTTGTTTGTTAAAGCTTTTTTTTTGAGGGGGCATAAACAATCGGAGGGTGAAGGTTGGGAACTAGTACCTGTATTATAACACTAGCAGCGGCCAGACACTAGGGGAGAATTAACAGATGCCAGATTCCGAGAGCAGGCTGAGGTGGTGCTGAGTGATGCTGAGGTGGTAGTGGTGGTGTGGTGGTGACTGGTGCGGAGACGATGCTGAATGATACTCAGGTCTTGCTGAGTGATGATGTGGTGGTGTACTAGTGCAAAGGCGATGCTGAGTGATACTGCTGTGGTGCTGAGTGATGCTGTGGTGGTGCTGAGTGATATTGTCTTTGCGCTGAGTGATGCTGTGGTGGTGCTGAGTGATGCTGTGGTGGTGCTGAGTGATGCTGTGGTGGCGCTGAGTGATGCTGTGGTGGCGCTGAGTGATGCTGTGGTGGCGCTGAGTGATGCAGTGGTGGCGCAGAGTGATGCTGTGGTGAAGCAGAGTGATGCTGTGGTGGCGCAGAGTGATGCTGTGGTGGCGCAGAGTGATGCTGTGGTGGCGCAGAGTGATGCTGCCGAGTGATGCTGTGGTGGTGCAGAGTGATGCTGTGGTGGTGCAGTGATGCTGTGGTGGTGCAGAGTGATGCTGTGGTGGTGCAGAGTGATGCTGTGGTGGTGCAGAGTGATGCTGTGGTGGTGCAGAGTGATGCTGTGGTGGTGCAGAGTGATGCTGTGGTGGCGCTGAGTGATGCTGTGGTGGCGCTGAGTGATGCTGTGGTGGTGCTGAGTGATGCTGTGGTGATGCTGAGTGATGCTGTGGTGGTGCCGAGTGATATTGTTGTGGCGCTGAGTGATGCTGTGGTGGCCCTGAGTGATGCTGTGGTGGCGCTGAGTGATGCTGTGGTGGCGCAGAGTGATGCTGTGGTGGCGCAGAGTGATGCTGTGGTGGCGCAGAGTGATGCTGTGGTGGTGCAGAGTGATGCTGTGGTGGTGCAGAGTGATGCTGTGGTGGTGCTGAGTGATGCTGTCGTGGTGCTGAGTGATATTGCTTTGGCGCTGAGTGATGCTGCGGTGGCCCTGAGTGATGCTGCGGTGGCCCTGGGTGATGCTGCGGTGGCCCTGAGTGATGCTGCGGTGGCCCTGAGTGATGCTGTGGTGGCCCTGAGTGATGCTGTGGTGGTGCCGAGTGATGCTGTCGTGGTGCCGAGTGATGCTGTCGTGGTGCTGAGTGATATTGCTGTGGGGCTGAGTGATGCTGCGGTTGCCCGGAGTGATGCTGCGGTGGCCCTGAGTGATGCTGCGGTGGCCCGGAGTGATGCTGCGGTGGCCCGGAGTGATGCTGCGGTGGCCCGGAGTGATGCTGTGGTGGTGCCGAGTGATGCTGTGGTGGTGCCGAGTGATGCTGTGGTGGTGCCGAGTGATGCTGTGGTGGTGCCGAGTGATGCTGTGGTGGTGCCGAGTGATGCTGTGGTGGTGCCGAGTGATGCTGTGGTGGTGCCGAGTGATGCTGTGGTGGTGCCGAGTGATGCTGTGGTGGTGCCGAGTGATGCTGTGGTGGTGCCGAGTGATGCTGTGGTGGTGCCGAGTGATGCTGTGGTGGTGCAGTGATGCTGTGGTGGTGCAGAGTGATGCTGTGGTGGTGCAGAGTGATGCTGTGGTGGTGCAGAGTGATGCTGTGGTGCTGCAGAGTGATGCTGTGGTGCTGCAGAGTGATGCTGTGGTGGTGCAGAGTGATGCTGTGGTGGCCCTGAGTGATGCTGTGGTGGCCCTGAGTGATGCTGTGGTGGCCCTGAGTGATGCTGTGGTGGTGCCGAGTGATGCTGTCGTGGTGCTGAGTGATGCTGTCATGGTGCTGAGTGATATTGCTGTGGGGCTGAGTGATGCTGCGGTG
The DNA here is from genome assembly GCA_963921515.1 of Calotriton arnoldi. Taxonomy (NCBI): domain Eukaryota; kingdom Metazoa; phylum Chordata; class Amphibia; order Caudata; family Salamandridae; genus Calotriton; species Calotriton arnoldi. The sequence continues at coordinate 3,237,389 of CAWUFW010000466.1, forward strand.
GCCCTGAGTGATGCTGCGGTGGCCCTGAGTGATGCTGTGGTGGTGCCGAGTGATGCTGTGGTGGTGCCGAGTGATGCTGTGGTGGTGCCGAGTGATGCTGTGGTGGTGCCGAGTGATGCTGTGGTGGTGCCGAGTGATGCTGTGGTGGTGCAGTGATGCTGTGGTGGTGCAGAGTGATGCTGTGGTTGCGCTGAGTGATGCTGTGGTGGCGCTGAGTGATGCTGTGGTGGTGCCGAGTGATGCTGTGGTGGTGCCGAGTGATGCTGTGGTGGTGCCGAGTGATGCTGTGGTGGTGCCGAGTGATATTGTTGTGGCGCCGAGTGATATTGTTGTGGCGCCGAGTGATGCTGTGGTGGCCCTGAGTGATGCTGTGGTTGCCATGAGTGATGCTGTGGTGGCGCTGAGTGATGCTGTGGTGGCGCTGAGTGATGCTGTGGTGGCGCTGAGTGATGCTGTCGTGGCGCTGAGTGATGCTGTGGTGATGCTGAGTGATGCTGTGGTGGTGCTGAGTGATGCTGTGGTGGCCCTGAGTGATGCTGTGGTGGCGGTAAGTGATGCTGTGGTGGCGGTAAGTGATGCTGTGGTGGCGGTGAGTGATGCTGTGGTGGCGGTGAGTGATGCTGTGGTAACAGTGAATGATGCTGTGGTGGCGGTGAGTGGTGGCGCTGAGTGATGCTGTGGTGGCGCTGAGTGATGCTGTGGTGGCGCTGAGTGATGCTGTGGTGGCGCTGAGTGATGCTGTGGTGGCGCTGAGCGATGCTGTGGTGGTGCTGAGCGATGCTGTGGTGGTGCTGAGCGATGCTGTGGTGGTGCGGAGCGATGCTGTGGTGGTGCGGAGCGATGCTGTCGTGGTGCTGAGTGATGCTGTGGTGGCGCAGAGTGATGTTGTGGTGCTGCTGAGTAATGCTGTGGTGGCGCTGAGTGATGCTGTTGTGGCGCTAAGTGATGCTGTGGTTCTGCTGAGTAATGCTGTGGTTGCGCTGAGTGATGCTGTGATGGCGTTGAGTGATGCTGTGATGGCGTTTGAGTGATGTTGTGCTGGTGCTGAGTGATGCTGTGGTGGCGCTGAGTGATGCTGTGCTGGCTCTGATTGATGCTGTGGTTGCGCTGAGTGATGCTGTGGTGATGCTGTGGTATTGCCGAGTGAGAGAGAGAGTGTAGATGTATATCATGCTTCGGAAATTATGGCTACTTCATTTCTGCTGAGAGTCCTAAAGCCATTTTATTACAATGCACAGTTCCCAATTCTGCTTAAGTGCATTCAGCTGAGCACACGGCCCAGGTACGTCACAGAAGTGCTTTCTCACAAATGGTATGGAGAAACGCCTGCACCGCGCACAATGGAAGCGAATACTAGTCAATCATGTTAAATATATACATAAGTATGCACTAAATAAGCAAGCATTTCGGTGATATAGGTTTCAATGTTTTTTCAACAGTGCTAAACATGAAGTCAGAATATTTTGAACACAGTCACACTAAAAAATAAAAAGAATAAACTTGCAGATGCGCCTGTAGAAAAGAGTTGACTTTTCTGTCCGGTTCCAGAGGGGACATCAGTCTGGAGATGGGGCAGAGAGGAGAATTGGGAGACTACATCACTTCAAAAACCTGACTGAGGTTTACAGGGAAGCAGAACAGCAGAACGCTGTTGTTTTTCATGTGACTAGTCCAGGGCCGTCAGTTGGTAATGTGAGCTGCTGCTGCGATCGAAACATCAGAGTCGTGACAGATGCCAGGCAGAGCTGCATATGCCATGACGAGAGAGTTAATGAGCCATGACGAGGAAATGAGGAAGAGATAGGAAAGGCAGATGGCTGCTGAGCGCGTGCACGCGCGTGTAACAGCACGCCTTAGGCCACAAGCAAAAACTTGTGGTCGCATTTCTAAAGCCCCCACTCACTAAATGTCTCGCCAGCTTGCGCTGGCTCAGGCGAGACCTAAAAAAAACATCCGCTGGGGGGGGGGTGGTCCGAATAAAGTCTGTACGTCTTTAAATGCTCGAAACCCATTTGAATCATATAAGTGCCCTAGCTGGCTAATCCCATTGTCTGCCCATGTTCTAACTACGCTGTCATTAAATATTTCCGGAAGCGATGAGTTTCCCCATAGGGGTAAACTAGTATGGATAAGAGGGAGGGAGCACTTGGATGATATTTCCCACCATATGTAAACAATATCCCTGACTGTCTTAAAACGTACTCTTTTGAAATAATTAGGGTCATTCGTTCTATACAAAAACATTCTGCTATCAGGTCGTAATGCAAAAATGTGACAATAATCTTGACTGCCCGTAGAAAGCAGACTAAGCAGGTGTCTCACAAAGGAGGCCCAGTAATATAGTTTAAAATCAGGGAGCTGGAGCCCCCCTTCTGTATAGGGGAATTTAATATATTTTGTTGCCCGGCGCGGTTGCCTGTACCCCCAGATAAAACTACTAATTGCCCCTTCTAATTTAAAAAAAATAATAATTCGGGACCCGTAATGGTATTGCTCGAAATAGATAAAGGAATTTAGGTAGAATATTCATTTTGATGATGTTACATCTCCCTATAATACTAATAGGTTGTTTATGCCAGTTCTTCATGTTTTTCATGACTGCCTGTAACAAAGGGTCATAGTTTAGTCTTACAACATGTTCCGTCTTCGAGGAGATCTGTACCCCTAAGTAAGTAGCTACCGAACAGGCCAGCAAGTTTGCCCTGTTAGGTTGATGATTAAGAAGGACCTGCGTCTTACTTATATTCAGCTTACAGCCGGAGAAGGTGGCAAATTTATTAGCCTCGGTTTGGATAATGTCTATTGCAGTTGATGGGTCCACAGAAAAAACCGCTATGTCATCGGCATAGGCCGTTACTTTTAATTTGCCGAACCTTAATTGAACCGGGAGTATATGTATATTTAGAAGTAATGATCTTATGAATGGTTCGATATATAATGAGAAAAGTAATGGAGAGAGAGGGAAAACCTGACGGGTGCCCCGAAATATCCGAAAAGCAGACTGCGATTGTAAGTAAATCAATTTTGCCCTTGGTTGATTATATAGGGCTTGTACCCATTTACAAAACTGACCATGCAGGCCGAACTCTGCAAGTGTAGCCCAAAGGCATTCCCAGGCAACTCGATCGAACGCCTTTTCGGCGTGGAGCAGTACCATTCCCATTTCTAACCCTAGCTTTTTCGCTACGTCGAAGGCTACTATGGCAGCATTCACATGAGCTGTAGTATCCATGCCTAATATGAACCCATGCTGCTGACTTGACACAAGTTCTGACATCAAAGGTGCTAATCGAGTTGCCAAGATTTTAGAAAAGATTTTGGTGTCTGCGTTTATAAGAGATATAGGGCGGTAGGATCGGCACTCTTCTGGGGGTTTGTTCTTTTTCGGAAAGAAGAGAAAATTTGTCATATGCCATGAGCCAGGCAATTCCCCGCTGTCGCCTATGTATTGTATAACCTTACTCATTGGAGATACAATACAGTCTTTGAAAGTTTTATATAATTCGTCTGGTATCGCGTCATCGCCTGCTGCTTTACCAGAAGGCAAGGCTATTAGTGCCTCTTGAATCTCACCATGCGTAATCTCTTGATGAAGAGAGTTACTCAGCGTAATTTTCAGCATCAAAAGTATCCGATTGACCATATAGTTTTTGATAGAACTGGGCAAACTGTTCAACTATTAGCTGAGGTTGTGTATGTAGTAATCCGTTCTCCCCTTTAATAGCCTTTATCTGACTTTTATATTTTTTATAAGTAAGTTGATGTGCTAGAATTCTCCCCACCTGTTCTCCATATTCATATTGCAGAGAGCGATGTTTATTGTATCTAGCCGCATTCTTTTCTTGTAGCACCCTCCCCAAAATGGAACGTTTCTCAAACAGAGAAAGGTAGGTTTGGGTTTCTGTCTGTGTTTGCATGCGGCCCTTCTGCCTGGCTTCTTCAGCATGGATGACTTCTAACTGTAAGATCGTATGACAAGCTGCTCTAAGAACACTATCTTTGCTTCTGTTTTGTCGAAAAATTTATTGTTGGGTAATGCCCCTTATGTAAGCCTTCATTGTATCACAGACTATAAGGGGGGAAGCAGAACCTTCATTCTCTTGGAAAACATCTCTGATATTTCTTTTAATTAATTAGATATATTCCACATCGGCCAGCAGATATCGCGGAAACAAGAATAGCCATGTCTGCTTGTTGGCTACATCTAGCTGAAATGAAAATAGGATAGGGTTATGTTATGTTAATTTAACTTATTGAGTGCGTGAATACCCGAAGGTGTCTTGGCGCTGAGACTAAAAGTATGCCCAGGGGATCAAGATCTAGTTCTGGAACAGCCAGGTTTTAAGATTCTTCCTAAAGGAGGATAGCGAACTTGCTGACCTAATGTGCATTGGAAGCGTATTCCATAATTTGTCCATACTATAACCAATGCTACGGCCCCCCAACTGGAGGTGCGAATCCTGGGAACAATTATGAGCTTGGCGTCAGTAGAGCGTAGCTGTCTACCAGGATGATACCAATGAAAACTACTTTTTAAGAATACGGGTCCCATGTTGTTCAAGGCTTTATAAGCTAAGCATAGCATCTTAAACTTAACGCAACTTGCTACAGGAAGCCAGTGGAGTTTCCGAATTTCCTTGGAAACTGACTGGTATTTAGGCCGATTCAATAGGAGTCTTGCGGCTGCATTTTGTACCATCTGCAGCTTTTTTAGGTGTTGTTTCTGCATATTCTGATACAATCCATTGCAGTAATCTAGTTTTGATAGCACAAGGGCAGTCACAACCGTCCTCCTAGAATCAATAGGAATGTACGGAAGAACTTTCTTCAGTTTCTTGATCAAATGAAAGGCAGCAGAAACAATAGCATTAGTTTGCTGTGAGTACGATAGCTTGTTATCAATCAGTACCCCTAGATTTTTTGCCTTTGCTACAGGTTTTGGTAATTCTCCAATCTCAATAGGCCACCATAAGGCGTCCCATCTATGTTGGAGATTACCGAAAATCACTATCTCGGTTTTCTCCGAATTAAGCTTAAGACAATGCTTGCCCATTCAGCTGTTAATTTCCAACATACAATTTTGAAATTGAGGTACAGGGGAGGCTTGATCTTTAAAAGCAGCTACCACGATCTGTGTTTCGTCGGCATAAGAGGTTAAGCTAAAGCTGAATTGCTGGATCAAAGGAGCCAGTTCCGATACATAGATATTAAAAAGGGATGGGCTCAGCGACGAGCCCTGTGGAACCCCACAAGGCAGAACATAGGGGGTCGATTTAAAATGATCAAGGGTCACTGTTTGTCTTCTTTCCGTTAAAAAAGAAGATAGCAAGGAGAGTGCCAAACCTTTAACACCTAATTTTTTCAGGCGCAATTGTAACAGATTATGGTCAACAGTATCGAACGCTGCCAATAAATCTAGGAGAATTAGAGCAGCGGCACCACCTCTATCCATCACTGTCCTAATCTCCTCTGTAGCCTTAATTAAGGCAGTCTCCGTGCTATGTTCTGGACGAAAGCTAAATTGTAATTAATTAAGTAAAACGTTATCTTGGATAAATTGAGCTAGGGTTGTGATCTGAAGCAATCTTGGGGCATACCTCCATATCTGTAGAGTCCAAAATCTTATTATTTGCAAAAAGCATGTCGAACCTGGAGTAATGCTTATGGGGGGCGCTATAATATGTATACCCGTGCTCAGTTGGAAATAGTGTCCGCCATGCATCCCTGAGACAGTGCAGGCGAGCCATCTCTAATATCAAAGCCCTTACTTTCCCCATCCTTACTGAAGCACGCCGATTAGTGGAGTCTATGGTAGAGTCCATAATACAGTTAAACTCGCCCATAACTAATAACTCCCCTTGCCATTCCAGTAGCTCTAATGTATCAAAGAGTTCAGAGTCGCCAGAATTAGGCCTGTAAATAGTTTAAAGCACATATTTTACATCCTTAATTAAGACCTGTAGGATTGCCCATCTTCCCCGCTGATCATGAGAAGCCTTAAGAAGAATACAGTCAAATGACTTATCGATCAAGACAGCAACCCCTCTGATGGATACAGTCTGGGATGTACAAATGATTACTTTATAGCCTAGCTATTTAAGCAAATGTCTATCTTTATTTGCCAAATGAGTCTCGGTAAGAGCAGTTATTTGAGGTTTGTAAATTCTCCGCTCTTTCCGGACCAGCTGACGCTTACTGGCAGCGTTTAGGCCAGCAAACTTCCTGCAGAAACATTTAATTATCCCCATCGTAAAGTGGGTGAGATGCCTCTATAAGTAGTCTGTCTATGTCCTTTACCTGTTTTTATATCTAATAGGCCAAGTAAATCTTCCGAACCTGTTTAACTTTGGGGTTACAATGCCGTGATTTATTCCGTTTCCTCCCAAGTTTATTCCCTTTGACATTTTATTCCCTCCCCCGCCCCCCTTTTTCCCCTCAACGCACCCCATAAGAAAAGCACCAGTGAAAACTAATAAAATAAGTCGGAAGACATTCTTCCTGTGTGAAGCAAAGAACCCCCCCCCAGTATCCTGAAAAAGGAATCATACCCTCCCAAGCTGTTGATGAAATGACAGCGGAAGGAGAGCACTGGACCCCGGGCTTCCCCGCTGCAACATCTACACCTGCCCTAGCCAGGAGAAAACAAACAAAAAAAAACCTTTATAAAGAAAACAATTAAAGATAGTGTTAGAGAAACAAGCTGACAAAAATACATTAGCGCCTGTATTATGCAGATCAGGCGTCTCTTCATTCAATACATAACCTGACTTTCTTGACTCTTCTGACTACCAAAGGAAGAGAGAATAGAATATCAATAGTATGGCGTTAGGGGCAGGAGACAACAATAGCATAAAGCTAATTAGTCTAGATAGTCGCTATTATCAGCTTTTGTTTGCTTGGTGCTTCCAGGAGTTAAGGGCTTGCTGAGCCTCAGTGGCTGTATGACAGATCCGAGAGCGGCCCTCCCTAATAACTTTTAGACGTGCTGGTTCCTGAAGGAACACCTGTGCTCCAGCTGCCTTCAATGGATGGATGGATCAGCTTACGCATTTTCCAGGATCAGGAAAAGGAAGATGGCGGATTGACTCCGTTGCAGGAGAGCACGTACCGGAGGCTGCTCCCGCTGTGACATGCTGCATCACCGCTAGAAACGACTCCGGGAAACGGATTGTCCATCATGGAACGAAAGAGAGAAGCTGGGAATAGCGGAGATTATTTCCTGTCTTCATGTTTGCGCTGCAGGCACAGACCCCACACTACTACTTCCAGCGGACCAGGACTGCGAGGTGGCTGGCGGGGTCGAGCCGTTCTGTTCTCTATTGGTCTCGGCTGCGCCCGGCTCCGACTCCAACTAGCGTTATGGCCCCGCAAAGAGGCAGCGCATCAAGAGGAGCTCACAGCTCCCGTACTCCAGCCTCAGTCCCTTCAGAGATCGTCATAAAGGAAACTCTGCCAACTTTGTCAGCTCGGGCAGAGGCGTGCGGATGCTATGCAGCAGCGACAGTGGCAAAAAGAAGTGGCTCCCGGGCCGGGAAGCCGATGCTAAATCTGCTACCGTCGGGGAAAGCGGCCGACATCCTGCAGACTTGTGGCATATCAGATTCTTCACTCGAAGTGCCAATGGCTGACACCTTGCTGAAAGCAGTCCGCCCCGAACATGCAGACGCGGCTGCCACCGTTGAAAACAATGGATTAGCAGATGCGGTGGGCTGGACACAACAGGAGACGAGGACAGCGGAGCTGTTACAAGTTAACCAAGTAACTCAGAACTTGCTAAGTGAAATGATGGAAAATACTAATAACAATGTTTTAAGTCCAGACACGCTTCCCCCGCCACAAATGCCTACACTTTAAATGGAACTGAAAAATGCAAATGGGACAGAGGGGGGTTATCAAGGGGAAATTAACTCACACAGAAAATGAGGGGTAGGAGGATTAAGTCCCGCTTCGACCTCCTTCAACAACTATGAAACCACAACATAGAGAGACTGTGTACATGAAATGCTGTAAATCAAGAGAGTGGGGGAATCACACAGGAACGTTAAAACTGCCCTCACACACAGTAAACTGTGTCATGCTTCATCATACGGCTGCTAACACACCTCCGCGCAGACCAACGCTGGAGGTGGAGCAATAGGGAGGGGGAAGACAATACAACAAATAAATGACAATAATGTGGGATCACAAGTGAAAATAGGTGCAGAGACAGTGATAAAAACTGGCCACAGGGAGTCCCTCTAACAATTTTAATACTGGGTACCCTGTCCAGAGTAAAAGTGGTCACACCAGGACCAGTGGATGCTGGTATGGAAAACTTATGAGTTACCAACCCCTCCACTCTGCAAAACCGTCGACATGTTTCAGCCGGCAAAATCAAATACCCCGGCTTTCATCAGGACTCACTATGAAATGATCCCAAAGGTACTAACCCTACCTCCTTTAATCCAGGGGTGAAGGGAAGACGCCCTTGCTGAGTAACTACTCAGAGAACGTATGGTAGAGCGCCTTGCTCTCCAAGAGGAACCTGTAAAAGAATCAACAAGAACATGTGTAAAATGAAAAGTGCTGTGCCCTCTGTGCAGTAAATTGTAACAACTACAGTGATGTGTACCCCCCCATAAAAACAGCAGTATTACAAGGGCGTAATGATACCGGCTCAGGACATCGTGGAGTGATAAAGATGCCCAGCGGTATGCTTGTATTTATATTAACGTCCCAGAGGAAATGCGCTAATTGCACATGTAAGTAACACAGATAAAACCAATATTACTGATGAAAAACAGGCATCCTTGCTAGAAGAACAGAAACACCATCATGCATAATGTGACGCTTTATCAAGGGGCCCAGGAAGCCCAAGAGCCAGAAATTTGTCAAAATTCCTTTGGATATTCTGGAGATGGATAGGTTTGGTCATGTACGATCTGTCTAAGCCTTCATTTAATATCTCTGAAACGCCAGAGGGGGAGGATACGTTTCTTGGAGGCTGTAGCGATGAACAGCCAAGAAAACCGGTCACGGAACAAGGCACTGATCTAACCTGTAAAACTCCTTTAGAAAAGTTTGCATGGCGACCTCTGCCTACTGGCGTTGCTGAAATTCTCACAGACGTTCTAAAAAGCTCAGAAGATATACAAGTGGAATCCCCATCTCGGGGAAAGAAGAAACAAAACAAGATCAAAAGCTCCAAGGGCATGAAAAAGCCCACTGAGCATTAGGAGACTACGCACTGGCTATATCTCGTATGCTCGAAATAAAGCAGGGGTCAACGGGAGTCTCCTGCGCAAATGGGTTACTTCCAAAGGGGAAGTAAAGGCTATAATATCTAGACTGTCAGGCTTGCTTACTAATAATGGGGTACTTCTACCACCCTCAGCAACAATGGGCACTAACAACGCTGAGACACGAGAGGTGCCTGACAGTTTAAGGCTCAGCCTGGAAGCAGTGGGAAACTCAGTCTTCTGACCTAGTCCTATCTGACTCTCAGGTTACCAATACTCTCCTCCCCCCCCAAAGCAACTGATTCTTGTTACACAAACGAACCCTCACTGTCCACAATTCTCCAGGCACTCCATGATCAAAGGGCGGAGGCACAAGAGCACTTTACTCAAGCCAGAGCAGACAGTCTTTCAAGACAGCAAGCTTTGGCCGAAGTGACTAGCAAAGTGGCTGTATTGGCGAGTGATGTAGCAGAATTACACCAACGGGTAGCGGATACGGAGGACTTTACTGTAACAATGGCCAAAACAATTAAGATGCAAGACAAGCAGCTCCTCTTTCTTAAAGAAAAAGTGGAGGACCTGGAGAACCGGCAACACAGGAATAATCTGAGACTTTTTGGGATACCTGAAGGAAGAGAGGGGTCTGATCCATGAGCATTTATAGTGCAGTTATTCCAGAAGGCAATTCCTGATTTGACAGACTGGGACTCTCAGATTCAGCGAGCCCATAGACTTCCAATCTTTATAAGTCATGAATCTAGAGCTAATCGACAGCATCCAGATCCAATACTTATCTATTTTGGCAACTTCTTGTTGCAACAGGCTGTTTTCTTCAGAGCTCGCACAGCGGCCTCTATTACGGCCGATTCCCTAACCTTCTTTGTGAGATCAGATATTTGTAAGAATATGATGGAAAGACAAAGGGTGAGTTCTGTCACCGCGATTCCTGACGGGGTTAGGAGTGTTGTGTTCTGTGGTGTCTAATCACTTGTGTCTCTGTGAGTGAGTAGGAGGGCAAGTGAGACACTATAGCCAGTCGGTTCTGGGGCTCATGGGTACTAACATGGTAGGATAACACAGTCCCTGCCTACTAAGGTTCTAAGTTCCCAAGCAAAGTTCTGTCATTTCGCAGAATCCCTGCAACACTGGTGCATGACCGCCAGAGCACCGGTGCCTTCCCTGCACACAGACCTCCTGGTTTAGGAGAGGCGCAGCTGATGCAGAGACCCTCAGAGCACCGATGCCTTCCCTGTGCACAGACCTCCTGGGTTAGGAGACCACCAGCTTGTGCAGAGACCCTAAGAGCACCGGTACCTTCCCTGCAGACAAACCTCCTGGGTTAGGAGATAAGCAGCTGGTGCACAGACCCTCAGAGCACCGGTACCTTCCCTGTACACAGACCTCCTAGGTTAGGAAACTAGCATCTCTGTGCAGTAGGTTGGGAGGCCACTGCTACTCTGAGAGTCTATGCGTTGCTCATGTCCTGAGTGGGTTGTAATGGGAGCAGAAAATGAAATCTTGGGGCCTACAAGGAACAGACGGTGTGCTGCGCTCCCGGCCACACTGTGGTCCATAATGGACGTTAAAGTAACACACCCCCAAATACATCTGTACCAAGAGGGTTGTCTGGGGCATCCTGGCAACGTATCACCTCACTGTAGCAACACTGATTGTATAGCTCAGGGCTCTGGTGCGAGGACGTATAGATGACCTCAAGGCTGAAGGAGGTGTCATGTCTGGCAATGCAACATCAGTCAAGGAAGTTGTAGGAAAGTGCCTTTTTTGGACATGGTTAGCCCCCACTTTTTGCCTGGAAAATGATGTCTGATTTCCAAAAGGGTAACCACAACAATAACTGTATTGCATTGCTTTTCCACTGGCCTCGTTCCTTCCATTGGAAAAGTACTGTGCGTAATTGTGCACAACTTTGATTGCTGCATTTCACTGTGATTTATCGTATTGTGAAAAGTATTTACCTTGTACCGAAGTTCTTGGTCTCACTATATAAAAAGAAGTGTTATTTTTCTAATTTGGCCTCTGATTTATTCTTTGAATGCGTCTCTCATTCATTGCCTCTGTGAGTACAACAAATACTTAACAATACCCTCTGATAAGCCTAACTGCTCGCTGTGAGAAAGTGCCCTCTTTCTGCATGGTTGCCCCCACTTTTTGCTGAATTGCTGATGTGCTTTGACTGAGTGTGCCCTGGGCTCCTGCCAATCAGGTACCCAGGGCCTGTGTTCCTTCCCTAAAACTGCATTGAAGCCTAAACCCAATTGGCATCTCTAGCCACAGGTAGGCCCCTGGTAAATGGTACCACAGGTACCCAGGGCACTGTGACCAGAGAAGGCCTCCAAGGGCTGCAGCACTTATTGTGCCACCCTTAGAGGCCCTGTACCTTTACACACACACACTGCCTTTGCTGGCTGCGTGTCTTGGTGCAGAACAGAGTGAAGAGTCGACATGGCACACATCCCTGTGTGCCATGCCCACAAACCACTGCCCTGGCATACATCAGTCACCCCTCTAGCTGGGTGCCCTATGCCAGTGGTGAGGGTACAGGTGCATGAGCCCTGTACCCCTACAGTACCCAGGCCCATTCCTGGGCACTGTAAGTGCAGTGCTGCCATTAAGAGTATATGGTGCTGGGAGGTCGTCATCACGAACTCCACAGCACCATAATGGCTACACTGAAGACTGGGAAGTTTGGTATCAAACTTCTCAGCACATTAAACCCACACTGATGCCAGTGTGGGATTTAATGTAAAATGCACAACAGAGGGCATCTTAGAGATGCCCCCTGAAACTCGACCAACTCCCAGTGACCTGACTGAGTGGCTGCCGAGGCTGCCACCACCAGACATGTTTCTGGACCCCTGGGTCGGGAGCTTGCCGCTCTCGGGGCCTGAAACAATGCACATCCTGGGACGAGGTGCCAAGCCTCCTCCCCAGGATGGGCAGGGTTCACGAAGGAGAAGCTTCAAAGGCATACCGCCTTTGTGAGCCTCTCCAGACCACTTGCTGTACTCAGCAACTGGTCCCCACTGGTTCTACCCCCCCCACTTTGGGCGGGAGACCCGGCGGGAAAAACAAAGTGAGGAAGAGAGGTGGGCCCACCTCTGCCAACTCCACCCCTAAGGTGGGGGAGGCGAGGTGAAGCACAACCTCGAGTCCCCGCCATCTTGAGGATGGGGGACCCAGCCAACCAAGGACAGGCTCCTGCCCCCTCCCACTGGAGAGTGGCAGAGTAGGGGTGTACCCACCCCAGGGAAGGGACCCATTGGTCCCTGCCCTTTACCTACCTGTAACGCCCCTAAATTCAGTATTTAGGGGCACCCTGAACCTTCCTTCCTCAGATCCCGATTCCGAAACTACAAGAAGAACAAGAAGCAAGAAGACCAGCCGTGCAGCTGCTAACAAGAGGACGACACCAACTGACTTGGCCCCAGCCCTACCGGCCTGTTGACCCTCAAACCTGCTAAACCGCCGGCGTCTCCAGTGGTCAGCAACCTCAAAAACCCCGGAGGACCTGACTGCCTTGCTCAACCAAAGACTGGGACTCCCACGAGCAGTGGCTCTGCTCAAACATCTGCAACCCCAGACCCCGGCCTGAAACCGCGGATCCTGCCCACTCTGTACCCGCCGAGCCCGGCCCGAGCTTAAGTGGACAAAGACCACGAGGACGTCCCCCCGGCGACTGTGACCAAGAATCCAGCACCCAAGGACTCACCTCGACGCTCCTGACGACGCCTGCAGCCTCAACACCAGGGACCCCTCCAACCGCGACCAGCAGAGGGTAAGATTTCTCGACGCCTAAAGACACCCCTGCACCCAGCGCCCCACGGCCCCCTGTGCCCAACTCCTGGGTGTCTACCCCACCTACAGCTTCCCAACTTACCTCTCGAAGTGGTGGTTGCACCTGAAGAATCACCGTCCCAGAGTTTGCAGCCTTTGTTCGTCTCGCAGCTTTCTCATTGAATACCATTGGGCGCCCGACGGCCCACTGCACCCGGCTGCCCCAGTGCCACTGAGGGTGCACCAACTACCCTGTTCGACTTCCCCACTTGCCCTGAGTAAGTGACCAGGAGCTTTGCTCCCACAGCCGCGTGGCCTGCCTGCTAGCAGCCACCAACCAAAGGTCCCCCGCCCGCCATAGGCTAACATTGGGCCTACTCTCTCTGCACCCGGCCACCCCTGTGCCGCTGAGGGTGTAACAACAGTACAATCCTGAACCTGGGAGACCCCTGAGTCTTGCCCCAGAACCTTAACTCTGACAGCCGAGTACTTACCTGAAAGCCGATAACTTACATTTTCTCCATAGGGTAACATTGACTGGTTTTCACTTGGAAATTCTTCTAAGTGTCGAGTTTTGGAACCTTGAAATATTCACTAAAAATCGTCCGAATAACAAAATCGAAATTACTCACCTGTTCTCAGGAGAGATCCCAGTGCTGGATTTAGGTACCCAGCACTGACTAGAAAAAGTGATTACACCTGTGATTTTCCGATAACCTGATTTTCCTCCATAGGATAACATTGCCTGGTTTTTACCAGAAATTCTTCTAAGTGTCGATTTTTGCAACATACAAATATTCCTTAAAAATCGCCTGTTTAACAAAAACGATTTCTTTCAACTGTTTACAGGAAATGCACCAGGGCTGAATCCAGGATCCAGCCCTGAGTAAAAAAAAACGTTCGTAAAGTAATTCTATTGCAGTTTACTTAAAAATCCCATTGAGCTCAATGTTATAGTATACCAAGTATTGTGTTGCCTATTGCAACCCCGGTACCTTATTGCATTCAAAGTCTATTGTTCATTGAAAGTATTCAACAAACAGCATCTTATCTTGAGAAAGTATTTTATGCAAATCTGTGGTTCTAAAATAAAACAGTATATTTTTTTATACAAAACAATTGGCCTAGAGTTCAGTTCTTGAGTGTGTGGTTTCATTTGCTGACTGAGTGTGTACATCAAATGCTTTACACTGTCCTCTGATACTGCCTTACTGCTCGACCAAGCTACCACTTTAGAGAGTAAGGTTCTATCTAACTTTAACCTCTGCCAAACCTCTAGAGACCCTTGGACTCTATACACACTGTACCTCACTTTGGTGCAGTATATATAGAGACAGTTTCTTACACTCGCCCACACTACCACAAAAGAGAGCATCAGTATTATCTACTTTTGCCTCTGTAAACCAATCAGGGTCTCTTCGATCTCTCTGCACAGTGTGCCCAATTGTGGTGCACTATATAGAGAGGTGGGTTTCCTACAGAAGTCGTTTCTCGTCAGGTCAGAAGCAGTGCACGTCCGCTCTGGAAGTCACATGGTGCAGGGCGTACTTATCCCTGCCTGTGGAACACAGAAGAAGAAGAGCAGAGTGGTCAATGGGGACAAGTTTCACCTCAGGGAGCACACCTTTGCTCCACCCTAATGCCCACTGCCACCTCTGAGGGAATGTGATTTCAGAGTGACACCTGAAATGGTGACGCGATAAAGGCCCAGAATCATGGCTTCATTTCTTTTCCACTTGTGAAAAGGATGGGCCTACCCAGAACAGGGCTTATCTTAGTGAGACAACCTGTCTAGGGAGCCACTTTGGTAGGTTCCATGGCCTTAACTCCAAGAGCAGTGTGCCAGGACACTAGAGCCCCACCGCTGCTCTGGTAAGGCCTCTCTCTCTAGCATGGGCTGGGCTCCAGAGTAGTGCGCTAGGGTACTGGAGCCCCAGCGGCGCTCTAGTAAGGCCTCTCTCTAGCATGGCCTGGGCTGGAAAGGGTAGTGTGCCAGGGCACTGGAGCTCTGGTAAGGCCTCTCTCTCTAGGACGGCCTGGGCCGGAGAGGGTAGTGTCCAGGGCACTGGAGCCCCAGTGGTGCTCAGGTAAGGCCTCTCTCTAGCATGGCCTGGGCTTCACAGAGTATTGTGCCAGGGCACTTGAGCCCCACTGCTGCTCTGGTAAGGCCTCTCTAGCATGACCTGAGCTGCAGAGTAGTGTGCCAGGGTACTGGAGCCCCAGTAGCACTCTAGTAAGGCCTCCCTCTCTAGCACAGCCTGGGCTGGAGAGGGAAGTGTGCCAAGGCACTGGAGCTCTGGTAAGGCCTCCCTCTCTAGCACAGCCTGGGCCAGAGAGGGTGGTGTTCCCTAGCATGGCCTGGGCTTCAGAGAGTATTGTGCCAAGGCACTGGAGCCCTAGTGGCGCTCTAGTAGGGCCTCCCTTTCTAGCACAGCCTGGGCCGGAGAGGGTAGTGTGCGAAGGCACTGGAGCTCTGGTAAGGCCTCTCTCTAGCACGGCCTGGGCCGGAGAGGGTAGTGTGTCAGGGCACTGGAGCCCCAGCGGCGCTCTAGTAAGGCCTCTCTCTAGCATGGCCTGGGCTTCACAGAGTATTGTGCCAGGACACTTGAGCCCCACCGCTGCTCAGGTAAGGCCTCTCTCTCTAGCATGGGCTGGCCTCCAGAGTAGTGCGCTAGGGTACTGGAGCCCCAGCGGCGCTCTAGTAAGGACTCTCTCTAGCATGGCCTGGGCTGGAAAGGGTAGTGTGCCAGGGCACTGGAGCTCTGGTAAGGCCTCTCTCTCTCTAGGACGGCCTGGGCCGGAGAGGGTAGTGTCCCAGGGCACTGGAGCCCCAGTGGTGCTCTAGTAAGGCCTCTCTCTAGCATGGCCTGGGCTGGAAAGGGTAGTGTGCCAGGGCACTGGAGCTCTGGTAAGGCCTCTCTCTCTAGGGACGGCCTGGGCCGGAGAGGGTAGTGTCCCAGGGCACTGGAGCCCCAGTGGTGCTCTAGTAAGGCCTCTCTCTAGCATGGCCTGGGCTGGAAAGGGTAGTGTGCCAGGGCACTGGAGCTCTGGTAAGGCCTCTCTCTCTAGGACGGCCTGGGCCGGAGAGGGTAGTGTCCCAGGGCACTGGAGCCCCAGCGGTGCTCTAGTAAGGCCTCTCTCTAGCACGGCCTGGGCCGGAGAGAATAGTGACCCAGGGCACTGGAGCCCCAGCGGCGCTCTTGTAAGGCCTCTCTCTAGCACGGCCTGGGCCGCAGAGGGTAGTGTGTCAGGGCACTGGAGCCTCAGTGGTGCTCTGGTAAGGCCTCTCTAGCATGGCCTGGGCTCCAGAGAGTAGTGCGCTAGGGTACTGGAGCCCCAGCGGGGTTCTAGCAAGGCCTCTCTCTAGCATGGCCTGGGCTTTACAGAGTATTGTGCCAGGGCACTTGAACCCCACCGCTGCTCTGGTAAGGCCTCTCTCTAGCATGGCCTGGGCTTCACAGAGTATTGTGCCAGCGCAGTGGAGCCCCAGTGGTGCTCTGGTAAGGCCTCTCTCTCTAGCACAGCCTGGACTGGAGAGGGTAGTGTGTCAGGGCACCACTGCTCTAGTAAGGCCTCTCTCTAGCATGGCCTGGGCTTCACAGAGTATTGTTCCAGGGCACTTGAGCCCCACCGCTGCTCTGGTAAGGCCTCTCTAGCATGACCTGAGCTGCAGAGTAGTGTGTCCGGGTACTGGAGCCCCAGTGGCACTCTTGTAAGGCCTCCCTTTCTAGCACAGCATGGGCTGGAGAGGGTAGTGTGCCAAGGCACTGGAGCCCCAGCGGCGCTCTTGTAAGGCCTCTCTCTAGCACGGCCTGGGCCGCAGAGGGTAGTGTGTCAGGGCACTAGAGCCCCAGTGGTGCTCTGGTAAGGCCTCTCTAGCATGGCCTGGGCTCCAGAGAGTAGTGCGCTAGGGTACTGGAGCCCCAGCGGGGTTCTAGCAAGGCCTCTCTCTAGCATGGCCTGGGCTTTACAGAGTATTGTGCCAGGGCACTTGAGCCCCACCGCTGCTCTGGTAAGGCCTCTCTAGCATGACCTGAGCTGCAGAGTAGTGTGTCCGGGTACTGGAGCCCCAGTGGCACTCTTGTAAGGCCTCCCTCTCTAGCACAGCCTGGGCTGGAGAGGGTAGTGTGCCAAGGCACTGGCGCTCCAGCGGCGCTCTAGTAGGGCCTCCCTTTCTAGCACAGAATGGGCTGGAGAGGGTAGTGTGCCAGGGCACTGGAGCTCTGGTAAGGCCTCTCTAGCATGGCCTGAGCTGCAGAGAGGGTAGTGTGCCAGGGCACTGGAGCCCTAGTGGTGCTCTGGTAAGGCCTCTCTAGCATGGCCTGAGCTGCAGAGAGGGTAGTGTGCCAGGGCACTGGAGCTCTGGTAAGGCCTCTCTAGCATGGCCTGAGCTGCAGAGAGGGTAGTGTGCCAGGGCACTGGAGCTCTGGTAAGGCCTCTCTAGCATGGCCTGAGCTGCAGAGAGAGTAGTGTGTCAGGGCACTGGAGCCCCAGTGGTGCTCTGGTAAGGCCTCTCTAGCATGGCCTGAGCTGCAGAGTAGTGTGCCAGGGCACTGGAGCCCCAGCAGCGCTCTGGGATTTAAACTTCTTGTCTGGTACAGTGCATCTCTGCACAAGGACTACTAGCACATGGACCTGAGAACATACGAGCAGAGTCCATCTTGAGCAGCTGCTGCTGTGTACGCTGTGGGTAAGTCATTTGCCCACTGGCGATATGTTAAATAATTAACACCACGAAGGTATGGCGAGTGTGCACCTGATAAAAGAATATAATGTGTCATACATGGAGGGTATTCCTTTCTCTAGGCCTTCTTCAGGACGGTTCTCAGTAGCGCTAGGGATACTCTTTGTATCACACAATTCGTGCCTTTCTTTTCCTCACCCTGCCACTCATTGCCCTCCCTCTCACCTCTGTAGGGAAGCACATGAAAACAGAATTAAAACCAAAGACTCAAAAACAGCGACTCTCAGAAAATCCACTGTACAAAATATCTTCCCACAGACAGCACACAATTCAATCAACCGGGCCTCCGCGTTATAAATGGCAGAGCACCCCGGACATTCCAGCAGCATACACGCACTCTTTCAGGATGGTCACCCTAGAGTACATGTGGGTGTCTTTGGCTCATTTTCACCATATATGAAAATTAAAAATCGTTACAACCTTGGCCAGCGACCACACCATACTCCGCTGAGAAGCATAAACATTACGCCTCTGCTGCCCTAAAGTTGTGTTCATCGGAAAGCAAAACGAACTGGAACCCATCAATCGGATAAAGTGAGAGATGGACAATCAAGAAGGGTACGGCATGTGTGTGGATACCTTCTTGGGGTACGGCATGTGTGTGGATAGATTCTTGGGGTACGGCATGTGTGTGGATAGATTCTTGGGGTACGGCATGTGTGTGGATACCTTCTTGGGGAACGGCATGTGTGGATACCTTCTTGGGGTACGGCATGTGTGTGGATACCTTCTTGGGGTACGGCATGTGTGTGGATACCTTCTTGGGGTACGGCATGTGTGTGGATACCTTCTTGGGGAACGGCATGTGTGTGGATACCTTCTTTGGGTACGGCATGTGTGTGGATACCTTCTTGGGGTACGGCATGTGTGTGGATACCTTCTTGGGGTACGGCATGTGTGTGGATACATTCTTGGGGTACGGCATGTGTGTGGATACCTTCTTGGGGAACGGCATGTGTGTGGATACCTTCTTTGGGTACGGCATGTGTGTGGATACCTTCTTGGGGTACGGCATGTGTGTGGATACCTTCTTGGAGGCAATCTTGACTGCAGGAAACAAGCCTCTTAACTCACATCTTTGGGGACGTTTGCCCACATTTCTAAAAGAGTCAGACATCAACAATACATTGAAAGCCAGTAATAATGTGAGCACTGGCCCGTAAAATGCAGCAACAACCAAGCCAGCGTTTTAAAATTACAACTAAATAAAATTCTGAAAACCCCTAGAAACAACAAGGAGAGAACAACTGGCTATGATAGCAAATCACCACACTTAGTAAAAAATACAGAAAAGCGCTTTACAGCCAAAGAAAAGAGGAGGAAGCCAGGCCATGGGCCGAATCATTAGTGATAATAAAATCAAAAGACCAGAAGAAATTCTGGAGGTGGATCAACAAAAACCTAACCCCAACGACTCAGGTGCCAGGTGGCAATATTGCGCCCAGTGACTGGGATCCATATGTCATAACACCTATACAGGGGAATAACAAAAACCAAAACCAAAATGAATGTAAGAATCTCCGCATGACCATTAACCATCTCCCAGAATCAGCTAGACCCCTCCCCCCCCCTCCCCCCCGACTTAATCACAATAACCCCAGCTCAAGTCTCCGCTGCAATTAAAGCGATGCGCCCAGGTGGTGCCCAGGCCTAAGTGGTATCCGACAGCAGTATACAAAGTGCCCCCACCAGATGGGCCTCGGTCATGGCCCCCTTATTTCAGCAATATCTGCTGAGTTCAACCATCCCTGGGTCATGGAGAGGCTCATGATTGGCACCAATTCACAAAAGAGCTCCCGGTCGCTGCCAGAGGACTAAGGGTTAATTGACTCCTGGACACAGAGGGGAAATGCTTCGTCGCCATTTTAAACTCGGAGCTCCAAGCTGGGGCGGATGAACCAAACAGGTTTCCCAAGAAGATGCCACCTTCGAGGACAATCTCATTGGTCGGTCCCACTTGAGCGAAGTAACCATGGAAACCAAGGGCTCGGCCCTGTACGCCGCTTCATAGACTTCGTAACTGCATCTGACAGCGTTTCAAGATCGAGGCTCTGGTCAAAACTGATGTCTGGGGAATCCCCCCCCTAAAAGCCATCATTTCTCTTTATACAGACACATGGGTCAGCGCAGGATGGGTAAAGGATTGAAACCAGGATGCATGTTGGTACCCCTCCTCTTCAATCTGTATCTGGCAGACCTGTCAATCACCCACAGACGACAAGGACCTTTCCACCGAAAATGGCAGACACCAGAATACAACATGACACAGTGCTCCTCGACCAGACACCTACCGGGCTACAACGTCTCTTCAGTGCACCAGCAGCCTACTGAACACAACACAAACAAAACTCCTGATGATTTCATCAAAACAAACAAAAAAGAGGCTCCTGGTCCATTGAGGGGGGTCCTGTGGAAGCATATACAGATCTGGGGGTGGCTGGACCACAGGGGCCGCATTTCAGCACAAATACATGCTCAACGGGCTGCATCCAACTCACAAGAATGGGCCTTCAGGAAATGATGGAAGTCATTGGTGAACCCTGACCTAAGACCACTGCTAAGGGTGATAGGCAGCAAATGACTCCACACAGAACAGCGATGCGGTGCAATCGCCTTCAGAGAGGGAATGGCGCTCGATGGGGCTCAATCAATGCGCCACCCAAGAACTGCACCGCCCATCCTCAAATACCACAGGAGCTCACAGCACTGCATGAAAGAGAAACAAGCAAAAGTAAACACTTTAAAAAGCACAAGCATTGGCAATGCCAATCGGTCTCGCCATATTGATGAGTTTAGTGGTGTAGTTCCTATTAAAAATTCTTAGTATAATGTGATTTTTTTTTTGATAAAACATGAACTGCCGGGTAACATAGCAGCTGCTGCTTTGCTTTTAGATCCGGCACTTCATATTTTACAAATTAAGTACTGCTGTAAATACTGCTTCCTTTGAATAATTTATCTGCAAACTATATGCAATTGAATAAACAAACTTGCTTCATGAATCAAACAAGTAGAAACTGGTACATTTAAATTTCCAGCACTTTGCACCCATATAAGTCCCAAATAAAGCCTATACCCAGTGCTTAATTTGTAAATCATGAAGAGCCGGGATAAAGTTAATTTTCCATGCACTTTGCAGTACACAAGTTCCAAATAAAGCCTATACCCAGTGCTTAATTTGTAAATCATGAAGAGCCGGGATAAAGTTAATTTTCCATGCACTTTGCAGTTACATAAGTTCCAAATAAAGGCCAATACCCAGTGTTTAAGTTGTAAAACATCAACTGCCAGGGCTAAAAGCGAAGCAGCAACTGCGACGTTTACCTTTGCAGCTGATTTACAAATTAAGTATAGTTCTAAATACTCCTTTCTTTGAATAAATTGTCTGTAAACTATTCGCAATTAAATAAACAAACTTGCCTGTCAAAAATTTAAACAAGCAGCAACTGGTACATTTAAATTTCTAGCACTTTGCACCCATACAAGTCCCAAATAAAGCCTATATCTAGTGCTTAATTTGTAAAACATGAGGAGGGGGGCTGAAAGCAAAGCAGCAAGTGTCATGGTTCATTTTCCAGCAATTTGCAGTTACATAAGTTACAAGCAGGAGATAAAGTGGCTATAGAACAGGTCACCAGAGAACAGGACTTCTATTCCATACGCAAGTGAATGCAGCATACTCGGTCTACACCCATTTTAACTCTCTGCCTTCTGATGGACTGTTACATTGGCCCAAATCCTGGTCTACATACCAGCAGAGCAACGGACTGCTTAGTCTTGAAAATGCATGTATGACAAATATTTAGGACATGCTGCAGTTGCGCCATCCCTACCATTTTTTTGTTGTCCTTGTAAATTCCGCCCATGCTTTACTTTTTGACAACAGTTGTGGGGCTCCAGATCTCCAAAGACCTCTCAAACTCAGAATCTGTGCCCCTCAGGGACACCCTTTGTGTGCCTTTAGAGGGGCAGACCTTTCTTTGGTCTCCCCAACCTTTTATCTGAAGTTGGCAGCACCCACAACCCATCAGAACAGGACCTCAAAGTTTCTGCATTTTATAATTTTTGGGGTACATCGAAGTCCAGGGGATATACTGACTACCCTTTTCCAACCAACACGTAAATGTAGCCCAGAGGATTGGGATTAATGGAGGACCCCTGAAGGTTTGAAATGTTTGTATTCATCATACACATAATACCATGTGACAACTCATTTAACAAACTCACTACCTCCGTGCATGCAAGCGTGCTAACAGGGCCCAGATGTACTACAAAGTATTGCAACGCAGCAGCTGAGGTTACTGTGCTTCACTGCATGAATGGGAGAGAGCAAAACAGTGCCATATCTACTAACAAGTGGCATAGTTTACCTCTTCCTGAGCTGGCACTCTTGGCTACTATGCGCCAACGCACAGACCCATCCACCATAGTGCAAGGGTGTCTGTGTTCTATAAGAAATGGCTTTTGTATTAATAGATTATGGAGCTTTGGGTGCAGGGTCATTCAGTGTTTATTGTACAGCACACATACAAAGTAGGAAAATTGTTAAAGGATATTTTTTGTACTGGAAGGGCCGTGTTAGCTAGTAACGTTTGGTGCTGGATCTTTTTGCTCTGATCCTTTCTTGTTTTTGTGTGTGCTGTACAATAACCACCACTGACAGAAAACACACAAATGACCCTGCACCCAAAGCAAAATATATCACAAAAGGCTTCCCAAATGAAAAGACCAGACGGTTATGTTTTTGATTGTAGAAAACGTTGTCCCTTTATTCCAAAAACTTCATTCTTTAAAAATGGCTAGCAACTGTGTCGTGCATTTTAAAGAATGAAGTTTTTGGAATAAAGGGACAACGTTTTCTACAATTAAAAACATAACCGTCTGGTCTTTTCATTTGGGAAGCCTTTTGTATTATATTTTGCTTTGTTTTCTTTATATGATGTACAAGCACGATTATTATTAATAGATTATTGGAGCTTTGGGTGCAGGGTCATTTGTGTGTTTTCTGTCAGTGGTGGTTTTTGTACTGCCTTATGGGGTGCATGTGGATCACATCCCAGACCCATTGCACCGATCTGTTGTGAATACTTAGAGACTACTACACGTAGTAACGTTTGGTGCTGGATCTTTTTGCTCTGATCCTTTCTTGTTTTTGTGTGTGCTGTACAATGCAGCATGCATACAAAGTAGGAAAAACAAGGAGAAATGAAAGCATTTCTCCTCACTGTGCCTGCCTGGAGGAGGAGGAGGATTTAGACGCAATCCCCATCTATGATTGTTTGTCGATGGGGATTACTGTTAAAATCTATGGGTGGTTGCGGTTTCTTTGCCAACTAACAAAGTGGCAATCTAAAGGGACTTTGGTTTTCTCAAGCTATGCACTGTACACTGGTATAATGACGTTTTGTAGGAACATCACCTTGTGTATACTTATGCGAACCATCCCCATTTCTATAGGGCAAAATCAAAAATGACTTCTAGTACTTCAGTGGTTATTACTAGCCAACAGAGGACACATTATCAACACTAGAATGAAAAAAGATTGAATTCAAGGTTAGCCATTTCACATCGCAGGGGTGTGCAATTAAAAAACATTACTACTTGTCCATGAGCTAGGATGCTTCATAAATCTACTTGGCCTGTAAAAAATATCCACTTGTCCCTTTGGTGCCACACAGTGAGGTGACAAATTATGGCAGCAATCTCATTATATAAGACCACTGATAATAGCTTCTCTGATTATGCCAAGGATAATATTATAGCAGGGTTTAGATACTAGAAATTACCAGATTTTGCCACATTTTTGCAGATCTACCAACTGGGGCTGGAAGTAGCAGTAAGTGGTAGTTCCAGGGTGGAATGTCCTTTCGTATCTGTGCAAACCTACAAACTTGCATGTTTAAGAGTTTACCAGCTCTTCTCTAATATTTACCACACTGAGAAAGATTGTAAATTTACTCCTGACATGGGCATAAGTAAAACTTTATCCAGGGTGAGGCAAAAGGGGTTGGAGGGAAAGTGAACTTGCAAACACTCAGATTTTCGCACAAGCAAATCTGTACATGCAGATTGGCTTGTGCTAAAAACGCAATTCACAAACATTTTCTAGGAGTACGATTACCAGGCCTACCTCAGTAAATTCATGAAAGTTGTACATCTCCAGGGATGCAAGTACATGTGCCACGGGTGCACTTTGTGGCTGAATTTAATATTTTTGCCTCCAATTAGTCTGATGTTACCCAAGACTTTTTTTTAAATTAAATATCTACTGCGCTGTGAGTGACAGCGTTCTGCTCTTTCACAAGGAGCATATCAGTACTCAAAGTAGTTTCTTTCACTGCCAGGGACTACTAAGGCAATGTGTGCTCTTTTTTGAGACCAAAACATTTTTTGCTTTTAGCCAATGTTTTTGTTATAAAGGTGAGGGTCCAGCATCTCCCACAACAATCAAGTTTTAAAAAACAATGTGAAAACAAGGCATACATTGACAAAAGCAAAAGGATGACCACCAACGCCAGACCTATTGGCTTTGCCAATACTTCTTTATTTTCAGGTATCCCACATCTCGTCGAAACTGGCTTTACACCGTTTTCTCCACTCCGAATATTTTTTGGAAACTAGCATTTATCAAACATTTTATTAAATGAGGCTTTAAAGAAATGGTGCCTAAAATATCACTGGAGTTCAGCAAAATGTTTTTTTGTAGTTGCATTTTTTTGGTGAACATTTTATTTTGAAGGCAAATAACCAAATCTTGCTTTCAGCATGAACCTATGGATACAAAACTAATCATAACTACAGACCCATAATGTGGTGCTGTGAACTATCAGCCAAAGGGTCTGTGCTGCGGGGGGTTGGACAAATTAAACATGGAAGCTTGCTGTCTATGATCCCAAACAATAGGTCCTGGGCATCGGGCTATATGAATTCCACACACCTGCATAAGTAACTATTGAACCCCTACACACTCATTAACCCACTGCATTTCTTACACAGACTGCAAATGGGAGAGCCATGTTACAGACCATGCTCTGCAGCAGGCACTTTAACTATTTCAGAAGGATTCAGGCATGTAATCAAATATTACACACAGATTTCTTCAGCAAGTACATTAAGTACACAAGTTACATTACAGTATAACACCAGGAGGAAGAGATTGATAGGGCCTTTTCTACTAGTGTCAAACTTTAAGCGCTTCTGATGGACCTGGAGCAGTGGTAATCCCTTAAAGTTTGTTGTCTCTCAACTAGCCCTGATCAATACATTTCAATGTAAATAGTAAAGCACATTGGGCTTTATAATGAAGGAAAGACTAATATTAAAATAAAACCATGCAAGTGTATTAAAGGTATAAATCGTTACAGAAGGCAAAATAAATAGTTTGAGTCAGTCATTTAGAAAAAAAGAGATGGCGTGTAGTTCAGAATAAAGTGCAAATAATAAAACGGCAAAACAAAATATAGTTCAGCGAAAATAAGTCTTAAATCATAGTGTGCCTTCCAAGGAACAGGGAGAGTGAGCCAACAGCCTTAGGAAATGGCTTCTTTTATAAACACAAAATACAATGAAATCATTCATTCAATACAACTGTGCAAGAGTCACACTGATTAAAACAATCAGGTTAAAGAAAGGACGATACGGTTTCTGAAGCCATATTCAGCACCACCACAGATTCACATAATGCAGTTCTCATCTCTAGAGTCCTCAAAACATCTAAACTGTTAATACAAATGTGGCCACTTAATATACAAGGGCGGCTCTCATCAGAAGCCACTGTGGTCCCAATAAGGGAAGCTTTAGGAAGCTACAGAACTCTAAAGGAAATAAACAGCATTCTGTACCTGGGAAAGTGATATTACATTCCAAAAAAGTGTTTACAAAGTTACTTGTGGTTAAATAGTCTGTGCACAGGGGGAGACCAGGACAAAAAGAACGACATCCTCAAAAAATGTTTGCAGACAGCACCAACGATTTAGCAAACGTACGCCTGGTTAGCAGAAGCACTCTTCCCCTCAACATAATGCCTTTATTTCAACTATGTTAACTCTTTCATCGGGTTAATGCCATGCTGCATGAAATTATAAAAGCCTTCTCCAATTTCACCCTACTAGCAGGTACTTTAAGTCCCGAAGAAACAATGCATTATGTTTATAACTAATTAAGTAAATCGGGCTAGGTTTAACTATTTTATTTGTTGTCAATTTTTTGGGAGGAGGGTGGCAGACCTTAAAACAAAAATGCATGTCTCTGTCCTCCATAACTGGACTGTTATCGACTATACTAACGTTTATAGCAGCATCTTTATAGACACCTGAGCTCTTAAGCACCTCTGCATTTCTACTCGCCATTTTACAACTAAGTTTTTTTCCCTCCATAATTTAATTTACGTCTTTCACTCTGACGCCTATAATGTCATAGGCTATCCATCACTCCAACAAAGTACTAAAATGCATTTATTAGCACACATGCCTAAACACTTTGAATGCTTGTGCCTGCAATCGCCACAAGCAATAGCGATTCCACGTAACGAAGATGCAACAGCAAAACCATGTGGCTGTGCTTATTTATATGCGAGTGCCTCACAACAGAACCGGTAAGGTAAGTAAAACTCCTGGCAGCCCCACTCTTACCTCGCCAGTGTGCTTGCACATGTGCGCATTCAGCTTCCACGCCTTATTGAAAGACGCACTGCAGTCCGGATCGGAGCAGATGTAGCGCTTCCTGAACTCGTCCACGTTTCACCCATGCTTCTAACGAAGCAGTCCTGCAGCACCCTGCTCTCGATGTCTGGAGACCAGCTTTCGGCGGGCGCCATGTTTGTAAAGAAGTCTGAGCTTTATTCAATTGGTAATGCTACGAATTACGCCCCTTCGCACGGAAGTCTTGATGACGCGCGATGACTTCACGTGTCAGAATCACTGCGGTGGACAGGCGGCAGGCTCCACTCACTAAGCCCCACCCACCAGAGAGGGACTCGTTCCTCTGCAACTTCCTGGATCGTCAACAGGTGCTGTCTCTGCCAGGACAGCAGCGGTGACTTCCGGATCGGAGCACTCGCGCTCCAGGGGAGGGGTGGGCAAGAAGTCACGGACTGCGGGAAAGAGGGGAAAAGACGGGAAGAAAATAGTCTGTGCAGTAAAGGGGCTGATAGCCATGGAAGGACACAAATGACGACATGGCCGTCATGGGGAGGGACTAACAAGCCAAAAACCAATTAGAATGCAGCATTTAGGATGTAAGCCAATCCAAAAGATGGGCGGAGAGTGGGCGGAGCTTAAACGAAGCTTCCCCACTATAGTATATACTGCATGTCTCAACGAGACAGCGCAAGCGCTGCCTAGGCGAGACCTAATAATAGGGGGGAAAAAAGAATCCCCGGACAGACGGGCATAAATCTCAGCTGTGCACTGGATTCCTTAGAGGCACGAGAGATTTGGTCTAGTAGCGTCCCAATACCAACAGCTTCCAGAGTAATAACCAAGCAACAAAAGCGATACCCAGAGAGCAGGATATCCAGAGATCAGGAACCTGGCCCACGGAGGCTGGCCATCTGCCTTATAAGAGCCTGGGGCTCTGCCGACTTATCTCTCCCTGCCATTTAGCCTGGTTTGAAAACAGGAACTATTGAGATTGCCACTGGGTTTAATTCCCATAAATTCGTATGGGTATGGCCGAAGAACCCAGGAGGAGCAGGACAGACGCTGTAGATTCTGCGCAAAGCATGAAGAATCACTCACACACGCCCATTAAATATGCGAAAAGCTGCTCCATATCAGGATCTTTTGGATGCGCCCGATATGGCGAGCCCTAAACATCAGAATTTGCTGTAAGGCTGCCGAGACATGCCTGAAAAGGATGGTTCTTCGCAGCTGACAGCTCGAGTCCTGAAGTTCATGAGAGCAGCACTGGGGACATCTTCAGGGGAACCGGGCATCGCGCTTCGACAGACTGCCAAAGACCCCCAATCTCACAGAGGAGTTTAACCACCTTCCTCCAGTTGAATTTAGCGTAATTGAAAGTTTAACCGTGATAAAAGGCGCCCTCCGTGTTCTTTGCGATGCTCTGAAACAACAGCCTCACCAAAAGCCCACGAGACGACACCTCTGTAAAATGTTGTCCAGCTGAAGGATTGCTCCTGAGAAACGTTTTAGTAACTGCATTTTAAACAGGGGTTCGCCAAGACACATTGCGGGTGGCCTGGGGGCCAGGCCTGTAATAAATCCAGGGGCAACAATCGCACTTCAGTTGCTTTATGCACTTTAACCTTTGCACTTTAGATTAATGCATCACTGAACGGCAAAGTGACCATTTTAATCTTATTTTTCAGAATTTTAGCCGCATTCCAGGTATCTTGTTCTCATTGGCCCTGAAACTGTCGTGATACCGCCGTCATGCACAAATGAATTTATGGTTTTATTGTAATGATTTTAAATAATCGCACAATAAAGAATCTATCCTATAGAAACGTAGACATGCATTTAAAGCAGGTGTCTCCAACCAGTCGATCGCGAGCGACCTGTAGCTCGCACGAACCTTCAAAGTAGCTCCCAGCCGTGAGTTCATTTTTTAATAAGCCCAGGGTCACATTTTCCTTGTAAAGTTAAGGGAAGGCTGTGTTTATGTTACATCATTATCTTCAGGCTGCATATAAGGGCCTGATGATGAGCAGTGCTGGAGTCAGATCTATAACGCAGGGCACAGAGGTGACGAGCTGAACCACTGAGGCATTTAACTCTTAAATAAGTCCTTGTCACCTCAATATTGGAGTGTGAGAACAACATGATGTTTCTGAATGCTTTTAAATTGAATTAAATGAAAATGAAGTTAACTTTATGATTAACTGTTCATTTTAATTTGATTCCATTTTAAAGTGTCGCATTTACAAACAGCTCTTGCTCCCAGTGGCCAGTAGACACTGTGCCATATTTGTCACTGAAAAATACAGAATTTATTTTTAAATGGGAGAAATTTAAAGAAAAGAAAAATATTTCTATGAAACATTGAGTCTTAATGTTTTTCTCCACTTTTAATTAATCCAATTACCTCTTAATATTTTATGAAGCCTGCTTCTTTGCTTTAAAGTCCTCCCATTTAAACAAATGGCTGTATTTTTCTGTTATGAGTAAGGCACCATGTCCTCAGGACACTGGGTGCAAGATGCCGGCTGTTTCTATATGAAACACTTTGAAATGGGAGAAAATTTAAATGATGAGTTTTATGGTATCCATATAAACAAAGTTAACTCTTCAATTTAATTTTTTCCCATTTCAAAGTGTGGCATGTACACACAGCAGGCATCCTGCTCCCAGTGGCTGATAGATACGGTGTCTTATTTAAAACTGAAAAATACAGCCATTTTGTAAGTGGGAGGAATTTAAAGAGCATAAAAATATTCCATATTATGAACATTTTTCTGCACTTTAAACTGCTACCATTTACAAAAATGGCTGTATGTTTGTGTAATGCATGTAACAGTGTTGTGTAGTTCCCACTGATCAGTAGGTACTGCGCGTTTGTGGACGACATACACTTAGGATGGTGCCAGACTGATTCCGTGCACCTCTGCAGGATATGTTGTCCCTTGGACCAGCTAGCTCACAGTGCCACCGTTAGCCCCCCGACCTACACAGGGAGCGAACAGTTCTGGCAATCACTGAAAAGGACAACCCTGATCCCTCAGGAACCGTGGTGACAGACCTAGAACCTTTCACTCAGACACTCGTGCTCTCTTTCACGCAGAGAAATATACAAAGAATACACAGAGGGACGCTTTCAATGTTTACTGAACCAAAGTGACTCTTTTATAGAAAATATGTGCCGCAATGATCCTTAGATAGAAGCTGATGAAAGTTATCATAAGCATCAGGACAGTGAACAGAATGAAACGTTCCACCATCATGCTGGGACAACGTATATATGCAAGCATATGAAATAATATAACAATCTGGCGTACTCCTACTATGCAAACGCTAACCTGCTTGTCTACGGTGTATGTGTATTTTCTGTCAAGAAACCCCCTACTGGATGATCCACCCCATTACCTGATGGGTAAGAATGTAGGACCCCGTCTTGGTCACAAACTTGACGCCCCTCACGGAGATGTCAGTCAGCTGCTGGGCGAAAGCTTCAGCAAGTAGGGACCTCTCGAAGTCAGCAGAAGTGTCTCCTCTGACTATACTTGGAAACAATGTTTATGTATAGAAAAAGGTATCCTTACCTTGGGCCGAGATTGTGATCAGGCTGCCATTGTTTGTATTCTACAGATAGCTGTGTCAGCATATGGATGTAAATAACAAACACATTTGTGCAACGTACATTTAGGCCTTGTACACAATGCCAAGGCAGTATGATAGTGTTCTCGCGAAGTTTATTCGTGTAAGCAAGGTCGGAGTTGCCAAGAAACTAACCCAAGTGTCACAAATGTATGTCAAAAGTTGATGTGAAAAAGTGAAGGCAACATTAGGAAAGATCCGTGTACATGTAAAAATTGCAAAGTTTCCTACTAGGCCTTACTGGGACACATGACAACAGTGCCACATATGACAAAAGGTATGACCTGTGCCACAAGTACATACAACACAGGCTCTTATTCACCCATATACATGTATCCCGTTTATACGCATGTATGTCATATATCCACAAAGACCACGCTCTCACTGGCACGCATGGCAGCCCTTCCATAGTGCCCCTAGTCAAAGTATTTTGTTCAAACCACAGTATCGGGCTCTATGGACATTAGTGTTAAAGTCGATGAAGCTGTGCGTGGGGTTGTCTGGTAACAATGCGTGAGTGGCTTGGCCTTCAGTAGCACACTGATTAGAAGTAGCTCTCACTAAAGAAAAGGTTGCCGACCCGCGATCTAAACAAATTTCTAATCACCTGCCACCCAATATTTTAGGACTGGAGTTGGAATGGTACATTGATCTTGAGAAAGTGAATTTACCTGTATACATGCCTTAATACTATGAAAACACTAATACTCATGTGTGCCTTAATGTGCAATGTTGCATTTTATTCATCAACCACAATATTGTTTTAGACCAGCTTGAAGACCGCTAAATACATAGTATTGTTGTACATTTACATGCATTTTAGATGAACTATGGTTGTGTAACTCCATGCTATACAATGCACATTTAATGATCTGTACTAATGGGCGTAGCCTTGCTCTTAAGTTGGCCCAATGTAGCACATTTGTTTTAGAAAGTAGTAGAACGGACTCCTGTCAGGGTTCATTGTATCAGAGATCCTCTCACATTCCTTCTCACAAGAAGATCCTTGCACATGATCATTAGTGACTATTGACAAGTTCCTATGCTGTCATTTGTTCTCACTCCCATTCACTTGCATTGGAAGAAAATGTATAGAAATCATTGATCATTGTATGGATTTTAGCATTGCATGCTCCGGCTGATCAAGGGTGAAGCTCTGGTCCGTTGACACCATTTCTTATTTCTCGATGGCTAGTATGCATTAAATGCAGGTCAGACTTAGGCCCACATTTACTGAATTCTCAAGTAACGCAGCGCAGGAGCCAAAAATGCTGCGCTGCATTGTGTGAGAAGGAGAGAGCAGGGGGGCGCCATATTTTTGGGCACTCTCCTCCCCTCTCCCAAGCACCAGCGTTTAATCACGCAGCTGTGTGCAACGCACGCACCTTTGCACCATAGTGCAAGGGTGCCTATGTGAGCCTAGCATAGGTTTTGTACTGGAAGGATTCCCTTCCAGTACAAAACACTATGCTTAGAGTAACTTTAAAACTATCCCCACCTTGTACGTGTGCTGATCACGTGCAAAGTCGGACAATAAAGGAGAAATAAAAGCATCTCCATGATAGCGCCTGGTTGAAATGGGCGCTATTTTTTTACGCCAACCCCGGTCTACTTTTTATTTAGAAAATAGGGTTTTGCATCAAAAAGTTTGGGTTACTTTCAAGTGATTTTACAGTGTAAAACAAGTTTTGCACCTGAAAGTAAATAGGGAAAAAAAAGATTTTGTGTCAATTTGCATCAATTTTGTGACGCAAACACAGTGCAAAATCTTAGTAAATCTACCACTCAGTGGGCTATCCTGAGAGTTGTTCTTCATTTACAATCTCCTTCAGAAAGGGAAAATAAAGTTTGGCTGGTTTTCGAAATTTAAAAGAAGCGACTTCGTTTTGGGAGATATTTATGTAAGGAAGATATTTTTGTAGTAGATATTTTTTGTTCCGTTTTTGCTTTGTGTTTTTTTCTAGTTATTTCTACAGATGGAACCATTCTGCTGGCCTGGGTGACTTGCAAAACAATCAATCGGACACAGACTGAACCTTACGCTTGGAGCAGCTTTGCTTTGGGAAACCTTGTTCCCGCTCTTCAAGGATAACTTTGAAACTCGAACACCACTACGATCTTCTGATGAAGTTTTGGAATGTAATTCTGATGACGCGTCCTCTAATCTCTTTTTTAATCTTCCAAAACACATTCTCATGCTGCCCCCAGGGTTATAGACAGTTAAAGTAACAAATCTGGTTACACAACTGACATCATTCAGGAAGACCAACTCTTTGTCAATACTTATCGACTATCGTAGCATATTGAGTTTTTGCAATATTTGAAATCTTGGTTTCTGCAGAAGTCTTCAGTGTCTTTTATCCATTAATCAAGACCATACCATAGCTGATGGGATTGATGCTTGTAAGTAGTGGCACAGGGGGTGAAAAATGATGGATTGGAATGCTACTCCAAGCGATTGCCAGAGGTTTTCGCCCGAGTGCCACTCTAGATAGAGACCAGCCTTATGCAAATCACTAGTGATGCTCCTGATGAGAACGGCCCGAACTGCCAGACGAGGCCCCCTCCAGAAAAGACCAGATGCAACCCTGAAGCAATTTCAACCTTATTACCATTTGTCGTTGAGGCCTAGCTTTGCACCTATGGGATAGTGTGCAAAGCCCCCACATCTGGGCTTATACCAAGCACTGGGGGTGTTCAATTAAACAGACAGAAGGTGCTGGAAGCCCCACATCTGGGCTAATCCCAGGCCACTAAGGGTGTTCCATTACAGACAGAAGGTGCTGGAAGCCCCCACATCTGGGCTTATCACAGGCCACTGAGGGTGTTCCATTACAGACAGAAGGCGCTGGGATCCCACACATCTAGGCTTATCCCAGGCCACTGAGGGTGTTCCATTAAACAGGCAGAAGGTGCTGGGATCCCACACATCTGGGCTTATCCCAGGCCACTGGGGGCCTTCCATTACAGACAGAAGGTGCTGGGATCCCACACATCTGGGCTTATCCCAGGCCACTGAGGGTGTTCCATTACAGACAGTAGGTGCTGGGATCCCACACATCTGGGCTAATCCCAGGCCACTGAGGGTGTTCCATTACAGACAGAAGGTGCTGGAAGCCCCCACATCTAGGCTTATCCCAGGCCACTGAGGGTGTTCCATTAAACAGGCAGAAGGTGCTGGGATCCCACACATCTGGGCTTATCCCAGGCCACTGAGGGTGTTCCATTACAGACAGAAGGTGCTGGGATCCCACACATCTGGGCTAATCCCAGGCCACTGAGGGTGTTCCATTACAGACAGAAGGTGCTGGAAGCCCCCACATCTAGGCTTATCCCAGGCCACTGAGGGTGTTCCATTAAACAGGCAGAAGGTGCTGGGATCCAACACATCTGGGCTTATCCCAGGCCACTGAGGGTGTTCCATTACAGACAGAAGGCGCTGGGATCCCACACATCTAGGCTTATCCCAGGCCACTGAGGGTGTTCCATTAAACAGACAGAAGGTGCTGGGATCCCACACATCTGGGCTTATCCCAGGCCACTGAGGGTGTTCCATTACAGACAGAAGGTGCTGGGATCCCACACATCTGGGCTAATCCCAGGCCACTGAGGGTGTTCCATTAGACAGAAGGTGCTGGAAGCCCCCACATCTAGGCTTATCCCAGGCCACTGAGGGTGTTCCATTAAACAGGCAGAAGGTGCTGGGATCCCACACATCTGGGCTTATCCCAGGCCACTGAGGGTGTTCCATTACAGACAGAAGGTGCTGGGATCCCACACATCTGGGCTAATCCCAGGCCACTGAGGGTGTTCCATTACAGACAGAAGGTGCTGGAAGCCCCCACATCTAGGCTTATCCCAGGCCACTGAGGGTGTTCCATTAAACAGGCAGAAGGTGCTGGGATCCCACACATCTGGGCTTATCCCAGGCCACTGAGGGTGTTCCATTACAGACAGAAGGTGCTGGGATCCCACACATCTGGGCTTATCCCAGGCCACTGAGGGTCTTCCATTACAGACAGAAGGTGCTGGGAGGCACGCTTCTAAGGACTCGAGTCAGGACTCATCTGAATAATGCAGTCCTCCATCTAGATGGATGCAATGGGTGAAAAGCAGTGGTACAGGATGCTCTCAGATGTTTCTGTCTGTGTTTAGACTGTGTGCAAGCATTTCTCCCATCAACTTTGGTGGTCCGTTAATCAAGAGTTGGTACTGAGAATGCGCCCAAGTGTTGACAGTACTCGGTGCCACATGCATTTTCATCCTTGGGTACCATCAGTCCAACACGCAGTAGGATAATGAGGGGTAATTTCTGAGTTTGTAGAACAGTTCCTAAAAACTACCTTGCTCCTCCTTCACTGTAAGTTCTTGCGTGGTCAGTAATGTTGTTGCATCGCTCCCTGATCCCCCCGCTCTGCCCCCAGGCCTGGTCTACTCTCTGTGTCCCCTGATTGCCAAGATCCAGGCCATACGTCCTGGACAGTCAGTGTAGGACAAAAGCCACTGTTAGGCCTTCTGAACCTCTCAATGTCTGAAAAAAGCAAAGATGTGTGGCTGTGATGGGCAAGTGTTTCCTCGTATCTCTTTTACCCTATAGATTGTATCACACCCCACAAGAGACGCATGGCCTTTAATTTTTGGTGAAGGGAGTTAAATCTTCTTTGCACCACCTGTCTCTTTCAGAAACAACTATGCACTATTTTGAGACCCACTGAACCCTTTTTTGGTTGGGTTTGAAGGCAGATATTAACAGCAGTAGCACAGGGTTTAAGCTTAATAAGGCAATGACCTTGATTTATTTACAGTGTTTGTACAGCACTGTCTAACCCTTGATGGCAGCACAGAGAGTCCTGCAAAGTGACAAACTTTAAAATCACTTTCCGATTGATATGAGTAGAGAATTGACCCCAACATTCAGGTCTAAATTTAAGCCATTCCTGTTGTCTAATCTGATTGCTGAGTTAAGTGTTTAAGGGTAATAATGTTGGCAGGTGCATGGATGGCAACGGTTGGGTTAGTGCTACAGAATTGTTCCAGAATCATAAATAAATGCGCTTTACACGCTGAACAAGTTATAAATACAATCAAATTACTATTCAGGAGATCGCATCACGACCACAGAGCCAGAACGTGCAGTGCAGCCAAACTTTTGGAAAGCCATCTGCCATCTTCAGGCACATCTCTCCGATGTCTT
This sequence comes from Calotriton arnoldi, assembly GCA_963921515.1. NCBI lineage: Eukaryota > Metazoa > Chordata > Amphibia > Caudata > Salamandridae > Calotriton > Calotriton arnoldi. The sequence continues at coordinate 3,272,612 of CAWUFW010000466.1, forward strand.
CACTAGCTGCACTAGGGAAGGAAACAACACCAATTACTTGCTCACAGTTATCTTGTCTATTTACAGCGTCAAACTGCTACATCTGAGTAACTTCTTTGTGGTTCCACATTTCAGTTTCTGCCCCTCACAGTAGCAGCCCTTTATGTGGCACCCATCAAACACACATTACGTCTTTTTCACAATAGGTTCAGTGTAATGACCTAATGTAGCTGTTCGTCAAAGTTTTGACCGAACGTAGGGGCGATGACGACGACCAGAGTTTTTCTGTCCATGCTGCCACACGCGGTGTTTATTGAGGTTCCTGTTCGAGCTGAACTTCTTGCCGCACTGGCTGCAGTGGAAAGGCTTTGCTCCCCCATGCGAAGCTTGGTGAGCAGTGAGGTGGTGCTTGTGAGTGAAGCTCTTCTCACATTCAGTGCAGTGATAAGGTCTCTCTCCAGAGTGGACTCGCTCATGCCTGCGGAGATGATAGACTCTTGCAAAGTGTTTCTGACACACAGTACATGCATGTGCTCCATCACTGTTCAGGATGTTTGGCCGACATGCAAGATTTGTGTTCCGCAGTTTGCTCTTGTTAGAGTTCTGTGTGTTGGACATTGTGATATAGTCTTTGGAATGTTGTGGAGGCATGGAACCACTCACGCTTTGACTAACGTCAGTCTCCTTCACAGCGCTCCTCAGTACTGCCGCTTTCACTTTTTTAGGTATAACTTTGCACGCTGTGTTCTCCTCAGCACACACCGCGGAGTCACCAGCTTTTTGTTTTCTGCTCCGTCTTTCCACACCTGTTCAATTATAAAGAAAGTCAAGTCAGCAGTATTGTAAAACCAAAGAAGTGTCAAGAAATACTACTTTAGGTAAGTGAGGAGCGCTATTACTTGCTGAGCTATAGAGTTCAAGTCTGTATCTCAACAGGCAAGGAGAGACATTTAGGAACAGTGTCTTGTTTCTGTTCCCTCCAGAGAGGCACATGTGGAAACCACAGTCCTGGCTAATTGCATCAACTGACAATGACTACACACACATGTGAAACCCACGATCCCGGCTAATGACAGCTAACAATGACTGCACACACATGGAACCCACGGTCCCGGCTAATGACATCAGCTGACAATAACTGCACACACATGTGAAACCCACGGTCCCGGCTAATGACAGCTGACAATGACTGCACACACATGGAATCCACGGTCCCGGCTAATGACAGATGACCATGACTGCACACACATGGAACCCACGGTCCCGGCTAATGACATCAGCTGACAGTGACTACACACATATGGAACCCACAGTCCCGGCTAATGACATCTGACAACTGCACACACATGGAACCCACGGTCCCAGCTAATGACAGCTGACAATGACTGCACGCACATGGAACCAACGGTCCCGGCTAATGACAGCTGACAATGACTGCACACACATGGAACCCACGGTACTGGCTAATGACACAAGCTGACAATGACTGCACACACATGAAACCCACGGTCCTGGCTAATGACACAAGCTGACAATGACTGCACATACATGGAACCCACGGTCCCGGCTAATGACAGCTGACAATGACTGCACACACATGGAACCCACGGTCCCAGCTAATGACAGCTGACAATGACTGCACGCACATGGTACCCACGGTCCGGCTAATGACAGCTGACAATGACTGCACGCACATGGAACCCACGGTCCCGGCTAATGACAGCTGACAATGACTGCACGCACATGGTACCCACGGTCCGGCTAATGACAGCTGACAATGACTGCACGCACATGGAACCCACGGTCCCGGCTAATGACATCAGCTGACAATGACTGCACACACATGGAACCCACAGTCCTGGCTAATGACACAAGCTGACAATGACTGTACACACATGGAACCCACGGTCCCGGCTAATGACAGCTGACAATGACTGCACACACATGGAACCCACGGTCCCAGCTAATGACAGCTGACAATGACTGCACACACATGGAACCCACGGTCCCGGCTAATGACAGCTGACAACTGCACACACATGGAACCCACGGTCCCAGCTAATGACAGCTGACAATGACTGCACGCACATGGAACCCACGGTCCCGGCTAATGACAGCTGACAATGACTGCACGCACATGGTACCCACGGTCCGGCTAATGACAGCTGACAATGACTGCACGCACATGGAACCCACGGTCCCGGCTAATGACATCAGCTGACAATGACTGCACGCACATGGAACCCACGGTCCGGCTGACAGCTGACAATGACTGCACACACATGGAACTCACGGACCCGCCTAATGACACAAGCTGACAATGACTGCACGCACATGCAACCCACGGTCCCGGCTAATGACATCAGCTTACAATAACTGCACACACATGAAACCCACGGTCCCGGCTGACAGCTGAAAATGACTGCACACACATGTGGAACCCACGGTCCCGGCTAATGACATCAGCTGACAATAACTGCACACACATGGAACCCACGGTCCCGGATAATGACATCAGCTGACAATGACTGCACACACATGGAACCCACGGTCCCGCCTAATGACATCAGCTGACAATCACTGCACACATATGGAACCCACAGTCCCGGCTAATGACAGCTGACAATGACTGCACACACATGGAAACCACGGTCCCGGCTAATGACAGCTGACAATGACTGCACACACATGGAACCCACGGTCCCGGCTAATGACAGCTGACAATGACTGCACACACATGGAACCCACGGTCCCGGCTAATGACATCAGCTGACAGTGACTACACACATATGGAACCCACAGCCCCGGCTAATGACAGCTGACAATGACTGCACACACATGGAACACACGGTCCCGGCTGACAGCTGAAAATGACTGCACACACATGTGGAACCCACGGTCCCGGCTAATGACATCAGCTGACAATAACTGCACACACATGGAACCCACGGTCCCGGATAATGACATCAGCTGACAATGACTGCACACACATGGAACCCACGGTCCCGCCTAATGACATCAGCTGACAATCACTGCACACATATGGAACCCACAGTCCCGGCTAATGACAGCTGACAATGACTGCACACACATGGAAACCACGGTCCCGGCTAATGACAGCTGACAATGACTGCACGCACATGGAACCCACGGTCCCGGCTAATGACAGCTGACAATGACTGCACACACATGGAACCCACGGTCCCGGCTAATGACATCAGCTGACAGTGACTACACACATATGGAACCCACAGCCCCGGCTAATGACAGCTGACAATGACTGCACACACATGGAACACACGGTCCCGGCTAATGACAGCTGACAATTTCTGCACACACAGGGAACCCACTATCCCGGCTAATGACATCAGCTGACAATGACTGCACACACATGGAACCCACGGTCCCGGCTAATGACATCAGCTGACAATGACTGCACACACATGGAACCCACGGTCCCGGCTAATGACATCAGCTGACAATGACTGCACACACATGGAACCAACGGTCCCGGCAATGACATCAGCTGACAATGTTATGTTATGAAGTTTTATAGAGCGCACAGCTGCCCCAGTAAAGGGGCGTCCCAGCGTAACAGCAAACATAGAGGGAGGCAAGCGACGGAAGGAGGCCTAGATTGAAGGGAAGAGGTGGGTCTTAATAGCCTTACGAAAAGCCAGGTAGTTATCGATGCTGCGAATGTGTATAGGAAGTTCGTTCCAGAGTTTAGCTGCCAGTGTGCGGAAAGAGCGCCCACCAGCTCGTACCCTCCTTACCCGGGGAACAACCGCCAGGTGATGACCTATCGAGCGGAGTTGGCGAGTGGGGGTGTATGGTGAGAGAAGGTTGGCTAAGATGCCAGGAGAGGAAAAATTCAAGATCTTAAATGCAATGCAGAGAGACAAAAACTCCACTCGTTTGGCCACCGGCAACCAGTGTAGCCGACGAATAGCGCTGTTGGTGGAGCAGGTTCTAGGAAGACCAAGGAGAGTTCTGGCAGCTGCATTTTGGACCCTCTGCAGTCTCACAATCTCAGACTTGTTTGCCCCAGGTAGAGCGAGCTGGCGTAATCCAGTCTCGACAAGACGGAGGCCTGGACGATAACCTGTCTGATGAATGGCTCGAAAAAGCCCAACAGCGGTTTGAGCCCCCGTAGTATACCAAAACACGTCCCTGCCACTTTCTTAGTTTGGGCCTGGAAGCTGAGAGCCGAGTCGACCCAGACACCTAGGTTTTTCACCACCTGTTTGGGGACGGGTGAACAACCCAGGGTAGCAGGCCACCAGCGTTCACTCCACAGCTCAGGATCTTTCCCTACCAGCAAAACCTCAGACTTGCTGGCATTGAGCTGGAGGCAGTTGGCAGTCATCCACCAATAACTGCACACACAAGGAACCCGCGGTCCCGCGTAATGACATCAGCTGAGAATGACTGCACACACATGGAACCCACGGTCCCGGCTAATGACACAAGCTGACAATGACTGCACACACATGGAACCCACGGTCCTGGCTACGGACATCAGCTGACAATAACTGCACACACATGGAACCCACGTTGCCGGCTAATGACACAAGCTGACAATGACTGCACACACATGGAACCCACGGTCCCGGCTAATGACACAAGCTAACAAAAACTGCACACACATGGAACCCACGGTCCCGGCTAATGACAGCTGACAATGACTGCACACACATGGAACCCACGGTCCCGGCTAATGACACAAGCTGACAATGACTGCACACACATGGAACCCAAGGTTCCGGCTAATGTCATCAGCTGACAATAACTGCACACACATGGAACCCTCGGTCCCGGCTAATGACAGCTGACAATGACTGCACACACATGGAACCCACAGTCCCGGCTAATGACATCAGCTGACAATGACTGCACACACATGGAACCCACGGTCCCGGCTAATGACATCAGCTGGCAATAACTGCACACACATGGAACCCACGGTCCCGGCTAATGACAGCTGACAATGACTGCACACACATGGAACCCACAGTCCCGGCTAATGACAGCTGACAATGACTGCACACACATGGAACCCACAGTCCCGCTTAATGACATCAGCTGACAATGACTGCACACACATGGAACCCACGGTCCCGCCTAATGACAGTTGACAATGACTGCACACACATTGAACCCACGGTCCCGGCTAATGACAGCTGACAATGACTGCACACACACTGAACCCACGGTCCCGGCTAATGACAGCTGACAATGACTGCGCACACATGGAACCCACGGTCCTGGCTAATGACAGCTGACAACTGCACACACATGGAACCCACGGTCCCGGCTAATGACAGCGGACAATGACTGCACACACATGGAACCCACGGTCCCGGCTAATGACAGCTGACAATGACTGCACACACATGGAACCCACGGTCTCGGCTAATGACAGCTGACAATGACTGCACACACATGGAACCCACGGTCCCGGCTAATGACAGCTGACAATGACTGCACACACATGGAACCCACAGTCCCGCTTAATGACATCAGCTGACAATGACTGCACACACATGGAACCCACGGTCCCGCCTAATGACAGCTGACAATGACTGCACACACATGGAACCCACGGTCCCGGCTAATGACAGCTGACAATAACTGCACACACATGGAACCCACAGTCTCGCCTAATGACATCAGCTGACAATGACTGCACACACATGGAACCCACGGTCCCGGCTAATGACAGCTGACAATGACTGCACACACATGGAACCCACAGTCCCGGCTAATGACACAAGCTGACAATGACTGCACACACATGGAACCCACGGTCCCGGCTAATGACAGCTGACAATGACTGCACACACATGGAACCCACGGTCCCGGCTAATGACATCAGCTGACAATAACTGCACACACATGGAACCCACGGTCCCGGCTAATGACAGCTGACAATGACTGCACACACATGGAACCCACGGTTCTGGCTAATGACATCAGCTGGCAATGACTGCACACACATGGAGCCAACGGTTCTGGCTAATGACATCAGCTGGCAATGACTGCACACACTTGGAACCCACGGTTCTGGCTAATGACATCAGCTGACAATGACTGCACACACGTGGAACCAACGGTCCTGGCTGCCAGCTGACAATGACTGCACACACATGGAACCCACGGTCCCGCCTAATGACAGCTGACAATGACTGCACACACATGGATCCCACGGTCCCGGCTAATGACAGCTGACAATGACTACACACACATGGAACCCACGGTCCCGGCTAATGACAGCTGACAATGACTGTACACACATGGAACCCACGGTCCCGGCTAATGACCGCTGACAATGACTGCACACACATTGAACCCACGGTCCCGGCTAATGACAGCTGACAATGACTCCACACACATGGAACCCACAGTCCCGGCCAATGACAGGTGACAACTGCACACACATGGAACCCACGGTCCCGGCTGACAGAGGACAATGACTGCACACACATGGAACCCACGGTCCCGGCTAATGACAGCTGACAATGACTGCACGCACATGGAACCCACGGTCCCGGCTAATGACAGCTGACAATGATTGCACACACATGGAACCCACGGTCCCGGCTGACAGCTGACAATGACTGCACGCACATGGAACCCACAGTCCCGGCTAATGACAGCTGACAATGACTGCACGCACATGGAACCCACGGTCCCGGCTAATGACATCAGCTGACAATGACTGTACACACATGGAACTCACGGTCCCGGCTAATGACAGCTGACAATGACTGCACACACATGGAACCCACGGTCCCGGCTAATGACAGCTGACAATGACTGCACACACATGGAACCCACGGTCCCGGCTAATGACAGCTGACAATGACTGCACACACATGGAACCCACGGTCCCGGCTAATGACATCAGCTGACAGTGACTGCAAACATATGGAACCCACGGTCCCGGCTAATGACAGCTGACAATGACTGCACACACATGGAACCCACGGTCCGGGTAATGACAGCTGACAATGACTGCACACACATGGAACCCACGGTCCTGGCTAATGGCAGCCGACAATGACTGCACACACATGGAACCCACGGTCCCGGCTAATGACATCAGCTGACAATGACTGCAAACACAGGGAACTCACGGTCCCGGCTAATCACAGGTGACAATGACTGTACACACATGGAACCCACGGTCCCGGCTAATGACAGCTGACAATGACTGCACGCACATGGAGCCCATGGTCCCGGCTAATGACAGCTGACAATGACTGCACACACATGGAACCCACAGTCCCGGCTAATGACAGCTGACAATGACTGCACACACATGGAACCCACGGTCCTGGCTAATGACAGCTGACAATGACTGCACACACATGGAACCCACGGTCCCGGCTAATGACAGCTGACAATGACTGCATACACATTGAACCCACGGTCCCGGCTAATGACAGCTGACAATGACTGCACACACATGGAACCCATGGTCCCGGCTAATGACATCAGCTGACAATGACTGCACACACGTGGAACCCACGGTCCCGCCTAATGACATCAGCTGACAATGACTGCACACACATGGAACCCACGGTCCCGCCTAATGACATCAGCTGACAATGACTGCACACACATGGAACCCACGGTCCCGGCTAATGAGAGCTGACAATGACTGCACACACATGGAACCCACGGTCCCGGCTAATGACAGATGACAATGACTGCACACACATGGAACCCACGGTCCCGGCTAATGACAGCTGACAATGACTGCACACACATTGAACCCACGGTCCCGGCTAATGACAGCTGACAATGACTGCACACACATGGAACCCACGGTCCCGGCTAAGGACAGCTGACAACTGCACACACATGGAACCCACGGTCCCGGCTAATGACAGCTGACAATGACTGCACACACATGGAACCCACGGTCCTGGCTAATGACAGCTGACAATGACTGTACACACATGGAACCCACGGTCCCGGCTAATGACAGCTGACAATGACTGCACGCACATGGAACCCACGGTCCCGGCTAATGACAGCTGACAATGACTGCACGCATATGGAACCCACGGTCCCGGTTAATGACATCAGCTGACATTGACTGCACACACATGGAACCCATGGTCCCGGCTAGTGACATCAGCTGGCAATGACTGCACACACATGGAACCCACGGTCCTGGCTAATGACAGCTGACAATGACTGCACACACATGGAACCCACGGTCCCGGCTAATGACAGCTGACAATGACTGCACACACATGGAACCCACGGTCCCGGCTAATGACAGCTGACAATGACTGCACACACATGGAACCCACGGTCCGGGTAATGACAGCTGACAATGACTGCACACACATGGAACGCACGGTCCTGGCTAATGGCAGCTGACAATGACTGCACACACATGGAACCCACGGTCCCGGCTAATGACATCAGCTGACAATGACTGCAAACACAGGGAACTCACGGTCCCGCCTAATGACAGCTGACAATGACTGCACACACATGGAACCCACGGTCCCGGCTAATGACACAAGCTGACAATGACTGCACACACATGAAACCCACGGTCCCAGCTAATGACAGCTGACAATGACTGCACACACATGGAACCCACCGTCCCAGCTAATGACAGCTGACAATGACTGCACACACATGGAACCCACGGTCTCGGCTAATGACAGCTGACAATGACTGCACACACATGGAACTCACGGTCCTGGCTAATGACAGCTGACAATGACTGCACACACATGGAACCCACGGTCCCGGCTAATGGCAGCTGACAATGACTGCACACACATGGAACCCACGGTCCTGGCTCATGACATCAGCTGACAATGATTGCACACACATGGAACCCACGGTCCCGGCTCATGACATCAGCTGACAATGACTGCACACACATGGAACCCACGGTCCCGGCTAATGACAGCTGACAATGACTGCACACACATGGAACCCACGGTCCCGTCTAATGACAGCTGACAATGACTGCACACACATGGAACCAACGGTCCCGGCTAATGACAGCTGACAATGACTGCACACACATGGAACCCACGGTCCCGGCTAATGACAGCTGACAATGACTGCACACACATGGAACCAACGGTCCCGGCTAATGACATCAGCTGACAATGACTGTACACACATGGAACCCACAGTCCCGCTTAATGACATCAGCTGACAATGACTGCACACACATGGAACCCACGGTCCCGCCTAATGACAGCTGACAATGACTGCACACACATGGAACCGACGGTCCCGGCTAATGACACAAGCTGACAATGACTGCACACACATGGAACCCACGGTCCCGGCTAATGACAGCTGACAATGACTGCACACACATGGAGCCCATGGTCCCGGATAATGACATCAGCTGACAATGACTGCACACACATGGAACCCATGGTCCCGGATAATGACAGCTGACAATGACTGCACACACATGGAACCCACGGTCCCGGCTAATGACAGCTGACAATGACTGCACACACATGGAACCCACGGTCCCGGCTAATGACAGCTGACAATGACTGCACACTCATGGAACCCACGGTCCCGGCTAATGACAGCTGACAATGACTGCACACACATGGAACCCACGGTCCTGGCTAATGACAGCTGACAATGACTGCACACACATGGAACCCACGGTCCCGGCTAATGACAGCTGACAATGACTGCACACACATGGAACCCACGGTCCCGGCTAATGGCAGCTGACAATGACTGCACACACATGGAACCCACGGTCCCGGCTAATGGCAGCTGACAATGACTGCACACACATGGAACCCACGGTCCCGGCTAATGACAGCTGACAATGACTGCACACACATGGAACCCACGGACCCGCCTAATGACATCAGCTGACAATGACTGCACACACATGGAACCCACGGTCCCGGCTAATGACAGCTGACAATGACTGCACACACATGGAACCCACGGTCCTGGCTAATGGCAGCTGACAATGACTGCACACACATGGAACCCACGGTCCCGGCTAATGACATCAGCTGACAATGACTGCACACACATGGAACTCACGGTCCCGGCTAATGACAGCTGACAATGACTGCACACACATGGAACCCACGGTCCCGGCTAATGACAGCTGACAATGACTGCACACACATGGAACCCACGGTCCCGGCTAATGACAGCTGACAATGACTGCACACACATGGAACCCACGGTCCCGGCTAATGACAGCTGACAATGACTGCACACACATGGAACCCACGGTCCCGGCTAATGACATCAGCTGACAATGACTGCACACACATGGAACCCACGGTCCTGGCTAATGACAGCTGACAATGACTGCAAACACATGGAACCCACGGTCCCGGCTAATGACATCTGACAATGACTGCACACACATGGAACCAACGGTCCCGGCTAATGACATCAGCTGACAATGACTGTACACACATGGAACCCACAGTCCCGCTTAATGACATCAGCTGACAATGACTGCACACACATGGAACCCACGGTCCCGCGTAATGACAGCTGACAATGACTGCACACACATGGAACCCACGGTCCCGGCTAATGACAGCTGACAATGACTGCACGCACATGGAACCCACGGTCACGGCTAATGACATCAGCTGACAATGACTGTACACACATGGAACTCACGGTCCCGGCTAATGACAGCTGACAATGACTGCACACACATGGAATCCACGGTCCCGGCTAATGACAGATGACAATGACTGCACACACATGGAACCCACGGTCCCGGCTAATGACAGCTGACAATGACTGCACACACATGGAACCCACGGTCCGGGTAATGACAGCTGACAATGACTGCACACACATGGAACCCACGGTCCTGGCTAATGGCAGCCGACAATGACTGCACACACATGGAACCCACGGTCCCGGCTAATGACATCAGCTGACAATGACTGCAAACACAGGGAACTCACGGTCCCGGCTAATCACAGGTGACAATGACTGTACACACATGGAACCCACGGTCCCGGCTAATGACAGCTGACAATGACTGCACGCACATGGAGCCCATGGTCCCGGCTAATGACAGGTGACAATGACTGCACACACATGGAACCCACAGTCCCGGCTAATGACAGCTGACAATGACTGCACACACATGGAACCCACGGTCCTGGCTGACAGCTGACAATGACTGCACACACATGGAACCCACGGTCCCGGCTAATGACAGCTGACAATGACTGCATACACATTGAACCCACGGTCCCGGCTAATGACAGCTGACAATGACTGCACACACATGGAACCCATGGTCCCGGCTAATGACATCAGCTGACAATGACTGCACACACGTGGAACCCACGGTCCCGCCTAATGACATCAGCTGACAATGACTGCACACACATGGAACCCACGGTCCCGCCTAATGACATCAGCTGACAATGACTGCACACACATGGAACCCACGGTCCCGGCTAATGAGAGCTGACAATGACTGCACACACATGGAACCCACGGTCCCGGCTAATGACAGATGACAATGACTGCACACACATGGAACCCACGGTCCCGGCTAATGACAGCTGACAATGACTGCACACACATTGAACCCACGGTCCCGGCTAATGACAGCTGACAATGACTGCACACACATGGAACCCACGGTCCCGGCTAAGGACAGCTGACAATGACTGCACACACATGGAACCCACGGTCCCGGCTAATGACAGCTGCCAATGACTGCACACACATGGAAACCACGGTCCTGGCTAATGACAGCTGACAATGACTGCACACACATGGAACCCACGGTCCCGGCTAATGACAGCTGACAATGACTGCACGCACATGGAACCCACGGTCCCGGCTAATGACAGCTGACAATGACTGCACGCATATGGAACCCACGGTCCCGGTTAATGACATCAGCTGACATTGATTGCACACACATGGAACCCATGGTCCCGGCTAGTGACATCAGCTGGCAATGACTGCACACACATGGAACCCACGGTCCTGGCTAATGACAGCTGACAATGACTGCACACACATGGAACCCACGGTCCCGGCTAATGACAGCTGACAATGACTGCACACACATGGAACCCACGGTCCGGGTAATGACAGCTGACAATGACTGCACACACATGGAACCCACGGTCCTGGCTAATGGCAGCTGACAATGACTGCACACACATGGAACCCACGGTCCCGGCTAATGACATCAGCTGACAATGACTGCAAACACAGGGAACTCACGGTCCCGCCTAATGACAGCTGACAATGACTGCACACACATGGAACCCACGGTCCCGGCTAATGACACAAGCTGACAATGACTGCACACACATGAAACCCACGGTCCCAGCTAATGACAGCTGACAATGACTGCACACACATGGAACCCACCGTCCCAGCTAATGACAGCTGACAATGACTGCACACATGGAACCCACGGTCTCGGCTAATGACAGCTGACAATGACTGCACACACATGGAACTCACGGTCCTGGCTAATGACAGCTGACAATGACTGCACACACATGGAACCCACGGTCCCGGCTAATGGCAGCTGACAATGACTGCACACACATGGAACCCACCGTCCTGGCTCATGACATCAGCTGACAATGACTGCACACACATGGAACCCACGGTCCCGGCTAATGACATCAGCTGACAATGACTGTACACACATGGAACTCACGGTCCCGGCTAATGACAGCTGACAATGACTGCACACACATGGAACCCACGGTCCCGGATAATGACAGCTGACAATGACTGCACACACATGGAACCCACGGTCCCGTCTAATGACAGCTGACAATGACTGCACACACATGGAACCAACGGTCCCGGCTAATGACACAAGCTGACAATGACTGCACACACATGAAACCCACGGTCCCAGCTAATGACAGCTGACAATGACTGCACACACATGGAACCCACCGTCCCAGCTAATGACAGCTGACAATGACTGCACACACATGGAACCCACGGTCTCGGCTAATGACAGCTGACAATGACTGCACACACATGGAACTCACGGTCCCGGCTAATGACAGCTGACAATGACTGCACACACATGGAACCCACGGTCCCGGCTAATGGCAGCTGACAATGACTGCACACACATGGAACCCACGGTCCCGGCTAATGACACAAGCTGACAATGACTGCACACACATGAAACCCACGGTCCCAGCTAATGACAGCTGACAATGACTGCACACACATGGAACCCACCGTCCCAGCTAATGACAGCTGACAATGACTGCACACACATGGAACCCACGGTCTCGGCTAATGACAGCTGACAATGACTGCACACACATGGAACTCACGGTCCTGGCTAATGACAGCTGACAATGACTGCACACACATGGAACCCACGGTCCCAGCTAATGGCAGCTGACAATGACTGCACACACATGGAACCCACGGTCCTGGCTCATGACATCAGCTGACAATGACTGCACACACATGGAACCTACGGTCCCGGCTCATGACATCAGCTGACAATGACTGCACACACATGGAACCCACGGTCCCGGCTAATGACAGCTGACAATGACTGCACACACATGCAACCCACGGTCCCGTCTAATGACAGCTGACAATGACTGCACACACATGGAACCAACGGTCCCGGCTAATGACAGCTGACAATGACTGCACACACATGGAACCCACGGTCCCGGCTAATGACAGCTGACAATGACTGCACACACATGGAACCAACGGTCCCGGCTAATGACATCAGCTGACAATGACTGTACACACATGGAACCCACAGTCCCGCTTAATGACATCAGCTGACAATGACTGCACACACATGGAACCCACGGTCCCGCCTAATGACAGCTGACAATGACTGCACACACATGGAACCGACGGTCCCGGCTAATGACACAAGCTGACAATGACTGCACACACATGGAACCCACGGTCCCGGCTAATGACAGCTGACAATGACTGCACACACATGGAGCCCATGGTCCCGGATAATGACATCAGCTGACAATGACTGCACACACATGGAACCCATGGTCCCGGATAATGACAGCTGACAATGACTGCACACACATGGAACCCACGGTCCCGGCTAATGACAGCTGACAATGACTGCACACACATGGAACCCACGGTCCCGGCTAATGACAGCTGACAATGACTGCACACTCATGGAACCCACGGTCCCGGCTAATGACAGCTGACAATGACTGCACACACATGGAACCCACGGTCCTGGCTAATGACAGCTGACAATGACTGCACACAGATGGAACCCACGGTACCGGCTAATGGCAGCTGACAATGACTGCACACACATGGAACCCACGGTCCCGGCTAATGGCAGCTGACAATGACGGCACACACATGGAACCCACGGTCCCGCCTAATGACATCAGCTGACAATGACTGCACACACATGGAACCCACGGTCCCGGCTAATGACAGCTGACAATGACTGCACACACATGGAACCCACGGTCCTGGCTAATGGCAGCTGACAATGACTGCACACACATGGAACCCACGGTCCCGGCTAATGACATCAGCTGACAATGACTGCACACACATGGAACTCACGGTCCCGGCTAATGACAGCTGACAATGACTGCACACACATGGAACCCACGGTCTCGGCTAATGACAGCTGACAATGACTGCACACACATGGAACCAACGGTCCCGGCTAATGACAGCTGACAATGACTGCACACACATGGAACCCACGGTCCCGGCTAATGACAGCTGACAATGACTGCACACACATGAAACCCACGGTCCCGGCTAATGACAGCTGACAATGACTGCACACACATGGAACCCACGGTCCCGGCTAATGACAGCTGACAATGACGGCACACACATGGAACCCACGGTCCCGGCTAATGGCAGCTGACAATGACTGCACACACATGGAACCCACGGTCCTGGCTCATGACATCAGCTGACAATGACTGCACACACATGGAACCTACGGTCCCGGCTCATGACATCAGCTGACAATGACTGCACACACATGGAACCCACGGTCCCGGCTAATGACAGCTGACAATGACTGCACACACATGGAACCCACGGTCCCGGCTAATGGCAGCTGACAATGACTGCACACACATGGAACCCACGGTCCCGGCTAATGGCAGCTGACAATGACTGCACACACATGGAACCCACGGTCCCGGCTAATGACAGCTGACAATGACTGCACACACATGGAACCCACGGTCCCGCCTAATGACATCAGCTGACAATGACTGCACACACATGGAACCCACGGTCCCGCCTAATGACAGCTGACAATGACTGCACACACATGTAACCCACGGTCCTGGCTAATGGCAGCTGACAATGACTGCACACACATGGAACCCACTGTCCCGGCTAATGACATCAGCTGACAATGACTGCACACACATGGAACTCACAGTCCCGGCTAATGACAGCTGACAATGACTGCACACACATGGAACCCACGGTCTCGGCTAATGACAGCTGACAATGACTGCACACACATGGAACCAACGGTCCCGGCTAATGACAGCTGACAATGACTGCACACACATGGAACCCACGGTCCCGGCTAATGACAGCTGACAATGACTGCACACACATGAAACCCACGGTCCCGGCTAATGACAGCTGACAATGACTGCACACACATGGAACCCACGGTCCCGGCTAATGACAGCTGACAATGACGGCACACACATGGAACCCTTGGTCCTGGCTAATGACATCAGCTGACAATGACTGCACACACATGGAACCCACGGTCCTGGCTAATGGCAGCTGACAATGACTGCAAACACATGGAACCCACGGTCCCGGCTAATGACATCTGACAATGACTGCACACACATGGAACCAACGGTCCCGGCTAATGACATCAGCTGACAATGACTGCACACACATGGAACCCACGGTCCCACTTAATGACAGCTGACAATGACTGCACACACATGGAACCCACGGTCCCGGCTAATGACACAAGCTGACAATGACTGCACACACATGAAACCCACGGTCCCGGCTAATGACAGCTGACAATGACTGCACACACATGGAACCCACGGTCCCGGCTAATGACAGCTGACAATGACTGCACGCACATGGAACCCACGGTCCCGGCTAATGACAGCTGACAATGATTGCACACACATGGAACCCACGGTCCCGGCTAATGACAGCTGACAATGACTGCACGCACATGGAACCCACGGTCCCGGCTAATGACAGCTGACAATGACTGCACGCACATGGAACCCACGGTCCCGGCTAATGACATCAGCTGACAATGACTGTACACACATGGAACTCACGGTCCCGGCTAATGACAGCTGACAATGACTGCACACACATGGAACCCACGGTCCCGGCTAATGACAGCTGACAATGACTGCACACACATGGAACCCACGGTCCCGGCTAATGACAGCTGACAATGACTGCACACACATGGAACCCACGGTCCCGGCTAATGACATCAGCTGACAGTGACTGCAAACATATGGAACCCACGGTCCCGGCTAATGACAGCTGACAATGACTGCACACACATGGAACCCACGGTCCGGGTAATGACAGCTGACAATGACTGCACACACATGGAACCCACGGTCCTGGCTAATAGCAGCCGACAATGACTGCACACACATGGAACCCACGGTCCCGGCTAATGACATCAGCTGACAATGACTGCAAACACAGGGAACTCACGGTCCCGGCTAATCACAGGTGACAATGACTGTACACACATGGAACCCACGGTCCCGGCTAATGACAGCTGACAATGACTGCACGCACATGGAGCCCATGGTCCCGGCTAATGACAGCTGACAATGACTGCACACACATGGAACCCACAGTCCCGGCTAATGACAGCTGACAATGACTGCACACACATGGAACCAACGGTCCCGGCTAATGACAGCTGACAATGACTGCACACACATGGAACCCACGGTCCTGGCTAATGACAGCTGACAATGACTGCACACACATGGAACCCACGGTCCCGGCTAATGACAGCTGACAATGACTGCATACACATTGAACCCACGGTCCCGGCTAATGACAGCTGACAATGACTGCACACACATGGAACCCATGGTCCCGGCTAATGACATCAGCTGACAATGACTGCACACACGTGGAACCCACGGTCCCGCCTAATGACATCAGCTGACAATGACTGCACACACATGGAACCCACGGTCCCGCCTAATGACATCAGCTGACAATGACTGCACACACATGGAACCCACGGTCCCGGCTAATGAGAGCTGACAATGACTGCACACACATGGAACCCACGGTCCCGGCTAATGACAGATGACAATGACTGCACACACATGGAACCCACGGTCCCGGCTAATGACAGCTGACAATGACTGCACACACATTGAACCCACGGTCCCGGCTAATGACAGCTGACAATGACTGCACACACATGGAACCCACGGTCCCGGCTAATGACAGCTGACAATGACTGCACACACATGGAACCCACGGTCCTGGCTAATGACAGCTGACAATGACTGCACACACATGGAACCCACGGTCCCGGCTAATGACAGCTGACAATGACTGCACGCACATGGAACCCACGGTCCCGGCTAATGACAGCTGACAATGACTGCACGCATATGGAACCCACGGTCCCGGTTAATGACATCAGCTGACATTGA
Source organism: Calotriton arnoldi (assembly GCA_963921515.1). NCBI lineage: Eukaryota > Metazoa > Chordata > Amphibia > Caudata > Salamandridae > Calotriton > Calotriton arnoldi. Next base: position 3,290,293 of record CAWUFW010000466.1, read on the forward strand.
TTGCACACACATGGAACCCATGGTCCCGGCTAGTGACATCAGCTGGCAATGACTGCACACACATGGAACCCACGGTCCTGGCTAATGACAGCTGACAATGACTGCACACACATGGAACCCACGGTCCCGGCTAATGACAGCTGACAATGACTGCACACACATGGAACCCACGGTCCCGGCTAATGACAGCTGACAATGACTGCACACACATGGAACCCACGGTCCGGGTAATGACAGCTGACAATGACTGCACACACATGGAACCCACGGTCCTGGCTAATGGCAGCTGACAATGACTGCACACACATGGAACCCACGGTCCCGGCTAATGACATCAGCTGACAATGACTGCAAACACAGGGAACTCACGGTCCCGCCTAATGACAGCTGACAATGACTGCACACACATGGAACCCACGGTCCCGGCTAATGACACAAGCTGACAATGACTGCACACACATGAAACCCACGGTCCCAGCTAATGACAGCTGACAATGACTGCACACACATGGAACCCACCGTCCCAGCTAATGACAGCTGACAAAGACTGCACACACATGGAACCCACGGTCTCGGCTAATGACAGCTGACAATGACTGCACACACATGGAACTCACGGTCCTGGCTAATGACAGCTGACAATGACTGCACACACATGGAACCCACGGTCCCGGCTAATGGCAGCTGACAATGACTGCACACACATGGAACCCACGGTCCTGGCTCATGACATCAGCTGACAATGACTGCACACACATGGAACCTACGGTCCCGGCTCATGACATCAGCTGACAATGACTGCACACACATGGAACCCACGGTCCCGGCTAATGACAGCTGACAATGACTGCACACACATGGAACCCACGGTCCCGTCTAATGACAGCTGACAATGACTGCACACACATGGAACCAACGGTCCCGGCTAATGACACAAGCTGACAATGACTGCACACACATGAAACCCACGGTCCCAGCTAATGACAGCTGACAATGACTGCACACACATGGAACCCACCGTCCCAGCTAATGACAGCTGACAATGACTGCACACACATGGAACCCACGGTCTCGGCTAATGACAGCTGACAATGACTGCACACACATGGAACCCACGGTCCCGGCTAATGACACAAGCTGACAATGACTGCACACACATGAAACCCACGGTCCCAGCTAATGACAGCTGACAATGACTGCACACACATGGAACCCATGGTCTCGGCTAATGACAGCTGACAATGACTGCACACACATGGAACTCACGGTCCTGGCTAATGACAGCTGACAATGACTGCACACACATGGAACCCACGGTCCCGGCTAATGGCAGCTGACAATGACTGCACACACATGGAACCCACGGTCCTGGCTCATGACATCAGCTGACAATGACTGCACACACATGGAACCTACGGTCCCGGCTCATGACATCAGCTGACAATGACTGCACACACATGGAACCCACGGTCCCGGCTAATGACAGCTGACAATGACTGCACACACATGGAACCCACGGTCCCGTCTAATGACAGCTGACAATGACTGCACACACATGGAACCAACGGTCCCGGCTAATGACAGCTGACAATGACTGCACACACATGGAACCCACGGTCCCGGCTAATGACAGCTGACAATGACTGCACACACATGGAACCAACGGTCCCGGCTAATGACATCAGCTGACAATGACTGTACACACATGGAACCCACAGTCCCGCTTAATGACATCAACTGACAATGACTGCACACACATGGAACCCACGGTCCCGCCTAATGACAGCTGACAAAGACTGCACACACATGGAACCGACGGTCCCGGCTAATGACACAAGCTGACAATGACTGCACACACATGGAACCCACGGTCCCGGCTAATGACAGCTGACAATGACTGCACACACATGGAGCCCATGGTCCCGGATGACATCAGCTGACAATGACTGCACACACATGGAACCCATGGTCCCGGATAATGACAGCTGACAATGACTGCACACACATGGAACCCACGGTCCCGGCTAATGACAGCTGACAATGACTGCACACACATGGAACCCACGGTCCCGGCTAATGACAGCTGACAATGACTGCACACTCATGGAACCCACGGTCCCGGCTAATGACAGCTGACAATGACTGCACACACATGGAACCCACGGTCCTGGCTAATGGCAGCTGACAATGACTGCACACACATGGAACCCACGGTCCCGGCTAATGGCAGCTGACAATGACTGCACACACATGGAACCCACGGTCCCGGCTAATGGCAGCTGACAATGACGGCACACACATGGAACCCACGGTCCCGCCTAATGACATCAGCTGACAATGACTGCACACACATGGAACCCACGGTCCCGGCTAATGACAGCTGACAATGACTGCACACACATGGAACCCACGGTCCTGGCTAATGGCAGCGGACAATGACTGCACACACATGGAACCCACGGTCCCGGCTAATGACATCAGCTGACAATGACTGCACACACATGGAACTCACGGTCCCGGCTAATGACAGCTGACAATGACTGCACACACATGGAACCCACGGTCTCGGCTAATGACAGCTGACAATGACTGCACACACATGGAACCAACGGTCCCGGCTAATGACAGCTGACAATGACTGCACACACATGGAACCCACGGTCCCGGCTAATGACAGCTGACAATGACTGCACACACATGGAACCCACGGTCCCGGCTAATGACAGCTGACAATGACTGCACACACATGGAACCCACGGTCCCGGCTAATGACAGCTGACAATGACTGCACACACATGGAACCCACGGTCCCGGCTAATGGCAGCTGACAATGACTGCACACACATGGAACCCACGGTCCTGGCTAATGGCAGGTGACAATGACTGCACACACATGGAACCCACGGTCCCGGCTAATGACAGCTGACAATGACTGCACACACATGGAACCCACGGTCCCGCCTAATGACATCAGCTGACAATGACTGCACACACATGGAACCCACGGTCCCGGCTAATGACAGCTGACAATGACTGCACACACATGGAACCCACGGTCCTGGCTAATGGCAGCTGACAATGACTGCACACACATGGAACCCACTGTCCCGGCTAATGACATCAGCTGACAATGACTGCACACACATGGAACTCACGGTCCCGGCTAATGACAGCTGACAATGACTGCAGACACATGGAACCCACGGTCTCGGCTAATGACAGCTGACAATGACTGCACACACATGGAACCAACGGTCCCAGCTAATGACAGCTGACAATGACTGCACACACATGGAACCCACGGTCCCGGCTAATGACAGCTGACAATGACTGCACACACATGAAACCCACGGTCCCGGCTAATGACAGCTGACAATGACTGCACACACATGGAACCCACGGTCCCGGCTAATGACAGCTGACAATGACGGCACACACATGGAACCCTTGGTCCTGGCTAATGACATCAGCTGACAATGACTGCACACACATGGAACCCACGGTCCTGGCTAATGGCAGCTGACAATGACTGCAAACACATGGAACCCACGGTCCCGGCTAATGACATCTGACAATGACTGCACACACATGGAACCAACGGTCCCGGCTAATGACATCAGCTGACAATGACTGTACACACATGGAACCCACAGTCCCGCTTAATGACATCAGCTGACAATGACTGCACACACATGGAACCCACGGTCCCGCTTAATGACAGCTGACAATGACTGCACACACATGGAACCCACGGTCCCGGCTAATGACACAAGCTGACAATGACTGCACACACATGAAACCCACGGTCCCGGCTAATGACAGCTGACAATGACTGCACACACATGGAACCCACGGTCCCGGCTAATGACAGCTGACAATGACTGCACGCACATGGAACCCACGGTCCCGGCTAATGACAGCTGACAATGATTGCACACACATGGAACCCACGGTCCCGGCTAATGACAGCTGACAATGACTGCACGCACATGGAACCCACGGTCCCGGCTAATGACAGCTGACAATGACTGCACGCACATGGAACCCACGGTCCCGGCTAATGACATCAGCTGACAATGACTGTACACACATGGAACTCACGGTCCGGCTAATGACAGCTGACAATGACTGCACACACATGGAACCCACGGTCCCGGCTAATGACAGCTGACAATGACTGCACACACATGGAACCCACGGTCCCGGCTAATGACAGCTGACAATGACTGCACACACATGGAACCCACGGTCCCGGCTAATGACATCAGCTGACAGTGACTGCAAACATATGGAACCCACGGTCCCGGCTAATGACAGCTGACAATGACTGCACACACATGGAACCCACGGTCCGGGTAATGACAGCTGACAATGACTGCACACACATGGAACCCACGGTCCTGGCTAATGGCAGCCGACAATGACTGCACACACATGGAACCCACGGTCCCGGCTAATGACATCAGCTGACAATGACTGCAAACACAGGGAACTCACGGTCCCGGCTAATCACAGGTGACAATGACTGTACACACATGGAACCCACGGTCCCGGCTAATGACAGCTGACAATGACTGCACGCACATGGAGCCCATGGTCCCGGCTAATGACAGCTGACAATGACTGCACACACATGGAACCCACAGTCCCGGCTAATGACAGCTGACAATGACTGCACACACATGGAACCCACGGTCCTGGCTAATGACAGCTGACAATGACTGCACACACATGGAACCCACGGTCCCGGCTAATGACAGCTGACAATGACTGCATACACATTGAACCCACGGTCCCGGCTAATGACAGCTGACAATGACTGCACACACATGGAACCCATGGTCCCGGCTAATGACATCAGCTGACAATGACTGCACACACGTGGAACCCACGGTCCCGCCTAATGACATCAGCTGACAATGACTGCACACACATGGAACCCACGGTCCCGCCTAATGACATCAGCTGACAATGACTGCACACACATGGAACCCACGGTCCCGGCTAATGAGAGCTGACAATGACTGCACACACATGGAACCCACGGTCCCGGCTAATGACAGATGACAATGACTGCACACACATGGAACCCACGGTCCCGGCTAATGACAGCTGACAATGACTGCACACACATTGAACCCACGGTCCCGGCTAATGACAGCTGACAATGACTGCACACACATGGAACCCACGGTCCCGGCTAAGGACAGCTGACAATGACTGTACACACATGGAACCCACGGTCCCGGCTAATGACAGCTGACAATGACTGCACACACATGGAACCCACGGTCCTGGCTAATGACAGCTGACAATGACTGCACACACATGGAACCCACGGTCCCGGCTAATGACAGCTGACAATGACTGCACGCATATGGAACCCACGGTCCCGGTTAATGACATCAGCTGACATTGACTGCACACACATGGAACCCATGGTCCCGGCTAGTGACATCAGCTGGCAATGACTGCACACACATGGAACCCACGGTCCTGGCTAATGACAGCTGACAATGACTGCACACACATGGAACCCACGGTCCCGGCTAATGACAGCTGACAATGACTGCACACACATGGAACCCACGGTCCGGGTAATGACAGCTGACAATGACTGCACACACATGGAACCCACGGTCCTGGCTAATGGCAGCTGACAATGACTGCACACACATGGAACCCACGGTCCCGGCTAATGACATCAGCTGACAATGACTGCAAACACAGGGAACTCACGGTCCTGCCTAATGACAGCTGACAATGACTGCACACACATGGAACCCACGGTCCCGGCTAATGACACAAGCTGACAATGACTGCACACACATGAAACCCACGGTCCCAGCTAATGACAGCTGACAATGACTGCACACACATGGAACCCACCGTCCCAGCTAATGACAGCTGACAATGACTGCACACACATGGAACCCACGGTCTCGGCTAATGACAGCTGACAATGACTGCACACACATGGAACTCACGGTCCTGGCTAATGACAGCTGACAATGACTGCACACACATGGAACCCACGGTCCCGGCTAATGGCAGCTGACAATGACTGCACACACATGGAACCCACGGTCCCGGCTAATGACAGCTGACAATGACTGCACACACATGGAACCCACGGTCCCGTCTAATGACAGCTGACAATGACTGCACACACATGGAACCCACGGTCCCGGCTAATGACAGCTGACAATGACTGCACACTCATGGAACCCACGGTCCCGGCTAATGACAGCTGACAATGACTGCACACACATGGAACCCACGGTCCTGGCTAATGACAGCTGACAATGACTGCACACACATGGAACCCACGGTCCCGGCTAATGGCAGCTGACAATGACTGCACACACATGGAACCCACGGTCCCGGCTAATGGCAGCTGACAATGACGGCACACACATGGAACCCACGGTCCCGGCTAATGACAGCTGACAATGACTGCACACACATGGAACCCACGGTCCCGCCTAATGACATCAGCTGACAATGACTGCACACACATGGAACCCACGGTCCCGGCTAATGACAGCTGACAATGACTGCACACACATGGAACCCACGGTCCTGGCTAATGGCAGCTGACAATGACTGCACACACATGGAACCCACGGTCCCGGCTAATGACATCAGCTGACAATGACTGCACACACATGGAACTCACGGTCCCGGCTAATGACAGCTGACAATGACTGCACACACATGGAACCCACGGTCTGGGCTAATGACAGCTGACAATGACTGCACACACATGGAACCAACGGTCCCGGCTAATGACAGCTGACAATGACTGCACACACATGGAACCCACGGTCCGGCTAATGACAGCTGACAATGACTGCACACACATGAAACCCACGGTCCCGGCTAATGACAGCTGACAATGACTGCACACACATGGAACCCACGGTCCCGGCTAATGACAGCTGACAATGACGGCACACACATGGAACCCTTGGTCCTGGCTAATGACATCAGCTGACAATGACTGCACACACATGGAACCCACGGTCCTGGCTAATGACAGCTGACAATGACTGCAAACACATGGAACCCACGGTCCCGGCTAATGACATCTGACAATGACTGCACACACATGGAACCAACGGTCCCGGCTAATGACATCAGCTGACAATGACTGTACACACATGGAACCCACAGTCCCGCTTAATGACATCAGCTGACAATGACTGCACACACATGGAACCCACGGTCCCGCTTAATGACAGCTGACAATGACTGCACACACATGGAACCCACGGTCCCGGCTAATGACACAAGCTGACAATGACTGCACACACATGAAACCCACGGTCCCGGCTAATGACAGCTGGCAATGACTGCACACACATGGAACCCAGGGTCCCGGCTAATGACATCAGCTGACAATGACTGCACACACATGGAACCCACGGTCCCGGCTAATGACATCAGCTGACAATGACTGCACACACGTGGAACCTACGGTCCCGCCTGACAGCTGACAATGACTGCACACACATGGAACCCACGGTCCCGGCAAATGACACAAGCTGACAATGACTGCACACACATGGAACCCATGGTCCCGCCTAATGACACAAGCTGGCAATGACTGCACACACATGGAACCCATGGTCCCGGCTAGTGACATCAGCTGACAATGACTGCACACACATGGAACCCATTGTCCTGGCTAATGACAGCTGACAATGACTGCACACACATGGAACCCACGGTCCCGGCTAATGACAGCTGACAATGACTGCACACACATGGAACCCACAGTCCCGCTTAATGACATCAGCTGACAATGACTGCACACACATGGAACCCACGGTCCCGGCTAATGACATCAGCTGACAATGACTGCACACACATGGAACCCACGGTCCCGGCTAATGACAGCTGACTATGACTGCACACACATGGAACCCACGGTCCTGGCTAATGACAGCTGACAATAACTGCACACACATGGAACCCACGGTCCCGGCTAATGACATCAGCTGACAATGGAGAGGATGTAGGCTAATGGCTAGAGTGGTCAACCTCAAAGCTGGGGAACCGGGTTCGAGTCTCGGCAGGGACGCTCAACATCCTGTGATTCTGTAAATCACTTAATCTCCCCATGCCTAACAAAATGAAAATGTCCGTGTTTAACACCACTGATGCTCATGTAAAGCGCTGTGATACCTTCAGGTCGAGTTTGCGCTATATAAAAAAAAATGACTGCACATACATGGAACCCACGGCCCTGTGTAATAACATCAGCTGACAATCACTGCACTCAGATATGGGACCTGCGATGTGGGCTAATTACATTAGCTGATAATGACTGCACACGTATGGAACACGCGGTTCCATCTGACATTCACTGCACGCACTAAGCTATGCTGTCACGCCATGCATCCAAACAGGGGAAATGTGCACGTGCAGCATATGCATGGTCCCCATTCCTTGAAGTCTGTTAAAGTAAAGAGGCCAGGGCATATGATGGTTCTGCTGTGCACCTCATCTCGCTGTCCACAGCCAATGCCTGTAAAACCGAGGGCCTATCCGCACCGCAAGCCAGCAAGGGTGAAGCTATCAATTGTGCAGCAGATGCAGCAGAACTGGGGCTCAGGAGCCTTATGGGCCAACAAAACTGCAATCATGGCTGCATTCTACTACGCAGTCAGTGAACAGGGGAGGTTGACTACTTGCGCCTCGGATCATGGCACCATTGCTAAGCCACAGTAGGTCAGTATGAAGTGAAGTAACAGTAATTTGTTTTCCTTGGATGAGCCCTCACTGGACCAACTGATAGGCTTGTCAGACCCCATTTGAGGGAAATCACCTACATAATGTCTACTCGTAAGGGCAAACCGATAAAACAGGGCTGGAAAAGAAAATGTTACTTACCCATTGAGCATCTGCTCGTGGCATGCACTGCTGTAGATTCACATGCTGTGCATACTTTAGCCATCTAGTGTTGGGCTCGGATGTGTGCACATTTTCTTTCTACTAAGAAAGTCTTTCGAGTCACAAGGTATTGTGACTCCTCCTCTCGCTGGGAACATGCATGGTCATCGACTCCATTGTTAGATTGTTTTTCTGCATAGCTGAAATGGGAAGTGAAGCGTAGTATAGAGAGATGTCCATGCAAAGAGGAGAGTAAGAAATATGAAACTGATTGCAAGTAACACAGATGTTCGGGGAGGAGGGTGGGCGCATGTGAATCTACAGCACTACATGCCACGAACAGATGCTTACTGAGTAAGTAACATTTTCCGTTCGAGGCATGTTGGCTGTAGATACACATGCTGTGCATAGACTGTAAAGCAGTCCTCCCAAAATAGCGGTGGCTAGCCTGTGGAAGTTGTAGTGGTTTGAAACAGTGTACATAGAACAGCCTGACCAACATTAGCTTGTACATCCAGGCAATAGTGTTGTGTAAACTTATGTGGTGTGGACCATGTAGCTGCTTTACAAATGTCAGCGACAGGAATGTTCTCAAGAAAGGCCATAGAGGCACCTTTTTTCCTAGTGGAATGGGCTCCAGGAGGGATACTTAAAAGTCCTTTTAGCTTTAAGACAGCATATTTGGATGCATCTAATAATCCATCTAGCAATGCCTGATTTAGAAATGGCTTTCTGTATGGGGTTTTGAGAAAGCAACAAAAAGCTGTTTTGTTTTCCTAAAAGATTTAGTTCTGTCAATATAATACATGAGGGCTTGTTTAACATGTAATGCATGAAGAGCCCGTTCTGCCACTGAGTAAGGTTGAGCGAAAAATACAGGAAGTTCAATATATTGGTTCAGGTGAAATTGTGAATCCACCTTTGGGAGAAACGTAGGGTTGGTGCGGAGCACAACCGTATCTTTATACATTTGGAAGCAGGGTTCTTCCAAGATTAGTGCCTGAAGCTCACTGACACATGTAAAGTAAGTGATGGCGACCTGAAAGGTTACCTTCCAGATTAGAAACTGGAGGGGGCATGAGTGGAGGGGTTAGAACGGAGGGTCCATTAATCTAGTCAATACAATGTTAAGATTCCATATCAGGGCTGGAGGGAACCGAGGAGGAATGACTCTTTTAAGATCTTCCATGAAACCTTTAATGACAGAAACTCGGAATAGGGAAACGTGTTGCCTGTTCTGAAGGTGAGCGGCTGCAGCCGCTGGGTGTGGTCTTTTGGATGTGAAAGCTAAACCTGAAGTTTCGAAGTGAAAGCGGGAGCAGACAATGTCTTGTACTTTGGCTGCTAAGGGATCAATATGTTTTGAGTAACAGTAATAAACACATCTCTTCCATTTAGCGGCATAACAGGCACGAGTAGTAGGCCTGCGCGCCTCTTTCAGAATGTCCATACATTCTGGTGGGAGATTAAGGTACCCAAATTATAAGTCTTCAGGAGCCAGATCGCAAGGTTGAGAGACTTGGGAGGCGGGTGCCTGATTCCTCCATGGTTCTGCGTGAGAAGGGCCAGCCTGTTGGGTAGTGTCTCGTGTGGTACCACTGAGAGTTCGAGGAGGGTGGTGAACCATAGCTGTTGTGCCCATGTGGGAGCCACTAGGATGAGGGTGAGAGATGTCTGTCAAAGTTTCCGAACCACAAACCGAAGTAGAGGGAGAAGAGGAAAAGCGTAACCGCTGACCAACTCATCCATAGTGCATTGCCGCTCTCTCTTTCACGCAGTCCTAGTGTGAGGTTACACCTCGTCTTTAAACCCTTTGTGCAGCAATCCTTGGACGCACCATCGAGATGCCCAGGGAAGACAGGGCAATGTGGAAGGCGAATTACTTCACCAAAAAACATAGTGCATTGCCTTTGGACTGTGGGTGGGGGAACCTGGAGGCGAAGTTTGGGCGTTTGGCATTTTCTGCTGTGGTGAAGAGGTCCTTCTCTGGTAGTCCCCAATGCTGAACATAGTGGTGGAGGACTTGCGGGTGGAGTTCCCACTCATGGACTTGTTGCGGAAACCTGATGAGGAGGTCGACAAAAGCGTTGTCCACTCCCGGCACGTATTCTGCTAAGAGGTGGATCTTGTGATGGAGAGCCCATTTCCAGATGTTCTGGGCTAGGTGAGAAAGTTGAGAGGCTCTGGTTCCCCCTTGTTTCTGGAGGTAACACCTGGCTGTCATGTTGTCTGCCCTGATGAGGACTAACTTGACAATTAGGTGAGGTGGGAAAGCTTTCAGTGCAAGGTGAACAGCTGGTAACTCTAGGTGATTTATGTGGAGAAGTCATTGATTGGGATCCCAGTGACCTTGGACAGTTACATTTTCAGAATGCGCTCCCCACACCGTGATGGAGGCATCCATTGTTATGCTCCTTTGCTGAACAGGGTCCAGGAATGGCCGACCTTTTAAGAGGTTGTTGGTGTTCCACCACTTCAGATAGTGGCAAGTTTGACGGCCGACCAACACAAGATCTTCCCATTGTCCCTCCGCTTGAGACCACTGGTGCGGTAAGCACTCCTGTAATGGACGCATGTCTAACGTGACATGAGGTACCTAAGCTATGCAGGAAGCCATCATGCCGAGGAGGCGCATCACTGTCCTGACTGTAACCTGTTGATTTGGTTGAAACAGAGGGATGAGTGCCAAAAATCCGTGTATTCTGGCAGCATTTAGGTAGGCTGTGCCTTTCTTCGAATTGAGGAATGCCCCTAGGTAAGGTTGGATCTGAAGGGGTTGGAAATGGGATTTCAGAGCGTTGATGGTAAAATCTAGTTGGTGAAGTAGGTTGATGGTGGTTTGAACGTGTGGGTGATATTTTAGATAAGTGTAACTTTTGATAAACTAATCGTCCAGCTATGGAAAGACGTGGACACCCTGTCTGCATAGATGAGCAGCCACCACCGCAAGGCTCTTGGTGAAGAACCTGAATGCGGTAGTGACTCCGAAAGGAAGTACCTTGCATTGGTAATGTTGTCCGCTTACTACAAATCGGAGGTACCGGCGATGTGTCGGATGGATTGATATGTGGAAATAGGGGTCCTTGAGGTCGAGCGTGGCCATAAAATCACCTAGTTGTAGTAGCGCAATGACATCCTGAAGGGTGACAATGTGAAAGTGCTGAGAGAATGTATTCGCTCAGGGATCGGAGATCTAAAATTTGTTTGAAGGACTTGTCCTTTTTGGGGAAGAGTAAGTATAGCGAGTAAACCCCCTTACCCAGTTGACAGTGAGGGACGGGTTCTATGGCTCCTTTGTGGAGGAGCGCTAAGACCTCTTCTCTGAGTAACCTTTGGTGATGTAGAGAGAGATTGTGTCTGTGAGATGGAATGTTGGGAGGTGTGGAAGTGAGCTCCAGACAATAAACATGTTGGATAATATCCAACACCCACTTGTAGGAGGTGACGTGAGCTCCAGACAATAAACATGTTGGATAATATCCAACACCCACTTGTAGGAGGTGACGTGAGCTCCAGACAATAAACATGTTGGATAATATCCAACACCCACTGGTAGGAGGTGACGTGAGCTCCAGACAATAAACATGTTGGATAATATCCAACACCCACTGGTAGGAGGTGACGTGAGCTCCAGACAATAAACATGTTGGATAATATCCAACACCCACTGGTAGGAGGTGACGTGAGCTCCAGACAATAAACATGTTGGATAATATCCAACACCCACTGGTAGGAGGTGACGTGAGCTCCAGACAATAAACATGTTGGATAATATCCAACACCCACTGGTAGGAGGTGACGTTCCGCCAAGCCCGACTGGTGTTGGGTGGTTGGAGGGAATGAGCGATAAGTCAGGGCTTAGTGGTGGAGCTGCTCCTTTGGGCGATCCACCTTTACCTCTGCCTCTTAAATTGTCCCCTCTGTTGGAGCGTCGAAAATAGCCCCTGGGAGAGGTGTTTCGGGATTGTGGCCGTTCGTATGATGTGGAGGTTTCTGGGGGAGTGGAGTGGAACCTCCCCGATAGGATGTGTGGCGAAAGAGCCGCAATGTGAAGGGGTCTGAAGGGCATCCCTTCTTGGTTTTTTCTAACAAAGTATCTACCTGCCGGCCAAAAAGGTGTTCCCCAGCGAAAGGTAGATTAAGTAGGTTTTGCTGGACTTCCGGTTTGAAACTGGAAACACGGAGCCATGCATGCATACACAGAAAGACACTAGAGTTAACCCCCTAGCAGCAGTATCCGCAGCATCTAAGGCACAGTGTATGGTGGTGCTTGAGATCTGCTTCCCTTCAGAGATGATCTCATAGACTCTCTTTTTATGTTCATCTGGGAGATATTGGACGAGTTCCTCCATTTCGTCCCAATGACCCTGGTCATATCGGGAAAGCACCCCAATGGAATTGGCAATCCGCCAATCGTTGGCTGATTGCGTAGCTACTCTCTTGCCTGCAGCATCTATTTTCTTACTCTCCTTATCTGGTGGAGGCGCACACCCACTGGTTTGAGAGTTGGCTCTTTTGTGTGGAGTAGCTACCACCAAAGAGTCAGGTGGAAGCTGGCCGCTGATGTAGAGTGGGTCAGTTGGGGAAGCCTTGTACTTCTTATCTACCCTTGTTGGAATGTCCCCAGCTCGAACTGGGTTGTAGATAATGTCTGGGGTGTGACGGAGCATGCCTCTGAGGCATCCAGAGGTACTAAGTGGAGTTTTGTGTGGATGAAAGAGTCTCAAAAAGGAAATCATCCTCTAAAGGCACCGTGTGCAGACCCACTTTATGGAAGGTAACAGCCCTACCAATGAGATTGTGGTAAGAAGGGGTATAATTGGGAAGGGAGGGTTTTGCAGGGTATAGGTACTTGCTGGTGGGTCAGTATCATAGGTATCCCAGGAATCATCCTGTGGTTGGATGTCAAAGGCATCCCCATGGCCCGGTCCCCCTATATCAGAATGAGGAGACCCTTGAAGTGGGTAGGATATAAGATCAACTGGTGAAGCAGGAGGTGAAGGTGAGAGTTGTGGAGCAGGAAGAGGTGGTGGAAACCTTAAAGGTACAGACCTTGTAGCCTGTTCCATTCTCTTCCTTTGCTTTGGTGGGAGTGGCATGTCTAAGGCCTCTTCAAAGGACAATTGCCTTTTAGATGGTTGGGCAGTCGAACTAGGAGGGCGAGAAATTATCCAGCCTGTATGAGAATGGATCATAAGGTGTTTGTGGCAGGTGCCGATCTCTTCCTGTAGTTTTTAGAGAATGGGTCCACCGTCTCTGACTTTTCGCCGAACTTGCTGCTGGGAACCGATGGTTTCAGCTCTGATGCACATGTTCTCGGTGCTAATGGATTTTGGCTCCGATGATTTTAGCTCCGGCGGTTTGTACTCCAACGTCGATTTGTGTTTCGATGCCGAAGTTGTCGCAGGCCTATTTGATTCCGAGGAGGGAGCGACCTGTGCCAAAGTGGTCGGACTTGAAGGTTTCTTTGGCGTTGAGCTGGAGCAGGGCGTTACGTCTGATGTTGGCTGGTGCCGACCATAGCCCAAAGGCACTGGTGGCCTGGCAGTCTGTATCTGGTGCTCCAGAGGAACTGTTTGATCCTTTGAGAAGGGTTGCTTGGTTCAGGGTCGTTGGCTGCTCTGGTGGAAGATCTTGCATCTCCAGGTCAGAGTTGGAGCTGTTGTCGGGTGAGAAGGTCATTCGTCCACAGCCAACGCTTGTGCATATTGTTTCCCTTCAATGTCTTCAGTGCCGAAAAGGTCCAATGTGTCGTCTCTGCTCTTCCGTGACATTTCGAGTCGTCGAGGATGACGTTCGTGAACAGTTTCCCTCTAGCGGATGGTGCGGCCTCACTGTGATCAGGGGAGGGACACGGATTACAGACCTGATGGAGATAGGTCCAAATGTATTTTGCATGACACCTAGGACAGTAGGAGAAAAGTGTCTATTTCATCACCATGTGAACATGGGGGGGTGGGGGGAGATGCGCCTAAATCGAAGAATGCCCAAAGGGCGAAGGCCCACGTGGGCCTCGATGGAAGAAATCGATCAAGGAGTCATCGATCCGAACGGAAGGGAAATAGGAATGCGATTGATAACTATACCAACGGAAGTAGTAACCGTGTGACCGAGAACAGTGCACTACGATGGAGTCGAACTGGAGCACACGTCCAAACCCGGCGGCGGAAGAAAACAATGTAAAAATGGAGTTGATGACCATGCGCATTACAAGCGAGAGAAGTCACAATACCTTGTGCAGTGATACTCAAAGTACAGCCCTCCTGATCTTTACATGTGGCCCCCTGGGCAACTGCAGCACTGGGCTACAGTTTACTGGGCTCAGCACTAACATTTTAAAAAGTGTTAAATAGAGGGCAAAGGCAAGCATTTATTTAAAAGTTAATTGCAGTTAAAGAAAGGAAGTAACTAGGATGTACTACACCCCTTAACTTTAGGAACACCTTCATTTTTAACACAGCAAATGTGTAAAAATATGAGACTTTAAAATTCATAAAATGGATTTCATTAATCGGCAGAACCGTTTCACCTTAGTAAATCAAATTACAGCAGTCCATTCAGTAGCATTTAAAAAAAAAAAACGTTCTAGTTTTCAAATATGAATTTATAAGTGCTCATGCTCCCTTCCCCACCCGGACAAAAATGCCATTACTGATTAAATCCAAACACAGGAGAAAGTTTAGTACAGCACGAATCCTGAAGTCATTTTTATCAAGGTCCTCTTATATGTGGTAATGAAAAAAAAATATGGAAATTGAAATAAAATGATTGCTCAGGATTACCCGATTTGGTCATGTAGGGAAGTTTCATCCTCCACATTGTGCAATTTAGTTCAGCCATTAGATGTACATACTTCACTTTCCTTAAACCCACTTTACCCCCCCACCCCCCGCTGGCATCAATCTGTCCCTCTGTCACACCAAAGACCAAGGGCCCCATGCATCAAGGAAAAAACTGGTCGCAAACGGGCAGATTCTCAGAATCTGCCCCTTTGCGACTGGCATTTCTGCATTTGGGATGCATCATCCCAAATGCAAAAATCGCAAATTGCGATTGCATTTAAGGAATCGCAAATTGCGATGCCTTGAATGCAATGCAAGATGCCATTTAAAATAGCGATTTCGCTATTAGGGGCCGCTAATTACCGAAAAATTAAACCTAATGGTAATTAGCGAAAACTTTGAAAAATGCACTAAAGTGCATTTTTAAAGTTACATGTTACACACACACATGCCCTTGGGGCATGTGTGTCGCAACATGGGTGCACATTACAATTTCAGGGGTGCAACAGGGTGTCCTTTTGGCACACTTGCACCCTTGCAATTGCATGCGCAATTTGTGAGTACCTAATGGGTACTCGCAAATTGCGCATGCAATTCCCATTCATTCCTATGGGCCTCTGGCCCATAGGAATGAATGGGAAGCCATTCCTTAATTGCGAGTCGCAATTAAGGAATGTGAAGGAATCGCTATTTTCTTAGTGATTCCTACATGCATAGGCTTTTGCGATTCCTTAATAATCGCAATTAAGGAATCGCAAAAGCCTACTTTGATGCATGTGGTGGCAAGTGTTTCGCCCCAGGGAAAATGTTTGACGGGTACCCATGCTCTAAAGACTTTCTTTGAAGAAAAACAACTTGCACACATCCGAGCCCAACACTAGATGGCAGTATTATAAACAGCATGTGTATCTACATCCACTCATGCCTCGAACTCAGCATTATACCAGTTTTCTTGTTGAATAGCTTGTACAAAGTGTCACTCAAAGTATTATTATTATAATTTTTTCTGGCACTTCCCTCACCCTACACCCTAATTCTTAGTGCATCTGTAACCAAACTCACAATCAAACCCTGAGCATACAAAGAGAGGAAGGGAGGACAGAAACAGAGTGGGGAGGACAGAAACAGGGAAGGGAGGACAGAAACAGGGAAGGGAGGACAGAAACAGGGAAGGGAGGACAGAAACAGGGAAGGGAGGACAGAAACAGGGAAGGGAGGACAGAAACAGGGAAGGGAGGACAGAAACAGGGAAGGGAGGACAGAAACAGAGTGGGGAGGCCTCCTCCTCTTTTATTCCTGCTGTAGCAGTAATTCAGAAACAGCAGAGACTGTGCGCGAAGTTAGAGGGGTAGAACTTTCACCCTCCTACCCAAACAAAGCCCATGCACTTGGGCTACCATACCAAACCTCTTTACCTCTCGATACTCAGAGAAGCAGGTGATGAGTTGTGTGCACTAAGAATTAGGGTGTAGGACGAGGACGCTGCTTTCACCTGGGTGTACGGCATTGCTGTAACTATTAATGACACTGGATTCTATGGTTATCTGGGTGAACAGACCTGCTGTAACTGTTCAATCAATCAATCAAACAGGATTTATAAAGCGCGGCTAAACACCCGTGAGGGTATCCAGACACTCAGAACCCTGCAGCGTAGGTGGGTTCAGTTAAACAGGCAGATCTTGGGTCCTTTCCTGAATTCCAGCAGGGAGCCTGAGGTCCGGAGGTGGAGGGGGAGTTCGTTCCAGGACTTTACAGTGAGGTATGAGAAGAAGCGTCCTCCACTGTTGCTTCGGTGGATGCGGGGGCATGAGCGAGGGAGGCAGAGCTTAGGTCTCTGGAGGGTTGGAGGAAGTTAAGGCGGTGATTCATGTATGCTGTTTCTTGGTTGTGTAGGATCTTGTAGGTGTGGATCAGCATCTTGAATTGACATCTCTTCTGGATGGGGAGCCAGTGGAGCTTCTTGAGATGAGGGGTAATGTGGGTCCGTATCAGGAGGACGAGTTGATGAGTTCTGCATGGTTTGCAGTCTCTTCAGGAGGTGGGAGGTGACTCCGGCTGGTGATTAGGGCTTGAGTGACGGTGCGTCTGGTGTTGATGGGGAGCCATTTGAAGATCTTATGGAGCATTCCAAGAGTGAGGAAGCAGGCGGAGGAGATTGTATTGCTCTGGCTTTTCATGGTGAGCTTGCTGTTTAGGATGATGCAAAGGTTGCGGGTGTGGTCCATCGGAGTGGATGAGGGTCCTAGTACGGAAGTCCACCAGGAGTCTATACATGAGGAGGTGTTGTTTCCGAAAATCAGCACTTCCATTTTGTCTGTGTTGAGTTTTAGGCAGTTGTCTTTCACGACGCTCATCATGCAACTGCGGAAGTTGTCCATCATGGTGGAGGCGTCTTCTGATAACGAGAAAATTAGCTGGGTGTCGTCGGAATAGGATAAGATGTTTAGTTCATGGGTTCTGACAATTTTGGCCAAGGGCGTCTTCTAGGTGTTGAACTGTGTAGGGCTGAGGGACGCCACAGATGATGTTCTTAGGTTCCGAGGAAAAAGGAGGTAGGCAGATTCTCTGGGTTCTTCCGGTGAGGAAGAAGGTGATGCATTTGAGGGCATCTTCTTGGATTCTTGAGAAGGAGTATGACTTCAGCGTGTTTCCATACTTCGGAGAAGGTGGTCATGGTGATGGATGCATTGAGAATGGTGGTGAGCTCGGTGCTGAGCATCTTGCTTCTGAGGTTGAAGAAGTGGTGGGGACAGGAGTCCCTGGGTGCTTCAGAGTGGACGAAGTTCATGATAGCTGTGGTGTTTTGTGTGACGAGCTGGTTCCATGAGGTGAGCAGTAAGTCAGGGTTTTGCATCTGTGGGAGATAGGAGGCTGAGGAAGTCAGAGGCGGTGGGCTAGGGTTTGAGGTTTTTGTAGATGGTGGAGATCTTGTCATGGAAGAAGTCTGCTAAGGGGTCACAGAGTTCCTGGGAGGGAGAAATTGTGTTTTCAGTGGCTGAGGGGTCGGCGAACTCTTTGGCGATGTTGAAGAGTTCTTTGCCGTGGTCAGCACTGGCTTCTGTGCGGTCGGCAAGGGTGTTCCTTTTCGTCTCTATCAGGAGTTGGTGGTATTGGCTGAGGGAAGTCTTGAATGTGGCTTGGTCTGTGGGCTCCTTGCTAGTGCGCCATTTCCTTTCAAGTCGCTTGCAGTTGTGTTTTGTGGTTCTCAGTTCTGTTGTGTACCAACTGGCCTGTTTGAAGGATCTCTTGAGTTTCATGGACTTGGCGGGGGTGACTGTCAGAGCAATCGGTGATCCAGGCAGAGAAGTTCTTGACAGCTTGTTCTGGGTTGGTTGCGGTGTCAGGGTGGGAGGTGTTCAGGGCTTCAGTCAACTGGCTCTCTAACACTTTGTTCCAGCTGTGGTGTGAGGATGCTGGATGGCTTAGTGGTGGTGCCGGGGGATCCTGTGATGGTGAAGTGGATAATGGCATGGTCTGTCCAGAGCTCGGTGACATGGCTGTACTTGACTCTGTCACTGAAGATGGGGTCAAGTGTGTGTCCAACGATGTGTGTGGGGTTGGTGACTTGTTGGGTGAGACCGATCTTGTTCATGCTTTCGAGGAGGTTGGCGATGTTGGTGTTGTTAAGGTCATCGAAGTGAAAGTTGAGGTCTCCGAGGAAGCTGTAGTGTTTGGAATCAATGGTGAGCGGGGCGATGAACTCGGGATGGCGTCGCAGAAGCTGGGCCTGGTCCTGGAGGTCTGTAGGCAAGGATGACTCCGATGGTGGTTGGAAGTTGAGGTGTTCCATGATCGGGGTGGTATCATCTGCAGTGGTGGAGCAGTTGATGGTTTCTTTGTGGATGATGGTGATTCCACCTCTGTGTTTGTTGGTGCGGTCTGGATGTGCCATCTTGTAGCCGTTGGTCGTAGCTGAGGCGATGTCGAGCGTGCATACAGGGTTGAACCAGGTCTCCATGAGGAAGATGACGTCGGGGTGAGAAAGGTGATGGTGTCCCAGATCTTGGTGGCGTGCTTGCAAAGTGATCATGCGCTGAGCAGGAGGCAATGGAGTTGTACTGGAGCGGTACTGGTCGGTGTGGTGGTGGACGTCATGCGTGCAGGTGCTCTGGTTTTGCAAGAGAAGAGACAGTGACAGCAGGAAAAAGGTCCTACTGTTGATCGTGGAGAGGTGCGGCAGCAGTGGTAGTTGCGAAGACTGTGGTCCAGGGCTTGGAGTTCTGTGGTGGTATATACGTGCGAGTAGTGGGAGAGCCACAGTTCCTGGTGCTGGGCGCAGTCCAGATGCAGACGGGCTTGCGTGTCCGCTGCACAGAGTTAGCAACACTGGGTGCTGCGGTTATGTGGGTGTACGACCTTGCTGTAACTGTTAATGACACTGGGTGCTGCGGTCACCTGGGTGTACGGCCCTGCTGTAGCTGTTAGTGACACTGGGTGCTGCGGTTATTTCCTTACCTGGGCCTAAGGCCCTAGTATAAGTATTAGTGACACCAGATGCTGTGGTTACCCGGGTGTACACCTCTGCTGTAACTGTTAATGACACTGGGTGCTGCGGTCACCTGGGTGTACGGCCCTGCTGTAACTGTCAGTATGTGACAGCTGGAGCTGTTGGTGAGTAAATAGAGAAGACTTTAGCAATCACAGGCTTATATCTACCCCACCTGAGGCTCCAGGAAGAGCAACGCCTTAATTGTGACACTGTGTGTTACTAGAATGGAACGCTCTAACGCTCCCATCCTGATAGAACTACAGAACTGTAAAATACTTTAACATGACCTTTCTGTCTAAAATCAAGTATGTCATTGCACACCCTTGAGTATTCATCACTCACCCAAGATGGACTCCATGCTGCGCTTTCCGACGTACGCACCACGCCTTCCACCGAACATCGAAACTGGCTCTTCATCTTTCCTCAAAAGAGAAGCAGCAGAATTGTGATATATAAACCAAACCAAGTATGTTAACTGTTAAAAACAAATAGGAGTTTAAGACATTTCAAGAATACAGAGTGGAGGCCAAATTCCTCACTAGCAACGAAGCCTTGACTTGGATATCTTGTAATTTTAAAGGATTATATTTTAACCCTTTCACTACTGTGGTTTGGAAGGGAGGGGGGTCACTCACTGAAAAGGACCCTTAAACCTACAGACTGAATTTGTCTCTGTGCTCTACAAATATTTATCTCTGTACAATCAGTGCTTTCCCTCACTCACTCTCTGTACTGTGCGCTTCCCTCACTCTCTGGCTGATCAGTGCTTTTCTCTCACACACTTATTGTTTCTTTTTTGCGTCCTCATTCTCTGTATAAAATAAGTCCCATCATGCTGGCCTATGCAAGACATGATATTTATTCTTGTCTGAGTATATTACGTATGTCTCCGGTGGAGCACAGACTCCCTTAAACCAAGCACAATGTACAATGGTTTGGGAGTATTGGTGTAATCATGGGTCCAAACCCTGATCTCCCCACTCATCGAAATGTGTCTAATATAGTACCCTAACATTTGCAATACATGTTTTATCCAAGCTGGAATAGGACAGGACTCTGGCTAACCATTCCTTTCAAGTTGGAGGTGTAAAGATGCATTTCTTACCATCCTCAACTCTGGCCAAAAGTGTCAGATAAAACAGCAGTCCATTTGCGGAATCTGCTGACACGTGTATTATAAAGTTCACCCGTGATGAAAAAAAATAAGGGGCACTCTTGCCTTCATCTCTTGCTGATACTACACCTGAATGATCTTACCTGTTTCGTTCCAGGGAAACTCACAAACATATGGATGTTGTCTGCGTGTGTCTGACGGCACTTCTTATACCAACCTTTATCCGAACTTGGCAATTCTTCTTTGGGACCAGTAAATTCTGTGGCTGGCGAAGAAATGATTCCTCCTGAGTAATGCAGATTTAACCAATTTATATATGGTGTATATACCTGCCATAATTTTGCTGTCGTCGTCGAAGGCAAGACTGCATTCCAAATTTCATATAGAGCCGGGCATTTTGTATCACCTGGTACCAGAAATCCTGAGCACCAAAATGCAACCGCCTTTTTTCTGGGTGACGGGTTTTGAAGTGCCTCCTCTGCTTCCAGTGAGGTTTCTTGAATCCATGAGTTTAGTTGTACGTACTCCAGCGGCGTTGGGGTTCCATTAGTTTGTTCATAAAGTTTTTCCCCATTTCCGTAGTTTCTCTTCCTCAGCCAGTTGATGCCATCTTACTATAGCTTTCCTCTCTTGGGGTAACCTCAGATAATCTCTCAGGACCGCCGGTGTTCCTTGGGAGTCCCAGGTTGGTGCTATATGTCCATAATGTGGAATTCCCAATAAGTTCTTTACCGCATGCCAGAGTCTTTCTGCAGTATTTAGTTCTTTTAGCCTAACCCTTTTGAAGTACCTTTGCGCACCAAATGTACATGGGAAATTTGCCCCGCACAAACCTCTCAGCAGTCCCTGAAGTCATCCGCCTGGCTGTGAGGCTCCTGGAAGCCCAATCAACAAAGGCCTGCACATCCTGGGCAGGACAAACTAACACTACAGCTTGAGATCAGGGAGACCTAATCTGCCTCTGTTCTGTTTCTTCCTTAGCTTTTTCCATGACAGTCGCGCTCCTTGTGGGCGCCATATGAAGCTGCTTATATTACTTGGAAATTTGTTCAATGCTTTCCCGTCGAAATAACAGATGAACTGAAAATATAGGTTGCCTTTGGCAGAATCGACATTTTAACAAAGTTCACTATCCCATATATTGTTAGTTGGATGTTGCCCCATCGTTTAAGACATTTATCAATCTCCTTTGTGATTTTATCGAGGTTCTTACAATTAATTTCAATCACTTTACGTCTTATGTTGATGTCTAGATATCTGATTTCCTGTTTATCTAGCCATTGCTATAGTCCAAGTGTCATATCATAAATTCAGATTTTTCTCTGCTAACCTGATATCCCGAACTTTTCCAAAATCCCTAGTTATTTGGTTAATTTTCTTTAGTGATCTTACCATGTCGGAGGTGTATATTAATAGATTGTCTGCATATACTGCAACCTTGTTGCTGAAACACCCACATCTAAAGGGGACAATTCTCTCTTCTGACCTGATTGCCGGAGTGAGAGGTTTCCTGTATAGGTTAAATAGAAGTGGTGTTAGCGGGCAGACTTGGTGAGGGCCCCTTACAATTTTAAACTGGATGCCGAATTCCCATTTATTAAGATATTGGCTTTAGGAGCCTTGTCTAGCGCGTGGTTAGTTCTGGCAAAACTCCCTTTAATACCGAACTGGTTTAAAGCTTCCCATAAGAAGACCCCGTTAACCCTATCGAAGGCCTTAGCAGCTTCGAGGGTGATGATCACCAGGAGGGCTGGGTTTGTTCTGTCAAATCAACCGATCCAATTAACAGTTGAGTCAGGTCCTGAATTTGTCTCGCAGGGATAAAGCCCCTCTGGTCTTCGTTGAATCAAGTGACCCACCAGCTTACCTAGCAAGAATTCGACTGAAAATCTTATAGTCACTGTTAAGTAGTGACAAAGGTCTAAAAGAATTGTATTCCTTTGGTTCTTTATTTTGTTTCAAAATGAGTACAACTGTTGCCTCCTTCCAAGAATCAGGGACTGTTTGCTAATCGACAAGAATATAATTAAATATTGCTTTTAACACTGGACATAGAATAGTAGTTAGTTCCTTATACACCTCCCGGGGGATACCATCCGGCCCGGCTGCCTTCTCTTTTTTAGCCCTATTCATGGCCAGTGATATTTCTCCATCTATCGTGGGTGAATATAGTTCTCTTCAATGTTCTTGTGACAACGCCTCTGTTCGCCTTGCATCATCCAGCGAAGGTTTCCATTTCCCTTATCAGAGTATTCAGTATTCAGCTTTTCATCTTACCGTTGCTGTACAAGGATTATTCTCTGAACGTCTTAATGGCAGTATTTATGCAGCCAACATAAAGTTTCTTCTATTTGTTTCTGACATTCTATATTCTCAAAGTAAATTGTGGGAACAACCTGGAATGTCCTTTATAGGATGCGTTAATAACGGCTACGTTTAGCTACCGACAAGTTGGACTGGATCATGTTACCCAGCATATGTAGTCCCAACTATTTGTTATACACCCTCTGAAACCCCCAAAAGAATATGAGAGACTGTAAGGTTTTTCCTTATCTTGTTTCCAATGTTGGGATTGGACTCACCACACATAAAGTTCCAGCTTTCGCTAAGACTTTGGAAGAAGTCGCCAACGCGAATGCCATTGCTTTGGGGTGCATCACAGACCAGCTAGAAGCACAGAGAACTGTAATCCTGTTAAACTGAATGGCTCTGGATTTTGTCCTGGCTGCCAATGGTGGAGTCTGTGCCCCTGTGGGGACAGAAGGCTGCTCCTATATATGTAATACTTATATCAGTGTGCACAAGCAAATACGTAACATTAGGGAAATTGTGAAATATCCACAGAAAATAAACAATGTGTTTAATTTAGATGGGTGGTTATCAAACAACTTTTGTAGATTGGGTTTGAAGATAATTGGAATTAAACATGCCTTTTTGTTGCCCTTGCTTTTCCTCACGATCTTATACGAGTCTGTACTTGTGATATTCTGCCGTTCACCAACAATAAAAGTTTTTCCCCATCGTACCACTCACTCCTCTTGAAGGCGACAATGCTGCTGATAGTGACATTGATTATTAAATAGAGAAAGCAAATGAAATGAGTCATGAACTCAGTAGTTTTACGTCAGTAGAATTGCTCCTGGAGTTGCAAAACTGAGGAATTGAGAAACCGCTTGCAAGTCCGCGTAACACTAGCTGATGCCAAACTCTGGAACAGCCTCCCCCTCTCTCTTCAATCTCTCGGAAAAGGAACTTCCTTTTCAAAAAGCACTAAAAACATGTTTTTTCAAAATGCTTAACTTTACCCCTCCATCATTCTGTGGTGCACTAGCAGCGCAGGGGTGCCTAGGGTAGCTAGGCGCTATACAAGCTCCTTTAGAATTGGACAGAGTGCCATTTTATTTGCCCATCTTAACCACTGTCGAGCAGGCTGTGCCTTGTCTGATGTCTTTTGTCTCACTCTCAAGCGTGGCAGCTCTAAGAGAATTCAACTCTGCATCTAGACCTTTACATTTATGTTCAAATGATTTCTATTAGTTTTGAGAAAACATATAATACATGAATCATACATAAACGCCTAAATTAGGCAATAATACAAAGCAGTGATGTAAAGCAATAATACAAAACAATAATACAAACAATAATGCTACGAAGCAATAATAAAACAAAACAATAAAATACAAAACATTAAATGGCCTGAGGTCATGTATACTGGGCGAGTTTGAATAAGGTAGTTGAGAAGAAAGAGAGAGTGAGAAGAGAGAAGAAGGAACCATTACTTTGAATGTGTGATGAGATATAAGCTTTAATCTTCAGTGTGCAGCATTGCACAGTGTGATTGTGAGTGGATGTTGGAGGGGGAGCCAACGCCGGTTATTCATGAATCTATGGGGGTCAATGCGTTGGAGTATGAGTGAGATAGTGTATAGCTGTAACAATGCTTAAGGTGGTTTGTTTGCGGCGAAGTAGTTGTCTAATCTGTCCCAGATGTGTCTGACTGGAGATTTCCAAGGTGACTGTTGGAGAGCGATATTGTCTGCGCCTCTAAAATGTGTGATCCAGTTAATCCAACATTTGAACAAGGCCTTGTGCGTGTCCTTCCAGTTGTTTAGGACAATTTTTACTGCTGATGTGAGGATAAGGTCCATAAGTGCCTTGTCTGCTTGGTTTCCTAGATCTGCGTTAAGAAAGCCAGCAATTAGGGAGGCAAATTCTTTTTTTAAATGGCAATCGAATAACGTAGACTAAAACGCAAACACTTTGTCCCGGATAGAGCTTTGCAGTGAAGGATGAGGTGGGATAAATCACCTACTTCTTCTTTACAGATCCAACAAGTGGGATCTGACAGGAGATGTTGTGTGTGTAAACCTGCTGGGGTCCAGTAAGCTTTGTGGATGAGCCATAGTTTCGTTTGTGATAACGCTGGAGAAATGTTTTGGTAGGTAACCGATTTCCATATTTGGGCCCACTGTGATTCTGACAAGGGGCTAGAAGAGTGTTGCTCCCTATTGACGATTCGAGGGGGGTTTGATTCCAGACCGTGGATAAAGATGGAATCTCCAGATCTTCTGCTTCAAAAAGATAATTATACCACACAGATATTTCTTTCGTTAACGGATATACATGTTGATACAGCCTCTCTATATCCCCATTCCCCCTTACTTCATCTTTTTCTGCGTCAAACCATGACACCAACTGTAAATATTTAAATCTTGAGAACCCTATACCGATCCTAGCCCTCAGAGATTCCCAAGGATGGATCCCCTCTGAATCTACCAAATCAGACCAGATAGTTATGCCCGCTCTCTTAATAGGTACCGCCAGACTATCTCTAAGGCAGCTAGGTGTTCCTGGTGAGTTCCAAATTGGAGCTAGATCTGAATAATAACCTATCCCCCATTTGCATCTAATATTGTACCATAATTCCAAGGCTGCCCTCAGGACCTTCAGGCGTACTCGCTTAAAGTATTTTGGAGCCCCAAACTTATATAAAAGGCCTCATCTCTCCCTCCATCTTCCGTTCTTGCCATTTCTCCCAACAGCCTTCCCCATGAAGATTCTTCTGGTTTCCCGAGCAACATCCGAATGCCCTTAAGCTGAAATGCTATTGCATACCAACTAATATCAGGTAAAGCCAGCCCGCCTTTATTAAGTCTACGTCTCAGTTTCTTCCAGGCCAGCCTGACCCCTTTGGCTCCCCAAATAAAACTCCCGATCTTACTCTGTATTTTGCTAATGCTCTTGTGCGGAAAAGCCAGAGGTATAGCTGAAAATAGATATGAAAGCTTCGGGAGAATGACCATCTTTACTAAGTTAACCTTCCCATAGATAGTCAAAGGGAGGTTCCTCCATCTACTGAAAAGGCGATCTATTTCTTTAATAGATCTATCAAGATTTATCTGGGGGATTTTTTCCAGATCTTTCACAATATAGATACCCAAGTATTTTAGCTCTGTACTGGTGACTCCCCCAATGATCCAGATTCCAGCACATCACCTCTGTTTTTAATGTGTTAGCCAGATATCCCGACAGAGACCCAAATTCGTCCAAGAGCGCCTCCACACGGGGGATGACTACCTCAGGGTCGTTTGTATATATTATTAAATCATCCGCGTACAGAGCCAACTTACAATTGTAAAGTTGGGACTTATAGGGAGTTATGGATTCATCCATCCTAATTGCCTGCACCAGAGGCTCAATATAGATATTAAACAAAAGAGGCGAAATTGGACAGCCCTGCCGGGTCCCCTCTGAATGTTAAAACTTGAGGTCAATAAACCATTCAGAAGGATCCGGGCAGAGGCACCCTGATAGCAATTCCTCAGAGTTTGAATAAAAATAGAACCAAAACCCATTATCTCTAGCACTTCCCAAAGATACACCCAACATACTCTGTCAAATGCCTTGGCCGCATCCAAGGCGATTATTGCCAATGGATCAGATCTTTCAATGGCCAGGTCTATGTTGCCAATTAACAATTGCGTCTGTTCCTGGATGTACCTTCCTGCCACAAAACCCTTTTGATCAGTGTGTATCAACTTAGGGATCAATTTCGCCAATCTCCCGCTAAAATACCCATAAAGATCTTATAATCGGCATTCAGCAGGGAGATTGGACGATATGAGTCAGCTTTTAGGGGTCCTTGCCTGGTTTTAAAATCAATATAATTGATGCCTCCTTCCAAGACGCAGGGACTTTACCCACATGGCAATATACAGAGTTAAAGGTAATACCCAATGTAGGAATCAGTTCATCTGCTAGGAGTTTATACACTTCGTTTGGGAGCGAGTCTGTACCTGCAGCCTTTTTATTCTTACATTTTTTAATTTGCTCAGTAATCTCCTCCAATGTAATAGGCGCATCTAAGTTGTTCCGGCTCTCCTCTGATAAAGAAGGCAGGGATTTAGTCTCCAACCATGTACGTATGGAGCTTGGGGATGGAGCGGAATCTTCTTTATAAAGGTCCGAGAAAAGAGACAATAGACAAGTTTGCATATCTTCAAAGCTACTTGACTTTTCCCCGTTGCTATTCACTATCAACTCATTGATGTTGTTCTTAGTACGGTCCGCTCTAGCTGTCCAGGCCAATAATGCTCCTGCTTTCTCCCCATATTCGAAATTTTGCATATTCTTTATATGCCATTGTGCCCTACATTTTAAATCTATTTTCTCCCTATACTCCTGTCGTGCACCATCTAGCTTTTCCAAGACTTGTGATAAACGCTCTGAACCCCCATGATTTAATCTATTCCTCTCATTCTCCAGCTTGCTTATATTTTCCTCAATGGAGTTTAGCGCCCTAGCCTCCTCTCTATTCTTACCACAAATGAGGCCATGGAGTTTCCCCTTAAGTTTGCCTTATAAGCATCCCAAATAAAATCCATAGTTGTAGACCCCATATTCAGAGAGAAAAATTCTAAAGAGGAATGCTTAACAACCTGAATAATTTCAGGGTCCAAAAGCATAGCTCTGTTAAGCGTCCATCTAGACTGCAGAGGAAGCCCATTGTTTTGATATAAAAACTGCACTGGAGCATGGTCTGAGAGATGACTTGGCATAACTAATATCTCCTCCATGCCTGTCAGGGTAGATCTATCCACCAAGATATAATCAATCCTTGAGGAGTGACCATACTTTTTACTGTAAAACGTAAAGCCCTTCAAATCTCCCTTCTTAGCCCTCCATACATCAACCAAGTCCAGGTCGTGTAACATATTTAATAAAGCACGACGTATCCTTGGAGCCCCAACATAATGACTCAAATTAGACCTATCTTTTAAAGGGTCCAAAAGGACATTGAAATCACCTCCAATAATAAAAGGAGGGGTTTCCAAAGACAATATTGATTGTAATTTGTGAATATAAGTTGGATCGTCTATATTTGGACCATAAAACGAGGCACAAACTAAATCAGATTTTCCCAAGGTCAATTGTGCTACCAGCCATCTCCCAGTAGAGTCCGACTGTGAATTTTTTATAGAGCAGGGGGCGCCATGTTTGATCAAAATTGCCACACCTCTACTATGCGTCGTCTGTTGTGATACACAGTAACACTTTATCCAAGGAACCCTAGAAAAAATAGAGCGGCTTTCCATAAAACTCAAATGGGTCTCTTGTAAAATACAAACTTGAGCTAACGAAAGTTCCAGATGTTTTAAAATCAGCCTTTGCCTACGAGGACACCTTAACCCGTTAACATTCCAGGAGGTAAAGATGGTCTTTCTAATCCCTAAGCCTTGGGTTCCTACCATTGACCTGTAAAATTTTCCTAACGGTATAACTGGTTTTCCATAAATCTAAAGTGAGAAGAGGTCTATTTTTTTTCTTTTTTTCCCACTGCTCCCCACCTCTAGTGCTCCCCCCTCCCTTCTCCCCCAGTGCCCCACCTCCCCATGAGGAACCCTCCCTTCCGATAGGCAAGCCTGTATGGCCCGCCCTCCCCCTGGGATAGAAATAACTACAAATATTGCTAGGTTCTTGCCAACATCTTGCTATCATATATTTCTACTCTTTCTCTCTGTTCCCCTACTTTCCCTCCCGGTCGGCTTTAATTCTCACTATTAAGGCATCTGCTTCTTCGCCTGATCTAATCTGATGCATGTGATTTTTCCACATCACACGAAGTTGTGCAGGGAACTTCAGCTGCGCCTTGGCCCCGATTCTATTCAACTCCTCCAATCTTTTCCCCAGTTCCCATTGTCTTGTTGCTGTCGTGTGGGATATATCAGATCTTATTTGGAAAGCAAAGGGACTTGAGCCATTGAATGTTATGGAGCCTTCTTTGAGGGCAAATGAGAGAATCTGTTCCTTAACTGAGTAGGTTAAAAATTAACCAGTATCTTCCTTGGTTTTTGTTTAGCGAGGTTCCTTTTAAAGGGGTCGCGGTGTACCCTTTGAATCTCATGTACGAGATCCACTTCTGGTGTATTCTTTAATGCTGTCTCCTTTAATACAGAAATCACGAACCCCTTAATATCTGACCCCTCAAGGGCTTCTGGTACATTTAGAAGCCTTAAATTGTTCCTCCTAGAATGATTCTCCAAACGCTCAAGATCGTCTCTCAATTCTCTGTTTTGAGTAGATAATTTAGCAAGCTCCAATACGGTATTTTGTACAGTGTCCTTTATTTTGGGGATTTCCAATTCAATAGCCTCAGTTCTTAACGTTACTTCATCTAGTCTTTTTGCTAGTGCCTCACAAGAGGTTTGAATTGCTGCCTGATTTGCTTCAGAGGTTGTAAATCTATTAGACATTTCCGCCTGATTTGCCTCAGACACAGTAAATCTATTAGAAATTTCAACCTTCATTGCCAGTAGTATATCCGCCAGTGAACGCGATGTTGTGTCCGTTATGTCTGTATCATCTAGTCCAACCATTGTGGTGTTTTCGTCTATGATATTAGTAGATGCAAGGTTGGAGTCCCTTGATAATTTATCAGTCAAGACTAGAGGGTCGTTTATAGCCAAAACCGAATATCTATTTGTGAGACTTACTACTGGATGAATTACCCTCTCCTTTGGGGTGCACGAGGGACTAAGAACCTCTGGAGGGCCATCTAGGGTACCCTGACCTGTATTTTTTAACACATCCCCTACTGGGGGTTAGAGGTGAAGGGAGTGGTTATAGTGGAGGTAGAGGTAGACATAACTTTATAATAAGTTTTGAGCGAGGGAGTAATTTTAACTTTGGAGGAAAGTCCCTTCTTGCCCCTCCCTCTTCTCTTGCCTGTGTCTACCTCTTTTTCCTTATAATCAGAGCCTTTATCTGTTGTTCCCCCTTTGAGTCTGGGCTGTCTTGTATGGGCCTTCACTTCGGAGATTACAGGTGGAATACGCGGAGAATAAACAGATTTACCAATATTTAAAGAGTGAACTGCTCTCGTACGAAGGGTATATCTGTTTATTTTAAATGTGTTTAAATCTGCTGCCGCTGTATCGCCTGTTCCTCCTGAACTGTGTGGCTCTCCTTTCTCCATAAACTTTACTGGTGCATTATCTTGCGTTTCGATTTTCTTAAAGTCTAGCAGGACTTGAAGACTACAGACATCACACTTGGAAAAACTCTCCAGGAGGAAGAAGAGCTTCCTCCTACCTTCTCCACTACTCCCCGATATAATGTCCTCCAAGGGGAAATGAGGCAAAAGCGTCGACTCCCTACCTGGGGGCTGCCAGCCACACCACGAGCACCACAAACACTGGAGGCAGAAAGCGCACAAACACTGGCCTCAGCCCTGCCTCCTGTAACCCGGAACAGGAACAGAGCCGAATCGCGTCTCCTACGGGTCCGGGCCGCCTCCTCCCAGCGCCAACCACGAGGCGCTCCTCCAGCTCCGCCGGCCCCACACTCTCCACCGCGGGCTCCCGATAGCGCCAAAGACCCGGAATCGAGGAGAGCCCAATCCTTACACATCTCCTCAGGTAGGGGGGCAGAGGGGAATTAAAATAAAAAATTAAATTACGGGCGAAATTGGCAAGAACCCATTTGTTTCAAAGGCGACCAGGGGGGGGAGGTAAGCCGCGACCGATTAGCTTGCGGCCGCCATGTTCCTCGAATCGTCAATAGACGCCCTCTTTGAGCCCTCATTGAAGGTGATGTATAAATATATTAAACCTGCAAGCCTGAAAAAGAATCACTTTTTTGTTATCAACAGGCTTTATTATACTCCTGCAAAGATAGCAAAGTTTGTCTCTACCCCAATACCAAAATGCCCAAGATGCACGACCCCTGTTGCCAATGACCTCCATATTTTTTTCGATTGCCCCGAACTAAAGAATTATTGGAAGGAGATAGGTGATACCCTGTTTGCTATATTTGAGGCCAATATTGATGTGAATCTGTCATTGGTCTTTTTCGGAGATGATGGATTATACTGTCAGACAGCATCGAAGTCCCACAGAGGGCTGCTATTATATCTAATTCTGCTGGCACGGAGAGAGATCTGTAAAAGTGGAAAGATGCATTTCCTCCGAAAAGAGAAGACTGGCTTAAAGCCGCATTCGCTATGGCCCGTTTGGAATATGAAGGTGAAAGGGACAAGCCAATAAACATCTGGCAGCCTCTAATGAGATGGGGTCGAAATCAAAGACTAATACAGTGGGTCCTATGATTACATCAAGTTCCCCCACAAAGGGGATCGGTCGGGTGACCTAAGCGAGTGCGGTAAGCTGGAAGGCTCTCAGATTGATATATTGGCTTCATAAGATCCGCAGAGCTTATTGGTGAGATGAGGACTAAAAAAAAAAAAAAAAAAAAAAAAGTGTTGCTCCCAGAGCAAGGTTAGATTTTTGTTTAAGTTCGAGGAGTTTAGGACGTAGGAGTTTATATATGTGGGAGACGATGTCCCAAGCTATTAATTTTAGTTATGAAGCTAGGAAGAGATGGGGTTGTTTTATGCAGTTTAGATTTCGATATGGCCGCTTTGATTTTAAGGAAGTTATAGAATTCCATTTCGTCAAGTTTGTATGTACTTTGGATTTCCGAGAAAGACAAAGGATACGATGAGCATTCTAGCTGTTGAGGGAAGAAGATACCTTTATTTATCCAGGACTCAAGACATAAGGGTTTACCCTTGTATTTGATGTTGCGGTTATTGCATAGAGATTCAAGGTTTGAGAGACTTATGCTTGTATGGAGTTTCTTGTCTAGTTTTAAGAGAGAGGTTTTTGAATATAGATTTTCGTCTATCTAGTTTTGCAGTGTTGGTGGTTAATAGGGTGAGTGGGTTTAGATTATCTAAGATGACCTTTTCTATTTCCAGCCATACTGGTGTATAGTTGTTAGGCGGATAAAGCCAATAGGAACCCTGTTTTGCTAGGAAGGCAGTTTGATATGTTTTAAAATCGGCCAAGTTAACCCCCACAGAGATTTATCAAGTCTGAGCTTTTTGAGTGCTATTCTAGCTTTCTTACCTTGCCAAATGAATTTTGAGATCAGGTTATCTAGTTTGAAGTGGAAGTCTTCGGTTAATAAGAGGGGTAGCATATTGATGAGGTAATTGACTAACGGGGTGATCATCATTTTTATTGTTTCGACCGTGCCCCACCAGGCGATAAATTTGGGGGTCCATTTGTCTAATGTTTTTTTTAATTTTATCTAGGGTAGTGTTTTCATTGTGGTGTAATGTGTCTATTATGTTGCTTCCAAACTCAATACCCAGGTATTTTATGTATCCGGGTTGTCATGCCAGACCTGATAAGCCCAAGACCTCTTTTGTACAGTGAATATTTAAAGGTTTTACTTCAGATTTGTCTCGGTTTAATTTATAGCCAGAGTGTACAGAGTAAGTTTCTATGGTGTGCATAAGAGCCTTGATTGAGGGTCTGGGATTTTCTGTGACTATTAGAATGTTGTCCGCATAAGCAGCTAATTTAACCTGTTGATTATTAAATCCTATCCCAGTGATTTCGGTATTTTGTTTTATACCCTATAAGAGGGGTTCTAGAGCTCAAAGAGAAAGGGAAGGTGAAAGTGGGCAGCCTTGTCTTGTGCCTTGTTGCAGGGTGAGTGGCTCGGAAAGGGAACCATTAATCGCAATTCGCGCAGCGGGTTTCGCGTATAGTGCCATGACCATCTTTATGAATGGTTCACCAAGGTCAAAGCACTTCATGCATTGGTTTAAAAACAACCAAGGTACTCTGTCGAACGCTTTCTCTGACTCTGGAGTTATAGCTACGGATGGTGTGGTAGTATAGTTCGCGTTTTTGAGGACGTGGCAGAGAAGACGGTTATTATCGTTTGACATGCGGTGTTTAATGAAGCCTACTTGGGAGTTGCTTATTAGTTTTGGGAGAAATTCGTTAAGTCTAGTGGCCAATATTTTCACATAAATTTTGCAGTCTACGTTAATGAGCGATATTGGTCTATAGTTTTTTGGTTGTAAGGGATCTTTCCCTTCTTTTGGAATAACTATAATATTGACTTCTGCCATTGAATCGGTTGTTCCGCCTGAGCTAGCTATATCATTGAATACCTTTAAAATGGTTGGTTGTAGTAGATCTGTGAATGTTTTTTCAAATTTGGCTGTGAAGCCGCCTGGCCCCGGAGCTTTGTTATCTTTCAGGGTTTTAATGGTTTTAGTCACTTCCGAAGCATTTATTGGTTTGCCGAGGGCAAGTCTGTCGGTTTCTGATAGTTTTGGGATCGTCATCCTTTCCAGGTATTGTGTGCATTTTTGCAGTTTGAAGTCCTGATCGTTACGATATAGGGATTCATAAAAAAAATGTAAGCAATTTAATATTTTCTTTGGTTTAGCGTGCGTTTGGTTGTTCACATCTTTGATTGATGTGATTCTGTGTTGATTTTGTTTGTGTTTGAGGGAAGAAGCGAGCATCTTCATCGCTTTGTTAGCTTCACAGAGTTTGAGGCCTTTAAATTTGTTTATCCACACACCTGCTCTTTCGCTCAAGTTTTTGTTGTATTCATATTTCTTCTGTGTTAGTTGGATAAGTGTATTATTGTTTAGAGAATTGGCACGCGAAATTTCCACTTGTTTAATTTCCTGCTCTAGTTTTATTGGTTCTGCGTTATACCGCTTGTTGGTTTTCGTTTTGATTTTTATGAGGATCCCCCTCATGGTTGCTTTCAACGCATTCCAGAGAGTGTTTACATTTGTTTGCGGGAGGTCGTTGTTTTTGAGATAATTCGTAATTGAGTCTTCGATTTTGTTTTTGTCATTGGGATCTACTAAACATGGTTGTTGAAACGCCATCTTTTAAGTAGGTGTTTAGAGTGGCTGCCTGTTAAGAAAACAAGTTACTTACCTGTAACTTTGGTTCTCCAGTATTGGAGCTTTCATAGATTCCCATGCTTGGAATCAGAGTAGCTAGCAGTAAACATACACATATTATCATAAAGCATAATCCTTTGATAAACGTTCGTTAAAACATACTTCTACATTAATAATATGCAGAGAGATAGTTACGAATGAACATGCAGTACAAATGGGTAATAGTAAATGAATTCAGAAACAAGATAAAATGTGTAAAAGCTGAAAAGCAGGAAGGAGGGATGCAAAGGAAAGCTCACCACTCATTGGAAGAGGTTCCTCAGGACTGCCTGGCCCACAGCTGTGTCATCTCGCAGTGAAGCGTCCAGACAGTAATGTTTCGTGAACGTGTGAGTGCTGCTCCAAGTCGCAGCCCTACAAATGTCTTTAATCTGGACACCAGCAAACAGAGCCGTCGAGGATGCCACAGACCTTGTAGAATGCGCCCGGCCTTTACCCTCCAGGGGTTTGCCCGCTGCTGTATGACAGTATCGAATAGCGCTAACAACCCACCGAGCTATCCCCTGCTTGGAAAGGGGAAAACCCTTGCGGGGAGCGCTGAATGACACAAAAAGTTGAGAAGATTTACGGAGTGGCTTAGTCCGGTCCAAATAAAACTTCAAGCACCTCTGTACGTCCAGAGAATGAAGAGCTCTCTCAGCAGGAGAAGAAGGCTGAGGGAAGAAGGTCTTAAGAATTACTGGCTCGTTGAGATGAAAAGTAGAAGGAACTTTAGGAATGAATTTAGGATTAGTTCTCATGATGACTGTATTGTTCTTGAACTGAAGGAAAGGCTCCTGAATTGTAAGAGCCTGCAACTCTCCAATTCTCCTGGCTGAAGTGAGTGCTAGCAACAGAGCTAGTTTCCAGGAGAGGAACTTTAGATCCGTTCGATGAATGGGTTCGAATGGGTGTCTCATCAATTGAGAAAGAACCAGGTTCAAATGCCACGTAGGAGGTGGAGGTCTCACTGGCGGAAACACCCTGAAGAGGCCCTTGAGAAATTGCTTAACAATTCTGGCTGACCAAAGAGAAGGCCCAGATGAGGTGCGCCGAAAGCGAGAAACCGCTGCTAGGTGTACTTTAATGGAAGAATGAGCCAGACCTGCCTTAGCCAGGGACAGGAAATATGGAAGTACGTGGTGTGGCTGCGACAAGAAAGGATCCAACCCTGCACCCTGACACCAGATGCAGAATCGTTTCCATTTCAAGCGGTAAGTCTTGTTAGTGGAAGGAGCTCTCGCCTGCGAAAGGACATCCTTAACCTCCTCCGGAAGATCTAAGTCAAGAAATTCTCGCTGCTCAGGAGCCATGCTGAGAGCTGTAACGAGCGAGGATCTGGGTGCCAAACCTGACCCTGAGACATCGTGAGGAGGTGTGGAATCTGATGCAGTGGTTGAGGACGATCCAAGGAGAGAAGGTGAAGTTCGGTGAACCAGAACTGCCTCGGCCATGCTGGATTTATGAGGATCATTCTGCACGGTTCTGCTTTCATCTTCATGAGCAACCTGGGAATTAGCGGAATGGGGGGAAAAGCGTATACAAATGCGCCTGACCAGGCGATCGAAAGCGCATTCCCCAGCGACCCTCGATGGTATAGCTTGCTGGCGTAAGACAGGCATTTCCTGTTCTCTGGTGTGGCAAACAGGTCTATGGAGGGTCTGCCCCACCAGCGAAAGACACCCTCCAGCGTAGCCTGATCCAGCTCCCACTCGTGGGTGACAGATTTCAGCCTGCTGAGCCTGTCCGCTTTGTCGTTGAGCACTCCGGGCAAATGTTCTGCTTTCAGAGAAATCTTGTGCAGGATAGCCCATTCCCAAATCGCCTGGGCTTCTTGTGACAAGAGAAAGGACCTGGTCCCGCCTTCCTTGTTGATGTAATGCATGGCTGTGGTGTTGTCCGTCCGGACAAGATCCGACAACCCCTGCAATCTTGGAAGAAACGCTTGAAGAGCTAGACGAATCGCTCGTAGCTCTAAGAGGTTGATGTGAGGGAGGCGATGTTCGGAAGCCAATGACCACTGACCTGCAGATCTTGCAACACTGCGCCTCAACCCTCCAGAGAGGCATCCGTCGTCACCACTTGAGGCACTGGAGTGTTTACGAAGGATAGACCTTGGGATAAATTATTTTTCCTTGTCCACCAGAGGATGGCTTGCTTCATGGCGTGAGTGATCACTAGCTGCTCGTCGAAGGAACCGCTCACCTGCTTCCATTGCAAGTTCAGGTGCTCCTGCAAGGGACGCATTCTCAGTCTGCAGTGAGGTATTAAGGGAATGCAGGAGGACATCATCCCTAGAAGGGATTTGAAACGGCGAACAGAAAGACACTTTTTTCTTCGCACTAAATGAGCCATGGAGATTAGATTTCTTTGTCTCTCCAGAGATGGAAACACCTTGTTGAGAGATGTGTTTAAAACCGCTCCCAGAAACTGAACCTTCCTGGACGGGCGGAGAGAAGACTTGGCGTTGTTGAGAGTCAGGCCCAGATTGGAGAGGAGACAAGTGCAAGCGTCGACCGCTTCCTCTGCTGCCTCCCTGGACGAGGCCTTTAGTAACCAATCGTCCAGGTAGGGAAAGACCTGGAAATGCTGCTTCCTGAGGAAAGCTGCTACTGGTGCCAGCACCATGGAGAAGACTCTCGGAGCTGAGCGAAGACCAAATGGCAGCACTTTGAACTGGAAATGGCTCTTGGCGACTGTAAACCGTAGAAACCTCCTGTGGGCCGGATGAATGGGGATGTGGAAATATGCATCCTCGAGGTCGAGAGTGGCCATAAAATCTCCAGTGTTGAGAAGACGCAGAATGTCCTGGAGAGACACCATCCGAAAAGATAGCTTTGTGAGATAAGTGTTGAGCTCCCTGAGGTCTAGAATGGGGCGCCATTTCTCCAATGTTTTCTTTACCAGAAAAAATCTGGAATAAAACCCTTGCCCCTCTGAGAGAGAGGGACCGGTTCTACTGCTCCCTTGACCAGCAGTTGATGGACTTCCAGCCGGAGGAGACGCAGGTGTTTGGCGGAGTTGGCGGCAGGGGCCCTGGATGGTGGAAGATGAATGAACTCTAGGGTGTGGCCACTCTGAATGATGTTTAGGACCCAACGGTCTGTTGTTATCCGTTGCCAATTGTGGAGGTATCGAGACACCCTGCCTCCTACAGATGTCTTCGAGGAAGAGGAGGGCACAGCGCAAAGAGCGAGATCGCCGCTATTGCCTCTTAGAGGCGTCCCCGTCCGGGACGATTCTGCTTCCCTCTAGTGTTCGACCTAGAGAAAGACGACATCTGGCCTTGCTTCTGATAAGAAGGACGGTAAGATTGAGGTGTGGAACCATAAGAGGAGTACCTCTGCTGTTGGTAGGAGCCCCTGTAGGATGGAGCACCTCTGCCCCTAGCTCCACGGAATGGCGCTTTCTTGTATTGAAGGGTCCCCAAGGACCGAGCAGTTTCCGTATCCTTCTTGATGTTTTGAAGGGTATCATCTATGTGCTTGCCGAACAACTCCTCACCATCAAAAGGAAGATCCAGGATTTTGTTCTGGATCTCTGGCCGAAACCATGTTGCCTTCAGCCAACCCTGGCGACGAAGCACAGCTGCACCAGCCAGGGACCGGAAAGCCGTTGTGGCGATGTCCATCGCACAATCGATGACCTCAGTGGACGTAATCTCTCCTTCTTGCAAGATCTTCTTTGCTTCAGACTTGGAAGTATCAGACAACTGATCCAGGTAAGGCGAGAGGTCGCACCACATCTGGCGGTCGTACCTTCCAAGAATCGCTAATGCGTTCGCAGCTCTAATGACAAGGCTGGCCATGGAGGAGAATCTTTTCCCCGCGTTGTCGAGGCGTCTGCCCTCTTTGTCAGGAGGTGTAGTCAGCGGCGCTGAAGGATTCTTCGACTTCCTCTGCGCTGCTTGCGAAATGACCGAGTCGGGCTTGGCTGACCAGTCAATGAAGCTGGGCTGTCGTCTGGGGCTTTATATTTTTTGTCCAGACGCGGCAAGACTGGAATCACAGTGGCCGGATTCTTCATGGCCTTAATGCCTTCTTCCCTGACATGAGCCACGATAGGAATAGAGCGCACAGTCTTCCTATTCGGCTCTTTAAAATCATAGAGAAAGCACTCTGTTTGGACTAAAGGCATGGGAAGTTCGAAACGCAGTGATGCTCTCTCCATTAATTTGTGGAAACCCCCAATGTCAGCAGGGGGGGAATCAATCGGGGCAGGAGCCGGAGAAGCGGGATCAGGGATTACATAATCATCCCATTCATCCCCCTGATCTTGTTGCTACAAGCTCCCCTCTTCTTCCTCTGTGGAATCATCCTGGTGTTGATCCGTCGGAGGAAGGACATCAGATGGTGTTGGAAATTGAGTATGAGTGGCAGGAGGAGGAGGCACAGGTTGAGCCAAGAGGGCGGGTTGTGGAGGCGGAGGATGAGCTGAAAACCTCCGTCGGTAGTCTAAAAGCATCCCCTGTAAATCAGCCAAAAGAGAAGTGGGAACAGACACCATCTCTTGTTGAATGTCCTCTTGGCGTGAAAATGATTGTTCGTATGTCTGATCTTGATAATAATAACCCTCCGAATCAGTGTCCTGACATTTGACTATCAGCTGAGAAGGGCTATTGGCATCGCCAAAATGACTGTACTCTCCCTCAGAGTCCTCATCCTCATCCAGAAGTAATGCAGGTGGTAAAGAATCTACTTTTCTAGGGAACGTCATGTCTGGCGAAATTTGCTTCCTCCTCACCGAAATGGAAATTTTCCCCGTCGACGACGTCGTCGACAGTCCCGTCGACGTAGAAGAAAAATCGGCGCCGACGACAGCGCCGACGGAATCACCGTCGACGAGAATGCAGTCGGATCTACCGTCGACGGAAGCGGCGTGGACGTGCTGACCGCCGCCGAAACGATGGGCGTCGTCGACATAGTCGCCGACGAGATAAGCATTGCCCCTGCTGACGCCGTCGTCACCGTCGTCGCCATCTTCGTCGACACTCTCGCCGCCGACGCCACCGTCGCCGACGCCACCGTAGACGATATCCTCGTCGGCACCATCGCCGACGTTGTTGAAGAAGTGCTCGCCGACGAGCCCGTCGACACTGGAATGGATGACGACGCCGACACTCCCGCCGACGCCGGAGCACTTTTAGCCTGCGATTTTGGGAAGTTTAGTCGACGAGGGCTTGCGCAGCGTCGACGACGAATCGCCACTCTTTCCAGAGGACTGTGAAGAGGGCTTTTAAAAGATTTGTCCTGGCTAGGGACCGTCGCAGGTGGTGTAATTAGTCCTTCCCTCTCCTTTACACCGCAGTGAGGAGATTTGACAGGACCCTGGTCCTCAGACTCCTTCGGGGTCTTTTTGAGGCTTTAGAGGGAGACCCACAGACGGTGAAGGGGAACCTCTACCCCTCTTGACTGACCTTCTTGATGAGGCGGCGGAAGACGACTCCTCACTATCACTAGACAGTGGTTCCTTCCTCGACTTCAGCCTGTGGAGCCAGGTTAGCAGGCGACCCTCACGGTCCCGGAGAGTCTTGGTGGAAAAGGTGCGGCAAATCTTGCCCTCCGCAGCTTTGTGGTCCGGGTATAGGCAATATATGCAGTCTTTATGCCTATCCTCCACATAAAGCCTCTTCTTGCCACAAGTGGCACAAGCCTTAAAAAAAAGCTTTCTTCCCTTTATCTGACATTTCCCAAGGATTTTCAATGAAAACCTGAAGAAAATAGCTGGAAAAAACAGTTGAAAAGAGTTGAAGTAGAGCAAAGCTCGAGGAGACTCCCTTCTGCACAACGTGCGGTAGAAAATCTGAGGAGCTGAGGTTCTTTCACCAAGGTTCTAGAGGGTGAGGCTGCTCTGATTGGCTGCCTGTTCTTTTTGGTCTCTTTTACAAAAAGACATGGTCTGGTTGCAAATGGGATTAGGCCTAGGCCTGTTTCTCTTTGTAATAGTTATTTACTACTATTTTATATTTACCGAGGCTCCCATCTCGACGACGGGGAATGATTCCAAGCATGGGAATCTATGAAAGCTCCAATACTGGAGTAACATGGTGTTAATGCATGAGTGATCAGATACAAGTTTCGGCGAGATATTGGTCTGGTCGATTAGGTGAGTAAATGAGCCCGGAATTAGTATATAGTCTATTCTTGTGTACAAGTTGTGTGGGGCTGAGTAAAAGGTATCCAGGCACACGCATCAACGTTTTTTCGAGCGCAAACGGTGCGATTCGCAAAAATCGGCCGTTTGCGCCCGCAAAAAGGGCTATTGTGATGCATCAAGGTGTAGGCACTCAGCATTTAAGAAATCGCAATTTATTGCGATTTCTTAAATACGATTACATTTAAGGAATCGCAATTTGCGATTCCTTAAATGCTATGCAATAACCACTTTTAAATAGCGATTTCGCTATTTGGGGCCGCAAATTACCAAGCAATTAAACTGGTCGGTAATTTGCTAAAACTTTGAAAAATGCACTAAAGTGCATTTTTTAAAGTTTCATGTTGCACACACACGCCCTTGGGGCATGTGTGCGCGCAACATGGGTGCACATCACAATTCCAGGGGTGCAACAGCGTCTCCTTTTGACACCCTTGCACCCTTGAAATTGCAAGCGCAATTTCACATTCATTCCTATGGGCCTGTAGGCCCATAGGAATGAATGGGGAGCCATTCCTTAATTGCGACTCGCAATTTGCGAGTAGCAAATAAGGAAGGTTTAGGAATCGCTATTTTTATAGCGATTTCTACATGCATAGGCTTTTGCGAGTCCTTAATTGCGATTCCTTAATAATCGCAATTAAGGACTCGCAAAATAATACCTTGATGCATGGGCCCCATAGTCTCTGGAATCAGGGTGTTAAAGGCGCCAAGAGTCTTTGAGGTTGTGTTTTGAGCATATTTTTTGTATTACACCATGAGATTTTGTGGGATGGTGTTTGCAGGTGGAGTGGCGGTCTAGTATAGGGCCTAGTGGGAGGTTAAAGTCACCGCCCACTATGATAAGGTCTTCTTGGGGTAGGCATTCTATTTTGTTAGAAACATTTTACTCAGTGTTTGGTCCATATATGTTTACAACATGGAAGGTGTCATCGCCTCTACGTAAGCTAGTAACCAGGAGTCTGCCTTCCTCATCATGTGAGTATGATTCAAGGGTGATATTGGATTTTTTTGCTATTAGGGTGATGACGCCTTTCTTTTTGTGTTCCGCTGGTGAGCAGGACACTTGCGATATCCAATTGGGTTTGATGAATTCAGAGTCTTTGCTAGATAGTTTTGTCTCCTGTAGAAGTATGATGTCTCCTTTTGTTTTTGCTAGATAGTCCAAAATTTTCCGATGTGAGAAAGCGCCCTCTTTCTGCATGGTTGCCCCCACTTTTTGCTGAATTGCTGATGTGCTTTGACTTGATGTGCCCTGGGCTCCTGCTAATCAGGTTCCCAGGACCTGTGTTCTTTCCCTAAAACTAACCCAATTGGCATCTCTGGCCACAGGTCAGCCCCTGGTAAATGGTACCACAGGTACCCAGGGCACTGTGACCAGAGAAGGCCTCTAAGGGCTGCAGCACTTATTGTGCCACCCTTAGAGGTCCTGTACCACTACACTCACACACTGCCTTTGCAGGCTGCGTGTTTTGGTGCAGAACAAAGTGAAGAGTCGACATGGCACCCATCCCTGTGTGCCATGCCCACAAACCACTGCCCTGGCATACATCAGTCACCCCTCTAGCTGGGTGCCCTATGCCAGTGGTGAGGGTACA
Organism: Calotriton arnoldi; assembly: GCA_963921515.1. Classification (NCBI taxonomy): domain Eukaryota; kingdom Metazoa; phylum Chordata; class Amphibia; order Caudata; family Salamandridae; genus Calotriton; species Calotriton arnoldi. The sequence goes on from CAWUFW010000466.1 coordinate 3,332,591, forward strand.
TGTGCATGAGCCCTGTACCCCTACAGTGTCTAAGTCCATTCTTAGACATTGTAAGTGCAGTGCTGCCATTAAGAGTATATGGTGCTGGGAGTTTGTCATTACGAACTCCACAGCACCATAATGGCTACATTGAAAACTGAGAAGTTTTGGTATCAAACTTCTCAGCACATTAAACCCACACTGATGCCAGTGAGGGATTTAATGAAAAATGCACACAGAGGGCATCTTAGAGATGCCCCCTAAAAACTAACCTACCACTAGTGTCCAGGCTGAGTGGCTGCTTTCAGCTGCCACCCCCAGACATGTTTCTGGACCCCTGGGTCGAGAGCCTGCTGCTCTCAGGGGCCTGAAACAATGCACATCCTGGGACGAGGTGCAAAGCCTCCTCCCCCAGGATGGGCAGGGTTCACGAAAGGGAAGCTTCAAAGGCTTGCCGCCTTTGTGAGCTTCCCCAGGCCACTTGGTGCTTTCAGCAACTGGTCCCCACTGGTTCTGACCCCCACTTTGGGCGGGAGAACCGGCGGGAAAAACAAGTGAGGAAGAGAGGTGTGCCCACCTCTGCCAACTTCACCCCTCAGGTGAGGGAGGCGAGGTGAAGCACAACTCACAGTCCCCGCCATCTTGCAGATGGGGGGACACAGCCAACCAGAGTGAGGCATATGCCCCAGCGCCTTGAGACCCTCACGGGTGAGTAGCGTGCTTTATAAACCCTCTGATTGATTGATTGATATGCCCCCCTCCCACTGGAGGGCGGCATAATAGGGGGTGTACCCACCCCAAGGAAGGGACCCATTGGTCCCAACCTTTACTTACCTGTAACGCCCCTAAATCTAGTATTTAGGGGGCACCCCGAACCTTGCTTTCTCAGACAAAAAAACAGAAGGAGAAAAGAAGAAGAAGGACCGAACAGCCGTCCCGAAGCTAACAAGAGGAGGATGCCTACTGACTTGGCCCCAGCCCTACCGGCCTGTCCCCACCTCGAACCTGCACATGCGAAATCCCGGTGTGTCCTGCAGCCAGCAACCTCGAGAAACCCAGAGGACCTGCCTGCCTTCAATCCCAAAGACTTTGTCTCCCGTGAACACCGGATTTGTTCACCCACAGACTCCAGCTCCGCAAGGATCCGAGAGTCTGCACCCGACGCCCACGGCCCGAGTTCGAGTGGCCCAACACCAAGAGGAGGTCTACCCGGCGATCCTGACCCAAGATCCGGTGACCCCTGTCCTGCCTCAAGCCTCCAGCCGACACCTGCAGCCTCAAACCGGAAGATCCCCCCAACCGCGACCAGGAGCTGGTAAGAAGATCCGACCCTAAAAGGCACCCCTGCACCCGACGCCCCACGGCCTTGGGTGGCCCAACCGACGGTGACTAACCAACCCCCAAGATCCCAACTTACCTCTCCAAGTGGTGGTCGTACCCAGAAGACCTTCGTACCCGAGCCTGCAGTGTGTATGCAAACCGGAGACTCCCCATTGAAAGCTACAGGGCTTCCGACGCCAAAACAACACTCTGCACCCGGCCGACCCAGTGCTGCTGAGTGTGCATCTTTTGTGCTGGCCTAAACCCCCATTTGCCCTGAGCTAAAGTCCAGGAGCTTTGCTCCCAAAACCAAGTGGCCTGCTCGTCAGCAGCCACCAACCGGAGGCCCCCTATCCCCCATTGGATAACATTGGGCCTCAGCACTCTGCACCCGGCCACCCTAGTGCCGCTGAGGGTGCAACTAGAGTGCACATTTGACCCTGGGGGACCCCTGAGTCTAACCCCAGAATACCAACTCCCACAATAAAGTACTTACCTTTTCCTCCATAGGATAACATTGACTGTTTTTCTATGAAAAGTTTGGAGTTGGAAAATCTAAAAATCCTTTAAAACTGTAACTACATAACCATAACGCTTTTACTTACCTGTTTACAGGAAATGTCCCAGTGCAGTATCCAGGTATACTGCACTGTGTAAGAAAAGTAATCTGAAAAGTAACTTACATGATATTCTACTGAAAAGTCAATACAAAGTATATGTACTGTATTCCACAGTATTGCGTTACCAGTCATTCAAACTGTAACCACTCCAAAGTACATTTACAACTGCATTTCCAAACTGTATATTTACTGCAAAGTATTTATCATTACCTGTGCCAGGCTTGCTTGGTTCTAGGAAATAAAATAACTAAATATTTTTATACAAAACCAATTGGCCTAGAGTTCAGTTCTTGAGTGTGTGAGACCATTTGCTGACTGAGTGTGTACAACAAATGCTTAACACTGTCCTCTGATACTGCCTTACTGCTCGACCAAGCTACCACTATTAGAGAGTAAGGATCTATCTAACTTTACCTCTGCATACCTTTGGGGTTCCGCTGGACTCTATACACACTATACCTCACTTTGGTATAGTATATACAGAGCCAGCTTCCTACACTCATGACCTGTTCCTTGCCTTGTAATTCACCAATAGCATGGTTATCAGGGCTGGGGTGGGGCTGTTTCTCAGTTCATGTTTAACAACTCTCAATTTTATTACATATATTACTAAGCATGATGGGGTAGTGCACCGTCATTTACAGACCACACAGTTTCCATTGAAATGGTCACAAACTCTCCCACTGACATGAGGTTTTACTGATAAAACTATACAGTGTACAAGTGATCATGTGTGGAAATCGGGTTCCAGCAAATATTTATCATTTGCACAGTAAATGGTTCTGGTTTGTTTTGATCCTATTAAAATCTTTGATTCCTCCACACTTCAGAATTACAAGAAACTTGTTATTTTAACTGCTGATATATTTAGAAATATTTGTACAGTTCATTTATGAGCTATTTAAATGTTGTGCGTTATAAAACATGTGACGCTCACTGTACCCCAGCACGATTGTCAGACAGTTCACTTTGCAGTCAGAGAAAGAAAAGTAAACACCAATCCCCAGGATAGAATAAGCAGCAGTCTGTAAGAAGACATACGCTGACATTTGACCTCTGACCCCGGTCTTTGAACGCACAGCAAATATGATAAGATAAAAACGAGATCTAAAAGCATCATTATTGCTCATTCACTCTCCGAATGAACAGAACACCTGTTCTTTGCCAGCTCGAGCCCTTTCGCCAGAACGGGCCAGCAGGCTCTAAAAATAGCTCGCCCTGATAAAATCCGACTCGCCATGGCGAGTGGCCGGAGTTGATTTTTCGTGGCCTTGGTTAAGAAATACCTCAGATTTTGTTTTATAACCAAACATGTCTCTATTTTAGCTCTCTTTTTTATAATTACCTATACACCGATGCATGACAATGGTGAACTAAAGACCTTCTGTTTTGGCCCTAAATCCATCTTTTACCTGTTCCCGAATGTTGGCTTGTGCTTGTTTGAAGTCTCCTGCAGGCCACAGCCCTGACAAGTGAACCCTTTGCTGCAACTGTGTCCGTAACTCCAGGTCCCAATCCTAAGAAAAGAGGGTGAGTTCAGGTGATATCGAGAGCAGCTCTACACCTGTGAAAGCGCAGGAGGACACTGGAATTGCCCTAATGTTGTTGCTGTTATCAGTCGGCCATGGCGCTACCACTGGGCCAGTAGAGTATATTACTAATATGGTGATATCTTTACCTCCAGGATGGAAAAAGGGAAAATTAACAAGTGCCTAAACCCAGAAGTACAAGAACTCATTTCAGAGCCATCTCAACAATGTTAAAGGATTATTACAGCTAACAGAGGCGGCACTGGCTGCACTGTAAAAAGGAACAGAGGGGGATTTACAAAAATTCCTATGTAAGTGCCAGGACCAGGCCCCTGCACATCTGGAAGCATCTCCAAAGGGCTGCGGTTTCTCTCTGATGAGGGGCCACCCTCCCATACTGGAGAACCTGATACTGAATGTAACAGACATGACTAGCTTCACCCACTAGGCTGCACGATGAGCAGTTTGGCCAAGATCCCGTCCTCGATCCTGAGCTGGAGCAGAGAGCTGGGGTGTCTCAGCTGGATGCATTCACTGGGGGGCTCCAACATGTCCGCCACCTCTGTGGGCAGTGGCTGCTCCTCTGCAGGAGAAAAAACACAGGAAAACTGTTACCAGCTCAAAGTGTAAGAGTACTCTCCACTCAACAGGTCAAAGTGTACAACTACTGTCCAATCAACAGGTTAAAGTGTAAGAGAACTGTCCAATCAACAGGTCAAAGTGTAAAACTACAGTCCTATCAACAGCCCAATCTGTAAGAGTACTCTCCAATTTCAAAGTGTACAACTACTGCCCAATCAACAGGTTAAAGTGTAAGAGAACTGTCCAATCAACAGGTCAAAGTGTAAAACTACTGTCCAATCAACAGCCCAATATGTAAGAGTACTCTCCAATCAACAGGTCAAAGTGTACAACTACTGCCCAATCAACAGGTTAAAGTGTAAAACGCCTGTCCAATCAACAGCCCAATGTGTACGAGTACTGCCCAATCACCAGCTCATCATGTAAGAGTGTACAGGCAGTCCATTCAACAGCTTTAAGTATATGAAAACTGTCCAATCAACAGCCTAATTTGTGAGAGTCTACAGTTAGTCCAGTAAACTGCTCTCTGTGTAAGAGAACTGTCCAATCAACAGGCCAATGTATACGAGTACTGCCCAATCAACAGCTCATTAGAGTCTACAGACTGGCCACTCAGCAGCTCAATGTGTGAGAGTCTATAGTTAGTCCAGTAAACTGCTCTCAGTGTAAGAGAACTGTCCAATCAGTAGGCCAATGTATAAAAGTACTGCCCAATCAACAGCTCATTAGAAAGAGTCTACAGACTGGCCAATCAGCAGCTCAATGTGTAACAGTAATTTCCAATCTATAAGTGACTGTGTAAATGCCTACAGACTATCCAATCAACAGGTGAATGCGTAAACATCTACAGACTGTCCATTCAACAGCTTAAAGTGTACGAGAGCTGTCCAATTAACAGCCCAATGTGTGAGAGTCTACAGTGTCCAATCAACAGCCCAATGTGTGAGAGTCTACAGTGTCCAATCAACAGCCCAATGTGTGAGAGTCTACAGAGTGTCCAATCAACAGCCCAATGTGTGAGAGTCTACAAATTGTCCAATCAACAGCCCAATGTGTGAGAGTCTACAGATTGTCCAATCAACAGCCCAATGTGTGAGAGTCTACAGTGTCCAATCAACAGCCCAATGTGTGAGAGTCTACAGAGTGTCCAATCAACAGCCCAATGTGTGTGAGTCTACAAATTGTCCAATCAACAGCCCAATGTGTGAGAGTCTACAGATTGTCCAATCAACAGCCCAATGTGTGAGAGTCTACAGTGTCCAATCAACAGCCCAATGTGTGAGAGTCTACAGAGTGTCCAATCAACAGCCCAATGTGTGAGTCTACAGTGTCCAATCAACAGCCCAATGTGTGAGAGTCTACAGAGTGTCCAATCAACAGCCCAATGTGTGAGTCTACATATTGTCCAATCAACAGCCCAATGTGTGAGTCTACAGAGTGTCCAATCAACAGCCCAATGTGTGAGTCTACAGAGTGTCCAATCAACAGCCCAATGTGTGAGAGTCTACAGTGTCCAATCAACAGCCCAATGTGTGAGAGTCTACAGATTGTCCAATCAACAGCCCAATGTGTGAGAGTCTACAGACTGTCCAATCAACAGGTGAATGCGTAAACATCTACAGACTGTCCATTCAACAGCTTAAAGTGTACAAGAGCTGTCCAATCAACAGCCCAATGTGTGAGAGTCTACAGAGTGTCCAATCAACAGCCCAATGTTTGAGAGTCTACAGAGTGTCCAATCAAGAGCTCAATATGTGAGAGTCTACAGAGTGTCCAATCAAGAGCTCAATGTGTAGGAGTCTAAAGTTAATTCAGTAAACTGCTCTCTGTGTAAGAGAACTGTCCAATCAACAGTGCATTATGTAAGAGTCTACAGACTGTCCATTCAACAGCTTAAAGTGTACAAGAGTTGTCCAATCAACAGCCCAATGTGTGAGAGTCTACAGAGTGTCCAATCAAGAGCTCGATGTGTGAGAGTCTACAGAGTGTCCAATCAAGAGCTCAATGTGTAGGAGTCTACAGAGTGTCCAATCAAGAGCTCAATGTGTAGGAGTCTACAGTTAGTCCAGTAAACTGCTCTCTGTGTAAGAGAACTGTCCAATCAACAGTGCATTATGTAAGAGTCTACAGACTGCCCATTCAATAGCTTAATGTGTAAGAGAACCGATCAACAGTTCAAAGTATAAAAGACTACAGACTGGCCAATCAACAGCTCAATGTCTAAGAGTCTACAGACTGGCCAATCAACAGCTCAATGTGTAACGGTAATGTCCAATTGACAGCTGAATGTGTAAACGTCTACAGATTGTCCAATCAACAGCCCAATATGTAAGTCTACAGATTGTCCAATCAACAGTCAATGTGTAACATTACTGTACAATTAACAGTTCAATATGTAACGGTACTGTGCAATCAACAGTTCAATGTGTAACAGTAATGTCCAATCTACAGCTAAATGTGTAAAAGTACTGTCCAATCAACAGTTCAACATGCTAGAGATTATAGACTGTCCAATCAGCAGCTGAATATGTAAGAGTACAGTCCAATCAACAGCTCAATGTGTAAAAGTACTGCCCAATCAACAGCTGAATGTGTAAGAGTACAGTCAAATCAACAGCTCAATGTGTAACAGTACTGTCTATTCAACAGCTTAATGTGTAAATGTCTACAGACTGTCCAATCAACAGCTGAATGTGTAACAGTACTGTCCAATCAACAGTTCAATGTGCAAGAGACTACAGATTGTCCAATCAACAGCTGAATGTGTAAGAGAACAGTCCAATTAACAGCTCAATGTGTAACAGTACTGTCCAATCAACAGCTGAATGTGTAAGAGTACAGTCCAATCAACAGCTGAATGTGTAACAGTACTGTCCAATCAACAGCTGAATGTGTAAGAGTACTGTTCAATCAACACCTGAATGTGTAAGAGTCTACCAAGTGTCCAAGCAACAACAATTACAGTGCAAGAAGTGTGACAAACAGAACAGAGGACAGCTCTAGGAGCTACTCTGTAGACCAGATTGAAAAACATAAAATTACAGATAAACGTAGAGTTAAAGAGGCACACAAGCAGAGAAAAACACAACATCAGAGTTGAAGAATTGTGTGGGTGCCACAATATGAGCAGATGGTAGTAGCGCACAAAGGAAAAGTGTGCAGAAAATATAAGCAAGGCACAGACATTGTTGGCGCATGAGATACACAGAAGGTACAGCATAGGAAGCAAGTTGGAACAAGCGTTGGTAAGGCCAAAGGTTTTCAGCTCTAAGTGGCCAAGCTATTGGCTTTGCCAGTGCTTGTTTATTGGTCGTATGGCAACTCATTTGTCATGATGGATGCCCTCACATGGCCAGAAATTCTGTTATGAGTTTTCTAGAAAAGAACACCCATGCCAAGATAGTCGCCGCTGTGTGCGTATGTATTGTGACATACATGGCGTAGTGACACATGGCGGATCACTGAAGATCACAGCCGCACTCCATAGACAGACTCAAGCAATGCTTTTCTTTTCTCACTCCTATTAAATAGACCCTCTGTACTAACATGACTTAATGTCAACTATATTTCGTTCATTGTACATCTGTCAATGCTGAATTACTGAGCCTCACACAGCCTTGTCACTTTGGCCCTAATTAGAGTTTGGCAGCAAAAGGCTGCTGCCTCTTCCCACCAAACCTCTTTCTCTGGCTCCTTCTGTCTGGTTTTCAGGCGGAGACTAAGGTAGAAGTAGAGCCAGACTGGTGGCGCTGCAGCCTGGAACCCACCCGGTGAGAACTAGGCAGCAGTACATGTTGCCCGGTCCTCACTACTGGAGATGAGCCGGGGAGGGGGAGTGTACCATTTGGGGTACTCTGATTGAGGTGGCCCTGGGATTGTTCATGGACTACCGTAGAACCCCAGAGGTCTAGCCCTGCCTCCACCCAAGGGTCCCGAGTATACAACGGATTTGCATATTCCAAGGCTATAGAAATAGTGCATACATACATATGTACATCCATGTGCATGCCCCCCCATACAGTAACCCTATGGGGAACTCTCGGGCACCAATGCGGCCCTCAGGGACTGGGAGCGTGATCCTCTGAATTCATCATGTCCCTCAGGCATGAAGACTTGTTGTCACAATGTCATGCATGCTCTGCAGGGTATCCCAGTTGGGACATGCGACAGGCACTGGGTATGCTCTGTTCCCCATTGCCAACCACAAGAAGATATCACTCAGCTACAAACCATCTCATGAAGATATCCACCACGGCTCGCTTCGCTCTAAAACAAGAGGAAAGACCTTGGGGGCTCTGCCAGCTACAACCGGGCCTATTGCCCATTCTAGAAGTGTAATTCTAAAATTAGCTAGAAATGCTGAGTTTGCAAACGAAATAAGAGGATTTGAGAGCAACATGTGATTATATTAAATTGTGGACAAAAAAAGACCTAGAAATCAGTGGCCTGGATGGTCCTTCATCACCAGGCGAAGATTGCTTGGATACATCTGGACCATACACTAATCAATCAATAAATCAATCAATCAGGGATTTGTAGAGTGCACTACTCACCCGTGAGGGTCTCAAGGCGCTGGGGGGGAGGGAGGGGGGGGCTTCGAGCAGCTCTGGTCATCCGAAAAGCCAGGTCTTCAGGCTCTTCCTAAATGCTTGCAGTGTGGGGCTTCGTCTGATGCTGAGGGGGAGTTCATTCCAGGTCTTGGCTGCGATATAGGAGAAGGATCTTCCTCCCGTTCTGGGTCTGCGGATGCGGGGGGTTTCGGCCAAGGCTAGATTAGCAGAGCGGAGATTTCTCTTGGGCACGTAGAAGGAGATTCTTTCGTTGAGGTATTGGGTCCAGTGTTGTGGAGGGCTTTGAAGGCGTGTGTGAGCAGCTTGAAGGTCACTCTTTTTTCGACGGGGAGTCAGGGGAGGTCTCGTAGGTGTTGGGTGATGTGGTCTTATCGTGGGATGCTGAGAACAAGCCTGGCTGCGGCGTTCTGGACGGTCTGGAGTTTGAGGAGTAGAGATTTGTTGATTGCGGCATAGAGGGCGTTCCCGTAGTCTAGCCTGCTGGTGATGAGTGCGTGGGTGACGGTCTTCCTGGATTTGGGTGGGATCCATTTGAAGGTCTTGCAGAGTATGCGGAGGGTGTTGAAGCATGTGGAAGATATGGCGTTGATCTGTCGTTTCATGGTGAAGGAGGAGTCGAGTATGATGCTGAGGTTGCAGGCGTGGACCGTGGGTGTTGGAGGGCTACCGAGGGCAGGGGGCCACCAAGTGTTGTCCCACGTGGAGGGGGTGGATCTGAGGATGAGGACTTCCGTTTTCTCCGAGTTGAGCTTTAGGCAGCTGCTGCTCATCCAGGTTGCGACGTCCTTCATTCTTTCCTGGAAGTTGTGCCTGGTGATGTCGGGTTCCTTGGTGAGGGAGTGGATGAGTGGTGTCATCGGCGTAGGATACTATGCTGAGTCCGTGTTTTCTGACGATGGTTGCAAGGGGGGCCATGTAGATGTTGAAGCGCGTGGGGCTGAGGTAGGATCCTTGGGGTACTCCTCATCTGATCTCTGTGGGTTCGGAGAGGAAGGGCAGGAGTCTAATTCTTTGAATTAGGCCGGCGAGGAAGAAGCGGATCCAGTCTAGGGCAGTTCCCTGTATGCCGGCGTTGTGGAGTCTGACGGCTAGTGTGCGGTGGGAGACTGTGTCGAAGGCTGCTGAGAAGTCTTGTAGAATGAGGGCTGCAGTGTGGCCTTGGTTGAGGAGTGTGCGGATGTTGTCTGTGGCGGCTAGGAGGGCGGTCTTGGTGCTGTGGTTGCTGCGGAAGCCGGATTATGATGGGTTGAGTATGTCGTTGGATTCTATGAAGTTCGTTAGCTGGATGTTGATGATCTTCTCGTGACTTTGGCGGCGAAGGGGAGGAGGGAGATGGGCCTGTAGCTCTTGAGGTCCGCCCGGTCTGCGGAGGGATTCTTGAGGAGGGGTTTGACTTCTGCAAGTTTCCTGTCATCGGGGAACGTGCCTGTTTCGAGGGTGCAGTTGATTGTCCGTCGTAGTTCTGGTGCAATGGCGGCCCTGTGGAAGATGTGCGGCGGGCAGGGGTCAGTGGGTGCTCCGGAGTGTATGCTCCTCATGGTCTTTGCGGTGTCTTCTGTGGTGACAGGGGTCCAGGCAAGGATGGTAGGCTGAGTGGAGTTGCTGGTGGAAGGTGTTGTGTCGGTGCCTTGGTCCTGTTCGTCGAAGTTGTTGTAGAGTGTCCTGATCTTGTGGTGGAAGAAGGAGCCAAGTTTGTTGCAGAGGTCCTGGGAGGTAGGGACGTCAGAAGTTTCGCTGGGAGGTCTGGTGAATTCCTGTATGATGTTGAAGAGTTCCTTGGAGTTGCGGGAGATGGAGAGGATTCTGTTCTGGATGAAGTTCCTCTTCGTAGATCTGATGAGTTGGTGGTGTGCTGTAGTGGCGGTCCTGTAGGCGGTGCGTGCTTCTGGGGTTTTGCTGTTCCTCCAAGCTATCTCGAGTCGTCGGCACAAGCGCTTGGATTCTCGGAGGTCCGTGGTGAACCAGGGTGCTTTCGCGGTGTGTTGTCTGTCGGAGTTCTGGAGGGGTGCAAGCGTGTTGACGCAGTCGGCGATCCCTTTGTGGAGTTCGTTGGCTGCAGAGTTGGCGTCGGTCGTGGTGGGGGGAAGAGTGCGGTTGAGGGCGGAGGCGGGATGCTCTTCGGTGATCTTGCTCCAGTTTCTGCGCCGGGGGCGTGGCGTTGTCTTGTGTGCGGTGGGTTTCGCGAAGGAGAAGTAGACGCAGTGGTGGTCCGTCCAGAGGGGTTGCGTGGTGTGACTGAAGCGAATGTTGATTCCTCAGGCGAAGATGGGGTCGAGGGTGTGTCCCGCCTTGTGGGTGAGGGTGGTGATGAGTTGCTTCAGTCCGATGTTGGCGAGGTTGAAGGGCAGTGGAGTTGGGGTCACTGAGGTTGTCAAGGTGGAAATTCAGGTCTCCGAGCAGTACGTAGTCTGTGGAGGCTAGGGCGTGGGGCGCGATGTGGTCTGTGATGGTGTTGGTGAACGGGGCGCGGGGTCCGGGAGGTCTGTAGGCGAGAGTTCCGCGTAGGGTTGTTCTGGGGTCAACCTGGATCTGGAAGTGGATATGTTCCATGGGGGCCGTGGAGTCGTTTGAGATGGAGGTTGTCAGTTGGAGGGAGCTTTTGTGGACGATGGCGAGGCCTCCTCTGGGGTGGTTGGGGAGTTCTTTCTTCTGGATCTTGTACCCATCGGGGATGGCGGTTGCGATGTCGGGTGCGGAGCTGGCGCTGGTCCAGTTCTCTGTGAGGATGCGACATCTGGCAAGAGGGTGTTGAGGTGGTCCCAGATTTCTACTGCGTGTCTGTGCAGGGAGCCTAAGTTGATGAGGATGCAGCTCAGGGGTTTGGGTACGCTGGCGTCCAGTGGATTGGCGGTGGCTATCCGGGTCCGGAGGTGGGTGAAGGTGCGGCAGTGTCGGCAGGAGAAAGGGCCTTTGGTGATGCTCGGCGTTGAGAGCTGGCAGTTGTTGTTGCTTCCGGGGTTGAGTGTGTGGAGGGTTGCTGAGTCGTAGCGGCGGGAGGTCGGAGGACCAGGGTCCCTGGCGCGGTTCGTGGTCACGGACGGACTTGCCTTTCTTGCGCCAGCGGCGCGCCTGATGCACGGGCCGCCATTAAGTAGGGGTCGGGGGAGGGAGAGCAGCTGGGAGGCGGGAACACATGGGGGGGAGGGGCCGCCGGGGCAGCAGCAGCAAGAGCGAAAAGGCAACTGGGAAAATAAAAATCAAAACAGTGAAAGCAGCAACAGAAAAAAGGCACAGACAGGCAAAAAGGCACAAACAGACAAAAAGGCAACAGACTGACAAAAGGCAGAAATAGACAAAAACAGAAAGGCAGAAATAGACAAAAACAGAAAAACAAACAGAAGGCTGGCAGAGCGGACCAGCAGAAGAGCAAGGCTCTCCCACTGCACCACCAGGGATGAGGCGCAGGCAGGAGCCTGCGGGTGGAGGAGGGCCTTGAACACCTTACCTGGAGACCAGAAGGCACTGGGGGCAGTGCCTTAAGGACAGAGCTGCGCGAAGGGAGAGCGGTTACCCTGACCAGGAAATAAGAGGTCTTGCTCGCCCTGTCGCGCAGCGGCACCCATTACGTAGGGGTCGGGGGTCGGGAGAGCAGCTGGGAGCGGGAACACGCATGGGGGGAGGGGCCGCGGGGGCAGCAGTGGCGGGAAAAGGGAGTGAAAAGGCAAACGGGAAAATAAAAAACAATACAGTGAAAGCAGCAACAGAAAAACGGCACAGAGAAACAGGAACATACAGACAAAAAAGCAACAGACAGACAAAAGGCACAAATGGACAAAAACAGAAAGGCAAAAATAGACAAAAACAGAAAGGCAGAAATTGACATAAACAGAAAAATAAACAGAAAAACAAACAGAAGGCTGGCAGAGCGGACCAGCAGAAGAGCAAGGCTCTCCCACTGGACCACCAGGGATGAGGCACAGGCAGGAGCCTGTGGGTGGAGGAGGGCCTCGAACACCTTTCCTGGAGACCAGAAGGCGCTGGGGGCAGTGCCTTAAGGACAGAGCTGCGCGAGGGGAGAGCGGTTACCCTGACCAGGAGGTCAGAGGTCAAACTAAGGACGTTTGGGACAAGAAAAAGTTATTACGATCAGTATAGCTCATTTTGGTGTATGCTTTATCTAACCCCACCTTTAGGGATATTCTCCTGTCGACGGGATGTGGAGATTTTCATAGCAGTGGTCCAGCACGCCAGTAGGTGGCACCGTGCAACTCTGCAGTGGATTGGTTCACCCCAGAAGTGACAGAGCAGAGTCACATATAAGCACTAGCCCTGCGAGCCAACACCAGTTTCTTGCTAGACCCTCTCCACACCCTCTGCTGCAGAGCACACAACAATTGTAGGTATCAATGCTATGATTTCTAATCTGGGAACTTTTTAGATAGTAAAAAGAGGCTACTCCACAGAAGGGGAAGATGGCGAAGCAGTGAGGAATCCGCGACTGGATAGAGTATCCACCAGAATGAGCATTACTGAAGGTAAGTCACTTTCTCTTCTGATGGATACTTCTAACTGTAGATTCCCCACCTTTAGATAAATACCAAAGGTGAAGGGTCTGTGGAGTAGACTCAGAAGAGTCACGCTGGACTGAATGAGAGAAATTCCCTTCCCTTCAGACATGGCTGTGAAGGCAATATTGCTTCTTATATTGTTCACTGACACCCACATCACGGCCTGACAGATGTAAAGCACAGGCCTTCTGCACTCCAACATGGTGGTGGCAGCCTTGGCCTGGTGCTATGTGCCCTCAGCCCTTCCGGAGACTGCCTTTTGGCAAGTGCATAGCAGATCATAATACATGGGACAATCCAGCTTTACAGAGTCCTCTTCTACAGCATCTTACCCTTCTTTGCCCCAGTGAACGTTACAAAAAGCTGATGGTCCTTGGTACCATTGATGTAAAGGCCCAAAGCTCTTTTGGGGTCCAGCCGATGGAATCTCTCCCCCTCTTTCGAGGGGTGAGGCAAGAGAAAGAATATTGGGAGTGTGATGAAATGCCCAATGTGAAAAGGAGTCACAACGTTTGGAAAGAAGGCCGCTTTGGTCCTCGACACCAGTTTGTTCGGAAAAAAGGTGGTGTAGGGCGGTTGCACCAATGCAATGAGGAATACTGTCTTCAGTCAGAAGGCGAAACGCGCAACTGTGCACCAGCTCGAAGGGCATACACATGGCAAATGTCAGGATCAAATTAAGGTCATATTGTAGCATCACAAATGGTCTGGGAGGGAACATGTGGGTCAAACCTTTGAGAAAATGCAACACAACAGGTAATTTAAGCAAGGGTGGTTGGTCCAGTAAAGGCAGAAGAGCCAAAATGACCGATAAGTGGCCTTTTATAGTGGCCGCAGCAAAGCCTTACTGAGCCAAAGACAAAACAAACAACAAAACATCGGATGGTTTGGCCTGGAAAAGGCCTGTCCTTTGGATCTACACAGGCCATAAATTTGTCCCAGCGCCCACCATAAATGGACTTCATGGAAGGGCGCCTAGCAACCAGGATGACATCCACAAGTTTAGTTGACAAGCCAAACGCTGTCAACTGCTGACTCTCAAACTCCACACACAGAAATGTAGATTGCACAAGTTGAGTGGAGAACTCAGTACTGTTGCTGTGGCAGAAGATCTTCCCAAAGAGGTAACTTGATCAGAGGTAAAACACATATGCTCAGAAGCACCGGGTAAAACACTCTCCTGGCTCAATCCGGGGCCACTATAATGACTTGGGCCCAGTCATTCCTAATCTTCTTTAGAATTCTGGCAGGAGAGCCAGAGGTAAGTAGGCAGAAAAAATGTCCTGTGTTCCACCCCAGGAACTCCTAGGGAGGAGGACCTTTGCAAGAGCCCAAATGTGCAAAAGTATGAACACTGCGTGTTCTTGACGGTGGTAAAAATATCTAGCAAGAGTTTACCCCAACGTTGGCAGACGCCCTATGCCACATTGGGTTGAAACCACTGTTTGTAATCTGGCAGGTATGGTCGACTGTGCTAGTCCATTCTAGCATTTATTGATCCCTTCAGGTGGTTCACAATCAGAGAAATGCCCTGACATTCAACCACCTCCACAGGCGCAGGGCCTACTGGTGCAGGACCCTGGACTCCACTCTGCCCTGTTTGTTGCAGTACCACATGGGGGTGGTGTTGCCCTTGAGAACCTGTACCAGCCTTCCCTTGATGGACAGTAGAAAGGCCTTCAACGGCAAGCAAATGGCCCAAATCTCCAACACACTGATACGGAGGACGAGTCCCCTGATCTCAATCCCTCCCAGATGACCTCCTCAACCCAGCAGTGATGCATCCGTCACCACCGTCAGCTCTGTGTGAGTAAGGGAGAGGGGTCTGCGGCTGGTCAGTGTGCGGTCGACAGGCACCACTGCAGACCCTGAGTAAACTCCTCCCAAACCTGGATGACATCCAACAGGTTTCCTTGGTGCTGGGCCACAGACACACCCACTGCACAGCGCACATATGCCGCCTAGCAAAGAGGACAAGCAGGATGTATGAAGCCAACCGGCCAAGAAGCCTCAGAGCTGCTTTCACCAAGAACCAGGATTGAGGCTGAAACATTGGGATCACAGCCCGAATGTCCTGTACAAGTTGAAGCGGGAGAAAGGCCTTTAACTGCACCTTGTCCAAGACAGCTTCTATAAAAGAAAGTCTTTGTGAAGGAC
This sequence comes from Calotriton arnoldi, assembly GCA_963921515.1. NCBI lineage: Eukaryota > Metazoa > Chordata > Amphibia > Caudata > Salamandridae > Calotriton > Calotriton arnoldi. The sequence continues at coordinate 3,347,857 of CAWUFW010000466.1, forward strand.
TCAGGTGTTACTTTGGCTCGTTGATCAAGAAGCCCAACGTCCGGAGGTTGACCAACATCTGGAGGAGGTCTACAACTGACTGTGGCGACCCCGCCTTCAACAGCCAGTCATCTAGGCACGGAAAACTGGTGTCCTCAACCTCCGAAGATGTGCGGCGATCTCCGCCATCAGTTTCGTGAACACCCCAGGAGTGCTGGTAATCACTACTGAATCTGTCTCAACGTATGGAATTCTTGGAGTTTCAAATAGATTCAGTGATAGCTCAATTAATATTGCCACTTGAGAAGATAAGGGACATCAGGAGAGAGCTCAGATTAGCACTGACCAAGGCAGTCTTATCCTTGAGAATAATAGCCACCATTGTGGCATTGTTGGGCCAATCTATTCAGGTGATATTCTCAGATCCTCTACATTACACGGCTCTTCAGATGTGGAAGATTCAATGTCTTTGCAAGGGCTGCCACGTGTGGAGCAAATAAACCTGTTGTTCGGGGCCAGAGGGGAGATATCATTGTGGCTAGAGCGCATGGAACCTGGAACAGCAGGTACATAAGTAGTTCCTGGCAGAGGTGGTCATCAAAACAGGCGCCAGCAGATGGGGTTGGAGCGCCAGATGCGGGTCAGTCTCCAAAGGTGGTCGATGGGCCATGACAGAGTTGAATCTTCATATCAATTGCCCAGAGTTACTATTGGAATAGTTTGCCATAAAAACCTTGTCCCCTCGAAAGCAAACTGTTGCATTCTCCACCAGATGGACAGTGTTTTGGTGGTCGGTTACATAAACAAACTGGGAGGGACAAAGTTGAAGATTCTTGCAGCAATAGCCAAGGATTTTAGGCACAAGCCTTCGGTGGTAGCAGAGTATCTGTTAGGACTAAAGAAGGTAGCAGCAGACTAGAGTTCCAGGTATCTGAAGGATGCCAGAAACTGGATGCTGCATCCTCAGGTGTTTCAGAGTCCAAACAACAAATGGGGTCCTTGCGGAATCGATCTTTTAGCTTCTCGGCTGAACAGACAATTAGGGAAGATCCAGGCAATAGTGACAAACGCATTCCGACAAGATTAATAGGATCATTTGTATAGTGCTTGGTTACACCTAATCGGTGTGTCCCCGCGTTGATTGGAGCGGGAGCCTCCAGTATGCCTTTCCCCCGTTCATGATGATCCGTTGAGTGGCAGAACAAGAAAGGAGGCAGAGAGCGGATCTGATTCTGGTGACTCCTTTGTGGAGGGCACAACGGTGGTTCCCCAGTAGTTCCTAGTTCTTTTAGAGATATTGTGCGATTTCTCGGTGAGACTTCGCTCCTTTCTGGAGATTTTGTCAGATCTGGCGGGAATATTGCATCCGCTGGAACTAGCGGAGAATCTACACCTCATGGCATGAAGAGTTCATGCCATCGTTGGCAACGCGTGTATTATCTCAACAAGCTGAATTCTTTATCAAACAGGCATGGTCTACCAATACTCATGAGCCATCTCCTGTATCCTGGAAGAGATGGGTTTGTCGATGCGAAGAGTGGAATCTGCATTCCATGGGACAGAATTACAATTCATGGTAAATTTCTTATCCCACTGACTTCAGGTGATCTAGATTACAGGTCGGTAAACTTCAGATGGGCAATCTCAGCCGGATCTTCACCAATTGTGGGTAAACTTGGCACTCATTCAGTCAGAGGTGCTGTGACATTAAAGACCTTTTTACTGGAATCTAGGATAGAGGACATTATAAAGGCAGCTGATTGGTCTTCAGACTCAACTTAAAAAAATGTATTGTAAACAAATTACTCATGTTGCTTCAATCGTGAGGAATAAGCTTTAAACAAGCAGAATCCAAGACTACAGTACTGGTAGAGAATGAAGCTTTTCCATCTATTGGGTCAAGAATTTTCAATTATATTAAGGACACGGACACATGATTACCCGAGTTTATGAAATTGTTGATGATTCTGTAGCAAGTATATGAAGGAAAATGCTACTTACCCAGTATGCATCTGTTCTTGGCATGTAGAGCTGTAGAGTCACTTGCTGTGCATAGCTCGCCATCTAGTGTTGGGTCCGGATGTTTGCACTTTGTTTTTGTTCGAAGAAGTCTTTTCCAGTCACGAGGTAGGTGACTCCTCCTTTTGGTGGTAGTGCGCATGGGCATCAACTCCATTGTTAGATTGTTTTCCCGCAGAGGGTGATAATGGAGTTAGTAAGAGTAGTAAAAGGAGATGTCCATGAATGCATGTATCTAAGTAAGATGTAACTGCAACAGGTATAGGTACCCGGGAGGCGGGTAGCGCATGTGACTCTACAGCTCTACATGCCAAGAACAGATGCATACTGGGTAAGTAGCATTTTCCGTTCGAGGCATATGAGCTGTAGATCACATGCTGTGCATAGACTATAAAGCAGTTATCTCCCAATGCGGTGGCTAACCTGTATCTGTTGCAGTGGTCTGAAATAGTGTATGTAAAACTGCCGGGCCCACACTAGCTTGCTGTCTTGCTAACACATCTACACAATAGTGTTTTGTGAATGTGTGTGGTGTAGACCATGTTGCAGTTTTGCAGATATCATCTATGGGGATATTTCCTAGAAATGCCATAGAAGCCCCTAGTTTGCGAGTGGAGTGTGCTCTAGGGGGAATTGTTAAAGTTCTTTTTGCTTTTGCATAGCATATCTGAATGCATTTTACTATCCACCTTGCAATACCTGACTGATATTGGATTGCCTTTTTGTGGTTAAGCAAAAGCGACAAATAGTTGTTTTGTTTTGCGAAAAGGTTTTGTCCTTTCTATATAGTAAAGAATTGCTCTTTTCACATCTAAAGTGTGTAAAGCACATCCTGCCACAGAATCTGGTTGAGGGAAGAACACAGGCAACTCAACAGATTGGTTGATGTGAAAGGCAGAAATGACCTTTGGTAAACATTTTGGATTGGTCCGAAGAACCACTTTGTTTTGATGTATTTGTAAGAATGGTTCTTCTATGGTTAGTGCCTGGATCTCACCCACTCTCCTCAGAGATGTGATAGCTATGAGGAAAGCTACCTTCCAAGTAAGAAATTATATTTCACATTTATGCAATGGCTCAAAGGGTGGACCCCTTAGCCTTGTGAGGACGATGTTGAGATTCCACACTGGAGCAGGTGGGAGTCTTGGAGGAATGATTCTTTTAAGTCCTTCCATGAATGCTTTGATGACAGGCACTCTAAAAAGAGACAGATGTTGTCTGTTTTGTAGGTATGCAGCTATCGCAGCAAGATATAAGCGTATGGAAGAATACGCCAAATTGGAACGCTGTAGATGTAATAAATAGCAGATGATATTTTGAACTGAAGCATCCAGTGGATCTATGTGATTGTTATTACAGTATATCACAAATCGCTTCCACTTTGCTGCATAGCATGCTCTTGTGGTAGGACGTCTAGCCTCTTTGATAATGTTCATACAGTCTGGCGGAAGATTGAGGTAACCAAACTCTAGGATTTCAGGTGCCAGATCGCAAGGTTGAGATGGCTGGGATCTGGGTGTCTTATCTCTCCATGGCTCTGAGTGAGCAGATTGTGAGTGAGGTGTAGTTTTTGGTGAGGAACTACGGAGAGCTCCAACAGGGTTGTGAACCAGGGTTGTCGGGCCCATGTGGGAGCAACTAGGATTAATGTCAGGGACGCTTGTTTGAGCTTCCGAACCACTAATGGAATGAGTGGGAGATGCGGAAAAGCGTATGCAAATATCCCTGACCAATTCAACCATAGTGCATTGCCCTTGGACAATGGGTGTGGATGTCTGGATGCGGAGTTTGGGCATTTTGCGTTTAGGTTTGTGGCGAACAGATCTATGTCTGGAAATCCCCACATTTGGAAGAATGGGAGGAGAACTTGAGGGTGGAGTTCCCATTCGGGGATCTGTTGTCTTTGACGACTGAGCAGATCTGCAAACTGATTGTTTACTCCTGGAAGGTGTTCTGCAAGGAGAAACATTTTGTGATGTATGGCCCATCTCCAGATGGTCTGTGCTAGTTGTGACAGCTGGAGAGTGTGTGTCCTCCCCTGTTTTTGTATGTAGTACATTGCTGTCATGTTGTCTGTACGGATCAGGACAGTTTTGCCTACTAGATGAACTTGAAACGCTTTGAGCGCTAGAAAAATTGCTAGCAGCTCTAGATGATTTATGTGAAGCTGCTTTTGCTGCAAACTCCACATGCCCTGAATTGTATGCGTCTGGAGATGAGCTCCCCAACCAGTGAGCGATGCATCTGCTCTTAGCACTATCTGTGGAACCGGGTCGATGAAGGGCCGCCCTTTTGAAAGGTTTTGTGTATTCCACCACTGCAGAGAGCGATGGGTGCGGCATTCCACCAACACTAGATTTGATAACAGACCCCGAGCCTGGTTCCACTGACGTGCTAAGCACTCTTGAAGGGGACGCATGTGAAGTCTTGCATAAGGGACTATTAGTATGCAAGACGCCTTCATCCCCAGTAACTGTATGAACACTCGAGCTGGTAATGAGTGTTGAGGTTGGAACTGGCAGAGTAGAGTTTGCATGTTGCGGATTCTGGCCGGATTGGGATAAGCCAAAGCCTTTTGTGTGTTTATTGTGGCTCCCAGATACACCTGTGTGTTGAATGGCTGTAGATGAGACTTGGACAGGTTCACTGTGAACCCAAGATCGTGGAGCAACTGCACCGTTTTGAGAGTGTGATGGAGACAGCTTTCTTGCGAGTTGGCTTTTATGAGCCAATCGTCCAGATATGGGAAGACGTGAATGTGTTGTCTTCGAAAGATGAGCTGCGACTACTGCTAAGCACTTGGTGAAAACTCTGGGTGCGGTTGTTACTCCAAATGGGAGCACCTTGAACTGATAATGCTGTCCTGCTACCACGAACCTTAGGTATTTGCGATGAGCAGGATGTATTAGGATATGGAAATAGGAGTCCTTTAAGTCCAGAGTGGACAGGAAGTCGTCTTGTTGAAGGAGTGGAAGTACTTGTTGTAGAGTGACCATGTAAAAGTGGTCTGATTGAATGTATAGATTGAGTTCTCGGAGGTCCAGTATAGGCCTGAGAGATCCGTCCTTCTTGGGAATTAAGAAGTATAGGGAGTATACTCTGGTTCCTTGATGTTTTAATGGGACTGGCTCTATTGCTCCTTTTTAGGTCTCGCCTAGCGACGCAGCAAAGCTGCTCGCTAGCGAGATCTATTGTCATCGACTTGAGTTTGGAAGGGGGACAGGAGATGTGCACTTTCCCAGACAGCCGATGTGCACTCTCACGGCGTGTCTATCAGCTTGGTCCCGGACAGCACATGGGCACGTGCACGGCGTGTCTTTACCACTCGCGGGACGCTGCCTTGCGATAGCGCACGCTCCTCGCAGCCTTGCCTTCTTCATTCGCCTTCACGCGCACGTGTGCAGGATGCCCCCGTGCACGGTGATCTCCTTACCAGAGGGTACCATAATCCTCACAAACACCACCTCACTTAAAAGCAGCGTATAGCAAAAGAACATGACTCGCAAATGTGAACATCTTGACACGCTCCATTCACGGTGTCTACTCCCCATCACAAACGCAAAGCGCAACTCTTTCATCCATTAGGAAAAGCTTTCAAATCTGAACCTACCCTAATACCCCTTTTCCAATGGACCGGGTTTCAAAAGATATTTGCTGCTTCCCATGACTGCACCTGCCCATTCTTCTGTGCGTTGCATTCAGTCGATCACTACTAGCCCGCCGGCTCCAGATCATCTCGCTCGGAGATCCAGAGGCTGGGAGCGTCTGGCGCGGAAGTAGGCTGGGTGCCTCTGGGTGGAAGGCTGGGGTAGTCATTATGCAGCACTTGTTTATTTTTTATTTGTTTCCGTCGCGCTGTTCCCGTTGCACACGGTGCAAAAAGGCTCGCTTACTTTGCTTGTTATTGTCAATGTTATGACTCCACAGCGTCTTTCCACAGAGGTGTCCTTTACAGCCAGACGCTCTGCCTTCAGCGTTTCCCATCCTCAGTGTTTATTTTACGGATTGCAAAACTCAACGAACTTCTCTTTTCCTGCAGCCAAATCGAGAATGCTATGCACACAGCGCTTCATGCAGCTTTGCTGGCTTTTGAGCACTACCCTACCAATATCAAACAGCGGAACCATGAATATGTTGTATCTCGTTTGCCTCCTTTCGTCTTTATTTGTTTAGCTTGTTTGTGAGCGCAGGCACTACTTTTGGATGCCCCCGAGTGACAATATAAATGTGGCGCCTGTAAGGTGACAGCCTCACTCCAGACACTGTCTCCAGTCCACACCTTTTCACCTACAAATCGCTGATTTCCGGTTTGTTAGTCTAATTAGTTGCGTGGGTCAAAAAAACAAGACTACAAGACCCAGAATGCATCAGGCTAATCACAGGATGTCCAGGGCTGCGAACAGTATCCACGGTGACCTAGAGTAAGGCGATACCTGTAGGCCGGCCTGTCATGGTAAACAGGGCACCTCAACAGGCGCTATATGACGTCAGTGTGGAACCAAGACTGTGCCTTATGTCGTGATGGACAGGGAGTCCCCATTGGGCACCACAGCAGGGTCTCTGCGTTTCCTCGTTAAAGGCAGAGCAGCTGCAATGTTGTTAGAATTGCCCATCTTTCAGGCCATTGGCTAACTGATGACGTCACCTCAATCCTCCCAGTTTAGGCCACCTCTGGTAATAATATTCTGTATACATGGGTGGCCCATATTATGCATTTCAGATATGTAGATTTGTGTGTGGGGGTGGGGTCGCGTACACGTTGTAGAGACTCCCCAATACAGACCAACTCTGCGCCTCTCCGCAGTTAAATGGGTAAAATTGCTGAACTAGTAAGCACTCGGAGCAGACAGCACACGTTCCTGGATGAAAAGCCAACTCGGCCCTTCATCCTTCCGAGGTCTAGTATTTAGGGTGATTTGTAAAAACAAAAACTGAATATATGCAAGCAGTAGCCATAGACAACCAGGACGGAATGGGGGTTATCTGAACTGGCGTCTGCTTTTTTCTTGTTCATTCTTGACATTATGTTCGTTATGGTACCTTTTCCTGATAATGAAACACCAATACAAAGAATTATATTTTAAAATTAAAGAACAAAAACGGTGGCATTACATACTGTATCAAAACAAGTTATTGTAATGGTCCTTATTCTATTTCCTTGGAGGGCTCCACTTCCGGTCCTTTTGACCGTCTTCCTGTTGTCCTGGATACAACATCCTAGAGGCCCCTCCTGCCCCATTTCTAGTCGTTTCACATTCTGTGCCAGGAGCGTTCCTCGCCGCTGTTCATCTCCAGGCCTTGATATATGAAGGAGACACAAGGGGTTGCAGGAACTTCATGCTGATGTTCACACCGTCTTTACTTAAGTGGTTTTGTAGAAATAGAACTCTCAAAATGAAGCCCAGCCAAAGCTACATGTCAGTGGTAGGGTTTGCACATGCGCAAATTATTCTGAAGTTGATGGTAGCAAATCCTGGCACTCCCCTCTGGCAACTGTTAGAAGGAGGCAAGAATATAGGATTGTATATATAATCTGGGCTTTAAGTGGGCCGGATCCTGCCGGTGCTCAGCACCGGCAATTGTAAAAGCCATAGTTGTTGCTTATTTATCTTACACAACTAACAACCATTGACAAACCCAATAGTCCTGGCTTGTTATAGGTATAATGTTACTTGTTGTATCATATATCTGGATGCAATGACAGATAGAGCAAAATACCATTCAAGCAGCACACTATGCTAAGCACAGATTTTTCGCTTACGTATGTTTAAGCCACGCCCTTAATTACATCGACCACGCCCCTTTGTGAGACCAACCAAGTTTTTTCAGTTCACTTAAAGCCCTGTATGTAATGCATGTGATCAACTCGTATCACGTCGCCTCCCCACCCAAGCGCATCACTTGCGGCCTGCCTATAATTCAGGTTCTAGGATTTTATCAATTGCTATAGCCCTCGGCAGCGGGATAAAATGCTTATAATAACCCACGAGACCTCCATTAAAGCAAGAACAATTACAGGACCATATAACAATAATCTCCAGATAAACCTACCAGTGAGGTCATTAGCATGGCCAGCACACACAAACATCAATCTTGTTTTACAGTCTTGGTTAAAGCCTGCCACCACCCGGACCAGTTTGTGGACGGCACTGAATTCTGTAAACGAGTACATATATGTTTATAGATACAATTACACTGAAGGGGAAGGGAAGCTGGGAAGGGCACAGACTTGTAATCTTATAGTGGATTTAGAGGCTGCCCATTCCTTAAAGTCGGTTGGCTACATTGTCCTTCTTATTTGCCTGCTTCTTATGAGCTAAAGTGTATGGGCTTTCTTTACTCTTCTGTTTGTCACTCCCCTTGTGCGTGAGCGCACTATGTCCTTACACTGCCCACTTTTTCAGGCGCTACTTTTTTCTTTTTGGTTTAAGCACTCAATGAGTATATGTGCTTCTCTTCCCGTTTCTGCTGCTGTTGCCTGTGCGCTTCTCCCCTGCCCCCTCCATGATGCCCTTGCCCTCCCCCAATCCACGCTGCTTTCTTGTTCCTGTGCTCCTAACGCTATGCTTTAAACTACTACACAGCTAACAAATACAATTCTAACAACATACAACCACAACATATCACATACATACACTAAATAATACATAGCTATAACACAATACCATTAGCAATGCAAATGGCTTTAACTTAAATAAAGGCGAGACCTATTGCATTTCCAATGCTTGTTCTAACAGAGATTGAACCTCTTTTTTTTAGAAGGGTGAGATGTTCCTGTGACATTGCATGTGATCTTGGAAGAATGTTTGGGGGAGTGTCTGAAAGTTCCAGGCAGTCACCATATTGGATAATTTGTAGAACCCATCTGTCTGAGGTGATGGTGTTCCAGACAGGGAGAAATTGAGAGAGACGTCCCCCGACAGGAGTGGAATGATCGGGGGGTAGCGGAAGGAAGTCACTGTTTGTTATTAGTGGGGAAAGTGCGTGTGGAGTTGCCTCTGACTCTTCCCTTACCATTGTTTCCTCTAAAACCTCCTCTAAAATATCCTCTTGACGAGGGCGATTGGTTGTTGCCCTTGTAAGAGGAGGAGGGATTTTCTGTGGTAACAGTTTTGGAACCACCCCTGTAAAAGGAGCGGCGAAAGGAACCTCTACTAGCAGGTAATTGTAAAGCCCCCATGGACTTTGCGACCTCAGTGTCCTTTTTCATTTTCTCCAGCGAGGTGTCAACTGCTGGACCAAAGAGGTGTTCCTTGTCAAAAGGATGATTAAGAATGGAGGCCTGTACCTCAGGTCTGAAACCTGATATTCTTAACCATGCGTGTCTGCATAGCAACACGCTTGTGTTTACTGCACGTGCTGCTGTCTGCTGCATCTAATGCACATTTGATGGAGGTCTTGGTAATGAGTTTTCCTTCTCGTATGAGATCATTTGCCTTAGATTTATGCTCATCAGGCAGATTTTGGATACGTTTTTCTAACTCATCATAATGAGCGCTATCATATCTGGCGAGCAAAGCCTGAGCATTGGCGATGCGCCAGTGATTGAGAAGCTACCCTTTTACCAGAGGCACCAATTAACTTGGACTCTTTCTCAGGAGGAGGGGCCTCACCTGTGGTCTGTGAGTTAGCTCTCTTGTGACCATTAGAAACCACAAGAGAGTCTAAGGGCAGCTGACCCTTGATGTAAGCAGGGTCAGTAGGTGCTGGCTTATATTTCTTCTCAACCCTGGGCGTGATGATTCTTGCTCTGACAGGGTCTTTGAAAACCTCATCTGCCTGCTTAAGCATCCCCTTAAGCATTGGTAAAGTGTGTGTTGTTTTTGTTCCTGAGACTCTGATGGATGAGGCCCCCGAACTGAGGGGTGAATGAGACAAGCAATGACCAGACTGAGGCCCTTTGGTCGGAATATTGTCCAGGGTACCTGAGAGGAGGGTTATGCCAGTTGAGGGAAAATGCTTTATTGGGAAAGGAGTGTGAATGTGTGGGAAATGAGCCGATTCCATGCGTGTTTCGATATATGGGGGCATACGGGGGGCACACAGTAGGTGCCCGAGGGGGGTGGCTGCTGTCCCCCGCAGTACCCAAAAACTGGTGTGCAACCGCTGGTCTGTATTTGGGTGGGCAGATGGGGGGAAAAAACGTTATTGGCTTGCCCCTGTTGGGCTAATTGGGATGATGGGTACGTCCTGGCATGAGCATGAGGTGGGTAGTCTCGACTGTGAAGTTGTGCGTGTATTGTCTGTGGGTGGGGAGTTTTTATTTTTTGTTCAATGATCGTTAAAAGTTGTATAGATGTGCGGTGGTGGGGGTGCTGGGCGGCGGTTGCTGCAGCGCATGCAGGGTGAGGAAAGAGCGGCGATACCATGACACGAGAGGTTAAATTTCTTCGCTGGAATGTCAGGGGACTGGGCACTTGTACTAAGCGTCATAGGGTGCTCTCCTTCCTGAAAAGACATAATATAATGTTTGCATGCCTATAGGAAACACACTTAGATGACACGGGGGCTGCAAGGCTAGCGAAAAAGTGGCAGGGACAGATATTCCACTTCTCCTATTCCATGTACGCTATGTGCTCCTACGAGGTCAATTGGATGGCGTGACATCGCCATCCTAAACACCTATGCCCCTAATACAGACGAACCGGCCTTTTACCAAGCGATGCAGGATCTTATAGCAGCAGATCTGGATGTGCCGCTCATATGGTTGGGGGATTTTAACTGTATTCTTGACCCTACCCTGGACAGACATCCACCCAGAGCGGGCACTAAACCCCGTATGACAAAACAACTGCAGTTCATGATGAGAGAGTTGGGGCTGCAGGATGCCTGGCAAATACGGCACCCGACACAGAGGCTCTTCACATGCTACTCACCTACACACAACACACATAGCAGGTTAGGTAGGATTTTAGTGACAGAGACACCCACCCTTCTGGATGCTGAGGTAACCCACCTGGCTAGATTCTTGTCGGACCATGCTCCACTGTGCTGCGCAGTACAGTGGAATGCTAACGAGCAGGGGCCCTGCCGGTGGCGAATGCCCCCTGAGATCCTAGAAGATCAGATGGGAAGAGTGTCACTTTCCCGGTCGCTTTCAGATTATATGACACTCAACTGGAACACCACGGCTAGCAGAGGGACAGAGGGGGAAGCTATGAAGGCGGAAGTACGCGGGCGGGAATGGGACTAACGTGCGGAGTCTGGCGACAATTGCAGCGAGAGCTGCGGGACAGGGAGGATGCATTAGCGGAAATTCAGTTAGAAAACCATGGACTTCCCAACACATATGCCCGAGAACACACATTGCGCGAACAGATCAGCGATACCTGGGATAGACTGGACAAATATACACTTACTCGCTACCGTCAGCTGCTACATGCCGAAGGTGATAAGATCGGACGTTTATTGGCCTGGATTTTGCGCAGGGAGCAGGCCCCCCCGGTGACGACTTGCATATGTAACTCAGTGGGAGACATGGGACCGTATTACATAAGGTGCCCCGGGGGCGCAACGGGCGTTTGTGCCCGCTTTGCGTGCCCCCGGGGCACTTTGGTATTATAGAAGGGGGGGCAGACGCTTGTGCGTCCCTTTCTATAATACAGATAGCGCTGGCGCACTTAAAGCGCCAGCGCTACCTTCAGAGGGTGTTCCCTCATTTGCATCGGGCCGTGCCTTATGCAAATGAGAGAATCCCTATGCCTCTGCGCCCGCGCCATATTACAGACGCGGGTGCAGAGTCAACGCAGCCCTCAGGAGGCGCACTGACAGTCCGCCATTTAAAAGGTGGTGCACTGTCAGTGCGCCCCCTGAGAGCCGCCCTCTGCAGGGGGTAAAGGGGGTCCCATTGACCCCCCAGACATCCCCTTACAGGCGGGTGCTGTCACTGACTGCACCCGCCTGCAAGGGATCTCTAAACCCCTTTGTAAGTGCAGGCGAGTGCCGCCTGCACTGTGAAAACACAGAGTGGCTGCTCCGTGTTTTCACATGAATGCACTGACCTGGGGAAGCGCGAGTTCGCGGCTGCCCTGGGGGCAACGCATTAACCATAATAGGGCGCAAACAATGCCAATACGTAATACTGCCCATGGTGTACTCCAGAGCGGGAATACTGGAAGTATTCCAACGGCACCTACAGAAGGTATATTCCGCGGACCCAGCTGTCCAGGTGGACTGCATGTCCCGTTCCTGGGAGGGCTCCAACAGACGAGTCTCCCACCGGAGGTTTGGAGGGAATTGGAGGCGCAACTAACAGCAGAGGAGGTACTTGAGGCACTATCTGAAATACTTAGAGCCAAAGCGTCGGGGGGGGGAGATGGATTCCCGATCGAATTCTATCAGGCTTACCGGGAAAAACTGGTGCAACCGCTACTGCAAACATTTAATGAGGAGTTTTACAGGGGTGTGTTGCCCCCCTCTCTGCGGGAGGGAGAAATATGCATGCTCTTAAAACCAGGGGGTGATGGTCGGGACCCCGCGCCCGCTTACCATGATAAACTCTGATGTTAAATATGTAAGGCGCTGGCAAAGCTCCTAGCCCCGCATATGACTCACCTTGCCCACGGGCATGAATATTCGGCGCCTGTCACATATATTACATGAGACACGGCATGAAAATGAGGAACTGGCGTTGGTATCCATCGACCTTGAAAAAGCTTTCGATACAGTGGATTGGGGATATCTTCAGGAGGTGTTGAGAGCATCAGGGTTCGTTCCGTAATACTGCAGGTGGGTCAAACTTCTATATACAAAGCCATGTGTCCGGTTCGGGTGGGTCGGAGTCGGTTGGGGAACTGGAAACTGAAGCGAGGAACTCGGTAGGGTTGCCCTCTCTCGCCGCTGCAATTTGCCCTGGCCATTGAGCCCATGACGGTGTGGGCCAGACGGGATCTTGAGCAATGGGGAATACGTGTGGGGGAGAGCTCTCATCTAGTATCGCTATATGCCGACGATGCATTGTTCTAGGTCACGTCCCCCCAATAGCGATTCCTAAACTCCTGCAGCTTTTAGATGAGCTCGCTGATTACTCAGGTCTACGCCTTAACAGGCATAAGTCTTTGATCTTTCCGTTGGCGGGGCCGGCTGCGCGACCATTGCAAGACCTCCTGAGACTTGGGTTGCGTTGGGAGACCCGTCACTTCCGATATTTAGGCATACAAGTTGCGCACGGGGACACACAACTATTGCAACTGAATGTGACTGGAGTACTTGAATCCCTGAAGCGTTCTGTGACCTTCTGGAACACCTTGCCACTCTCCCTTCTGGGTAGAATTGCAGTGGCCAGAATGGTTGACCTACCCCGTTGCCTATATGTGCTTCAGAACTCGTTGTGTGTCATACCCATGGTGGTATTTAGGCAGTTGAATTCAGTGCTGGGGTCATTATACTGGGCGGGCAAGCGCAGCAGGGTGGTCTTACAGGTTCCGACAACACAATATGAGGAGGGGGGGGGGCTTAGAGGCACCCAAGCTCTATACTACTTCGCAGCGCAGCTCCAACATGCAGCCCCGTGGTTGAATGAGCGCCTGCTCAGAGGGCGAGTACAGCCAGATAGCTTGCCAGCGACTTTGATGGAGGGAGCGGGTGCACCTGCAGATCTGCTGTAGGTGGTTAAACAGACTGCATATGTCTGGCAACATTCGTAGAATGAATACTCAGGCTTGCACTGTTCCACCGGGAACTAAATATCTGGATTCTAGCCCTGGTGCGTAAAAATGGTGGAAAACATTTCATTTCAAGCATGGAGAGAGGGCAGATGCCACGGGCTGGCAGACCTGTACCCCAATGAATCCTTTATCACATATGAACAGGCTTACAAAGGGTTCGTCTTGGGGCAGGGACCATGGTTGTAGCATGCGGGCCTCCTAGATTTGGTCAGAACAACGTAGCCTACATACCCGAATGCTCCTCAGAAGACCAGAACACTCGAAGTTTGGCTTACCTGCGGGAGTGGGCGTCGACTAATCTTATTGTTGTACAAGGCCATGAAGGCGGATTCAAAGGCTCCACCTCCCAGGGCACGCTTTGCCTGGGATGGAGATCTACAGACGCCTATGGGAGACAAGACTTGGAAAGCAGCATGCACCCTAACTCACAGTGTCCTGTAATGCCCGTTTCAAGTTAATAGATTTTAATTACCTGCACTGTGTGTATTTAACCCCTGTGAGGCTGTATCGTATTGGCCCGAACCGCTCCGATGCTTGTCCCAGATATAATAGGGAAGGAGTGGACTTTCTGCACTTAGCCTGGGGGTGCCCAGAGGTACACCAGTACTGGATACGTGTGGCTAAGCGAGCGAGGGTGGGAACTGGCCTTCGAGTGGAGGCTAGCCCAGTGCATTGCCTGTTGGGGCAAGTTCCAAAACCCAAAAAACGTAAGATGGCATATAAACTACTGCAATTAATCCCGGTATTAGCAAGACGAAGGGTTGCCATAGTGTGGATGGGCAAGCGCTCCCCCTCAGTGGACAATTGGTTAAAGGATGTGCATGAGTGGTCGCTTGCGGAGGAGATCCACATGAAAGCGTACAAACTGGATGAGGACCTTAGCACGTGGAGAGAACTCTGCAGGGATCTCTTAACCACAAATGTAATTGCGAGCGACCACAGTGACTCAAATGCGAACGATAGAGGATCAATCAGTGAAGAGAGCGAAAGCTCCTAATATTGCTATGTGTAAGTCCCCTGACATATATACGGATTTATTATTTATTTATTTATTTTATTTATTTATTTATGTGCATGATTATTGGTATCTGTCGTTGGTCGAACCCCATGTGTCAATGGTTTCCATGGTATATTGGGCGTGCATTCGTGCGGAGTAGCTACCATGGTATATTGGGCGTGCATTCGTGCGGAGTAGCTGCCATGGTATATTGGGCGTGCATTCGTGCGGAGTAGCTGCCATGGTATATTGGGCGTGCATTCGTGCGGAGTAGCTGCCATGGTATATTGGGCGTGCATTCGTGCGGAGTAGCTGCCCTGGTATATTGGGCGTGCATTCGTGCGGAGTAGCTGCCCTGGTATATTGGGCGTGCATTCGTGCGGAGTAGCTGCCCTGGTATATTGGGCGTGCATTCGTGCGGAGTAGCTGCCCTGGTATATTGGGCGTGCATTCGTGCGGAGTAGCTGCCATGGTATATTGGGCGTGCATTCGTGCGGAGTAGCTGCCATGGTATATTGGGCGTGCATTCGTGCGGAGTAGCTGCCCTGGTATATTGGGCGTGCATTCGTGCGGAGTAGCTGCCATGGTATATTGGGCGTGCATTCGTGCGGAGTAGCTGCCCGCACATATTCACCCATCATGTTATCACAAAATGGAAAAACAAAGATTTTTTTTTTAAAAAGTTACATTTGACGCAACGAGTTTACACTTGTCTACAGTCAAATAATCAGTGGGAAGTCAGGAGTCTTATATTTAAAGTAAAGTCAGAAAGCTTGCTAGCTCACACGTTATTACCTTTTCTATCTTCCTGTGTGATACATATCTCCTTCTGTGCTGTTTTTTCCCCTCAATTCTGTCCCCTTGCCAGGCCAATTTGATACTCTAAGTCAATATAATAAAATAGAATCAGAGGTGCCAGGTGATCGGCCCCTTTTCAGTATTTTGGCTTTCCCGAGGAGGAAGGTATATTCTGACAAATTTGCTGTCTCCAGTCGGTTTATGCATTAATACAATTATCAACAAGCCTCAGTGAACTTGGTTTAACATGCTGTGTTCTATGAATAAAAGACAAGGAAACTTTTCAATAAGAGGCAAAATAAGAATAACCAGTTACTTCAATGACGTAGTCAAACCCTTAATGTACAAAAACTCAACTTACATCCAATATGCGTCTACTAAAAAGAGGCAACCTTACCTTGAATCGAAGCTAGAGGCGAAGACAAAAAAGCCAACCTAACCCTAGACTAAGAGGACTTTAAGATGACTACCCTATTAGAGAGTGATTGGAAGAACACTGGCCAAAGATCTAAGACGATGTCACTGATGCAAAGGGGACGAAGAAACAATTTGTCTATAACGACAACTGCTCCACCTCACAATTGTAGGGCAGCAACATCAGAACAGAGGAGGAAGCCCTAGATTGTTTTAAAGGATCATCAAACAACTTTATAGGTTAAACTTACTAAATTCCTCAGTGAGGCTTAAATCAACTATCTCTAACAAACCTTTGATCGTTTGAAGTTATTTTCGGTTTTCAAAATGTTCTAAATGCTATTTTAAGTCTTTATTCCAAGATTGACATATGTGTGTTTGTCTGATCTTTTTTTTTCTTCTCACTTTTAAGTTTTATGAAATTATATTGTTATACTGTTTTTAATAAATCTAAACAGTAAAGTATTACCTTACCATACTGTATGCCTCCTGAGGGGCGAGGGACTCAGAAAGCACATCAATGGAGGAAGTATTGCCTAACACTGAACACCTTCTAAGGAATGAGGGCCTCACAAAGCACATCACTGAGGTGGACATCACTGAGGTGCCTCACAGTGTATTTTACTGAGTATTAAGAGCACCACGAAGTGTCTACGTTAGATTTAAGTGTTTCGAAGTGTGCTTCACTGAGGTATGAACTTTGCAGTGCTCTTCACCTTCTTACAACAGCCACACACAGGGCGTCAGTGAGCATCGCAAAGGGTCTCAATGGGGCACGAGACTCATATTACACCTTGCTGAATTACACAGTCCCCCCTATGTGCATCACAAAAGCAGGGCAGAGAGCTTTATAAAGCTGCATATCCAAAGGGTTCATGAGGGTGGAAACATTTACTATGAAGCCCTGCTGAAACAGTTTTCATCACAGCAAAAAGCTCTGAGCTGGACAAACATGGTTTTCTTGACCACTTTAGGTGTACCCTCCCTGGGGAAGCCTCATCCCCATGTCCAAGTCCTATGAAGGTAAATAAAATCATTAAATCCTACTTCTCGCCAACAGCTGGAAAAGTTATTTCTGGTCACTCCTGCAGTCCCCAGGTCATCGGGACCGGCTTCTAGGCACCAGGTCTCTCTCCAACCAGGGCTCCATTGAGTGGCTAGTCTTCAGTGGTCAACTGGGCCCTGTTGGAGTCAGGAGCCCTGGAGCAGGCATACAGGAAGGTCAACCACCTGACCCTTGAAAAGCAGGTCCAGTCTCGGGGCTCAAGCAGGAGACACAAGTTCTGGAGTCTTCTTTCTCACCACAAGGTTTTCTTCTTCAAATTTAGGCTTCCCAGGCATGTTCTGAAGAGATGGTTAGGTTAGGTACTTGTTGAGCATGAGTATTTCTCTTGGTGCTGCAACCACGGAGAAAGCTCGTCCACTGAAGGTTCTGTAGTGGTATTCGGGAGCTGCAAGAAGGAATTTATCCTAAGATCTCAGCAACCGGTTTGGGTTGTAGCAGATGAAACGTTTGGGACAACGGAGAAAGGCAGGGAATGAGGATAGCTTCCTGGACAAGACAGAGAGAGATTTAAATGTAATACATGCTTTCACAGGGAGACAGTGCAACAAGGCCAGAGCTGGAAAACTATGATCTCTTAGACGGTGGTGAGATATCAGTATTGTTGATATTGATATCAATACGTTTAACAATAAACATGAACTATCATCCTTATTAATAGAATCACCCGTTCTGAACTCCACTTCTAACTTGACATGCAAGTATATATTCAGACAGGCCCTGCGACCTAGGCCCGGGATTACTGATTGAAGGGTCTTTAAGGTAACATTTGACACAAACGTAACTGAGCACACTAAAACATATATAAAAACTAAATACGCAGAACAGAAGAGAGATGATAGCGAGCCAGTCTTAGAATTATGGGCCATCTTTAAAGAGGTTCAAACCAATAACCCCACGATGCCGATAGCATGCGAGGCGTCGGCACCTCCCCCACCATATGCAGGGATGGGCGTGCTCACACCAGCTCCCCCTGCATTAGGATATTCAAACCCAGTAATAATAGAAGCCAATGAGCCCCCCACCAGAAAAAGTCAGACCAGTCTAAGGTCCGAAAGCAAGCGAGCCCAGATGCCCCCAGAGCAGCCCAAGTCCCGAGAGAAGGTCCCCAAAAGCTCGCATCCCCGTCCAACCCAGTCAACGCGCGACACCTCAAAGGAAGGCAAAATTCACATCCCCACAGGTTCAGGTGAGCGTAAACCATTGTCGGGAGGTTTGTGGCGGTTCTCGATAGCGACTCCGCAAGCTCAGGAGAGGAAGGGAGCACTAGTCCCCTGGTAATCGATGACGAGGGTGGGGCTGCAGGAGGGGGCTAAGGTAGCGGAGGAAGACACAGAAAGCAATTGAAAAGTGAAGCCAGGTTAACAAGGACACAGCGTAGCTCAGAGCAAAGGGGAAAAGTCAGACAGGGCGTCAAATAGAGGTGTGAGCAGAAACATGAGACAAAAAGGCCACACAACCTCACATGCCCCATACTGTCAGCCACACGCCAACCTGAAGAAGAACCCATAGTAACAGTGCTTCTAAACAATACACCTTGTAGCTTCCTGATAAACACAGGGGCAACAAAGTCATGCTTAAAGGAGGGGATAGTCCCTTTCTCTAAATAAACTCTGAACACTCAAGGATTTTCAGGTACAGCAATGAGGATCCCATTCACAGAACCCCTAGAATTGGACATAGGAGGTAGCCGTGTGGTGGGGCAGCTGTTATTCAGCATAAATTAAAGAAGACTGCCCTCGAGGGGGCAGCAATGGCCACGGCCGTGCATATGGCACCAGTCACAAGGGGGGCTCCAACGCAAAACTTTAGAGGGTCCCAAACAGGTACTCTAGGAGCACGGACAAACTATGGTAGTGGAGGCCAGGGAGACTGGACCCAACCGGACACTAGAGAGTGCTACTATTGCCTGAGGCAGGGTCACCTGGTAGAGAGATGCCGGTTAAAAGCATACCATGAGCAGCAAACACAGCAGAGGCTAGTGAGCCAGGGCCAGCCGCCACAAAACCCCACAAACATCCCACCTCAGTACCAGGCACATGGTAATACTAACTTGGTTTATACACAGTGACAGGGAGATCCACCGGCCACCACACAGCCACAGCAGGGATCGAGCAATTGGGCAAGTACGTGGCAGCTGCAGCCACCGACAGAGAACCCAGCGCAGCCAGGGTCGCAGCCTCGGCAAGCAGGGGTGATTGCCAGTGTGGGGAGGTAGCGCCTTCATGCAATCACAGGGCCAAAAAAAACAAAATCAACAGTAAACTAGACCGCCTCAGCAGATGAAGATAGAATACAACAAGAATCCCAATAGTTACAACAGTAGCCCCCCTACCCTTTTTCCAGAACAGAAAAGACCACAGACAGCATTGAGGGAGTCCAAAGCTTTTACTTGCTTTCAGGAATTCAGGGTTACTGTGGGCTGTGTCAATCAGGTATCCACACCAAGTCCAGGTATCAATGATGAGTCCATGGGAACACAGAAAACCAGGCCCCACTCTGCAGGCTGATTCCCCAGGGCGGGCTCGCTGGCCACGCCCAAGGGACAGGGCAGTATGACGAGGGGGCGGGTGAATTCTGCTTAACAAGCCGGCTCTTAGGTCTCGCAACCAAACGTCCTTGGGCATTCGGCCAAAAATTGATGTTTCCCTCATGGCGAGTAGTCCAACAGAGCTCTCAATAGCGCTAGAGGCTTCCGAATCAATGGAGGCCTCCCCCTTTCAGTTGCAAATGAATCTATCCGCATTGATGGCAAACATATTCTTCTGGCGCCCGAGATGGCAGGGCCCGAAAACTCCACAGCGCCCACACGAAAGAGTCAGTAAGCCAAAAAGGGCCTCAATGTAGAGTGACCAGAAGTCACAGACAGGCCCGGACAGTCCCAATTTTACTAGGAGAGGCCCCACTGAGCTCGGCTTTATGAGTTCCGGTGCAGGAATGGGGGCAGGCCTTGTTCAGCGATAACCCACAAGAGTCAATGCCCCGTAGTGTCTAGGGGCCTTCGTTTGCTCAAACTGGTGATTTTGAGCCCCTCTGCAATGGGGAAAAACTACAGACCCGCGTCTATTTTTTGTGAACGGGACCAATTTTTCTTCTGACCTCAGGAATCTGGTCGCCATAATGATGAGCTACGGTTCACTCTAACTCTCAAGGCGGTATGTAGTCCGAAGGAGAAGGGGTTCCAGGGACAGAGGCTTCTGACCCTATCCAGATAGAACGCCGGGCACTGGGTACTCCCCTTCCAGGCTTAGTTTCATTCCAAGCGCAGCCCACTCACGATGCCCCAGTCTTACAGGCATTATCTAAGAAAACAGTAGGCCCTCAGCAATACCTCGGACCTCCTGGTCAGGGAACTCTGCTCTCCCCTCGCGCAGCTCCGTCGTTGCACCGCTGCCCTCAGCACCTCTCTGTGCTGGTAGGTGTTCGAGGCCCTCCTCCACCCGCAGGCTCCAGCCTGTGCCTCATCCATGGTGGTCCAGTGGGAGAGCCTTGCTCTTCTGCTGGTCCGCTCGTCCAGCCTTTTTCTGTTTTCTGCCTTTGTTGGTCTGTCTGGTTTCTGTTAATTGTGCCAGTTTATCTGGTATTTTCTTATTCATTTTTATTTTCTTTCTATTCTTTCTTCCTTATATTCTTTCTATTTCATTTATTCTATTGTACCTTGTTGTGTCCTTTTTTGCCCTTGTGTCCTTTTCGTGCTGTTTATCCCATCTATGTTGCCCCCGCGCCCCCCCCCTTGCTGGTTCCCGCTCCCGCCTCCCAGCTGCGCTCCCTCCCCGTCCCCTACTTAATGGCGGCCGAGCCACGCCAAAGGCAAGCCCGTCTGCACCTGTCCGTGACCCGACTGCGACCAGCGCCAGGTACCCTGGCTCTCCCACTCCCCACCGCTACGACTCAGCGCCCTCCACGCACTCAACCCCGGAAGAAACAACAACTGCACGCTGTCGACGCCGGACACCACCCACGGCCAGTTTTCCTGCCGACACTACCACCGAACCTTTTCCGACCTCTGCACCCACACGGCCACCGCCCACCCTCTGGACGCCAGCGCACCCGATCCCCTGAATTGCATCCTCCTCAACGTGCGCTCCCTGTACAAACACACAGTAGAGATCTGGGACCTCCTCAACACCCTTTCTCCAGACGTCGCCTTCCTCACGGAAACCTGGACCAACTCCACCTCCGCTCCCGACATCGCCACCGCCATCCCCGACGGATACAAGATCCAGAGGAAGGACTGCCCCAACCACCCAGGAGGAGGGCTCGCCATCGCACACAAGAACACCCTCCTACTCACCACTTCCAGCACAAACGACTCCTCGTCCCCCACGGAACACCTCCATTTCCTGATCCAGACCAGCCCCAGAACGACCCTACGTGGCACCCTCGCCTACGTGGCACCCTTGCCCTTGCAGACCTCCCGGACCACGAACCGCGTTCGCCACAACTTTCACGGACCTCATTGCGCCCCACGCCATCACCGCCGTGGAATACATACTGCTCGGAGACCTGAACTTCCACCTCGACAACCTCAGCGACCCAAACTCCACCGCCCTCTTGGACAACCTTGCCAACATCGGACTGAAACAGCTCGTCACCGCCTCCACCAACAAGGCAGGACATACCCTCGACCCCATCTTCGCAGGAGGGAACAACATCCGCTTCAGCCACACCACGCAGCCCCTCTGGACGGACCACCACTACATACACTTCTCCTTCGAAAAAACCACCGCCCACAAACCTACACCACGCCCCCGTGAAGGAATTGGAGCAAAGTCACTGAGGAGCACCTCAACTCCACCCTCAACCACGATCCCCCTCCCACCACCACCACCAATATCAACTCTGCAGCCAACGAACTCCACAGATGGGTCACCAACTGCGCAGACAAGCTCGCCCCCCTCCGAAACTCCGACAGACAGCGCCCCATGAAAGCCACATGGTTCACCACCGACCTCCGAGAATCCAGATGCACCTGCAGACGTCTCGAGAAAGTATGGAGAAACACCAAAACCCCGGAAGCTCAGACCACCTACAAGAAAGCCATGACAGAATACCACCAACGCATCAGATCCACCAAAAAGACCTTCATCCAGGACAAAGTCCTCGCCAACTTCAGCAACTCAAAGGAACTCTTCAGCATCATCCAGGAATTCACCAAACCCCACGCGAAGCCTCGGACATCACTCCTTCCCAGGACCTCAGCAACAAACTCGGATCCTACTTCCATCTCAAGATCAAGTCCCTCTACGACAACTTCAACGAACAGACACCAGACGCCGAAACCACGCCCACCCCCAGCAATGCCAGCCAGCCTACCATCTCCGCCTGGACTCCGGTCACCACCGAAGACACCGCCACGACCATGAAGAGCATTCACTCAGGAACCCCCACGGACCCCTGCCCCTCGCACATTTTCCACAGAGCCGCCACCGCTATAGCACCCGAGCTACGACGCACCATCAACGCCACCTTCGAATCCGGCACATTCCCTGACGACTGGTAATGCGCAGAAGTCAAGCCCCTCCTCAAGAAGCCCTCCGCAGACCCATCTCTCTCCTCCCCTTCGCGGCTAAAGTCACCGAGAAGATCGTCAACAGCCAGCTCACAAACTTCATTGAAGACAACTCCATCCTCGACTCCTCTCAATCCGGATTCCGCAGCAACCACAGCACCAAGACCGCCCTCCTCGCCGCCACAGACATCCGCACTCTCCTCGACCAGGGCCACACAGCGGCCCTCATCTTACTTGACCTCTCTGCAGCCTTCTACACCGTCTCCCACCGCACTCTCACCACCAGACTATGACGCCGGCATACAGGGAACTACCCTGGATACGCTCCTTCCTCACTGGCCGAACCCAAAGAATCAGACTCTTGCCCTTCCTCTCCAAACCCACAAAGATCAACTGCGGAGTACTCCAAGGATCGTCGCTCAGCCCCACGCTCTTCAACATCTACATGGCCCCCCTCGCCGCCATCGTCAGACAGCATGGACTAAGCATAGTATCCTACGCCGACGACACCCAGCTCATCCTCTCACTCACGAGGCAACCTGACACCACCAAACTCAGCTTCCAGGAAGGAATGAGAGACGTCGCATCCTGGATGAGCAGCAGCTGTCTGAAGCTCAATTCGGAGAAGACAGAGGTCCTCGTCCCCGGACCCACCCCCTCAGCATGGGACAACACCTGGTGGCCCTCCGCCCTCGGCAGCCCCCCTACTCCCACGGACCACGCCCAGAACCTCAGCATCATACTCGACTCCTCCCTCACCATGACCAGACAGATCAACGCCGTCTCCTCCTCGTGCTTCAACACCCTCCGCATCCTTCGCAAGACCTTCAAATAAATCCCCACCGAATCCAGAAAGACCGTCACCCATGCACTCATAACCAGCAGACTGGACTACGGAAATACCCTCTACGCCGGAATCAACAAATCCCTGCTCCGGAAACTCCAGACAATCCAGAACACCGCTGCCAGGTTCGTCCTCGGCATCCCACGACACAAACACGTCACCCAGCACCTACGAGACCTCCACTGGTTCCCCATCCAGAAGAGAGTCACCTTCAAGCTACTCACTCGCCTACAAATCCCTCCACAACACAGGGCCCCAATACATCAACGAAAGAGTCTCCTTCCACGCACCCAGGAGAAACCTCCGGTCCGTAACCTTGCCCTCGCCGAAACCCCGCGCATCCGCAGAGCCAGAACAGGTGGAAGAGCCTACTCCTACATCGCGGCAAAGAACTGGAACGAACTCCCGCTCAACATCAGACGTTCCCCCACTCTGCACACCTTCAGGAAAAACCTCAAGACCTGGCCCTTCGGCTGATTCGGAGCTGCAAGACCTTCCCCCCAGCGCCTTGAGACCCTCACGGGTGAGTAGCGCTTTTCACAAATCCCTGATTGATTGATTAATAGGCCCTAACTGCCGACCTCATAGGGAAAATACAGGAGAGGAGGGAAGGGCCACAGAGCAGCCTCAGATCCCCTCCCCGCAGGGCAAGGGAGACAATGTAGAATGTGGCCCAACGGAAATGCCCAAAATTAACAAAGAAAAACCACCCAAAAGGAGATGAGAGATGAAAGGCGGGGTCAGGGTCGGGATGAGCCATAGTCTGTTATCTGAGACCACAAGGGACGGCCACGTTGCACACCACATGCCGGAAATAGGGAAAAGCACGAAGCGGAGAAACGTGTTCACGGGGCGAACACCGGCAAAAGGCAACGCGCCCCCTCTTCCAACAAGTTTCACACATGTATAACAATCATAAGGACTAAACCACACAACAAAATAGCAAGAGTCACGGGTTGTAATTTCATGGAGGTAGCCCCAGCAGGGAAATGGCTTTGGGATAAAAAAAAAGCAACACAGTTAACCCCTATGAGTCCTGCTAAAGAGCTACAAATATATATTCATGAGACTCCCTCACAACGACACCTATACCCAACCCAATCAGTCAGACTTGAAATGTTGGCGGTCCAAAAATCCCCCAGTTAGGATTTGAGGGGGCTCAATGGCTTATAAAGAGATTAGGATCAGTCTAGATAGTAAGCATCACCTTATTCCTCAAAACTACTACCACACATCCAATAGGGCTCACCTTCCGGTACGCCACTAGATTGCGACTAAGTAGAGTGTTAGGATCACACCCCTAGGGTGAATACAGAGTCTCTGAAACAATCAATAACGGACCATGCGTAATGTTTCTTAGTTAAGAACCAAGTTTTTTCAAAACAGGTAACTGAGAAGACAACCAAGTGCAACGTCAACCCCCAAGAAGAAGATAAAGAACATTTCCAAAACTCACACCAATGAAAGGAGAAAAAACCCATGGGCCCTCAGAAAGGGGTCTGCTTAACACCCACGTGGGTGCACCATTCCTTCGTCTAATCGAGCCTTTCCATGGCGATGACCCCCATGAACAAAACACCGTGAACATTTTTTAATCGGGCAAAAGAAACACAGTCTCCGGAGGGGCACAGATGGCTCCGAAGGGACTCACACCTCGAACTACAATTTCATGACAAAAGTTATGTATATTTCTGTGTAAATGTATTCTCTGCCTACTATAGGTAGTCCTGCAATTACATACCTTCGAGGAGCTGCCGGGTCAAAAGAGATTAACAAATTGGGAACCTCAGGGACGCGTAGGGACCTTTATTACGTCCCTTACAATTACACAAATCCGAACACTAGCATTCTACGCGCACTATATAGCACCCTCTTGCATAATACTTGGTACCAACACATGACCTCAGTCGGCTCCCAAGCATCAGCCAGGTCATGTTATGTCTGTTCGTTGATCCCACAGGCGGTAGGCGCAGATAGGCTTTACCTGTCCCAAGAGGTAGCCCCCCGAGAAAGTAAAATACCCAATTCACCTTTACCTATGTAGGATACGGGCCAAGATCCAACCAAACAAGATAGAACTGCAAAGGGTAGTTGTAAACCTAACCAGATACAACAGCAACCCAACAGCGTTGTACCTTTTTATACCCATTGATATCCAAACCGAGCTGGACAGGATCCGTAGAAAGGGTCACATAGAGGAAGATATCCCATGGCCCCGAGATTTTCCAGAGAAGAGATTCTTGGAGGTAGCAAAACCCCCAACTCAGTGCACAAACACGTCCGCTCCAGCATCCATCTGTGGAACGAGGGTGGCCATTAGCGTGTTTGGGGCTGTCTTCTTCAACAACAAGTGGTCTACCGACATGGAATTCCTGTAGCCATCCAGCTCGAGGATAAAAAGGGGAATGGGTCGCATGGGGGAGGGTTCAATGAAAGCATAACCGACCCATGTCAGGAAATCTGGGACGCCAAGGTCGGTGGATTCACTTGTCTAGAAGGGAAAGGCCACCCTCTGATTGCACGGAAACTTACACTGTATTCCTTATGTTTCAGAGGAAAAGGAATTCTTCAGATGGGAATAAACGCCAACTGAGGAGCGATCTTGCACATTCCGGATATGCAATGGGGTACCTCCACGCTGATGGATTTCTACTGGCAGTGAGGTGAACATGCCTACACCCAACTGGTTCCTGGTTGGAGGGGACTGTGCTCCCTGGTGACCTTGGTCATTCACAGTTAAGAGCTAACAGAGTTGTACCAGCAACCGTTAAAGAAAAAGGCCACCTTGCTGCACCAAGCCAGCGAAAAGAGAGCAGTGAACTATTTTGGCTGGGCTCAGTTCAAAGACATTCCAGAAGAATTCAGACTGTTCACAGAAGCACAGCTGGAGGAAGGGGGGTGATACCCTTCTTCACCCTACAGACAAAAGCTAACGCCCGCTGGCTCTAGATAACCCAGTGGAAAATGTTCAAGATGATAAATAGCACTGTGCTCATCCTCAATTCGATCAAGGAAGAAAAGCAGCAATCCGCCTCATGGCAAGGCAGCATCGTTATGTACTGGACTGAATGACCGCAATGGAGGGAGGGGTCTGTGCCAAGATCAGTGCAGCCCGCTGCACATTCATCCCAGGGAATGACATGGACAAAGGAACATTAACACTGCCATCCAAGCACTGCATAATCTACAGGGAAGCATGCATCAAGAAGGAGGTGCCCCTGAGCAGAAGTGGTTTTCGAATTGGTTCTCCTGGCTCCCAGGGTGGAAATCCGGTCTTTGCAAATCACTGTTGTCAGTTATCATTGTGTTTCTATTGGGTTGCGTGGTTATATAATTGGTGATCACCTGCTGTAAAAACAGAGTCCTGAAACTGGATAGAATGCAAGTAAGTAGGAAGGTTGTCATAGTCAAGAGCGAGCAAAGGGATCAGCAGGAGACGAATAAAGAGATGGTACAAATGCATGAGTTAGGTAGTGTAGTTGAAGAATCAACTAGAGGGGTGAATGTTAATATGGATATCAATGCGTTTATCAATAAAAATGAACTATCGTCCTAATTAATAGAATCACCCGTTCTGAACTCACATCTACCTTGACATGCAAGTATGTAGTCAGACAGGCCCTGCGACCTAGGCCCGGGATTAGTGATTTATGGGTCACAGGTGGGAGGGTGCATAGCTGGCAGGCAAACACTCGGGCAGAAACTCTTGATCAATCCCACAGATAGGCACAGTGACATTACAATGGACAGCAGTGATTGCCCCAATAAAGCACACATGGCTGGAGAGGGTACGCGCGCTCCTAAATACACCATAAAGTCAGATGCCAAATGAGATAGGAACACATAGCTAATCAAGACCTAGCACACGTAGTGATCACGCACTCCCCACGCCATACATCTGGACACGTTCACCATTGGCCACACTGTGTCCACGCATGGTCGAGGCCCACCTGCAGTAACCATTAATTTATTACTCTAAGGCAGAAACCAACATTCCTCACCATATATGATATGCCGGAAACCTTTATGGCTTATTGTAAAGTTGTATAAAAGATGAGCACAAACGCACTGTAAACTGAGACAGTCCTCATTGCCTATAACTGTTCTCCCAGCCGAAATGTTTAAATAAACAAATTGTTCCTGTTTTGCCAAATGCCTCTTGTCTTCTGTTTTTAAGGAAATTTAAAACACAGCAACAGTCTTATCTTGCGTTCTGACCAGTGGTTAGGGGTATTTCCCCACCCAACCCGGTCTCCTTTAGAGCCCTAGGTCTACCTCCTTTTGCAGCACTTTCTCTTTGCATTACAGTAAAAATTCCCTGAAGTGGCTAACTCCTTCTTTCATTAGAAGGGTTTTTGCTCTTCTTAAACTATTCCCCTAGTTCTCCTCCCTATGTCAGGAGCAAGAACATGTTTTCCTATCTGCTGGGACTGGAGCCAGAAAGTTTAGAAGGGCCCTGGGAACGAATGAGAGCACATATGTAGTGTAAAGGCTGTCTTTTGCTCTGCCCACTGTTCCGGTCTCCCTCACAGATTGCTAAACCACTGCCTTCCTGAGTCCAGAAGTTATGTCATTTTTCTTTTGGAAGTCAGGGTTGTTGTATTCAGCCTCTGGAGGTGTGATGAGTGGCAATACTAGTTCTAAACCAGTTTTGGTTAGGAAGCACAAACTAAACTCTCATAAAGTTACTTTTCCACTAAACATAGAAGAAATATATTTTTAATATTGAGTGGAAAAGAACTCATTAGTTTTGCAAGTATTTTCCCAGGTGAACATATACAATAAAGATTTTAATTATACCTAGGCCTGTTAATGGAAAATCTAGCTCAACCTACCCAGGTGAAAACAGCTGGAGCTTGCTACTTTTTTTTAATATATATTAAGCACCATACCGTGTAGGCTTAGAAGGCATATTTTGGGGTTGACTTATTAATATATAGAGGAACATGTTACCCTGTAAGCATCTGTTTGTTGCATGTAGTGCTGTAGATTCACATTCTGTACATACTCCTGCCATCTAGCGTTGGGTTCAGACATTGCAAGTTGGCTTTCTTTGAAGAAGACTTTCAAATCACAAGGTCTTGGCGACTCCTCCTCTCGGTGTAGATGCGCATGGTCAGCGACTCCATTGTTAGATGGAGTTTTGCCCAAATGGTGAGTGTAAGTAAGAAGTAGTGTGTATAGAACAGAATGGTACCTTGCAGTAGAAAGAACATGTTAAAGGGAAAAAAGCCTGCTTCAGCCACTGGCTTCTGGGGACGAGGCTAGGTGCATGTGAATCTACTGCACTATATGCAACAAACAGATGCTTGCAGCGTAAGTGACATTGGCTGGCTGTGAGAAAGTGCCCTCTTTCTGCATGGTTGCCCCCACTTTTTGCTGAATTGCTGAGGTACTTTGACTGAGTGTGCCCTGGGCTCCTGCTAATCAGGTACCCAGGGCCTATGTTCTTTCCCTAAAACTGCATTGAAGACAAAACCCAATTGGCATCTCTGGCCACAGGTCAGTCCCTTGTAAATGGTACCACAGGTACCCAGGGCACTGTGACCAGGGAAGACCTCTAAGGGTTGCAGCACTTATTGTGCCACCCTTAGAGGCCCTGTACCTTTACACACACACACTGCCTTTGCAGGCTGCGTGTCTTGGTGCAGAACAAAGTGAAGAGTCGACATGGCACACATCCCTGTGTGCCATGCCTACAACCCACTGCCCTGGCATAGATCAGCCACCCCTCTAGCTGGGTGCCCTATGCCAGTGGTGAGGTTACGGGTGCATGAGCCCTGTACCCCTACAGTGTCTAAGCCAATTCTTAGACATTGTAAGTGCAGTGCTGCTGTTAAGAGTATATGGCGCTGGGAGTTTGTCATTACGAACTCCACAGCACCATAATGGCTACACTGAAAACTGAGAAGTTTGGTATCAAACTTCTCAGCACATTAAAACAACACTGATGCCAGTGTGGGATTTAATGAAAAATGCACACAGAGGGCCTCTTAGAGATGCGCCCTGCAAAACGACTTAACACTAGTGTCCAGGTTGAGTGGCTGCTCGCCAGCTTCCACCACCAGACATGTTTCTGGACCCCTGGGTCGAGAGCCTGCTGCTCTCTGGGGCCTGAAACAATGCACATCCTGGGACGAGGTGCCAAGCCTCCTCCCCCAGGATGGGCAGGGTCCACGAAAGGGAAGCTTCAAAGGCATGCCGCCTTTGTGAGCTTCCCCAGGCCTGTTGCTGCTTTCAGGAACTGGCCCCCACCGGTTCTGACCCCCACTTTGGGAGGGAGAATCGGCGGGAAAACCAAGAGAGGAAGAGAGGTGTGCCCACCTTTGCCAACCCCACCCCTCAAGTGGGGGAGGCGAGGTGAAGCACAACTCTCAGTCCGCGTTATCTTGCAGATGGGGGGACCCAGCCAACCAGAGTGAGGCATATGCCCCCCTCCCATTGGAGGGTGGCATAATAGGGAGTGTACCCACCCCAAGGAAGGGACCCATTGGTCCCAACCTTTACTTACCTGTAACGCCCTTAAATCTAGTATTTAGAGGCACCCCCGAACCTTGCCTCCTCAAATAAAAAACGACTACAAGAAGAAGAAGGACCGAACAGCCGTGCCGAAGCTAAGAAGAGGAGGACTCCCACTGATTGGCCCCAGCCCTACCGGCCTGTCCCCACCTTGAACCTGCAGAAGCGAAACTCCGGTGTGTCCTGCAGCCAGCAACCTCAAGAACCCAGAGGACCTGACCTGACTTCCAAAGAAAAGACTTTGTCTCCCTTGAACACCGGATTTGTTTACCCACAGACTCCAGCTCCGGCAAAATCAGCGTCGCCCAGGCCCGAGTTCGAGTGGCCCAACACCACAAGGAGGTCTGCCCGGCACTCCTGACCCGAGATCCAGCGATCCCTGACCTGCCTCAAGCCTCCAGCCGACGCCTGCAGCCTCAATCCGGAGGATCCCCCCAACCGCGACCAGGAGCTGGTAAAGAAGATCCGACCCTAAAAGACACCCCTGCACCCGACGCCCCACGGCCTTGGGTGGCCCAACCGACAGTGTCTATCCAACCCCCAGCATCCCAACTTACCTCTCCAAGTGGTGGTCGCTCCCAGAAGACCTTCGTCCCCGAGTCTGCAGTGTGTTTGCAAACCGGAGAATCCCCATTGAAAGTAACAGGGCACCCGACGACAAAACAGCACCCCACACCCGGCCGCCCTAGTGCCGCTGAGGGTGCACCTTTGGTGCTAACTTGAATCCCCATTTGCCCTGAGCTAAAGTCCAGGAGCTTTGATCCCACAACCTTGTGGCCTGCTCTTGAGAAGCCACCAACCGGAGGCCCCCTATCCCCCATTGGATAACATTGGGCCTCAGCACTCTGCACCCGGCCGCCCTAGTGCCGCTGAGGGTGCTTTGAGAGTGCATCCTCGACCCTGGGAAACCCCTGAGTCTAACCCTAGAAAACCAACTCCCACAACAAAGTACTTACCTGTTAACCGATAACTGTATTTCCTCCCATAGGATAACACTGAGTGTTTTCTATGAAAAAGTGTGGAGTTGGAAAATCTATAACAGTCTATATATCTGTGCACAAATAACCAAAACGCATTTACTTACCTGTTTACAGGAAATGTCCCAGTGCAGTATCCAGGCATACTACACTGTGTAAGAAAAGTAATCTGTAAAGTAATTTACATGACCTACTATTGAAAAGTCATTATAAAGTATATGTACAATCTTTCAAGGTATTGCATTTCCAGTAATTCTACTGTAACCAAAGTATATATACAGCTGCAATTCAAATTTTATTGTTACTGCAAAGTATAAATCACTTACCTGTGCCAGGCTTGCTCGGTTCTAAGAAATAAATATGACTAAATAATATTTTTTATACAAAGCAAATTGGTCTGAGTTCAGTCTTTGAGTGTGTGAAATCATTTGCTGACTAAGTGTGTACAACAAATGCTTAACACTACCCTCTGATAAAGCCTTACTGCTCGCCCACACTACCACAAATACAGAGTAAGTATCTACTTTTACCTCTGCCTACCTTTGGGGTTCCGCTGGACTCTATACACACTATCCCTCACTTTGGTATAGTATATACAGAGCCAGCTTCCTACAATGGGGCAGAATTTTGAAAAAATGTTCTGCAAACAGCCTGACCATCTCTGGCTTGTTTCCTTGATAGCACGTCCACACAATAATGTTTTGTAAAAGTGTGTGGCGTGGAGATGTCTGCTATGGGAATATTTCCAAGGAAAGCCATAGTAGCACCCTGTTTGCAAGTGAAATGTGGTCGTGGCGGAGGGTAGGGTTCTATTAGCTTTAATATATTAGGTCTGGATGCACTTGAAGATCCACACGGCTATTTCCGCTTCTGAAAAGGCATGTCCTTCGTGAGGTTTGGAGAAAGCTACAAAAAACTGTTGTGTCTTATGAAAAAGTTTGGTTCTGTCAATGATCCCGTTTACCATCTAGACCAGAGTATGGATTGCCCTTTCAGCTACTGAATCCGGCTGTGAGAAGACTGGGAGCTCAATAGATTGAGGTGGAAGGCAAACACCACCTTGGGTAAGAACTTGGCATTCAGCCTGAGAACACCTTTATCCTTGTGGACTTGGAAAAGGGGTTCTTGAAGCGCGATTCACTAATGCGCCTAGTGAGTTAACTACAATAAGGAAGGCAACCTTCCACAAGAGAACGTGAAGAGGGCAAGAATAGATGGGCTTGAAGAGTGGACCCATCAGTCTGGCAAGGACATGGTTGAGGTTCCAAGAAGAGCGGTGAATGTCCTGGGTGGGACGACAGCTTGAGGCCTTCATGAGGGTTTTAATGGCAGGTATTTTGAAGAGGGAAGAATGTTGCCACAATAGCAGCTAGATGTAACCCGACTGAGGTGTAGACTAAACCCGACACTTGAAAGTGAAGGAGATAACCAATGATATTCTGCACATTGGGGATGAGTGGAGCGATGTTGTTTTGGGTCCAGTAATGCATGAAACACTTCCTGGAGGGTCTCCAGGCGGAAATCCTCTTGCTCTAGGGGAGTGTACAACCATCTTGTGGTAGGCGGTGGCCCGCTGAATGATGCTATGGTATGTCATAATGTCATCGGGGGTAAAGCCATAACTGAGATGTGTTCTAAGCCGGGGGCTGTGACGGGGGGTCCACGCCATAGTCTTCCCAAGGTCACCAGAAATACCCTGGTACACAGGTGCAAAATCTTCAGCCAGTGAATAAGGTATATATGGTAAGTCTGCGTGCCTCTTTAAGTATGTCCATACACTCCTGCGTCAAACCAAAGTACCCAAACTCTAGACCTCAGGAGCCAATGGCTAGGTTGAGCTGCCTTGGTTCTGGGTGTCTGACTTTGCCGCAGTCTTGGGTGAGAAGGACCGCGCTGTTGGGACATTTCGAGTAGGGCAGAGAATCATGGTTGTTTGGCCCATGTTGGAGCCACCAGGATGAGGGTGAGATATGTTTGCCTGAGCTTCCTGACCACATATGGAATTAGTGGGAGAAGAGGAAAAGCGCAGGCAAAGATCCCTGACCAACTGATCCACGGATCATTGCCCATGGATTGGAGGAGTGGAAACCTGGCGGCGAAGGTTTGGCATTTTGGGTTCTTTGCTGTGGCCAACAGATCTATTTATGGGGTGGCCCTTCTGTGGAAGTAGGGGAGCTAGACTTGCGCGTGGAGTTCCCACTCGTGGACTTGCTGCTTTGTCCTGCTGAGGAGGTCGGCAGAGTCGTTGTCCACCCCTGGCAGATATTCTGCCAGAAGATGAACCTGATGATGGATGGCCTAGCACCAGATGTGTTGGGCTAGGCAAGGGAAGTAGATGCCTCCCTGCTTCTGTAGATAGAACATGGCAGTCATGTTGTCGGTACGCACCAGGACTGTTTTGCCTTCAGGGATAGTTGAAATGTTAAATAGCTCGCAGTGGTTGATGACCCTGCAGATGAGGCAGCCACAGTCCTTGGACTGTCATGTTGTTGAGACGTGCTCCCCAGCCGCCTAGGGAGGCATCTGTCATAATAGTCACTTGCCGAACAGGGTCCAGAAAAGTCCTGCCCCGCAACAAGCTGGCCCTTACCAACACATGATCCTCCATATGACCCCACGCTTGTGACCACCGACTGGACAGGCACACTTGAAGCAGACGCATATGAAGCTAGGAGTGGACATAACAGTGATGCAAGATGCCATCATGCCTAGCAAGCACATAACAGTGCGAACTGGAGTGTGACTGAGTGGCTGAAAAAGAAACAGCAACTGTTGGAAAGCTTGCACCCTCGGACGACTGGGGAAGGCGTTTCCCTCTACAGAGTTGACTCCCAACCCTTGGAAGGGTTGGATCTGAAGCGGCTCCAAGTGGGATTTTGTGACATTTACTGTGAACCCGAGTGTAAAGGAGGGAGACTGTGGCAGAGTGTGGGCAGGCATTCTTGTCTGCTTGCACTCTTTATCAGCCAGTCATCAAGGTAAGGAAACATGTGGATTCCTGCCCTCCTTAGATGAGCAGATGGCACTGCTAGACATTTTGTGAAAACCCTTGGAGCTGTGATGACTCCGAAGGGTAGAACCTTGAACTGATAGTGTTGACAACTTACCACGAAACAGAGGTAGTCTTCCCCGACAGGTGTTATGTAATCAGGGGGGAATGCTGGGTAAGTCTGTTTTTGGAAGCAGAGGTTCCCTTTGTGAGGTTACCTCTACCTCAGCCCTTGGAGTTCTTACTCCTAAAGGTGGGGTAGAGGGTCCACGTCATAATCCTACCAAGGTCTCCGGAAACACTCTGGTACACAGGTGCGAAATCTTCAGCCAGTGATAAGGGCTTGGGCTGCCGGTCTCAGAATAGGCCTCTGGGGACCTATGTGGAGAGTGCATAGGAGATGAGGTAGGTGGTGGAGGAGATGAGGTAGGTGGTGGAGGTGATGAGGGTGGAGGAGGATGAGGAGCTTTATCCCTGGGTCTTTTAGGAGGACCATGAACATCCAGTGGTTGAGCCTTCTCAGGAGCAGTTTTGCGCTTCTGGGGTCGAACCTTCTCAGAGGCCGCAATCTTTCCGGTGCGAGGGTGGATGACAATTTTGCGCTGACATCCAACTCCTCCTGAAACCTTTCAAGGATGGGACGTTCCTCAACGTCGAGGGCATGAGATTTCAATGTCGAAGGTGGCTAAGACACCGATGATGGTTTTGGCAGTGAGGGCGCCTTTGGCTGCAGTTTGAACTGGCACTGCGATGTCTGCGACTTTGAAGCCGCTTGTGTACAGGTGCCGATTAGTGGTTATGGTGTCAAAGCCAGATGAGGATTGAGAGATTTGGCAGAGTCTGTCCTTGGCTCCAAGGCCTTGCTTTGGTGTCGACCAGTGCTGGGGGCAGTGATGCACCTGAAGATGACAGCGGTTTCATCAGTGGGCTCAATGTCAAAACCTCGAAGGGGCAGTGCTCGGCTCCGATGCGGCCACTTATGAGGGGTAACCGGTAGAGGGACGATGATATTGCTCATGCGTAGTGTTGTTTTGATGCGTCGAACGGAGCCCACCGTGGTGCATTGGCCATCCTCTGGGCATTTTCTTCCGCCTCCTGGAAGAACTCCTTGCAGGCTCAGAGGCGTCAGAGTGAATGTACTAGGGGCTGGGAGCCCAGGAGTTTGAGTGACCCACTGATGTCTTCTTCCTGCACTTCTTCGACGGCTAGGGCGTCGGCTTCCCAGAAAATGTCAATTGTGTCTCTGTTAATATGGAAATCAATGCGTTCATCGATAAAAATGAAATCTCCATCTCATCCTTATTAATAGAATCGCGCGTTGAACTCCACATCAACCTCGACTCGCAAATATGTAGTCAAGGAGGCCCTGAGACCTAGGCCTGGGAGTACTGATTGATAGGTCAGGTGGGAGGGTGCATAGCTGGCAGGCAAACACTTGGGCAGGAAACTTCTATCAATCCCACAGAAAGGCACAGTGAAATTACAATGGTCAGGGCAGATTGCCCGAATAAAGCACACTTGGCCGAGGTGGTACTCCTAAAACTACCATAAAAACTCAGATACCACATGAGTTAGGAACACATAGCCAATCAGGACATAGCACACATGGTGATCATGTGCTCCCCTTGCCAGACATCTGGACACGCTATCCACTGGCCACATTGTGTCCACGTGATGGCGAGGCCCGTCTGCAGTAACCATGAGACCATTCATTTATGACTCCGAAGGCAGCAACCAACATTCCTCACCATACATGGTATGCTGGAAACTTTTATTATCGGTTGTTTTTTTGTATAAAAGAAGGACATATACCGATTGTAAATTGACACAGTCCTCAGACCTCGTGCCTGTAACTATTTTCCTAGCTGTAATGTTTCATTAAACAAACTGTTCTTGTTTTGCCAAATGCCTCTTGTCTTCTGTTTTTTTAAAAGGATTTCCAACTCAAGCAACATTTCTGAAGTGGACGGAGCCATCTTGGTGTGAGACCACAATCGATCTTGGAGCTGACGGAAAGTCTTTTTACTTCGGAACGCTGAACAGCAGTCGCAGTGGCTCCCACTATGGTCCAGCGAGAGGCACCAGTTGCACATGGTGCTGAGGTTGGCCCAGGGACACCGGGGGCATCTCTTGAAGGGTGTCTGTTCCATCACCTCGAAAGGTTCGTCATTTTTTGAAGGTGGATGGAGAATGCAGAGGTCTAAAGAGCCCCGAGGGGCGGGTGAACCGGACACTCATTGCCGAAGGAACCGATGAACAACTAGAGTCATGCGTCGAAGATTGTACGGGACTGGGTGGAAGTCAGCGAGCACAAGGCCACGATGGGAACACACAAATTCGTCGAGACTGGGAGCACACTAGGTCACGTCCGAACCAGATGGCGGAGAAAAACAATCTAACAATGGAGTCAGTAACCATGCAAATCTACACCTAGAGGAGGGGTCACCGCGACCTTGTGGCTCAAAAGACTTCTTTGAAGAAAAACAACTTGCAACGTCCGAGCTCAACACTAGATGGCAGGAGTATTCACAGCATGTGAATCTATGGCACTACATGCTACAAACATAGGGTTGTCTACATGGCAAAACATTTTTTCCTTACCAGTCATGCTCCTGGCAGCTATGCATTTCTGTCAGGTACGAAGGGGGTAAAAATACATATTACAGCCAACACAGGACATTTAACTACCATGAAATTGGTACATTTTCTGCACCATTCACGAACAGCCTTATGGGAAGGTTAGCGAGATCAACTGGGTGAAACCAATTTAAAAAGTATCATTTTATGGCTACAGCACACTCACTGTGGTAATGAATAGTAGTGTCGAAGGGTACAGACTCTTAATGCCTGCAAAAATAGGGCCAATAAAATGCTGAAAGATCTGAGGTGCCCAAGTGGACATAAAACACCTGGGAGTCAGAAGACAAGGAGGTTGGTCAAATGGAGAGGGGTAAACCCTCAGGCTCCAAGCCATAGCTGACAAACAGAAGCAGCAATAGACACCACATGACACTGGACCACATGGGCACAATAAACATGGCTTAGACGCTTAGACCTTGCCTTTCCAAATCTCTGCCAACTCCCTCAGATTCAGCGCTACATTCTGGTTCTGAAACAGGACAATTCATCAGACTATTTGAAGCTTGCTCCTTCCTTAAAACACACTCAAAATAGAGATCTAGACACACAAAAACCTAAGTAAATAGAAGCTCTTTTTGTTTAGTAAATAGAATCTGACAAATGTGGGAACATGTTAATCCTCTTTAATTCCATATGAATGTCCTATCTTTGGAAACAGGGAGAACCAACATTAGGGGACACGTACAAGCAGCGACAGATGAGACAGGCGATGAAAGCCGTCTGTGAGGCACTTATAATGGGATGGATTTCAAGAGACGCATTCAATGGATGCTCCTGACCTGTAGATGTGCTCGGCTGGTTTCCCTGCTCAGGTGTGTGCTGGCATTCCTCTAGCTGTTGGTCTGTGTTTCCATCATCACTGGTGGTTGCATCACCTTCTGAAAAGAGAGCATACAACACTGATGACACACTTTTTAAATGGTTTATTTAAAATGCAGTGATAATACAAAGTTGCAGTCAATTACATGATATTTATAAATATAGATAAACATACACACAATTACAAACTCACAAAACATTGCTATTGTTATCAACATAGACAGACATTTACAAATTCGTAGGATAATCTCAATGCCAGACTAAGATAAATCATTAATATTTAAAAAGACACTAAACCTCATATCAAGAGCCTTCATTACCCCACTGGCCCCAGGGGACACATTTTTGCAAGATTGCTAATTCTCAAATATAACAAGTCCCACCAGATTTTTGACTCTGAAATAGAAGTAGTACTCTTCCAAACATATTTGGTCATTTTTTGGAAAGTAAAACCGAATGGTTACTGGCCTTGTGCCATTTCCAGTGGGTGGTGAGCAAGCCTCAAACATGGCAATTAACTTCCTGTCACCTGTAAATGTAACTGTGATATCCAAAGAAGCAGTTTTGGATTTGAGTTCTATTGGACGGGGAATTAAGTCAATGATAAAAGAGAAAAAATCCATTCTCAAAACCCTCCTACACGTCCAAAACATATGCTCCCAATCTCCCAATCGGAGAGTAGGCCATAGCGGATATTAGATTGATATCTATGCAAAGCTCATCACTGGCCTACGGAAATGGGTGCCCTGCCCCAGCCCGCGCAACAAGTCCGCAATTTAGGATTCATCATTGACGATAAGCTATCTATGCGTCAACAAGCCGTGAAGGTGGCCGCAGCCTGTTTTTCCATCCTTAAATGGCTTAAAAAAATCATCTGGATGCTCCCCCGTTCCACCCAGAGAACCGTAGTCCAGGCTCTTGTTACTTCTAGACTGGACTACGGTAACATTCTCTATCTGGGGTCTAACAAGGATGTGATCCGTAAGCTACAAGTGGTGCAGAATTCTGCTGCCAGGTTGCTTTGCCAGGTTCCCAGAGCGGCCTCTATTTCCGGATCTCTGCGTGATCTCCATTGGCTCAGGTTAGAGAACCGGATTAAATTCAAAGCCATGAGTTACATGTTTAAGATCAAATCTGGTACGGCCCCACAATACCTGAAAGCATTAGTCTGCCCCTACCTGCCCTCCCTTCCTCTTCGCTCCACCACTCAAGCTAAATTTTCAGTCCCCAGGATCAGACTGTCACGGATAGGTGGTCAATCTT
Organism: Calotriton arnoldi; assembly: GCA_963921515.1. Classification (NCBI taxonomy): domain Eukaryota; kingdom Metazoa; phylum Chordata; class Amphibia; order Caudata; family Salamandridae; genus Calotriton; species Calotriton arnoldi. The sequence continues at coordinate 3,386,356 of CAWUFW010000466.1, forward strand.
TCGCTTGGTTGGGCCCTTCTTTGTGGAACTCCCTCCCCATGCCGCTCCGTAATTAAACTGTTTACGGAAACTTTCGTAAAAGTTTAAAAACCTGGCTGTTTAACCAATAATTCGATTTTTCTTGATTCCTCTCAGGCTGGCGCGGGGAAATCCTTTTTGGGTAGCTGTGCGCCTTACAAAACTAAATTAACATAACATAACAAAGCTCAAGGGGAAAGGGAGCTCACTGCCTCTCATCCCAGCACATTTCACTCCATTGCAATCTGGAAAATGTAGTACGATTACTTCAAAGTTACTGTAGTTTTTCACCAAACTTAGTGCAGGTAGTGCTGTTATCTCTAGACGCGTGTTTCTGGGTTTAGCGCTTCATCAGTAGCGAGCAGAAGTCGTAGAGAGCAGAGGAACGTCATATGGGGTTGCTGAAATGCTGCCCAAGTCTTCACAGGTCACAGAACCATTCCACAGGCACACAGGTGCAACCCAGGTGAGCTTGTCAGCTCATTGGCTAAAAGGAGCCTTTTAAACAAAATGGGGGAGGGAGCACACTGCCTCTCATCCCAGCACGGTTCACCCCATTGCATTCTAGTAAATGCAGATTGCTTACATCAAAGTTACTGTAGTTTTTCACCAAACTTAGTGCAGGTAGTGCTGTTATCTCTAGACGCGTGTTTCTGGGTTTAGCACTTCATCAGGAGCGAGCAGAAGTCGTAGAGAGCAGAGGAACGTCATATGGGGTTGCTGAAATGCTGCCCAAGTCTTCACAGGTCACAGAACCATTCCACAGGCACACAGGTGCATCCCAGGTGAGCTCGTTGGCTCAAGGGAAATGCAAAGCTTCTGGTGTATAACAGCATCAGCAAGTTGCAGATTGGAGCCCCAAACAGTAGCAGGTGAAACAGTATTGATCCACTGGATTGCGAGGCGCACACAAGGCCACTCTGGTTCAATATTGACATTTTGTTCTACTCATTTGGATAGAATCAGTATGAAGTATCTGGAACCGTACACATAAGATGGCCAAGTCTAGTCTGCTTGTTGTGGGAGTGTAAGAATGTGGATCATTTTTCGGGGTGGGTGACGCAACTGCCCACTTCAAGGAATAACCACAACGCTTGTCGGGGTCAACCCTCCAAGCCCGTACATTAACCCGAGCGCAGGCCCTGGAAGCTGTGGCACAGCGCAGACAGGCTTAACTTAGGGCAATGTGACAAGTATTTATGCAGTACCAACACAGTAACTAGATCAATGCAAAACAATCAAAATCCCAAACCAAATTAGAAAAATTTAGCAAAATATAATACACAAAATGACAAAAATCCAATAGCAGAGAGAAGATGTGAATTTTTCAAGTTTTAAGTAAAAATGGCACCAATAAACAAAAAGCATCAATGAAAGTCACTGGTTGCAGCCAACCTAGACGAGGCACAAAGTGAGGCTGATAGCGATAGAGCGCAGGTCAGATATACCAACCACATTGGTCCTGGTTAATGATTTCACCTTCTCCCTTTAGTCCTTTGAGTCCCAATCCACCAAGGGTACACATCGAAAGTTCCCAAGGACCTCAGGAGAGGGACTTAAAGACTCACAGAGAATCAGGGAGACGCCAAAAGCAGGGTCCAGTCCAGGACCAGTTGCCACTGCATGGCTGGTAACTTCCAAGAAAATGCATTTTGCAGTTTGATGTCTCCCTGTAGCCACACAAGAGGTCAGCCAACCTCCTGTGTGGCTACAGGGAGACAACAAGCTTCTTGGATTCCACTACTTTGTCCTGGGTACAAAAGGGAGTACGTTCAGCCCTTCAGGGCTCCTCTCAGGTCATAGACAGCAAGTTCAGTCCTTTTCTGATCATCCACAGGTCCAGTAAATGTTCTCAAGTAGGTGCCTCGAGATGCCACATTTACGCCTGGTAAAAACTTGTGGGTGGGAGTGTCTCACGCACAATCTCTAACCAATGAGGTAAAAGTCCCCAGGCCCGGACCTACCTACATTAGCAGCAGTTCCTGTTTGCCTTACTGCAAACCGGCCCAAAATGCAATGCGTCAGTGCAAATCCAAGATGGCAACACACTTAGCTTGGCTTCTTAGAGCTGTGGGTGTGTGTGTGGTGCCTGTACTTTGTTTATCCTAGTGTCCTCCCACACCTAACACTAAAATCCAGTTTGAGGTAGGCACTGTATACACAAACCCACAGAAATAAGTCTGGTAGGACAAAAGCAGGGTCCTCCAGCAACCAGACAGTGGATACACAAGACGTGTCTTGACATTGTGTTCTCTACTTTTCAAGAGTCCTCCAAGGGGCAGATGTACAAACATTTTGCCAGTGCAAAATCGGTCGCTAACCGATTTGCGCATGCAGAAATGGTCGAGCGCAAACTACGAAATGCACTCGCAAATCACAAAACTGCGATGTGAACAAATACCGGCTCGCAAAAAATGCGACCGGTGTTTGCGTTCCGAAAATAGCGACTCGCAATTAGCGAGTCGCAAATGACAATGTACAGTCCATTCGCAGATTGTGAAAAAGCGCAAATTGGCCCATTTGCGCATGCAATTTACCACTAATCAGAACCAAGTGGTAAACAGGCCCAACCTATAAAAAGAGGCCCAGAATACATCTGAAATCTTTCGACAATGGCTGCCCTGTATGTGATAGCGTAGAGGATGCGGATACTGGCTGCTCAGCTGAGGAGGCGGAGACAGGAGAGGATTTTCAGAGTCAGGCTGACATTGTTTGAGAAGACAGAGGAAGAGATATATGACCAGTACAGGCTGAGTAGCACTGTCATCCTAGACCTCATAGACACCTTGAAGCCACAATTGGAAAGCAGAACCCTGCGCAGCGATGCAATCCCCACACATGTGCAGGTGTTGTGCTCCCTCCACCTATTGGCCACTGGTAGCTACCAAAACGTCATTGCAGTGGCCGGAGGTGTGTCGCAGAGTGCGCTTTTGAGTTTCTAACACAATTTCCTAGATGCCATGCTACACCACATCCATTAACACATCTACCTGCCCAGGAATGATGCGGAACTAGAAAATACAAAAATGCAATTTTACAGAATAGCAAGGTTTCTACAGGTCATTGGGTGCATAGATGGGACCCATGTGCCCATAGGTCCCCCCTCATGCATAGAATACATATTCCATAATAGGAAAAGCACACATTCCCTCAACATCCAAGTTGTCTGTGACGCAAACAACATCATGACAGACATTGTTGCCAAATAGCCTGGAAGCACCCATGACTCATACATCTTCAGACACAGTGACATATACCAGAAATTAGAGAGAGGTGACTTTGATGAAGGATACCTACTAGGTACCGAATTCTCATGCCCACAGTGAAATGTAATTGCACTATGATGTCTGACTGCATGTTGTCTCACCATCATATATCCCCCACCAGGTGACAGTGCGTATGCCCTGCGTCCATGGATCCTCACACCATACCGGTCTCCCACCAACGCTACTGAAAGGCAGTACAACAGGGCACATATACGCACCAGGTCAGTCATCGAGCGCACATTTGGCATCCTAAAATCACGATTCCGGTGCCTTCACAAGAGTGGCAGGACCTTGCAGTATGCGCCTGAGACAGGCTGCAAAATTGTGGCAACCTGTCCCATACTTCACAACATTGCCTGCAGGCGTGGCTTGCCCATGGAGGTGTCTGATTCAGACTCGGGAGATGAAGACCCTGACCCACCAGCCAAGCGAGGGAAGCTCAGCAGCAGAGGGGAGGAGGCGCAGGGATAACATAGCCAGACATTACTTTTCAAGGTACGTCATTACCATTCACAGTCTATACACAACAAATTACACCACAAACAGTTAATCTGAGTATTAGAATTTCCCTTTATTTGAAGGGCATGTCAATAAACAATGCTGGACAACCTGTCCATCTCAATCCACATAACCAAATGAAAGTAGAAATGTTATGTGGTTACTGCACCACCCAAAAAAAAAAAAACAGGCAGTTTTCTACCCAACAAATCATTTTTTGCCTCTACGTCAAGCATGTGGGGATCTGGCACGTGGGATTTGTGGCTGCCGACTGCTGCTTCGCAGCTGCATAGGTGTATCTGCAGTAGAGACACTGCTGCGGCTGGACACCTTGCTGTCTGCTGTCTCTGTGGCTCCTCCAGTTGCAACCATGTTTGTCTGGATTGCCTCAACTGCAGCTGTGATTTGTTGCAGCCCTCGTGCAACTTTACCACTGTAGTGGCCCATTTCGATCTGCAGAGCCAGGGTGCGCTTGGTGTGTTGCGTTGTTGCTGTTGCCAGCCTACCAATTGCCTTGGTCATTGAGTCCATTCGGTGTGCCCTGCTGTGCTCCATTCTCCTCTGCTGCCCTCTCTCCTCTTTCAACTCTGTGCACAGCTGCCCAATAGCCCCTGTAAGGGCATCAAATTTCCCCTCAATGCAGGCCTGGTTGACAAGCCATTTGTTGGGTGATGTTAAGGAATCACTGGCTCAGCTTTGAATTGATCAGCCTTATCTGTTTTTGTTGCAGGCGCTGAACCTTCAACATGGCTTGCTCCAGGCCACCAAACGCGACTGAGTGCCTGCTCCGGTGTGGGTGGTAGTGCGCATCCGAGCTTGAAGCCGCCTTCCTGACTGCTGTGTCAGATGCTGAACCTGGACCCTTGTGCCCAGAGTGCGAGTGGATGGTGCTTGCTGCTGTGTTGTTGGTGTGTCATGCGCTGGAGCCTGTGCAGCACCTCCCAGGACATTAGAACAACTTGGCTCATCCTGCCCTTCCTCCATATGGACCTGTTCCTGCTGTGCATCAATAACATCTCCCCTTGGCTCTCCTCCCAAAGGTATATATATGTTACAAAAGGGGAAATAAAGAAAATATTCTGAGTCACTATCTCAGTGGTGGTACTATGTTCACAACTCATGTCAGTCACTGACTGCACTGTTTATGTCACGTACTACAATTCCCATAATGCACCAACTGTGACTTTTGGATCATGTAGATGCAGCTGGTTCTGGCTGTGTGGCATGCATGTGGGGAGCTGGCTTTTGGTTGACATACTAATATGGCATACATCTCACACTTACCAGGGGGTGGTGGAGGTTGAGATGAGTCGAGGATCCCATATCCCACTACTGCCTCTCTCAAGGGTACTTTCCACCATTGCCTCTGCTGCTGAAGCTTCAGGAACATTGGATGGGCCTCCTCCAGTTTCTTGTGCTTCACGCAGCCGTGCTGCCACCCTCTCCTTGGCCCTGGAGCGCAGGTCGTACCACCTTTTCTTTAGGTCGTCCAGGGACCGATCAGCCACACCCAGGGCATTTATGCGCAGCTGTATGTCTCGCCAGATTCGCCTTTTCTCTGATTCAGGTACAGTGTGTGATGACCTCCCAAACAGCTGCTCGTGGTTGTTGCAGCATTCTTCAGTTAATATGTCCACTTCCTTCTCAGAGAATTTGAGTTTGCGCAGCCGCTCCTTCCCTGCCTTCTCACTGGACTTGCTGGACATCTTGCTTGTCTTTGCTTGTTTGGGTTGCAGTGTTGGACTGTGCTGCTGCACCTTGCCATGTGCTGTTAATTTTATTCAGGATACTCCAGGGACACCACTTCCTGGTTTGGGGTCCTTCTACTCTCCCAGGAAGTGTTTTTTCATTTTTTTTATTCGTGATCACTATTTGCGCATGCAAAATGCCTTTTTCAGCCGCGTACGCTATTGGCGCCTGCTAAACTGTCTGTTCCACCGCACACGCTATCTGCGTGCGCTTACCGAGTCGCAATTTGCCTCCTCGCTAAATTGCGATGCGAGTCAATTGCGAGTCGCAAATTGGGGAACAGTTGGGTACGTACATTGATTTTTGCGACTCGCAAATTGCGACTCGCTTTTATTCGCAAATTGCGAGTCGCAAAATCATGCGGTCATACATCTGGCCCCAAGTGTTCCATATGGCTCAAGAAACCTGTCAAGCAGGATTTGACACTATGCAATCAAAAGGAAGCCCCCACCCTGCATGTTCTGAACTCAGAGGAGTCATCTATGACCATTCACGTCAGCCTAGTATTTGGTTCTGGGAGGCATTTCACACCTTGTTCACACCTATGTAAGGTTGATCACTGTGTGGGCGCTGGCAGAGTATTATGCTAATCAGCTTTCTGACAGTTCAGGCAGGTGTGAGGTAACTTTCTAAAAGTTACTTTTCCTTAACATTTATTAGAAATCCGACTTCACCATTGAATTGGATTTTAAATAACTATCAAAAACAGCCAGGCTCATATTGAACATCCCATCGCAGCCACATCACCGGTCACCTGAGAGACCTTCACTGGCAACCTATCAACAAAAGAATAACCTTCAAGCTCCTCACGCACGCCTACAGAGCCCTCCACAACGCCGGACCTGCATACCTCAACCACAGCCTCTCCTTCGACACTCCCACCAGACATCTTCGCTCCAACCAACTGGCCCTGGCCACCATCCCACGGATCCCAAGACCACGGCTGGAGGAAGATCCTTCTCCTACCTCACTGCGAAGACCTGGAACTCCCTGCCTCTACATCTTAGGCAATCACCGTCGCTGCCTCAATTCAGGAAGGACCTCAAGACATGGCTCTTCGACTGAACCGCCGGTCCACTTCCCCCAACTCAGCACCTTGAGATCCTAACAGTTGAGTAGTCGCGCTATACAAGAAACCTGATTGATTGTTTAAATATGTTTCTACCTGGTCACTTTCCAGAGATAAATTATTAGTATTTAATATTACTTCCCAGTGTTTCTCTATGAGCCAGCCAGCCTCCCTGCAGTGAAAATAGATTTTGGGGGCTAGTGACTGTAAGGACATGCTAACTTTAAATTACTACATGTCCTACTTTTAAATACTATGCCCCCGGCCTTGCGGGCTACAAGTCCTAAAAAAAGATGAACCATTAATGTTTAAAAGGAAGGTGTTTACATGTTCAAAAGGGGATTAACTTGATAGGTGGCAGGGCATGTTTTGCGCTGCTACAGTCAGGCTACAATGCTAGGCCTGAAGCCATGTTTGCACTGGCACTGTAGTGGACGCCACAGTAGGTGCTGCAAACACTAGTGGCATTTAACGTCCAGGCCTTGGGTACATTTTGCACCATATACAGGGGACCTGTAGGCAAGTTAAATACACCAATTAGGACTATGCTGATTAGAACATGTTAAAAGGGAGAGTATAGGCACTTTATTACTGGTCGCAGGGGTCAAAAGCACAGAGTTGTACAGACAGAAAAAATATGGGGTCCAGCAAAAGGCGAAAATGTCAGGGTGACCCCGCAGAAAGGATGATTTCCTACATGGAATATATGAAGCAAATACAAAATCTACTGTGATATTAATTCTCTTCCAGCAGAGTCCTAAGGCACAGAAAGTCACAAACACTGGGTACAATTTATAAACTGTCTTTTTGTGACTTGTCTGTAATTTTACATTGCGATCTATATACTAATCAGTCGCATTGCATAATGACTTTCAAGTAGGCAGGTTGTTATTCGCAACCTCTTGTAAATGGCTTCCAACACTGGGATGGTGGCCAGCAAGAACTGTAGACCTCCATGCCTTCAAGTGCATTCCCAAACACAAAACTTTTTTTGGTTTCTAAGCAGCACGTATGCTTTCAAGAATAGGTGCTTTTTTTTTTCCTTGTGTTCCATTTGGGAAGACATCGGAGTAGCTGGTAGTTGTCTGTAGGACTACTGCCTGCTCCCCAAAAGGCCACCAGTCGCAATTCTCAAAGGGGAAGCTCTCCAATGTGTAAAGCGTCCCTGATGCAAATGAGTTATTACCTCTTTGAGGTGCTGGGAGGTTTTAAATCGTTTGTGACTGTCACAAATCATTGATACATCTCATTGAGGACTGCAGATAGGACCTTTCAGAACCCTTTATAACTGTGAATCAGAATGAGTCGCAAAAACCATTCTGAGATTTGGAAAGGCTTTTCCGATCAAAAAAAGTGGTTCATTACATAGTAAAAACATTTTGTTTCCAAACTACATGATTTTGCAAATCACAGGGTTTGCAATAGCAAAATGGTGTTGTACATCTGGCCCTAAATGTACTCAACAGTTGAATAAACAAGAATTGAAATCAGCCGTTGTCTTTTCTCTCCGCAGCTTGTAAAGCACTCAGTTCTTAATGCACAATCAAAGATGAAAATCCCCAAGATTACTGAAACCAACAGCCCTTAATCCAGGAAAGATTATGTTAATAAAGGGCACAAAGTTAGAACACTCAGATAACAAGAACTCTGCATGGATACTGGGAACCTCCAAACAATGGAAGGATGAAGGGCGCTGTGTTAGAAGAGCCAGGATCTGAAATCTAATGGGGTTTGGGGTGTCTTAAAAAAAAGACAGAGTCTGAAATCTGTCCCTGATCAAACAGAAGAGCCATTAGTTATCAAAGAGGATTTCCCAAACAGGGTAAGTTAGCGCCCAAAGTACATAGCAAAGTAAGCATAATAACACAGTTAAAGGTCGGTTAAGGAAGGTCTTGATCCTACATGGTAAGCATAGGAAAGCCCTGGACTGTGATGTCCTCCATGTGTGCGCCACATCCTATGAGGCACGCATCCGTGGTGACAGTCACTTGCGGAACGGAGTCCATAAAAGGTCTGCCTTTGAGGATTTATTGATTGATTCTATAGATTTCTAGAGCGCATGGCTGCCCAGGGGCTTCCCAGCGCTAAAGAGCATTCTGACAGTGAAGAGCTGACCAGCACCTAATTATTGTGGGAAAAGCCAGGTTTTCAACTTTTTCCTGAAAACAATTTCGTTTGGCGCCGCTCGAATTTCCAGTGGGAGGGCATTCCATAGCTTGGGTGTCTGATGGGCGAAAGATCTGCCGCCCCATCTGGCTCTTTTAATTCTGGTTGTCTTAAGGAGCTGTTGCTGGGAAGATCTGAGATTTCTAGATGGGGTAAACCTAGATATCAGGTTCCTCAGTTTTTCGGGCCCAGAGTTATTGATAGCTTTACGAGCTATGCAGAGAGTTTTAAACTTAACTCTAGCCTCGATAGGCAGCCAATGGAGATTCTTAAGTGCTTTCTTAGCAGAGATGCAGTAGGGGATTTTTAACAGGAGTCTAGCGGCCGCATTTTGTACCACTTGCAGCCTCCTAGTGACATACTTAGGTGAGCCCAGATAGAGTGATTTCCATAGTCCAGACGTGAGATGAGGAGGGATTGTATCACCGTCTTCCTCAGGTGCTCAGGGATTACATCAATGATCGTCCTTAACATTTTAAGTAGGGCAAAACATGTCCCTGAGAGCTTCCTGGATTGACAATCCAGAGTTAGGGAGTCTTCCAGCCAAATTCCAAGGTTTTTTATAGCGGTTTTAGGGGTAGAAGGATCTCCCATACATTTAGGCCAATGTACAAGGGGTGAGTGGATGCCCGGGTCTCCAAGCAACATGAGCTCCGTTTTCCCCCCGTTCAGCTTCAAGCAGCTGTTTGAGATCCAACTCACCACTTTCTCCAGACAAGCAGGTAGTTGGTTTTTGCTAGATTCTGAATCGTTCGAGTAAGACACCACTAACTGGGTGTCATCGGCATATGACACCACTGATATTCCATATTCCTGCACCACCTCAGCCAGCTGACGGACATAAACATTAAACAAAGTCGGACTGAGGGACGAGCCCTGCGGGACGCCACATGTGGTAGGGAGGTGCTCTGAGACGCAGTCCCCTTCCATCACCTGGAAGGATCTGTTCTCCAGGAAGGAGACGAGCCACTCCAAAGCTTTTCCCCGAATACCCACTTCCCTCAATCTCACTTTTAAAGTGGCATGATCTACAGTCGAAGGCGGCACTGAGGTCCAGCAGGAGGATGGCAGCAGACCGACCCTCATCAAGAATAGATTTTAGCTCCTCAGTGACTGTGAGTAAAGCGGACTCGGTACTATATGTAGCTCGAAAACCCATCTGAGAGGGATGGAAGGTGCCATTAGACTCCAAGAAGGTAGACAGAGTGGTTGACATGCTTCTCCAGGAGTTTGCCCAGGTATGGGAAATGGGACGGAGATTATTCAGGATGGTAGGATCGAGATTAGGCTTCTTTTGTAGCGGCTTCCAGGCTTTTGGGACTAGAGCCGAATCCCTCGGTGTTCAGTCACCGAGGGTAAAAGAATATCCAGAGCATCCACTAGGAGACGTGGGGGCGCTGGGTCCAACGGGGAGCCCGATTTGGTTGTCCTGATCAGATGTCGGACCCTCTCTTCCTCTAGTCTAGGGAAATGGGCTAGTAAAGAGGTAGGGGATGGTTTAACCGTTATTGCAGTGGTAGGTTCCCTGTATTTTGGGAATTGATCATATAGTTCTGTCACCTTATTAGAGAAATAGGCTGCGATATCATTCCATCTTTTAATAGAAGTGAGGGGGGCACTGGTATTGTCGTGTAGATTGGTCAAGGTTTTTACGACTTTAAACAGTTCCTTAGGAGAGTTTGCTGCCCGGGCTATTCTATCTTCATAGAATTTGGATTGGACTGTCTTCATTTCGTTATGGTATGATCTGATTAACAACTTGTAGTCAGATTTAAGGGAGGGGGTCATAGTTTTTCCTCCAGCCTCTCTCTAATTTTTTGCATTGTTTTTTCAGTGCAAGGAGCTGCTCATTATACCATGGTGTGATTTTTGGCCTTTCTCGTGGGTAGGCGAAGTCACAAGTTGGGTAAATTGCAACGCTTCCATGTCGCCTTGCAGCTGTCTGATGCGATTGGAATCATGTTTATCTACATGAAGATTGAAGTCACCAATGTTCCGTGTACCCCACCAGTTCAGAGACTAATGGACCCTGGGCGAAATCAACCCTAGATCCTCCAAATCGCCCTCGACACTCCTGTAATGGGTGCATGTGTAGCCTGGCACGTGGGACTATCGCTACACAAGAGGCCATCATACCTAGAAAACGCTTCACCGCCCGGACTGGCAGGTGACGATGTGGCTGAAACAGAGCCAGTTGGTTCTGGAGATTGAGAAACCTCTGTGAATTGGTGTATGCCGTGGCAAAGATTGAATTGAGGATTGCCTCCAGATAGGGTTGTATTTAAAGAGGCTGTAAGATGGATTTTGTGTCATTTATTGTGAACCCCAATCTGTGTAAAAGGTTGATGGTGGTCTGTGTGTCTTGCATGTACCTCTGTTTGTTTGTACTCTTGATCAGCCAATCATCGAAGTATGGGAAGACATGAATGTTGTGTCTTCTTAATGTGCTACCATCACTGCTAAACACTCTCGGGGCTGTTGTCACCCCAAACGGCAGAACTCTGAACTAGTAATGACGACTGCTTACCACAAACCTGAGGTACCGGCGATGCGCAGGCTGAACCAGTACATGAAAGTAGAAGGAGTGCCGTCATGAAGTCGCCTTTCTGTAGCAGTGGCATTGCATCCTGTAGTGTCTCCATGTGAAAGGAATGTTTGGTGGGTGCTAGGTGAGTTCCAGGCAGTATCCATCGTGAATGATGATAGCACTCATTGGTCTGATGTTACCTCTGGCCACAGGTGTTGAAGCATGCTGCAGCCTTCCCCCAACAGGTGCTGTGTGTCCGGAGGGAATGTGTGGTGAGTCATTGCTTGGAGGCGGAGGCTCCCTTTGCAGGAGTTCCTCTACCTCTCTGTTTAAAACCTCCTCTGTAGCAGCTTTTGGCTGCTTGCTGGTGATATTGCTGCTGATGCTTTTTGTCTGAGTAAATGTCAGAGGTGGTGGTTTCGGAAGCCGCTCTGCCCTGCTACAAAGGACTGTTGGCGTGGTGTAGAGGACTCCATAGCTCCCATGGATTTTGTGGTCTCTGTGTCTTTTTTAATTGTTTCTAACCGGGAGTCCACCTCTGGGCAGAAGAGATGTTCTCCATCGAATGGGACAAAAAGGAGGTGTTGCGGCACTTTAGGCTTGAACCAGAGATTCGGAGCCAGGCATGCCTACGTAGGAGGATGGAGGAATTTATTTCTCCAGTAGCCGTGTCTGCGCTATCCAAGGCACAACATATGGTTGCGTTGGAGATTTGTCTACCCTCTGATATTAGGTCTTCCCCTCTCTTCCTGTATGGTTCTGGGAGATGTTGAATTAACTCTTCCATATCGTCCCAGGTGGCTTGGTTATACCGAGATAGTAATCCTAACGAGTTAGCTATGCGCCAATGGTTGGCGTGCCCCATTGTCACCCTTTTTGCCTACCACCTCTTCCTTGCAGTTGTCACCACTGGGGAGTCAGCAGTTTGGTGTCCCCTGATGTAAAGTGGGTAAGTGGAGGAGGCTTTGTACTTCCTTTCAATGCGTGGTGCAAGGACTCTAGTTTTGACTGGGTCTTTAAAGATCTCTGTACAGACCTTGAGCATTGACCCTATCATAGATAGGTATTGCACATTACGCTCTGTTTTAGAGTGTCTCAAGCGGAAAATCTCTTTCCTCCTCTGTAGTATGCATTTGTACCTTGTGATATTCAGCCGCTCGCTGAATAACACTGTGGTATGAGGCGGTATCATCTGGAGGTGATGCTTTCGTTGGTATTGGGACTTCAAGGTCTGAATCTGGCAATACGATATTGTATGCATCCCAGGGATCTGGGCTTTGGAGAGGGTCTCCTTGCATGTTTGTGTCATGTGCCTAATGACTAGGGCTCCCTGTGTCTACATCAGCTGAGTGTAAGGGTGATGGCGACCTTAGCTGTGGAGATGGAGTCGAGTCGAGAGGCTCTGAAAGGTCAATATCCGGACTCTTTCTTTTCTGGGTGTCCTCAAGCAAGTGTTTGTCCACCATAGGGTGCTTCTTGTGCATACGTTGTTGTAGGTTTTCAAACACATTTCTCTCCGTAGTAGAGGTTGTTACCATCCTAGCTTTCTTCAGCATGGTGTGTGTCTGTTTCTTTTTATGCTCGGTCGGAGCGTAGGAGGTCGAAGTCAAAGCTGTCAGTGCCGTTGGTTTTTTCAGTATCGGAGTCGAAGTGTGATTTTGCTCTGAGCCCTTTTTCGGAGTCGACATATGTCTCGGCTCTGATTAGGTGTGGGTTGATGCGGTACGTTTGGTTGGCTTGATGGCACTGTCGAGCCCAAAGGGAGGCGAGGTGTCAGAGCCTTTGCTTGTGCCATAGGCTGCACATGCGTTGATGGCTTCGTCGGCATTGAGGGCTGCGGAGTACCGCCTTCGTACCTGCCCCTGTGACCTGGAGCCTGATCGAGATCAAGTGTAGTCTCGTCCTGTCTCGACTCCGAGGCGCGTTCTTGATGTCGACCAGAATCTGAAGGCTGTGGCACACCCAGGCGATGGTGGGTGAACTGTGGGTTTGGCTTTTTGTTGGGGGGCTGGGGGGCTGTGAGCTTTGGGTACTCATGGCCCTTGGCGTCGCCCTCATCCTGGGCCCTGACCCCGATACTGCTTGTCCTTGTGTAGGATCCACAGTCAACATCACCAATTCGTCGTCCTCTACATGTAGGCTAGACTCATCGGAGGTGATGTAGTGTGGGCCACATAAGATGGTGCCCCCTTCTGCAGTATCATCGCATTCTTTATCGCCGATCTGTAGCTATTGTTCCTAGTCTGCTGAGATTTCAGCTTCCACCGCCATCGCCATTGTATGTGCTAGGCATTGGTCATGTCGTGAGCGCAGAGCCTTTTTATTCTTGAACAGGCCGCAGGCTGCACAGTCCTGTTCTGTATGCTCCTGCGACATACAAAGGTTACAGACGGTAAACGGCCCTTACGATGAATCCGTCACCCCGCATGTTGTTACAACACGGTCGTTACAACGACCACGTTGTAACAACGCATACCATTACCCCGCAAGGCGTAACAACGACTTGCGGAGGGGGGACAAGGTGTTGGATTTAAAATCCAACACCTTCCCTACTGTCCGCACAGACTGGAGTTGGAATAGTAAATTATACTATTCCAACATCCAGCGCCCCCCTCCGCAAATCATTGTTACGACTTGCGGGGTAATGGTATGCGTTGTTACAACGCGGTCGTTGTAACAACCGCGTTGAAACAACATGCGGCGTGACGGCAAGCGGAATAAAGAGGCATATTCGTTACAGACGTTGTGCTGGTTTGAGTACGCACATTTAGCCCCGTATTGAGGGCATTTCCTAAAAAGTCTCTCCTTTTTCCCTTCCATCACCCGGAGCCGAACATTCTTGGCAGACCATAGAAGAAGGCTGTGGTGTAGAAGCCAACCGAAACAAAGCGGTTGCAGAAAAAATGGATCCGACGGCTGGCGATGTTAAGACAAAGTTGTTTTGTTGATTAGAACCTGCTGCGAATCTGTTAGGCGTCCAAGATGCACTGAGCTCTGGCGCAGTCCGCCCGAACCTGATGGCGTAAAAAATCTATTTAACAATGGACCAGTTGAACATGCACATTCTCTTCATCTGACCAAGCAATACACTTCTCCCTCTGCCCAAGCAACACAGCTCACTCTGCTCAAGCAACACACCTCTCCGTCTGCCTAAGCAACACACCTCTTCCTTCTACCGAAGCAACACGCCTCTTCCATCTGCCCAAGCAACACACCGCTTCCCTCTGTCGAAGCAACACGCCTCTCCATCTGACCAAGCAACACACTTCACCCTCTGCCCAAGCAACACACCTCTCCCTCTGCCCAAGCAACACACCTCTTCCCTCTGCCAAAGCAACACAACTCTCCCTCTTCCCAAGCAACACACCTCTCCCTCTGCCCAAACAACACTCCTCTCCCTCTGCCCAAGCAACACTCCTCTCCCTCTGCCCAAGCAACACTCCTCTCCCTCTGCCCAAGCAACACACCTCTCCCTCTGCCCAAGCAACACTCCTCTCCCTCTGCCCAAGCAACACTCCTCTCCCTCTGCCCAAGCAACGTACCTCTCCCTCTGCCCAAGCAACGTACCTCTCCCTCTGCCCAAGCAACGTACCTCTCCCTCTGCCCAAGCAACGTACCTCTCCCTCTGCCCAAGCAACGTACCTCTCCCTCTGCCCAAGCAACGTACCTCTCCCTCTGCCCAAGCAACGTACCTCTCCCTCTGCCCTAGCAACACGGCTCTCCCTCTGCCCAAGCAACACTCCTCTCCCTCTGCCCAAGCAGCATACCTCTCCCTCTGCCCAAGCAGCATACCTCTCCCTCTGCCCAAGCAGCACAGCTCGCTCTGCCCAAGCAACACACCGCTCCATCTGCCCAAACACACCTCTCCCTCTGCCCAAGCAACACACCTCTCCCTTTGCCCAAGCAACACACCTCTCCCTCTGCCCAAAGGGAGAGGTGTGTTGCTTGGGCAGAGGGAGAGGTGTGTTGTTTGGGCAGATGGAGCGGTGTGTTGCTTGGGCAGAGCGAGCTGTGCTGCTTGGGCAGAGGGAGAGGTATGTTGCTTGGGCAGAGGGAGAGGTATGTTGCTTGGGCAGAGGGAGAGGAGTGTTGCTTGGGCAGAGAGAGAGGTGTGTTGCTTGGGAAGAGGGAGAGCCGTGTTGCTAGGGCAGAGGGAGAGGTATGTTGCTTGGGCAGAGGAGAGAGTGTTGCTTGGGCAGAGGAGAGGAGTGTTGCTTGGGCAGAGGGAGAGAGTGTTGCTTGGGCAGAGGAGAGGTGTGCTGCTTGGGAAGAGGGAGAGGTGTGCTGCTTGGGAAGAGGAGAGGTGTGCTGCTTGGGAAGAGGGAGAGGTGTTGCTTGGAAGAGGGAGAGGTGTGTTGCTTGGAAGAGGGAGAGTGTGTTGCTTGGGCAGAAGGAAGAGGTGTGTTGCTTGGGCAGACGGAGAGGTGTGCTGCTTGGGCAGAAGGAAGAGGTGTGTTGCTTGGGCAGACGGAGAGGTGTGGTGCTTGGGCAGAACGAGCTGTGTTGCTTGGGCAGAGGAGAGGTATGTTTCTTTGGCAGAGGGAGAGGAGTGTTGCTTGGGCAGAGGGAGAGGAGTGTTGCTTGGGCAGAGGGAGAGGAGTGTTGCTTGGGCAGAGGGAGAGGTGTGCTGCTTGGGAAGAGGGAGAGGTGTGCTGCTTGGGAAGAGGGAGAGGTGTGCTGCTTGGGAAGAGGGAGAGGTGTGCTGCTTGGGAAGAGGGAGAGGTGTGCTGCTTGGGAAGAGGGAGAGGTGTGTTGCTTGGAAGAGGGAGAGGTGTGTTGCTTGGGCAGAGGGAGAGGTGTGTTGCTTGAAAGAGGGAGAGGTGTGTTTCTTGGGCAGAGGGAAAGATGTGTTGCTTGCAAGAGGGAGAGGTGTGTTGCTTGGTCAGATGGAGAGGTGTGTTGCTTGGGCAGATGGAGAGGTGTGTTGCTTGGGCAGACGGAGAGGTGTGGTGCTTGGGCAGAGGGAGAGGTGTGTTGCTTGGGCAGATGGAGAGGTGTGTTGCTTGGGCAGATGGAGAGGTGTGTTGCTTGGGCAGACGGAGAGGTGTGGTGCTTGGGCAGACGGAGAGGTGTGGTGCTTGGGCAGACGGAGAGGTGTGGTGCTTGGGCAGACGGAGAGGTGTGTTGCTTGGGCAGACGGAGAGGTGTGGTGCTTGGGCAGAGGGAGAGGTATGTTGCTTGGGCAGAGGGAGAGGTATGTTGCTTGGGCAGAGGGAGAGGAGTGTTGCTTGGGCAGAGAGAGGTGTGTTGCTTGGGAAGAGGGAGAGGTATGTTGCTTGGGCAGAGGGAGAGGAGTGTTGCTTGGGCAGAGGGAGAGGAGTGTTGCTTGGGCAGAGGGAGAGGAGTGTTGCTTGGGCAGAGGGAGAGGTGTGCTGCTTGGGAAGAGGGAGAGGTGTGCTGCTTGGGAAGAGGGAGAGGTGTGCTGCTTGGGAAGAGGGAGAGGTGTTGCTTGGAAGAGGGAGAGGTGTGTTGCTTGGAAGAGGGAGAGGTGTGTTGCTTGGGCAGAAGGAAGAGGTGTGTTGCTTGGGCAGACGGAGAGGTGTGCTGCTTGGGCAGAAGGAAGAGGTGTGTTGCTTGGGCAGACGGAGAGGTGTGGTGCTTGGGCAGAACGAGCTGTGTTGCTTGGGCAGAGGGAGAGGTATGTTTCTTTGGCAGAGGGAGAGGAGTGTTGCTTGGGCAGAGGGAGAGGAGTGTTGCTTGGGCAGAGGGAGAGGAGTGTTGCTTGGGCAGAGGGAGAGGTGTGCTGCTTGGGAAGAGGGAGAGGTGTGCTGCTTGGGAAGAGGGAGAGGTGTGCTGCTTGGGAAGAGGGAGAGGTGTGCTGCTTGGGAAGAGGGAGAGGTGTGCTGCTTGGGAAGAGGGAGAGGTGTGTTGCTTGGAAGAGGGAGAGGTGTGTTGCTTGGGCAGAGGGAGAGGTGTGTTGCTTGAAAGAGGGAGAGGTGTGTTTCTTGGGCAGAGGGAAAGATGTGTTGCTTGCAAGAGGGAGAGGTGTGTTGCTTGGTCAGATGGAGAGGTGTGTTGCTTGGGCAGATGGAGAGGTGTGTTGCTTGGGCAGACGGAGAGGTGTGGTGCTTGGGCAGAGGGAGAGGTGTGTTGCTTGGGCAGATGGAGAGGTGTGTTGCTTGGGCAGATGGAGAGGTGTGTTGCTTGGGCAGACGGAGAGGTGTGGTGCTTGGGCAGACGGAGAGGTGTGGTGCTTGGGCAGACGGAGAGGTGTGGTGCTTGGGCAGACGGAGAGGTGTGTTGCTTGGGCAGACGGAGAGGTGTGGTGCTTGGGCAGAGGGAGAGGTGTGGTGCTTGGGCAGAGGGAGAAGTGTGTTGCTTGGGCAGATGGAGAGGTGTGTTGCTTCGGCAGAGGGAAGAGGTGTGTTGCTTGGGCAGACGGAGAGGTGTCTTGCTTGGGCTGACAGAGAGGTGTGTTGCTTGGGCAGACGGAGAGGTGTGTTGCTTGGGCTGAGTGAGCTGTGTTGCTTGGGCAGAGGGAGAGGTATGTTGCTTGGGCAGAGGGAGAGAAGTCTTGCTTGGGCAGAGGGAAAGGTGTGTTGCTTGGGAAGAGGGAGAGGTGTGTTGCTTGGGCAGAGGGAAGAGGTGTGTTGCTTGGGCAGATGGAGAGATGTGTTGCTTGGGCAGAGGGAAGAGGTGTGTTGCTTGGGAAGACGGAGAGGTGTGTTGCTTGGGAAGACGGAGAGGTGTGTTGCTTGGGAAGACGGAGAGGTGTGTTGCTTGGGCAGAGGGAGAGGTGTGTTGCTTGGGTAGAGGGAGAAGTGTGTTGCTTGGTCAGATGGAAGAGGTGTGTTGTTTTGGCAGAGGGAAGAGGTGTGTTGTTTTGGCAGAGGGAAGAGGTGTGTTGCTTGGGCAGAGCAAGCTGTGTTGCTTGGGCAGAGGGAGAGGTATGTTGCTTGGGCAGAGGGAGAGGTATGTTGCTTGGGCAGAGGGATAGGTGTGTTGCTTGGGCAGAGGGATAGGTGTGTTGCTTGGGCAGAGGGAGAGGAGAGTTGCTTGGGCAGAGGGAGAGGTGTGTTGCTTGGGAAGAGGGAGAGGTGTGTTGCTTGGGAAGAGGGAGAGGTGTGTTGCTTGGGAAGAGGGAGAGGTGTGTTGCTTGGGAAGAGGGAGAGGTGTGTTGCTTGGGAAGAGGGAGAGGTGTGTTGCTTGGGCAGAGGGAGAAGTGTGTTGCTTGGGCAGAGGGAGAAGTGTGTTGCTTGGTCAGATGGAGAGGTGTGTTGTTTTGGCAGAGGGAAGAGGTGTGTTGCTTGGGCAGAGGGAGAAGTGTGTTGCTTAGTCAGATGGAGCGGTGTGTTGCTTCGGCAGAGGGAAAAGGTGTGTTGCTTGGGCAGAGTGAGCTGTGTTGCTTGGGCAGAGGGAGAAGTATGTTGCTTGGGTAGAGGGAGAGGAGTGTTGCTTGGGCAGAGGGAGAGGTTTGTTGCTTGGGAAGAGGGAGAAGTGTGTTGCTTGGGCAGAGGGAGAGGTGTGTTGCTTGGGCAGATGGAAGAGGTGTGTTGCTTGGGCAGAGGGAAGAGGTGTGTTGCTTGGGCAGAGGGAAGAGGTGTGTTGCTTGGGCAGAGGGAAGAGGTGTGTTGCTTGGGCAGAGGGAGAGGTGTGTTGCTTGGGCAGAGGGAGAGGTGTGTTGCTTGGGCAGAGGAGAGGTGTGTTGCTTGGGCAGAGGGAGAGGTGTATTGCTTGGGCAGAGGGAAGAGGTGTGTTGCTTGGGCAGAGGGAGAGGTGTGTTGTTTGGGCAGATGGAGCGGTGTGTTGCTTGGGCAGAGCGAGCTGTGCTGCTTGGGCAGAGGGAGAGGTATGTTGCTTGGGCAGAGGGAGAGGTACGTTGCTTGGGCAGAGGGAGAGGAGTGTTTCTTGGGAAGAGGGAGAGTTGTGTTGCTTTGGCAGAGGGAAGAGGTGTGTTGCTTGGGCAGAGGGAGAGGTGTGTTGCTTGGGCAGAGGGAGAGGTGTGTTGCTTGGGCAGAGGGTGAAGTGTGTTGCGTGGTCAGATGGAGAGGCGTGTTGCTTGGGCAGAGGGAAGAGGTGTGTTGCTTGGGCAGACGGAGAGGTGTGTTGCTTAGGCAGAGGTATGTTGCTTGGGCAGAGGGAGAGGAGTGTTGCTTGGGCAGAGGGAGAGGTGTGTTGCGTGGGCAAAGGGAGAGGTGTGCTGCTCAGGTAGAGGGAGAGGTGTGTTGCTTGGGCAGATGGAATAGTGTGTTGCTTCAGCAGAGGGAAGAGGTGTGTTGCTTAGGCAGACTGAGAGGTGTGTTGCTTGGGCAGAGGGAGAAGAGTGATGCTTGGTCAGATGGAGCAGTGTGTTGCTTGGGCAGAGGGAAGAGGTGTGTTGCTTGGGCAGAGTGAGCTGTGTTGCTTGGGCAGAGGGAGAGGAGTGTTGCTTGGGAAGAGGGAGAGGCGTGTTGCTTGGGCAGATGGAGAGGTGTGTTGCTTGGGCAGAGTGAGAAGTGTGTTGCTTGGTCAGATGGAGAGGTGTGTTGCTTGGGCAGAGGGAAGAGGTGTGTTGCTTGGGCAGAGGGAAGAGGTGTGTTGCTTGGGCAGAGGTGTGTTGCTTGGGCAGAGGTGTGTTGCTTGGGCAGAGGTGTGTTGCTTGGGCAGAGGTGTGTTGCTTGGGCAGAGGTGTGTTGCTTGGGCAGAGGTGTGTTGCTTGGGCAGAGGTGTGTTGCTTGGGCAGAGGTGTGTTGCTTGGGCAGAGGTGTGTTGCTTGGGCAGAGGTGTGTTGCTTGGGCAGAGGTGTGTTGCTTGGGCAGAGGTGTGTTGCTTGGGCAGAGGTGTGTTGCTTGGGCAGAGGTGTGTTGCTTGGGCAGAGGTGTGTTGCTTGGGCAGAGGTGTGTTGCTTGGGCAGAGGTGTGTTGCTTGGGCAGAGGTGTGTTGCTTGGGCAGAGGTGTGTTGCTTGGGCAGAGGTGTGTTGCTTGGGCAGAGGTGTGTTGCTTGGGCAGAGGGAGAGGTGTGTTGCTTGGGCAAAGGGAGAGGTGTGTTGCTTGGGCAAAGGGAGAGGTGTGTTGCTTGGGCAAAGGAGAGGTGTGTTGCTTGGGCAGAGGGAGAGGTGTGTTGCTTGGGCAGAGGGAGAAGTGTGGTGCTTGGTCAGATGGAAGAGGTGTGTTGCTTCGGCAGAGGGAAGAGGTGTGTTGCTTGGGCAGACGGAGAGGTGTGTTGCTTGGGCAGACGGAGAGGTGTGTTGCTTGGGCAGAGGTGTGTTGCTTGGGCAGAGGGATGTTGCTTTGGCAGAGGGATGTTGCTTGGGCAGAGGGAGAGGTGTGTTGCTTGGGAAGAGGGAGAGGTGTGTTGCTTGGGCAGAGGGAGAGGAGTGTTGCTTGGGCAGAGAGAGAGGTGTGTTGCTTGGGAAGAGGGAGAGCCGTGTTGCTAGGGCAGAGGGAGAGGTATGTTGCTTGGGCAGAGGGAGAGGAGTGTTGCTTGGGCAGAGGGAGAGGAGTGTTGCTTGGGCAGAGGGAGAGGAGTGTTGCTTGGGCAGAGGGAGAGGTGTGCTGCTTGGGAAGAGGGAGAGGTGTGCTGCTTGGGAAGAGGGAGAGGTGTGCTGCTTGGGAAGAGGGAGAGGTGTTGCTTGGAAGAGGGAGAGGTGTGTTGCTTGGAAGAGGGAGAGGTGTGTTGCTTGGGCAGAAGGAAGAGGTGTGTTGCTTGGGCAGACGGAGAGGTGTGCTGCTTGGGCAGAAGGAAGAGGTGTGTTGCTTGGGCAGACGGAGAGGTGTGGTGCTTGGGCAGAACGAGCTGTGTTGCTTGGGCAGAGGGAGAGGTATGTTTCTTTGGCAGAGGGAGAGGAGTGTTGCTTGGGCAGAGGGAGAGGAGTGTTGCTTGGGCAGAGGGAGAGGAGTGTTGCTTGGGCAGAGGGAGAGGTGTGCTGCTTGGGAAGAGGGAGAGGTGTGCTGCTTGGGAAGAGGGAGAGGTGTGCTGCTTGGGAAGAGGGAGAGGTGTGCTGCTTGGGAAGAGGGAGAGGTGTGCTGCTTGGGAAGAGGGAGAGGTGTGCTGCTTGGGAAGAGGGAGAGGTGTGTTGCTTGGAAGAGGGAGAGGTGTGTTGCTTGGGCAGAGGGAGAGGTGTGTTGCTTGAAAGAGGGAGAGGTGTGTTTCTTGGGCAGAGGGAAAGATGTGTTGCTTGCAAGAGGGAGAGGTGTGTTGCTTGGTCAGATGGAGAGGTGTGTTGCTTGGGCAGATGGAGAGGTGTGTTGCTTGGGCAGACGGAGAGGTGTGGTGCTTGGGCAGAGGGAGAGGTGTGTTGCTTGGGCAGATGGAGAGGTGTGTTGCTTGGGCAGATGGAGAGGTGTGTTGCTTGGGCAGACGGAGAGGTGTGGTGCTTGGGCAGACGGAGAGGTGTGTTGCTTGGGCAGACGGAGAGGTGTGGTGCTTGGGCAGAGGGAGAGGTATGTTGCTTGGGCAGAGGGAGAGGTATGTTGCTTGGGCAGAGGGAGAGGAGTGTTGCTTGGGCAGAGAGAGAGGTGTGTTGCTTGGGAAGAGGGAGAGGTATGTTGCTTGGGCAGAGGGAGAGGAGTGTTGCTTGGGCAGAGGGAGAGGAGTGTTGCTTGGGCAGAGGGAGAGGAGTGTTGCTTGGGCAGAGGGAGAGGTGTGCTGCTTGGGAAGAGGGAGAGGTGTGCTGCTTGGGAAGAGGGAGAGGTGTGCTGCTTGGGAAGAGGGAGAGGTGTTGCTTGGAAGAGGGAGAGGTGTGTTGCTTGGAAGAGGGAGAGGTGTGTTGCTTGGGCAGAAGGAAGAGGTGTGTTGCTTGGGCAGACGGAGAGGTGTGCTGCTTGGGCAGAAGGAAGAGGTGTGTTGCTTGGGCAGACGGAGAGGTGTGGTGCTTGGGCAGAACGAGCTGTGTTGCTTGGGCAGAGGGAGAGGTATGTTTCTTTGGCAGAGGGAGAGGACTGTTGCTTGGGCAGAGGGAGAGGAGTGTTGCTTGGGCAGAGGGAGAGGAGTGTTGCTTGGGCAGAGGGAGAGGTGTGATGCTTGGGCAGAGGGAGAGGTGTGCTGCTTGGGAAGAGGGAGAGGTGTGCTGCTTGGGAAGAGGGAGAGGTGTGCTGCTTGGGAAGAGGGAGAGGTGTGCTGCTTGGGAAGAGGGAGAGGTGTGTTGCTTGGAAGAGGGAGAGGTGTGTTGCTTGGGCAGAGGGAGAGGTGTGTTGCTTGAAAGAGGAGAGGTGTGTTTCTTGGGCAGAGGGAAAGATGTGTTGCTTGCAAGAGGGAGAGGTGTGTTGCTTGGTCAGATGGAGAGGTGTGTTGCTTGGGCAGATGGAGAGGTGTGTTGCTTGGGCAGACGGAGAGGTGTGGTGCTTGGGCAGAGGGAGAGGTGTGTTGCTTGGGCAGATGGAGAGGTGTGTTGCTTGGGCAGATGGAGAGGTGTGTTGCTTGGGCAGACGGAGAGGTGTGGTGCTTGGGCAGACGGAGAGGTGTGGTGCTTGGGCAGACGGAGAGGTGTGGTGCTTGGGCAGACGGAGAGGTGTGTTGCTTGGGCAGACGGAGAGGTGTGGTGCTTGGGCAGAGGGAGAGGTGTGGTGCTTGGGCAGAGGGAGAAGTGTGTTGCTTGGGCAGATGGAGAGGTGTGTTGCTTCGGCAGAGGGAAGAGGTGTGTTGCTTGGGCAGACGGAGAGGTGTCTTGCTTGGGCTGACAGAGAGGTGTGTTGCTTGGGCAGACGGAGAGGTGTGTTGCTTGGGCTGAGTGAGCTGTGTTGCTTGGGCAGAGGGAGAGGTATGTTGCTTGGGCAGAGGGAGAGAAGTCTTGCTTGGGCAGAGGGAAAGGTGTGTTGCTTGGGAAGAGGGAGAGGTGTGTTGCTTGGGCAGAGGGAAGAGGTGTGTTGCTTGGGCAGATGGAGAGATGTGTTGCTTGGGCAGAGGGAAGAGGTGTGTTGCTTGGGAAGACGGAGAGGTGTGTTGCTTGGGAAGACGGAGAGGTGTGTTGCTTGGGAAGACGGAGAGGTGTGTTGCTTGGGCAGAGGGAGAGGTGTGTTGCTTGGGTAGAGGGAGAAGTGTGTTGCTTGGTCAGATGGAGAGGTGTGTTGTTTTGGCAGAGGGAAGAGGTGTGTTGTTTTGGCAGAGGGAAGAGGTGTGTTGCTTGGGCAGAGCAAGCTGTGTTGCTTGGGCAGAGGGAGAGGTATGTTGCTTGGGCAGAGGGAGAGGTATGTTGCTTGGGCAGAGGGATAGGTGTGTTGCTTGGGCAGAGGGATAGGTGTGTTGCTTGGGCAGAGGGAGAGGAGAGTTGCTTGGGCAGAGGGAGAGGTGTGTTGCTTGGGAAGAGGGAGAGGTGTGTTGCTTGGGAAGAGGGAGAGGTGTGTTGCTTGGGAAGAGGGAGAGGTGTGTTGCTTGGGAAGAGGGAGAGGTGTGTTGCTTGGGAAGAGGGAGAGGTGTGTTGCTTGGGCAGAGGGAGAAGTGTGTTGCTTGGGCAGAGGGAGAAGTGTGTTGCTTGGTCAGATGGAGAGGTGTGTTGTTTTGGCAGAGGGAAGAGGTGTGTTGCTTGGGCAGAGGGAGAAGTGTGTTGCTTAGTCAGATGGAGCGGTGTGTTGCTTCGGCAGAGGGAAAAGGTGTGTTGCTTGGGCAGAGTGAGCTGTGTTGCTTGGGCAGAGGGAGAAGTATGTTGCTTGGGTAGAGGGAGAGGAGTGTTGCTTGGGCAGAGGGAGAGGTTTGTTGCTTGGGAAGAGGGAGAAGTGTGTTGCTTGGGCAGAGGAGAGGTGTGTTGCTTGGGCAGATGGAAGAGGTGTGTTGCTTGGGCAGAGGGAAGAGGTGTGTTGCTTGGGCAGAGGGAAGAGGTGTGTTGCTTGGGCAGAGGGAAGAGGTGTGTTGCTTGGGCAGAGGGAGAGGTGTGTTGCTTGGGCAGAGGGAGAGGTGTGTTGCTTGGGCAGAGGAGAGGTGTGTTGCTTGGGCAGAGGGAGAGGTGTATTGCTTGGGCAGAGGGAAGAGGTGTGTTGCTTGGGCAGAGGGAGAGGTGTGTTGTTTGGGCAGATGGAGCGGTGTGTTGCTTGGGCAGAGCGAGCTGTGCTGCTTGGGCAGAGGGAGAGGTATGTTGCTTGGGCAGAGGGAGAGGTACGTTGCTTGGGCAGAGGGAGAGGAGTGTTTCTTGGGAAGAGGGAGAGTTGTGTTGCTTTGGCAGAGGGAAGAGGTGTGTTGCTTGGGCAGAGGAGAGGTGTGTTGCTTGGGCAGAGGGAGAGGTGTGTTGCTTGGGCAGAGGGTGAAGTGTGTTGCGTGGTCAGATGGAGAGGCGTGTTGCTTGGGCAGAGGGAAGAGGTGTGTTGCTTGGGCAGACGGAGAGGTGTGTTGCTTAGGCAGAGGTATGTTGCTTGGGCAGAGGGAGAGGAGTGTTGCTTGGGCAGAGGGAGAGGTGTGTTGCGTGGGCAAAGGGAGAGGTGTGCTGCTCAGGTAGAGGGAGAGGTGTGTTGCTTGGGCAGATGGAATATTGTGTTGCTTCAGCAGAGGGAAGAGGTGTGTTGCTTAGGCAGACTGAGAGGTGTGTTGCTTGGGCAGAGGAGAAGAGTGATGCTTGGTCAGATGGAGCAGTGTGTTGCTTGGGCAGAGGGAAGAGGTGTGTTGCTTGGGCAGAGTGAGCTGTGTTGCTTGGGCAGAGGGAGAGGAGTGTTGCTTG
The DNA here is from genome assembly GCA_963921515.1 of Calotriton arnoldi. Lineage (NCBI taxonomy): Eukaryota > Metazoa > Chordata > Amphibia > Caudata > Salamandridae > Calotriton > Calotriton arnoldi. The sequence goes on from CAWUFW010000466.1 coordinate 3,411,211, forward strand.
GGAAGAGGGAGAGGCGTGTTGCTTGGGCAGATGGAGAGGTGTGTTGCTTGGGCAGAGTGAGAAGTGTGTTGCTTGGTCAGATGGAGAGGTGTGTTGCTTGGGCAGAGGGAAGAGGTGTGTTGCTTGGGCAGAGGGAAGAGGTGTGTTGCTTGGGCAGAGGTGTGTTGCTTGGGCAGAGGTGTGTTGCTTGGGCAGAGGTGTGTTGCTTGGGCAGAGGTGTGTTGCTTGGGCAGAGGTGTGTTGCTTGGGCAGAGGTGTGTTGCTTGGGCAGAGGTGTGTTGCTTGGGCAGAGGTGTGTTGCTTGGGCAGAGGTGTGTTGCTTGGGCAGAGGTGTGTTGCTTGGGCAGAGGTGTGTTGCTTGGGCAGAGGTGTGTTGCTTGGGCAGAGGTGGGTTGCTTGGGCAGAGGTGTGTTGCTTGGGCAGAGGTGTGTTGCTTGGGCAGAGGTGTGTTGCTTGGGCAGAGGTGTGTTGCTTGGGCAGAGGGAGAGGTGTGTTGCTTGGGCAAAGGGAGAGGTGTGTTGCTTGGGCAAAGGGAGAGGTGTGTTGCTTGGGCAAAGGGAGAGGTGTGTTGCTTGGGCAGAGGGAGAGGTGTGTTGCTTGGGCAGAGGGAGAAGTGTGGTGCTTGGTCAGATGGAAGAGGTGTGTTGCTTCGGCAGAGGGAAGAGGTGTGTTGCTTGGGCAGACGGAGAGGTGTGTTGCTTGGGCAGACGGAGAGGTGTGTTGCTTGGGCAGAGGTGTGTTGCTTGGGCAGAGGGATGTTGCTTTGGCAGAGGGATGTTGCTTGGGCAGAGGGAGAGGTGTGTTGCTTGGGAAGAGGGAGAGGTGTGTTGCCTGGGCAGAGGGAGAGGTGTGTTGCCTGGGCAGAGGGAGAGGTGTGTTGCCTGGGCAGAGGGAGAGGTGTGTTGCTTGGGCAAAGGGAGAGGTGTGTTGCTTGGGCAAAGGGAGAGGTGTGTTGCTTGGGCAAAGGGAGAGGTGTGTTGCTTGGGCAAAGGGAGAGGTGTGTTGCTTGGGCAGAGGGAGAGGTGTGTTGCTTGGGCAGAGGGAGAAGTGTGGTGCTTGGTCAGATGGAAGAGGTGTGTTGCTTCGGCAGAGGGAAGAGGTGTGTTGCTTGGGCAGACGGAGAGGTGTGTTGCTTGGGCAGACGGAGAGGTGTGTTGCTTGGGCAGAGGTGTGTTGCTTGGGCAGAGGGATGTTGCTTTGGCAGAGGGATGTTGCTTGGGCAGAGGGAGAGGTGTGTTGCTTGGGAAGAGGGAGAGGTGTGTTGCCTGGGCAGAGGGAGAGGTGTGTTGCTTGGGCAGAGGGAAGAGGTGTGTTGCTTGGGCAGACTGAGTGGTGTGTTGCTTGGGCAGACTGAGTGGTGTGTTGCTTGGGCAGAGGGAGAGGTGTGTTGCTTGGGCAGAGGGAGAAGTGTGTTGCTTGGTCAGATGGAGAGGTGTGTTGCTTGGTCAGATGGAGAGGCGTGTTGCTTTGGCAGAGGGAAGAGGTGTGTTGCTTGGGCAGATGGAGAGGTGTGTTGTTTGGGCAGAGGGAGAGGTGTGCTGCTTGGGAAGAGGGAGAGGTGTGCTGCTTGGGAAGAGGGAGAGGTGTGCTGCTTGGGAAGAGGGAGAGGTGTGTTGCTTGGAAGAGGGAGAGGTGTGTTGCTTGGAAGAGGGAGAGGTGTGTTGCTTGGGCAGATGGAAGAGGTGTGCTGCTTGGGCAGAAGGAAGAGGTGTGTTGCTTGGGCAGACGGAGAGGTGTGGTGCTTGGGCAGAACGAGCTGTGTTGCTTGGGCAGAGGGAGAGGTATGTTTCTTTGGCAGAGGGAGAGGAGTGTTGCTTGGGCAGAGGGAGAGGAGTGTTGCTTGGGCAGAGGGAGAGGAGTGTTGCTTGGGCAGAGGGAGAGGAGTGTTGCTTGGGCAGAGGGAGAGGTGTGCTGCTTGGGAAGAGGGAGAGGTGTGCTGCTTGGGAAGAGGGAGAGGTGTGCTGCTTGGGAAGAGGGAGAGGTGTGCTGCTTGGGAAGAGGAGAGGTGTGCTGCTTGGGAAGAGGGAGAGGTGTGCTGCTTGGGAAGAGGGAGAGGTGTGCTGCTTGGGAAGAGGGAGAGGTGTGTTGCTTGGAAGAGGGAGAGGTGTGTTGCTTGGGCAGAGGGAGAGGTGTGTTGCTTGAAAGAGGGAGAGGTGTGTTTCTTGGGCAGAGGGAAAGATGTGTTGCTTGCAAGAGGGAGAGGTGTGTTGCTTGGTCAGATGGAGAGGTGTGTTGCTTGGGCAGATGGAGAGGTGTGTTGCTTGGGCAGATGGAGAGGTGTGTTGCTTGGGCAGACGGAGAGGTGTGGTGCTTGGGCAGAGGGAGAGGTGTGTTGCTTGGGCAGAGGGAGAGGTGTGTTGCCTGGGCAGAGGGAGAGGTGTGTTGCCTGGGAAGAGGGAGAGGTGTGTTGCTTGGGCAGAGGGAAGAGGTGTGTTGCTTGGGCAGACTGAGTGGTGTGTTGCTTGGGCAGACTGAGTGGTGTGTTGCTTGGGCAGAGGGAGAGGTGTGTTGCTTGGGCAGAGGGAGAGGTGTGTTGCTTGGGCAGAGGGAGAAGTGTGTTGCTTGGTCAGATGGAGAGGTGTGTTGCTTGGTCAGATGGAGAGGCGTGTTGCTTGGTCAGAGGGAAGAGGTGTGTTGCTTGGGCAGATGGAGAGGTGTGTTGTTTGGGCAGAGGGAGAGGTGTGCTGCTTGGGAAGAGGAGAGGTGTGCTGCTTGGGAAGAGGGAGAGGTGTGCTGCTTGGGAAGAGGGAGAGGTGTGCTGCTTGGGAAGAGGGAGAGGTGTGTTGCTTGGAAGAGGGAGAGGTGTGTTGCTTGGAAGAGGGAGAGGTGTGTTGCTTGGGCAGATGGAAGAGGTGTGCTGCTTGGGCAGAAGGAAGAGGTGTGTTGCTTGGGCAGACGGAGAGGTGTGGTGCTTGGGCAGAACGAGCTGTGTTGCTTGGGCAGAGGGAGAGGTATGTTTCTTTGGCAGAGGGAGAGGAGTGTTGCTTGGGCAGAGGGAGAGGAGTGTTGCTTGGGCAGAGGGAGAGGAGTGTTGCTTGGGCAGAGGGAGAGGTGTGCTGCTTGGGAAGAGGGAGAGGTGTGCTGCTTGGGAAGAGGGAGAGGTGTGCTGCTTGGGAAGAGGGAGAGGTGTGCTGCTTGGGAAGAGGGAGAGGTGTGTTGCTTGGAAGAGGGAGAGGTGTGTTGCTTGGGCAGATGGAGAGGTGTGTTGCTTGAAAGAGGGAGAGGTGTGTTTCTTGGGCAGAGGGAAAGATGTGTTGCTTGCAAGAGGGAGAGGTGTGTTGCTTGGTCAGATGGAGAGGTGTGTTGCTTGGGCAGATGGAGAGGTGTGTTGCTTGGGCAGATGGAGAGGTGTGTTGCTTGGGCAGACGGAGAGGTGTGGTGCTTGGGCAGAGGGAGAGGTGTGTTGCTTGGGCAGATGGAGAGGTGTGTTGCTTGGGCAGATGGAGAGGTGTGTTGCTTGGGCAGAGGGAGAGGTGTGGTGCTTGGGCAGAGGGAGAAGTGTGTTGCTTGGGCAGATGGAGAGGTGTGTTGCTTCGGCAGAGGGAAGAGGTGTGTTGCTTGGGCAGACGGAGAGGTGTCTTGCTTGGGCTGAGTGAGCTGTGTTGCTTGGGCAGAGGGAGAGGTATGTTGCTTGGGCAGAGGGAGAGAAGTCTTGCTTGGGCAGAGGAAAAGGTGTGTTGCTTGGGAAGAGGGAGAGGTGTGTTGCTTGGGCAGAGGGAGAGGTGTGTTGCTTGGGCAGATGGAGAGATGTGTTGCTTGGGCAGAGGGAAGAGGTGTGTTGCTTGGGCAGATGGAGAGATGTGTTGCTTGGGCAGAGGGAAGAGGTGTGTTGCTTGGGAAGACGGAGAGGTGTGTTGCTTGGGAAGACGGAGAGGTGTGTTGCTTGGGCAGAGGGAGAGGTGTATTGCTTGGGCAGAGGGAAGAGGTGTGTTGCTTGGGCAGAGGGAGAGGTGTGTTGTTTGGGCAGATGGAGCGGTGTGTTGCTTTGGCAGAGCGAGCTGTGCTGCTTGGGCAGAGGGAGAGGTATGTTGCTTGGGCAGAGGGAGAGGTACGTTGCTTGGGCAGAGGGAGAGGAGTGTTGCTTGGGAAGAGGGAGAGTTGTGTTGCTTTGGCAGAGGGAAGAGGTGTGTTGCTTGGGCAGAGGGAGAGGTGTGTTGCTTGGGCAGAGGGAGAGGTGTGTTGCTTGGGCAGAGGGTGAAGTGTGTTGCTTGGTCAGATGGAGAGGCGTGTTGCTTGGGCAGAGGGAAGAGGTGTGTTGCTTGGGCAGACGGAGAGGTGTGTTGCTTAGGCAGAGGTATGTTGCTTGGGCAGAGGGAGAGGAGTGTTGCTTGGGCAGAGGGAGAGATGTGTTGCGTGGGCAAAGGAGAGGTGTGCTGCTCAGGTAGAGGGAGAGGTGTGTTGCTTGGGCAGATGGAATAGTGTGTTGCTTCAGCAGAGGGAAGAGGTGTGTTGCTTAGGCAGACTGAGAGGTGTGTTGCTTGGGCAGAGGGAGAAGAGTGATGCTTGGTCAGATGGAGCAGTGTGTTGCTTGGGCAGAGGGAAGAGGTGTGTTGCTTGGGCAGAGTGAGCTGTGTTGCTTGGGCAGAGGGAGAGGAGTGTTGCTTGGGAAGAGGAGAGGCGTGTTGCTTGGGCAGATGGAGAGGTGTGTTGCTTGGGCAGAGGGAGAAGTGTGTTGCTTGGGCAGAGTGAGAAGTGTGTTGCTTGGTCAGATGGAAGAGGTGTGTTGCTTCGGCAGAGGGAAGAGGTGTGTTGCTTCGGCAGAGGGAAGAGGTGTGTTGCTTGGGCAGAGGTGTGTTGCTTGGGCAGAGGGAGAGGAGTGTTGCTTGGGCAGAGGGAGAGATGTGTTGCGTGGGCAAAGGGAGAGGTGTGCTGCTCAGGTAGAGGGAGAGGTGTGTTGCTTGGGCAGATGGAATAGTGTGTTGCTTCAGCAGAGGGAAGAGGTGTGTTGCTTAGGCAGACTGAGAGGTGTGTTGCTTGGGCAGAGGGAGAAGAGTGATGCTTGGTCAGATGGAGCAGTGTGTTGCTTGGGCAGAGGGAAGAGGTGTGTTGCTTGGGCAGAGTGAACTGTGTTGCTTGGGCAGAGGGAGAGGAGTGTTGCTTGGGAAGAGGGAGAGGCGTGTTGCTTGGGCAGATGGAGAGGTGTGTTGCTTGGGCAGAGGGAGAAGTGTGTTGCTTGGGCAGAGTGAGAAGTGTGTTGCTTGGTCAGATGGAAGAGGTGTGTTGCTTCGGCAGAGGGAAGAGGTGTGTTGCTTCGGCAGAGGGAAGAGGTGTGTTGCTTGGGCAGAGGTGTGTTGCTTGGGCAGAGGTGTGTTGCTTGGGCAGAGGTGTGTTGCTTGGGCAGAGGTGTGTTGCTTGGGCAGAGGTGTGTTGCTTGGGCAGAGGTGTGTTGCTTGGGCAGAGGTGTGTTGCTTGGGCAGAGGTGTGTTGCTTGGGCAGAGGTGTGTTGCTTGGGCAGAGGTGTGTTGCTTGGGCAGAGGTGTGTTGCTTGGGCAGAGGGAGAGGTGTGGTGCTTGGGCAAAGGGAGAGGTGTGTTGCTTGGGCAAAGGGAGAGGTGTGTTGCTTGGGCAAAGGGAGAGGTGTGTTGCTTGGGCAGAGGGAGAGGTGTGTTGCTTGGGCAGAGGGAGAGGTGTGTTGCTTGGGCAGATGGAGCGGTGTGTTGCTTGGGCAGAGCGAGCTGTGTTGCTTGGGCAGAGGGAGAGGTATGTCGCTTGGGCAGAGGAGTGTTGCTTGGGCACAGGGAGAGGTGTGTTGCTTGGGAAGAGGGAGACCTGTGTTTCTTGGGCAGAGGGAGAGGTACGATGCTTGGGCAGAGGGAGAGGAGTCTTGCTTGGGCAGAGGGATAGGTGTGTTTCTTGGGAAGAGGGAGAGGTGTGTTACTTGGGCAGAGGGAGAGGTGTATTGCTTGGGCAGAGGGAGAGTTGTGTTGCTTTGGCAGAGAGAAGAGGTGTGTTGCTTGGGCAGACAGAGGTGTGTTGCTTGGGCAGAGGGAGAGGTGTGTTGCTTGGTCAGATGGAGAGGCGTGTTGCTTCGGCAGAGGGAAGAGGTGTGTTGCTTGGGCAGACGGAGAGGTGTGTTGCTTGGGCAGACGGAGAGGTATGTTGCTTGGGCAGACGGAGAGGTGTGTTGCTTGGGCAGAGGTGTGTTGCTTGGGCAGAGGGATGTTGCTTTGGCAGAGGTATGTTGCTTGGGCAGAGGGAGAGGTGTGTTGCTTGGGCAGAGAGAAGAGGTGTGTTGCTTGGGCAGAGAGAAGAGGTGTGTTGCTTGGGCAGATGGAGTGGTGTGTTGCTTGGGCAGATGGAGTGGTGTGTTGCTTGGGCAGACTGAGTGTTGTGTTGCTTGGGCAGAGGGAGAAGTGTGTTGCTTGGTCAGATGGAGAGGTGTGTTGCTTGGTCAGATGGAGAGGCGTGTTGCTTTGGCAGAGGGAAGAGGTGTGTTGCTTGGGCAGATGGAGAGGTGTGTTGCTTGGGCAGAGATTGTTGCTTGGGCAGAGGGATGTTGCTTTGGCAGAGGGATGTTGCTTGGGCAGAGGGATGTTGCTTGGGCAGAGGGAGAGGAGTGTTGCTTGGGCAGAGGGAGAGGTGTGTTGCTTGGGAAGAGGGAGAGGTGTGTTGCCTGGGCAGAGGGAGAGGTGTGTTGCTTGGGCAGAGGGAGAGGTGTGTTGCCTGGGCAGAGGGAGAGGTGTGTTGCTTGGGCAGATGGAGAGGTGTGTTGCTTGGGCAGATGGAGAGGTATGTTGCTTTGGCAGAGGGAAGAGGTGTGTTGCTTGGGCAGACTGAGAGGTGTTACTTGGGCAGAGGGAGAGGTGTGTTGCTTGGGCAGAGGGAGAAGTGTGTTGCTTGGTCAGATGGAGAGGCGTGTTGCTTTGGCAGAGGGAAGAGGTGTGTTGCTTGGGCAGACTGAGAGGTGTGTTGCTTGGGCAGAGGGAGAGGTGTGTTGCTTGGGCAGAGGGAGAAGTGTGTTGCTTGGTCAGATGGAGAGGTGTGTTGCTTGGTCAGATGGAGAGGCGTGTTGCTTTGACAGAGGGAAGAGGTGTGTTGCTTGGGCAGACTGAGAGGTGTGTTGCTTGGGCAGAGGGAGAGCTGTGTTGCTTGGGCAGAGGGAGAAGTGTGTTGCTTGGTCAGATGGAGAGGTGTGTTGCTTCAGCAGAGGGAAGAGGTGTGTTGCTTGGGCGGACAGAGAGGTGTGTTGCTTCGGCAGACAGAGAGGTGTGTTGCTTGGGCACAGACCATACTCCACGTGATTCCCGAAGGCTGCTGGGACCACCTAGACCTTTGCTACAGGCTAACACTGGACAGTGGTTCCATCATATTAGAATTGTGGTGCCTTACTTTGTACGTATCAATGTTTCCTTGCTCCTGTAAGGGCCCTCCAGCAACATACAGCACCATTTGAACCTTTAGTAAGTGGTACTTGTGCTTGGGGCCATATCTCAGACATGCAGCAGTGCTAGGACCTTCTGGTTTTGGTGTTGTGCATCAGTATAACCGTTTGTCTGTCCTATTATTTATAAAAGGTCTTGGACAGTCAGTTTATTAACTGGACTCTGAGAAAATCTGACTTCCAGATGCAAGTCACCTCCTCGAGCAAGCTGTGAAACCCAGCCCCTGCTACCCTATGAGAGTCAAGCGCTAAAAGGGAGTAACTTGGTTATATGCCTGAAGCTCTGTCCTACATGTGGCTGGCCAAGGACTCCAAGGAAAGGCCTCACACCTTCTGAGGCAGAGCACCAGCGACGATACGATATTCCAGAGCAACTCAGCATGTGTAAAAATAAAACAGTTCAAGAGATAATGTAAAACCCAAAAGAGAAGAAAAAGAAAAAAGACACAGTGAATGTAAGAAAGCAGGGCTTTTTGCAGATGTCCCCCCCCCCACTTTTTGCCCCCAATTACTACTAATGCTACTAGATACTGGTTTCGACTCGGACAGTGAACTGAAAACTGCTAACCAGGCCCCAGTGCCAGTGATCTCTCCCTAAAACTGATATGTGCAAACTGTTAACCCCCAATTGGCAAAGGACTTTAATCCCCTTATAAGTCCCTAGTATATGGTACCAGTGGTACCCAGGGCATGGGTGTTAAAGGGATCACCAGGGTCTGAAGCTCTGTTTGTGCCACCCTGAGTGACACTAGGAAACTACTGACAGCAGTCCTGCCATTGCAGGCTGCAGGAACAGTGCAAACTGCTCAAACTCAACTTTGTACTCACCATGTGTGACACGGTCATTGCACTATTTTTAATATATGACAGTCACTACAAAGCAGGCCTCAGAAACCAAGAAGGCAGGGTGCATTATATTGAAGGTGTGGACATGTAAGTGCAAGCTTATATGTCCCTATAGTAACCTTAACCATTAAAGGACACTTTAAGTGTTCGACGGACCATAGGATAACATGGGCTGTATCCCGGGCAAACCCGAGGTCGCCAGCTCCATTAAGGTACCACCGAAAATATGTCATGTTTTGTATCAAACAACACACCTTCTCATCTCTGACATGAATCTTGTGTCCAGGGTGATGAGGCACGTACCGAGGTGGCAACCTTAAAGGTTGCCCACCTGGTTGCCCAGCCTTTCCTGTGTTCTGGCTGACAGCCCGCACTTGCTGCTGCCAAGAGAGGAATCTGACACCCTGCCAGGAGATGTGAACTTTCCCAGGAGTCAGAAACAATGGCCTGGACGGGAAGGAGGCCACATCTTCCTCCCTGACAGGCTGGCTAGTGAAGTGGCACATCAAGGCGTTGAGCTTCAAAGGCGCCACCGCCTGTGATATGAAACCAAGCTGCCTCCAAAAGGAGGCAACAGCTCTCCCCCAAGTACATTTGCAACCGGGCAGGTAGGAAAATTAGGTATTCAGGAGGTGTACACACCCAGAAGACTAGCCACACCTCTAGGGTGGGCTACCCGGTCTGTACAGCTAAAGAAGACTACTGCCATTTTTAAAGGTGGTGGAAATAGTGGGTTCTTGGTAGACAAGTTGCCACACACCCCCGGATGTAGTCACCTCAGGGGTAGATTAGCCACTGGGGATAGAAGCCCATTAGCGACTTACACCCACACCCCTAAAGCACCTAAATCTTGGATTTAAGGGCTACCCCTGGCACCAGAACCTCAGTTCTTGTTCAACTTGCATCAAAGAGGAAAAAGAAAAAACCAGAGTTGACGATAACAGGAGCGATACTCTGCACCTGTGGCAACACTCCTGGAACTGCATGACCGCTGTTCATCCACAGTATTGAATTGCTGTGACTTATGTTTTCTCCTAAAATCCATATCTCCTGTTATATGTCTCTGATAATGTTTACTTTGGTGTCTAAATTAATATAAAAATCTGCTTTACTTTTTATAAATTGGTGTCAAATTTCTTTTGAGTCGTGTCAATTACTTACTGTCCATGTTGTTACTCTGAAAAGCTCAACATGTTCCTCTAGTAAAGCCTGACTGCTCTGTGCCACTCACCAGGACTGAGCTAAGGATTTATTAGTGTGAATCCAAGGACCATCTTTGGGGTATTATGAGAGTATTGCATGGTGAAGCCTAACTAGCATCACCACATAATACTCCAATTTCCTACAGTGAAGAACAAGAGGAGGAAAGGAGGAATGGACAATAAATGAGAGTGTTCAGAGGAAGAGAGGAGCGCAGATCTGCAGACACATCTACATGCAATTGCTATTGAAAGGTATTTTTCATATAAAAACCTTCTTGAAAAGTTTTTTAAAATCTCAAGGTCAGAGTCCGGTAGAGAGTTGCGTAATAACTGGGACACATTGGAGACATGCAGTAAAATGTTGAAGGTCAGTTGCACATGTGCATTCAGCCCGCTCTGCCCAAAACATCAATACATTTCTCGTTTCGTCTCGTGGTTAGTCCTGAGAGAAGGACATTCCAGCACACACAGCCTCCTCATGACAGCTCCCTCCCTTTCTACACTAACCCTTGGAGCACATAGGGGGCTCTTCTCTTCCTATGCCTTGGGGTTTGCGACCCCTCACACATTCATGGATATCAAATGGAATCCTGGAGAAGTCCTCTTGAAGATGGTCTAGTCCACAACTCCTCTGAAGCCACCAGGACCGGAGACGAGCACTAACCCTAAACCCTCTTTACTGCAAATGGTGGCAGCCAACAGAGGCGAAACTTTCCCAGACTGTGGACCCCAACATCCTGGAGCGCAAGTAACAACTGATATGATAGGCACGTCAGGTGGCACCTCCTGGATCCCGGATCACACCGTTGCAGGAAGTCCTCTTTCTCCTGGCTCACACCGTCGCAGAAAGTCCTTTTTCTCCCAGCTCACATTGTCGCAGGAGGTCCTCTTTCTCCCGGCTCACCCTGTCACAGGAGGTCCTCTTTCTTCCGGCTCACACTGTCACAGGAGGTCCTCTTTTTCTTGCTCACAGCGTCGCAGGAGGTCCTCTTTCTCCCGGCTCACTCCATCGCAGGAGGTCATCTTTCTCCCAGTTCAATCCGTCACAGGAGGTCCTCTTTTTCTTGCTCACAGCGTCGCAGGAGGTCCTCTTTCTCCTGGCTGACACCATCGCAGGAGGTCCTCTTTTTCTTGCTCACAGCGTCGCAGGAGGTCCTCTTTCTCCCGGCTGACACCATCGCAGGAGGTCCTCTTTCTGCCGGCTCACACTGTCACAGGAGGTCCTCTTTCTCCCGGCTCACACCGTCACAGGAGGTCCTCTTTCTGCCGGCTCACACTGTCGCAGGAGGTCCTCTTTCTCCCGGCTCACACCGTCGCAGGAGGTCCTCTTTCTCCTGGCTCACACCGTCGCAGGAGGTCCTCTTTCTTGCGGCTCACACCGTCGCAGAAGGTCCTCTTTATCCCATCTCACACCGTCACAGAAGGTCCTCTTTCTCCCAGCTCACACCGTCCCAGAAGGTTCTCTTTCGCCCGGCGCACAGCATCGCAAAAGGTAGTCATTCTCCTGGCTCACACCATCGCAGAAGGTCCTCTTTCTCCCGGCTCACACCATCGCAGAAGGTCCTCTTTCTCGGCTCACACCATCGCAGAAGGTCCTCTGTCTCCCCGCTCACACCATCACAGAAGGTCCTCTGTCTCCCAGCTCACACCATCGCAAATGGTCCTCTTCCTCCCGGCTCACACCATGGCAGAAGGTCCTCTTTCTCCTGGCTCACACCACCGTAAAAGGTCCTCTTTCTCCTGGCTCACACCATTGCAGAATGTCCTCTTTCTCACACCATCGCAGAAGTTCCTCTTTCTACCAGCTCACACCATCGCAGAAGTTCCTCTTTCTACCAGCTCACTCCATCGCAGAAGGTGCACTTTCTCCCGGCTCACACCATTGCAGAATGTCCTCTTTCTCCCAGCTCACACCACTGTAAAAGGTCCCCTTTCTCCCGGCTCACATCTTTGCTGAAGGTCCTCTTTATCCCGGCTCACACCATCGCAGAAGGTCCTCTTTCTCCTGGCTCACACCATTGCAGAATGTCCTCTCTCTCACACCATCGCAGAAGTTCCTCTTTCGACCAGCTCACTCCATCGCAGAAGGTGCGCTTTCTCCCGGCTCACACCATTGCAGAATGTCCTCTTTCTCCCAGGTCACACCACTGTAAAAGGTCCCCTTTCTCCCGGCTCACATCTTTGCTGAAGGTCCTCTTTATCCCGGCTCACACCATCGCAGATGGTTCTCTTTCTCGCAGCTCACACCATCGCAGATGGTTCTCTTTCTCGCAGCTCACACCATCGCAGATGGTTCTCTTTCTACCAGCTCACACCATCGCAGAAGGTGCTCTTTCTTCACTGCAGGTTAAAGAGCTAAGGATCTTACACCATAGACCACTAGTGTTAATGCTCCAAAATGCACAATATACTGGAAGGCTTTCATTGACCTCTGCTAGTGGTTAGCAGTCTATGTCACATTCTAGTCCACCATTTTCTTCCTCACAGCACCACTGCAGGCACCGACCAACCATATGCATATCAGCCAAGAGTAATGACCAATGGGTCCCAATAATGCAAACATTCCAACCCTTGTTTCCTTCTCTGGGAGATGCATTAAATGTATTGGGTATGCCCAGACATGCTTTCTAACCTTTCAGCAGAACTGAAGGTGCATGTCATTGATGAGTCCCAGCGAGGCTGACACTGGTCTGGGGCTGCTTATCTTCCTGTTCAGAAGGGGCCTGGGCTGGCACTTTGGGCCAGGCCAAGACCTCAGTTCATACGGTTGGTTCCTGTCTTTGGTGGCACACAGAGCAAACACGATGGACTGGAACGAGCCCCTGAAGGAGTACCAGTGGCAGACACAAAATCAAACATTCTACACATCACTTGTTTGTCGTTCTCCGTGGTTTTACTGCTGTGATGGTGTTTCTTTGGGCTTGCATTGTTGGTTAATATCGAAGGTGATCCAACATGGTTTGCCAAGCCCATCGCTTGCAATACCCTTCCACACACCCTCCTCTTCCCATGTCTACAGGATCTGCCCTGATCTCAGACCCATCAATAGGACTTCATGTTTCTAGTGTGGGTTTTAGTATGTGACAACATAAGGATGATGGAGGTGACAGTGCCTTGATTTGCTCCAGTTAAACCAACTGGAGTAACATGAGAGTGATTAGTGAGAGAAAAGCCAGGCCTAGGATCATTGTCATGCTGATCTGGAGAGCAGGGGCGGCCCTACTCTGGATGGGCATGGGGATGTAACCTTCTAGATCAGCTGATCTGGAGAGCCGGGGCGGCCCTACTCTGGATGGGCATGGGGATGTAACCTTTTAGATCAGCTGATCTGGAGAGCCGGGGCGGCCCTACTCTGGATGGGGATGTAACCTTCTAGATCAGCTGATCTGGAGAGCCGGGGCGGCCCTACTCTGGATGGGCATGGGGATGTAACCTTCTAGATCAGCTGATCTGGAGAGCCGGGGCGGCCCTACTCTGGATGGGCATGGAGATGTAACCTTCTAGATCAGCTGATCTGGGGAGCAGGGGCGGCCCTACTCTGGACTGCCCTGGATTGAGCAGTGGGCGGATACCAATTGCAGACTATGCGGATGGCCACAAGAATCATTAGTTCATATAGTATGTGTGTGTCCTAAATTGATTACCATTCGGCGCATTTTTTTAAAACCCCTATTTTTGCAGATTGGTGTTAGATTTATTTATTTTGTGTTTTATAGAGCGCGAACTTGACCCATTAGGGTATCAGAGCGCTTTACAGGATTAACAAGTTGTATACAAAAGACTTAAGAGGGGGGGTGGAAACATTTGGGATAAAAACAGGTACATACATTTTACAAGAGCGAGAGGTCCAAGAGCCTAAGGGTGGGAAGCCCGGAGGTGCCGGGATGATAGCATCCGGTTAATCCAAGGTGTGGCAGTAATAGGATATAAAACAAAGTCCCTGAGGTAAATGCAATGCAAGAATTAGGAGAGGAATTTGCCCATTAGGAAGGTTTTGGCCTCCTTTTTAAAGCGTGCCAGAGACGGAATTCTTCTAATGGCGGGCGGGAGTGAGTTCCATATTCTTGGTGCGGCCCCAGAGAAAGCCCGATTGTACCTTTTTTTCTTTCGCAAGCGCGGAGGCTGGAGCAAGAGGTCTCTGGCGGACTGGGAGTTTCTGGCTCCTCCGGATACCACGAGTTTCAGGGCGAGAAATGCAGGGGATTTAGTGTATAGGGCCTTGTGAGTGATACAAGCCAGTTTAAGTTGGATTCTGGCCTCAAGAGGGAGCCAGTTCAGAGCTTTCAGGTGTGGTGAGATGTGGTCGAATTTCTTTGAACCTGTTAGGAGTCTGGCGGCAGCGTTGAGGCAGGCTTTTAAGGGGGCCAGGGAGATCTTCGGTAGACCCGAGAGGGTAGAGCATCCATATTCGAGTCTGGAGATGAATAGTGCCTGGACTGCCATTTTTAGGTCGGGAGTGTCGAGGAAAGGTTTCAGTTTTCTTAGATAGCTCAGGTGAAATCTGGCGGTTTTGGCCATCGAGTTGATGTGGTCACGCATATTCAAGCTGCAGTCTAGGGTTATTCCAAGGGATTTGGCAGAGTCCACTATGGTCGGTGGGCAGTTTAAAGCTGTGATCGCCTTAGTCCATTCCTGAATGTCAGGGTTGGTTTTGGGTGGGGAGATTAGAAGAAATTCTGGGTTTTTTCCGTTAAGTTTGAGCTGGTTGGAGGTGAGCCATTGGACAGTCAGCTTCAAGGCCTCATTCAGGGAAAGAATCTCCTCAGGAGAAGAGATTTTGATGTAGATCTGGGTGTCGTCGGCATACATGTGGTAGGAGATATTGGCGGTGCGTAGTACTTCTGCTAGCGGTTCGAGGTAAAGATTGAAGAGGGTAGGGGACAGGGTTGATCCTTGGGGGACTCCGACCGTGATCGGAGAGGGAGCGGACAAGTTACCGTTGATTAGGAATCTCTGAGAGCGGTTCTGGAGGAAGGACCTAAATCATTCGAGAACGGGGCCATCCAGTCCCATCCTGAGTTTAAGGCGTTCGAGGAGTTTTTCGTGGTTGACCGTGTCGAAGGCCGAGGATAGATCTAAGAGGATTAGGAGACAGGTTTTGCCTTGGTCAAGGGCTTGGAGGGCATCATCCACGATGTGGAGAATGGTGGTTTCAGTGCTGTGCCCAGGCCTGAACCCGGATCAGCAGGCCAGACACTTATTAGGTCCTTATCTGGTGAGTCGATTCCGCTGTTATGCCAGCTGATAAATTTTTTACATGCGGACGAAAAATGTTTGATATCGCCAGCTTGAAATGTATTAAATTTGTATCACTTGAATTTAAGAGATCCTTTGCACAGTTTGATACCTAGTAGAACAAAGTGTATATGCTATTAGGGCACTAATTAAGCAGTGAACTTACTGAAACTATCTAGGGACAGATATAATTGATGCACTTTGTTACTGTCCTTGAACTATGGCATTATTAATTATGGCACTTTGGCACTTTAACTCGCAATATGTGCAATATCTTGTTAAAGTAATTATTGACGTTTTTAAAAAAAAACAACGTTTCTTCAATGCAATTACTATTTATTGCATGATCCGGTCCATGGTTGATTTTATTACATATTTATGAATTTATTGGAACATTTGTAAATAATATTTGCAGTACAAAGTTTTCTGTTTTTATATATTATGTGATTGTGAAGATGTTTTGATTGCAATGATTTTTATTAATCACGCAATAAAGAATTTACTTACTTACTCTGGACTGCACTGGGATGTAACATTCTAGATCAGCTGATTGTTGTATGCGTGATCCACAGACTGCATCCCAAATGTTTTGCTTTGATCCATGCTAGGGTTCATTTTAATATGTGATCTTGGGGGATCACCTGGCCATGGGTTTTTATACTGCAGCCTACAAGACGGCGCGGGGGTTGGGGTGCAGTCACTCATGCCCATGGGGCACGCAAGAGCTTCACGCTTCAGATGCAGTTTGAAACAGTGTAGGTGACTGTGTGGGAGTCAGACATAACCACTACTCACATATCCACCTGAGCACCTCTCACTCACCTGGTGAAGGAGCACAGCTGCTTTGTGACTCCGAGTCCTGGCGCTCCGCAGAGAAGAGGTCTTGCTTCTCTTTCGGTCTTAAAGCAAAGATAGATGAGGCAATCACAGGGCCTGCGATGAAAAGGAAAAACATGTGAATTATCCATTCTGAGCCCACTGTGCACTCACCAGCGACCTCAGAGAGGGGGCTACATCACTGTGCACTCACTAAAGACTTTAGAGAGGGGGCTACATCACTGTGTACTCACCAGAGGCCTCAGAGAGGGGGCTACATCACTGTGCACTCATTAGAGGCCTCAGAGAGGGGGCTACATCCCTGTGTACTCACCAGAGGCATCAGAGAAGGGGCTACATTGCTGTTCGCTCACCAGAGGCCTCAGAGAGGGGGCTACATCACTGTGCACTAATTAGAAGCCTCAGAGAGGGGGCTACATCCCTGTGTACTCACCAGAGGCCTCAGAGAGGGGGCTACATCACTGTGCACTCAGAGGCCTCAGAGAGGGGGCTACATCCCTGTGTACTCACCAGAGGCCTCAGAGAGGGGGCTACATCACTGTTCGCTCACCAGAAGCCCCAGAGAGGGGGCTACATCCCTGTGTACTCACCAGAGGCCTCAGAGAGGGGGCTACATCACTGTGCGCTCACCAGAAGCCCCAGAGAGGGGGATACATCACTGAGCACTCACCAGAGGCCTCAGAGAGAGGGATACATCACTGTGCACTCACCAGAGGCCTCAGAGAGGGGGATACATCACTGAGCACTCACCAGAGGCCTCAGAGAGAGGGATACATCACTGTGCACTCACCAGAGGCCTCAGAGAGGGGGATACATCACTGTGCACTCACCAGAGGCCCCAGAGAGGGGGAAACATCACTGTGCACTCACTAAAGCCCTTAGAGAGGGGTTTACATCACTGTGCACTCACCAGAGGCCTCAGAGAGGGGGATACATCACTGCACTCACCAGAGGCCTCAGAGAGGGGGATACATCACTGTGCACTCACCAGAGGCCTCAGAGATGGGGGTACATCACTGTGCACTCACCAGAGGCCTCAGAGATGGGGGTACATCACTGTGCACTCACCAGAGGCCTCAGAGACGGGGGTACATCACTGTGCACTCACAAGAGGCCTCAGAGAGGGGGGTACATCACTATGCACTCACCAGAGGCCTCAGAGAGGGGGATACATCACTGTGCACTCACCAGAGGCCCCAGAGAGGGGGATACATCACTGTGCCCTCACCAGAGGCCTCATAGAGGGGAATACATCACTGTGCACTCACTAAAGCCCTTAGAGAGGGGGTTACATCACTGTGCACTCACCAGAGGCCTCAGAGAGGGGGATACATCACTGTGCACTCACCAGAGGCCTCAGAGAGGGGGATACATCACTGTGCACTCACCAGAGGCCTCAGAGAGGGGATACATCACTGTGCACTCACTAAAGCCCTTAGAGAGGGGGTTACATCACTGTGCACTCACCAGAGGCCTCAGAGAGGGGGATACATCACTGTGCACTCACCAGAGGCCCCAGAGAGGGGGTTACATCACTGTGCACTCACCAGAGGCCTCAGAGAGGGGGATACATCACTGTGCACTCACCAGAAGCCCCAGAGAGGGGGATACATCACTGTGCACTCATCAGAGACCTCAGAGAGTGGGGCTATATCACTAATCTCACTAAAGCCCTCAGAGAGGGGGTTACATCACTGTTCTGACTAGAGGAGTCAGAGAGGGGGCTACATCCCTGTGGTCTCACTAGAGGCCTGAGAGAGGGGTTTCCATCACTGTGCACTCACAAGAGGCCTCAGAGAGGGGGGTACATCACTATGCACTCACCAGAGTCCCCAGAGAGGTGGATACATCACTGTGCACTCACCATAGGCCTCAGAGAGGGGGATACATCACTGTGCACTCACCAGAGGCCTCAGAGAGGGGGATACATCACTGTGCACTCACTAAAGCCCTTAGAGAGGGGGTTACATCACTGTGCACTCACCAGAGGCCACAAAGAGGGGATAGATACATCAGTGTGCACTCCCCAGCGGCCCCAGAGAGGGGGATAAATCACTGTGCACTCACCAGAGGCCTCAGAGAGGGGAATACATCACTGTGCACTCGACATAGACCTCAGAGGGGGCTACATCACTGTGAACCCACTAGAGGCCTGAGAGAGGGGTTTCCATCACTGTGCACTCACAAGAGGCCTCAGAGAGGGGGGTACATCACTATGCACTCACCAGAGGCCCCAGAGAGGGGGATACATCACTGTGCACTCACAAGAGGCCTCAGAGAGGGGGGTACATCACTGTGCACTCACCAGTGGCCTCAGAGAGGGGGATACATCACTGTGCACTCACCAGAGTCCTCAGAGAGGGGGATACATCACTGTGCACTCACTAAAGCCCTTAGAGAGGGGGTTACATCACTGTGCACTCACCAGAGGCCTCAGAGAGGGGGATACATCACTGTGCACTCACCAGAGTCCCCAGAGAGGGGATACATCACTGTGCACTCACCAGAGGCCTCAGAGAGGGGAATACATCACTGTGCACTCACTAAAGCCCTTAGAGAGGGGGTTACATCACTGTGCACTCACCAGAGGCCACAAAGAGGGGATAGATACATCAGTGTGCACTCCCCAGCGGCCCCAGAGAGGGGGATACATCACTGTGCACTCACCAGAGGCCTCAGAGAGGGGAATACATCACTGTGCACTCGACAGAGACCTCAGAGGGGGGGCTACATCACTGTGAACCCACTAAAGACCTTAGAGAGGGTCTCCCCACGTACTGCAGCCTTAAATATATCCCAAACTATGCAGTCAGAGGCAGTATTCCTATTGATATTTAAAAATTCGATTGCCCACTTCCTCATATGATCCCGATAGGCCTGATCAAACAATAGTTTTCTTTCGAATGTCCATGTCCTGGGAGTTCTAACCTGGCAGACCCAGGGACACTCCACTACCAATGGATTATGATCAGATAAAATCCTTGGGGACACTGTGATAGAAACCAGCTCTGCCACCAGATCTGACATAAGAAAATAATCCAGCCGAACCATTTTATTATGGGGGCAGAATAATATGTATACCCATCTTTATCTTTATTATGCCTATACCAGACATCCATTAATGCATGTTCTTGAACTAAAGTCTGAAGAGCTTTAAAGACCCTGGGTTTCCTACCAAAATATTTTTGAGCACTTGTCAGATTAAAATTGCCAGCCAAATTAATATTTAAGTCCCCACAGACCAGCATTGGATGTGTCCAAGCTGCTAATTCTACATTTAAGCATTTTTATCACTTCTGGATCATCTGCATTTGAGGCATATATAGTACATATAGATAATAACCTGCCTTCAACCAGTATTTCAGCTATAGCCCATCTGCCTGAGCTATCCTCTCGGGCCTTTCTACAAAACCCAATGCCTCGCCTCAGCAAGATAGCGACACCTCTAATCATAGATGACTGTCGAGAGCAGGCAATTAAGTCATATCCAGGGACTTTCAGACACTCCCTCTTACCCCAAGGTATGTGCGTCTCTTGCAGCCACAAAACATCCAGTTGCATAGTTTGGACTATTTTGAAAAACAAAGCCCGTTTTTTGGGATCATTAGGCCACAAATATTCCAGGAATTTATCCGCAATTTACCCTGGCCCATTTATACATGAAAAAAAAAAAACCTTATTCTCCACTGCAAACCATTACCCTTTTTAATCATAAATACTGAGATACCATAACCACTACAAATAACATTACCATGACTATAGCATAAGTCCAGCACCTTAGTGACCCCCCTTCACCCCACCTCCACCCTTAACCCCTAAAACCCCTACCCCAACCCCCCCACCCCTACACCCCTCTTGTAAGGCAACAGGACCGAGGTCCTTGTGATGAAAGGAGCTGGCTTCCCCACTCTCCCCTAGACCCTTCCCCCATTGTTACCAACACCCGAGAATTAAACCGATTGGGATCCTACCCAAAAAAATCCCTTTTTTTTTTTTTACTACTAGAACAAAATACCAATCGGTTCAACCCCGCTTTTCCCGCCTCCAAGCCCCTGACATGGCAGAAAAGAAAACGAAGACCAGCAGAGTTTAACTACATACCATCCAAAAACTCCTTTGCCTGAACTTCCATAAAAAAAAATGTAGTCTGGCCCTGGTGAATTATTTTCAATTTTGAGGGATAAAGTAGAAAGGCTTGAGATCCCTTCGCTTGAAACGGGGCTATTAGCTGGCGGAGCTGCCACCTCCGCTCAACTGTTGCCGGACAAAAATCTGGCCTAACGAAGAATTCACAATCCTTCCCCACCCTCTTCCTGTCTGGCCTAGCTAGGTCATAGATCTTCTCCCTAGCCAGAAAGTTGTTCAAACAAATTAAAACTGCCCGAGGCTTATCACCAGCCTGCCCAGACCTCTGTCTCTGCTTAAAAGGGAAACTATGCGCACGTTGCACTTCCAATTGCCAGTCCCACTGCTTAACATCTGGAAAAGCTTCAGAAAAGAGTTCCACTATGAACTGTCTGATGTCCGACCCTTCTCTACCTTCTGGAACCCCCAGAATCCTCAGATTGTTCCTCCTAGCCCTATTTTCAAGATCAGTCAGTTTCCAGAGCATGTCATCCCTTTGTGTTTTAATCAAATCCGTAAGACCCTTCTGAGTAGCCAAATCATCCTCCAACGTAGAAATCCTTTCCTCAGCTTCGACAATTCTAGCAGCAATGTCAGAGCAAGTCTTAGCGACTCTTCGGATAGAGTTTTGCATCCTACGGCATGCACCCTGCGTACGAACACTCTCCTGACGCGTTTCCTCACGATGCGCCATAATAGTCTGATAGATGATTGAGAGTGTCATCTCTCCAGGAGGAGCCTGGGGGGGTCAGTCACGCTGCCTCCAGCCAAAACTATAGCACTCCCCACAGAGCCAGATTGTGTAGAAAAAGAGTAATCCCAAACCATTGAGGCTGACGACCCTGGGTCTTTGCTTAACAGAGAAGCCCCTTGACCTTTCAATTTTATTGCTTTTCGGACTGTATGAGGACCTCGCGAGGCTTCGCCCCTTAGTACTTCATTAGATCGCCAATCGCCAGAATCACTGTCATCAACTGACCACTCTCTGTCTAGGTCATCGCCCTCTGACGAACCAGTGTGATCAGATAATGAATAGAATTTATCTCCCCCTTCAGGTTCCTTTACATTTTAATTTTTTACAGCAGTTACGTCATTAGAGCCCACCTCTTGCAACACTGGGCTTGCCGCCACACCACTTTGGGGAGAGACTCCGGGAGTATATTGAGCAGAAATATCAGAAATAGCAGTGCTTTCAACATGTGGGACTACAGCTCCCATAATTCCATTCCCCGGAAGCGACGGCGTTGACTGGAGTTCCTCATTCACTCCGCCTCGATCTACAGGGAGCTCCCCACTACCATCAAGCAACAACCTGGCATTTGTGATATCGGCCCCGGTACAACCCCGAGACCTCAGCTCAGTCTGAATCAGATTGCCGTCCTCCGTTGCAACAGTGAGTGAGGCCATCGACACAAGGTCGGTAGGGGTAGAGGCAGCACCTGTCACCTCCAAGACCGTAGCATTAGTCATTTCAGATGCCGCCAACTGCCCCAGCTTATTGCTTCCTGCATTCACGGGGGTCTTCACCTTCCCAGCTTGTAGTTTGAACAAAGCAGGAAGAGTTTGCTTTCCCTTTCCAGCAGAAACAGATGCCGCCTGATTGCTGCCCGTACCTCCAGCAGCCGTCTCGAGCCCCCCATGGACCGCGTACGTCTCCTTCCCCGAGCCGGCGGCTTTCCCAGGGCTGCCTGCACGCACCATGGGGGCTCGAGTGTTTGCAGTAAGGTTCCTCGCCGACACCTTCGGAGCCATAATCCCTGACGAGCAGCCGGACAGGCGAAGGAGATGACCAAGTTCAGGCAGCCAGGCCTCACTTCCAGAGGTGGAGGTACAGAGGTCAAGCAGCCATGCCTCTGAGGAGGAGGTACCGAGGTCAAGCAGCCAGGCCTCACTTCCGGAGGTGGAGGTACCGAGGTCAATCAGCCAGGCCTCACTTCCGAAGGGGGAGGTACCGAGGTCAAGCAGTCAAGCCTTACGTCCGGAGGGGGAGGAACGGAGGTCAAGCAGCCAGGCCTCACTTCCGGAGCGGGAGGTACCGAGGTCGAGCAGCCAGGCCTCATTTCTGGAGGTGGAGGTACCGAGGTCGAGCAGCCAGGCCTCACTTCCGGAGGCAGAGGTACCGAGGTCAAGCAGCCATGCCTCACTTCCGGAGGTGGAGGTACTGAGGTCGAGCAGCCAGGCCTCACTTCCGGAGGGGGAGGTACCGAGGTCGAGCAGCCAGGCCTCACTTCCGAAGGGGGAGGTACCTAGGTCAAACAGCCATGCCTCACTTCCGAAGTGGGAGGTACCGAGGTCGAGCAGCCAGGCTTCACTTCCGGAGGGGGAGGTTCTGAGGTCGAGCAGCCAGGCCTCACTTCCGAAGTGGGAGGAACCGAGGTCAAGCAGCCTGGCCTCCCTTCCGGAGGTGAAGTTACCGAGGTCAAGCAGCCATGCCTTGGAGGGGGAGGTACCGAGGTCAAGCAGCCAGGCCTCACTTCTGGAGGTGGAGGTACCGAGGTCAAGCAGCCAGGCCTCACTTCCAGAGGTGGAGGTACCGAGGTCGAGCAGCCATGCCTTGGAGGGGGAGGTACCGAGGTCAAGCAGCCATGCCTTGGAGGGGGAGGTACCGAGGTCAAGCAGCCATGCCTTGGAGGGGGAGGTACCGAGGTCAAGCAGCCATGCCTCGGAGGGGGAGGTACTGAGGTCAAGCTGCCATGCATCACTTCCAGAGGTGGAGGTACCGAGGTCAAGCAGCCAGGCCTCACTTCCAGAGGTGGAGGTACAGAGGTCAAGCAGCCATGCCTCCGAGGAGGAGGTACCGAGGTTGAGCAGCAATGCCTCGGAGGGGGAGGTACCAAGGTCAATCGGCCAGGCCTCACTTCCAGAGAGGGAGGTACCGAGGTCAAGCAGCCATGCGTCGGAGGGGGAGGTACCGAGGTCAATCAGCCAGGCCTCACTTCCGGAGGTGGAGGTACCGAGGTCAATCAGCAGGGCCTCGGTGGGGGAGGTACCGAGGTCAAGCAGCCAGGCCTCACTTCCAGAGGTGGAGGTACAGAGGTCAAGCAGCCAGGCCTCACTTCCGGAGGTGGAGGTACCGAGGTCAAGCAGCCAGGCCTCACTTCCGGAGGTGGAGGTACCGAGGTCAATCAGCAAGGCCTCGGAGGGGGAGGTACCGAGGTCAAGCAGCCAGGCCTCACTTCTAGAGGTGGAGGTACCGAGGTCAAGCAGCCAGGCCTCACTTCCAGAGAGGAAGGTACCGAGGTCAACAGCCAGGCCTCACTTCCAGAGAGGGAGGTACCAAGGTCAAGCAGCCATGCCTTGGGGGGAGGTACCGAGGTCAAGCAGCCAGGCCTTGGGGGAGGTACCGAGGTCAAGCAGCCAGGCCTCACTTCCGAAGGGGGCGGTACCGAGGTCAATCAGCCATGCCTCTGAGGAGGAGGTACCGAGGTCAAGCAGCCAGGCCTCACTTCCGGAGAGGAAGGTACCGAGGTCAAGCAGCCATGCCTCGGAGGGGAGGTACCGAGGTCAATCAGCCAGGCCTCACTTCCGGAGGTGGAGGTACCGAGGTCGAGCAGCCAGGCCTCACTTCCGAAGGGGGAGGTACCGAGGTCAAGCAGCCATGCCTCACTTCCGGAGGTGGAGGTACCGAGGTCAAGCAGCCATGCCTCGGAGGTGCAGGTACAGAGGTCAAGCAGCCATGCCTCGGAGGAGAAGGTACAGAGGTCTAGTAGCCAGGCCTCACTTCCAGAGAGGGAGGAACGGAGGTCAAGCAGCCAGGCCTCACTTCCGGAGGTGGAGGTACCGAGGTCAAGCAGCCAGGCCTCACTTCCGGAGGTGGAGGTACCGAGGTCAATCAGCCAGGCCTCACTTCCGAAGGGGGAGGTACCGAGGTCAAGCAGTCAAGCCTTACGTCCGGAGGGGGAGGAACGGAGGTCAAGCAGCCAGGTCTTACGTCCGGAGGGGGAGGAACGGAGGTCAAGCAGCCAGGCCTCACTTCCGGAGGTGGAAGTACCGAGGTCGAGCAGCCAGGCCTCATTTCTGGAGGTGGAGGGACCGAGGTCGAGCAACCAGGCCTCACTTCCGGAGGCGGAGGTACTGAGGTCAAGCAGCCATGCCTCACTTCCGGAGGTGGAGGTACTGAGGTCGAGCAGCCAGGCCTCACTTCCGGAGGGGGAGGTACCGAGGTCGAGCAGCCAGTCCTCACTTCCGAAGGGGGAGGTACCTAGGTCAAACAGCCATGCCTCACTTCCGAAGTGGGAGGTACCGAGGTCGAGCAGCCAGGCTTCACTTCCAGAGGGGGAGGTACTGAGGTCGAGCAGCCAGGCCTCACTTCCGAAGGGGCAGGTACCGAGGTCAAACAGCCATGCCTCACTTCCGAAGTGGGAGGAACCGAGGTCAAGCAGCCAGTTCTCACTTCCGGAGGTGAAGGTACCAAGGGCAAGCAGCCATGCCTCGGAGAGGGAGGTACCAAGTTCAGGCAGCCAGACCTCGGAGGGGGAGGTATTGACGTCAAGCAGCCAGGCCTCACTTCTGGAGGTGGAGGTACCGAGGTCAAGCAGCAAGGCCTCACTTCTGGAGGTGGAGGTACCGAGGTCAAGCAGCCAGGCCTCACTTCTGGAGGTGGAGGTACCGAGGTCAAGCAGCCAGGCCTCACTTCTGGAGGTGGAGGTACCGAGGTCAAGCAGCCAGGCCTCACTTCTGGAGGTGGAGGTACTGAGGTCAAGCAGCCAGGCCTCACTTCTGGAGGTGGAGGTACCGAGGTCAAGCAGCCAGGCCTCACTTCTGGAGGTGGAGGTACCGAGGTCAAGCAGCCAGGCCTCACTTCCGAAGGGGGAGGTACCGAGGTCAAACAGCCATGCCTCACTTCCGAAGTGGGAGGAACCGAGGTCAAGCAGCCAGGTCTCACTTCCGGAGGTGAAGGTACCGAGGGCAAGCAGCCATGCCTCGGAGAGGGAGGTGCCAAGGTCAGGCAGCCAGGCCTCGGAGGGGGAGGTACCGAGGTCAAACAGCCAGGCCTCACTTCCAAAGTGGGAGGAACCGAGGGCAAGCAGCCATGCCTCGGAGGGAGAGGTACCAAGTTCAGGCAGCCAGACCTTGGAGGGGGAGGTACTGACGTCAAGCAGCCAGGCCTCACTTCTGGAGGTGGAGGTACCGAGGTCAAGCAGCCAGGCCTCACTTCTGGAGGTGGAGGTACCGAGGTCAAGCAGCCAGGCCTCACTTCTGGAGGTGGAGGTACCGAGGTCAAGCAGCCAGGCCTCACTTCTGGAGGTGGAGGTACTGAGGTCAAGCAGCCAGGCCTCACTTCTGGAGGTGGAGGTACCGAGGTCAAGCAGCCAGGCCTCACTTCTGGAGGTGGAGGTACCGAGGTCAAGCAGCCAGGCCTCACTTCTGGAGGTGGAGGTACCGAGGTCAAGCAGCCATGCCTCACATCCGGAGGGTGAGGGCATTAGACCTTCAGATGCTGTACTTGACAGTGAAAAGCACAGAGTCAATGTCCAATCTGTGCTTTACCTTTATAAAAAACACTTTAACAGGCAGGTAGATAGACGGGTAAAACCAGAAGATGCCAGCACCTTCTTTGGCAGATAAACCACCTCGAACATTGTTACACCTACTAAGCGCCAGGGGGCTGATTTTGGTGAGACATTGTCCCTTGAATGTTTCACGAGTGGTCTGTGTCTGCTAGACTCGAGAACCTTCTGAGGTACGAACCTGAGCTCTGTGGCACCCACCTGAACCCCTTGTAGGAAAAAATCTCTTGTAGGAGCTCTAGAATTACACCTGATTCTGACCTAAACTTGTGGACAACTCAGTCACCAATGCCTTCCGGCAGCCACACCTCCCTCTGGGACAAATCCTGGTGGCCATCGGAACTTGGACCTACCCCCACTCCGAAAGACTACGCCCGCAACCTCCGCACCATCCTGGTCAGTGAACTCTCCATGAAACATCAGGTCAACGCCGTCTCCTTGACCTGCTTCCACACTCTCCGCATGCTCCGCAGAATCTCCAAATGGCTTCCTATCAGCATCAGGAAAACAGTGATGCAGGCCTCATCACCAGCTGTCTGGACTATGGCAACACACTGTATGTCAGCACCACCACCGAACTCATTAGAAGACTCCAGAGGATCCAGAACGCAGTCTGCCCAAAAGGAGCCACATCTCCCAGCACCTGAGAGACCTCCACTGGCTCCCTATCCAGTAGAGATGCCAATTCAAACTACTGACCCACGTCCACAAAGCCGTCCATGACCCAGGACTAGCATACATGAACCATCCCCTAAACTTCCACCAACCACCCAGAAACCTCCGATCTGCCCACCTCACCCTCGCACAAACACCGCGCATCTGCCGCAGCAGCACTAGAGGACGTTCCTTTTCCACCTCGCTGCTAAATCCTGGAGCACCCTTCTGCTCCACCTCCAAACTTCACCATCGCTGACAGACTTCAGGAAGGGACTCAAGATCTGGCTCTTTGACTACAACCTGCAGCCCAGCGCCTGGATACCCTCACGGGTGATAAGGCGCGCTATACAAGTACTGCATGTCTGATTGATTGATTGATTCCCTGCTGAGTTTCCAGCACCCAGGAGCTTGGAAAGGTCCAGTAGCGACATCTGTGATGACCATGGGGACAGTCACAGGTGCGATTACTGACCCTATCGAACGTGTGCGGGAACCCTACAATCAGTAAAGGGCAGAGCTGCTCATTATTCCCTTCAATGGACCACGCTCAATGTCAGACGCTTCCCGCTATGGAATCCCAGTGGTACCTGAAGCTTTGGAGACTGATCTAGGAATCTACCTGCTCCAGTGACAGGGCCACCCCTGGGACTGGAGAAGCCCACTGCTTTTACTGGATTCACTGCACTTTAGGATCGGGTATGCTGAAATTCAAAAGTCATATCTGAACAGTAGGGTTTAGAAAAATGGTTCAAACGATTAGTCAGGGCCACCTCGTCAAGACAGCAAACCAGGCCCTTGCCAGCCCTGTGTGGACAGACGCCCAGCACGGGGACTCCGGAGCACAGGTACCAGACACAGCTGTGGGTCCCGCTGTAGACGTGGGGTTAATGGGCATCTTGTGCCTGTTTCCAGACATTGGGCCCCGGGCACTGGATGTTGCCCCCTTCACCGTGCCTTACTGACCCTTTAGTCTCCCAGGCTTGGGGGGGCTCTTCTGGCCATTCTGAGAGGGTTCTGGATCACTGCTCTGGGCTTCAGCAGCTTTGCAGAAAGTGCATCGAGGACTTGCAAATACAATGTACCGGACGTACTGAAGAGTACTGAGTGTGACACACAGACTGTGCTCGGCGCTTGTCCCTGTCCGGGACCCTGCTCCCAACCACACAATCTGAAGTGTCCCATTGAAATGATGGTGAACTTCCGCCTAACCTTAAACCCCGCTGGTGGTCTGAGCCTCGGGTGCCTGCAGATTAACACTGCCCAATATATCACATGGTAAGGAGAATTCTAGCGCTTAGCGGTAGGTACTAGTATAACTTTATGACGTCTGACATCAAGATAGGAAGGCGCTACAGTCAAGTCTTTTCTTATCTGAAATGAAGTACTTTTATTTTTATTAAGTAAAGCACTGACTAATGCAGGAGCCTTAGTGACTCATATTCTGATGTTTGACTCTGGTTTGAATGCACAAGTTACTAACTTGTGTAACGATATATCTGTAAGAGACAGTAGTTAGTGACAGATTCCTTACCTTAGAATATCCCCAGGCGTCAGGCTGGATCCGGAAAGTTTTGCGTAGCAGTACCCTTGCGCGTCGGTAGGCGGCGTCGTGCGGCTCCGCGTCCGTCGTCGGCGTCGTGATCGCCGGGATGACGTCGCGGGCAGTACTTAGGCGCCGCCCCTGCGCGCTGACGTCAGTTCTGTACACGACTTTCCGCGCCAGGAACGCAGAGCCATGCAAGAAGCTGACACAGGTGTCTGAAAAATACTAGGGCCCTGAAAGGGATGTCCTTAACCCTAGAAATCAGTTCGCAGAACGGGGAGGATGGGTGGGCGGTAGGGAATCTGTCACTAACTACTGTCTCTTACAGATATATCGTTACACAAGTTAGTAACTTGTGCATCTGAAAGAGACACGTTAGTGACAGATTCCTTACCTTAGAATAGATACCCCAGCAATACCAACCCCGGTGGTGGGTCTGCGAACAAAGATCAGACAAGGAAGTCCTGGAGGACAGAACGGCCAAAGAAGCCGTCCCTCCGGACCTGACTGTCAAGGCAGTAATGCTTTGTAAACGTGTGCAGCGAGGCCCACGTAGCTGCCTGACAGATAACCGGCAGCGGAACACCGCGGCCCAAGGCCGTGGTAGCAGCCGTTGCCCTGGTGGAATGGGCACGCAGCCCAACAGGAGGCTCCTTCTTGGCCAAAGAATAGCAGGTCTTGATGCACAAGGTAACCCAGCGGGAGATGGTCCTCTTGTGCACCGCCCGACCTTTTGGCGCCCACGTAGCCAACAAAGAGCTGGTCATCCACCCGGAAGTGTTTTGTGCGGTCGATATAGAAGGAGAGCGCACGTTTTGGGTCCAGACGGTGGAGCCTCTCTTCCTCTCTGGAAGGATGCGGAGGCGGAAAGAAGGTGGGCAAAGTGATGGTCTGCCCAATGTGGAAAGCAGTAACCACCTTTGGCAAGAAGGACGGACGCGTCCGAAGAACAACCTTGTCTGGATGAACAGACAGAAAGGGAGGTTTGCAAGATAGAGCCTGGAGCTCACTCACCCGCCGAGCGGAGGTGATGGCCACCAGAAAGGCTGTCTTCAGAGTCAGAAGACGAAGAGGACAGTTATGCAGAGGCTCAAAGGGAGCGCACATTAAAAGGTAAGAACCAAGTTCAAGTCCCACTGAGGCATTACAAACGGAACAGGAGGGAAGAGGTGAGTAATGCCTTTTAAGAACCTGTTAACAACAGGGGACTTGAAAAGGGAGGGCTGATCAGGGAGCCTGAGGAAGGCCGAGATAGCACAAAGATAACCCTTGATGGTACCCAGGGCAGAACCCTGTTGGGCCAGAGAGAGAAGGAACAGAAGGACCTCAGAAAGAGGGGCAGAAAGGGGATCCACAGCCTTTGCTGTGCACCATGCCACAAATTTGTTCCACCTGCAGGCGTATACCACCTTAGTGGAGGGACGCCTGGCTGCCAGAATCACATCACAAACTTCGGGAGGCAAGTCGAAAGGAATCAACTGCCGCCGCTCAATCTCCACGCAAGCAGGTGTAGACTGGACAGGTTCGGGTGGAGGACCGTCCCCTGCTGCTGCGACAGAAGATCCTCCCGAAGAGGCAGACGGATCGGGGGATCTATGCTCATATTGAGTAGCTCGGGATACCAAACTCTTCGAGCCCAGTCCGGAGCCACAAGAATGACTTGGGCCCGGTCGTGCCGAATCTTCTTCAACACTCTGGGTAGAAGTGGTATAGGCGGAAAGGCGTACAACAGACCGCAACTCCACTCGCGACGAAAAGCGTCGCCGCCGGCGAGTGCCGCCTTGGAAATTCCAACGCGCAGAACTGATGACATTGCGCGTTCTCTTCGGTGGCGAATAGATCTAACCAAGGCTCTCCCCACTGTAGAAAGAGTCCTTGCGCCACTTCCGAGTGAAGACGCCATTCGTGATCCATCATGCACCTGCGGCTGAGTTCGTCCGCCCCTGGCGTTCAGAGAACCTGCCAGGTGTTGAACCATCAGGAACATGCCCTGATGTTCCAGCCATGTCCAGAGGCGCAGAGCCTCCTGACAAAGGGTCCAAGACCCCACCCCGCCCTGTTTGTTGCAGTACCACATGGCGGTGGTGTTGTCTGTGAACACCTGCACCACCTTCCCTTTGACAGAGGGAAGGAATGCCTTGAGTGCAAGCCGGATCGCCCGGAGCTCCAGAAGGTTGATATGGAGCCGGGACTCCGCCGGAGACCAGAGGCCTCTGATCTCCGCCTCTCCCATGTGACCGCCCCATCCCAGAAGGGACGCGTCCGTCACAACTGTATGCTCTGGCTGGGGAAGGGAGAGGGATCTGCCCATGACCCATTGACGGTTCGAGAGCCACCACTGCAACTGTTTTGCAGTCCCCTCCGAGATCTGGACGTGATCGGACAGGTTGCCCTGGTGCTGCGCCCACTGGAACTTCAGGTCCCACTGCAGAGCCCGCATATGCCATCTGGCATGATTGACCAGCAGGATGCAGGAGGCCATGAGGCCCAGCAGCCTCAGGGTCATCCGTACCGAAACCCAGGATAAAGGCCGAAAGATCGGAATCATAGCCTGAATATCCCGGACTCGCCGTTCGGGAGGATAGGCCCGAAACTGCGTCGTGTCCAGAACTGCTCCGATGAAAAGGAGCTGTGGAGAAGGAATTAGATGCGACTTCGGCACATTGATGGAGAACCCCAGCGAGTGCAGGAGTTCGGCCGTAGTCTGGAGGTGGGAGACGACTGCCTGGGACGAGCCCGCCTTCAGCAGCCAGTCGTCGAGGTAGGGGAAGACTGAAACCCCTGCCCGGCGCAGATGAGCTGCGACCACCGCCATCACTTTCGTGAACACCCGAGGGGCACTGGTAAGGCCAAAGGGGAGCACGGTGAACTGAAAATGCTCGGGGCCTACCGTGAACCGAAGGTAACGCCGGTGGGCCGGCAGGACGGGGATGTGGAAATACGCGTCCTGCAAGTCCAACGCTACCAACCAGTCTCCAGGGTCGAGGGCAGTCAAGACCTGAGCTAGGGTGAGCATCTTGAACTTCTCCTTCCGGAGGAAGCGATTGACGTTCCGGAGGTCCAAGATAGGACGCATGTCCTCCTTGTCCTTTTTGGGCACCAGAAAGTAGTGGGAGTAGCAACCACGCCCTACTTCTGGGGTCGGAACATGCTCGATGGCCCTCTTGGTCAAGAGGGCCGTGACTTCCTTCTGTAGAAGCACCAAGTGATCCCCTGACATGCGGTGGAATTGAGGTGGCATGGCTGGGGGTGGTCTCGAAGGGGAGGGAGTAGCCCCTTCGGACAATGTCCAAGACCCACCTGTCCGAGGTGATGGTGCGCCAGTGGGGAAGGTGATGGCGGACCCTGCCCCTACTGGCGTGCCGTGCACCTGAAAGGAGGGACTAGGAGGGCTTGGAGGCCGCGGACGGGTTGGAGGTGGTGGCCTGACCCGCACGCTGGTTGCCCGATCCGCCACGGCGGAATCCACGTCCTCGGCCACGCGAAGACGCCTGCTGCGCGGGCCGGTGGCTGGGCTGCTGACGTGAAGGGCGCCCCTACCGTGGCCACGATAGGGGCGAAAAGCAGAAGGCAGCGGAGGGCGTGTAGCATAAAGGCCCAGGGACTTGGCAGTAGCCCGTGAGTCCTTAAAGCGCTCCAACGCATGGTCTGCTTTGGACCCAAAAGACCGACTCCATCAAAGGGCATGTCCATGAGAGTATTCTGGACATCCCCTGAAAACCAGTGGTTCTCAGCCAGGCGTGGCGTCGGAGCGCCACCGTCGTTGCAATCGACCTGCCCAGCGAGTCGGCGGTGTCAAGGCCACAACGGATAGTGTATTTGGCCGCATCCCTTCCTTCCGCAATGGCGCGGGAAAGCAGTGCCTGGACCTCCTCAGGGCACTGGGGCAAAACATCCGCCACCGAATCCCACAGGGAGTGGGTATATCGGCCCAAAAGACAAGCGGTGTTAACGGACCGCAAGCCAGCACTGGAGGAAGAAAAACCTTTCTTCCCAAACTGATCCAGGCGTTTGGATTCCCTATCCGGAGGAGCGGTAGGGAAGGCGGTTTGGGAAGCGGAGGCTTGGACAACCAAGCTCTCAGGAGTGGGGTGGACAGAAAGAAACAGGGGGTCGCCCGGAGCAGGGCGATGGCGTCGTGACACGTTCCGATCCACAGGAGCCCCTGTGTTGGGCTTGGACCAGGCGCCCAAAAGAACGTCAGTGAGGGCGTCGTTAAACGGCAGCACAGTCTCCGCAGAGGAGGCT
The DNA here is from genome assembly GCA_963921515.1 of Calotriton arnoldi. Lineage (NCBI taxonomy): Eukaryota > Metazoa > Chordata > Amphibia > Caudata > Salamandridae > Calotriton > Calotriton arnoldi. The sequence goes on from CAWUFW010000466.1 coordinate 3,442,794, forward strand.
GCCGGCTGAAGCACCTCTGTCAAGATGTTAGGCTTGGACCGCCAAAGTAGGGAGCTGGAGACGTAAGGCCCCAGCAGCCCTACGCAACACCGTACCAAAATTGGCCCCCTCCTCCGTAGCCACGGGAGGAGACAGCATGCCAGTGTCAGGGGAAGTATCCAGACCACTGGCCTCCCCTAGACTCTCTGTCCAGTCCTCATCATACTGACAGTTGCGCGTCAGAGGGTCATCAGACCCTCCCAGTCCTCCTGGTCCTCCTCTGGTTCAAAATAAGGAGGAGGAGGGACATTTGGGACCCAAGGTCCCATCGGCGCCGGAGCCGGCGTCGAGCGACGCTCGGCTCCGGGTCCATGTCCGGAGCCGGAAGGAACTAGGGGACGACGCCGCCCGGAGCCCAGGGCGGCGTCGAGAACGGCACCGGAGACATCGGCGCCGGCGGAGGTGTCGTGAGGTCGACCGGCGTCGATGGGGGTTGTGGAGCCGGGATCAAGGCCGGGGCCGAGCCGGAGCCGGGATCGAGGCTGGAGGCACGGGCGACGCCGGGGCCGGGAGCCGCCGGCGACGCCGGAGCAACCCCATCAGGGCCCGCGGGGCCCGAAGGCGCACCGGAGGGGCCTGAAGGCCCGAAGAGGCGGGCCATGGCCGACAGGAACTCCTGTACCTTGGCCGGATCCGCCCCCGAACCCGGGAAGGGCGGGTATGGCGGGGGCGACTCCACAGGCAAGTCCGGGGCCGCGGGGCGGGGACGGTGCCGGGAGGGGCCTCAGCCGAGTCGCGAGATCGCGAGGCGAAGTCCGAGAGCGACGATGCTTCTTGGACTTCTTGTTCTTAGACTTACCGGACGAAGAAGACTTCGACGCCGACGACCGGTGTGCACTCCGCGAGCGACCCCTGGACCTCTCACGCAACCGGGGCCTCCGTGGAGCCGAATGCCGGGCCTCGAGGAGCTTTCGAGACCGCTCTCGCAAAGCTTTCGGGTTGAGGGCCTGGCATTCGGGACAAGACTCGGTGTCGTGGCCTCGGCCGAGGCAGAAGAGACACTCCCAATGCGGGTCAGTGACGGACATCATCCGCGCACAGGCGCCGCATCGCTTGAAGCCGGGCATCCCTACGACACCTTTAAGTTGGAAAAACAGTGAAAAAATCACCAAAAAGTATGGTCAAAAATTGACCAGGGCACTGCTCTTCTCCCGGATCTGCGCTTACTGGCGCGGAAAAAGAAGAACTGACGTCAGCGCGCAGGGGCGGCGCCTAAGTACTGCCCGCGACGTCATCCCGGCGATCACGACGCCGACGACGGACGCGGAGCCGCACGACGCCGCCTACCGACGCGCAAGGGTACTGCTACGCAAAACTTTCCGGATCCAGCCTGACGCCTGGGGATATTCTAAGGTAAGGAATCTGTCACTAACGTGTCTCTTTCAGATATGTATCCCTCATCACCTCCTTGACGAAGCATCAATATGCCCGGGTGAAATCCTTGGTGCTCAGTTTCAGCTCAGCCTCAATGGCTAACGCACCATCAATCGCACAGACAGGTAGATCTGGACACAGACCTGGACACACAGACCTTCCTGCACAGCTCACCAAATGCCGGGGCACCAGGGAACACTGCACCGTCACTCGCACAGACAGGCAGACCTGGACACACAGACCTTCCTTTACAGCTCACAACACGCCAGGGCACCAGGGAACACCGCACCGTCACTCGCACAGACAGGCAGACCTGGACACACAGGCCTTCCTTTACAGCTCACAACACGCCAGGGCACCAGGGAACACCGCACCGTCACTCGCACAGACAGGCAGACCTGGACACACAGGCCTTCCTTTACAGCTCACAACACGCCAGGGCACCAGGGAACACCGCACCGTCACTCGCACAGACAGGCAGACCTGGACACACAGACCTTCCTTTACAGCTCACCACACGCCAGGGCACCAGGGAACACCGCACCGTCACTCGCACAGACAGGCAGACCTGGACACACAGACCTTCTTTTACAGCTCACCACACGCCAGGGCACCAGGGAACACCGCACCGTCACTCGCACAGACAGGCAGACCTGGACACACAGACCTTCCTTTACAGCTCACCACACGCCAGGGCACCAGGGAACACCGCACCGTCACTCGCACAGACAGGCAGACCTGGACACACAGGCCTTCCTTTACAGCTCACCACACGCCAGGGCACCAGGGAACACCGCACCGTCACTCGCACAGACAGGCAGACCTGGACACACAGACCTTCCTGCACAGCACAAGCCAAAACATCACAGCTCACCACACAATCATTCCCACAGACCTGGCCACTCAGATGCCTACTGAACAGCGCAAGTCACAGAATCAGTGGTCACACCATCACCCACATTGACAAGCACGCTTTGATGCCCTGACTCCGACTGAACACCACATGCCACAGTATCATACCTCACCACACCATCTGTCACTAAGACTGGATACTGTGTAAAGCATTGATAAACTCTTACTATAACAAGCATTGGCATAGCCAATAGGTCTCGTCTTTTGGCCCTTATAAGTGTTTAGGCATGCAGCATATTATCCTGGGCCTCTTGCTTCCCTCAACTAACTCATGCTGGATGACGCAGGCAAACATACAGACTTAATGTCAAAAGACGCTAAAGGTATTGGAACTTACCTATGAAAGGTTGCCTGCTTTCAATAAGGACTGTTCTTGATGTCACGGGCAAGGTGGAAGGACCGGCAGGTATAATCTGCACTGTTAACTGACCCCTCCTAATGAGACACAGTCACGTCAATGTTTCAGTAAATGGAAACAAGTAATGCATAGTGCATATGGGCAGGTAGAATAAAATGAACAGAACCCTGCAAGAAGCACAGGCTGAGAGCAAGTGGAACATTTCCTTGTACTACCGGTAGTAATGGAAGCCAGCTGGTGGGTGTCAGAGCCGAGTGTGGCGACTGTATTACATGAAGTGCTCAGCAGTGAAATGGGGGGAGTTGAGGCACACACGTGTGCTTGTTCCAGCCATGTGAACACTTCTTGGGCGGAAGAGTGCCGCAGCCCTGGTGCTGCAGTTTTATGTCAGCAGGCGGGGGAAAACAAAGACCACCTCTAATGAGGAGGCCAATCACATTTTTATTCTAGCGAAGAGTTAAATCCTGATATGCTGACAAAGTGGCTGATTTAAACGCTCGCCACTGGCATCAGCGGTCACCTGCAGATCAGCCATTCAAATCCTGGCAGAGTCAGCTTTGCCTTCCTCGTTTTGAGTTTGCTCAAATGAGAGCTGTTAAATTGAGCTAAAAAAACTTGCTTACAGTGCTTCGAAACATCGGAAATATGGCAAGAGGCACTCTATCAAAGAGGGGACTCAAACCTCGCTGCAATAAAAGTGAAACGAAACAAAGCAGTCCAGAATCATGACAAAGCAATGCTTCTGCAAGCCAGAAGTTTGATAAATGATATTTTTTTTACTTTGCAAAACACAGTTCATTTTTCAGTCAGATAGAATCAAAGCATTGTGCTGATAAGCTGCAAATGTAGTACCAGAACAAACTCGGGACTGTCATCTACATAATATGGCGGCTACTCACACAATGGCTTCTATTTATTTAGTGGAAAAGCAAATCGGCACATACTGACCTCCAGACAAAAACACGCCCCTTCGGAAAAGACGATCCTCCGAACAAGTGCCTAGCAGCAATTTTGGCATATTGTTGCTATTAAAACAAATGCTAGTTTAAAACACATAGAAACATCGCTTTTTTAAAAACGCCAGCTTGGCTCAGCGTGCCGCTGCTCTGGTCTGTGTATTCCACTGTAAGCTCGAAGATTAAGACACTCCTATCAGTGAGGGGCAGGGCTTGGAGAGAGTTTTGTGGACACAGTAGTGCTGAGGTTGGCGAAGCCGATAGGGAGGGAGAAAGTCCAAAAATAGCTGAAGGGCAGATGTTTCATGAACCTGACAGGATACCTAATATTACACAGCACTTCCACTACAAGTCACTGGCAAAATTGCAGCTGAACCACAACACGAAACATGGTCCTGTTAGTGAAATGCAATGTGTTTCAAACACAATGCATATTCTGTGGTCGAGAAATTACAGCAGTACATCGTGCTGTTTGCGGAACACTGCGATGATGAGAAGATCGTTGGGTTGTTTTAAAAAGAGGATCTATGGAGATTCCTCCTTCTGTGTTTTAAGGTCTAGGCAGAAATAAAAGTGTGCGCTGTGTAGATAAAAGTTAGGCGCGTGGCTGCCATGCTGAAACATGAAGTGCGGCGTCCGTCAAGCGGGCGCGTGCTGGTAAATTAAAAGCTACATGACCTACAAAATCATATAATTCAACAAAGTTTTGCAATTCAAACATGCATACACATGCTGCCTTCTCTTTATGAAAAAAGACATTTTAAAAAGGGCTCGCAAACACGCTCACATCAGAACCAAGCCTTTAGGCTGCCACAAGCAGAAAACAAAGAAAAAATAGTCCACCAGGAATAACACATAAGCACTTAAGAGGAAAGATACCAGTAGTTAGGCGCTGCTGCGCGAGAGGAAACAAATGACAACAAAGAGGAAAGATTAATCATTAGCAAGCAAGCGTTTTTAAAGGCCAATCGAAGTAACAAATAAAAAGGCAATGGCCGGGCTGTAAGTCCACAAAGTATATACAACATGTCTCGAAGAGACAGCGCAAGTGCTGCCTAGGCTCGACCTAAAAAGATAACAGGAGGTGGTAAATCTGAACAGAAATGTCCTCAAAATCATTGATAACTATCACAAAAGGACCTAGTAATTTTAGGTGTTGATAGTTATTCCTCATTTCGGAGGGCATGATCTCACTATAGACAAAGTTTGATGGCGAGATACTGGGCAGAATCCTTAATTCCAGGCCAGGCCTCACTCCGTTGCAAATCTGCGTCACTTGTTACTGAGGCTTGTGGGCCTCACATCAACTACAGCCCAACACCTGCCACACCATCACAACTCGCCTTCACATCACACCTGCAGCCAGGCAGACCAGGGCACATCAAACACTGCTCCGTGCCACATGCCTCAGCATCACCACTCACCATCACATCACACCTTCGGACAGGCAGACCAGGGCACATCAAACACTGCTCCGTGCCACATGCCTCAGCATACCACACACCATCACATCACGGTGCGGACAGGCAGACCAGGGCACACCGAACACTACTCCATGCCACATGCCTCAGCATCACCACTCACCACCACATCACACCTGCAGACAGGCAGACCAGAGCACACAGAACACTGCTGCATGCCACATGTCATGTTTGTGTTAGCAAGTGCATTTCTTTTACTCCCTGTCTGAACCACAAGAGTGCTCGGCCTGCCTAGTTTCTTCCTACAATACTGGGTTGCACCTGCCCGCTGTCCTTTGAATATGCGCCTGTGACCGTCAAGCTTATCCTTTCCTTACCGTCTCCACTGTCTGGGGTATGAGGTTTTCATTTCTCTAAATTATTGGTTTTGCATTTGTTGTTAAAACACATAGAAGACTTGTGTTTGCACCTCTTGGCTTCTGCATGAAAAGCAGAAGAATATTTCCTGTAAATACCTCACCTGCAGTGCTTAATTTGAGCCGGTGGTTTCTGGTGCTCAGCACCGGCACTTAATTGTCAACACAGGCGCTTGTGACAGTCTGCCACAAGGTGGCGCTGTCTGGTTAATTTAGAGATGACCACAAAAACAGTTAATTATTAATTCAATATACATTAAAAATTAATATTACATGCTGCCCAAGCCATTCTTATAGCTTTGGGAGCTAGGAATAGTTTGAATTGACAAACTTGTAGGTAAGTGATGGTTAATAGTTTTGTTGTCACTATCATTGGCAGCCTGGCAGGGGCGATGTGCGGTGCAAGCTTCCGTATCCTCCCAACGAGAGCCCTGGCACTTATTTTTTTAAGAAATTAAGCAATGCACCTGACAATATCTTCATTTTCACAAGACCCGGAAGGGCAGTTGTGTGTGTGCGTATAAGTGAATGTTATTGTGACAATGGTGGGCATAAGTTTGTGTGTGCAAACCACTTTCTTATTACCATTGCCTTTTACTTTAAAAACATATTGATCAGAAGTACCCTGATTGCCAAATAACAGCGCTTTATTTGGTTGTCATCTCTTTGGAGATAAGGTTAGTTGAACATTAAGCAAACCCTACTTTAATCTCTGGTCCTTTCGTGATTCTTTATACAGTGTTGTAATGGGGAACAATATGTTAAAAGTAGTTTACGAGGTCTTGCCTGGGACAGCGCCTGAGCTGTCGCTTGTGAGGTCTTTTGTTAAACTAAAGAGGGTTTAGAGCCCACCCATTATGTACCATTGGTTGGCTTCATTGACACTCATTTTCCTGCTTCTCATTGGTCAGCGCGTGCTGGTTTCACTTTCTCTCTTCATATGGTTTTCTCAGAGATGGAGCATTGACCCAGTATTGAATAAGGTCTTTATTACTGTCCTTCCACAGCTCGTGCTCGGATTGAGGCCCTTAAGCCACAGACTTATTTTTTGTATAAAAGCTCCAGGGAAATACTATAGCGACGGGCTTATTTAATGTTTAAAAGAACTTTGTTTTCCAAAATGTAATCTTTACCACAATGTCGCTTTTACATCTTCCAGGGTGATACTGCAGCCACAGAATTATTTAATGTTTAAAAGCATGTTCTTTCTTTTCACCATGCAATTTTACCTTTTTATCATAGCAGTTCGTGCAAGTGCATGTTTTTCTCTTCTGTCCCTCTTCTCCACGCTAACAGTGTCGCCATGGAAAGCAGTTTGTGCCATACTACATCATACTATCAGGACATACCATATCATACCATACAATAACAGTACACACCACACTATACAATAACAGGCCACAGCATACCATACCATACAATGACAGTTTATATCATACCATACAATACCATGACAGGCCATACCATACCGTAAAATGACAGCCCATATCATACCATACCCTGAAGGTCCATAAAGTGCCATACCATGCAATCACTATAACAAAACATACATTTGTCGCTAGTAACAATACTTTAGATGCAAAGACCCAAATGGTGAATAAAATGTATTCAAAGGAGTTTATGAAAAACAATTTCAAGACACACAGCGGTGCAGTGAATAGTGGCGCAAAATAAACGTGCTTGGTGCTCTCTTTAGAGGTGAGACACTCAAGTGATGAATTGTGAGCAAGAAATGTATCTACAAACACAAGAACAGCAAGGCCCTTTACAGCAAAGTCTCAGTAGGGGGGATACAACGAGCCAGAGAGACTGATTATGAAAAGTAATGCAGCAGCTAAAGGAGGGGGTCCTTGGTGACAAGCCTCGGGAACAGAGTGCCCGGGAATGGCCTGTGCTGGAAATATGCTGGATACCCATATGGGGCTCTACTCAGCCGCAGTGGGAAGCACGCGTGGGGCTGCTTCTCAAGTCTGAGTTCTAGATTCCTTCATTGGGCTTGAATCAGTATTTGGACAAAATATCGAGATTTCAATATCGGGAGGCAGAAATATTGTCAAGAATATCGTTTTTTTCAGGAAAGTAATATCGTTATTAAGAATTCTGTTGTTGGTAATATCGTTTTCAATAATATAGTTGTAAAAAATATGGTTTTCAATTATTTTTACTTGTTTTAATTAATATATTTATTTTATGTGCTATTATTGTTTGTATAATTGTTATTCATTTTGTCAAATATAGTTTGGAATTTTAAATGATTGAGAATTTTTTATTTAACTGTTAATAGTAATGTATAGTGTCGTAGCTGGTTTTTGAGTTTCTAGGGGATAGGTTGGGAAGTTAATTAAGTAATAATTATTAATACATTTTTAAGTAAGTATGTGATTGATATTAATTATGTATATTATTTAATACTGATTTAATTAAATATATTTTAGGTTCAGTTTGCTATGTTTGTAGGAGTATAGGGTGGGAAGTTAGTTAGGTAATAATTAACAATTACATTTTAATTTAAAAATAATTATTTGAGTGATTATTAATTATGTACATTATGTAATACTGAATTATTTTAGTTATATTTTATTTGCGGGTTTGCAGGGGAATAGGACGGGGAGCTTGAGTATTATTTAAAAAATAATTATTATAAATGTATAATTATTTATTTAATTGATTAATAATTTTGTGAATTGTGTAATATACCCTGTTCCTGAGGCTTGTAACCAAGCACCCTCCTTTAGCAACTGTATTACATAATCTCTCTCTTGTTGTAGCCCCTAGTTCTGATGATGATCCGGCCATTTTTACTGGGATGGAAACACCATCGACTTTAAAAACACGGACCCTATATGATTGTTGAGAATTTGCTGTGAAGGGCTTTGCTGTTCTTGTGTTTGTTGATACACTTGGATTTTTTATAAGGATTTATCACTTGAGTGTATCACCTGTAGAGAAAGCACTGAGCACGTTTATTTTGCACCAATATTCATGGCGCTGCAGTGTGTCTTGAAATTGTTTTTCATAAGCTCCTTTAAATACATTTTATTCGCCATTTGGGTCTTTGCATCTACAGTAGTGTTACTAGGGACCAGTGTTTTTTATAGTTATTACCCCAGGTCCCCAGTGATCCTTGGGTCTCCCTTGTTGAAATATTAGAGCCATGCAATCACAGTCCACACCATACCATACTATAGAGGAGCAGGTCATATCATACCATAGCATATAATAACAGGCAATACTATAGCACACAAGACAGGCCATAATATACCATACAATACAATGACAGGCCATACAATACCACACCATACACTGATAAGCCATACAGCACAATCAAAGTCCACACCATACCATACTGTACCATACTATATGACAGGCCATACCATAGCATACTATACAATAACGGGCCATGCCATACCATAGAAAATAACTTTGAAAAAAAGGTAACAATGCCAATAGATCTCACATAGGTGAGTACTCGCTCTGACGCCTTTCACAGGCCTGAATAGTGCAAAATGAAACTGCATTATAAATAAATAATACAAATTAAATAATTATTACTGCTGCTCACAAATAATTTTTAAAACATTGCCTGTGTGCCAAGGTGAGACCTATTGACTTTGCCAATGCTCGTTCATTATAAGGTCAGTTCAGATACTTATTTTCCTACACAGATAGGTTCAATGACCTGTTTATTGGCAGCTCACTGTCTCCCTGCCCACCAGGGTAATCATCCCATGGTGCTCAGTTTACGCCACCACACGTTGTTAAGACGTCTAACTGGCTACACCTGCTGTGTTTCTATGGTTCTTCTACATCCAATGTATAGAAGGTACAGCCCCAGAAGAACTTCCAACAGGGTTTATTTCCAGCAAAAAAACATGCAGGCCACCAGCAGTACCTGAGAAAATAGGCCCACCCCTTCTTGATCAACTGGGGTGTCTGTCCTCATTTGCCCCTGTGGGTTCCCAGGTCAGCCATAGCATCTTCTGTGTGTTGTGATATGTTGTAAGGTGAGATGTTCTATTGTCACATGGGGTTTAGATTGTCTGCTGTGCAGCAAGGAGAGAGGAGTACTATGTTAAAATCTCCAGTGTGCCTCCTCAGTTCTGGAATCCTACCTCCCTGTATGTGATGTGAGTTGTGCTGCAAGATGGAAGGAGTAGTATCTGTATTCCTCCTGTGTGTTCCCTCCACAGCTCTCTAATCCTATATCCCTCTGTGTGTGTTGTGCTGCAAGATGGGAGTGGTATCTGTATTCCTCCTGTGAGTTCCCTCCACAGCTCTCTAATCCTATATCTCTGGGTGTGTGTTGTGCAGTAAGATGGAAGGAGTGGTATCTGTATTCCTCCTGTGTGTTCCCTCCACAGCTCTCTAATCCTATATCCCGGTGTGTGTGTTGTGCAGTAAGATGGAAGGAGTGGTGTCCCATGTCCTCCTGTGTTCCACCTCAGCCCTGTAATCCTATATACCTGTGTGTGTGTTGTGCAGTAAGATGGAAGGAGTGGTGTCCCATGTCCTCCTGTGTTCCACCTCAGCCCTGTAATCCTATATCCCTGTGTGTGTGTTGCGCAGTAAGATGGAAGGAGTGGTGTCCCATGTCCTCCTGTGTTCCCTCCACAGCTCTCTAATCCTATATCCCGGTGTGTGTGTTGTGCAGTAAGATGGAAGGAGTGGTGTCCCATGTTCTCCTGTGTTCCACCTCAGCCCTGTAATCCTATATCTCTGTGTGTGTGTGTGTTGTGCAGTAAGATGGAAGGAGTGGTATCTGTATTCCTCCTGTGTGTTCCCTCCAAAGCTCTCTAATCCTATATCTCTGTGTGTGTGTTGCGCAGTAAGATGGAAGGAGTGGTGTCCCATGTCCTCCTGTGTTCCACCTCAGCCCTGTAATCCTATATCCCGGTGTGTGTGTTGTGCAGTAAGATGGAAGGAGTGGTATCTGTATTCCTCCTGTGTGTTCCCTCCACAGCTCTCTAATCCTATATCCCGGTGTGTGTGTTGTGCAGTAAGATGGAAGGAGTGGTGTCCCATGTCCTCCTGTGTTCCACCTCAGCCCTGTAATCCTATATCTCTGTGTGTGTGTTGTGCAGTAAGATGGAAGGAGTGGTGTCCCATGTCCTCCTGTGTTCCACCTCAGCCCTGTAATCCTATATCCCTGTGTGTGTGTTGTGCAGTAAGATGGAAGGAGTGGTATCTGTATTCCTCCTGTGTGTTCCCTCCACAGCTCTCTAATCCTATATCCCGGTGTGTGTGTTGTGCAGTAAGATGGAAGGAGTGGTGTCCCATGTCCTCCTGTGTTCCCTCCACAGCTCTCTAATCCTATATCCCTGTGTGTGTGTTGTGCAGCAAGATGGAAGGAGTGGTATCTGCATGTCCTCCTGTGTGTTCCCTCCACAGCTCTCTAATCCTATATCCCGGTGTGTGTGTTGTGCAGTAAGATGGAAGGAGTGGTGTCCCATGTCCTCCTGTGTTCCACCTCAGCCCTGTAATCCTATATCCCGGTGTGTGTGTTGTGCAGTAAGATGGAAGGAGTGGTATCTGTATTCCTCCTGTGTGTTCCCTCCACAGCTCTCTAATCCTATATCCCGGTGTGTGTGTTGTGCAGTAAGATGGAAGGAGTGGTGTCCCATGTCCTCCTGTGTTCCACCTCAGCCCTGTAATCCTATATACCTGTGTGTGTGTTGTGCAGTAAGATGGAAGGAGTGGTGTCCCATGTCCTCCTGTGTTCCCTCCACAGCTCTCTAATCCTATATCTCTGTGTGTGTGTTGTGCAGTAAGATGGAAGGAGTGGTGTCCCATGTCCTCCTGTGTTCCACCTCAGCCCTGTAATCCTATATCCCGGTGTGTGTGTTGTGCAGTAAGATGGAAGGAGTGGTATCTGTATTCCTCCTGTGTGTTCCCTCCACAGCTCTCTAATCCTATATCCCGGTGTGTGTGTTGTGCAGTAAGATGGAAGGAGTGGTGTCTCATGTCCTCCTGTGTTCCCTCCACAGCTCTCTAATCCTATATCCCGGTGTGTGTGTTGTGCAGTAAGATGGAAGGAGTGGTGTCTCATGTCCTCCTGTGTTCCCTCCACAGCTCTCTAATCCTATATCCCGGTGTGTGTGTTGTGCAGTAAGATGGAAGGAGTGGTATCTGTATTCCTCCTGTGTGTTCCCTCCACAGCTCTCTAATCCTATATCCCGGTGTGTGTGTTGCGCAGTAAGATGGAAGGAGTGGTGTCCCATGTCCTCCTGTGTTCCACCTCAGCCCTGTAATCCTATATCTCTGTGTGTGTGTTGTGCAGTAAGATGGAAGGAGTGGTGTCCCATGTCCTCCTGTGTTCCACCTCAGCCCTGTAATCCTATATCCCGGTGTGTGTGTTGTGCAGTAAGATGGAAGGAGTGGTATCTGTATTCCTCCTGTGTGTTCCCTCCACAGCTCTCTAATCCTATATCCCGGTGTGTGTGTTGTGCAGTAAGATGGAAGGAGTGGTGTCCCATGTCCTCCTGTGTTCCCTCCACAGCTCTCTAATCCTATATCCCGGTGTGTGTGTTGTGCAGTAAGATGGAAGGAGTGGTGTCCCATGTCCTCCTGTGTTCCCTCCACAGCTCTCTAATCCTATATCCCTGTGTGTGTGTTGTGCTGCAAGATGGAAGGAGTGGTATCTGTATGTCCTCCTGTGTGTCCCCTCCACAGCTCTCTAATCCTATATCCCGGTGTGTGTGTTGTGCAGTAAGATGGAAGGAGTGGTGTCCCATGTCCTCCTGTGTTCCACCTCAGCCCTGTAATCCTATATACCTGTGTGTGTGTTGTGCAGTAAGATGGAAGGAGTGGTGTCCCATGTCCTCCTGTGTTCCACCTCAGCCCTGTAATCCTATATCCCGGTGTGTGTGTTGTGCAGCAAGATGGAAGGAGTGGTATCTGTATTCCTCCTGTGTGTTCCCTCCACAGCTCTCTAATCCTATATCCCGGTGTGTGTGTTGTGCAGTAAGATGGAAGGAGTGGTGTCCCATGTCCTCCTGTGTTCCACCTCAGCCCTGTAATCCTATATCCCGGTGTGTGTGTTGTGCAGTAAGATGGAAGGAGTGGTATCTGTATTCCTCCTGTGTGTTCCCTCCACAGCTCTCTAATCCTATATCCCGGTGTGTGTGTTGTGCAGTAAGATGGAAGGAGTGGTGTCCCATGTCCTCCTGTGTTCCACCTCAGCCCTGTAATCCTATATACCTGTGTGTGTGTTGTGCAGTAAGATGGAAGGAGTGGTGTCCCATGTCCTCCTGTGTTCCCTCCACAGCTCTCTAATCCTATATCTCTGTGTGTGTGTTGTGCAGTAAGATGGAAGGAGTGGTGTCCCATGTCCTCCTGTGTTCCACCTCAGCCCTGTAATCCTATATCCCGGTGTGTGTGTTGTGCAGTAAGATGGAAGGAGTGGTATCTGTATTCCTCCTGTGTGTTCCCTCCACAGCTCTCTAATCCTATATCCCGGTGTGTGTGTTGTGCAGTAAGATGGAAGGAGTGGTGTCCCATGTCCTCCTGTGTTCCCTCCACAGCTCTCTAATCCTATATCCCGGTGTGTGTGTTGTGCAGTAAGATGGAAGGAGTGGTGTCCCATGTCCTCCTGTGTTCCCTCCACAGCTCTCTAATCCTATATCCCTGTGTGTGTGTTGTGCTGCAAGATGGAAGGAGTGGTATCTGTATTCCTCCTGTGTGTTCCCTCCACAGCTCTCTAATCCTATATCCCGGTGTGTGTGTTGTGCAGTAAGATGGAAGGAGTGGTGTCCCATGTCCTCCTGTGTTCCACCTCAGCCCTGTAATCCTATATCCCTGTGTGTGTGTTGCGCAGTAAGATGGAAGGAGTGGTGTCCCATGTCCTCCTGTATTCCACCTCAGCCCTGTAATCCTATATCCCGGTGTGTGTGTTGTGCAGTAAGATGGAAGGAGTGGTATCTGTATTCCTCCTGTGTGTTCCCTCCACAGCTCTCTAATCCTATATCCCGGTGTGTGTGTTGTGCAGTAAGATGGAAGGAGTGGTGTCCCATGTCCTCCTGTGTTCCACCTCAGCCCTGTAATCCTATATCCCGGTGTGTGTGTTGTGCAGTAAGATGGAAGGAGTGGTATCTGTATTCCTCCTGTGTGTTCCCTCCACAGCTCTCTAATCCTATATCCCGGTGTGTGTGTTGTGCAGTAAGATGGAAGGAGTGGTGTCCCATGTCCTCCTGTGTTCCACCTCAGCCCTGTAATCCTATATACCGGTGTGTGTGTGTTGTGCAGTAAGATGGAAGGAGTGGTGTCCCATGTCCTCCTGTGTTCCCTCCACAGATCTCTAATCCTATATCTCTGTGTGTGTGTTGTGCAGTAAGATGGAAGGAGTGGTGTCCCATGTCCTCCTGTGTTCCCTCCACAGCTCTCTAATCCTATATCTCTGTGTGTGTGTTGTGCAGTAAGATGGAAGGAGTGGTGTCCCATGTCCTCCTGTGTTCCACCTCAGCCCTGTAATCCTATATCCCGGTGTGTGTGTTGTGCAGTAAGATGGAAGGAGTGGTATCTGTATTCCTCCTGTGTGTTCCCTCCACAGCTCTCTAATCCTATATCCCGGTGTGTGTGTTGTGCAGTAAGATGGAAGGAGTGGTGTCCCATGTCCTCCTGTGTTCCACTCTACAGCCCTCTAATCCTATATCCCGGTGTGTGTGTTGTGCAGTAAGATGGAAGGAGTGGTGTCCCATGTCCTCCTGTGTTCCACCTCAGCCCTGTAATCCTATATCCCGGTGTGTGTGTTGTGCAGTAAGATGGAAGGAGTGGTATCTGTATTCCTCCTGTGTGTTCCCTCCACAGCTCTCTAATCCTATATCCCGGTGTGTGTGTTGTGCAGTATGATGGAAGGAGTGGTGTCCCATGTCCTCCTGTGTTCCCTCCACAGCTCTCTAATCCTATATCCCAGAGTGTGTGTTGTGCAGTAAGATGGAAGGAGTGGTGTCCCATGTCCTCCTGTGTTCCCTCCACAGCTCTCTAATCCTATATCCCTGTGTGTGTGTGTTGTGCTGCAAGATGGAAGGAGTGGTATCTGTATTCCTCCTGTGTGTTCCCTCCACAGCTCTCTAATCCTATATCCCGGTGTGTGTGTTGTGCAGTAAGATGGAAGGAGTGGTGTCCCATGTCCTCCTGTGTTCCACCTCAGCCCTGTAATCCTATATCCCTGTGTGTGTGTTGCGCAGTAAGATGGAAGGAGTGGTGTCCCATGTCCTCCTGTATTCCACCTCAGCCCTGCAATCCTATATCCCGGTGTGTGTGTTGTGCAGTAAGATGGAAGGAGTGGTGTCCCATGTCCTCCTGTGTTCCACCTCAGCCCTGTAATCCTATATCCCGGTGTGTGTGTTGTGCAGTAAGATGGAAGGAGTGGTATCTGTATTCCTCCTGTGTGTTCCCTCCACAGCTCTCTAATCCTATATCCCGGTGTGTGTGTTGTGCAGTAAGATGGAAGGAGTGGTGTCCCATGTCCTCCTGTGTTCCCTCCACAGCTCTCTAATCCTATATCCCGGTGTGTGTGTTGTGCAGTAAGATGGAAGGAGTGGTGTCCCATGTCCTCCTGTGTTCCCTCCTCAGCCCTCTAATCCTATATCCCTGTGTGTGTGTTGTGCTGCAAGATGGAAGGAGTGGTATCTGTATTCCTCCTGTGTGTTCCCTCCACAGCTCTCTAATCCTATATCCCGGTGTGTGTGTTGTGCAGTAAGATGGAAGGAGTGGTGTCCCATGTCCTCCTGTATTCCACCTCAGCCCTGTAATCCTATATCCCGGTGTGTGTGTTGTGCAGTAAGATGGAAGGAGTGGTATCTGTATTCCTCCTGTGTGTTCCCTCCACAGCTCTCTAATCCTATATCCCGGTGTGTGTGTTGTGCAGTAAGATGGAAGGAGTGGTGTCCCATGTCCTCCTGTGTTCCACCTCAGCCCTGTAATCCTATATCCCGGTGTGTGTGTTGTGCAGTAAGATGGAAGGAGTGGTATCTGTATTCCTCCTGTGTGTTCCCTCCACAGCTCTCTAATCCTATATCCCGGTGTGTGTGTTGTGCAGTAAGATGGAAGGAGTGGTGTCCCATGTCCTCCTGTGTTCCACCTCAGCCCTGTAATCCTATATACCTGTGTGTGTGTTGTGCAGTAAGATGGAAGGAGTGGTGTCCCATGTCCTCCTGTGTTCCCTCCACAGCTCTCTAATCCTATATCTCTGTGTGTGTGTTGTTCAGTAAGATGGAAGGAGTGGTGTCCCATGTCCTCCTGTGTTCCACCTCAGCCCTGTAATCCTATATCCCGGTGTGTGTGTTGTGCAGTAAGATGGAAGGAGTGGTATCTGTATTCCTCCTGTGTGTTCCCTCCACAGCTCTCTAATCCTATATCCCGGTGTGTGTATTGTGCAGTAAGATGGAAGGAGTGGTGTCCCATGTCCTCCTGTGTTCCACCTCAGCCCTGTAATCCTGTATCTCTGTGTGTGTGTTGTGCAGTAAGATGGAAGGATTGGTGTCCCATTGTCTCCTGTGTTCCACCTCAGCCCTGTAATCCTATATCCCGGTGTGTGTGTTGTGCAGTAAGATGGAAGGAGTGGTATCTGTATTCCTCCTGTGTGTTCCCTCCACAGCTCTCTAATCCTATATCCCGGTGTGTGTGTTGTGCAGTAAGATGGAAGGAGTGGTGTCCCATGTCCTCCTGTGTTCCCTCCACAGCTCTCTAATCCTATATCCCGGTGTGTGTGTTGTGCAGTAAGATGGAAGGAGTGGTGTCCCATGTCCTCCTGTGTTCCCTCCACAGCTCTCTAATCCTATATCCCTGTGTGTGTGTTGTGCAGTAAGATGGAAGGAGTGGTGTCCCATGTCCTCCTGTGTTCCCTCCACAGCTCTCTAATCCTATATCCCGGTGTGTGTGTTGTGCAGTAAGATGGAAGGAGTGGTGTCCCATGTCCTCCTGTGTTCCCTCCACAGCTCTCTAATCCTATATCCCTGTGTGTGTGTTGTGCAGTAAGATGGAAGGAGTGGTATCTGTATTCCTCCTGTGTGTTCCCTCCACAGCTCTCTAATCCTATATCCCGGTGTGTGTGTTGTGCAGTAAGATGGAAGGAGTGGTGTCCCATGTCCTCCTGTGTTCCACCTCAGCCCTGTAATCCTATATCCCGGTGTGTGTGTTGTGCAGTAAGATGGAAGGAGTGGTATCTGTATTCCTCCTGTGTGTTCCCTCCACAGCTCTCTAATCCTATATCCCGGTGTGTGTGTTGTGCAGTAAGATGGAAGGAGTGGTGTCCCATGTCCTCCTGTGTTCCACCTCAGCCCTGTAATCCTATATACCTGTGTGTGTGTTGTGCAGTAAGATGGAAGGAGTGGTGTCCCATGTCCTCCTGTGTTCCCTCCACAGCTCTCTAATCCTATATCTCTGTGTGTGTGTTGTGCAGTAAGATGGAAGGAGTGGTGTCCCATGTCCTCCTGTGTTCCACCTCAGCCCTGTAATCCTATATCCCGGTGTGTGTGTTGTGCAGTAAGATGGAAGGAGTGGTATCTGTATGTCCTCCTGTGTGTTCCCTCCACAGCTCTCTAATCCTATATCCCGGTGTGTGTGTTGTGCAGTAAGATGGAAGGAGTGGTGTCCCATGTCCTCCTGTGTTCCCTCCACAGCTCTCTAATCCTATATCCCGGTGTGTGTGTTGTGCAGTAAGATGGAAGGAGTGGTGTCCCATGTCCTCCTGTGTTCCCTCCACAGCTCTCTAATCCTATATCCCTGTGTGTGTGTTGTGCTGCAAGATGGAAGGAGTGGTATCTGTATTCCTCCTGTGTGTTCCCTCCACAGCTCTCTAATCCTATATCCCGGTGTGTGTGTTGTGCAGTAAGATGGAAGGAGTGGTGTCCCATGTCCTCCTGTGTTCCATCCTCAGCCCTGTAATCCTATATCCCTGTGTGTGTGTTGCGCAGTAAGATGGAAGGAGTGGTGTCCCATGTCCTCCTGTGTTCCACCTCAGCCCTGTAATCCTATATCCCGGTGTGTGTGTTGTGCAGTAAGATGGAAGGAGTGGTATCTGTATTCCTCCTGTGTGTTCCCTCCACAGCTCTCTAATCCTATATCCCGGTGTGTGTGTTGTGCAGTAAGATGGAAGGAGTGGTGTCCCATGTCCTCCTGTGTTCCACCTCAGCCCTGTAATCCTATATCCCGGTGTGTGTGTTGTGCAGTAAGATGGAAGGAGTGGTATCTGTATTCCTCCTGTGTGTTCCCTCCACAGCTCTCTAATCCTATATCCCGGTGTGTGTGTTGTGCAGTAAGATGGAAGGAGTGGTGTCCCATGTCCTCCTGTGTTCCACCTCAGCCCTGTAATCCTATATACCTGTGTGTGTGTTGTGCAGTAAGATGGAAGGAGTGGTGTCCCATGTCCTCCTGTGTTCCCCTCACAGCTCTCTAATCCTATATCCCTGTGTGTGTGTTGTGCAGTAAGATGGAAGGAGTGGTGTCCCATGTCCTCCTGTGTTCCCTCCACAGCTCTCTAATCCTATATCTCTGTGTGTGTGTTGTGCAGTAAGATGGAAGGAGTGGTGTCCCATGTCCTCCTGTGTTCCACCTCAGCCCTGTAATCCTATATCCCGGTGTGTGTGTTGTGCAGTAAGATGGAAGGAGTGGTATCTGTATTCCTCCTGTGTGTTCCCTCCACAGCTCTCTAATCCTATATCCAGGTGTGTGTGTTGTGCAGTAAGATGGAAGGAGTGGTGTCCCATGTCCTCCTGTGTTCCCTCCACAGCTCTCTAATCCTATATCCCGGTGTGTGTGTTGTGCAGTAAGATGGAAGGAGTGGTGTCCCATGTCCTCCTGTGTTCCACCTCAGCCCTGTAATCCTATATCCCGGTGTGTGTGTTGTGCAGTAAGATGGAAGGAGTGGTATCTGTATGTCCTCCTGTGTGTTCCCTCCACAGCTCTCTAATCCTATATCCCGGTGTGTGTGTTGTGCAGTAAGATGGAAGGAGTGGTGTCCCATGTCCTCCTGTGTTCCCTCCACAGCTCTCTAATCCTATATCCCGGTGTGTGTGTTGTGCAGTAAGATGGAAGGAGTGGTGTCCCATGTCCTCCTGTGTTCCCTCCACAGCTCTCTAATCCTATATCCCTGTGTGTGTGTTGTGCTGCAAGATGGAAGGAGTGGTATCTGTATTCCTCCTGTGTGTTCCCTCCACAGCTCTCTAATCCTATATACCTGTGTGTGTGTTGCGCAGTAAGATGGAAGGAGTGGTGTCCCATGTCCTCCTGTGTTCCACCTCAGCCCTGTAATCCTATATCCCTGTGTGTGTGTTGCGCAGTAAGATGGAAGGAGTGGTGTCCCATGTCCTCCTGTGTTCCACCTCAGCCCTGTAATCCTATATACCTGTGTGTGTGTTGCGCAGTAAGATGGAAGGAGTGGTGTCCCATGTCCTCCTGTGTTCCACCTCAGCCCTGTAATCCTATATCCCGGTGTGTGTGTTGTGCAGTAAGATGGAAGGAGTGGTATCTGTATTCCTCCTGTGTGTTCCCTCCACAGCTCTCTAATCCTATATCCCGGTGTGTGTGTTGTGCAGTAAGATGGAAGGAGTGGTATCTGTATTCCTCCTGTGTGTTCCCTCCACAGCTCTCTAATCCTATATCCCGGTGTGTGTGTTGTGCAGTAAGATGGAAGGAGTGGTGTCCCATGTCCTCCTGTGTTCCACCTCAGCCCTGTAATCCTATACACCTGTGTGTGTGTTGCGCAGTAAGATGGAAGGAGTGGTGTCCCATGTCCTCCTGTATTCCACCTCAGCCCTGTAATCCTATATACCTGTGTGTGTGTTGTACAGTAAGATGGCAGGAGTGGTGTCCCATGTCCTCCTGTGTTCCACCTCAGCCCTGTAATCCTATATACCGGTGTGTGTGTTGTGCAGTAAGATGGAAGGAGTGGTGTCCCATGTCCTCCTGTATTCCACCTCAGCCCTGTAATCCTATATCTCTGTGTGTGTGTTGTGCAGTAAGATGGAAGGAGTGGTGTCCCATGTCCTCCTGTGTTCCACCTCAGCCCTGTAATCCTATATCTCTGTGTGTGTGTTGTGCAGTAAGATGGAAGGAGTGGTATCTGTATTCCTCCTGTGTGTTCCCTCCACAGCTCTCTAATCCTATATCCCTGTGTGTGTGTTGTGCTGCAAGATGGAAGGAGTGGTATCTGTATTCCTCCTGTGTGTTCCCTCCACAGCTCTCTAATCCTATATCCCGGTGTGTGTGTTGTGCAGTAAGATGGAAGGAGTGGTGTCCCATGTCCTCCTGTGTTCCACCTCAGCCCAGTAATCCTATATACCTGTGTGTTGCGCAGTAAGATGGAAGGAGTGGTGTCCCATGTCCTCATGTATTCCACCTCAGCCCTGTAATCCTATATACCTGTGTGTGTGTTGTAAGTAAGAGGCAGACTGGTGTCCCATGTCCTCCTGTGTTCCACCTCAGCCCTGTAATCCTATATACCTGTGTGTGTGTTGTGCAGTAAGATGGAAGGAGTGGTGTCCCATGTCCTCCTGTATTCCACCTCAGCCATGTAATCCTATATCTCTGTGTGTGTGTTGTGCAGTAAGATGGAAGGAGTGGTGTCCCATGTCCTCCTGTATTCCACCTCAGCCATGTAATCCTATATCTCTGTGTGTGTGTTGTGCAGTAAGATGGAAGGAGTGGTGTCTCATGTCCTCCTGTGTTCCCTCCACAGCTCTCTAATCCTATATCCCGGTGTGTGTGTTGTGCAGTAAGATGGAAGGAGTGGTATCTGTATTCCTCCTGTGTGTTCCCTCCACAGCTCTCTAATCCTATATACCTGTGTGTGTGTTGCGCAGTAAGATGGAAGGAGTGGTGTCCCATGTCCTCCTGTGTTCCCTCCACAGCTCTCTAATCCTATATCCCTGTGTGTGTGTTGTGCAGTAAGATGGAAGGAGTGGTATCTGTATTCCTCCTGTGTGTTCCCTCCACAGCTCTCTAATCCTATATCCCGGTGTGTGTGTTGTGCAGTAAGATGGAAGGAGTGGTGTCCCATGTCCTCCTGTGTTCCCTCCACAGCTCTCTAATCCTATATCCCGGTGTGTGTGTGTTGTGCTGCAAGATGGAAGGAGTGGTATCTGTATTCCTCCTGTGTGTTCCCTCCACAGCTCTCTAATCCTATATCTCTGTGTGTGTGTTGCGCAGTAAGATGGAAGGAGTGGTGTCCCATGTCCTCCTGTGTTCCACCTCAGCCCTGTAATCCTATATCCCGGTGTGTGTGTTGTGCAGTAAGATGGAAGGAGTGGTATCTGTATTCCTCCTGTGTGTTCCCTCCACAGCTCTCTAATCCTATATCCCGGTGTGTGTGTTGTGCAGTAAGATGGAAGGAGTGGTGTCCCATGTCCTCCTGTGTTCCCTCCACAGCTCTCTAATCCTATATCCCGGTGTGTGTGTTGTGCAGTAAGATGGAAGGAGTGGTGTCCCATGTCCTCCTGTGTTCCCTCCACAGCTCTCTAATCCTATATCCCGGTGTGTGTGTTGTGCAGTAAGATGGAAGGAGTGGTGTCCCATGTCCTCCTGTGTTCCACCTCAGCCCTGTAATCCTATATCCCTGTGTGTGTGTTGCGCAGTAAGATGGAAGGAGTGGTGTCCCATGTCCTCCTGTATTCCACCTCAGCCCTGTAATCCTATATTTCTGTGTGTGTGTTGTGCAGTAAGATGGAAGGAGTGGTGTCCCATGTCCTCCTGTGTTCCACCTCAGCCCTGTAATCCTATATCCCGGTGTGTGTGTTGTGCAGTAAGATGGAAGGAGTTGTATCTGTATTCCTCCTGTGTGTTCCCTCCACAGCTCTCTAATCCTATATCCCGGTGTGTGTGTTGTGCAGTAAGATAGAAGGAGTGGTGTCCCATGTCCTCCTGTGTTCCCTCCACAGCTCTCTAATCCTATATCCCGGTGTGTGTGTTGTGCAGTAAGATGGAAGGAGTGGTGTCCCATGTCCTCCTGTGTTCCCTCCACAGCTCTCTAATCCTATATCCCTGTGTGTGTGTTGTGCTGCAAGATGGAAGGAGTGGTGTCCCATGTCCTCCTGTGTTCCCTCCACAGCTCTCTAATCCTATATCCCGGTGTGTGTGTTGTGCAGCAAGATGGAAGGAGTGGTGTCCCATGTCCTCCTGTGTTCCCTCCACAGCTCTCTAATCCTATATCCCTGTGTGTGTGTTGTGCTGCAAGATGGAAGGAGTGGTATCTGTATTCCTCCTGTGTGTTCCCTCCACAGCTCTCTAATCCTATATACCTGTGTGTGTGTTGCGCAGTAAGATGGAAGGAGTGGTGTCCCATGTCCTCCTGTGTTCCACCTCAGCCCTGTAATCCTATATCCCTGTGTGTGTGTTGCGCAGTAAGATGGAAGGAGTGGTGTCCCATGTCCTCCTGTGTTCCACCTCAGCCCTGTAATCCTATATACCTGTGTGTGTGTTGTGCAGTAAGATGGAAGGAGTGGTGTCCCATGTCCTCCTGTGTTCCATCTCAGCCCTGTAATCCTATATCCCAGTGTGTGTGTTGTGCAGTAAGATGGAAGGAGTGGTATCTGTATTCCTCCTGTGTGTTCCCTCCACAGCTCTCTAATCCTATATCCCGGTGTGTGTGTTGTGCAGTAAGATGGAAGGAGTGGTGTCCCATGTCCTCCTGTGTTCCCTCCACAGCTCTCTAATCCTATATCCCTGTGTGTGTGTTGTGCTGCAAGATGGAAGGAGTGGTATCTGTATTCCTCCTGTGTGTTCCCTCCACAGCTCTCTAATCCTATATCCCGGTGTGTGTGTGTTGTGCAGTAAGATGGAAGGAGTGGTGTCCCATGTCCTCCTGTGTTCCACCTCAGCCCTGTAATCCTATATACCTGTGTGTGTGTTGCGCAGTAAGATGGAAGGAGTGGTGTCCCATGTCCTCCTGTATTCCACCTCAGCCCTGTAATCCTATATACCTGTGTGTGTGTTGTAAGAAGGGCAGAGTGGTGTCCCATGTCCTCCTGTGTTCCACCTCAGCCCTGTAATCCTATATACCGGTGTGTGTGTTGTGCAGTAAGATGGAAGGAGTGGTGTCCCATGTCCTCCTGTGTTCCACCTCAGCCCTGTAATCCTATATCCCTGTGTGTGTGTTGCGCAGTAAGATGGAAGGAGTGGTGTCCCATGTCCTCCTGTGTTCCACCTCAGCCCTGTAATCCTATATCCCAGTGTGTGTGTTGTGCAGTAAGATGGAAGGAGTGGTATCTGTATTCCTCCTGTGTGTTCCCTCCACAGCTCTCTAATCCTATATCCCTGTGTGTGTGTTGTGCTGCAAGATGGAAGGAGTGGTATCTGTATTCCTCCTGTGTGTTCCCTCCACAGCTCTCTAATCCTATATCCCGGTGTGTGTGTTGTGCAGTAAGATGGAAGGAGTGGTGTCCCATGTCCTCCTGTGTTCCACCTCAGCCCTGTAATCCTATATACCTGTGTGTGTGTTGCGCAGTAAGATGGAAGGAGTGGTGTCCCATGTCCTCCTGTATTCCACCTCAGCCCTGTAATCCTATATACCTGTGTGTGTGTTGTAAGAAGGGCAGACTGGTGTCCCATGTCCTCCTGTGTTCCACCTCAGCCCTGTAATCCTATATACCTGTGTGTGTGTTGTGCAGTAAGATGGAAGGAGTGGTGTCCCATGTCCTCCTGTATTCCACCTCAGCCCTGTAATCCTATATCTCTGTGTGTGTGTTGTGCAGTAAGATGGAAGGAGTGGTGTCCCATGTCCTCCTGTGTTCCACCTCAGCCCTGTAATCCTATATCTCTGTGTGTGTGTTGTGCAGTAAGATGGAAGGAGTGGTATCTGTATTCCTCCTGTGTGTTCCCTCCACAGCTCTCTAATCCTATATCCCGGTGTGTGTGTTGTGCAGTAAGATGGAAGGAGTGGTGTCTCATGTCCTCCTGTGTTCCCTCCACAGCTCTCTAATCCTATATCCCGGTGTGTGTGTTGTGCTGCAAGATGGAAGGAGTGGTATCTGTATTCCTCCTGTGTGTTCCCTCCACAGCTCTCTAATCCTATATACCTGTGTGTGTGTTGCGCAGTAAGATGGAAGGAGTGGTGTCCCATGTCCTCCTGTGTTCCCTCCACAGCTCTCTAATCCTATATCCCTGTGTGTGTGTGTTGTGCTGCAAGATGGAAGGAGTGGTATCTGTATTCCTCCTGTGTGTTCCACCTCAGCCCTGTAATCCTATATCCCGGTGTGTGTGTTGTGCAGTAAGATGGAAGGAGTGGTATCTGTATTCCTCCTGTGTGTTCCCTCCACAGCTCTCTAATCCTATATACCTGTGTGTGTGTTGTGCAGTAAGATGGAAGGAGTGGTATCTGTATTCCTCCTGTGTGTTCCACCTCAGCCCTGTAATCCTATATCCCGGTGTGTGTGTTGTGCAGTAAGATGGAAGGAGTGGTATCTGTATTCCTCCTGTGTGTTCCCTCCACAGCTCTCTAATCCTATATCCCGGTGTGTGTGTTGTGCAGTAAGAAGGGCAGAGTGGTGTCCCATGTCCTCCTGTGTTCCCTCCACAGCCCTGTAATCCTATATCCCGGTGTGTGTTGTGCAGTAAGATGGAAGGAGTGGTGTCCCATGTCCTCCTGTGTGTTCCCTCCACAGCTCTCTAATCCTATATCCCTGTGTGTGTATTGTAAGAAGGGCAGAGTGGTGTCCATGTCCTCCTGTGTTCCACCTCAGCCCTGTAATCCTATATACCTGTGTGTGTGTTGTAAGAAGGGCAGAGTGGTGTCCCATGTCCTCCTGTGTTCCACCTCAGCCCTGTAATCCTATATACCTGTGTGTGTGTTGTGAGAAGATGGCAGAGTGGTGTCCCATGTCCTCCTGTGTTCCACCTCAGCCCTGTAATCCTATATACCTGTGTGTGTGTTGTAAGAAGGGCAGAGTGGTGTCCCATGTCCTCCTGTGTTCCACCTCAGCCCTGTAATCCTATATACCTGTGTGTGTGTTGTAAGAAGGGCAGAGTGGTGTCCCATGTCCTCCTGTGTTCCACCTCAGCCCTGTAAACCTATATACCTGTGTGTGTGTGTGTGTGTAAGAAGGAAGCAGAGTGGTGTCCCATGTCCTCCTGTGTTCCACCTCAGCCCTGTAATCCTATATACCGTGTGTGTGTTGTACAGAAGATGGCAGAGTGGTGTCCATGTTCCTCCTGTGTGTTCCCTCCACAGCTCTCTAATCCTATATACCTGTGTGTGTGTTGTGCAGTAAGATGGAAGGAGTGGTGTCCCATGTCCTCCTGTGTTCCACCTCAGCCCTGTAATCCCATATACCTGTGTGTGTGTTGTAAGAAGGGCAGAGTGGTGTCCCATGTCCTCCTGTGTTCCACCTCAGCCCTGTAATCCTATATACCTGTGTGTGTGTTGTAAGAAGGGCAGAGTGGTGTCCCATGTCCTCCTGTGTTCCACCTCAGCCCTGTAATCCTATATACCGTGTGTGTGTTGTAAGAAGAGGCAGAGTGGTGTCCCATGTCCTCCTGTGTTCCACCTCAGCCCTGTAATCCTATATACCTGTGTGTGTGTTGTGCAGTAAGATGGCAGGAGTGGTGTCCCATGTCCTCCTGTGTTCCACCTCAGCCCTGTAATCCTATATACCTGTGTGTGTGTTGTACAGAAGATGGCAGGAGTGGTGTCCCATGTCCTCCTGTGTTCCACCTCAGCCCTGTAAACCTATATCCCTGTGTGTGTGTGTGTTGTAAGAAGGAAGCAGAGTGGTGTCCCATGTCCTCCTGTGTGTTCCCTCCACAGCTCTCTAATCCTATATACCTGGTGTGTGTGTTGTAAGAAGGGCAGAGTGGTGTCTCATGTCCTCCTGTGTGTTCCCTCCATAGCTCTCTAATCCTATATACCTGTGTGTGTGTTGTAAGAAGGGCAGAGTGGTGTCCCATGTCCTCCTGTGTGTTCCCTCCACAGCCCTGTAATCCTATAGCCCTGTGTGTGTGTTGTAAGAAGGGCAGAGTGGTGTCCCATGTCCTCCTGTGTTCCACCTCAGCCCTGTAATCCTATATACCTGTGTGTGTGTTGTAAGAAGGGCAGAGTGGTGTCTCATGTCCTCCTGTGTGTTCCCTCCACAGCTCTCTAATCCTATATCCCTGTGTGTGTGTTGTGCTGCAAGATGGAAGGAGTGGTGTCTCATGTCCTCCTGTGTTCCACCTCAGCCCTGTAATCCTATATACCTGTGTGTGTGTTGTAAGAAGGGCAGAGTGGTGTCTCAAGTCCTCTAAGTTCCTGTGTGATCCCTGCCAATCCTTGGACTCTGTTTCGCCCTCACATGCTATAGATGTCCATGGCAGGCTCGCATGATGGCAGATAACGACTCAGAGTATTATGTGATATCAAACATTAGTGAGACACCTGACCACCAGTGATCCCACTCGAGTTACTGTAATACAAACTGTCACTTTACCCAGAGATGTCAAGGCTTGCTGCAGCTCCTTCATCACAACTTCATAGAGTTCTGTCTGCCAATCACGTAAAAGCGCCCAGTCCTCTTCGGACAACCGTGCTGCAAGGTCATGGAGCAAAGCAGGTGCCTGCAAGAGAAGCATCAGATTTAATGACCATTCAGCAAAGTGTCGAACAAGCTAAGGGTAGGCAGAGCCCCTCTGAAGGGGCCTTGCACCGGCGAAGCATCAAACCGTAGCGACTGCGCACTACCAGAGACTGAGCTTGGGAGCAGTCAGAGACATGCGCAGACACTGCAGCCAGAGCAACATAGGGGACACGTCGACAACAGGAGCTCGAGACGTGGTGGCATTCTTCCCTTCATACACCTAGTGCCTAAGCAGACATGAAGCGCAGATCAGTTCAAGGCCTTTTCTCATAGCTACATATTACTGTCACCGTTGGGCTATTCGGTCAGAAGACCAGAGAGGCGAACACCATCCCCCCCAAACCTCCCACCCAAAAAACCCTCTTACCCTCGAACTACGATCTTACCTAATTCTTTCAGTCATAAGTCAAAGCCCACCTAATCTCCAAATTATTAGCCTCATTGGCTCCACCCCTCTTCACGTTACCCTCATTTCTCCTCATGCTTCTACAAGCAGTCCTGCTCGGTCTTCTTCATTCCCACCTCACATCCTTGCCTCTGTCCTCATTCCTCCTCCATGAAGACTGCTCCAACCCTCTGAAACTCTCGGACGGTCCAGGTCACATTGCATCATCCCTCTAAGCGGCCACTGAAGTGCCCCAGGGCCTGCCCCATCATCAGTCTCGGTCATTCATCCTCCTGACAAGTCCAACAACCAGTCCATTCCTCTTCCTAATCTGCCCCCGAAGAACCCTGCGTAGAAACACTTCCATAGTCCTGATTTGGATTTTGGGGGGAAAGTATCTCTCTCTCTCTCTCTCTATCTTCAGTTAGTGTTGTATCCACACCATTGTCATCTTAATTGGCATCTTATGGAGCACTTTGGAAAACGTTTGTTGTTTAAGGGAGGGGATGCCCCAGTACCCTTTGTTCCTTTTTCAGAGGTTTTTATTTTGCATCTTTGTCGGTGGGTGGCCTGGAGTTTGGCCTGGAGTGGGGGGCCATGTGTGATTAACTTTTTTCAATGGAAACGTTTGCACTTTTCTGAAGGCGGAGGCCAAGGGTTCAATATACCTTTTCTCCATTTTCTTGTGTGGGTTTTTCAATTTAAGATGGATTTGTTCACTATTTTACTGTGATTTTGTATTACTGTTTGGGGCCTAGTCTGCCCTGCTCTAGACCTAAGGTGCATTCTTAATGCACATTTCACTTTCTCACTACTGTTGTGCTGTAGGCTTTTCAAAAACATTTAGGGGGTTGTGGATGGCTGTGAATTAAATGCAAAAAGTAGGTTAGATTATTTTTTTCCTGCACATGCCTAATGCTAATAATATCTTTGCAATCCTTTCCCTGCAATGCTACAAGTGGTTTCTTTTTTCTGCGGGAGGGAAGGAGGAAGGTGCTCTAGGCAGGATAGGGCAACTGCTTTCATTTTATACATCCCTCTTTCTTTGCTGGCCATGCGGCGGTGGCCATTTTGTAAAAAGAGAAGGAGAAATAGTGTGTGTGTGTGGTGGGGGGTCACAGTGGCCATTTTGTCTTTATTCTCTCTGTCTCCTTCTTTGTTGGCCATGCAGTGGTGCCATTGGCCAACAAAGAACCATTTTGTGGATCCAGTTAGTGAGTGAGTGAGATAGTGTGTGTGTGTTTTTGGTGGCCATTTTGTCTTTGTCTTCCATGCCTCCTCCTTCAGTTGCCATGTGGTGCATGAGCTGCATTTTGTGCAGCCAGCATATGCGCCAATCCCTTCATTCTACTTTAAAAATTAATTTCCTAGGAACATTGATTAGAAGAGGTTTATATTTCCCCCCACCCCCCGATATATTCATTTGTGCTTCTGGTGATTGTAGCAGTGTTGTTGTTTGTATTCATTTTTGTGTTTTTTTTCGTCTGCCTCCCATAGAGTCCCAATGCGCCCTGGTAGGGCACCAGCAATTATTTAATGTATTTTGTTTGATTTTTGCCAGGGTGTGTGTTTGACAATGCCATAGGCTGCCATCTTCTCTTTGGTCTCCGTGCCCCTTCTTTGTTGGCCATGTGGCAACCACCATTTTATGCAGTCGGTTATTGTGTGTATTTGGTGGCCCTTTTGTCTTTGTTTTCCATGCCTCCTTCAGTGGCCATGTGGTGGTAGCTTCCACCATTTTGTGCAGCCAGTGTGTACTTCAATCCCTTTATTCTACTTTTAGAAGCCATGCCTAGGGCCATTGATAGAAGAGGCCCATGACATGTTTGTGGCTGATTGCAGTAGTGTGGTTGTTTTTATTCATTCCTTGCCTCCTATAGACTTCCTATAGGTCCTTGTGGGGGACCAGCAATTATTTGATGGATTTTTTTTCGATTTATGTCTGCCTTACCCTGCCTCCCATATATTCCCCATTGGGTCTAAGGTCTGGTGGGGCACCAGCAATTATTTAATGTATTATGTTTTCCCTGCACCTTCTGCTCCTATAGGGTTCCCACTTCCCACCATGGCTCTGGAGGGACACAAACTAACCTTTTCTGTGTAATGTTGACATGTGAAAAAACATTGTGTGCATGTTTTTGGGCACACTATTGTTAAGCTTTTAGCATGATGATGATTTCACTTGTGTTACATTGGCCACATTCTTCTGATTGCCAACGTTTCAGAGACTGATGTTTTGTTGCTTTGATTGCAGCTGGTACAGAAGACATCATACATGGTACTGAAGTCCCTGAATGAATCAACTAACAGTGACACCAAAGTCCTTCGCTGTGAAGTGCTTCTAGTGCTAAGATGACCCACAAAGAAGGGAGTCCCTGCCAAGTAGCCAGTGGAGAGGAGAAGATGCAGGTCGCCACCACTGGCATCAAGCCGTCATCCCTTTTCAGAAAATGTGACATACCTGCTGCAGCTTCCTCTGTGCATAAAGAGGCTGAGATTCCTGCATCAACAGCACCACCAAAACCTAAGGCCTCGTCTCTCAGCGCTGCAGGCATGGACAGCAGTGAATCTGAAATGGAATCAACTCAGCCGCAAACCTTATTATCGCAGGAAAGTCTGCAAAAGGAGCTGCAGTAACAGATCTTCCAGACGTAGGAAGGTGGAGGTTGTTGCAGAGCAAGATATTGTTGAGAAGACGGCTCTTCCCCATCAGCTTCACCATCTCCAGCATGGAGAAGAAAGAGTACTCCCCCCCCCATCTTCTCCAAAGCCCCTCTTCCGATGATCTGGACAAGGAATGGACCCTGGCGAGTCCGAGAGACAAGGGAAAAGAAAGATTCCTGACAGCCTTGCAAGTGAAGAAGGTGGCGATGATGATGAAGAGGCTGTGATCATCAGCATGGGGAGTGGCACAGAGGAGGTACAGATCACCTCTATTCAACCTGCTCAGAGGCATGTGGGTCCAGCAACACCGCCGAATCCCATATTTGCAAGACCCCAGAGACCTGCTGCCACCACCACCCCTACCACAGTTGCAGCACACCCTACAGAAAGGCAGACAAAAACAACACAATTAGCTAGCTTTCATTCCAGTTCTTCAAGCTTTGGCACAATAAAAAAGCTCTTCTCTCCAGTTTGGGACTTCTTCACGCTTAACCCACATGAAGATAACACTGCAAGATGCTCCGTTTGACAAAAGAAAGTTCATTGTAGCACTACAGTACTGGAGGCCAACTGTCATTTGAAGAAATAACACACACTCAAAAGCATAGCTGCTGGTGATGAGCGAGAACCAGCAGCTGAAATGACAGAAGAAGGCAGACAGGAGGAGGAAATAGAGGATGCCAGCAGCATCACGCAAAGCAACCCTGTAAGCCTAACCCAGAGTATACAATCCTCACCATCAGCAACCTCTGCATGACACATGAGGATACACCACACCTCCCACCCCAAAGTGCTGAGGCAGTCTACCTGCTGCTGGTACCCGTAGGTCACTTTTGGCAGTAGTAGCACAAGAAAAACAGCCTACTATTAAAGCTACGTTTACCAAGGAGTCGCTGGACCACGGGAACCACGAAAAAGTCAGTCTATACAACAGGAAGCTGCCTAAAATGTCAGTGCACAACCTCCTCCCTTTTTATTTTGTGCATGGAGTGGGCTTACTAGAATGTGTGGCGGCTCTATGCCCAAAATGGAAGGTTCCCAGTCAGAGCTATTTTGCCATAGTGGCAGTGTCAGCGCTGCATCATGAAGTGCTGCAATTGGCTGGCAACGTTATAAAGCAGAGCGATGTTCAGTCCATCCATCTCACGATGGAGATGAGGACCAGTTGCCAAGCAAAAGATTACATGTGCATCACTACCTACTGGGTCTCTTTCCAGCAAGTTAGGCAAAAGCTAGCTGCTAGTTTCACGGCAAATTATGCTTTTCGGGGCATTTGGCAGCATGCAACAGTTGCAATGTTCACCATCTTTGGAGAGTTTAATACCAAGGTCTATGAATAACTTAAACCCAAAGGTCCCACAATTGGATTTGTTGCCACCGACAATGGCAGTAAAATAGTTAAAGCTATCCCTTTCGAGATTATGACACAGGAAGTCAGCAAGGAAGACAATACCATGAGCCAAGCAATCCCATTGTTGTATCAGCCACAGGATCAGTTGAAAAGGGTGGAACAAACATCCACAAGTGTCAATGTAGAAGCATCATCTTTGGTGGTTTGTTTCATTCTTTGCTTGAACACTAATCAAAGGCTGCAAAAAGAGATCGCATCCTGCATCCTACATCTGTGCCACTATACTGGATCCACCTTACAAAAAAGCACTAGCCACTTGAATTCATTTTACTGAAATGGATGCCTTAGTTTATAAGACTTGGATCGTCCGTAAAGGGACTGATCCAGAAGAAGAATAGCAGCAAATTGGAGGCTGGGGCAGAATTTCTAAAGTGCAGCATTCAACCTCCAAACAGCACGGTGTTGTTGGCTCCCAGTCTCTGCAGCAGCAGCCAGCACCATTGCCAGCTACTCCAAAATCCACAGCAACAACCGTTTCAAGCGCACGGCCAACTGCTGAAATGGGATGGTTTAATTCAACAGGACTTAAGGGAAGTGCAGTGGTGTAGACCCAGCAAGTGGCATCACCAATGACAATTCAAAAGAGGGTCCAAGACCATCTGGATGACCCAACAGAGGTGTACTTGGATAAAGATGCCATTGATCTATTGGTATGGCAAGAGGGCACAGTGGCCAGAACTCAGTAGGCTTCTAATAAGGTATCTTGCATGTCCAGTGGCTAGTGTTTCTTCACAGCGTGCTTTCAGTACAGCTGGCGCAGTTATCACAGTCTGAAGGACCAGTCTCTCGACTCAAAATGTGAAGAGACTGGTGATGATTAAAATGAACAAATACTTCATTCCAAGGGATTATAGTGCTCCTGAAACAACAGAGGATGACGAGGACAATCGGTCTGTCATCTGAAGTTTGGTCACTGATTATCCTCCAGAAGGCTTCCCTGAGGGAGGTTGGATTATACTTTCTAGAGTAATACAACAGAAGTTACATAGAGGAGGACTACAAAAAAATTGTTAAGGAGTGATCAGCCAGGTACATGAAACTAGTTGTTTGTGGTTGTTAATAGGAGATTGGTTCATCTCCGTTCTTAGTAACTGGCACACCACTGCACCAGCCTCTGCCCCTTTGCTCCTCAGGCACCATCATGCTGACCCCGACTCTCCAATGTTGACATTTTATCTTTTAACTACATCAGGCCATCTTGTGTCAGAAGAGTGCTCCATAATGCTCCAGCTTTGTGGTTCAGCCCTGCACCCAAACAGACAATGCTAGAAGAATGCAGATACACCATCCACTAGTATACATTATAATTATTCATAACGACCTATAATTATGTGTGTGTGGGTCCTCCCTATTTTTCAAGCCATAGGTAACAAGCTCATTAGCTAGCTCATTAGCTAGCTAGGGAGTCTGGGAGCTGAAGGACTGTTTGCTTTTGGTAACTGAACTGCCATCTTCCTTCCACAACAGATGTGATGGGCTCATCGACTTGATGAATGGTGTGTCTGTCTGTCTCTCACCTTTCCCTAATTCCCTCTACCCATCCATTCATAAAACCCCTAACCCTCTTCCCCCCAGGTTGTGTGATCAGTTGAGTTGTTTGTTAATTTCCACCATCAACAGATCTCACACTTGGTGGGGGGATGTGGTTAAAGTGACGTCAACTGTAACAGGAGGTGGCTAGAACCAAAATTGACATTTGCCCACACCACCCCTCTGACCCAGTCATGAAAGGGACATCATAGTTTATTTATAAAAGTTTTATATAGCGCGAACATGACCCACGAGGGTATCAGAGCGCTTTACAATACACAGTATATAGACAATAGATTGGGATAATATATACATACATTCGCAAATCTACATTCAATACAAAGGAGGTAGACAGTGGTATATGGATAGCATAGGTGGCTAATAGTCATCAAGGAATTAAAGTCTTAGGATGTGAATTGGTTCATTAGAAGCATTTTTACTTCTTTTTTGAAGGAGGTAAAGGAAGAGATCCTGCGTACATCTGGGGGTAAGGAGTTCCAAATCTTCGGAGCGATACCTGAAAATGCTCTGCAAGCAGTTCTCTTTTTGTGGAAGGATTGTGATCTTAGTAGTAGTGAACTGCACTTCTCGATTGTCTGCATCCTCCCGACCGCTCTAGCTTTTGTGCTAAGTAACTGGGGGTATTGCTATGCAAGGCTTTATGGGTCATGCAGGCGATCTTTAGTTTTATTCTAACCTCGTATGGTAACCAGTTCAGAGCTTTTAAGGTCGGAGAAATGTGGTTATTTCTTTTAGTTCCCGAGACCAGTCTGGCCGCAGCGTTAAGTGATGCCCTCAGCGGGGCCAGCTTATATTTGGGAAGACCGCATAGAGTGGTGCTGCCATAGTCCAATCTTGGTAACACTAGGGCTTGTACTGCCATTTTTAAGTCGGTCTGGTCCGATAGTGATGGCCAAGCATTGCATAGGTGGTGTGCACTTTTCCACAGTATACGCCCCATGCATTTGTATTCTTCTGAAGTATCCTTCAAATGAGTCCTCCTGGCTCCTCGTAAGAACTGAGGGTTCATTATGCTTACTGAAGTAAGTAACTTAACACTGTGTTGCTAATTGTTGTTTTACGATGGTAGCCCCAATCTTGGATTTTCCACTCATTCGGTTTTCTTTTAGTCTAGTTGGGGCTGCGATGCACTGGTTCATCTCACCAGGCTCCTTTACCATGTACTGCTGCATTCCCTGTGATGTCGTGCCTGTCGTGCCTGTTAGCGCTGCTAGTTTACCACCACAAACAATAAGAAGGAGGAGGTTTGCAAGAGCCTGCATTAAGGTCTGGTCCGATTAAAGGAGAGGCAGCAGACATCGCTTTATATGTTCAGGTAAATAAAGAAGCTCTCTGGAAAGAGGGATTGTTTTTGATGTATGTTGACGGACCCCATTAGCGGTCATCAGTTACATAGGCTAGGGCAAGGGTAGTACGTAGTATATCAATATTACTGACACTGGGAGGGCGAGTGCTGATCAGTCTCATCAAACAAGGGTGGGAAGGTTGTCCATGGTAGGGGGTTCTTGACTGGATGAAGTTAAGTAGAGTAGTTAACAACTTATGGAAAGAGTTATCAGTTAGGGAAATAAAAACTTGAAAAGGGAAGGTGATGGACACAGTGGGACAACTGCTCGCAATGGGACAGGTGCGGAAAACGACAGCCTCTGTTGTCACTGTGTTAGTAGAGCTTCCTTTTCAACTGTGTATGATGCCATTCTTCTAACCAGTAATCCAAAGACAGATATTCATGATGATAAACAAAAAACATCACTGATTTAATTGGACAAAAATGTATAAAAGTCCCGCCCTTTCCTCCCACCACAGGCCCACCCCTCACCCAAACCCAACATACCTCAAAAAATACCTTGTCCCCAACTGTCCTTCCCACCCTCATCTCCCACAATAAGTCCCACCCCTCATAAAAAAATAGGCGACCACAGTTTCCAACAGATGCAAAGGTTTCTGCTGGCAGTACTTAATCTCCTCCAAGTCCTGCACGATTCTCTGAAGGACGGCAGAGTCTACAGTGGTGGTGGTGGTGGTGGTTGTCGGGTAGTTCAGTGGCTAGGGACCTCGGCTGCCTGCAGTGGGGCGATATCGCTGATGTCCCTCCGGCTAGTGGCCCGATGCAGCAGAGGCTACCTCCTTCTCCTCCCCATCGAGCACCACCAGTCAGCTGTACTCCACCGCAATTGCCTCCATTTTTATGAGGTGCAGTCGAGCGACTGTGTCCCACCGGGAGTGGGCCTCCGGGGCAGGTCCTCAGGCAGGAGTAGCTAGATGATCAAAAGAAAAAAACATGAATTGTAGCACTCAACCCATTGTACAGAAGCATAACACTGCTGCTCCCCAAGCGCCATTGGATTTTTTCTGATGTGATTTTTAGTCAGAGAGCAAATTCTTCCCATACAAAGTTCCCAGAATGCAGTTGCAATGCTAGGTATGAATTAATCCATGATCACCACCATAATCAAAAATAGATATTTTTTCTTAAAAGGATGAAAACGATGTCATGTGATGAGGGTGACACCTGCCACACGCTTAATGTGCGCTAATTAAACAATGAGCTGCCAAATATAAATATATAGGGCCATTGATGAATATTGGACATTTAATTATTACTGCACAACGTGCAGCAATAATGGAGACATCCTGGAGGAGCGGCATGTTTTGTGCTCGTGGTGGGTCATCATAAATTCCAATGGCCCTGCTCCGACTCTACCTACTCCCTTCCGAGCCCCACTCTGAATATTACTCCAGACTGAGTTCTAATCCAAGCTACACCCTCCACCAAAATAACGCTCACAAATACTTTTTCCAATGACTATGGGGCAAGTAAGTGACAGTGCAGGGTAAGGTTAGGTAAGTTAAACAGCAGGCCTAGGTTTAGGTTTAGCTATGGACTGGATAGGTGTCATACACTAACTAGTAGGCTTAGTTACATGGTTAATGGGAGATAGAAGATGGAATAGTAATTTAGCCTTGAAAGTAGTCACTTGGGTAGAAACTGTGGGAGAAATGTGGCACCTGCTGGGATGGGATTGTAATTTATGGGCTGAGTGGGACAGGAAGAATGGGGCAAGCTATAGGCGAGTGCGCACTGAACTATCACACATTTTTTTCTAACAACTGAATGGTGCAGAGGATGAGACAGAGACACAGGAGGCTGGATAATTTATAAAAGGACTGCAAAATGGGCCTGGAAAAAAGGGAGGAATGCCTTAACAAATGCAGTAGTTGATACTGAGAAAGGAAAGTGACTTACCACTCGTCCCAGCGTCACTCCTTCCCCCTCCGTAGGAGCGCGGAATACTTCGGGTCCTAGACAAAAACATAACGCAAATATTAGATAATTGCTGTAACCATCATATTTTGCACCAGTTACAAAAGCAATACATCACTAATTTGGGTTATGCATTCGTAACTACTGTCACTCTGAGAGGTTTAATGGAAGTAACTAAGTAGTTCACAATTCAATGCTTTATATATTTTTCATAATGGAGGGACAGAGCTCAGAAAGGATCAGAAAAACAAACAATGAAGGGGCGGAAGAGAATGGAAAGGACGCATAATGATATCCTGCCATGTCGCGCTGTCGTGACATTATGGAACCTTGTATGGCATGACATCCTCTTGGGGTGCTACCCATCTCTGTACCATCAATAAAGCTTTGTCAAGCTACATGGTGTGAATTCCTAGGCCTGTGTCCTCTATACGTAACCAACAATATTCTGTGAACACAAGACATGTAAAAGAGGGGCAAGAGAAAGGTGACTAAAAAGGCTGGCGAAGAAAGCTACAGACATAAGGAAACTAGGGGAATATAAAAGAAAAAACCCACAATGAGGCAAGTTTGCGTGGTTAAAGCGGGCGCTAAAGTAGAATAGATGGGGAAAGTTATAAAAAAATACAGAAAACCCTGATGCATACTAGTTTAAAGGCAGAAAATAATCAACACGACTTACCAGCAGCACCTGAAGGAATGTCAGAGGTGGAGACTGCTTCTGTCCTCTGGGGCAAGTGGGGGTCGGCGGTGG
Organism: Calotriton arnoldi; assembly: GCA_963921515.1. Lineage (NCBI taxonomy): Eukaryota > Metazoa > Chordata > Amphibia > Caudata > Salamandridae > Calotriton > Calotriton arnoldi. The sequence goes on from CAWUFW010000466.1 coordinate 3,478,840, forward strand.
TGGACTGTTGTGAAACGAAACAAAATAAAGAGGACACCGAATAGTACTTATTAGTAGGTACTCTTTAAATTAAAAAAGAGCATTTTAGAGAGAAACCAATATAATGCCCGACTAAGCAATCCTTTACGTCCCTCGATGTCAAATAAAATAGTACATTGCTTCTCTCTGTTGCTTCACACAGTGCTATGGCAACGTCAGTCTCCTTTCATGCACTACAACACACAGAGATGGAGCACAGATATTTACAAGAGGGCGGAGGTACGGTTTCTGTCACTGTAACATTTGATTGGGGAAAAAAGCTGCAGACAGGAGGAAGTCAGCTGCATAAACCTGGAATATTAAAAAAACCACAAGGAAATATGCGGGGATAACACATTTTAAACTTAAAGGAGAGCAAGGGAAGATGGGAAAATGAAAAATACAGAATTCCAAAATACACACTACGGGGGAACAATAAAAAGTCAAAAATGAAAAGATGAACATTACTCACAAGCATCAGCAGTAATGCCTTCTGTGGCTGGGGCATTTTTCCCAGCACCAACGTCTGCTAGGGCCCCGGCAGTGCTGGTCCTACTGGCATCTTTCTCCTTCTTGCCCGGTTTGGCTCTTTGGTTCTTCTGAAACAAGGAAAGATAAAGAGGCCAATGATCAGTAGTAGTGTCTACAAAGGGGTATTCCAGCATTGTACTGTCTGACTAACCTGATAATCTGATACCTCCCTTCAAACAACTCTCTAAAATCAGTTCTCTTTCCTAGACATTGTTTGCTTCTAAAATGATATTCGCTTCACAGAATGTCTGTACTGATGGCCAGTCTTCCTTCGCGTACTGCACCTCACATAGCTGGAAAATGTATTAGCAACATAAAGTCACAGAGGATGCCAACAGTAAAACCCCTGATACCAGACTGTCCTAGTGAGTAACATCCTTTAAATCAGAATAAGCACGTACCTGGCTCACCGTGGACCACATACTCCAGTTGTAAAATTCACTTGATGTCCGCTTCACATGCCTCCTAACCCTACAGTCCTACATCCTCCACGTTAGTCAGGCTGTGGCAACATGCCTCACCACGTGTGCAGTACACACCCAAATGTGTACAGAGAAACCATGCCCACTGCTCTGAAATAAAGACTGTGGATGCAGGCATGCTCTGATACAAAAAGTGCATTTCCACTGCGAACATGGTACCACCATAAATGAATGTCCTTTTTGCATCTGAGGGCATATCTGTCTGCATTCTTTGCTGAAAAGGAGTGGTTATATATATATCTACTGGCGGTCGCCAGTAGATAGTTATAGTTAGGACCTATTTTCCATAGGAAATCCGCAACATTCTATTCCCAATAACTTTGGCGCCGGTTGACGAATCTTCACGAAATTTTCAAAACTCGTGGGGCGCTCCGGTCCGCTCCTATCCTGAAAGTCTCGGGGTGATTAGTCAAGTGGGGGCCGAGAAAAAAGGAGGGTCTCAAAACGTGTTTTCCCCATGCAACTTTCCATAGGAACCTTTAGTCGCAGCTACAGCCCGAACTGCTGAACGGAATTACACCAAATTTGGCAAAAGGTAGCCCTTGGTTCAGAGTCGTGCCTTCGGTTAAATGGTGTAAATCCGTTCAGTAGTTCCTGAGAAAATCAAAAGTAAAACCACATATATATCTATGGCCGCGGAGGGTCCGCGCACCTTGAGCGCACCTTCCCGATCACGAGCTGTATGCTAATTGGCTGTCAACACTCCAAACCAGGAAGTGTTGGCAGCCATCTTGTTCCTCGGTAGAACCGAGGCACAAGAAACAAGTGCGCAAAACGCAAAAAGGGGGCAGGGTAGAAACACCCTGACCCCCTAGGCCTGCTTAGCATTTTTTTTTTTTTTTTTTTTTTTTTTTTTAAATCGGCGGGATTCGCTTAGGGTGCGCGGATCCCGCCGTGAAGAAGAAAAAAACGAAGCGCGGGCTCCCGCGCTTTGAGGGTATTTTGCCCCCTGGTGGGCCAAGTCCCGGGGGCGGGTTTAAATGTTAGTTGGGGGGGCCTCTAAGGCCCCCCAAGCCCCGGGGACCGCCACCCCCCGGGGCTTTCAAATTATAATGATGGCAAGGGGCACACGGCCCCCCCGCAACCCCGGGGACCGCCACCCTCTGGGGCTTCTTTTTATAATTAAAAAATTACCTGTGTGGAGAGGCAAGATGGCGGCCGCTGCGGTGGCTGAGTGAGCTGGCTCCTAACTACCTCCCCACTAAAACTCTCCCTCCTTGATTTTTGGACGCTTGTAATGATAGAGAACAACTAAAAAAAAAGGAACTTACTTTTCTGCATCTCCTCGGATGATCTGGCATTCTTGGTCCTGGCTACTGGGGGTCCCGCTGCCTTGCAGATTGGTAGCGTGGAAAACCACCAGCGTTTCCTCTCCGCTTGCTCGCTGCATTTACCCCGCTTTAAAAATGCCACCGAAGACCGGCATGAAAAGCACTAAAGGACGGGGGCTGCCGGTAGGCTCTGGAAGCTCTCAGCAACCTATTCCGGATCAAGATGGGGAAAACCTTGATCAGAGAAGATGACGCTCTGCTTCTGTAGCGATGGCTGGGCTGCCCGGCCCCGGGGACCAGCAAAAGAAAAACGGTGCAGCTCGGGGAAAGCAGACGGTCCCAGCTTTGTTTAAAGCACAAACCGATAAGAGCAAATCAACGCAGGACCTGGCAGCCAGCCTCAAACGGAACAGTAAGACTATCGCTCCACTATCTAAGCTGGCGGCGACTGCTCCAATACCGCAAGATGCTGTCTCTCAAGGTATGAAGTCGCCGCGGAGTGAGCTTTTCGATCAATAAATGATTGGGGGACCACCGTTATGTGTAGTGGAATTTTCAACCACGGATGCAGCTATTCTCCCTGGTGGCAGTGGGGAGTCTGGAAGTACAACAAGCCTATCCCCCATAGTTGTTCCTCTGGTGGCTGTGGACGGTATGGGGGCTCGACCGCAAGAGGGGTGCATTATGGGAGCTGAAGTCCTTTCTGGTGAAGACCAGGTAAAAGTGACAAGTGAACCGCCTTATACAGCCAGGGACGCTAATCATGTGGAAGAGAAGCCATCAATTTCTCAGGAGGAGGATGTCGTAGACAAATTTTATTCACTATCAGACTATTCTAACTCCTCAGGTGATGATCATCCCGGTAATGATTGGGCTGCAGATGGAAGCGATAGTAGCAGTCTACACTGGGAAGAGGAGAGTGATAAAACACTGTTAAAACATGGCACGGAGTGCAGACTGCAAGACCCAGCCACTCTCTCGGATCAGGCTAAGGGTGCGGCGGGATCTATGACATGGGACTACTCCTTCTCACCCAATCTGGAGGGGAAGGAGGCTTCGGAAGAGATCCTATCGGCAGGCACGATTAGTGGCAGTGATAAAGACCCAGAAGGGATTACGCTCTCCACAATATATCAAACCATTATGGCCCTTCGGGTGGAAACCAGATCAGAGAGCTCCCGTACTCAAGGAGCCTATCGGAAGCTTCAGAACTCTATCCGTAGGGTAGCTAAGTCATGTTACGACTTTTCGACAAGAATGGGGGAAGCTGAGACCCGAATCTCTCAGCTAGAAGATGAATTGACTGCGCAGAAAAATCTAACAGAATCTATGAAATCTTTGAAGGATGACACAGTATGGAAATTGACTGATATGGAAAATCGATCAAGGAGAAACAACCTTCGCATTCTTGGCGTTCCTGAGGGCAAAGAGGGCGCAGATGTCCGGCAGTTCGTGATCGAACTTTTTGAGGAGGCGTTCCCAGAACTCCAACACTGGGACTGGAAAATACAGCTCCAGAGGGCTCATCGATCTCCATTTAATTTATGCAAGAAGACTGGAGGACAGGCTGATAATCGGCCACGCGCTATTCTTATCTGCCTTAATAACTTTTTGGCTAGGGAAGCCCTTTATGATTTGGCCAGACCAGATAGGAAAAGGATGGCTAAGGGATGTGATTTCTTCGTGAGGCTTGACTTCTGTCACGCGACAGTCGAAAAAAGATGGCTCCTGCGGCAATTAATGCCGGCATTTCAGGCTAAGGGAGCACAGGTCTTTCTACTTAACCCTGCTAAATTGAAGGTGATCTCCCAAGGGCAAATGCATTTCTTGCAATCTGAGATCCAAGCAAAGGAATTTTTGTCCTCATTATAGGCTTGCAAGGGGTAGCTGAAACAGACAAATTCTGTATTTTATCTGCTAAGGGAGAATAAGCTGGATATTATAAGCTATAAGTTATGTGACTTTAATGCTTTTTCCCTTTCTTATGGATCTTTTACTTTTTTCTCTTTCTCCGATCCTTGCTTGCTAAATATGTCTGTTTTGGCTCTTCTTTAGAATAGATGGTATGTCACATGGAGGGGGGAGGGTTAGCTTGGCGGAGGGGTATGGAGACCCGCTCAACATCACCAGGGACCGGTGGTCCCCATGCCTCGAGAGTTGGGGGGTGTGGGGGGGGGGGTGGTGGGGGTTCTGGTGGCAGAGGGAGGGGATTCAAGGGGGGGTTGGGTCGGTGGGTGGCGGTGGGCAGCACAATTGATGGTTAACTTGTATACTCAGTGTGTACATCTTCATTCAAATAGGAAAATACTGAAAACATTGAATTACTTCGCTCCTATAGATAATTTGAAATACATTTACCATGCTATTAGTCTAGGGAAGGAATCGGTACCCTATAAGGATAATGGTTAGGGATAAATTAAGTATCTGTTGTATAAATATTTGTGGACTTAACGATCGCAAAAAAAGGAATCTATTTGCCAAAATGATTAGGCATATGCAACTAGAGGTTTTATGTGTACAGGAAACACATATAGCCTGGTGTAAACGAAATTGGCTTAGGGATACTGGTCTTGACCTATTGGCTTGTACACGTCAGGGTACTACTACACGGGGGGTAGCAATTTTAGCAAAACATGGAGTCATAATCTGCAAACGCAAGAAGGAGGATCAATTGGGGCGATGGGTGATCTTGGAAGCAGATATCAATGGTGCTCTTTTTACAATCTGTTCCCTGTATGGTTCAAATTTAGATGACCCTGAAGTTTTGAACTACATTAGTATTGAACTAGCTGCGTGGCCATCTCTGCTGATTCTCTGTGGAGATTTTAAGATTCATCTAAAGAGTAGCTTTAATCTTGCTGGCAATACTTTATATTCAGGCAGAAAGAGCAAGACCTTTAAAGCACTGCAGGGGCTAGTTAGGGAATACGGACTAGCGGATGTATGGCATAGACACAGACCAGGGGATTTGGGCTTCACTTTTTTCTCTGCACCACACAACAAACTGGTTCGGCTGGATTACTTCTTTGGTTCATATCAAATAGTTGAAAATGCCAGTATTGAATTGTATCCAAGAATAATGTCAGATCATAATCTGTTAATAATGGAACTACCATTAAGTGGGCTTTCCAGAACTCCACCGATTTGGACGTTTGACAGAAAACTTCTATTAGATGAAGCCTACTGTAAACACATGGCTAAATGGATTACTGATTTTTTAAATATTAATAAGGGTACTGCTCCTGAAATCACAGTGTGGGATGCGTTCAAAGCCGCTTTACGGGGGAGACTCTCAGCTTTTCTCTGTATCGTCAAAAGATGGCTAAGGCAAAGATTAAGGGATGGATTGACGATTTAAGGCTTGCAGAGGTTGAGCTTGTAAGGAAAATTAGTGCAGCTCAAAATATAGATGATTGTCAACATCTTATCGCAGCCATTAAATCTAAAATACATCTATATTTTGCGGAAGAGCTCGCTGCTAAGTACATACAGCACAGGTCTGACATCTATGAATTCGGGGAAAACACTTGGAAATTACTGGCCAAACGTATCCAACAGAGGGTGGCAGCGAACGGAATAAGTAGGATCTTAGATTCACTGGATCAGATACAAGACACTCCGTCGGGAATTCTAAGCGTATTTCAAAACTTTTATCACCAGCTATACACCGCAGAAGGGGAAGCAACCACGGAAAGTATTAGGGAATTTTCCCCTAGAGTTTTTCAGGACATTTCGGCAATTGCTAAGTCCTATGCTGCTATCTTTATTCCAACTTGCTAAACGGGGTCAGACCCCTAAATCATGGCAGAAGACCACCATCGTAGTGTTCAGGAAAAAGGGCAAACCTGAACTTAATCCGGCATCCTACAGACCAATTACACTCATTACGGCGGATAGTAAGATCTACTCGAAAATAATTGCCTCTAGGCTGGGCACAGTTATAACTCCTTTGGTATCTAACCGACAACACAGGTTTATCCCGGGTCAGGATACAACAGACCATGTCAAGAGAGCAATAGCCCTCTTTGATTGGGCGCAGGCCACCGGTTCACCGCTCGGGATGATCCTGTTAGACGCAGAGAAAGCGTTTGACAGGGTCTCCTGGTGATTCCTTTGGTCTGTCTTATACTGGAAGGGATTTGCTAGAGAATTTATTCAAGCCGTTCAGGCACTCTATGTAACACCGGAAGCTGCAATTCGTATAGCAGGACAAGTTTCGCAAGCATTCAGTATCAGCAGAGGGACAAGGCAGGGATGCCCCTGCTCCCCACTGCTATTTTCCTTATACATTGATCCTTTTTTAAATAAGCTGGAAGCGGAAATCAACATTGAGCCGGTTAAGGTTAACAATATCAGCTATAAATCATTGGCATATGCCGACGATATTGCGATCTTCACAAGTAACCTAAGGCTAGCTTTTCCAGTAGTGGAATATCTGGCGAAACAGTATGGTGCAGTATCCGGCTACAAACTAAATGTAGACAAGACCCAATGCTTACAATCAGACAGCTCCCTCCGGCAGATATTCGAACGGTAACAGAGGTCACTTATTTGGGGGTCAGATTAACAGCAGCAGCAGTAGAATGTATCCCGGAACTCAATATCTTACCGGTGATTCATACAGTTAGTAAGTTTTTGGAGAGACTGGATCATTTACATTTAACACTACATGGCCGCTGCAATGTAATCAAAATGTCTATCTTCCAAAATTCTTATATTTCTTTCGAACAATTCCATTGGCATTCCCAACACTCTGTATTACAAAAATTGAAAGGGCTTGCTTCAGGTTTTTATGGGGCTATCGGCGGCCCAGAAGGGCTATCAAGTGGATGACTCTTCCCAGATTAAGGGGTGGATTGCGGGTGCCAAATTTTTTATTATATCATTGGGCAGCACTACTGCAGCACATGGGAATACTAGTGACTGGAAACACTGCTAGGTCAGAGGCTGTTAGTTCCACCATATATGAAATGCTTTTAGGAGACAAAGCAAGGCAAAGGTTAGTTAAAACTTTGGAACCAAGTTACTATAAGAAGACAAAATTTAAAATAGTACAATCGGCTTACTCAGTTTGGAGGAAAACTCAACGTAGATTTAAGATACCCAACATTAATGCATATACCCCCTTTTCAGTGAGTGCTCTCCTACCAACTATATTCCAGGATAGAATCACATTCAGTTGGGGCAATGCAGGAATCACTGTTCTAGGGGATTTATGTCATGAAGGAAAATCAGCCTCATTTTTGTTTTTACAAAAGAAGTTCGGTCTCTCTAAGGGGGACTTTTTCAAGTTCTTACAGATTCGGAGTTTTCTAGGCTCTAGCTTGCAAGGGGTAAATGGTAATCTGGGCACTATTGGGCTAATAGAACTGTTGCGGAGACAATCACGGATTGGAGTAATCTATCAGGCGTTATTAGCAGAGTCCCCTGACTATCTAATATCTCAAAATGCTAGCTGGGAGAGGAAGTTCGGGAAAAAAGGGATAAATTTGGAGACATCGTTGGAATTAGCTAATTGCGTGCTTATATCTGGTAGTCTGAAAACTCAGCATTTCATGTCTGCTTTCGATTTATATTACACTCCTGCCAAGAATTCTAAGTGGGCTAGCTCCCTGGGAAGCTCATGTAGTAGATGTGGGCTCTGGGGAGCAGATACCCTACACATGCACTGCCCTAAACCCTGAAACACCACCCTCAGCACGACCCCCTACACTGCCCGAACACCACTGCACTGCCCTAAACCCTGAAACACCAGCCCCAGCACGACCCCGTACACTGCCCGAACACCACTGCACTGCCCTAAACCCTGAAACACCAGCCCCAGCACGACCCCCTACACTGCCCGAACACCACTGCACTGCCCTAAACCCAAAACACTACCCCAGCACGACCCCTACACTGCCCGAACACCACTGCACTGCCCTAAACCCTAAAACACCAGCCCCTGCACGACCCCCTACACTGCCCGAACACCACTGCACTACCCTAAACCCTGAAACACCAGCCCCCGCACGACCCCTACACTGCCCGAACACCACTGCACTGCCCTAAACCCTGAAACACCAGCCCCCGCACAACCCCCTACACTGCCCGAACACCACTGCACTGCCCTAAACCACCACCCCCGCACGACCCCCTACACTGCCCAAACACCACTGCACTGCCCTAAACCCTGAAACACCACCCCCAGCACGACCCCCTACACTGCCCAAACACCACTGCACTGCCCTAAACCCTGAAACACCACCCCCAGCATGACCCCCTACACTGCCCGAACACCACTGCACTACCCTAAACCCTGAAACACCACCCCCTGCAAGACCCCTACACTGCCCAAACACCACTGCACTGCCCTAAACCCTGAAACACCACCCCCAGCACCACCCCCTACACTGCCCGAACACCACTGCACTGCCCTAAACCCTAAAACACCACCCCAGCACGACCCCCTACACTGCCCGAACACCACTGCTCTGCCCTAAACCCTAAAACACTACACCCAGCACGACCCCTACACTGCCCAAACACCACTGCACTACCCTAAACACTGAAACACCACCCCCAGCACGACCCCCTACACTACCCAAACACCACTGCACTACCCTAAACCCTAAACACTACCCCCAGCACGACCCCCTACACTACCCAAACACCACTGCACTACCCTAAACCCTAAATACTACCCTCAGCACGACCCCCTACACTACCCAAACACCACTGCACTACCCTAAACCCTAAAACACTACCCCCAGCACGACCCCCTACACTACACCAACACCACTGCACTACCCTAAACCCTAAAACACTACCCCCGCACGACCCCCTACACTACCCAAAGACCACTGCACTACCCTAAACCCTAAAACACCCCGCACGACCCCTACACTACACAAACAGCACTGCACTACCCTAAACCCTAAAACACTACCCCTAAACTACACAAACACCGCTGCACTACCCTAAACCCTAAAACACTACCCCCAGCACGACCCCTACACTACCCAAACACCACTGCACTACCCTAAACCCTAAAACACTACCCCAGCACGTACCCCCTACACTACCCAACACCACTGCACTACCTAAACCCTAAAACACTACCCCCAGCACGAACCCCCTACACTACCCAAACACCACTGCACTACCCAAAACCCTAAAACACTATCCCCAGCAGTACCCCCTATACTACCCAAACACCACTGCACTACCCTAAACCCTAAACACTACCCCCAGCACGACCCCCTACACTACCCAAACACCACTGCACTACCCTAAACCCTAAAACACTACCCCCAGCACGACCCCCTACACTACCCAAACACCACTGCACTACCCTAAACCCTAAAACACTACCCCCAGCACGACCCCCTACACTACCCAAACACCACTGCACTACCCTAAACCCTAAACACTACCCCCAGCACGACCCCCTACACTACCCAAACACCACTGCACTACCCTAAACCCTAAAACACTACCCCCAGCACGACCCCCTACACTACACCAACACCACTGCACTACCCTAAACCCTAAACACTACCCCAGCACGACCCCCTACACTACCCAAACACCACTGCACTGCCCTAAACCCTAAAACACTACCCCCAGCACGACCCCTACACTACCCAAACACCACTGCACTACCCTAAACCCTGAAACACCAGCCCCAGCACGACCCCCTACACTGCCCGAACACCACTGCACTAACCTAAACCCTGAAACACCAGCCCCAGCACGACCCCCTACACTGCCCGAACACCACTGCACTGCCCTAAACCCTGAAACCCCACCCCAGCACGACCCCCTACACTGCCCAAACACCACTGCACTGCCCTAAACCCTGAAACACCACCCCCAGCACGACCCCCTACACTGCCCGAACACCACTGCACTGCCCTAAACCCTGAAACACCAGCCCCAGCACGACCCCCTACACTGCCCGAACACCACTCCCAACCCTAAGCACAGCACCCCCTACACTGCCCGAACACCACTGCACTGCCCTAAACCCTGAAACACCACCCCTGCACGACCCCCTACACTGCCCAAACACCACTGCACTGCCCTAAACCCTGAAACACCACCCCCTGCACGACCCCCTACACTGCCCGAACACCACTGCACTGCCCTAAACCCTGAAACACCAGCCCCAGCAAGACCCCCTACACTGCCCGAACACCACTGCACTACCCTAAACCCTGAAACACCACCCCCAGCACGACCCCCTACACTGCCCGAACACCACTGCACTGCCCTAAACCCTGAAACACCACCCCCAGCACGACCCCTACACTGCCCGAACACCACTGCACTGCCCTAAACCCTGAAACACCACCCCCAGCACGACCCCCTACACTGCCCGAACACCACTGCACTACCCTAAACCCTGAAACACCACCCCCTGCACGACCCCCTACACTGCCCGAACACCACTGCACTGCCCTAAACCCTGAAACACCACCCCCAGCACGACCCCCTACACTGCCCGAACACCACTGCACTGCCCTAAACCCTGAAACACCACCCCCAGCACGACCACCTACACTGCCCGAACACCACTGCACTGCCCTAAACCCTGAAACACTACCCCCAGCAAGACCCCCTACACTGCCCGAACACCACTGCACTGCCCTAAACCCTGAAACACTACCCCCAGCACGACCCCCTACACTACCCGAACACCACTGCACTGCCCTAAACCCTGAAACACCACCCCCTGCACGACCCCCTACACTGCCCGAACACCACTGCACTGCCCTAAACCCTGAAACACCACCCCCTGCACGACCCCCTACACTGCCCGAACACCACTGCACTACCCTAAACCCTAAAACACTACCCCCAGCACAACCCCCTACACTGCCCGAACACCACTGCACTGCCCTAAACCCTAAAACACTACCCCCAGCACGACCCCCTACACTGCCCGAACACCACTGCACTGCCCTAAACCCTAAAACACCACCCCCAGCACGACCCCCTACACTACCCAAACACCAATGCACTGCCCTAAACCCTAAAACACTACCCCCGCACGACCCCCTACACTACCCAAACACCAATGCACTGCCCTAAACCCTAAAACACGACCCCCGCACGACCCCCTACACTACCCAAAGACCACTGCACTACCCTAAACCCTAAAACACTACCCCCAGCACGACCCCCTACACTACACAAACACCACTGCACTACCCTAAACCCTAAAACACTACCCCCTACACTACACAAACACCACTGCACTACCCTAAACCCTAAAACACTACCCCCAGCACGACCCCTTACACTACCCAAACACCACTGCACTACCCTAAACCCTAAACCACTACCCCAGCAGTACCCCCTACACTACCCAAACACCACTGCACTACCCTAAACCCTAAAACACTACCCCCAGCACGTACCCCCTACACTACCCAAACACCACTGCACTGACCCTAAACCCTAAAACACTACCCCCAGCACGACCCCCTACACTACCCAAACACCACTGCACTACCCTAAACCCTAAAACACTACCCCCAGCACGACCCCCTACACTACACAAACACCACTGCACTACCCTAAACCCTAAAACACTACCCCCAGCACGACCCCCTACACTACCCGAACACCACTGCACTACCCTAAACCCTGAAACACCAGCCCCCAGCACGACCCCCTACACTACCCGAACACCACTGCACTACCCTAAACCCTGAAACATCACCCCCAGCATGACCCCCTACACTGCCCGAACACCACTGCACTGCCCTAAACCCTGAAACACCACCCCCAGCACGACCCCTACACTGCCCGAACACCACTGCACCTAAACCCTGAAACACCACCCCCAGCATGACCCCCTACACTGCCCGAACACCACTGCACTGCCCTAAACCCTAAAACACCACCCCCAGCACGACCCCCTACACTGCCCAAACACCAATGCATTGCCCTAAACCCTAAAACACGACCCCCGCACGACCCCCTACACTACCCAAACACCAATGCACTGCCCTAAACCCTAAAACACTACCCCCCGCACGACCCCCTACACTACCCAAAGACCACTGCACTACCCTAAACCCTAAAACACGACCCCCGCACGACCCCCTACACTACCCAAAGACCACTGCACTACCCTAAACCCTAAAACACGACTCCCTACACTGCACAAACACCGCTGCACTACCCTAAACCCTAAAACACTACCCCCAGCACGACCCCCTACACTACCCAAACACCACTGCACTACCCTAAACCCTAAAACACTACCCCCAGCACGACCGCCTACACTACCCAAACACCACTGCGCTACCCTTAACCCTAAAACACTACCCCCAGCACGACCCCCTACACTACCCAAACACCACTGCACTACCCTAAACCCTAAAACACTACCCCCAGCAGTACCCCCTACACTACCCAAACACCACTGCACTACCCTAAACCCTAAAACACTACCCCCAGCAGTACCCCCTACACTACCCAAACACCACTGCACGACCCTAAACCCTAAACCACTACCCCCAGCACGACCCCCTACACTACCCAAACACCACTGCACTACCCTAAACCCTAAAACACTACCCCCAGCACGACTCCCTACACTACCCAAACACCAATGCACTACCCTAAACCCTAAATACTACCCCCAGCACGACCCCCTACACTACCCAAACACCACTGCACTACCCTAAACCCTAAATACTACCCCCAGCACGACCCCCTACACTACCCAAACACCACTGCACTACCCTAAACCCTAAATCTACCCTCAGCACGACCCCCTACACTGCCCAAACACCACTGCACTGCCCTAAACCCTAAACACACCCCCAGCACGACCCCCTACACTACCCGAACACCACTGCACTGCCCTAAACCCTGAAACACCAGCCCCAGCACGACCCCCTACACTGCCCAAACACCACTGCACTACCCTAAACCCTGAAACACCAGCCCCCAGCACAACCCCCTACACTGCCCGAACACCACTGCACTGCCCTAAACCCTAAAACACTACCCCAGCACGACCCCCTACACTGCCCAAACACCACTGCACTGCCCTAAACCCTGAAACACCACCCCCAGCACGACCCCCTACACTGCCCGAACACCACTGCACTGCCCTAAACCCTGAAACACCACCCCCAGCACGACCCCCTACACTGCCCGAACACCACTGCACTGCCCTAAACCCTGAAACACCACCCACTGCAAGACCCCCTACACTGCCCGAACACCACTGCACTGCCCTAAACCCTGAAACACCACCCCCAGCACGACCCCCTACACTGCCCGAACACCACTGCACTGCCCTAAACCCTAAAACACCACCCCCAGCACGACCCCCTACACTGCCCGAACACCACTGCACTGCCCTAAACCCTAAAACACCACCCCCAGCACGACCCCCTACACTGCCCAAACACCAATGCACTGCCCTAAACCCTAAAACACCACCCCCAGCACGACCCCCTACACTACCCAAACACCAATGCACTGCCCTAAACCCTAAAACACTACCCCCGCACGACCCCCTACACTACCCAAACACCAATGCACTGCCCTAAACCCTAAAACACTACCCCCGCACGACCCCCTACACTACCCAAAGACCACTGCACTACCCTAAACCCTAAAACACGACCCCTACACTACACAAACAGCGCTGCACTACCCTAAACCCTAAAACACTACCCCCAGACTACACACTACACAAACACCACTGCACTACCCTAAACCCTAAAACACTACCCCCAGCACGACCCCCTACACTACCCAAACACCACTGCACTACCCTAAACCCTAAAACACTACCCCCAGCACGTACCCCCTACACTACCCAAACACCACTGCACTACCCTAAACCCTAAACACTACCCCCAGCAGTACCCCCTACACTACCCAAACACCACTGCACTACCCTAAACCCTAAAACACTATCCCCAGCAGTACCCCCTACACTACCCAAACACCACTGCACTGACCCTAAACCCACACTACCCCCAGCACGACCCCCTACACTACCCAAACACCACTGCACTACCCTAAACCCTAAAACACTACCCCCAGCACGACCCCTTACACTACCCAAACACCACTGCACTACCCTAAACCCTAAACACTACCCTCAGCACGACCCCCTACACTACCCAAACACCACTGCACTACCCTAAACCCTAAAACACTACCCCCAGCACGACCCCCTACACTACACCAACACCACTGCACTACCCTAAAACACTACCCCCAGCACGACCCCCTACACTACCCAACACCACTGCACTGCCCTAAACCCTAAAACACTACCCCCAGCACGACCCCCTACACTACCCAAACACCACTGCACTACCCTAAACCCTGAAACACCACCCCCAGCACGACCCCCTACACTACCCAAACACCAATGCACTGCCCTAAACCCTAAAACACTACCCCCAGCACGACCCCCTACACTACCCAAACACCAATGCACTGCCCTAAACCCTAAAACACGACCCCCCGCACGACCCCCTACACTACCCAAAGACCACTGCACTACCCTAAACCCTAAAACACGACCCCCGCACGACCCCCTACACTACCCAAAGACCACTGCACTACCCTAAACCCTAAAACACGACTCCCTACACTACACAAACACCGCTGCACTACCCTAAACCCTAAAACACTACCCCCAGCACGACCCCCTACACTACACAAACACCACTGCACTACCCTAAACCCTAAAACACTACCCCCTACACTACACAAACACCACTGCACTACCCTAAACCCTAAAACACTACCCCCAGCACGACCCCCTACACTACCCAAACACCACTGCACTACCCTAAACCCTAAACCACTACCCCCAGCAGTACCCCGTACACTACCCAACCACTGCACTACCCTAAACCCTAAAACAGTACCCCCAGCAGTACCCCCTACACTACCCAAACACCATTGCATGACCCTAAACCCTAAACCACTACCCCCAGCACGACCCCCTACACTACCCAAACACCACTGCACTACCCTAAACCCTAAAACACTACCCCCAGCACGACCCCCTACACTACACAAACACCACTGCACTACCCTAAACCCTAAATCTACCCCCAGCACGACCCCCTACACTACCCAAACACCACTGCACTACCCTAAACCCTAAATCTACCCCCAGCACGACCGCCTACACTACCCAAACACCACTGCACTACCCTAAACCCTAAACCTACCCTCAGCACGACCCCCTACACTGCCCGAACACCACTGCACTGCCCTGAACCACCACCCCCAGCACGACCCCCTACAATGCCCGAACACCACTGCACTGCCCTAAACCCTGAAACACCAGCCCCTGCACGACCCCCTACACTGCCCGAACACCACTGCACTACCCTAAACCCTGAAATACCAGCCCCCGCACAACCCCCTACAGTGCCCGAACACCACTGCACTGCCCTAAACCCACCACCCCGCACGACCCCCTACACTGCCCAAACACCACTGCACTGCCCTAAACCCTGAAACACCACCCCCAGCACGACCCCCTACACTGCCCGAACACCACTGCACTGCCCTAAACCCTGAAACACCACCCCCAGCACGACCCCCTACACTGCCCGAACACCACTGCACTAAACCCTGAAACACCACCCACTGCAAGACCCCCTACACTGCCCGAACACCACTGCACTGCCCTAAACCCTGAAAAACCACCCCCAGCACGACCCCCTACACTGCCCGAACACAACTGCACTGCCCTAAACCACCCCCCCAGCACGACCCCCTACACTGCCCGGACACCACTGCACTGCCCTAAACCCTGAAACATCACCCCCAGCACGACCCCCTACACTGCCCGAACACCACTGCTCTGCCCAGAACCCTAAAACACTAGCCCCAGCACGACCCCCTACACTGCCCGAACACCACTGCACTGCCCTAAACCCTGAAACACGAGCCCCAGCACGACCCCCTACACTGCCCGAACACCACTGCACTGCCCTAAACCCTGAAACACCAGCCCCAGCACGACCCCCTACACTGCCCGAACACCACTGCACTGCCCTAAACCCTGAAACACCAGCCCCAGCACGACCCCCTACACTGCCCGAACACCACTGCACTGCCCTAAACCCTGAAACACCAGCCCCAGCACGACCCCCTACACTGCCCGGAGACCACTGCACTGCCCTAAACCCTGAAACTCCACCAGCTGCATGACCCACTGCACTGCCCTAAACCCTGAAACACCACCCCCAGCACGCCCCCTACACTGCCCGAACACCACTGCACTGCCCTAAACCCTGAAACATCACCCCAGCAAGACCCCCTGCACTGCCCAAACACCACTGCCCTAAACCCTGAAACACCACCTACACTGCCCGAACACCACTGCACTGCCCCAAACCCTGAAACACCACCCCCAGCACGACCCCCTACACTGCCCGAACACCACTGCTCTGCCCAAAACCCTGAAACACCAGCCCCAGCACGACCCCCTACACTGCCCGAACACCACTGCACTACCCTAAACCCTGAAACACCAGCCCCAGCACGACCCCCTACACTGCCCGAACACCACTGCACTGCCCTAAAACCCTGAAACACCAGCCCCAGCACGACCCCCTACACTGCCCGAACACCACTGCACTACCCTAAACCCTGAAACACCACCCCCAGCACGACCCCCTACACTGTCCGAACACCACTGCACTGCCCTAAACCCTGAAACACCACCCCCAGCACGACCCCCTACACTGCCCAAACACCACTGCACTGCCCTGAACCCTGAAACACCACCCCCAGCACGACCCCCTACACTGCCCGAACACCACTGCACTGCTCTAAACCCTGAAACACTACCCCCAGCAAGACCCCATACACTGCCCGAACACCACTGCACTGCCCTAAACCCTGAAACATCACCCCCAGCATGACCCCCTACACTGCCCGAACACCACTGCTCTGCCCAGAACCCTAAAACACTAGCCCCAGCACGACCCCCTACACTGCCCGAACACCACTGCACTGCCCTAAACCCTGAAACACCAGCCCCAGCACGACCCCCTACACTGCCCGAACACCACTGCACTGCCCTAAACCCTGAAACACCAGCCCCAGCACGACCCCCTACACTGCCCGAACACCACTGCACTACCCTAAACCCTGAAACACCAGCCCCAGCACGACCCCCTACACTGCCCGAACACCACTGCACTGCCCTAAACCCTGAAACACCACCCCCAGCACGACCCCCTACACTGCCCGAACACCCCTGGCTAGACCCGGAGGTATCAGAGCGCTTTACATACGGCAAGCATTTTTAGAAAAAGTTATGTCAGTTACATTTTACATAGATTACATCAGTTACAAGAAACAAATCATGGCATAGAGAAGAAAGTTACAATATTACATCCATTGCTCGCGCCTTAACTAACATAGAAGACAAGTCCAATGGTGCATAGAGAGTAGTGGGGGAAAGTAGGGAATAGGAATATAGAACAGAACTAGGTAAACGGTCATGGAAGATAGAACATCAGGGGAACACCAAAAAGTTAGGGAAAGCTAGTCGACAAAAATCGGTAAGTGTCAAATAGATGAGCCACATCCAAGCAGGACTCGCTCGCTGCGTCGGATCGGAATAGACATGGGAAGGGGGGAGGGGGAGAAGGGGAGCATAAAAGTGACGATACGAGTAACGCGGGAGCTCCGACCCCTCCTGAAGCCCGCTTGATACAGTAAAATCAGATCCGTTTCTTCCAACCACTGATTTAAATAAGATAGAAGCAGTTTTCCCGATTTGTTTTGCCCACACCACCAAGCAACGAAATCACAAGGTCTCCTGGGCCTTTTTTGTGAATAGGCACGATTATTGATTATTGATTTTCCTCATGATGGAGGGGTTTCTCCTAAAGAACAGATGTTATTAAAAGTGCGAGTTAGAACTGAAGAGCAAAACGTTAGCTGATTTCGGAAAACATCTGAGGGAATTTTACCCGGGCCAGCTGCCTTATGAGTTTCTATCAGGGTCTTTTTCCTTAAGGATGTTCCAGTATATTTGAAATATCTTTTTGATTCGTAGACTTTATTATATGTCAATATCAGTCTGATATCATTGTCTTTCAATTTGTTTTTCTTGCTTAGTGATAAGAGTATCAACTCGATGTATGAGTTTACAGCTTTCATATCCTGTTTGGATATGTTTTTGTTGGTATCCTCTCTTACAGAATCTTTGTCATATTTATTTACAGTTTTTCCAAAGTTATACTGTGTTGAGCAATTTCTTTTTAGTCACAAAAATTCGCCACATGGAATGCTGTTGAGTAACGTCTGGGGATGAAAACTAGAGTCATGCGGTGTAGAACTGGTACATGTTTCTTTCCGATATAGCGTGGTCTCTAGTTCACCATTATCAATATAGATGGTGATATCAAGAAAATCAATTAGTTCTTTATCAATGAGTTGTCCGCAGGGCCTGGCCAAACTTCCCACAGGCAGCCAATCCCACGCGGCGCACACCCTTTGGCCGTGCACAGCAGGGCGCTGGCGACAGGACGAGGTACTGAGGCCAACCCACCTGGAAACAGCCAACCATCCCCCTGTGCCCGAATACAATAAAACATGGGAGGGGGGCACATTTCCACCCTCCCCAAAGCCTTCTTGTTCCCCGGGGCTAAAATCTAAAGGGGAGGGGGGTGCATCCCCCTTACCGAGCCTTTGGTCCCAGAGACCCCATCCCCGAGGGCAAAATATAATAAAAAAGGGGAGGGATGCCGGGCAGCCCCCTCCCCAAGCCTTATCAGGCTTAAGGGACCCCATTCCCCTGGGCCAAAGCCAATTAAAAAGAGGAGGGGGCATGCAGACCCCCTCCTCAAGTCTTTTTGAGCCCAGAGACCTCATCCTCGGGCCACGTAATTAATAAAGGGAGGGGGTAGGCAGCCCCCCTCCCTGAACCGGATTAGCCCCAGGGACCCGATCACCCAGGGCCATGCCTCATTAATAAGGGGAGGGGGGCCACGTCGCCCCCCTCCATGAGTATTATCAGGCCCTGAGACCATTTTGGCCCCAGGGACCCAAGTCATGGGGCTGGCCTTATTTTTTTTAAAGGGTGGGGGGGCATAAGCCTACTTTGGCACCGGGGACAGCATCATTTGAAGGTGGGTGCCCCGGTGCCCACCCGGGGCACCCACCAAGCCCCAGGGCCCCCACGACCCCACCTGGTCCCAACATTGTGTGGGAGCCGGCATTGCTCCCGCCTGGAGGGAGCAGCTATTTATACTGCTCCCTCCAGGCAGGAGCAATATGTTGCTCTGTTTCCCTGCCCGCATCAGTGCAGGCAGGGAAACAGATCTCAATTCTGCTCCCAAAAGCTCCTGCCAGCTGGCTTTGTGTTTGCTCCTGTTTGGCAGGAGATTGAAAATGCTCCCACCACACACGAGCAAACACGTTCCCCTGCCAGCTGTAGTGCGTCACAGCAAGTCAGCCAGCCCAAGAGGGTGGGGCCCTAGGGATTATTAAAGGCTCAGGGAGGGGTGCTGCGTGGCCCCCCTCCCTTTAAAGTTACGTTAGGCCCTGGGTGATGGGGTCCCCTGGGCCTTTTTAAGGCTGAGAGAGGGGGACCACACAGCCACACTCCCCTTAAAAATACATTGGGTCCCGGGGGATGGGGTCCCCAAGGCCGAAAACATCTTGGGGAGTGGGGCCGAACGACCCCTCTCCTTAAATATACCCTGCCCTAGGGGATGGGATCTTTGGGGCCTGAAATAAGCTGGGGAAGGGGGCCCTACTGAAGCCCCCCTCCTTCCCATATTTAATAAAATAGCGGCCTCAGTTTTATTTTTTTGCCCCAATCCTGGGTGGCTCCAACTGGATTGCAGCAAAATTTTATAATTTTTTTTAATTATTTTGGACCGGGTGGGGGGGCTCTAGGGTGCAAGGTATTGTACCCTGCTCCATTATATTATTATTATTTTTAAGTTCAAGACAGAGGACTAAGTCCCCGAGTCCTGTAATGTCTGCCAGCAACATTTTTCTTATGTCGCTGGCAGCCAATCAGAGGGCTCTTTCCCACAGAAGTTTGACTCCCACAGGAGCGAGATGTCCCAAGGAAAAAAAAGCTCCCTGGGCCCATCGGAACGTTCTATTTTTAAACTGGCACTCTCACAAAACTCACAGACCCAACCGTCAGGCTATACAAATATTTGTAAACCTTAATTTCTCAAAAACTACTGAACAGATTTACACTAAATCACAAATAAAACAATCTGTGGACCAAGATCTAGCTTTGGTGTAATGCCATACAGCAGTTTTTGTAGTAATGCTTCTTAAAGAAGTCTATGGAAAATGCATGGGCATCTTGATACCCCCCTCCCTTTTTGTCATGCACAAACTAGGACAAGCATTTGCAATGCAATAGGTCTCACATTTGTGAAAGTTGGAGCTATTGGCGTTGTAAATGATAATGTTTTTTACTTATGTTTTTTGTTTGCATGGGAGGAATTATTTGGCATTTTTTTTGCATACATTTTGTACTTGATAAAATGTGACAGAATGAGTTGAGTATAATGTAATTTGTTGACTGTATTAGAAGAGTGCTGGCCTGGGCGCTGTGAAGGATGCAAAGGTGTCCATGAGCGACTCAACCTGCATTTTTACGAGCTATATGCAATGGAGGGCAAACAAAGCCACGAGCAGGATTTAGTAAAATAATGCTTTTGTTGTTCTAACAAAGCGAGCAGCTAACCAGGTGGTGAAGCATGGTTTAGAATGCGCAGTAGCGTGACTAAAGCTAATATATAAACAACATGATTTCCTAAGATTGCTGTGCCGCGTACCTTAGCTGTGGAAGGCTTAGATCTCGGTCGGATGAGACATTATGTTAGTTCGATGTCTGGAAATATGCGTTATGTTCAGCCCCCTTCATTTCCAGGCGTTGGGGGGGAGGGGGGGGTCGCCGCAGGTATGTCATGTGTCTTTACTCCCTTGCTGAAGTGCGGCGTGCCGCACTGCTTTAAAGATGCAGTGCTGTATGGGGCTGGATATAAAAGAAGCAGCCGCCATTGCTGAAGCGCAGCTTTAAAGACGCAGTGCTGTGTGGAGCTGGATATAAAAGAAGCGGCCGCCATTGCTTAAGCGAGGCGTGCCATGCCGCTTTAAAAAAACATGAATATTGAAAATATAGAGTTTGGCGAGCCGCGCAGAAGAGAAGAAAGGCACGCACCCACCATTATTAAAGATGAAGCACTTAAATAAAACATTCACAGATATAGTTTACACGCCAGGCGGGAGGTGAACTACTGTAACACCTACTACAAGGCAGTATTTGATTAAAACAAATTTCCAGCTTCCTCCTCATGTCGTTAACAGGGGGAGGGCGTAGGGAGGAGGAGGCAGCTGCAGCCCATGAGAGGGAGTGAAGAGCAGCTGTTCAGAATACAAACAAGCTGCGAGGAGTGGGAGGTGTTGTTCTGGGAATGGCATGGGAGATTATGTGAACTCGGAGCAGCAGTGAGGACAGAGAGAAGGACAAAGTAGTGCACTGAAGGAAAACATATGGCCCATAGTGAAAGGATTCATGTAGCAGGGGCTATCTCCAGGGCGGAACAAAAGGAGGGACTACTAAGTGTATTTACCAATGAAAAGCCATCATTTCTAAAGGAAAGTAAGAGAAACGAATGAAAAAGATTTCCATGATTCAACATGTCTTTTCAAGACACTGCATGCGCTGCCGAGGCGAGATCTAAAAAAAGAACCCTTTTTGGAATGTTTCATGGGATTCAAACGGTGCCAAAGTTATTAGCAACACACAAAACATATTTCCTATGTAAACGCTGAGCTAACTAGAACTACCCAGTGGCGACGGTCACTCAGTAATAAACACACATATAGATATATATATCCAATAACTATTTTTTGTCATGAAAGATGATATATAACATACATAAATTAACAATTTTGGATATATAAAAATGTACCTATGTGCGCATATATATTATGTATACGTGTAACATGCATAGTACAAAAACACAATCACTTATATACACCCATTTAATTATATATAAATATAAAATATATAAAAATAAAACATTCATATTTAGATTTTATAAATAAAATATATTGAGAATAACATGCATATAAACTATATCACTAATGAATAAAATAAACAATTATATATAAACAATTATACATAAATACATATGTACATATATACGTACACACACACACACAAAACTCACCTGTGATGTAATGCTACCTAAAACGTACTCTTCACGCTACAGCAACTGCCAGCAACAAAAGGCAACGCAAGATCTACACTTCAAGCAACAGCAACGACAGCCCACATTGATTGCCAACATGTTATTCCATGAACAACCGCCCACGATGCCTGATAGGATCTTCAGGCTACAGCAATGACTGTGCACGACACCCGGCCTGCTCTTCGCACTACAGCGACCCAATTTCCTACAGTGTTAAACCCATGGCAGGTAAGTAGCCCACGGTCACGTGAACGAGAGCACACTTGGTGCATCGATCCAGGTCACAGGACAGATCCAGGGTTTCACTCATGCCAGGGAACACGCTTAGGCCTTTGAGCACACTCTAGGGGGACCCCAGAGGCAAAACCAAAACACACAGCTGGGCACTCGGGGCAGACGAACACAACTGTACAACAAGTAGGGGACATGCCAGTCTCAACAACCATTGACAAATGCAACAGTCTAGATCTCAAAGGTGCTGGACTTCACAAGAAATCATAAATAAATGGGACATGCAGGGGGGCTGGAGTAGCAGATGGAGGGTGCTGGGCTCCCTCAGCGTGAAATGAAATGAAAAGGAAATTTATAAAGCGTGAGACATTCACCCGAGGGTATCATGGCGCTAGCTCAACACAGGACATACCGAACCAGTAAAGGCAGCCTCAGAGACTAAAAAGCCACGTCTTTAATGCCTTCCTAAATGGCAACAGGTGAGTTACTTCCTTAAGCCGCACTGGAAGTGTATTCCAAAGTCTGGACGTACTGACCATGAAACTCCTGCCACCCCAGGAGCACTTTTTAAACCTGGGAACTACCAAGTCATGATAGCGTGCAGGCGGGCAGGAACATAAGGCTGCAGGTTCTGTTTAAAGAATGACGGCCCTGTATCATGAGTGTTTTAAACGCAATGCAGAGAGCCTTAAACTCTATCCGCCTTTTCACTGGCAACCAGTGAAGCTTTTTGAGCGCCGTGGAGGACGATTTATGTTTTGGGAAATTCAACAATAAATGCGCTGCGGCATTTTGCTCCATCAGCATGCACCCTCACCGTGCTTCCTCAGCGTGCACCCTCAGGGTGCTCCCTCAGCGTGCTCCCTCAGCGTGCTCCCTCAGCGTGCACCCTCAGCGTGCTCCCTCAGCGTAGCGTGCTCCCTCAGCGTGCACCCTCAGCGTGCTCCCTCAGCGTGCACCCTCAGCGTGCACCCTCAGCGTGCACCCTCAGGGTGCACCCTCAGCGTGCACCCTCAGCGTGCTCCCTCAGCGTGCACCCTCAGCGTGCTCCATCAGCATGCACCCTCGCCGTGCTCCATCAGCATGCACCCTCACTGTGCTCCCTCACCGTGCTCCCTCAGCTTGCTCTCTCACCGTGCTCCATCAGCATGCACCCTCACCGTGCTCCATCAGCATGCACCCTCACCGTGCACCCTCAGCGTGCACCCTCACCGTGCACCCTCAGCGCGCTCCCTCACCGTGCTCCCTCACCGTGCTCCCTCAGGGTGCTCCCTCGCCGTGCTCCCTCGCCGTGCACCCTCGCCGTGCACCCTCGCCGTGCACCCTCGCCGTGCTCCATCAGCATGCACCCTCGCCGTGCTCCCTCAGCGTGCACCCTCACCGTGCTCCCTCAGGGTGCTCCCTCGCCGTGCACCCTCGCCGTGCACCCTCGCCGTGCTCCCTCGCCGTGCACCCTCGCCGTGCTCCCTCGCCGTGCACCCTCGCCGTGCACCCTCGCCGTGCTCCATCAGCATGCACCCTCACCGTGCACCCTCACCGTGCTCCATCAGCATGCACCCTCACCGTGCACCCTCACTGTGCTCCCTCACCGTGCTCCATCAGCATGCACCCTCAACGTGCACCCTCAGCGTGCTCCCTCAGCATTCTCCCTCAGCGTGCTCCCTCGCCGTGCACCCTCACCGTGCTCCATCAGCATGCTCCCTCAGCGTGCTCCCTCGCCGTGCACCCTCGCCGTGCTCCATCAGCATGCACCCTCTCCGTGCTCCATCAGCATGCTCCCTCACCGTGCTCCCTCAGCTTGCACCCTCACCGTGCTCCCTCAGGGTGCTCCCTCGCCGTGCACCCTCACCGTGCTCCCTCAGCGTGCTCCCTCACCGTGCTCCCTCAGGGTGCTCCCTCGCCGTGCACCCTCGCCGTGCACCCTCGCCGTGCTCCATCAGCATGCACCCTCGCCGTGCTCCCTCAGCGTGCACCCTCACCGTGCTCCCTCAGGGTGCTCCCTCGCCGTGCACCCTCGCCGTGCACCCTCGCCGTGCACCCTCGCCGTGCTCCCTCGCCGTGCACCCTCGCCGTGCACCCTCGCCGTGCTCCATCAGCATGCACCCTCACCGTGCACCCTCACCGTGCTCCATCAGCATGCACCCTCACCGTGCACCCTCACTGTGCTCCCTCACCGTGCTCCATCAGCATGCACCCTCACCGTGCACCCTCACTGTGCTCCCTCACCGTGCACCCTCACCGTGCTCCATCAGCATGCACCCTCACCGTGCACCCTCACTGTGCTCCCTCACCGTGCTCCATCAGCATGCACCCTCAACGTGCACCCTCAGCGTGCTCCCTCAGCATTCTCCCTCAGCGTGCTCCCTCGCCGTGCACCCTCACCGTGCTCCATCAGCATGCACCCTCACCGTGCTCCATCAGCATGCTCCCTCACCGTGCTCCCTCAGCTTGCACCCTCACCGTGCTCCCTCAGCGTGCTCCCTCAGCGGGCACAGTGCATACAGGGCCCGTGGGCTCCATTCTCACCATGTTTCCCTCCGGCCGGAGCTCCCTCTCTCTAGCTTCCATCACGTTTGCCCGGGGGGGTCTATTGTGTGCGGACTGCAGCTGGGGGGCCAGGCCCCGCCCAGGAGGAGACCCCCGCGCATCTGACGCTGCAGCAAGAAAGCGAAAAATACATTCACGAGGGTAGGTGGGCGGTCCTGGCGAAAGTTGACTAGCATGCGCAGAGCAGTGAGACGCCACAGACCTGCGCATGCGCAGTGGAGATACACTAGGGAAGTGCGCATGCTCAGAAGCAAAGGAGGTGTCCGATAAACGGAACCACTCGTGTGCGCATGCTCTGGAAGCAGAGCCTGTATCTCCGCATGCTCGACAGAAGTACACTAGTCTGCTTGAAATGAAACCACCTGAGTGCGCATGCTCTGGAAGTAGAGCTTGGGTCTGCGCATGCTCGACAGAAGCATACTATCTCAGCCCGCGTGCGCAGCGCGGGCTCATACACGCCAGTCGCATAGACGCGCCGCGTGGGGGCAAGGCGCGCGCCCTCCACGGTGCTGCCATGCAGAGCTCGTGCCATCGGGGGCTTATTTATTCTGCCCACAGACACGTGCTCCTGCTTTGATAGAAGTCTATGAGGGGAATATATTTCAGTATCTCCCACTCTCCTGTTCTTATAGGGGAACTGTGGGCGGAGTCAGAGGGCGGGAATAACCCGTGGGTTGGGTCAGTGGGCGGAGTCAGAGGCGTGGCAGAAAGAGCAAAATATCCCAATTTATAGTATTTGTTTCCCATTTCAATAACCGGTTACAGCTTATTAGTTATTTAATTTAACCAATGGATACTGTAGTGTGTGGTTTCTGGTAATGAAGACAGACCCAGGTTTCAGTGAATGCTCACTTTATTATATTCCTTGTAAGGAGCGCCGGGCACCGCTGCTCGCCTCCGTTCGGCCGCCGATGAAAATGCCTCCGCAAAATGGCGGCCGCGCTCCCAGCGTTCCCGGCCACACGTGACCGCTGAACACTAGAGCGCAACACTACATATCTCCTCCCTTTACAATATATTGTCTTGTAACATAGTGTCTTTGGGGGGCGAGTGTACCAGTATTATTTCTACACTTCATACTCACGGTACCTCCTCGGGAACACCACGGCCCTGCCCGATCTGGTGTGTCTTGGTGGTGTCGATATGTTAGTGTCTCTGTTATCCTGGGAACCAGTCGCTTCATTGGGATTGCCTGGTAGATTTCTTGCTTCCGATCTTCCTTCTTCCAGACTCTCTTGCGGCCCCTGGGGACTCTCTTCTTCACCACTCTCCAGGTCGTCCCTGATACCGGTGTCTTCCGCTCTGATGTTCACTTTGTTTCCTCTTGTTTCCTCTGCTCTGGGTGTCTGGCCTTCCATACTTTGATGTTCCTCTTCCTTCACTCTTGTTGACTTGTCTCCTGTCTTATCCCAGTGCAATATCTTATTGCACCGTGTCATCCTATCCTTGGACCACACCTTCCCATCACTCAGTAAGGCTGATCTGGCATATGTCTCTCGTACTCTTAACGGTGTGCTGAATTTGCTTTCACCTTTCTTCTTCAGTTGAGCCAGTTTTACCCTGACCCATTCCCCTTCTTCCAACACTTCTTCCTTTACTCTACGTCTCTGGTTGTAGTGGTCTGTGTACAGCTTTTGAGCTTTCTCTAAGTTGCTCCGCACTACTGCTGGTGACCACTTACTTTGGATGGTTCTTTGCTTCCAGGCAATATTGTCCCTTGTGAATGGGTCCCGACCTCTCAGGATCTTAAATGGGCTGTACCCAGTTTGCGTGGGCGTGATGCGGTATGCCCATACGGTTCGTAGGAGTTCTATGTCCCACTTTTTTCCTGCATTGATGGCGGATTGCACAGACCCCATCACCACTCTGTTGAAGCGTTCTGCTAGGCCATTTCCCGCCGGGTGGTATACCGGGGTGTGCTTTATCAGGATACCATTCCTCTCCATAAATGCCTTCCACTTGTCGGACGTGAATTGTGGTCCATTGTCGCAAGTAATGACCCTGGGGATACCTTCTCTTAGAAAGAGGGACGTGAGGAATTTCAACACCGTGTCCGTATCCATTTTTTCATGTATTTCCACTTCTGGCCACTTGGAATATCTATCCACTAGCACCACTATGTACATGGGTATGCTCTGTGTGTCTAAGATCGGGCCCAGTATGTCGATCGCTACCTCATCCCATGGATTGACCGGTTGGCTGAACTTCCCCAATGGAGGTCTCATCGTGGTTTGGCTCTTGTCTGCTCCACTGCACTGTGCACACTCTCTCACATATCTTTCCACTTGGTTGTCCAGTGCCGGCCACCAATATGCTTGTTTGGCCCTCTGTTTGGTTTTTACTATGCCCAAGTGTCCCTCATGTAGTATGGCCATTACTCTTCCTTTTAGTGCTTCTGGAGGCACCACTCTGTCTCCTCTGAGCAAGAACACATTCTTGTCTTCTACTGACAGTTCTCCTCTGACTTCATAGAACTTCCGTTGGTCCGATGTGAGACGTTTCTTCTCCGGCCACCCTGATATCACGAAGTCTTTTATTTCCTTGAGAGATGCGTCGCTTGCATAGGCTGTATTCCACTCCTGCGCACTTATGACCACCTCTTGATCTTCGGCAAAGGCAATGGTGTAGTCTTCTTCTTCTGTTGGCTGTGGCGCATCCTCCATGGCTGCTGCTCTACTCAAGAAATCCGCTACCTTGTTTTTTGTCCCCGGAATGTATTCGACATCATACACATAGTCCAACAACTTCAATGTCATCTTGGCTATGCGAGGAGTGGCATTGGCATGTCCACTGGACGTCAATACTTTGATCAAAGGCTTATGGTCAGTCCTTAGCAAGAACCTTGATCCCCACAGAAATTGGCGGAACCGTTCCATTGCCCATACCACTGCCAGCATCTCTTTCTCCACCACACTGAACTTCTCCTCTGTAGTGGACAGTGATCTAGATGCAAAGCTGATCGTCGTCAATGTTCCTCTCTCCGACCTTTGCATGAGGACTGCTCCCAACCCTCTGTCGCTGGCATCCGTGGTGAGAACTGATAGTGCTCCCTGATCAAAACCCTGTAAGGGTACTGCATCGCATATGTCCTTCTTTATGCAGACGAATTCTCCATCGGACTCCTCTGTCCATTCAAAGTTTGTCTTGTCCCTTAGCAACTGACGCATGCTGTGTGTCTTGGTGGCAAAATGAGGCACAAACTTGCTGTAGAACTCTGCCATACCCAAGAAAGACCGGACGTCGTCTTTATTCCTGGGGATGGGTGCGTCTTTGATGGCTTTCATGTTGGCCTCTTTGGGAGTGATCCCTTTGCTGCTTATCTCGTGACCCAGGTACGTCACCGTCGACACTCCTAACTTGCACTTGTTCCATTCTGCCGTGAGGCCATTGTACTCTAGGATGCGCAGGACTTCTGTGAGTTTCGTGTCGTGATCTATCTTCGTCTTCCCCATGATCAGGATATCGTCCTGGAAGTATTGCACTCCCTCCGTGCTTCTGAACAGTTTGTGCATCAGCTTTTGAAACACAGCCGCGGCGGACGCCAGCCCAAAGGGCATCCGTTGAAATTGATAGCAACCAAATGGCGTGATGAACGATGTCAATTTCTTGCTTGCCGGATGCAGTGCTATCTGGTGGTACGCGGAGGTTAAGTCTATGGTAGAGAACCACTGAACGCCCTTAGTCTGTGCCAGCATTTCATTGATCCGTGGTAGAGGAAATTTATCCACAACTATGTTTTTGTTGAGTTCGCGCAAGTCAATGCACAAACGCACCTTGCCAGTAGGTTTCCGTACCACCACCAGGGGAGCCAACCATTCCGCGCTCTCAATCGGCTCTATCACACCATTATCTTCCAGGCGTTGTAATTCCTGCTGCACCGCTTCCCTGCTGTTGAACGGTATGTTCCTTACTTTGTGGCTCACTGGCTGCGCCCCTCCTTGAGGCATATTTTGTGCGTGAATTTAGTCAGTTTTCCTATCGTGCCTCCGAAAACCTTTGGGAACTTCTCCTTCCATCTGCCTGCTTCGTACTCCTGTTCTTGGCCGGTCATCAGTACTTGGGTTGCGCCTCCCGGATTGAGTTTGATTCCCAGTCCTCCTTGGTCCATCCACCCCAACACTGATGGTCCTTTCTCCGCCACATACAGTTTTCCTTCAGTCATGCGCCCTTTGAACTGGAACTGTAGTTTCTGGAACCCCACCATAGGTATAGGTTCCCCCGTGAAGGTGACTGGTTTGATATCTGGGGGAAGTAGGTGCATGCCTGGTACCTTGGCGAAGTCTCTATCCCACACTGTACGTTGTATGATCGTGTAAGGGGAGCCTGAGTCTGCCACCGTGGAGACTGAAACACCTCCAATCGTTACTTCACACATTGGCTTGCTCGTGCGCGCTCCATCCACACCTAACACGTGTTCCTCTATGCACAGTACTTCTTCTTCTTCGTCTTCTCCTTCCTGGTCCGACTCTTGCGTTACGTACTTGACCGTCGGCTTGCCGGTTTTCCGTCTGCAGACTTTTTCGAAGTGTCCCGTTATCCCGCAGTAGAGGCATTTCGCCCTGAAGGCTGGGCATCGCCTATCGGATGCGGCATGGGCTATGTTGCCACATCTGTAACATCCCTTCTTTGTTTCTCGCTGGACCTGTGTGTTCGCCTGCGCTCTCGTCTCCGGCCTTTGTTGCCATCCCGAATTCCTCGTGGTCTGCGGCCTCCTTTCCTGACCTCGGGTCTCCGTCACTTTTCCGACCAATGGTCTACTGGTAGCTTCTCTTTTCGCGGCTTCCGCGCATCGTTTGGAAAGTTCTGCTTTCTTGACGAGTGCCACAATTTCCTTGAGGGGAGAATCACCACTGACCCACAGCTTTTCCTGTATGGACGTGTTCACCGTGTGCATGATGATCTGATCTCTTATGAACTCATCGTGTAGCCCTCCGAATTTGCATGTGGTGGCGAGGCTCTTCAGCGCAGCTACGTACTCATCTACAGATTCTCCTGCCTTCTGCTTCCGCTGGAAAAAATTGAAGCGGTCAATGGCCGTGCATACCACTGGTTGGTAGTGACTATCCAGGTCGTCTATGGCGTGTTGGAACACGTCCAGTTCTTCTGGTAGCCTGGTTTTCTTTACCAGGTTTCTGTATATCCTGACTCCTTCGGGGCCCAGATTGTGAAGTAAGATCTTCTTCTTCCTTATGCTTGGGAAGACTTCCTCACCTTCATCCTCCAACGCAGACAAATAGTTCAGGAAATACTCCTTCCAATCCTCCCATTTCATAGCCGGTTCTCCTGGATGGGGCAGGAACGGTAAAGGATTGGTGAGGGAGAACGTTTGTGCGCACATCCCTGCTTGTTTTGCGATCGGTTCGTCACTCACTCTCGGTGGTGGGCTTCCTGGGGCACTCTGTCCCTGCGGCGTTGCTGCCCCTTCGTGGGACGACGGGGTCGCTCCTGTACGCCTTGGACCTTGGTTAGCCAGGTTCACGCTGCTTATCCACCGGTGGTGCCTATGGCCCGGTCTATCTTTTATTTTGTTTTTTTGTGGGATGGCTGTGGTCCCTGTGCACCCTTTACTGTCACCAGCCACGCTGGAGCGCTGGGTTTGTCATGCGCTCGGATCCTGCGTAGTGCCTATGTGTCTCTGGCTGGGCTCTGTGGCAGCGCTGTACCTGTTCTAGACGCTTTGCCGACCGGTGGTGGCGCCGCTCAGACCATGTGCGACCAGGAGACCTGTACTGTAGTTGTCCTGTGCAGGACACGGATACTCCCTTCGTGTCTTTTTTTTTCTCTGCGTCGTGGGCTATGATGTGGGAACCCTCCCCGCACTTGGTGGGCCTCTGCCACGCTCCTGGTAAGGTGCTCGTGGTGTGTTCACTGCACTCCACGCTGTCGCTCTCGGGTCGTCTTATCCCACCCTCGTCGCCAATTTGTAGTGTGTGGTTTCTGGTAATGAAGACAGACCCAGGTTTCAGTGAATGCTCACTTTATTATATTCCTTGTAAGGAGCGCCGGGCACCGCTGCTCGCCTCCGTTCGGCCGCCGATGAAAATGCCTCCGCAAAATGGCGGCCGCGCTCCCAGCGTTCCCGGCCACACGTGACCGCTGAACACTAGAGCGCAACACTACAGATACACATGTTTATTTAAGGTTTAATATGAGTTATTGACATTAGAATACATTCACAAAGTGGGATACGTTTCCAATCACAGAATGTCCCAAATATCCTTAAAAGTGGAATCGCAAGCCATTTGTCTCCCAGCCGTGGAGTTTCTGTCATCGGCACTTCTCCCTTTTTCCACAAGAGCAGTTCAAACATGAATAGCTAAATATCCTAGTTTGCAAATGTTTTCCACATAATTATGGCTCTGCCATATTTGCCACATAATACATCATCTGCTGCATAATCTGACGATTTTAACTAATAAATTGTTTATAGCTCAAACGGATCAAAAGTTACAAAAAAATGTGACTTGTGCTGCTGTGAAGTGGAGGGCCCTTTGCAAAGGTTGACTGGTCACCTTTCTCACTGCCGCAGTTGTATGTTCCACTGGTACTAATAAGGAAAAATCTTTGCAGAGACTGTTAGCATGTGTAAAAATGTCAAAATAAAGTATCAGAAGATTTACAGCACCACTAATACCAGTGTAGGGTGTCAGAGCACTTTATATCACACATATTACACAGAGACAATCAATCATTTGTGTGTAAATCACTGTATAGGAAATGTTACATAAGAGAAAGGACTACAAGGTGTAGGAGTCACATGACAACCATACTCGTAGGCAGCATAGTTTAATAGTGATTGGTCTGGAGAAACACAATCTCAGAATTTAAAAAGTAATACCATGGGTGGGGGTTCTCTTTAATAATCAGAATTGATTTCTACCCAAATGAACCCTTTTTTGCAACATTAGGATAATCAAAGACTGGGAAAAAAAACATAACGCTCTAATTTATACCTTGCAGTTTGCATGCAGCTCTTACATGACAGTTAATAGCTCACTGTTCTATGTGGCCCCTCTCAGAGCCACGCTCAACGCATCGGCCAGGCTCATCACTGGCTCCAAAAAACACAATCGCATTACACCTGCCCTGCTTCAGCTTAACTGGCTGTCTATTGAAGCGAGGATTCGTTTTAAAATAGTATGCCTCACGCATAAAGCCTTGCAATACAACACTCTGGCCTATCTGGCGAACAAGCTTGTGCTTTCGGGCTCGGGTTGGAACTTAAGTAGTACGTCCACTCTGTAGTGGCCTGGGGTGAAGGGCACTTGGACCCTGCACCGGACCACAAGAACTGGACACCACTTCCGGTCAGGGAGTGGACAGGGCAGTAAGAGCGAGGAGGGCACAAGGATAGACGTGCCTGTGGGCAGGGAAACAATCGAGCGAATAAAGAAAGTAAAGTAACCCGTACCTGTGTCCTGCGTGATTCCTGGGGCAAGGAGAACACGACAACTGGTGACGAGCAAGGTGGGATATCAAAGCGCCACCAAACGCGTGCACCAAGGTCCCTCGTGAGTCGAGAACGGAGCTAGGAGCTCACCCTGGTCCGCCTGCCGCCGAAAGGAACAAAAGAAGATCAGCTGCGACGTCCGGAGCCCACCCGGTCGCAGGAAAAACGGAGCCAGGAACCCACCCTGGTCCGAGTGCCGAGGCATCTGCGAGGGATCCCGCCCAGCCGCAGCAAAGACGCGGTAAGAGGCCCCCCCCCCAACCTGCCTGAAGGCAAGCGGTGAACTAAACTGGCATCCGTGTGGGAGCATCGCGCGCCCTTCAGCGGTACACCTGACTGTGTCCCGGACGCCCGCCGCACTACGAAGAGCCCGCTTCGCGCGTAGATTTAAAGATAAATCTCGCGTGAGCACGGCGGCCATCTTGGGGTCAGGCGGGAGCAGCCAATAAGCGCCCCGGCGGCCATTTTAGGGGGTCAGGCACTGGAAATCTCGGTCTTGCGAGATCCGGCGGCCATTTTAAGGACAGGCAAAGTAGCCAATAGAAGAATAAGAAGGCCAAGAGGCCATTTTGAAGTCAGGCAAATGTGCAAAAGAGTTTAAAAAAAAGGGGGATTCAAGGCCAGGAGGCCGGATTAAGACGAAGCAGTCAAATATACATACACAAAGGTATATCAACAGAAAAAGACAACAAATTAAAGGCAAAGTGAACGTGGGAACAAAGACAATAAATACATAGAAAGAAAAGCAAGTACAGGAAAAAGGCCTGCACGGAAGCTGCACGTCCGGAAATGGTTGACACAGAAAGTGACACAAGGAGTCCACAAGCGCTATTTCGCCTGTCAGAACCACAAGCTGGCATCAGGTGGGAAAGGTGGATTAGGCAATTCGAGCGCTACATGCGCGCCACGGAGATCGTGGACAGCAAACAGCTAGACCTTTTTCTGAATCTCGCAGGGGATGAAGTCGAGGACCTGCTCATAACATTTCCCAGCGATCAAACAGCGACATACAAAGGGGTGATACAGTGCCTCACAGCGAAATTTGATCCGCAACGGAACATTGACTTTGAGAGATACACCTTCAACACAGCGTGTCAGAGAACAGAGGAGTCCCTTGACGACTTCACAACACAACTACGCAAATTAGTCACATACTGTGAGTTTGATAAGTTTGACAATGAGCAAGCAATAAGACTGCGCATCATTGAAGGCTGTCAGTCTGTGGAGTTCCGTGCACGTGTCCTAAAGGAACCAACGACGCTGGAGAAGATATTGACCATGGCCCGCACAGAAGCGAGAGCAACGGCGCATGCCAAAGAGATGGAGCTGGGGAAAGAGAAAAGAGTGGAACAAGCTCTATGTCAGGTCCTACGAGACTATAGAAACACCCCACACAGCTCCACGGGGAGATGCCCCGCTGAGTTGGTATTGGGGAGGACAAGCAGGATGAGGTTACCACAGATAGAAGCAGGGGCGTCACCGGAGCACAGCAACATTGCAGCCAAAGACAAAGAAGCTAAAGAAAAGATGAAAGCCTATGCAGATGCAAGGCGTCATGCCACCCCGGCGCACCTCAAAGAAGGAGACGAGGTGGTAGTGCGTCAGCGACAGCAAAGAAAGTCTGACAGCCTGTTCTCAAAGGACCCGTTAACGATCGTAAACGTGAAGGGGCCAATGATCACGGCTGCATCAGAACATCACCGAATAACACGGAACAGTTCTCACTTCAAAGGACTGAAGACTCTGAATGAAGACAGCCAAGATACTGCGACAGGAGGTAACAAAGCAATGGATCACAATGGAACGGAAACTGACAATGGTGAAGGGCCAGCAAAAGGATTACAGGAAGAGACTTGTCCAAGAAGAGCGAGCAGAAGGCCGAAAAGACTTATTGAAGAAATGCAGTGATGGGGATACACACTCATCATTTCTTTGTTCTGAGCTATCTTTTCTTTTACTTTCTCTCTATCGCTACAATTTCTTCTCTCTCTCTTCTCTCATCATTTCTTTGTGACAAAAGGGGGAGATGTAGTGGCCTGGGGTGAAGGGCACTAGGACCCTGCACCGGACCACAAGAACTGGACACCACTTCCGGTCAGGGAGTGGACAGGGCAGTAAGAGCGTGGAGGGCACGAGGTTATCGTGCCTGTGGGCAGGGAAACAATCGAGCGAATAAAGAAAGTAAAGTAACCCGTACCTGTGTCCTGCGTGATTCCTGGGGCAAGAAGAACACGACTCTACTCTTGAAACCACCCAAATTCAAAAAGAAAGTACGTACAAACGTGCTTTCTCCGGCCTTGCTCCTAGAATTTGGAACGCGCTTCCTACTGAGATTAGAGTCAATCCTTCCACTGCTGCCTTCAAGAAACAGGCCAAATGGCTTTTCCTGAGTGAACATTAACTTCAGCACCTGTACTTTTTTTTTTTTTCTTTTCCCAAGTGCCCGTGTTGACTGATTTGACATTTATCCCAACTTATTGTGCTCTATTTATTTTATGATTGGTGGGTAAATTGCTATTTTATACCATGGCCGATCTCAGACTTGTCATTGTTTTTACTGTGTTGTGACTACTCACTTTATGATTGTCTTGCTGAAAGTTACTGGAAATCTTTTGCATGCTTCGTGAAACTGAGCTAGCGGGGCCCACTACCTGGTCCCTGATCTGGATTGTTTACTCCGTGTGGTATTACTTTGCTGACCTCTAATGCACTGAACTTATTCCTGCTTTTGCCTCTATGTACAGCGCTCTGATACCCGCAAGGGTCATGTCCGCGCTCTATAAAACTTTTTAAATAAATATGTTAGGATTTTAACTTATTAACTGCAAGTAACAATAGGGTCTCTCTGGCAAAAGCAGTAACCCACTGACCTATTTACATTATGTGTACTTTGTGATCTGCATGGTACATGTTCTTAGCAGCAGGCACATTAACCCTCTGCGCTTCCTTTCCGTGAGTCAAAACGTTCACTAGACAAAACACCATATCTCTCTACTAAGAACATTAATCACTGGAGTTATCATGTCATTTTTATTGTTGCCGAAAATTGTTGGAGGCCAGGAAGGAGGCAGCAAGTGCTTTTAAAACCATATTATACTTGCAAACATGACGCCCCCACCTGAAGTCAGTGCCAGCCGCGGTCCGTGCAGGTAACAGCGGTGGAGCCGCATAAGGGAGGATTTCGAGGGACGATGCAGAGGGAAAATTAACTATTTATTTAATTTTCCCTCGGCATCGTCCCTCGAAATCCCCCCTTACCCGGCCCCTCTGCCTCACCGCTGTTACCTGCACGGACCGCGGCTGGTCAGCGCCTGGTGCGGTCGCACTGCCCTAGAGCCACCCTGCTGTGACCTCAGTGACAGAGTCACTGTCACTCTATGGTGTGCTGCTTCATAGGCCTGCCTGCAAGACTGGAGGTGAACTTCAGAATGAATTGTGGCGGACAGGCCTTCAAGGTTACCCACACTTGCCACTGCTAGGGTCCACCTGCTGGTGCTAAGACACCAGGGCTTTTAAGATCTTGCTGGGCCTTCTAAGGTCTAGCATGGGAATGTGCTCCCTCAGAGGGAGTGGTCTGGTGGACTGGTCATGAAGGCTGAATCTGGTTCCCCAGTTCCAAATTCAGCAGCTCTGACCATAGTGTAACATCCTCTCCTCCACTGAACACCATACTGCCCCACTGAGAGAAACTTGCACTGCACTGACCCGCTATAAACACCTGGATGTGACTAAATTCAAATTACGCACTAGACAAGAGCAATATGCTACCTAAAAAAAAATTAACATCCTATTAAAAGCAAACACTCATAGAGAATGCAAGATTAAGTAAAGCATGTGAAATGTAAGCAGGAACAACATGGTTACCTTTTTCTTTTTAAACTCAGTCAGAAATTAGTGAGTGCTTTTGCCTGAAAAGTTAAGGCCATGACCGCAGGGCCCAGAAGGGACCCATTTCAATGCCCATTGCTTATATCCTTACAAAACATAATCACTATGGTTTAAAAAGACCACGTTTGTGAACACACAGCCGCTGTACACATTTTGGGCCAGATGTACGACGGAAAATTCCATGCGCAAACGGGTTTGCAACCCGTTTCCGCATGCAATTTTCCTCTGGGCTATGTACTAACACTATTTTGCGAGTCGCAAATAATTTGCGACTCACAAAATAGTGTTTTGCGACTCGCTATTAGGAAGGGGCGTTCCCTCCCTAATAGCGACTCACAAGCCATGTACGAATTTTTTGCGACCGCAATTGCGGTTGCAAAACACTCGCAATTTACTGCCCTCTTCAAGAGGGTGGTAATGCAATCGCAAAAAAGACCCCTTTGCAAATGCAGGGGAAAATATTTTTTAGGGGAAGGCAGAGGTCCCAGGGACCACTATCTGCCCTTAAAAAATGAAACGAAAACGTTTCTTTTTTTTTTTTTAAATGCGTCCCATTTTCCTTTAAGGAAAACGGGCTGCATTTAAAAAAAAAAACTGCTTTATTTAAAAGTAGTCCCAGACATGGAGGTCTGCTGAGCCCAGCAGGCCACCATCCCTGTGAGGGCCAGCCATTCCCAATGGGTACGCAAATTGCGAGCGCCTCAATAATATTCATGAGGCTCGCATTTTGCGACCCCATTGGGAATCGCAATCAGTGTCTCAGACACTGTTGTGCATTTGAAATTGCGACTCGCAATCAAGTGCAATTTGCAAGTCGCAATTTCAAATGGTCCCACATCTGACCCTTTGTTTTCCAATTCACCCATCAAGCAGATATTTCACTACCTCCAGGAATAGTGCACTTTCCAGCCCAGGGAAAACAATGTTGTTCAAAGAGAGACGAGAAAACAAAAGTAGCGCTTCACTGGCAAACACTGTAAAGTGGCGCTAATGTGTTTAGGTATGAATAAATCAATCTGGCCACCTTGCAACCACTCTGTCTTGCTTTAGTTAGTTAGTTAGTTATTTTTCATATTTTGAATGTTTTATTTCTCTCCACCCCGATGTCAGAAAAAGACAACGTTTCCAGCAAAAGTGTTTTTCTTTTTTGGCTCCATTACACAGGGGAGCAAATAAACGAAAGGAGGAAAGAGAAGGTAATACCCATTTCTTGAAGTCTCGGTTTTCACTAAATGAGGAGGAGCGAGACAGGAAGAGGGGGAACAAAGAGGGGGTGGGGCAGTTGCCAGCGGCAGGAGAACTGGACACTGCCCTTGTCTTTTCCAGGCACGAAGGAAAAGATAGAGTCCTTTTCCTTCTCTGCCTGTTCCGCCCGTCCCCAAAAGCCGAGCCTTAACTATCGGCCTTGGCGATTTCTGCCGTCCGGGAGGCATGTTTAAAATAAGAAAGTAGGGGAACGGACTCTATGAAATTAAAGAAATAGGGGCATGCCGTGCCCTTCCGATCCCACCCACTTCGACCACTGCATGTATGTTATTTTTGCTTTCTTTATAGTGGAATGTTGCCCAAAGGGCATTGGAGCGCTGTGCACCAGTTACTTTACGCAAGGTCACATTCATGTTTTTAGGCACAGGGGAGAGTGGGTAAAGTGTCCGACATTACAGGATGTTCAGCCGCCAACGAGACTCGAACCTGGGTTTAGGGCTCCAGAGTTCGCAGCCATGGCCCTTGGAGTAGTCGTTGTTCAAGGCATGCGCCACTGATCAACAAGTCAGAATCAAATGAGTTCGGACCCAGGACTGCCTCCCACATCTCACCACAGCGTAGGGGTGGCCCTCAACATTTTAAACAGTTTGCAGCACCGCGGCTGGGATTGCACAGCGTGTGGTGCATGCTCAGTCGAAACCTTTGCATAGAGGGTGGCACTTGTGGGCCTGTCTCAAGCATCGTTACTGAGACTGTGGCTCAGCTGCTCCAAATAACAATAGCAAAAGGAACAATTGATGGACGAAATGCTGTACAATGCAAACGTTCACCCAAGTCACAAAGATCTGGGTTGAATCCATCATCGTTCTTTTGCTCACTTCGCCACCCCAGTTTGGACCCAGCCATATGCAAATCAGTCTTGA
The DNA here is from genome assembly GCA_963921515.1 of Calotriton arnoldi. NCBI lineage: Eukaryota > Metazoa > Chordata > Amphibia > Caudata > Salamandridae > Calotriton > Calotriton arnoldi. The sequence continues at coordinate 3,517,621 of CAWUFW010000466.1, forward strand.
GCCTGTGCCTCATGGGAACAGTCCAGCCCGAACTTCCAAGCCATGTCTTCCCTGGACCGGACACAAGCATCCTGGGACCGTTTTCGGGCTAACAGCCCTCATCAGCCAGGCTAGCTTGAATCCAGTGGCAAAGTGAGCAAGGGACCCAAGTCTCGGCATACTCTGCCAACTTAGGGTGAACAAAGCAAACACAAGGAGATGATGGATGGAGCGCTGAAACTTTTCAGACACTCACCCCCAGTCACAGATCTGGGTTGAATCCATCATCGTTCTTTAGCTCACTTCGCCACCCCAGTTCAGACACAGCTATATGCAAATCAGTCTTGACCCTGTGCCTCATGGGAACAGTGGGAACAGACGGAATGCTGAACAATGCAAACATTCACACCCTGTCACAAGGATCTGGGTTGAATCCATCGCTCTTTTGCTCACCACGCCCCCCCCCAGTTTGGGCCAGCCATATGCAAATCAGTCTTGACCCTGCTCCTCGTGGGAACAGTCCAGCCCAAACTGCCCAGCCAGGTCCTCCCTGGATCGGAAAACAAGCATCCTGGGACCGGTTTCTGGGCATCACCCCATATCAGCCAGGCTAGCTTGAATCCAGTGGCGCAGTGAGCACGAGACCCACGTCTGGGCATACCCTGCCAACTTATGGTGACAAAAGGAACAAATGAAGAATGGAATGCTGAACAATGCAAACATTCACCCCCAGTCAAATAACAATGGCCTCCTGGGTAGCAACTAATTCTCAATACCTGGAAAATCAAAGAATCAACACAAACAGCAAATCTCAAAGTAATAGCATCAGGACTTTCAGGACGAGGGGTGACATAATCTGAAATTGAGAAACGTCAGACCTCACATATTCACTCACAAATCCAACTACACGCTCCTCACAGTGAATTAATCACCTGGTCCAGAGATTGATCTGTAAGCTGCATCTCGCTCTTGCTTTAACTACATGTTCTGAGAACAATGAAAGCTTGTACTAATCTACCCTGCTGGATCTGTTCTGTAGGGAATGGAAGGTAAAATATTTTCTAGCTAGCCCGTCAAGAATTTTCAATGCTATTAAGGACACGGAGGTGAGGATTACGCTTCTCTTTCTTTACTGGCAAAATTACAGCAGCCAATAAAAACAAACATAAGCTTTAAACTACATATCACATGAGCCACAATGACCCTGTCCCCATGTCTCGCTATCAGTCAGAGGCTATCAGTCCTTATATAATCTCCTGCAACCAATATCTGTCCTCTTACTTTGCGAACACAGAACAACTTCAACTGTGCACGAACAACCTGTCTCTAATGTGGATAACAGGAACCAACTGCAACTTCACGCCAACGGGTGAGTCCAGGCGCGACAACTCCAGAGGTGTACCGTCGGCAGCGATCCTTCCATATCGATCTTCAACCGCTTGTGCCCCAACGTCATCTAAGCTGGTTTGTTATCTGCACCTACCAATAAGAAAGTAATCGGAAAACCATGCCTCCCCAGAGAGGAAGCTGAAACCAAAGGGTGGGTTCGAAGATAAGATAATATCAAATAGATAACCATCATGGTAACAATACCAACAATATGCTCTATAATACACATTATTAAACATAACTCTGGGTGGTATAATCCTTGCCTCTGTGTCCTTATTAGATCTGAAAATTCTTGACGCCTTAACTAGAAATTAATTTACTCTATGTCAGGACCAGAGGCTTTGGATTGTGCTAGTTTAAAGCTGCGCCACCGATCCACAATTGGCTTGTGATAAAACACCTTCAAAATGGAATCTGAACACTAATCTGCTGCTGCCATAATGTCCTCTAACCGAGAGCCAGTGGAAAAGGCTTGAGATGCTATGACACCTCGGACCAAATGGGCACCAAACGTGATCACATCGATTCCCGCTTCAGCCAACAGCCTTGTGACTCAACGAGCCAATGTCACTGAAGAAAAGGTTTTTGCAGAGAAATAAGCAATTGACCCCATGGATCTCAGCAAAATTCACGGGTGCAGTCCTCATAAGCCCTAAGGCACCGCACTACACACAATTTTTGGTAATCTGGAAAAGGCAGATAAATCACACTACGTGAATCTATCTTAGTTCGTTTGGTTATTCGGAAAGAAACTCCTGTGGGAGTAAATACTTTACCTGTTATATCCCAAGTTTTCACTTCGGAAACTTGCCTACAAGAAATGAGGCACATAAGCAGAGTCAATTTAGCTGACAGTAGTTTTCTCGTAAGGTCTTCATTTGTTGGCCAAGCTCTTAAAAATCGATGGACCACATTTACATCCCACAAAATATAATATTTCGCTTGAGGGGGACGAACCAACCTGATACCCCTAAGGAGTTTACAAATTAACGGATGCTCTCCTACAGGTGTACCATCAACACGCTGATGACCTGCAGAAATAGCAGACTAAAAATTATTAACTGTTCTGTAAGCGAAACCTTGTGTAGCCAACTCTGATAAGAAATTAACCATTACCAGAACACTTGCCCCCAAGGGATCAGTCTCCGGCTCACTACGGCAATATACCCATCTGTGCCAGGAGGCAGCATATCGCTTGTCAGTGCTGGGGGCCCGGCACTTGCTAGTGGGTCTTGAAATCCTCCATGCTGTGAGCAGTCCTGAATCACCAACGAATGTGAGAGACCCAACAGATCTGCAAAAAGGTCCTAGGATGTTTGAATCCGAACTGCTGGAGCACAAGACTGCATCATCGCCACCGGGAACCATGGTTGAGCCTTCCAAAAGGGGTCACAAGAATCAGTTCCGCGTTGTGACGACCCATTTGAGATAAGACCCTCTGGATCATCGAGAAAGAGGGAAATGCATAAAGCAATTTACCCGACCAAGACTGGAGAATGGTGTTGAGGCGTCACGCAAACAGTTCCACCTTGCAAGGGCCACTAAAATCGTTGAGGGTTCTGAAAATGCGATGATGGAGCCTCCAGTCGCTGGAAGAGTTCCAGTCGCCACTACATTTGCCTGACCCAGAATGTATTCCACCTTCACCAATATCTGCAGGCCATAATGCCAAAAGTCTTTGGCAATCTCTGCTAGGAGACGCAATCTCATCCTCCAGAGTCTGTTTATGTACTGAACCGCTGAAACATTGTCTATCTGAAGCAGGATGCAACAATTCACCTTGTGTGCAGTCAAAGTTTGACTGCAAATGCCCCCGCCAGAAGCTTCAGGCAATTGATATGAAGTTTGAGCTCCTCCGGAAACCATCTGCACCCTTTTCTATTGGGCCACATCTCGCCCCCCAACCCCATCTGCTGGCATCCGACTCTATGACTATCTCCAGAATAGAGGCAAAAATGGCCTTGCCGTTCCAGGCGTCCATATTATCCAACCACCAGGAGATTTCCATTCTGGCCTCCCCCCGACAACACTATGTGCACCGAATATGATAATCCTTTCTGGAGATGTAGTATCTTGTAACACTCGGTAGTGAAGGGGACCTGGAAAAATGGCTTGAATAGAAGACGCAACCTGGCCAAAATCCTCAATGATATAGTCTGAGAAGCAAGGGCTTTCCTCATCTCTTTCTTGATGAACAACATCTTCGCAATGGGCAATTTAAGTTGAGCCAAAACTGGATCTACTTGGAATCCTAAGAATTCCAGACTCTGAGCTGAACTAGGAGAGATTTCTCCCAATTGATTATTTAGCCCAAATCTTGGAGGAGCTGCGCTGCCCGCGAAAGGTGGGTCAAGACTGTCTCCCTGCTTTGTGTCATAATGGGAATATCATCCAGTTAAATAATCTTACACACTTCCCATTCCCTGAGGAATTGCACCACTGGACGAAGTATTTTGGTGAAACACCAAGGGGCCGAGGATAGGCCAAAGGGCAGGTCGGTAAACTCGTACCACCGGAGACGCCAACGAAACTGCAGAAATCCCTGGTCTTGCAGAATGTTAATGCCCTCCATTTTGAAATAGCGATATAGCACCCAAGAGTTGAATTGCTTGAGATTGAGCACAAGGCAGAAACCTTCGCCCTTTTTCTGTACAAGAAAAATTGTGCTTATGAAACCTCAGGCGTGAGGAAGAGAGGGGGCTATCACCTCTTTGGCGAGTAAGGCTTGGATTTCGGCATCAATAAAAAGACTCTCTTACTGGGTGAAAAGGAGAGGGGGAAGATTGTTCTCCTGAGAAGGAGCTACAATAAAATCTAGTTTGAACCCCTGCACTTTTTCCAGAACACAGTGGTCCTGAGTGATCGTCTGCCATTTGTGCAGAAAATACCTGCCCCTGCCCTCCAATGCAACATCTAAATAAGGAATTAGCTTTACCTGATTAGGAAGCGTCTCCTGATGTGTTTTCACCATGGTAGCCATCTGTGTTGGGGTGTCCCTGACCTCTTCTATTGCGTGATGGGTAGAAGTTATTTGATCCTGAGTAGACACAGAACCTATGTCTCTGGTAAGGTATCCTCTGGAGGAAGTCTGTGAGTAACCTCGGCCTGGCACCCGATCTCTGAAGCGCCCGGCCCTTATAAAAAGGCCAGTGTGAAAAACATTTTTTATAGAGGACTGGGCCTTGTCCAATTCAGGGAAGGTGACAACGTACTTGCACAGATGCTTCACAAACATGTCACCAAACAGAAGACCGTTCACCGAAGGGCCTGCTTCAGTAGACGCCAGTCGGCCAATTTAAGGTTGATTCTCATCATCATGGATTTGTGGCGTTTGGCTGACAAGGTGAATGTGCGTTACCTAGAAGGCAGAGAGCATGTTGAGACCATTCTAGCAATATGCCCAGATCAGTAGTGGAATTTGAGTCTCTGGATTGTACAGCCAGCTCTAAAATTTTTGTAAGTGGGCCGGAGAGGTCTGATAATCTATCCTGATAGCTGCGCCAGGCATGATCAATCCCTTTTTAGGGATCTTTAGCGAAGTTCTTTAGGAACGTTGCCATATTAGGGTCTAGCTCAGGGGTGTCTGCGACCTTGCCTGTAAGCGGCAGTCGTGGGCACTCAGAACGTAAGGTGCTGCGCATTTCCTCCTCGAACCCATTGCGTAATCAAGATGGACATAGTCTGCTACTTCAGTGCAGGGTACCCAGTCTGCAGAGCGTGGATGAATGATGTCATTCAGGCTTAAAAGGAGATTCCGATTACATGGTTCAGTTGAGGCGGCATCGGGATGATGTGATTTACGCTTGTGCTTTAAGGCCGGTTGAGACTCTCCTTGAGTGTTCAGAATCGGAGTGTTGAGAAGATTGAGAGGGAGAGTCTTCTATGGCTCGGTCCTTTCTATGAGGAACTCCGAAATGTCCGGCGCTGATGAGGCCCCATACTGATGGTCCAATTGAACTGAAGAGGCCATCTGCGCCCACCTCTATCGGAGGCCATCAAGAAAGACCCTTTCCAGGTCTACCAGTGGTAGTGGAGTTCACCTCCAGGGGGATTTCCCCCAATGAGCCAGCGGTTTATTCTCTTCTGCCATAGCTAATGAGAGGGTGCATAAATGGGCGAAGTGTCTGAACCAAGGCTCTGTTCCCGGAGTCTTGCACATTGTTGTCCAGTTCCTCCACCAGCCTTTCCTCCACCTGCTGTTCATGAGACATCAGTATAGTCCCCAAAGGTCTCATCCTCTTCAAAATATTGAGCCATAATGCTGTATCACACCAACTGAGTTGAATTGAGAGCACTGGCGTAACGAAAGAGGAGGGGGCCCCCCTGCAAGGTACATGGAGGGGCCCCCGCTCCGGATTGAATCCGGAGCTCTCAGGCCTGACTACTGTGCAGAGGGGGCCCCCTGCAGCTCGGCCCCCCCGCTCCGCAGGGGATGCGGGTGCCTGTGTTACGCCACTGATTGAGAGTAATATTGAAGGAGGAAGTTAGAAGGGGGGAGGGTTCCACAGGTGAATATCTGATGGCAGTGATCACTGCTTGTGTCAGCCAGTAATTTAATAAGTGAAGGAAGGCACCTGTTTCACTCCACTAGGGCAGGCCCTTGATCACTTTTACCGCTCCGTTGGGTGTTCTGGGGACAGCGTGGTAATTCAGGGGCACTCGGTCAGCTTGCGAACAGTCCAGCGAGCAGATCGAGGAATTTAAGAACAGTTCGCTACCAATTAAAAATTTGCGAACAGTCGTGACAAGAATTTTCAATTCTATTAAGGACACGGAGGCGAGGATTAAGCTTCTCATTTCTTTGCATTTATTATACAGCAGCCAATAAAAAACCACTTTTTTATTCATAAAACTACAAATCCCATGAGCACTAGGTGCCCCATAACCATAGAGAGTACCCTATATAAGGACTCACAGAGGTAGACACCTCCTCTTTCTTTGCGTGATCCAGTAGAAAACATTAAGTCCAACTTCTTGAGATATCCATTCAATTTTGAACACAGTCTTTAACTGAAACCATCCATTACGGTAACCAATGTTCTAAAGTCCAACAGGGACATTCCAGCTCTCGGGGAGGAAAAACTCTGCGTCTTGAAAAAATGGCTAACTGACACCGCACCCCAAAGGAGGCAGAACACTCCAACGAACCCAGGAAGGTGAAGGCAGAAGTCCTTACTTGCCATTCGTATCTGAAAACAAAGAGAAAATTCCAGTAATAACTGTCACAGAAGAATTTGTCGTATATATAAAATACCATTTAATCAGGGTGGGAAACAAGTCAATAATACGATCCAATAACATTGACAGTAAAACTGCAATTCATGACATATGATTTAGCATAACGTAAAACTGCAATTCATGACATATGATTCAGTATAACGTATAGTCTTGGGTGGGATAATCCTCGCCTCCGTGTCCTTAATAGAATTGAAAATTCTTGTCACGACTGTTCGCAAATTTTTAATTCTATGTCAGGACCGGAGGCTCCGATTATGCTTGTTCAAAGCTTAGCCACCACTACTGATGCCACATCCACAATCGGTTTATAATAAAAAGTCTTAAATGGACTCTGTCGACCAATCAGCTGCCGTCATTATATCAGCAAGCGTTACTCCCAGAGCATGTGACTTAGAGGCCATAGCCCCTCGAACAGAGTGAGCCCCAAATTTAGAAACATCAATACCTGCCTCGCTCATGAGCCAACGGACCCAGCGAGCTAAAGTGGCTGGGGTCACTGGACAAAACGGTTTTTGTAAAGCAATAAACAGTTGACCCTGCATATTAGAACGAAATTCAGCCGTACTTACCTCATACGCTTTAAGACATTGAACCACACATAATTTCGGATTATCCGGAAAACAAGGATATGAAACCGAGGTGGTATTACACTTGGTACGCCTGGAGACATTAAAAGTGACCCCTTCCGGGGAGAAATGGTGACCAGCTAAATCCAAAGCTCTGATATCGGACACTCTCTTGCAAGAGACCAAACATAACAGCATGGCCAATTTGGCTGAAATCTGCTTGCGTGATAGATATTTGTTAGCAGGCCAGGATTCTAAAAACCATAGAACCACTGCGACGTCCCAAAGGAACGAGTAGTTTGGACATGGGGTTTTGACCATCCGAATCCCTCTTAACAGCTTGCAGACCAAGGGATGCTCCCCCACGGGTTTGCCATCAAGCTGACCATGTCCCGGAGAAATTGCAGATCGAAAGGTATTAACTGTTCTGTATGCGAGACCTGATGAGGCCAGGGAAGCCAAATAATTCATGATCATGGAGACATTTGCTGTAGTGGGATCGGTATCCCGTTGAGCACACCAGCTACACCATTTGTTCCAAGCTGATGAATACCGCTTGTGGGTATTATCGGACCAAGCCTGTTTAATGAACGCGGTAGCGTCCCCCGAAAGGCCAGGGATTTCCCATCTACCCCTGAAACTCGCCATGCTACCAGAGGGAGTTGTCCTGCTAATACCAAGGGATGGGGTTGCTTGTGAGGGTCCAGCAACAGGTTCCATGTCTGTGGAAGTAACATTGGTACCGCACAAGACATCTCCAGAACTACTGGGAACCAAGCTTGTGCTCTCCACAACGGAGTGACTAGAAGAATTTCCGTTTTCTGACGCCTGACCTGCGCCAATACTCTGGGTATCATTACAAATGGCGGGAAGGCATAGCAAAGGCCGGGAGGCCAGACCTGCAGAAACGCGTCCGAGGCGATCGCCTCCGGGTCTGGACGCCAACTGAAAAATTTTGGGAGTTGTTTGTTCAGGCGAGATGCGAACAAGTCCAATTGACAAGGACCCCATATTTGATTCAGGGAGCGAAAGATTCGAGGATGAAGCCTCCAATCGCTGTAATCGCACAGGTATCGAGAGTGCCAATCCGCCACCTCGTTGCTGCGCCCTGGAAGATATTCTGCCACAACTGATATTTTGTGCTGTAGACAATAGTGCCAAAAATCTTTGGCGATCTCCGCAAGAATCCGTGACTTCGTCCCGCCCAGCTTGTTCACGTATCGGACTGCCGATACGTTGTCCATCCGTAAGAGGATACAGCAATCTGTCTTCTGGGGGGAAAGACTGCGAATTGCAAACGAGCCTGCCAGCAGCTCTAGACAGTTGATGTGTAGGGAGAGTTCCTCTGGGGACCACCGCCCCCCTGTCGAAGTCGGACCGCAGCGGGCTCCCCAGCCCCAGTGGCTGGCGTCCGACTCGATCACTATCTCGGGACTCGATCCGAATATGGCTCTGCCATTCCACGACTCCATGTGATCTAGCCACCATGTCATCTCCCACCTCGCTTCCTCGGAAAGAGGAATCAATTCTGCATATCCGAGGCCTTTGCAGAGATGTTGGATCTTCAGGCGCTGGAGTGCTCGATAATGCAGAGGTCCCGGAAATATGGCCTGGATCGAGGAGGCAAACAGACCCACCACTCGGGCCACCGTCCTCAAGGATACAATCGGCCTGTTCACAATCAATCTCAATTCTTTCTTGATTGTCCTGATCTTTTGCGCGGGAAGGAGAAGCTGGCAGCTCCGAGAGTCGACCTGAAAACCCAGGAATTCTATAGATTGCGTGGGGGACAAAATGGATTTCTGAGGGTTTATCAAGAAACCCAGGCTCTGAAGTAAATTTATTGCCCACTCTAGGTGCATGAGTACCAGGCGAGGGCAATGGGCCATGATAATGACGTCGTCCAGGTAGACTATCAAGCAAACCCCCCGAGCTCGCAACGACTCCATGACTGGGCGCAGGAGTTTCGTGAAGCACCAAGGTGCTGACGAAAGTCCGAAGGGAAGGACCTTGTACTCGTAGCAGATGCCCTGCCATAGAAACTGAAGAAACCTCCGATGCGGAGCGTAGATGGGCACTGAAAGATAGGCATCTTTCAGGTCGAGGCGCACCATCCAATCCCCTTCCTGAAGGAGATCCCGCAACAAATGGATGCCCTCCATTTTGAAGTGCCGGTAAATGATCCACCCGTTGAACTCTTTCAAATTCAGGACCAACCTGGAACCGCCCCCTTTTTTCTGGACTAGAAAACCGTGCTGATGAAACCTCGAGGATGGGGTTGAGTGGCCACGATGGCCCCTTTCTTGAGAAGGGCGACGATTTCGTCCGTAATAAAATCCTGATCTTGACGGGAAAAGTGAATGGGAGGAGGAAGGGAACCCTGGAAAGGAGTATCGTACAATTCCAGTTTGCACCCCTGAACCGTCTCCAAGACCCAAGCATCTTGCGAGATCGTTTGCCATACCTGTAGGAAAGATTGAATGCGACCTCCCAGGACTACTTCTGAAACCAGAATGAGTCTCACCTGTATTTCCGGTGTCCTGGTTGTTTCCTTGGTTGTCACCATATCGGCCTTTCCTGAAGCGGTTTCGCCCTCTTCGCGAGGGATAGAAGGAGGAGCTGCCGGAGCTATGATCCTGGTAGCCTCCTCTTTGATGTTGTTGTCCACGTGGGGCGCGTTTAATTGTACCCACGGCCGAACGACCGCCCTCGATTTTGTCCGGCCCTGGTGAAAACCGGGCGGAAGGCGCGCTTGAGCGATTCTTGCGCCTTATCTAAGCCACTGAAGGTGGCCACAAACTTGGTCAACTCCTTTAAAAATGGCTGGCCGAAGAGGAGACCCTGGGCCACGGGTCCCGCTTCTGAGGAGGACAACTCTGCCAAGTTGGGATCCAATTTGAGGAGGATAGATCGCCTCCTTTCACTTGACATGGCGCAGTTGGCGTTGCCCAATTGGCACACTGCCCGCTGTGCCCACTCGATTAAATCGTCTGGGTCTATCGTGGATCCGGATTCTTTAGCCCGATACCCTAGCTCAAGAATCTTTGTAAGAGGTCCAGATAGGTCGAGTAATTTATCCTGGCATGTCCGCCAGGCACGGTCTATGCCTTTCTTGGGATCTTTGGCATATTTCTTTAAATATGTAAGCATTGTAGGATCCACCTCCGGTGTCTCCGCTACCCGCGCCGCTAAATCCGGCCTCGGGCACTCCGACTGCAGTCGGGCCCTAACGTCCTTGTCAAAGGGACGTCGGAGGTGAGATTGCGTATAATCCGCCACTTCCTGCGACGGGAGCCACGCTGTGGAATTAGGATGGACAATGTCCGACGGGTCAAACGTAAGGAGCTTGGGCTGACTGGGGACCTCAAGGTGATGCTCCTTCCTAGACTTTTTCGCCGGTTGGGGTGCTTCCTCCTCATCTGACTCCCTGGCTGATGAGGAGTCCCCATTCTCACCCTGAGTGGAGTCAGTAGACTCCTTTGCAGCAGTATAGGCATGGTCATTCGCCAAAGCCTTGGAGAGGCGAGCGAAATCCTCTGCGTGAGGGTTAGAACTTTTTTGTTGATGGCTGGCGGTTTAGCGCTTGCCGCAGGAATCCACCCTTGCTGGATTGCGTATTTATTTAGATGGCGCTTAAGGGGTGCAATCGCTCTTACCAGTGCAGTGTTTACAGAGTGTTGCACCCCTGCATCAAGGGCCTGAACTAGGTCCTGCTCCAGTGAGCCAGATGGCTCCTCCTCCAGGTAATCCTCTTCGAAGAAGAACTCAGCCATCGTATGCCAGAAAGGCAGACTGTACTATTGGAACGCAATCTGCGATTGCCTCAGTAAGGAGGAGACACGGGGGGAGAGGAGAAACCCCCAGACAAGCCAGACAGAAACAGACAATTTTGTGGTGGAGGGAGGGCTTGTCAAGACCTCTCTAGGCAGAGCCTATGCGTGGTTGTACTGCCCTCTGCTCGTAATATGCGTCGGGCGTCACCGGGGACCGCAGGCAGGCTTACAGTTGTTAGTGCAACTTTCAAATATATAGCGTTTTCCCGCTTTCGCTCCTTGCACGGACACCGCTATTCAGGGTGCCTAAAATGGCCGCCGCGCATGCGCGGTGCTGGCGCCTGCTAAACAACAAAAGAGGAGTTCGCGCGATCGAGCGAGGCGCGGTCCTCGTCCCCAACTCCCACTCCACCTGAAAATTATCGCGGGCGCAATGCGCCCGGTCAGGGAGGCAAAAGCGCTCCCGATCGCGCGACAATGGAAGAAAAAACAACCAAGTACCTGTCACTCAAATCGCGAGCGCGCTAAAGAAGCGTTCGTTAACCCACACAATATGTTTACAGTACTAATGACAAAATATGGCAAAGCACATAGCATAAATCAACAGCTACGAAAGACGCACTAATAAGGCGCTATAGCTCAAACTTAAGGCTAAACCCATACACTACAGTATTACAGAGTAGTGAGGGAAAAGGCACTTAACTGGCTGCGGAGCAGCAAAGAAAGAGGAGGTGTCTACCTCTGTGAGTCCTTATAGAGGGTACTCTCTATGGTTATGGGGCACCTAGTGCTCATGGGATTTGTAGTTTTATGAATAAAAAAGTGGTTTTTTATTGGCTGCTGTATAATAAATGCAAAGAAATGAGAAGCTTAATCGGAGCCTCTGGTCCTGACATAGAATTGGCATATTCAGGCTCCAAATAGAACGAGACTGAACTCCTGATTGCAGGGCCGGCTCCCCCTCCTTACTGACATGAAACAGTGAGAGAGGGGCGCAGTCCCTCCCAACTGCGGCCCAAAGGCCGATTCTCATACAAATACAACGATAACAAGCATATACCAATGAAAAAAGTAACAAACACTTATCCGTCGATGCTGCAGCAGCAAAGGAAGAGGACGACATTGGTTGGAGGAGGTTATAAGGACCGATAGCCTCTGATTGGTAGAGCCGTGGGGTCAGGGTCATTATGACTCATGGGATATGTAGTCTATAGCTTTTGTTTGTTTTGATTGGCTGCTCTAATTTTGCCAGGAACGAAAGAGAAACAAAACCGTAGCCTCCGTTCCTGACATAGAAGTACATTTAGCCTTTCATGAGAGAAGGAAGCTCGCTGTGCTGCCGCCATGTTGTATCTGTTCTGTGCCTCTTATGATGGGAAAGGCAAGGCTGCTTCTGCCCCATCTTATGAACAAACAACATGGACTGAATACACTTGCATAACATATCCCACGAGCTGGGACAGTTTCACAAACTTTGATAGGAGATACCGAGACATAGGCCTGAAGAAAGTGTTTGGCCTTGTACGGGTAGATATTCAAAAGCCGAAATATGTTGGCAGAAAAGAGAAGCAGCATCTCTCCTGTTTTTAATCTTGTGACACTAGTGACAACCACCGTCAGCTCACCCACACAGCATTTTAATATAGGTGTTAGAAAGGAAGAACTTACATGTTAACATAATGGACATGGCCCCATCCAAACTAGGGAACCCGTAGCTAGGACAGTAGTTCTCTGCGTTGCGTCCCCGAGCTAGATGTGGGACAGACTGATGAAGCTACCGCAGGAGGCAGGTAAGTGTTCACCACCCTCTTCCATGAATGTACGTTCATTCCATAAGTGGCCGTTTCTTCCTGGGCTGTTGTACATCTGTTTATGGAGAGCGTACAGCAGTTCTTTAACTGCTTGCATCCCCTCTTTCATCTGTTAGCTTCTCCTGTTGGACCAGTCCACTAGATGTGAGACCATCCTGTGATCTTCCTCTTGCTAAGTCACTTGTCCTTTACTTATTCTTTGTGCTGGGTAAAGTTGCGCTGCTGCTGTCCATGGTGTGGTTGTGTTTGTTGTGTTGTGAAGCTCAGTATAAAACTTTGAACTACACCAAAGACAAAACTATTTGCGTTGTCAATGCTAGTTTTAATCCATAGTGTGAATGAGAGAGTGAACCCTCACAAAACATGAGTAGAATTTACTTTTGATTTGTGTGTTGAAAGAAGTAGTTTTTGAAATGGTCTAGATGACTTTTTTAAACACAGCTCCATGTGATGTATACAGTGGTCGAAGTGCGTTCTAAAAAAGTATGGGAACTGTGATGATGTGCGCATGGGGGCGGGGTGAGTGAGCGTATGGGCAAGGGCAAAAGCAAAATATTCTGTAACTTTTTTCGGTCGTTCACGTTCCGATACCTACATATAAAATAACGCACAGCTTAAATGAAAATTAAATATAAGTTATGTTAATCAATGGGAAATGCAATCGTACATCCTGAAACCTCTATTAATAAATACACTGCAGAGGTCTGTGTAACCAGAGAGCCGCAGAATTGAATCCTGGTTGGTGCAGTGGAGAATAGTGACTTGTGTATGTTTAGTGCTACGAGGTCCCAGTCTGGGTCAGGAAGCACTTTGAACCTGTAAGTCATTATTTTACACTTGCATTGCACACAGTACAAGATAGGCTGCTACATAATGTGCAAAAAGTTTTAAGATAAAAAGTGTTTCCAAAATATCGATTTTTTATGCAGACTGCACGTAGTACAGTTTTTTATAACTTTAAAAGCACACACTTCACAGCTTAGCTGGTCGCTCCCTTACAACACCCATCAAAAGAGCAAATGTGTGTCATCAGAAAGGTTCAAGTGATTCCATCAGTAAAGCCAATACCGACTTCCAGGCACCCTTTCCATTTGTACATTGACCACTTGCGCACATTTACGTTTCTTTCAGGGCAGCCGGCACCCTGGCAGGAAGGCTTGTTTAGCGGCCTGCCCCTTCCTCGGTTTCACAGCACAGGAGACTCCTGCCTTGCTCTTCAGCTGACGCATTTCAACTCTCTGAATTAACCGTCCTGGGACAGATGTCTTTTGACACAAAGTAGGGGAACTGTTTTTCTAAAATTAAAAAAAAGTATGGGCACGTGGTGCCCCTCAGGCCCCCCAAACCCTCCACTTCATCCACTGGATGTATAACACCTTCAGCCAATTCTGGCACTTTAACCAACAGCATTTCACAATCTGGAGCTTTGAACCTACAAGGACACTATTAAAACCAACTACAAGCCCCGTAGTAGAACCTACTGTGAGCTGAAAGGTCTGGAGAGGCCGATGGTACCATATGTCATACTGTCATTTGGCAGACTTGTGAAATGCAAAATAAAATCACTTCCTGACTTTTTGCCTCTTTCTTTAACAATTCATGGTTACAGCCCAGTGGGTGAGACAGCAGCTGCCGAGTCCCCCAGCTCGAAGCTTCATTCCAATTTTTTTCTTTGAATTCTGTGATTTGTCGTCCTGTTTTATAATGGACTAAACAAGTTTACAAGTTCCAGAATGCAAAGATGAAAAACAGGACTGGAGCAGCACATCACACATGGACTTGGGAAACGTAGCGGGGCTGCTTTTCAAATGCAAGCAGCTCATGTCAATGGGCCACCATTAACACTCTTTAGGAAAGCAAAGCAGCATGCCTTAGGAACAGTATTTGTCAGAAGAGTGCAAGTAGCAGCAGCTGGACCTGTCTGCTAAGTCACTTAGAAAGAAAAGACAGTGTTCTTCTTCCCGAGCCCATCCTCGCCTACAAGATGGCGAGCGCCATTGGGACGTGCCCGGCCTTGACCAGACGCAGCACCCGCTGGAGATGCAGCCAGCAAGGGCCACCAGTGCTTCAATACCTAGGATCTCAGACCTTCCAAGAACACGCTGCAGAACACTTTGCAAGCAGAGCTTTATTTTGGGCATGAGGTGACCATGAGTTGCTGAGTTCATAACACTCTCCTCTAAAAGCAGTCTTTAGGACTTTAGCAAAGTGTGCTTGTAATAATGCATAAACATCTGGGCAGTGCTGGACAGTGATGGTTTCTGGGCCTTCCCATGCGAATTCCTCACACCCTGGTGGTGGTAAACTGGGGAAGTTGGAAACTGGTTAACCAAGAGGTTTGGGTGTTAATCCTAGCCTTCTCAGACAACAAAATTGTGTGCCTTGCGCAATCACTTTTTAAATATATTCCATGGTTCCCATATTTTTCAAAGATTGGGAGTACTTGGTATTAGGCATATGTGAGTGAAAGGAAAGCTGGACTGGGTCCCAGTGGACATTTAACGTTACCCCGGGGGGACAGCACCAGCTTCATGGTCTGCTCACTAACCTATGGTGGGCTCAGAGATGTTTTTAAGGCATGGGCAAAGTGGGCTCTGGCCGAGGGCCCCAGCCTTTTAGGGCCCCCCCTGAGAGAGTCTTGCCCTGATTATCTTGAATAATTCAACAGATTGTTGTAAATAGCGTTTTCCTTTAATTTATTTTTTAATGTGGATAGTGTGTCAGAGTCTATTACAGACATTTTTCTGGCGAATGTTGTGTTTGTGTTTCATGCAAAATCCATTAAAAAAGTTTCTTTTAGATCAAAACAGGAGAACTGGGAGGGGTCATAGAACTGGGAGGGGGTCATAGAACTGGGAGGGGGTCATAGAACTGGAAGGGGGTCATAGAACTGGGAGGGGGTCATAGAACTGGGAGGGGGTCATAGAACTGGGAGGGGGTCATAGAACTGGGAGGGGTCATAGAACTGGGAGGGGGTCATAGAACTGGGAGGGGGTCATAGAACTGGGAGGGGGTCATAGAACTGGGAGGGGGTCATAGAACTGGGAGGGGTGTCACAGAGATGATCTGCAGTAATATTAATGAGCTGCTGTAGCTGTGTTACAACACTGAAAACACACGTCACTATCCCTGAATATTACATGTAAACACATTTAGTGTTTTGCACTGTCAGTGACCTGGCCAAAGAGGGCATGAACCAGCTGAAACTGGATCATAAATTCAAAGCTGTTCTGAACAGGGGCCCCAAAATCCGTTTGGCCCCGGGCCCCCAGAATCCTTAAGACGTCCCTGGGTGGGCTGTGAAATGTACAGCTCTTAAGCAGTCCTACATTGCAATATTGGGTCTCCTCTTTGACAGAGTTGTTTGATCTTGGATAGTCGCCTTAACTTTGCCCCCTTATCTGCCTTTATTTGAGAACTTTGAAATAGGTTTGTTAGAGGAGATGAGCGCTGTAGTACAGAAAACATTCCCAGGCGTCTCAGAAGGTCTATCGGGTTCGGACCATCAGATTGCAGCAGGCCCTTCGTAGGAGGAACCTGTGTCAAAGTTTAAACATATCTCCTGTAGGGAGAGAGAAGGCACACATCTCCCTCTGGGCCATCTCCTGGTTTTAGTCACATTAGCTGCCTCGGCAGTACTCAAGACATGAGTTTTGATTTTAAAATAAATATATTGCCACAGGAGTGCAGGGCCTTCATAAAGTCAAAAGGTATGAGGTCTGCGGAATAATGACCCCCGCACCCTGCTCCACCATTCCCTTCCAGATGGTCTGCAGATTTCCAGGTCCCAGGACCTGACCCGGTGAGGTTTTCATCCAATCGCAATTAAGACACCACATATTTTCATGACTCTACTATGACACAAAAGAGGGCCAGAGGAGGTTTAGAGACCAGCAGGGGTCGACTCCCCTATTCTGAAACCAATACCACACAATAAGGCCCCTAGGTCTACGAGATGTGGAGGAGTGCTATGGGGGTCTCCCTTTCAAAGATCGGTTCCCCTCACCCACCCAAAGGTGGCATGCTTTATCATAGGGTAATCTCTTTG
This sequence comes from Calotriton arnoldi, assembly GCA_963921515.1. NCBI lineage: Eukaryota > Metazoa > Chordata > Amphibia > Caudata > Salamandridae > Calotriton > Calotriton arnoldi. Next base: position 3,534,425 of record CAWUFW010000466.1, read on the forward strand.
CATTATGAACCTGGTCATTATGCGGACTACAACCCCCTGTCTGAGAGGGAGGAGTTCAGGGATGTTTTCTGTGTTAGAAAGAGTCATACTAAAACCTGTAGGTGAGCAGAGTGTGGTGAGGAGTGAAAAGAACGAAAGTGTATGTAAGATAAAACTAACTCCAGCGTACGCTATCAACTTTTTGTTAAGAAATCAGACTACGACAGGAGGGTATTCAACCTGTCATAGAACCGTAAAGGTCGACATGTTTTAGCCTAATACCCTGCTTAGAGGTGTGACGGCTTTCTTCTGGACCTATGTGAAAACGTGTAGTATGGCTCATGTAGAAAACATCCTAAATCATAAATAAATGAATATGTGATGGTATACAAAACCAGCGGATGGGTGGAACGCCACTCAGTCAGAGATCCACTGGTAGATGTTTACCTGAAAGAGATAAATTGTTTCAGAAAAGCATACGCATATTTAAACAGTGCACCAGTGGCGTAGCAAGGGGGGGAGTGGGAGGTGCGGTCCGTCCTGGTTGACATGAGTTTTGGGGGCAGCCATCGCAGGAATATCCAGCACCCCCCTGCTCTTACATGTGGCCGTGTGAGGCAAACGCAGTAACCGCCACGGGCGGCACAAGGCCTAGCTACGCCACAGCAGTGCACTCACTCCAAAGCCTCCCCATAAAGCTTAGGGAACCATATTTAACCAACAGAATTGTAAATATCAATCCATCACACCAGTCGGTAAGGGAGTCCGTAGTGTGTACATGCTCTAGCGTACCCAGCGAGTCAGGAAATAGGCATCAGCTTCACCTTGGCGCAAACTCAAGGTGGCATCAATGTCCTATAATTAGAAGGACAGGTGGGGTCTCAATATTATATAAATAATAATTAAAAATGAAACAGTTGACTCTCAAACTATATTAATGTTGGACAACGTCATGATCCACCTCCAAGTGGAGAGCATCAGGGTGGGGGGCCCAGCAGGGTGATGTTGAACTGTAAATATAAACGTTGTGATATAGCACAGATGATGATTGTTAAAGCAAGAAGATGTGTCATATATAACAATAGTACAGTATGGAATCCATTAATGTTGTCATATCTATACTGATTAAGGTCACGACGAGTATGAGGTAGTCACCCCCCTGATCGACGAACCGACCGCCAATCAATGAAGATATGCGACGGTGTAATGAATGTGCTTTTCACAAAAAGGACACACCCAAACCCTGCACTCCCACCTGGGAGGCACATTTACCACTGCACCTTTAAATAATACACGTTTGCACAGCACTCCCACTCTGGAGGCAAAAAGACAAATTCAGGTGCACTTGGAACATATACTTTGAACAGCACCCCTAAGGTGAGGAAAAGTCGCAGCACCCCCTTAGGCGAGGCAAGAAACCAAATTCAAGTGTATTTAAAATAACACACACAAGTTTATTAATGAAACAATTTGAAACGGTAGGCCAAATGTATCAGTAAATGCAGATTCTCAAATACCAACTAAGTAAAATAAACAATTAGAATAAAATGCAGTATATACAAAAAGCAAAGAGTGGAAAATATATATATAAATGGTTAGGAACACCTCACCGACTGAAGTTGCATCATCCTTGCCAACTCAAGCTTTGGGAAGCCCGTCAGAAAAGCCCAGGAAGGAGATTCAGTCAGGACTCAAAATCCGTCACCTCCACAGCAATACGTCTATTCTGTGGTGAACTTCCACCTGGGCCCCGTCGGCTCCCAGCTTAAATATCATTATTCAACGTGAGGCGAAGCTTCTAGAAAACCTCGCCCCCTTCTCATGAGAAAGAACCGAGCTGGCTGTACCAGTCTGCGTCAAGGCCAAGACGGGGGCTGGCCAAGCTCCCGTATTTTGACTTCGAGGCAGAGTTGCACATTCTACAAATAATATCCAGTTCACTCTGGTCAGTGAGGAGCGAAAAACAAGTGAAGAGCAGAAAGACCTTGAATATGCTGCTGTGCATGCAGAAATAAGGCAAAGTCAGACATGAGGCCATGTCAAAGCCAATAGTAAGCACCTATAATTCTCATAACCCAAAACAACTTGCAAGCACTGCTGTGCGCGCAGAAGCAAGACAAAGTCAGAAAACAAGATGACATGAGGCCATGTCAAAGCCAATAGTAAGCACTCATCAATGTACAACACCGAGCACATGTGTGCACCACACTCACAACACTGCACTTCGAAACCAAAGAGTACATTCCACACCTCTCTCTCTCCCTTTCATGCTTTCAAATGCACATCCCACACGCTCTGCTCTTGGCAAGACTGTTCCACTCCGTGACAGCTCCCACTGAAAGACAACAAGATTACAAGAAAGAAGAGAAGCAGGCATATGCAGGACCGTCCTACATTAAGGCTAGGGTAAAATAACACACTAAAGTCAATTAAAATGGTGATAGTTGAAGGTCATCATAGGGTGCCAAACCACAAGAGTGGCTCATTCACTACAGACGGGCAGCTCTGTGGGGGCAATCGTCGCATACTGAAAGGGCAAAAGGGCAAACTCCCATCACACAAGGGGGGTACATCCGGTGTCACTGACCGGCACTGATGTGGGCACTAATAGGTGAATGCACCCAACGCCCGAAGCAGACCAACCCAACTCCTCGGAAGACCCGAAGACCCACAGGTAGATACAGTGGGATGCCCCTGGGTCAGGAGAGCTGACCGTGGGGCATCCAACCGGCATTGCTCCATACCTTTTGAGCTGAGATGCAGATGGCGCGAATAGCGCCTAGAAAGCATCACTGGATCAGGACGGAGAAGAAGAAAGAACGGTTATATATAGAGCCATAATTGTGGTGGAGCAACTATATATAGTGCTAGATAGCTCATCTATACGTGCTCCGAGAGACATGGTTAGTGCCACCATAGAGAGTCATAAGGGCGGTGTGACGTTAGTCGTCTGTGTGTGAAAGTGTTGAGCGCTTCATCTCTCAACACACAATCTTTTGGATAGTACTCGCACAATTGCACTATGACGCATCATTGAGAAAAACACTCACTCCACACAGTGGTGCCGTGACAGTGTAGTCAAAGGGAGAGCACATCAATCTAGAACTGGAGGGCTCGATGTCAGGCCTGTGATAGAGAGAACCAGGGATGGCGTCATTCAGACCTTAGCTATCACTTTGCAGCCTAAATACCCATTTTTGTTTTTTCCTGAAAAGGCATTGGGTTATGTTCGTGATGGACTGAGGAATGACCAGTTTATCCAACACCGTCCATGTAGGATCTTCTGCTTTGTGACTCTTTTCTAAAAAGTGTTTGGTCAGTTTGTTAGCTTGTCTGCTGCATCGAATGGTACTTTGTGATCCATTATTCGGGTCTTGATCTTCCACGTCATCATTCCAACTAATTTTAATCCGCATGGGCGTGTAATCAAATAAACCATGCGTTCAGAGTTACAATTCGTGTGTTGTCTTTGTGCCCATGGTTTGGTTGTACCTGTGTCAATGTGGGTGGAATGAGAGGTTTGGGCACATACACCACAAGAGCCACAGGGGAAGTGGAGGACTCCAGAGGGTGCTCTGTTTATTCATGTTTAGAGTCCTTGGCCTCGTATGTACCAGTTTATCTCTCAGGTTGGCACTCCTTTTAAAAGCAAACATTGGTGGCAATGATTCGGACCCTTTGTTAAGGATGTGGCAGTTTTTGTTAATAGATCTCTGGATCAAACTCGATGTGCTGCTATAGGTGTTTACGCCCACCAGCCTCTCAGAGGGTTCTTTTGGCGGTCGTGCTTCTAAGAGAGCTTCACAGTTGTTGTTTCTTGCTCTTTTGGCTGATCTATATATCAAAGGGTATGGGTCCTGGCAATCCGTCCCAGCCCCATAAGCCCGGGTGAGGAGCATGGTGGTGGCAGTGACGGTGGGCGCTCCCCGTGAGCTGTAGGGTGTTTCCTGTGGAGAAGGGGCTGAGATAGCTGCACCGTGGGGTCGCTGGCAGCTGCCTCTGACTGCTCCCTGCGCGAAGGACCCAGAAATGTCTCTCCGCTGCTCATGACAGCGTGTGAGTCCCCCGATGGGACTCGTTTTGGGAGCAACAGTTTTACTTCCCTGGTAACCCGGCGGAAGCTTCTACGGAGGTTCCCGGTTTTGTCTGATTGCCTATGGCCCTGCAAATTGGGGGCTTAGCAGCTGCACCGTGTGGGAGCGGGCAGCTGCCTTCATCTTTCTTGTATGTGGGGTGGACCCAGCAAGGTCTCCCCACTGGACCCGGCAGTCTGTGCTTCCCCCCACCTCTGGATAAAGCGTACCTAGGGGCTCTTCACCTGCCTGGCCTTGGGCCATAACCCCACACCACAGGACGGCTCCTCAATGGAGATCCCGATCTTGCTGAAGTTGAGTTACATAATCAATGTAGTAGGTGTGCAGGGGCGTCTGTTGCCTACGTTGGGGGACAGTTTTCACTATAAGACTTGCAATAGGAGCACAGATACGTCATGCTCTATGTTTTCCTGATGAGTCATGTGTTTTCACTGGATGACTGTTACTGACATGCTTAAGGTAAAATATATATACTACTACTGATTTCTGGTGACATGTGGTGATTCATGTGCTTATATGTCATAACCTGTTGCATTTCATGTCCTAAGTGTTCACTGAGATTATAATGGAGGTATTTTGATTCTTGCACTGTCGGAATAACGTGCACCATCTCAGGATTTGCGTAGTTCGCACAGTACTTATGATTCATGTTGTTTTGGTCTATGTTTTATGTACAATATACAATCTATATTTTTATCTAATCCTGTGTGGAGTCTCTTTTCTGGGGTATTTATTGTGTTACTGGTGTGAGTGTGTTGCTCAAATGCTTTACACATTGCCTCTGATGATAAGCCTGCAACACTACCCGAGGGTGAGCGCAGGTTATCTTTAATGTGTGTAACTGACTGACCCTGACTAAAGTGGTGGGTTCTGCCTGGCTGAGGTGCGTACCCCCGCCAACCAGAAGCCCCATTTCTAACGGCATACTAGTCCTAAACATTTCATTTGTTCTTATAAACAGCTCCCTGCCTGGTGTAAAATAGTTTTTAAATATTCCAGAAGGCGCTAAGTTGTAGTTTCCCTTTTTAAGGCCATAAAATTGATCAAGGTCACTTAATCTGTTTAACACAGGAGCAGGGAGGATCGGAAGATGTAACAGCAAAGAGACAACAAGAATAGCTGTCCTTAACTTACACAATGCAGCTTCCGTTGGCGTATGTCAATGTAGATGCAAAAAGAATTACAAGCTCACCCAGATATTATATGTCACAAAGGCCATTTATTATTTATATGTATGTAAATCTTTTACATATTTTTTGTAACCAAATTTGATTAGTTTATTATGAAATGCACACATTCGACCCATCATCCAGAGAACTGACTCAGTACCATGAAAAGTACACTCACGTTGATTCTTCACAATCCATAATGTTTCCACCATTTTCACCCCCACTTTTTATGTTTCTGTGGACAGCCGCTAGCCCAGTACACAGTTTCTTCAAGTTTAGCGCACCAGTCCATTGTTTTTGCCAGCTCGCCGGAGGAGGAGCGGACGGGGAACTCCAACGTTGGGCAATGTCTCTCATAGCAAGCACAGCCCCGTGCCCAGTAAGGTTCGATCTCCCCATGTTCCCCCAATGTCATCAACGATTCCCAACAAATCAATCCTGGGGGACGGTTCCACAAGTTCACCCAGTACATGGATGAATATTGTGAGTATTTTCTGCCAATGAATTGTGGAACATTCCCAGACCATGTGAAAGAAATGAGAGTCATCTGCTTGGCAGCGGAAGCATCCAGGGGTTGGCATTTTGTTGGCCGGCCACAGCCTAATGAGTATGAGATAAGTCATGTGGAGGTAGGTACGTCGTATCAGTCAGAGTCTGGAAGAGATAAACAGACTTCTAGGTGGTATACATGCATCTCTTCAGCCGGAGTCATCCAGGGCGCCTAGCCAGGCCTCCCTAAAATCTTATACATTTAAAAGCCACAACACATTGTGCCACGGCCTGCTCTCAAATATTCCCCCGGGTACACAAGTTCCAGAGTGCAGCCCTGTAGGAAAATGCCACTTTTGGACGCGGTCGCACCAACTTTGTGCTCACTGGTACTGATGTTGTTGATTGGTGGTGCACCGGGTCCCTTCGCACCGGGCCCCAGTGCCTGTGCTCTTTCTCTAAAACAAAGCAAATGCTTAATTGTGACCCAGTTGGCAAGGACCGTAGCACCCCTGTAAGTCCCTGGTAAATTGTACCCCTGATACCTAGGGCATGGGTGTAGAAAAGTATGATCTTTCTGGCACTTTTTGCCTGGTGCTCTCTCCTCTAAATTCCATGGTAAGTACTGTGTACACCCCACAACTGCCATACTGGGGTACCATAGTAAGTCCCTAGTATATGGTACTGAGGTACCCAGGGCATTGGTACACCAGGGGTCTCCCATGGGCTGCAGCAGGTATTATGCCACCCAGGGGAGCCCATGCAAAGTATGTCTGCAGAGCTGCCATTGCAGTCTGCGCGGATCTGCAGTACGGAGGGGGTGCTTGCAACTTTCACTTGAATATAAGGTTTCTCTTATATCCCGGTCACTGCACTTTAACCCTTTAAGTCACCATCAAGGTAGGCCCATCAATCCAAGGGATGGGTGCATGGTTCTAAGTGCGTGGGTACCCCTGCATGAGCAGAGGTACCCCTACAAACCCTGGACCCCATTTTTTGGGCTTTGTAAGTGCGGGACAGCCATTATAAGGTATGTAGTGGACAATGGCAAGTCGAGATGACCAACTGAATAATGGCTGCCAGAACCTGGTCATGTTTGGTATCAAACATGTTGGAATCATGCAACTACAACGATTTCAGTGTTAGTTGCATGATACCATGTATTGGGGGGCTCCGTAGAGGACCCCCCCATACCTACCTGTGTAGCTGTACAGGGTCTGACTGCCAGCCAGTGCAGCTGCCGACCCTAGACAGTGTTTTGCCCTCATGCTGCTGAGTTTCACTCTGGCAGGAGAAGCTGAACAAAGATTTCCTCTGAAAGAGAGGTGTGACCACCTCTCCTTTAAAATTAGGTAGGATAGGGGCGCTTCCGAGCGCCACCAGATTGCATTGAAAGGCACATTTGGTGCCTACCTTGCATAAACCAGTTTTACCCAGTTCAGCAGCCCTTGGCTCCCATTCTGGCGCGAAACCATACAAAGGACAGGGGAGTTTCCACCCCCCTGTCCAGCTCCTCCATAGGGAGGTGCCCAGAGCTCCTCTAGGTGGCCCCTTGATTCTGCCATGTTGAATCTTGGCCCCTGGGAGCATCTGACTGGCTAGGACAGCTGAGTAGTGTCCCTGACCCCCTCTGATAGGCGGGTCACCACAGAAGAGGTACTTCCATTTTTAGGGTTACTTAAGGGCTTCTCTGAGTGTGGGCCCTTAGATTCGTCCCAACAACAACTTTAAGATTCGACTGCTTGTCGTCTGAAGACTGTTCAAAGACTCTTCTGCTGGTGGACACTGGAACTCTGCTGTTCTTAAGCCAGGACCTATGACAAGACTGCTTCTGCGGGAAGATTCCTGCTGCATCTTCGTCCCTGTGATTCTCCAAGTTCTGCAACTCCGTGGCCGTGCATCCTCAGAGTCATCCCAGCCAGAAGAAATCTCCCTTGGAGTGAAGGAGTCGATTCCCTGTATCCGCAGGCGCCTCTACGACGAGGCCCTGTTTGCTGATCCTGTTGTCCCACAGACATTGCCTGGCTCTGCAACACAGGCGGTGGTTTGTTGGTTCTCCAGAGGCCTGGCCAGTCTTCCCTGCAACTTGGGCAACTGTAATCACTCTCCAGCCGACGTGAACCGCCTCCCTGTGCACCGCATCTGTTTACCATTACCAAGGCTTGTTGGCTGTCTTCACATAAGATCTTCAAGCTCCAAGAAGCCCCAGCCTCCAGCACTGACCAGCTCCAAACTCATCATCCTGCCTGCATCCTCTGCATCGTGGGCCTTCATCTCCTGTGTGCTGTTGGGGCTTCCCTGCCACTACCAGTGCCTGCTGCCAGAGGGTGCTCAAGGGGGCTCCATCGATTCCTGCTGGCTCTGCTGCGTGCTGCTGAGGCTTCCTTCTGACTCCCAGTGCCTGCTGCCAGAGGGTGCTCGAGGGGGCTCCATCGATTCCTGCTGGCTCTGCTGCGTGCTGCTGAGGCTTCCCTGCCACTCCCAGTGCCTGCTGCCAGAGGGTGCTCGAGGGGGCTCCATCGATTTCTGCTGGCTCTGCTGCGTGCTGCTGATGCTTCCTTGTGACTCCCAGTGCCTGCTGCCAGGGGGTGCTCGAGGGCGCTCCATTGGTTCCTGCTGGCTCTGCTGCGTGCTGCTGAGGCTTCCTTGTGACTCCCAGTGCCTGCTGCCAGAGGGTGCTCGAGGGGGCTCCATCGATTCCTGCTGGCTCTGCTGCGTGCTGCTGAGGCTTCCCTGCCACTCCCAGTGCCTGCTGCCAGAGGGTGCTCGAGGGGGCTCCATCGATTCCTGCTGGCTCTGCTGCGTGCTGCTGATGCTTCCTTGTGACTCCCAGTGCCTGCTGCCAGAGGGTGCTCGAGGGGGCTCCATTGGTTCCTGCTGGCTCTGCTGCGTGCTGCTGAGGCTTCCCTGCCACTCCCAGTGCCTGCTGCCAGAGGGTGCTCGAGGGGGCTCCATTGGTTCCTGCTGGCTCTGCTGCGTGCTGCTGAGGCTTCCTTGTGACTCCCTGTGCCTGCTGCCAGAGGGTGCTCGAGGGGGCTCCATTGGTTCCTGCTGGCTCCACTGCGTGCTGCTGAGGCTTCCCTGCCACTCCCAGTGCCTGCTGCCAGAGGGTGCTCGAGGGTGCTCCATTGGTTCCTGCTGGCTCTGCTGCATGCTGCTGAGGCTTCCCTGCCACTCCCAGTGCCTGCTGCCAGAGGGTGCTCGAGGGCGCTCCATTGGTTCCTGCTGGCTCTGCTGCGTGCTGCTGAGGCTTCCCTGCCACTCCCTGTGCTGCTGCCAAAGGGTGCTTGAGGGGGCTCCATCGATTCCTGCTGGCTCTCCTGCGTGCTGCTGAGGCTTCCTTGTGACTCCCAGTGCCTGCTGCCAGAGGGTGCTTGAGGGGGCTCCATCGATTCATGCTGGCTCTGCTGCGTGCTGCTGAGGCTTCCTTGTGACTCCCAGTGCCTGCTGCCAGAGGGTGCTCGAGGGTGCTCCATCGATTCCTGCTGGCTCTGCTGCGTGCTGCTGAGGCTTCCCTGCCACTCCCAGTGCCTGCTGCCAGAGGGTGCTCGAGGGGGCTCCATTGGTTCCTGCTGGCTCTGCTGCGTGCTGCTGAGGCTTCCCTGCCACTCCCTGTGCCTGCTGCCAGAGGGTGCTCGAGGGGGCTCCATTGGTCCCTGCTGGCTCTGCTGCGTGCTGCTGAGGCTTCCCTGCCACTCCCAGTGCCTGCTGCCAGAGGGCGCTCCATTGGTTCCTGCTGGCTCTGCTGCGTGCTGCTGAGGCTTCCCTGCCACTCCCAGTGCCTGCTGCCAGAGGGTGCTCGAGGGGGCTCCATTGGTTCCTGCTGGCTCTGCTGCGTGATGCTGAGGCTTCCCTGCCACTCCCAGTGCCTGCTGCCAGAGGGTGCTCGAGGGGGCTCCATTGGTTCCTGCTGGCTCTGCTGCGTGCTGCTGAGGCTTCCCTGCCACTCCCTGTGCTGCTGCCAGAGGGTGCTCGAGGGGGCTCCATCGATTCCTGCTGGCTCTCCTGCGTGCTGCTGAGGCTTCCCTGCCACTCTTAGTGCCTGCTGCCAGAGGGTGCTCGAGGGGGCTCCATCGATTCCTGCTGGCTCTGCTGTGTGCTGCTGAGGCTTCCCTGCCACTCCCTGTGCCTGCTGCCAGAGGGTGCTCGAGGGGGCTCCATCGATTCCTGCTGGCTCTGCTGCGTGCTGCTGAGGCTTCCTTGTGACTCCCAGTGCCTACTGCCAGAGGGTGCTCGAGGGGGCTCCATCGATTCCTGCTGGCTCTGCTGCGTGCTGCTGAGGCTTCCTTGTGACTCCCAGTGCCTGCTGCCAGAGGGTGCTCAAGGGGGCTCCATTGGTTCCTGCTGGCTCTGGTGCGTGCTGCTGAGGCTTCCCTGCCACTCCCTGTGCCTGCTGCCAGAGGGTGCTCGAGGGGGCTCCATCGATTCCTGCTGGCTCTGCTGCGTGCTGCTGAGGCTTCCTTGTGACTCCCAGTGCCTGCTGCCAGAGGGTGGTCGAGGGGGCTCCATCGATTCCTGCTGGCTCTGCTGCGTGCTGCTGAGACTTCCTTGTGACTCCCAGTGCCTGCTGCCAGAGGGTGCTCGAGGGGCTCCATTGGTTCCTGCTGGCTCTGCTGCGTGCTGCTGAGGCTTCCCTGCCACTCCCAGTGCCTGCTGCCAGAGGGTGCTCGAGGGGGCTCCATCGATTCCTGCTGGCTCTGCTGCGTGCTGCTGAGGCTTCCTTGTGACTCCCAGTGCCTGCTGCCAGAGGGTGCTCAAGGGGGCTCCATCGATTCCTGCTGGCTCTGCTGCGTGCTGCTGAGGCTTCCCTGCCACTCCCAGTGCCTGCTGCCAGAGGGTGCTCGATGGGGCTCCATCGATTCCTGCTGGCTCTGCTGCGTGCTGCTGAGGCTTCCCTGCCATTCCCAGTGCCTGCTGCCAGAGGGTGCTCCATCGATTCCTGCTGGCTCTGCTGCGTGCTGCTGAGGCTTCCTTGTGACTCCCAGTGCCTGCTGCCAGAGTTTGCTCGAGGGCGCTCCATTGGTTCCTGCTGGCTCTGCTGCGTGCTGCTGCGGCTTCCCTGCCACTCCCAGTGCCTGCTGCCAGAGGGTGCTCGAGGGGGCTCCATCGATTCCTGCTGGCTCTGCTGCGTGCTGCTGAGGCTTCCTTGTGACTCCCAGTGCCTGCTGCCAGAGGGTACTCGAGGGGGCTCCATTGGTTCCTGCTGGCTCTGCTGCGTGCTGCTGAGGCTTTCCTGCCACTCCCAGTGCCTGCTGCAAGAGGGTGCTTGAGGGGGCTCCATCGATTCCTGCTGGCTCTGCTGCGTGCTGCTGAGGCTTCCCTGCCACTCCCAGTGCCTGCTGCCAGAGGGTGCTCGAGGGCGCTCCATTGGTTCCTGCTGGCTCTGCTGTGTGCTGCTGAGGCTTCCCTGCCACTCCCAGTGCCTGCTGCCAGAGGGTGCTCGAGGAGGCTCCATCGATTCCTGCTGGCTCTACTGCGTGCTGCTGAGCCTTCCTTGTGACTCCCTGTGCCTGCTGCCAGAGGGTGCTCGAGGGGGCTCCATTGGTTCCTGCTGGCTCTGCTGCGTGCTGCTGAGGCTTCCCTGCCACTCCCTGTGCCTGCTGCCAGAGGGTGCTCGAGGGGGCTCCATCGATTCCTGCTGGCTCTGCTGCGTGCTGCTGAGGCTTCCTTGTGACTCCCAGTGCCTGCTGCCACAGGGTGCTCGAGGGGGCTCCATTGGTTCCTGCTGGCTCTGCTGCGTGCTGCTGAGGCTTCCCTGCCACTCCCAGTGCCTGCTGCCAGAGGGTGCTCGAGGGGGCTCCATCGATTCCTGCTGGCTCTGCTGCGTGCTGCTGAGGCTTCCCTGCCACTCCCAGTGCCTGCTGCCAGAGGGTGCTCGAGGGGGCTCCATTGGTTCCTGCTGGCTCTGCTGCGTGCTGCTGAGGCTTACTTGTGACTCCCTGTGCCTGCTGCCAGAGGGTGCTCGAGGGGGCTCCATTGGTTCCTGCTGGCTCTGCTGCTTGCTGCTGAGGCTTCCCTGCCACTCTCAGTGCCTGCTGCCAGATGGTGCTCGAGGGGGCTCCATTGGTTCCTGCTGGCTCTGCTGCGTGCTGCCGAGGCTTCCTTGTGACTCCCTGTGCCTGCTGCCAGAGGGTGCTCGAGGGGGCTCCATGGGTTCCTGCTGGCTCTGCTGCGTGCTGCTGAGGCTTCCCTGCCACTCCCAGTGCCTGCTGCCAGAGGGTGCTCGAGGGGGCTCCATCGATTCCTTCTGGCTCTGCTGCGTGCTGCTGAGGCTTCCTTGTGACTCCCAGTGCCTGCTGCCATAGGGTGCTCGAGGGGGCTCCATTGGTTCCTGCTGGCTCTGCTGCGTGCTGCTGAGGCTTCCCTGCCACTCCCAGTGCCTGCTGCCAGAGGGTGCTCGAGGGGGCTCCATCGATTCCTGCTGGCTCTGCTGCGTGTTGCTGAGGCTTCCCTGCCACTCCCAGTGCCTGCTGCCAGAGGGTGCTCGAGGGGGCTCCATTGGTTCCTGCTGGCTCTGCTGCGTGCTACTGAGGCTTCCCTGCCACTCTAAGTGCCTGCTGCCAGATGGTGCTCGAGGGGGCTCCATTGGTTCCTGCTGGCTCTGCAGCGTGCTGCCGAGGCTTCCTTGTGACTCCCTGTGCCTGCTGCCAGAGGGTGCTCGAGGGGGCTCCATTGGTTCCTGCTGGCTCTGCTGCGTGCTGCTGAGGCTTCCTTGTGACTCCCTGTGCCTGCTGCCAGAGGGTGCTCGAGGGGGCTCCATGGGTTCCTGCTGGCTCTGCTGCGTGCTGCTGAGGCTTCCCTGCCACTCCCAGTGCCTGCTGCCAGAGGGTGCTCGAGGGGGCTCCATCGATTCCTGCTGGCTCTGCTGCGTGCTGCTGAGGCTTCCTTGTGACTCCCAGTGCCTGCTGCCATAGGGTGCTCGAGGGGGCTCCATTGGTTCCTGCTGGCTCTGCTGCGTGCTGCTGAGGCTTCCCTGCCACTCCCAGTGCCTGCTGCCAGAGGGTGCTCCATCGATTCCTGCTGGCTCTGCTGCATGTTGCTGAGGCTTCCCTGCCACTCCCAGTGCCTGCTGCCAGAGGGTGCTCGAGGGGGCTCCATTGGTTCCTGGAGGCTCTGCTGCGTGCTGCTGAGGCTTCCTTGTGACTCCCTGTGCCTGCTGCCAGAGGGTGCTCGAGGGGGCTCCATTGGTTCCTGCTGGCTCTGCTGCGTGCTGCTGAGGCTTCCCTGCGTCGCCCTGTGCCTGCTGCCAGAGGGTGCTCGAGGGGGCTCCATCGATTCCTGCTGGCTCTGCTGCGTGCTGCTGAGGCTTCCCTGCGTCGCCCTGTGCCTGCTGCCAGAGGGTGCTCGAGGGGGCTCCATTGGTTCCTGCTGGCTCTGCTGCGTGCTGCTGAGGCTTCCTTGTGACTCCCTGTGCCTGCTGCCAGAGGGTGCTCGAGGGGGCTCCATGGGTTCCTGCTGGCTCTGCTGCGTGCTGCTGAGGCTTCCCTGCCACTCCCAGTGCCTGCTGCCAGAGGGTGCTCCATCGATTCCTTCTGGCTCTGCTGCGTGCTGCTGAGGCTTCCTTGTGACTCCCAGTGCCTGCTGCCATAGGGTGCTCGAGGGGCTCCATTGGTTCCTGCTGGCTCTGCTGCGTGCTGCTGAGGCTTCCCTGCCACTCCCAGTGCCTGCTGCCAGAGGGTGCTCGAGGGGGCTCCATCGATTCCTGCTGGCTCTGCTGCGTGTTGCTGAGGCTTCCCTGCCACTCCCAGTGCCTGCTGCCAGAGGGTGCTCGAGGGGGCTCCATTGGTTCCTGCTGGCTCTGCTGCGTGCTGCTGAGGCTTCCTTGTGACTCCCAGTGCCTGCTGCCAGAGGGTGCTCGAGGGGGCTCCATTGGTTCCTGCTGGCTCTGCTGCGTGCTACTGAGGCTTCCCTGCCACTCTCAGTGCCTGCTGCCAGATGGTGCTCGAGGGGGCTCCATTGGTTCCTGCTGGCTCTGCTGCGTGCTGCCGAGGCTTCCTTGTGACTCCCTGTGCCTGCTGCCAGAGGGTGCTCGAGGGGGCTCCATTGGTTCCTGCTGGCTCTGCTGCGTGCTGCTGAGGCTTCCTTGTGACTCCCTGTGCCTGCTGCCAGAGGGTGCTCGAGGGGCTCCATGGGTTCCTGCTGGCTCTGCTGCGTGCTGCTGAGGCTTCCCTGCCACTCCCAGTGCCTGCTGCCAGAGGGTGCTCGAGGGGGCTCCATCGATTCCTGCTGGCTCTGCTGCGTGCTGCTGAGGCTTCCTTGTGACTCCCAGTGCCTGCTGCCATAGGATGCTCGAGGGAGCTCCATTGGTTCCTGCTGGCTCTGCTGCGTGCTGCTGAGGCTTCCCTGCCACTCCCAGTGCCTGCTGCCAGAGGGTGCTCCATCGATTCCTGCTGGCTCTGCTGCGTGTTGCTGAGGCTTCCCTGCCACTCCCAGTGCCTGCTGCCAGAGGGGGCTCGAGGGGGCTCCATCGATTCCTGCTGGCTCTGCTGCGTGCTGCTGAGGCTTCCCTGCGTCGCCCTGTGCTTGCTGCCAGAGGGTGCTCGAGGGGGCTCCATTGGTTCCTGCTGGCTCTGCTGCGTGCTGCTGAGGCTTCCCTGCCACTCCCTGTGCCTGCTGCCAGAGGGTGCTTGAGGGGGCTCCATTGGTTCCTGCTGGTTTTCCTGTGTGCTGAGGGCCAGCCCTGACTTACCGTTGCTGGGTTAGTCCGAGGGACCTTGCTGGTCTGCCACACAGCATCTTCTCCGGCAAACCGTTGTTTGTGTTTGCCAAGTCTTGTTGGTGGTCCTGCCGGCCACTGACCTTCCTGCACTCTTTGACCGGCACTGGACAGCTTAAGATGGACTTCTTCAGGGCTCTCTTCAAAAAGTGGTTCTTATTGGAGACAGTACTCATATATATCTGGTCAATTTCCCAAAAAGTGTAGTCAGTTAGGCATTAAAAGTCTTTTAGATTGTTTTCTTGATTTTCTAAAAAGGTCCCAACTGTTCTAAGTATGTCTGACAAAGAGGAGATAGTGCAGGAACTCAGGCTGACCCCTTATTTGCAACTTAGTAGGCAGTAGTTAAGGAACTTCTGTAAAGCCAGCAAAATTGCAACTGGCTCAATGAACCCCTACGAAAGCAAGACTCTAGGAAGCAGAAACCTCTATCCTAAACATGTGTCTAGAGTGCCCCCCCTCTGGGGCTAGGTCTGGCCACTCAAGGCACATAGAGGAGCAAGATGACGAAGATGTAGATCTTGAAAGGCTCGCAGAAGAGCAGCCCTTGAAGCGAACATCCTGGCTATAGAAAGAGAGAGGGCGGAAGTGGGTCTAGAACCAAAGAGTGGGCGAAGCAACGACATAAATTGGGAGAGTGTGAGGAAATCAATACAAGCAGGGCCGGACTGGCCATAGCGGGCACCGGGCATTTCCCCGGTGGGCCGCCAGGGTTGGGGGCCGGTTTTGTTACAGGGCCATTTTTGCAGCATAGCTGCAATATCGGCCGCTGTAACGAAATTGGCAGAAACCGGCCCTGGTAAACAGCTCAGCCGCACCCCCAAACCCCTGGGGGGCTGGCCAAGCAGTTTGCCAGGGCCGGTTTTGGGTCCCAGTCCGGCCCTGAATACAAGTCCCTTGTACTTACCACAAAACTGCCCCCGCAACCCCCATCTTGAACGCTGTAAATGCCAACACACCTGTGGAAAACAAGGAGACTGAGTTGGATCAGATCGGGGAAGGAAAACCACCTATAAGAAAATGGAGCAGTTTCTTTAAACAGGGAGGCGGAAGAGTGGAAGAGGAGAACCAATCCTGGGGCCCGTCATCATCCCAAAGAGCGCGGAAGGAGGACGGAGATGCCAGAGAAGTAGGGAAGCCGTTCGTGCACTGAAGACCCCTGCGAGGATGCCGCAGGTCTGGAGGGAGGAGTGGTGGTTACCCCCTGAGGATGCGGCATAGTGCATGAGTCCCAAGGGGACGGTACCTTGGGGAAGAGGGTATTCCGGGAGGGATGGTTATGGGCTCTTTTAGTTTTTTCTCTGAAGTCACCATGCAGTGAAAGTATCACTGACTCAAAGAACGGTACAAAGGGTGTTTGTCTACTTCCTGATATCAAGGAGGTGTCACAAAGGTGAGACACCGAGTAACCACTCCCAAAATAAGTAATCAGGTGACACATTTTTAGTCTCCCTTGAGGTTGCACAAAAATGGAAACTCGCTTCAAAAATCCCATAAGACTGATTCAGGAGACAGGAGTATAAGAGTGACCGCTTCCAGGGGCGACATCGCTGTAAGAGCAGAAGCGCGTTAATGAACCCAGAAAAATACCCCTGCAATTCTAAGCACAATCGGGTACAGTGACGGCATAACACATGTCCCTATCTATCTTATACTTACTGCTACTCTGCTCTTTTTCCGAGACTCTGGGCTGATACCACCTCACCTCTACAGATGAAGGAGGAAAGAAGACCGCCTGGTGGTATACCGTGCCTACAACCTGATGGGATTCATTTAGGAGAATTATCCTCATCACTGTTTTCTTTAATATTTCTGAACACAAATAAAATCATCATTGATAAAAAAAACGCAGCCTCCTCGTCCATACACCCCCCCATCTCTTTTACAGAGAGAGAGGAAACTTTTGATCCCAAAATCCCCAAAGGGATTGTCCCCAAATATGTTGAGGGTGATGACATCACCAAATGGTTTACAGCCTTTGAGAGGGCTTGTGAAATGAGGAAGTTACACCAGAAGTACAGGGGCTCGCTGCTGTGGGAGTTATTCTCAGGAAAGTGCATGGATAGACTCCTGACTCTGGATGAGGAAGAAGCTGAGTCCTATGACCTCCTGATTGAGGGCTTTGGACTCACCACTGAGAAGTACAGGATTAAGTACCGGGGTAAACACTGGGATTCCAAGAAGGCTTGGTGCCATGGGTGTGCATAAAAACAAGAGCACAAAGCAAAGCCCAGGGTGAAAAAGAGGTCTCGGAGCCTGGAATAATGGCCCAAACCTCCAAGAGAAAAGACAAGAAGACTGGGAAACCAACTTCCACAAAGATATAAGCTCAGGTCCCCTCCCCCCAAGGAGAAGACCAGCCAGTTCTTGAGGTAATTGAGCCTCAGGAGTTTGGGCCTTACACGGCAGAGCTCCTAGGATCAGGGGGACCCTCTAGGGAAGATCTGTGCCAGGGACAAAAAACCTGTCCCACTCTTGAAGGCCTGAGACAGCAAGCTGCTGCACAGGAAAATGGAGACGTCAGTGGTGCCCACAGGAACTACTGGGAGGTAGGACTCCTATTCACTGAGGCCAGAGATCCAAACCTGCTGCCACTAGGAGAATGGTAGTGTCTCAGATGTACAGGGAGTTTCTATTCATTTTGGCCCATGACTTCCCCCTAGTTGGGCATCTTAGCCAGACTCAAGGTTGAAGTAGGTTGGTTGCCCACTTCTACTGGCCAAACATGTCCCAGAAAGTGAAGGAGTTCTGTAACTCCTCTGTTACCTGTCAAACCAGTAGCAAGACAGGTAGCAAACCAAGGGCCCCCTTAATTCAACTACCAGTGGTTGGGGTTCCCTTTTAAAGGGTAGGGATCAACATCAGCGGGTCAAGATGGCTGCCACACGGTCTAGCCTCTAAGAGGCTCTAGGCTTGGGATCACCTTTTTTTGGTGTAAATCCCTGTCTTTAGCCCACTATTTGTGCCCTGCCCGTGTCCTGATACCACCGACATCACCGCAGCCATTGATGGGACAATAACGGAGCAGGTTGAGAACTCTGGAATAGTACCTGATTCATGGCTATCCCGGTGATCCCGTCTCGCCTGCCGGACAGCTGCCATGGTGTTTCGAGCCAGAGCCGGCTCCCAGACAAAGTGCTCTGAATGGGTCTCGGGCCCCGAATGTTGCCCTCTGAATGACCGAGAACGACGAGCCTAGGCTGCGGCACCCCACTGCCATTCAGTGAAGGCAACTGGGGTAACGGGGATCAAGTCGCTGGAGTCGGATCCCGCTCCTGCAGGAAAGCAATGTCCAGCTGCCCGGTAACCGGGAGATTGCCACACTGCACCTGAGGTTCCCCAGCTAACCGGTAGTCAGGAGACTGCTGCACTAAACGTGATGTGTACCACCCAGAAAAAGGCGGGGGTTCCTGGCTGTCCGACGCTGGAGACCACTATCTTGGTGGAGGAAAGCGGTGTACGCCCGTCAGGCATGAAGTCCTTCGCCGTGCCCAGCTGACCGGTAGTATGGAGATGGCTGCACCAAACCTGGAGACATTGAGCTGGTTGAATGGTGAGCCTGCAGCCCCCACCTGGCTTAAGCCCCCCTGCTGACAGCCCCGCTCAGTGGGCCCCCACTGACCTTACTCACCGGTCCGTGTGCTGGAGCATGCAATTGTAAAAGGAACTCCCACCCCCCAGTACTACTCCCTCGTGTGACCCTGGCTCCTCTCCTGCTGATAAGATTATGCCGGCTGGGCAGTGGAGTAACGAAACTTGAGGGGGCCACCTGCACAGTACATGAAGGGGGCCCCCTCCCACCACACTCAGGAGCTCTGCTGACAGGCTAGTGGGCTGAAGGGGCCCCCTAAAGCTCTGGGCCCCCCCGCACCGTGGGGGCTGCCTGGGCTGTAGGAGTCCACGGCATCTCACGCACGCTGGGCTTGACTAAGCCTGGTGGAGTCTCACATGATAGACTCCTCGCGACCTTTTGATGCAGAAAAAAAGGGGCTGTTTGAGCAAAAAATAAAAAAGGTAACATAATGCAAGCAGCACCGAATTTACTGAGGCTCCTAAAGTGCTGACATTAAGGAACTGAGGGGCATATTACCAAGGGCAGTATCGCCACTTTAGCGGCACTTTTTGCCGATAAAGCGGCGATATTTTTATCGCCCTATTAGCAAGCTGTCGCTAACAGCTGTTAGCGACAGCTTAATGGCGACAGCGGCCGTTTTGTTGCTGCTTTGCATGTCAGCGATAATTATCGCTAATGACATGCAAAGTAGGCGTTCCCAACTAAAAGCAACTGCAAACCGTCGCAAACACAACTTCCCCCTATTAGCAATGCCCGCGAAGCGATAAAAAAAGTCGCGCTAACCGCGATTATCGCTGGAATTTAACACCTGATAAAAACTTGACTTAACCATCTTGTCAATGGGAGGTGGATTGTAAGGTTAAGTCCTCACCTGCCTATTAGCAAGCTTTTCATTAGCGCAGTGAATTTATCGCTGGATTTTTGCGCTATTGCTGGGTTTCGCCGCTATCGCTGGATTTTTTATCGCCTTGGAGATAAGCGTTGATAATAACGCGTTATCTCCGCCATGAAATCCAGCGATAGCCGGCGATAAAAAAAACAGCGCTAAGCGCGCTTTGCGATAATTATCGCAAATCCTTGGTAATATGCCCCTGAGAGTGCCCGCTGATTACTGCTTCCTGGTGGCTTTATTTGGATGCAATCTGCAGCAAGCGTAAAAATGTCTGTGCTCATGCCTCTAAGTCTAATCTTTATCTCGCAGAGAGGAATACTGCTGTATGCAAGGAGTTCCAGCCAACATCTGTGGTGCAATCTTGGGAGCGAGAGAGTGCTGCGATGGGGCACCCCCCCTGGCAGAATCCTGAGAGGAGTAATACGGTAACAGGTGCCACTTCCTCCTCCATTGCATTGTTCTGTGCCTCATATTCTGAAATGGCAAGCCCAAAAAAACAAGCATTTGCAATGCAATAGGTCTCGCATTTACGAGAGTTTGAGCTATTGGCATTGTAAGTGACAATAGCTTAAAGTCTCGCAAATACGAGACCTATTGCACTGCAAATAATTTTTTTTGTAAAAGCGCCCCGTGCCGCGGTTTCACTTTAATAGTGGCCGTGGACCTTTCTTTAGACGCAGCTCGTCTAAAGAAAGGGGCGCCGCCTCCATTAACGTAAAAGCGCGGCATGGGGCTCTTGTAAACAAAAAAAAGTGAATAAATTGGAAACAAAATATGCCGCCGCGTTTGGCGCCGCAAATAATAATCAGTTAAAACTACAGAGAGTGGACTCTACACTACTCTGTTCCGCAAACCGACAGAACGCAATACCCTGCTCCAATACACTAGCGCCCGCCCCAGAGCACTCAGGGATGGCCTCCCCTATGGCCAATTCCTCAGAATACGCAGGAACTGCAAATTCAAAGACGATTTCTTCAAAGAAGCAGAAGTCCTCTGCAAAACATTGGCCGACAGAGGGTACCCTAGACGCTTGATAAAACGTTCCATGAAACGCGCCTGGTTCTCCCACGGAGAGTGTCTACTAGAACCCAAACAAAGGGAACCTATGTCACGCATTATCTGTGTTCCCACATTCTGTCCCGTCAGCAATAAACTGACTAAGATGATAAAAAAGCACTGGTCTGTCCTTGCACCAGTCAACATTGCTAACGAAGCCCCCCTTTTCTCCTTTAAAAGGGGACGCAGTATCAAGGCCCATCTAGTAAGAGCCTGCACGTCAACACGCAGTGAAAACACCATCCAATCCTCGCTAGGCCTCCCTCCCATCAAAGGGCATTTTAAATGCAGCAACTGCACTGCATGTGCTCAAACAGACAATACCAAAGTGTTTGAATATGGCAGTGTGAAACACACACTCAATTGTTTTTCTAATTGTAATACTAACAATGTCATATACTGCATTCGTTGTCCTTGTAATCTTCTGTACATCGGCCAAACAACTCAAAAAGTCAAATCCAGAATATGCCAACATTAGAGCAGAATACGCTGTAAAGTTGTCACGGCACCCCTGGTGGAACACTTCCTGGAGAAAGGACACTCGGAATTGGACTTTACGTGGCAAGTAATCGACGTCCTACGCCCACAGAGCAGGTGTGATGACCACCAACAAACACTTAACAGACTCGAGTGCAAATGGATTTTTTACTGCAGGTCAATTGAACATGGACTAAATACGTTGGAATACAATTTTATAACTGCGCCTATATGACCACCACCTGTAATCTGTATTTCATAACTCTCATTGTATATGACAAGAATTTCCTATCTACCTTTCAGACTGTTTATTTTCCCATTGCTCCATCTATTCTCATTTCTGAGCTCATATGGGTAAAATTGTCTTTCCTTCACATTCATTGCTCCCTTCACTCCGTTCTCTATTTACGCTGCACACTGACCGCCACTCGTGCCCCTCTCCCAAGATGGAGTCCGGGCCGCCCACACTACTCTACGCTCATGCGCGTCCCATGCACGCTCTAGTCTCCCATGCAGGAAGCCAGGCCGCTCTTAACTTCCGCCTTGGCCTTGGCACTTCAGCAAAGATTCTGCTAGACGACGGAGCGACTGCCCATCCTTCACAGTAGACCGACCTTCGGCGGTCTATCCTAAGTAAGTTAATTACCGCTCGGACAGTATGGGCTTCCTCACTCCTTCCTGCACTCTAATTTATTTAGTATAATTTCCTTTTTCCACAGTTAAATACACACGCACACCAACTACGTGGTGTCACGTTTTAATACCATCTTCGCAATAATGGACAATCCATAGCGGGGTTCCTGCCATTGACTTGCGTCCCCGTTCCCTGGCACACCGGCCATACAGTGGCTCTTGGAATTATTCCAATTCACACGTAAGTGCTTCTTTCTTATCTCGGGCAATTTGTAAAGTGATTGACCCCGGCCTCCACTCACTCTCTCCCCCGCCCTCTTACAGGACACTGTCGGGTCCGGAGCGACCAACGAGACCTACATTAGATCCATACCCCCGAAGTTGAACATCGCACTCACTCGGTTTGCTCCTTAAGTAAGCCCGCGCGTTTTTCATCGCATTGGTGCAACTCACCTCCCACCCACATGGACTTCCCGACTAGGCACTCGTCTCCTAGTTGCACCTGCACTGGTCCTTGTTTTAATTTACACCCTTCCACATGTAAATAGAGCGCGCATATTCCTTACCTACTTCGGGCACTCCACACCGCCCACCCTTGGCTTCAGATATAAGTGATTTTTTTTACCAGTCATTACCCTTTCTGGCATGTATTAGGAGCGCAACTTCTCCTTTTCTGTCTCAGGCACTCTGCACAACCTGACTTCCTCAATAGGCATGAGTGATACCTTACCCACGCTATATATCAGACTGTCATGACAACAGACCTCTGAGCAAGCTATATGCTCCGCGCCGTTTACCCACTCGTATGCTTGATTTATTCCTGACTGACTACAGCTCCTACCTTCAGTATTGAATACACCGTCTTCACGACTTGAATTGTTTCGCACTTTATTAATTCTTCCCTCAATTTTTAACTGATTCTCTCACTGATCGTCGTATGTATAGTCACAATTTATGGAAGCAATATACATAACTATATACTTAAGGGACACCCCTAAACTATGTTTTCTCCTAACCCATAGATTCTTCTTGCTCGCAACTCTCGTCCTGATGATGATCTCAAACAGTTGAGATCGAAACGCCGTCGACCCTTTTACAACGAAAAACTCCTTTATTGTTTAAAATTTACATGGAGTTTTTGATAATGTTGTCAATGCGATGTAATTTTTAATGTCACCCTCACTCGTCACATCACGCTTCTTCCACTGTTGTTTTGTGAGCACTTTGATATATTATTCATGAAATAAATAAGTGCTATGTCAATACTACTGTGTGTCCCTACGTATATTGAAAAACGGTCTTATACCGCTGTCTCTGGCAATTACCAATCACCAGTTGCCGCCTGTCTTATGATTAATACCCCTTTTTAAATGCATTTGCTCAGGCTGCGTCAGGACCTTTTTGGCCATATATGTACCATTGTTTCCTTACACCGCAAATAAACCAAAGGCGCGGCCGGTACTGTGGCGTGCCGTGCTATAAAAAACATATAAATCGTTAGGAGAGAGCTTGACTTGCCTGCAACAGCAAGAAGGTGAAAAACATTTAATGAAATAGTGCTCGGAGGCTGTAATTAAAGCCTACTGAGTAACAACACAGGTAAGAGGGCTAGTCCTTAGGGGAGATTACAAAATGAGAAAAGGTGGTACCAAGGAGGGACTACTAAGCCTGTTGACCAATGAAAAGCCACAGTTTACAAAGGACAATGATGCAAGCCAATGAAAAATATGGGTGGAGAGTGGGCGGAGCTTCAAGTTCATACCTGAATACAGCATGCCTTGCAGAGCAGCGCATGCGCTGCCCAGGCTCGAGTCCTGTCGCCTGCTGACCTGGCTGTCAGCTGACCAGCCTCATTCAACTGACACCCCTACTCCGCGGCAGCCATCTCCCCTTCAACCCATTCCATCCTCCTCCAGTCTAGGAAAAATAATCAATCTGAACGAACCTCAACTCCAGTGCCACCCTAATCCCTGGATAAACAAGCATTTGCAATGCAATAGGTCTCGCATTATTAAAGTTTGAGCTATTGGCATTGCTAAATAATGCAACACCAATAGCTCAAACTTTAATAATGCGAGACCTATTGCATTTGCGAGAGTTTAAGCTATTGGCATTGTAAATGACAATGCCTTTTATTTATCTGTTTTCAAAACCAACACATAGATAAAAGGTTTGTCATTTACAATGCCAATAGCTCAAACTTTTGCAAATGCGAAACCTATTACATTGCAAATGCTTGTTGTCAATGGCATAGCTTACAGAGTTATCCTTCTGATTTTGGAGAAGGTGTGGCTAATACCGGAGAACAGGTAAATTCCAGATGGCCAAGTAGGGAAAGAATTAGCAACAACCCTCTAAATGATGTACGGTGTTTTGAAATGCATGTTTCGCGCACGGAGCCAAGACTGGCCAAACCTCATTCATTTACATCATGTTGCTTAGATCTCATGGTAAGAGGGCATTACGTGGTGATCTGACTGGCAGTAATGACTTTGGTGGGGGCATCAAGGCACCACCTTAGTGAATATGGTGGAATCCTCCAATTATTTTCAGACTAAGGGCCCGATTCTGATGCGGGTTGGAAAAGCTTCCCGACCGAATCGGTTGGGAAATGGTTTCCGACCCACTCGGATCGGGAAAGTCCAACCGGCAGAGTAGGATGCATCCGGATGTTTCCAGATACGATTTGGTTGAACTCCCATTGACTACAATGGGAACATTTGTTCCTAACTGCATCAGAATTGGGCCCTCGGTCGGGAAGACACGTTCCCGATCCGATTTGGAAGGAGCAAATGCCATTAGGAGGCCTTCCTAACCGCATCAGAATCAGGCCATCAGTCGGGAAGCTTTTCCAACTCGCATCAGAATCGGGCCCGGAGTGTTGAATTTAATGATGCTCTTCAGCAGTCTGGTTTGTAATTCCTGTTATATGAATGCGAGTGCCTGCATGTGTGACTTCCGGCCATGTCAAGGGTCAAATTATGCCACGGACATCTGGCTGTCACTCCCCCAGCTGCTTCGGGGGTTCAGAAGTACGCGTGTGGAATTTTGCAGTGAGGGGCGGTATTGGAGATGAAATTTCCCACAAAGACCCGTTGTTTTCGGTTGGGATGAAGGAGCCAGGGTATGTTTACGCTGTTCGGGCAATGCATCTTTTGTCAGATAGAAGTGAAGATTGCTATGATCAATTATGTGAAAGGCTACTGAGATCTAGGTGAACCTGAGTGACGGTTCCCTCCATCAATGACCTTGTGGAGGGAGGGAGGGCTGCTACTGAATAAGAGACGACTGATGTGGTGTTAGTGTTGGAAGTGCGAGCAGAACTAGGGTGTGGATTACTTCTCCATAGGCTAGAATTAGTTCTGGGATTTTTAAATATGTTTTTATCCGGGAAACAGATAACGTTAGGATACGAAGTCTTGGGACCACGGCAAAAATGTCTGGTTAATGCTGAGGTAGAGCAGCGAAGCCTGGGCTAGTGTTTGCCCGTTGCCTTGCCTGGGTCACGCATCTCACAAGCAGCTCGGCGCTGGGCCTAAGAAGAACGTGTTAAGCAGATTCCTCCTCCAGAAATGAAAAAAGCAACAAAAAAAATAAAATCACAGTTCCTCGCCACACAGCGTACAGGAGAGAGAGTAAAAAGGAAACAGCGAGAAGAGGCAGCAGCTGTGCAACCACGGCCCCAGGGGGAGGGAGGAGGACAACACACACACGGAGAGCAAACATAACACCAGCAGCAACATGCAGCTGGCACTGAACCTATCGCCGGGAGGCAGGCCTGTTCATAATGCCACCTCCCCTGCTCTAGAAGTAAAATCTCGCCTTCGCCAGTCATTTACGTAGGATTCTGAAGCCGACCATTTGCAATCTTGCTCGTGAATTATCAGTTCTGTTAAAAGCTTCTGAACGAGCGAGCAGCCGTAACATGCCCTCATCCAGAGTACAAACACGCGCCTCTGGGTCTAATTTTAGGGGATAGACGCATCCTGCTTTTTTGCAGGAAATGGCGACGCTGTCTAAATTGCTCCTTGCATCTCTACTATTAGGAAGTCCGCTTCCACAGCAGCCATGTACACTTTACAAATGAAATTACAAATCCGCTTTAAAAAACGTTCACTGCTTTAATAGAATAATCAAAGTGAAAGCACTGTGCACTAGTAAAGAAAAAAAAGGCACCCAAAAAAACAACCAGTGGTGCGCGCGCACCACAGAGGAGCGGGGGGGAAAGGGAGCGCGGCAGCGAGCGAACTGAAAGCACTGTGCACCTGTAAAGAAAAAAAAGGCGGCGCAGCCAAAAAAACAACCAGTGGTGCGCGCGCACCACAGAGGAGCGGGGGGGAGCGCGGCAGCAAGGTGAACGCGCGCTGCTGCGCGTGCTAGACACCGGTGGGAATGGGCGCGGCAAAGGCGGGACATGCGCCTGCCTTTGCCCAATTGCGTGCTGTCTTTCTTATAAAGACGCACGCAAAGCCCAATAGCCGGGGGAATAACGAAAAGCACACGCGCGTGTGCGATTCCTAGGTCAGCTTCTAAACCCCCTACATGAGGTCTCTCGCTGCGCGAGCAGTGCTGCGCACTGCAACTCTAGGCACAAGACCTAAAAAGGGAATCAAAACTATGCAGAGGCTAAGTCAAAGTCTCTTAAAAATAGGTTGAGAAAAATAATTTGCAGACTGGAAAGCACAATAAAATGTTACTCCTACAGCTGTAGTCCTTTTTAAAATATTAAAGCTTAGGGCAGCCAAAAATGTTAGTTTTTAAATCTTCAAAGTTGCCCCAAATCTCCCATGCCAGACTCCTTGTCTATTGGCATTGATGAAAACTGACGATTTGGAACTAAATCTGGGAAATAAGCAAGTTGAGGGGGAGGGAAAAAAACTGCAGGTTAAATATCTATCCTCCTCATTTGCCATTTACTAAAATACCTCTACCTGGCTAGCAGACCTAGTTAACTGCAGAGCAGATAATTATATTTGTCGTATTCTACCCTACAGCAGCCACAATGAAATGCATAAAAATATATCCAGAACACTACACAATGTACTCTTTATTATTCATGTTTTTTTAACTGAAGTCCCCGAATTGTGTTGCATTTCCCCCATTGTCCAATATTTCCTTCTACTTTAGATTTTCCATTCATTAAAATGTATTTTACGAGTAGTCTTTGGAGTGCTACTAGTGGAGCACATAGGTTGAGTCACTTTGTACAGTTTAGAGGCGGCATGACAAGTATGTTAGTATGTGATACACTGTGTGGCTGCAGGAAGGTCCATTGGCATTAGTGACAATTGCCTGTTTGCCACTACAACAGAACATTTATAATTTTGTTAATTGTGTTAAAACATCTCCCACAAATTGCTTCACTTTTTCTTTAAAGTAAGTATCAGACAGATTTATAGTGTGAGTGGAGGACATTATGGCAACCACTGGGGAGAATGTTCCAACCAGGTTCCAAATTTTTAATGGGGTGGCAGAGTGCTCTCCGCCACTGTTGATCTGTGATGAACCACGGAAATTCTGCCAATGCCCATCACTGATGAGTCTCCATTATCTGATGTGAGAAACTAAAAAGCACTCACAGGGTGGGGTGCGTGTTAGTAGTCGCATAATTGCCCTCCCTAACATCCTGACTTTGTTAAAGCATTTTAGGGACACTAGTGACCTTTCCCTGGAAGTCTGAAAACATTTCCCTATGTGAGGTTTTCACAGAATTAACTGGGCTACCATGTTGGCAGAATGAACGCTGAAACGACCAAACTGAAGGCGAAGTCGGAGGATTCTCCTACAGCACTACGTCCACCACCAGGTAAACAGCAAATAATAGAACTAGTGCACCTCTGGATGTAAGACATATGTCTTGTTTGTGCAGATTCTCCTTGACTGCCCACCACTAAATTAGGCCAGATGTCTTTTTTGTTTATCTTTGGAAATAGGCACCATCACGCCGATCAACACACATAAAAACAACATGTGCAACCACTCAGAAATAAAAAATACTTTGAATAATTCACAGCTCTCCATGGGGTGGGATTCTATGGGCTTGCTCCAAATGAAAACATTTCCCCGAAGGTACACTGTCAATCTCCCTGATGCTGTTTGGCATTCCAGAATAAACGGCGGGGGTCACCCAGTCTTGCCAATACAACAAACAACTTCAGAACGTTACTGAAAAAAAATGCCTGTTATACAAACTATTTGGACAAGGAACTCAGAGGACAAGCAAAAGAATCCCTTTCAAGGTGTCAGGCGCAGACCTCCATTGCCTGCAGCGTCCCTACGTGAAGGTGTCAATCACCTCGACTTTCGCTCATGGGGTCGCGAGGTTGAGCTCCCAATGACGGCTCTGATTGGTGCGCACTGGCTGTCGCCTTTGCCTCGGCTCCCACAGGTGTCTGGCAGTTCTGTCAGGGCCTCGCATGTCTGCCTGTAGTTCATTTCACACCTATTCTTTTTACGTCCACATGAAAGTAGACGTTGTTTGCTGATAGCAGGACATTTTATTGCTGTTTTCTTCTTTGCTGGCCAACAAACCGAGTGTTCCTCTTTGTAGAACAGAGCTCAGTGCTCATCTCCGGTGGCGCATGTCGCTTCAGAAAATGTTGATGGAAAACCAGTTCCTATCTTTTATTTTGTATTGTCGCTATTATATGTTAGCAGCCTGGATATAACGGGTGTGCAGACCGTTGCAAGCCCATTATTACCAATGTAGATGCCTCAGTCCCATATCATTAAATTGCCTGGTGGTTTATTTGGGATTGGTTAATACGCAGTTTAACAAATCTGTCTCATTTCAGCTGGGATTGCCAAACGAGGATTAAGTGCCGGTTGCGAGTAAATACAAGCACAGAATCGAAACCCGAACGCGGGAATCGAAACCAATGGTGCGCGCGCACCACAGAGGAGCGGGGGGTGGGGGGAGGGAGCGCGGCAGCGACGCGAACGCGCGCTGCTGCGCGTGCTAGACACCGTCGGGAATGGGCGCGGCAAAGGCGGGACATGCGCCCGCCTTTGACCAATCGCGCGCCGTCCCCATAAAAAAAACGGACGCTCCAGCCAATGTGGGCTTCTGAAAACAAAACCACACGCACGAGCGTGTAGGTCGTTTTCAGAAGCCCTTTCTAAAGGTCTCGCGCTGCGCGAGCAGTGCTACGCACTGCAACGCTAGGCGCGAGACCTAATAAAATGAGACCATTGTCCTAACTTCAGCACTGGAGCACCACCTAGTGGCCAAACCATGAACAACTATCTAGGAAAATAACCACAGCCCTGGAAGCTCTCCAAGTGGCCAGACCACGATCCTCTAACGCCCCACCTTAATTTCCTAGACCACCAGTGGCGAAACCTCGTAGGTCCCGCGGTGCAGGGGGCCCAAGTTCCAGGAGGCCCCCTCAACACAGTACCCTAGCCAGAGAGCTCTTGTCTGAGTCCGGGGGTGGGGACACCCTGTACTTTGCAGTACTTTGCAGGGGGGGCCCCCTCAAGTTTTGTTACACCACTGTAGAAGACTCACCTAGTGGCCAAACCACTTTCCCTCTAACCCCACACCCTTCACCTGAGGAGAGCCCCTCGAGGTCTCAAATTCACAGCTTCATCTCAAGTTCTGGAGCCTAGGACCAGGTTACTGTCACATTGCAACATTCTCATGGAAAAGATTTCCGAGTAACCTCTCCAAACATTCCACTAAAAACTTCAAACACAACATCCTCAACGTACAAACAGAGAAACTAATTACAAAATGGAGAGGTGTGGTGCAGCAGCCAGGGCAGCTGACTTCGGAGCACAGGGTTCACGGTTCGATCCCTGTCTCCGGCGGCAGCTCAGCTCAGCACCATGTGACTCTGGGCAATAGCTCACTTAATTTCCACTACGGCCCCCAGCGCCTTGAGACCCGTAAGGGTGAGTAGCTGCGCTATATAAAAACGGACTTACATTTACATTTAATCCAACTCACAGTGGCCTAAAAATGGACTTCATCTTCTACACGAAGAGACCTGCAAATGAAGAGAGAACTTCCTCCAACACTTTCACATAACTAATATTACTAAAATCTCTTATGGAGCTACACTAACTGTATCCTCATCCCAGAACTTTAGAGGGGAACTGTCCATAACCATTTACAAAAATGGGAACATCCTAATACAAGCTTCCGATCAAAACCTAGCCATTTTTGATCACCACTTCCCTTCGCTCTGTGCCTCCATGCCCTTCACTCCTGCCACCGTCCCTCCACCTGATTCCACAGGACTCACTGTAGGAAAGTGGGTTTCTGTTGCAGTAACCCCCCCACTTTTTGCCAGACTACTGATGCACTTTTTCCTGGTGTGCCCTGGGTCCCTGTCAATCAGGTTCCCAGGGCCTGTGTTCTTTCCCCAAAACTAACCCAATTGGCATCTCTGGCCACATGTCAGCCCCTGGTAAATGGTACCACAGGTACCCAGGGCACTGTGACCAGAGAAGGCCTCTAAGGGCTGCAGCACTTATTGTGCCACCCTTAGAGGCCCTGTACCCTGACACTCACACACTGCCTTTGCAGGCTGCGTGTCTTGGTGCAGATCAAAGTGAAGAGTCGACATGGCACACACCCCTGTGTGCCATGCCTACAACCCACTGCCCTGGTATAGGTCAGCCACCCCTCTAGCTGGGTGCACTATACCAGTGGTGAGGGTACAGGTGCATGAGCCCTGTACCCCTACAGTGTCCAGGTCCATTCCTGGGCACTGTAAGTGCAGTGCTGCCATTAAAGTATATGGTGCTGGGAGTTTGTCATTACGAACTCCACAGCCCCATAATGGCTACACTGAAGACTGGGAAGTTTGGTATCAAACTTCTCAGCACATTAAACCCACACTGATGCCAGTGTGGGATTTAATGTAAATGCACAACAGAGGGCATCTTAGAGATACCCCCTGAAACTCGACCAACTCCTAGTGACCTGACTGAGTGGCTGCTTAGGCTGCCACCACCAGACATGTTTCTGGACTCCTGGGTCGAGAGCTTGCTGCTCTCGGGGCCTGAAACAATGCTCCTGGGACGAGGTGCCAAGCCTCCTCCCCCAGGATGGGCAGGGTTCACGAAGGAGAGGCTTCAAAGGCATGCCGCCTTGTGAGCCTCTCCAGACCATTTGCTGCTTTTAGCAACTGGTCCCCACTGGTTCTACCCCCACTTTGGGCGGGAGAACCGGCGGGAAAACCAGTGAGGAAGAGAGGTGTGCCCACCTCTGCCAACTCCACCCCTAAGGTGGGGGAGGCGAGGTGAAGCACAACCTCGAGTCCCCGCCATCTTGAGGATGGGGGGACCCAGCCAACCAGGGACAGGCTCCTGCCCCCCTCCCACTGGAGAGTGGCAGAATAGGGGGTGTACCCACCCCAGGAAGGGGCCCATTGGTCCCTGCCCTTACCTACCTGTAACGCCCCTAAATTTAGTATTTAGGGGCACCCTGAACCTTCCTTCCTCAGATCCAGCAACAACAAGAAAAGGAAGAAGAAGGACGAGAAGCCGTGCAGAGCTAACAAGAGGACGACGCCCACTGACTTGGCCCCAGCCCTACAGGCCTGTCTCCCCTCGAACCTGCTCCTGCAAAACCCCGGCGTGTCCAGCGGCCAGCAACCTCAAAAACCCCGGAGGACCTGCCTGCCTTCACTTTCCAAGCTGTTTCTCCCGTGAACACCGGACGTGTTTGAACTGCAGCTTCTGGTGCCAGCCAGGAACCGCGAATCCCGCACACTCTGCACCCGCGAATCCGGCCCGAGCTCGAGTGGGCAAATACCCAGAGGAGGTCCCCCGGCGATCCTGACCCGAGATCCGGCGACCCCTGACCAGCCTCAAGCCTCCTGACGACGCCTGCAGCCTCAATCCAGAGGACCCCCTAACGCGACCAGAGCGGGTAAGAAAATCCGACGTCCCAAGGCACCCCTGCACCCGACGCCCACGGCCTTGTGTGCCCAAACCAACGGTGCCTAACCAACCCTCTACATCCCAACTTACCCCTCAAAGTGGTGGTAGCTCCTGGAAGATCCTTGTCCCCAAGCCTGCAGTGTTTCTTTGTCCCGGAGAATCTCCATTGAAATCAACAGGGCACCCGACCTCAAAACAGCACCCTGCACCCGGCCGCCCTAGTGCCGCTGAGGGTGCCCCTTTGGTGCTAACTTGGTCCCCAACGTGCCCTGAGCTTAACCCTAGGAGCTTTGCTCCCACAACCCCGTGGCCTGCTTGCCAGCAGCCACCAACCGGAGTCCCCCTATCCTCCATAGGATAACATTGGGCCTCAACACTCTGTACCCGGCTGCCCTAGTGCCGCTGAGGGTGCAACAACAGTGCATCACTGACCCTGGGAGACCCCTGAGTCTAACCCCAGAACCCTAATTCAAAAGACCGATTACTTACCTTGAAACCGATAACTCATTTTTCCTCATAGGATAACATGGACACTTTTCCTCCCAAAAAGTTTCTAAGTGTCGACTTTGAAAACTACAAATATTCCTTAAAAATCAGCCGAATAACAAAAACGCATTTTCTCAACTGTTTTTAGGAAATGTCCCAGTGCTGAATCCAGGATCCAGCACTCAGTAAGAAAAAGTATTGATAACCTAACATACCTGCTAAGTGAATTTCCTCCCATAGGATAACATTGGAGATTCTATGTGAAAAAGTTTCCAAGTGTCGACTTTTGAAAACTAAGAATATTCCTTAAAAATCGTACATCTAACTAAAATGCATTTTCTCAACTGTTTTCAGGAAATGTCCCCAGCACTGTGTTAGAAAAAGTAATCCGAAAAGTAACTTACCTGCAATTTACAGGAAAAGCCTATGTATTTCAATGTACTGGTCCAAAACGTTTCTAAGTGTGGACTTTTGAAATCTGAAAATATTCTCTAAAAATCGTACAAACTACAAAAACGTAATTACTTACCTGTTTTAAGTAAATGTCCCAGTGCTGAATCTAGGAGTCCAGCACTGGATTACAAAAGTAACGCAAAAGTAATTTTACCTGCATTTACCTTAAAAAGCCATTCATTTCAATGTACTGCATTTACTAAGTATTGCACCCTACTGCATCCCCTGTAAATCAAATCAAGTACAATCTTCATTGCTTTTTAAAACTGTGTACAACAAGTAATTTACTACTGAAAAGTATTTTTATGCTTACCTGTGCCTGGCTTGCTTGGTTCTAGAAATAAAACAACAGTATATTTTTTATACAAAACAATTGGCCTAGAGTTCAGTTCTTGAGTGTGTGGATTCATTTGCTGACTGAGTGTGTACATCAAATGCTTTACACTGTCCTCTGATACTGCCTTACTGCTCGACCAAGCTACCACTTTAGAGAGTAAGGTTCTATCTAACTTTAACCTCTGCCAAACCTCTGGAGACCCTTGGACTCTATACACACTGAACCTCACTTTGGTGCAGTATATATAGAGCCAGTTTCTTACACTCACCCAAGCACCCCCTCCCTTACTAACAAAACCCTCTACTCTCAATACCCCTCGCGTTGTTCCCACTTCCACACCCTCAACATCCTTGTCCACAACCAAATGCCCTAAAGCGTCAATCTCGTTACCAGAATTACCTTATCCCAGTGAGCCCGCCCATACAACCCCTCCTCCAATAGCTGAACCCCTTCAGCTATTGGAGGCTCGCACCTCACAGCGTCGCCTTCAACCAGATACCCTGAGGCCTCACTCTCGATACCAGAAGCACCTCCCCATCTCCATGGCGCAACGCCACTGCCCAGCCCGATTTATTCATGGCACCTGAGTCCTCTCCGCCCATCAACATCAGCTGGCTGCACTCAACCCTGGCCTCCACCCCTGCTTCGACGAGCCCCATCATACTTCACTCCACTGACCCAATCTACGCTCAATTGTTCCCTATAATAGCCCGTTTAGAAGAAAAAAATCAATGCTATTGTGGATGAAATTTCATCACTACGTAAGGAAACAACGATTAGCTACATCCTGACCCAACCTCGCTCACCTACGAGGAACAATGATCCGACCACAAACACACGCCCCAGCCCACCTATCCCCACCCCAAGGCAAACTATCCCCTACAGTCACCACCACCACAAACCGAGACACACCACGACTGGATTGGAGAACAACATACATGGCAATGCTACCTCTCAACCCCGCCATCGCAAAATCCCAGTCATCCTTGCTCGAGTAGGACCCAGAACACCGCCCACACACCCAGGCCTCCCGCACAACTAACTACCATCCAACCCAGCCAGCCTGGTGCGAAACCGCTACCTACGCTTCGCTGCGTGTAACTACACTGCCGGTCAGCAGCCAAGCATGCCCTGATGTCGCTGTAACTATCCTAAGACACAAAATTGACATCTGCTTTTTAACTGAAACCTGGCAGAATGATCACTCATCCCCTCTCACCGATCTCCTGACCCCACCGGGCTTCTCAAGCATCCGCTGCGACCCCAAGAGTGGCAGTGGTGGTAGACTAGACGTCATACACAAAAACAATCTTTGATTATCTCCCCTCCGCTTTAACAAATGCAACACTTTTTAATATTTAGGGGCTCAGCTCTCCTCCAAAGGCCCCAACCCCATCAACTTTCATAATATCTATCATCCTCCGGAAAAAAACTCACAATTTCTGGAGGAACTAACAGACCTCATATTGCAAAACGCCCTAAAAGGCAGCTCAAGCATTATACTAGGAGATCTAAACCTGCACCTGAACAATGCCGAAGATCCATTAGTACAATCCCTAGCCACCCTCCTAGAAACAAACGACCTCATCAAACACTGTAATAAACAAACTCACAACAAGAGCGCTACTCTTGATGCAATCACATCCGAGCACAACACTTTATCCCTCTGCTCTATTCTACCCTCTGACTGGACTGACATCACTTAAACCTCTTTAATCTCAACAACGTCCAACAAAAGACCCTCCCCCAATCTATCCTTTGCAAGCATTGGACAAGGAACACACATCAAATCCCGCAGGGTGAGCTGAAAGCATTAGTCATCTCCCAAGTTTTACCTCCACCTGACCTCTCCTCCGCTGAGGACCTCACCGCCCATTACAACATAAAAATGGCAGAACTCATGTACACAGTCACCCCTCGAAACTCAAGAAATCAAAGGGAATCCCGTCAAGACCCTGGTTTAATAAAGACTTTAACAACATATGGCGACAACTCAGATCGGCTGAAAGAAACTTGTGACAACAACGCTCGCCAACCAATCTCTCGATCATCCGAGCAGAACGCCTAAAATATTTTTTTTAAATTATTCCAAGAAAAATCCTCTTTCTTCCGAGCCCAACTTGACCAGTCTAGGAACAGACCTAAAGCCCTTTTCAGTATAATCAAACAGCAACCCTCTTCATTCTCCCAATACACAATCAACGCCTCCACTAAGCGCTGCGAAGAGTTCGCAACATTCATCTCTGAAAAAAATATCCAACATTGAACTTTCTTGACCCGCCCACCACAATACTCTGCTCCATGGATATCCCCATTTGCAATCAGGCTCCACCCAAGGTCTTACCTCCTACCAATGGATGTCTGCTCAAACTCCCATTCTCAGCAAGTCAGAACACCAACCTCAACCCCTTGTAATTGAATAGCAATGCAACTTTGACCAAATTTAACTATGTTCCAGAAGAAGAAGTCCTCAAACTAATCGCTTGCATGAAGCCGACATCACACATCTCTGACCCCCTCCCTGCTACGCTTGTAAAAAACCTTAGTCATGTCATGTCTCCTGCATGGACCAAAATCATCAACTCCTCCTTATCGAGCGGTTCCATGCCGTCTTCCCTCAAACTCGGCCAAATCAACCCCCTCATTAAAAAACAGGCGCCGACCAGAATTACCTTAATAATTTCAGATCTATTACTAACCTCCCTCTCCTAGCCAAATTCATCGGCTGGCACAACTCAACAACCACATTAAGAAATTCAACCTGCACAAAACCTTCCAATCTGGATTCAGGAAAGGCTGCAGCATAGAGGCTGCTATACTGAACGTCACTGACGACCTGCACAGATCTCTGGACGAAGGCCAGGCCTGCCCCCTAGTCCTTCTGGACCTCTCGGCTGCCTGTGATACTGTCAACCATGACATCCTCCTCTACACCCTCTCCCGCCGGGCCGGTACCAATGGAACTGCCCTTCAGTGGTTTCCCTCTTTCCTGAACAAACGTTCACAGTTAATCAAATGAAACAACTCCAGCTCATAAACAACACCATTCTCTCAAAGAGTTCCTCAAGGGTCCTGCCCTATTCTACCTCTATATGGAACCCCCTGCAATGATCCTGAAACAAGCCAGAATTGCCTGTCCTCTCTATGCTGAAGACACCCAACTCTACGTGAAAGTCTGGTCAATGAAAGACATCCGGCACCTAAACAGCAACCTTACCATGGTCCAATCCTGGCTAAGAGTCGTCTTAAGATTAACCCAAGCAAACTGAACTGCTTCAAACAAGTCCTTTCCCGTAGACACCTGGCTTGACAACCTCACTGCATTAAACTGCAAACTATCCTTCTCCAAATCTCTGGGGATTACACTTGACAAAAACTTGACCATGAAAGAGCACATTAATGCCTCAGCTCAAAGCGCCCTCTACGCGTTAAAACACCTCTCCAAACTGGACTATGGTAATGCGACGATCACAGGTGCCACAAAAACATACTTAGCTCCTTTGAAAGCCACACTCCATGCTGCGGCCCGACTTCTATCGGGGGAGAGCCGCTTGACCACATCACTCCCACTCTTAAGAAACTCAACTAGCTACCAATCGAGGCAAGATGTATATTCAAAACTGCTTGCATAACCCACAAAGCTCTCTGCTTGGAAAACCAGTTTACCTCGTAGACAACCTATCAAAATCCAGACGAGAGAGATCCTTCGATGCTCTAACAGTAGATCCTTCGAAGCTCTAACAGGTTGCTCCTGATTCGTCCCAGATTCAAGATAGAAAATCGTGCACCTGCTCTCCGGGAATGCTCCCAGAATTTGAAACTCGTTTCCTCAGTACCTATGAGACAATCACTCATTCCCTTATTTCAAGGAGAAACTGAAACTTCTTCTACTCAATACATACCTAATCCCTCCCCCCGAAACGATCCAATTGGCCTGGTGCTTCCTTCCTGCACCCTCATTCTAAGCCGGAGTACCCCTAACCTGGATAAAACTGTGACTCCACTCTCCCCACCTCTGCAACTCTCGCCATAGCTACCTCAGAACTATAATTGTTTGCATATCCTACTGTCTAAAAGTAGACCTCTTTATATATGGTTACTATATATCCCTACGAACTCTCTTTGTCACTCGTGTAATTGCTGCTATACAGTACACATACCCCATTGTCTATCCTATACCTCTGTTATCTTGTTATTAAGTACTGTTACTTGCTTTTCATGTAATCTCATATAATTGCTGCTATACAGTACACATGCCCCATTGTCTATCCTATACCTCTTTTATCTTGTTATTAAGTACTGTTACTTGCTTTTCATGTAATCTCATATAATTGCTGCTATACAGTACACATGCCCCATTGTCTATCCTATACCTCTGTTATCTTGTTATTAAGTACTGTTACTTGCTTTTCATGTAATCTCATATAATTGCTGCTATACAGTACACATGCCCCATTGTCTATCCTATACCTCTGTTATCTTGTTATTAAGTACTGTTACTTGCTTTTCATGTAATCTCATATAATTGCTGCTATACAGTACACATGCCCCATTGTCTATCCTATACCTCTGTTATCTTGTTATTAAGTACTGTTACTTGCTTTTCATGTAATCTCATATAATTGCTGCTATACAGTACACATGCCCCATTGTCTATCCTATACCTCTTTTATCTTGTTATTAAGTACTGTTACTTGCTTTTCATGTAATCTCATATAATTGCTGCTATACAGTACACATACCCCATTGTCTATCCTATACCTCTGTTATCTTGTTATTAAGTACTGTTACTTGCTTTTCATGTAATCTCATATAATTGCTGCTATACAGTACACATACCCCATTGTCTATCCTATACCTCTGTTATCTTGTTATTAAGTACTGTTACTTGCTTTTCATGTAATCTCATATAATTGCTGCTATACAGTACACATACCCCATTGTCTATCCTATACCTCTTTTATCTTGTTATTAAGTACTGTTACTTGCTTTTCATGTAATCTCATATAATTGCTGCTATACAGTACACATACCCCATTGTCTATCCTATACCTCTGTTATCTTGTTATTAAGTACTGTTACTTGCTTTTCATGTAATCTCATATAATTGCTGCTATACAGTACACATACCCCATTGTCTATCCTATACCTCTTTTATCTTGTTATTAAGTACTGTTACTTGCTTTTCATGTAATCTCATATAATTGCTGCTATACAGTACACATACCCCATTGTCTATCCTATACCTCTTTTATCTTGTTATTAAGTACTGTTACTTGCTTTTCATGTAATCTCATATAATTGCTGCTATACAGTACACATACCCCATTGTCTATCCTATACCTCTGTTATCTTGTTATTAAGTACTGTTACTTGCTTTTCATGTAATCTCATATAATTGCTGCTATACAGTACACATACCCCATTGTCTATCCTATACCTCTGTTATCTTGTTATTAAGTACTGTTACTTGCTTTTCATGTAATCTCATATAATTGCTGCTATACAGTACACATACCCCATTGTCTATCCTATACCTCTGTTATCTTGTTATTAAGTACTGTTACTTGCTTTTCATGTAATCTCATATAATTGCTGCTATACAGTACACATACCCCATTGTCTATCCTATACCTCTTTTATCTTGTTATTAAGTACTGTTACTTGCTTTTCATGTAATCTCATATAATTGCTGCTATACAGTACACATACCCCATTGTCTATCCTATACCTCTGTTATCTTGTTATTAAGTACTGTTACTTGCTTTTCATGTAATCTCATATAATTGCTGCTATACAGTACACATACCCCATTGTCTATCCTATACCTCTGTTATCTTGTTATTAAGTACTGTTACTTGCTTTTCATGTAATCTCATATAATTGCTGCTATACAGTACACATACCCCATTGTCTATCCTATACCTCTGTTATCTTGTTATTAAGTACTGTTACTTGCTTTTCATGTAATCTCATATAATTGCTGCTATACAGTACACATACCCCATTGTCTATCCTATACCTCTTTTATCTTGTTATTAAGTACTGTTACTTGCTTTTCATGTAATCTCATATAATTGCTGCTATACAGTACACATACCCCATTGTCTATCCTATACCTCTGTTATCTTGTTATTAAGTACTGTTACTTGCTTTTCATGTAATCTCATATAATTGCTGCTATACAGTACACATACCCCATTGTCTATCCTATACCTCTGTTATCTTGTTATTAAGTACTGTTACTTGCTTTTCATGTAATCTCATATAATTGCTGCTATACAGTACACATACCCCATTGTCTATCCTATACCTCTGTTATCTTGTTATTAAGTACTGTTACTTGCTTTTCATGTAATCTCATATAATTGCTGCTATACAGTACACATACCCCATTGTCTATCCTATACCTCTGTTATCTTGTTATTAAGTACTGTTACTTGCTTTTCATGTAATCTCATATAATTGCTGCTATACAGTACACATACCCCATTGTCTATCCTATACCTCTGTTATCTTGTTATTAAGTACTGTTACTTGCTTTTCATGTAATCTCATATAATTGCTGCTATACAGTACACATACCCCATTGTCTATCCTATACCTCTTTTATCTTGTTATTAAGTACTGTTACTTGCTTTTCATGTAATCTCATATAATTGCTGCTATACAGTACACATACCCCATTGTCTATCCTATACCTCTGTTATCTTGTTATTAAGTACTGTTACTTGCTTTTCATGTAATCTCATATAATTGCTGCTATACAGTACACATACCCCATTGTCTATCCTATACCTCTGTTATCTTGTTATTAAGTACTGTTACTTGCTTTTCATGTAATCTCATATAATTGCTGCTATACAGTACACATACCCCATTGTCTATCCTATACCTCTGTTATCTTGTTATTAAGTACTGTTACTTGCTTTTCATGTAATCTCATATAATTGCTGCTATACAGTACACATACCCCATTGTCTATCCTATACCTCTGTTATCTTGTTATTAAGTACTGTTACTTGCTTTTCATGTAATCTCATATAATTGCTGCTATACAGTACACATACCCCATTGTCTATCCTATACCTCTGTTATCTTGTTATTAAGTACTGTTACTTGCTTTTCATGTAATCTCATATAATTGCTGCTATACAGTACACATACCCCATTGTCTATCCTATACCTCTGTTATCTTGTTATTAAGTACTGTTACTTGCTTTTCATGTAATCTCATATAATTGCTGCTATACAGTACACATACCCCATTGTCTATCCTATACCTCTGTTGTCTTGTTATTAAGTACTGTTACTTGCTTTTCATGTAATCTCATATAATTGCTGCTATACAGTACACATACCCCATTGTCTATCCTATACCTCTGTTATCTTGTTATTAAGTACTGTTACTTGCTTTTCATGTAATCTCATATAATTGCTGCTATACAGTACACATACCCCATTGTCTATCCTATACCTCTGTTATCTTGTTATTAAGTACTGTTACTTGCTTTTCATGTAATCTCATATAATTGCTGCTATACAGTACACATACCCCATTGTCTATCCTATACCTCTGTTATCTTGTTATTAAGTACTGTTACTTGCTTTTCATGTAATCTCATATAATTGCTGCTATACAGTACACATACCCCATTGTCTATCCTATACCTCTGTTATCTTGTTATTAAGTACTGTTACTTGCTTTTCATGTAATCTCATATAATTGCTGCTATACAGTACACATGCCCCATTGTCTATCCTATACCTCTGTTATCTTGTTATTAAGTACTGTTACTTGCTTTTCATGTAATCTCATATAATTGCTGCTATACAGTACACATACCCCATTGTCTATCCTATACCTCTGTTATCTTGTTATTAAGTACTGTTACTTGCTTTTCATGTAATCTCATATAATTGCTGCTATACAGTACACATACCCCATTGTCTATCCTATACCTCTGTTATCTTGTTATTAAGTACTGTTACTTGCTTTTCATGTAATCTCATATAATTGCTGCTATACAGTACACATACCCCATTGTCTATCCTATACCTCTGTTATCTTGTTATTAAGTACTGTTACTTGCTTTTCATGTAATCTCATATAATTGCTGCTATACAGTACACATACCCCATTGTCTATCCTATACCTCTGTTATCTTGTTATTAAGTACTGTTACTTGCTTTTCATGTAATCTCATATAATTGCTGCTATACAGTACACATACCCCATTGTCTATCCTATACCTCTGTTATCTTGTTATTAAGTACTGTTACTTGCTTTTCATGTAATCTCATATAATTGCTGCTATACAGTACACATACCCCATTGTCTATCCTATACCTCTGTTATCTTGTTATTAAGTACTGTTACTTGCTTTTCATGTAATCTCATATAATTGCTGCTATACAGTACACATACCCCATTGTCTATCCTATACCTCTGTTATCTTGTTATTAAGTACTGTTACTTGCTTTTCATGTAATCTCATATAATTGCTGCTATACAGTACACATACCCCATTGTCTATCCTATACCTCTGTTATCTTGTTATTAAGTACTGTTACTTGCTTTTCATGTAATCTCATATAATTGCTGCTATACAGTACACATACCCCATTGTCTATCCTATACCTCTGTTATCTTGTTATTAAGTACTGTTACTTGCTTTTCATGTAATCTCATATAATTGCTGCTATACAGTACACATACCCCATTGTCTATCCTATACCTCTGTTATCTTGTTATTAAGTACTGTTACTTGCTTTTCATGTAATCTCATATAATTGCTGCTATACAGTACACATACCCCATTGTCTATCCTATACCTCTGTTATCTTGTTATTAAGTACTGTTACTTGCTTTTCATGTAATCTCATATAATTGCTGCTATACAGTACACATACCCCATTGTCTATCCTATACCTCTGTTATCTTGTTATTAAGTACTGTTACTTGCTTTTCATGTAATCTCATATAATTGCTGCTATACAGTACACATACCCCATTGTCTATCCTATACCTCTGTTATCTTGTTATTAAGTACTGTTACTTGCTTTTCATGTAATCTCATATAATTGCTGCTATACAGTACACATACCCCATTGTCTATCCTATACCTCTGTTATCTTGTTATTAAGTACTGTTACTTGCTTTTCATGTAATCTCATATAATTGCTGCTATACAGTACACATACCCCATTGTCTATCCTATACCTCTGTTATCTTGTTATTAAGTACTGTTACTTGCTTTTCATGTAATCTCATATAATTGCTGCTATACAGTACACATACCCCATTGTCTATCCTATACCTCTGTTATCTTGTTATTAAGTACTGTTACTTGCTTTTCATGTAATCTCATATAATTGCTGCTATACAGTACACATACCCCATTGTCTATCCTATACCTCTGTTATCTTGTTATTAAGTACTGTTACTTGCTTTTCATGTAATCTCATATAATTGCTGCTATACAGTACACATGCCCCATTGTCTATCCTATACCTCTGTTATCTTGTTATTAAGTACTGTTACTTGCTTTTCATGTAATCTCATATAATTGCTGCTATACAGTACACATGCCCCATTGTCTATCCTATACCTCTGTTATCTTGTTATTAAGTACTGTTACTTGCTTTTCATGTAATCTCATATAATTGCTGCTATACAGTACACATGCCCCATTGTCTATCCTATACCTCTGTTATCTTGTTATTAAGTACTGTTACTTGCTTTTCATGTAATCTCATATAATTGCTGCTATACAGTACACATGCCCCATTGTCTATCCTATACCTCTGTTATCTTGTTATTAAGTACTGTTACTTGCTTTTCATGTAA
The DNA here is from genome assembly GCA_963921515.1 of Calotriton arnoldi. Taxonomy (NCBI): domain Eukaryota; kingdom Metazoa; phylum Chordata; class Amphibia; order Caudata; family Salamandridae; genus Calotriton; species Calotriton arnoldi. The sequence continues at coordinate 3,576,524 of CAWUFW010000466.1, forward strand.
TCTCATATAATTGCTGCTATACAGTACACATGCCCCATTGTCTATCCTATACCTCTGTTATCTTGTTATTAAGTACTGTTACTTGCTTTTCATGTAATCTCATATAATTGCTGCTATACAGTACACATACCCCATTGTCTATCCTATACCTCTGTTATCTTGTTATTAAGTACTGTTACTTGCTTTTCATGTAATCTCATATAATTGCTGCTATACAGTACACATACCCCATTGTCTATCCTATACCTCTGTTATCTTGTTATTAAGTACTGTTACTTGCTTTTCATGTAATCTCATATAATTGCTGCTATACAGTACACATACCCCATTGTCTATCCTATACCTCTGTTATCTTGTTATTAAGTACTGTTACTTGCTTTTCATGTAATCTCATATAATTGCTGCTATACAGTACACATACCCCATTGTCTATCCTATACCTCTGTTATCTTGTTATTAAGTACTGTTACTTGCTTTTCATGTAATCTCATATAATTGCTGCTATACAGTACACATACCCCATTGTCTATCCTATACCTCTGTTATCTTGTTATTAAGTACTGTTACTTGCTTTTCATGTAATCTCATATAATTGCTGCTATACAGTACACATACCCCATTGTCTATCCTATACCTCTGTTATCTTGTTATTAAGTACTGTTACTTGCTTTTCATGTAATCTCATATAATTGCTGCTATACAGTACACATGCCCCATTGTCTATCCTATACCTCTGTTATCTTGTTATTAAGTACTGTTACTTGCTTTTCATGTAATCTCATATAATTGCTGCTATACAGTACACATGCCCCATTGTCTATCCTATACCTCTGTTATCTTGTTATTAAGTACTGTTACTTGCTTTTCATGTAATCTCATATAATTGCTGCTATACAGTACACATGCCCCATTGTCTATCCTATACCTCTGTTATCTTGTTATTAAGTACTGTTACTTGCTTTTCATGTAATCTCATATAATTGCTGCTATACAGTACACATGCCCCATTGTCTATCCTATACCTCTGTTATCTTGTTATTAAGTACTGTTACTTGCTTTTCATGTAATCTCATATAATTGCTGCTATACAGTACACATACCCCATTGTCTATCCTATACCTCTGTTATCTTGTTATTAAGTACTGTTACTTGCTTTTCATGTAATCTCATATAATTGCTGCTATACAGTACACATACCCCATTGTCTATCCTATACCTCTGTTATCTTGTTATTAAGTACTGTTACTTGCTTTTCATGTAATCTCATATAATTGCTGCTATACAGTACACATACCCCATTGTCTATCCTATACCTCTGTTATCTTGTTATTAAGTACTGTTACTTGCTTTTCATGTAATCTCATATAATTGCTGCTATACAGTACACATACCCCATTGTCTATCCTATACCTCTGTTATCTTGTTATTAAGTACTGTTACTTGCTTTTCATGTAATCTCATATAATTGCTGCTATACAGTACACATACCCCATTGTCTATCCTATACCTCTGTTATCTTGTTATTAAGTACTGTTACTTGCTTTTCATGTAATCTCATATAATTGCTGCTATACAGTACACATACCCCATTGTCTATCCTATACCTCTGTTATCTTGTTATTAAGTACTGTTACTTGCTTTTCATGTAATCTCATATAATTGCTGCTATACAGTACACATACCCCATTGTCTATCCTATACCTCTGTTATCTTGTTATTAAGTACTGTTACTTGCTTTTCATGTAATCTCATATAATTGCTGCTATACAGTACACATACCCCATTGTCTATCCTATACCTCTGTTATCTTGTTATTAAGTACTGTTACTTGCTTTTCATGTAATCTCATATAATTGCTGCTATACAGTACACATGCCCCATTGTCTATCCTATACCTCTGTTATCTTGTTATTAAGTACTGTTACTTGCTTTTCATGTAATCTCATATAATTGCTGCTATACAGTACACATGCCCCATTGTCTATCCTATACCTCTGTTATCTTGTTATTAAGTACTGTTACTTGCTTTTCATGTAATCTCATATAATTGCTGCTATACAGTACACATGCCCCATTGTCTATCCTATACCTCTGTTATCTTGTTATTAAGTACTGTTACTTGCTTTTCATGTAATCTCATATAATTGCTGCTATACAGTACACATGCCCCATTGTCTATCCTATACCTCTGTTATCTTGTTATTAAGTACTGTTACTTGCTTTTCATGTAATCTCATATAATTGCTGCTATACAGTACACATGCCCCATTGTCTATCCTATACCTCTGTTATCTTGTTATTAAGTACTGTTACTTGCTTTTCATGTAATCTCATATAATTGCTGCTATACAGTACACATACCCCATTGTCTATCCTATACCTCTGTTATCTTGTTATTAAGTACTGTTACTTGCTTTTCATGTAATCTCATATAATTGCTGCTATACAGTACACATACCCCATTGTCTATCCTATACCTCTGTTATCTTGTTATTAAGTACTGTTACTTGCTTTTCATGTAATCTCATATAATTGCTGCTATACAGTACACATACCCCATTGTCTATCCTATACCTCTGTTATCTTGTTATTAAGTACTGTTACTTGCTTTTCATGTAATCTCATATAATTGCTGCTATACAGTACACATACCCCATTGTCTATCCTATACCTCTGTTATCTTGTTATTAAGTACTGTTACTTGCTTTTCATGTAATCTCATATAATTGCTGCTATACAGTACACATACCCCATTGTCTATCCTATACCTCTGTTATCTTGTTATTAAGTACTGTTACTTGCTTTTCATGTAATCTCATATAATTGCTGCTATACAGTACACATACCCCATTGTCTATCCTATACCTCTGTTATCTTGTTATTAAGTACTGTTACTTGCTTTTCATGTAATCTCATATAATTGCTGCTATACAGTACACATACCCCATTGTCTATCCTATACCTCTGTTATCTTGTTATTAAGTACTGTTACTTGCTTTTCATGTAATCTCATATAATTGCTGCTATACAGTACACATGCCCCATTGTCTATCCTATACCTCTGTTATCTTGTTATTAAGTACTGTTACTTGCTTTTCATGTAATCTCATATAATTGCTGCTATACAGTACACATGCCCCATTGTCTATCCTATACCTCTGTTATCTTGTTATTAAGTACTGTTACTTGCTTTTCATGTAATCTCATATAATTGCTGCTATACAGTACACATGCCCCATTGTCTATCCTATACCTCTGTTATCTTGTTATTAAGTACTGTTACTTGCTTTTCATGTAATCTCATATAATTGCTGCTATACAGTACACATACCCCATTGTCTATCCTATACCTCTGTTATCTTGTTATTAAGTACTGTTACTTGCTTTTCATGTAATCTCATATAATTGCTGCTATACAGTACACATACCCCATTGTCTATCCTATACCTCTGTTATCTTGTTATTAAGTACTGTTACTTGCTTTTCATGTAATCTCATATAATTGCTGCTATACAGTACACATACCCCATTGTCTATCCTATACCTCTGTTATCTTGTTATTAAGTACTGTTACTTGCTTTTCATGTAATCTCATATAATTGCTGCTATACAGTACACATACCCCATTGTCTATCCTATACCTCTGTTATCTTGTTATTAAGTACTGTTACTTGCTTTTCATGTAATCTCATATAATTGCTGCTATACAGTACACATACCCCATTGTCTATCCTATACCTCTGTTATCTTGTTATTAAGTACTGTTACTTGCTTTTCATGTAATCTCATATAATTGCTGCTATACAGTACACATACCCCATTGTCTATCCTATACCTCTGTTATCTTGTTATTAAGTACTGTTACTTGCTTTTCATGTAATCTCATATAATTGCTGCTATACAGTACACATACCCCATTGTCTATCCTATACCTCTGTTATCTTGTTATTAAGTACTGTTACTTGCTTTTCATGTAATCTCATATAATTGCTGCTATACAGTACACATACCCCATTGTCTATCCTATACCTCTGTTATCTTGTTATTAAGTACTGTTACTTGCTTTTCATGTAATCTCATATAATTGCTGCTATACAGTACACATGCCCCATTGTCTATCCTATACCTCTGTTATCTTGTTATTAAGTACTGTTACTTGCTTTTCATGTAATCTCATATAATTGCTGCTATACAGTACACATGCCCCATTGTCTATCCTATACCTCTGTTATCTTGTTATTAAGTACTGTTACTTGCTTTTCATGTAATCTCATATAATTGCTGCTATACAGTACACATACCCCATTGTCTATCCTATACCTCTGTTATCTTGTTATTAAGTACTGTTACTTGCTTTTCATGTAATCTCATATAATTGCTGCTATACAGTACACATGCCCCATTGTCTATCCTATACCTCTGTTATCTTGTTATTAAGTACTGTTACTTGCTTTTCATGTAATCTCATATAATTGCTGCTATACAGTACACATGCCCCATTGTCTATCCTATACCTCTGTTATCTTGTTATTAAGTACTGTTACTTGCTTTTCATGTAATCTCATATAATTGCTGCTATACAGTACACATACCCCATTGTCTATCCTATACCTCTGTTATCTTGTTATTAAGTACTGTTACTTGCTTTTCATGTAATCTCATATAATTGCTGCTATACAGTACACATACCCCATTGTCTATCCTATACCTCTGTTATCTTGTTATTAAGTACTGTTACTTGCTTTTCATGTAATCTCATATAATTGCTGCTATACAGTACACATACCCCATTGTCTATCCTATACCTCTGTTATCTTGTTATTAAGTACTGTTACTTGCTTTTCATGTAATCTCATATAATTGCTGCTATACAGTACACATACCCCATTGTCTATCCTATACCTCTGTTATCTTGTTATTAAGTACTGTTACTTGCTTTTCATGTAATCTCATATAATTGCTGCTATACAGTACACATACCCCATTGTCTATCCTATACCTCTGTTATCTTGTTATTAAGTACTGTTACTTGCTTTTCATGTAATCTCATATAATTGCTGCTATACAGTACACATACCCCATTGTCTATCCTATACCTCTGTTATCTTGTTATTAAGTACTGTTACTTGCTTTTCATGTAATCTCATATAATTGCTGCTATACAGTACACATGCCCCATTGTCTATCCTATACCTCTGTTATCTTGTTATTAAGTACTGTTACTTGCTTTTCATGTAATCTCATATAATTGCTGCTATACAGTACACATGCCCCATTGTCTATCCTATACCTCTGTTATCTTGTTATTAAGTACTGTTACTTGCTTTTCATGTAATCTCATATAATTGCTGCTATACAGTACACATACCCCATTGTCTATCCTATACCTCTGTTATCTTGTTATTAAGTACTGTTACTTGCTTTTCATGTAATCTCATATAATTGCTGCTATACAGTACACATACCCCATTGTCTATCCTATACCTCTGTTATCTTGTTATTAAGTACTGTTACTTGCTTTTCATGTAATCTCATATAATTGCTGCTATACAGTACACATACCCCATTGTCTATCCTATACCTCTGTTATCTTGTTATTAAGTACTGTTACTTGCTTTTCATGTAATCTCATATAATTGCTGCTATACAGTACACATACCCCATTGTCTATCCTATACCTCTGTTATCTTGTTATTAAGTACTGTTACTTGCTTTTCATGTAATCTCATATAATTGCTGCTATACAGTACACATACCCCATTGTCTATCCTATACCTCTGTTATCTTGTTATTAAGTACTGTTACTTGCTTTTCATGTAATCTCATATAATTGCTGCTATACAGTACACATACCCCATTGTCTATCCTATACCTCTGTTATCTTGTTATTAAGTACTGTTACTTGCTTTTCATGTAATCTCATATAATTGCTGCTATACAGTACACATACCCCATTGTCTATCCTATACCTCTGTTATCTTGTTATTAAGTACTGTTACTTGCTTTTCATGTAATCTCATATAATTGCTGCTATACAGTACACATGCCCCATTGTCTATCCTATACCTCTGTTATCTTGTTATTAAGTACTGTTACTTGCTTTTCATGTAATCTCATATAATTGCTGCTATACAGTACACATGCCCCATTGTCTATCCTATACCTCTGTTATCTTGTTATTAAGTACTGTTACTTGCTTTTCATGTAATCTCATATAATTGCTGCTATACAGTACACATGCCCCATTGTCTATCCTATACCTCTGTTATCTTGTTATTAAGTACTGTTACTTGCTTTTCATGTAATCTCATATAATTGCTGCTATACAGTACACATGCCCCATTGTCTATCCTATACCTCTGTTATCTTGTTATTAAGTACTGTTACTTGCTTTTCATGTAATCTCATATAATTGCTGCTATACAGTACACATACCCCATTGTCTATCCTATACCTCTGTTATCTTGTTATTAAGTACTGTTACTTGCTTTTCATGTAATCTCATATAATTGCTGCTATACAGTACACATACCCCATTGTCTATCCTATACCTCTGTTATCTTGTTATTAAGTACTGTTACTTGCTTTTCATGTAATCTCATATAATTGCTGCTATACAGTACACATACCCCATTGTCTATCCTATACCTCTGTTATCTTGTTATTAAGTACTGTTACTTGCTTTTCATGTAATCTCATATAATTGCTGCTATACAGTACACATACCCCATTGTCTATCCTATACCTCTGTTATCTTGTTATTAAGTACTGTTACTTGCTTTTCATGTAATCTCATATAATTGCTGCTATACAGTACACATACCCCATTGTCTATCCTATACCTCTGTTATCTTGTTATTAAGTACTGTTACTTGCTTTTCATGTAATCTCATATAATTGCTGCTATACAGTACACATACCCCATTGTCTATCCTATACCTCTGTTATCTTGTTATTAAGTACTGTTACTTGCTTTTCATGTAATCTCATATAATTGCTGCTATACAGTACACATACCCCATTGTCTATCCTATACCTCTGTTATCTTGTTATTAAGTACTGTTACTTGCTTTTCATGTAATCTCATATAATTGCTGCTATACAGTACACATACCCCATTGTCTATCCTATACCTCTGTTATCTTGTTATTAAGTACTGTTACTTGCTTTTCATGTAATCTCATATAATTGCTGCTATACAGTACACATACCCCATTGTCTATCCTATACCTCTGTTATCTTGTTATTAAGTACTGTTACTTGCTTTTCATGTAATCTCATATAATTGCTGCTATACAGTACACATGCCCCATTGTCTATCCTATACCTCTGTTATCTTGTTATTAAGTACTGTTACTTGCTTTTCATGTAATCTCATATAATTGCTGCTATACAGTACACATGCCCCATTGTCTATCCTATACCTCTGTTATCTTGTTATTAAGTACTGTTACTTGCTTTTCATGTAATCTCATATAATTGCTGCTATACAGTACACATGCCCCATTGTCTATCCTATACCTCTGTTATCTTGTTATTAAGTACTGTTACTTGCTTTTCATGTAATCTCATATAATTGCTGCTATACAGTACACATGCCCCATTGTCTATCCTATACCTCTGTTATCTTGTTATTAAGTACTGTTACTTGCTTTTCATGTAATCTCATATAATTGCTGCTATACAGTACACATACCCCATTGTCTATCCTATACCTCTGTTATCTTGTTATTAAGTACTGTTACTTGCTTTTCATGTAATCTCATATAATTGCTGCTATACAGTACACATACCCCATTGTCTATCCTATACCTCTGTTATCTTGTTATTAAGTACTGTTACTTGCTTTTCATGTAATCTCATATAATTGCTGCTATACAGTACACATACCCCATTGTCTATCCTATACCTCTGTTATCTTGTTATTAAGTACTGTTACTTGCTTTTCATGTAATCTCATATAATTGCTGCTATACAGTACACATACCCCATTGTCTATCCTATACCTCTGTTATCTTGTTATTAAGTACTGTTACTTGCTTTTCATGTAATCTCATATAATTGCTGCTATACAGTACACATACCCCATTGTCTATCCTATACCTCTGTTATCTTGTTATTAAGTACTGTTACTTGCTTTTCATGTAATCTCATATAATTGCTGCTATACAGTACACATACCCCATTGTCTATCCTATACCTCTGTTATCTTGTTATTAAGTACTGTTACTTGCTTTTCATGTAATCTCATATAATTGCTGCTATACAGTACACATACCCCATTGTCTATCCTATACCTCTGTTATCTTGTTATTAAGTACTGTTACTTGCTTTTCATGTAATCTCATATAATTGCTGCTATACAGTACACATACCCCATTGTCTATCCTATACCTCTGTTATCTTGTTATTAAGTACTGTTACTTGCTTTTCATGTAATCTCATATAATTGCTGCTATACAGTACACATGCCCCATTGTCTATCCTATACCTCTGTTATCTTGTTATTAAGTACTGTTACTTGCTTTTCATGTAATCTCATATAATTGCTGCTATACAGTACACATGCCCCATTGTCTATCCTATACCTCTGTTATCTTGTTATTAAGTACTGTTACTTGCTTTTCATGTAATCTCATATAATTGCTGCTATACAGTACACATGCCCCATTGTCTATCCTATACCTCTGTTATCTTGTTATTAAGTACTGTTACTTGCTTTTCATGTAATCTCATATAATTGCTGCTATACAGTACACATGCCCCATTGTCTATCCTATACCTCTGTTATCTTGTTATTAAGTACTGTTACTTGCTTTTCATGTAATCTCATATAATTGCTGCTATACAGTACACATGCCCCATTGTCTATCCTATACCTCTGTTATCTTGTTATTAAGTACTGTTACTTGCTTTTCATGTAATCTCATATAATTGCTGCTATACAGTACACATACCCCATTGTCTATCCTATACCTCTGTTATCTTGTTATTAAGTACTGTTACTTGCTTTTCATGTAATCTCATATAATTGCTGCTATACAGTACACATACCCCATTGTCTATCCTATACCTCTGTTATCTTGTTATTAAGTACTGTTACTTGCTTTTCATGTAATCTCATATAATTGCTGCTATACAGTACACATACCCCATTGTCTATCCTATACCTCTGTTATCTTGTTATTAAGTACTGTTACTTGCTTTTCATGTAATCTCATATAATTGCTGCTATACAGTACACATACCCCATTGTCTATCCTATACCTCTGTTATCTTGTTATTAAGTACTGTTACTTGCTTTTCATGTAATCTCATATAATTGCTGCTATACAGTACACATACCCCATTGTCTATCCTATACCTCTGTTATCTTGTTATTAAGTACTGTTACTTGCTTTTCATGTAATCTCATATAATTGCTGCTATACAGTACACATACCCCATTGTCTATCCTATACCTCTGTTATCTTGTTATTAAGTACTGTTACTTGCTTTTCATGTAATCTCATATAATTGCTGCTATACAGTACACATGCCCCATTGTCTATCCTATACCTCTGTTATCTTGTTATTAAGTACTGTTACTTGCTTTTCATGTAATCTCATATAATTGCTGCTATACAGTACACATGCCCCATTGTCTATCCTATACCTCTGTTATCTTGTTATTAAGTACTGTTACTTGCTTTTCATGTAATCTCATATAATTGCTGCTATACAGTACACATGCCCCATTGTCTATCCTATACCTCTGTTATCTTGTTATTAAGTACTGTTACTTGCTTTTCATGTAATCTCATATAATTGCTGCTATACAGTACACATACCCCATTGTCTATCCTATACCTCTGTTATCTTGTTATTAAGTACTGTTACTTGCTTTTCATGTAATCTCATATAATTGCTGCTATACAGTACACATACCCCATTGTCTATCCTATACCTCTGTTATCTTGTTATTAAGTACTGTTACTTGCTTTTCATGTAATCTCATATAATTGCTGCTATACAGTACACATACCCCATTGTCTATCCTATACCTCTGTTATCTTGTTATTAAGTACTGTTACTTGCTTTTCATGTAATCTCATATAATTGCTGCTATACAGTACACATACCCCATTGTCTATCCTATACCTCTGTTATCTTGTTATTAAGTACTGTTACTTGCTTTTCATGTAATCTCATATAATTGCTGCTATACAGTACACATACCCCATTGTCTATCCTATACCTCTGTTATCTTGTTATTAAGTACTGTTACTTGCTTTTCATGTAATCTCATATAATTGCTGCTATACAGTACACATACCCCATTGTCTATCCTATACCTCTGTTATCTTGTTATTAAGTACTGTTACTTGCTTTTCATGTAATCTCATATAATTGCTGCTATACAGTACACATACCCCATTGTCTATCCTATACCTCTGTTATCTTGTTATTAAGTACTGTTACTTGCTTTTCATGTAATCTCATATAATTGCTGCTATACAGTACACATACCCCATTGTCTATCCTATACCTCTGTTATCTTGTTATTAAGTACTGTTACTTGCTTTTCATGTAATCTCATATAATTGCTGCTATACAGTACACATACCCCATTGTCTATCCTATACCTCTGTTATCTTGTTATTAAGTACTGTTACTTGCTTTTCATGTAATCTCATATAATTGCTGCTATACAGTACACATACCCCATTGTCTATCCTATACCTCTGTTATCTTGTTATTAAGTACTGTTACTTGCTTTTCATGTAATCTCATATAATTGCTGCTATACAGTACACATACCCCATTGTCTATCCTATACCTCTGTTATCTTGTTATTAAGTACTGTTACTTGCTTTTCATGTAATCTCATATAATTGCTGCTATACAGTACACATACCCCATTGTCTATCCTATACCTCTGTTATCTTGTTATTAAGTACTGTTACTTGCTTTTCATGTAATCTCATATAATTGCTGCTATACAGTACACATACCCCATTGTCTATCCTATACCTCTGTTATCTTGTTATTAAGTACTGTTACTTGCTTTTCATGTAATCTCATATAATTGCTGCTATACAGTACACATACCCCATTGTCTATCCTATACCTCTGTTATCTTGTTATTAAGTACTGTTACTTGCTTTTCATGTAATCTCATATAATTGCTGCTATACAGTACACATACCCCATTGTCTATCCTATACCTCTGTTATCTTGTTATTAAGTACTGTTACTTGCTTTTCATGTAATCTCATATAATTGCTGCTATACAGTACACATACCCCATTGTCTATCCTATACCTCTGTTATCTTGTTATTAAGTACTGTTACTTGCTTTTCATGTAATCTCATATAATTGCTGCTATACAGTACACATACCCCATTGTCTATCCTATACCTCTGTTATCTTGTTATTAAGTACTGTTACTTGCTTTTCATGTAATCTCATATAATTGCTGCTATACAGTACACATACCCCATTGTCTATCCTATACCTCTGTTATCTTGTTATTAAGTACTGTTACTTGCTTTTCATGTAATCTCATATAATTGCTGCTATACAGTACACATACCCCATTGTCTATCCTATACCTCTGTTATCTTGTTATTAAGTACTGTTACTTGCTTTTCATGTAATCTCATATAATTGCTGCTATACAGTACACATACCCCATTGTCTATCCTATACCTCTGTTATCTTGTTATTAAGTACTGTTACTTGCTTTTCATGTAATCTCATATAATTGCTGCTATACAGTACACATACCCCATTGTCTATCCTATACCTCTGTTATCTTGTTATTAAGTACTGTTACTTGCTTTTCATGTAATCTCATATAATTGCTGCTATACAGTACACATACCCCATTGTCTATCCTATACCTCTGTTATCTTGTTATTAAGTACTGTTACTTGCTTTTCATGTAATCTCATATAATTGCTGCTATACAGTACACATGCCCCATTGTCTATCCTATACCTCTGTTATCTTGTTATTAAGTACTGTTACTTGCTTTTCATGTAATCTCATATAATTGCTGCTATACAGTACACATACCCCATTGTCTATCCTATACCTCTGTTATCTTGTTATTAAGTACTGTTACTTGCTTTTCATGTAATCTCATATAATTGCTGCTATACAGTACACATACCCCATTGTCTATCCTATACCTCTGTTATCTTGTTATTAAGTACTGTTACTTGCTTTTCATGTAATCTCATATAATTGCTGCTATACAGTACACATACCCCATTGTCTATCCTATACCTCTGTTATCTTGTTATTAAGTACTGTTACTTGCTTTTCATGTAATCTCATATAATTGCTGCTATACAGTACACATACCCCATTGTCTATCCTATACCTCTGTTATCTTGTTATTAAGTACTGTTACTTGCTTTTCATGTAATCTCATATAATTGCTGCTATACAGTACACATACCCCATTGTCTATCCTATACCTCTGTTATCTTGTTATTAAGTACTGTTACTTGCTTTTCATGTAATCTCATATAATTGCTGCTATACAGTACACATACCCCATTGTCTATCCTATACCTCTGTTATCTTGTTATTAAGTACTGTTACTTGCTTTTCATGTAATCTCATATAATTGCTGCTATACAGTACACATACCCCATTGTCTATCCTATACCTCTGTTATCTTGTTATTAAGTACTGTTACTTGCTTTTCATGTAATCTCATATAATTGCTGCTATACAGTACACATACCCCATTGTCTATCCTATACCTCTGTTATCTTGTTATTAAGTACTGTTACTTGCTTTTCATGTAATCTCATATAATTGCTGCTATACAGTACACATGCCCCATTGTCTATCCTATACCTCTGTTATCTTGTTATTAAGTACTGTTACTTGCTTTTCATGTAATCTCATATAATTGCTGCTATACAGTACACATACCCCATTGTCTATCCTATACCTCTGTTATCTTGTTATTAAGTACTGTTACTTGCTTTTCATGTAATCTCATATAATTGCTGCTATACAGTACACATGCCCCATTGTCTATCCTATACCTCTGTTATCTTGTTATTAAGTACTGTTACTTGCTTTTCATGTAATCTCATATAATTGCTGCTATACAGTACACATACCCCATTGTCTATCCTATACCTCTGTTATCTTGTTATTAAGTACTGTTACTTGCTTTTCATGTAATCTCATATAATTGCTGCTATACAGTACACATGCCCCATTGTCTATCCTATACCTCTGTTATCTTGTTATTAAGTACTGTTACTTGCTTTTCATGTAATCTCATATAATTGCTGCTATACAGTACACATACCCCATTGTCTATCCTATACCTCTGTTATCTTGTTATTAAGTACTGTTACTTGCTTTTCATGTAATCTCATATAATTGCTGCTATACAGTACACATACCCCATTGTCTATCCTATACCTCTGTTATCTTGTTATTAAGTACTGTTACTTGCTTTTCATGTAATCTCATATAATTGCTGCTATACAGTACACATACCCCATTGTCTATCCTATACCTCTGTTATCTTGTTATTAAGTACTGTTACTTGCTTTTCATGTAATCTCATATAATTGCTGCTATACAGTACACATACCCCATTGTCTATCCTATACCTCTGTTATCTTGTTATTAAGTACTGTTACTTGCTTTTCATGTAATCTCATATAATTGCTGCTATACAGTACACATACCCCATTGTCTATCCTATACCTCTGTTATCTTGTTATTAAGTACTGTTACTTGCTTTTCATGTAATCTCATATAATTGCTGCTATACAGTACACATACCCCATTGTCTATCCTATACCTCTGTTATCTTGTTATTAAGTACTGTTACTTGCTTTTCATGTAATCTCATATAATTGCTGCTATACAGTACACATGCCCCATTGTCTATCCTATACCTCTGTTATCTTGTTATTAAGTACTGTTACTTGCTTTTCATGTAATCTCATATAATTGCTGCTATACAGTACACATGCCCCATTGTCTATCCTATACCTCTGTTATCTTGTTATTAAGTACTGTTACTTGCTTTTCATGTAATCTCATATAATTGCTGCTATACAGTACACATGCCCCATTGTCTATCCTATACCTCTGTTATCTTGTTATTAAGTACTGTTACTTGCTTTTCATGTAATCTCATATAATTGCTGCTATACAGTACACATGCCCCATTGTCTATCCTATACCTCTGTTATCTTGTTATTAAGTACTGTTACTTGCTTTTCATGTAATCTCATATAATTGCTGCTATACAGTACACATGCCCCATTGTCTATCCTATACCTCTGTTATCTTGTTATTAAGTACTGTTACTTGCTTTTCATGTAATCTCATATAATTGCTGCTATACAGTACACATACCCCATTGTCTATCCTATACCTCTGTTATCTTGTTATTAAGTACTGTTACTTGCTTTTCATGTAATCTCATATAATTGCTGCTATACAGTACACATACCCCATTGTCTATCCTATACCTCTGTTATCTTGTTATTAAGTACTGTTACTTGCTTTTCATGTAATCTCATATAATTGCTGCTATACAGTACACATACCCCATTGTCTATCCTATACCTCTGTTATCTTGTTATTAAGTACTGTTACTTGCTTTTCATGTAATCTCATATAATTGCTGCTATACAGTACACATACCCCATTGTCTATCCTATACCTCTGTTATCTTGTTATTAAGTACTGTTACTTGCTTTTCATGTAATCTCATATAATTGCTGCTATACAGTACACATACCCCATTGTCTATCCTATACCTCTGTTATCTTGTTATTAAGTACTGTTACTTGCTTTTCATGTAATCTCATATAATTGCTGCTATACAGTACACATACCCCATTGTCTATCCTATACCTCTGTTATCTTGTTATTAAGTACTGTTACTTGCTTTTCATGTAATCTCATATAATTGCTGCTATACAGTACACATACCCCATTGTCTATCCTATACCTCTGTTATCTTGTTATTAAGTACTGTTACTTGCTTTTCATGTAATCTCATATAATTGCTGCTATACAGTACACATGCCCCATTGTCTATCCTATACCTCTGTTATCTTGTTATTAAGTACTGTTACTTGCTTTTCATGTAATCTCATATAATTGCTGCTATACAGTACACATGCCCCATTGTCTATCCTATACCTCTGTTATCTTGTTATTAAGTACTGTTACTTGCTTTTCATGTAATCTCATATAATTGCTGCTATACAGTACACATGCCCCATTGTCTATCCTATACCTCTGTTATCTTGTTATTAAGTACTGTTACTTGCTTTTCATGTAATCTCATATAATTGCTGCTATACAGTACACATGCCCCATTGTCTATCCTATACCTCTGTTATCTTGTTATTAAGTACTGTTACTTGCTTTTCATGTAATCTCATATAATTGCTGCTATACAGTACACATGCCCCATTGTCTATCCTATACCTCTGTTATCTTGTTATTAAGTACTGTTACTTGCTTTTCATGTAATCTCATATAATTGCTGCTATACAGTACACATACCCCATTGTCTATCCTATACCTCTGTTATCTTGTTATTAAGTACTGTTACTTGCTTTTCATGTAATCTCATATAATTGCTGCTATACAGTACACATACCCCATTGTCTATCCTATACCTCTGTTATCTTGTTATTAAGTACTGTTACTTGCTTTTCATGTAATCTCATATAATTGCTGCTATACAGTACACATACCCCATTGTCTATCCTATACCTCTGTTATCTTGTTATTAAGTACTGTTACTTGCTTTTCATGTAATCTCATATAATTGCTGCTATACAGTACACATACCCCATTGTCTATCCTATACCTCTGTTATCTTGTTATTAAGTACTGTTACTTGCTTTTCATGTAATCTCATATAATTGCTGCTATACAGTACACATACCCCATTGTCTATCCTATACCTCTGTTATCTTGTTATTAAGTACTGTTACTTGCTTTTCATGTAATCTCATATAATTGCTGCTATACAGTACACATACCCCATTGTCTATCCTATACCTCTGTTATCTTGTTATTAAGTACTGTTACTTGCTTTTCATGTAATCTCATATAATTGCTGCTATACAGTACACATGCCCCATTGTCTATCCTATACCTCTGTTATCTTGTTATTAAGTACTGTTACTTGCTTTTCATGTAATCTCATATAATTGCTGCTATACAGTACACATGCCCCATTGTCTATCCTATACCTCTGTTATCTTGTTATTAAGTACTGTTACTTGCTTTTCATGTAATCTCATATAATTGCTGCTATACAGTACACATGCCCCATTGTCTATCCTATACCTCTGTTATCTTGTTATTAAGTACTGTTACTTGCTTTTCATGTAATCTCATATAATTGCTGCTATACAGTACACATGCCCCATTGTCTATCCTATACCTCTGTTATCTTGTTATTAAGTACTGTTACTTGCTTTTCATGTAATCTCATATAATTGCTGCTATACAGTACACATGCCCCATTGTCTATCCTATACCTCTGTTATCTTGTTATTAAGTACTGTTACTTGCTTTTCATGTAATCTCATATAATTGCTGCTATACAGTACACATACCCCATTGTCTATCCTATACCTCTGTTATCTTGTTATTAAGTACTGTTACTTGCTTTTCATGTAATCTCATATAATTGCTGCTATACAGTACACATACCCCATTGTCTATCCTATACCTCTGTTATCTTGTTATTAAGTACTGTTACTTGCTTTTCATGTAATCTCATATAATTGCTGCTATACAGTACACATACCCCATTGTCTATCCTATACCTCTGTTATCTTGTTATTAAGTACTGTTACTTGCTTTTCATGTAATCTCATATAATTGCTGCTATACAGTACACATACCCCATTGTCTATCCTATACCTCTGTTATCTTGTTATTAAGTACTGTTACTTGCTTTTCATGTAATCTCATATAATTGCTGCTATACAGTACACATACCCCATTGTCTATCCTATACCTCTGTTATCTTGTTATTAAGTACTGTTACTTGCTTTTCATGTAATCTCATATAATTGCTGCTATACAGTACACATACCCCATTGTCTATCCTATACCTCTGTTATCTTGTTATTAAGTACTGTTACTTGCTTTTCATGTAATCTCATATAATTGCTGCTATACAGTACACATACCCCATTGTCTATCCTATACCTCTGTTATCTTGTTATTAAGTACTGTTACTTGCTTTTCATGTAATCTCATATAATTGCTGCTATACAGTACACATACCCCATTGTCTATCCTATACCTCTGTTATCTTGTTATTAAGTACTGTTACTTGCTTTTCATGTAATCTCATATAATTGCTGCTATACAGTACACATACCCCATTGTCTATCCTATACCTCTGTTATCTTGTTATTAAGTACTGTTACTTGCTTTTCATGTAATCTCATATAATTGCTGCTATACAGTACACATACCCCATTGTCTATCCTATACCTCTGTTATCTTGTTATTAAGTACTGTTACTTGCTTTTCATGTAATCTCATATAATTGCTGCTATACAGTACACATACCCCATTGTCTATCCTATACCTCTGTTATCTTGTTATTAAGTACTGTTACTTGCTTTTCATGTAATCTCATATAATTGCTGCTATACAGTACACATACCCCATTGTCTATCCTATACCTCTGTTATCTTGTTATTAAGTACTGTTACTTGCTTTTCATGTAATCTCATATAATTGCTGCTATACAGTACACATGCCCCATTGTCTATCCTATACCTCTGTTATCTTGTTATTAAGTACTGTTACTTGCTTTTCATGTAATCTCATATAATTGCTGCTATACAGTACACATACCCCATTGTCTATCCTATACCTCTGTTATCTTGTTATTAAGTACTGTTACTTGCTTTTCATGTAATCTCATATAATTGCTGCTATACAGTACACATACCCCATTGTCTATCCTATACCTCTGTTATCTTGTTATTAAGTACTGTTACTTGCTTTTCATGTAATCTCATATAATTGCTGCTATACAGTACACATACCCCATTGTCTATCCTATACCTCTGTTATCTTGTTATTAAGTACTGTTACTTGCTTTTCATGTAATCTCATATAATTGCTGCTATACAGTACACATACCCCATTGTCTATCCTATACCTCTGTTATCTTGTTATTAAGTACTGTTACTTGCTTTTCATGTAATCTCATATAATTGCTGCTATACAGTACACATACCCCATTGTCTATCCTATACCTCTGTTATCTTGTTATTAAGTACTGTTACTTGCTTTTCATGTAATCTCATATAATTGCTGCTATACAGTACACATACCCCATTGTCTATCCTATACCTCTGTTATCTTGTTATTAAGTACTGTTACTTGCTTTTCATGTAATCTCATATAATTGCTGCTATACAGTACACATACCCCATTGTCTATCCTATACCTCTGTTATCTTGTTATTAAGTACTGTTACTTGCTTTTCATGTAATCTCATATAATTGCTGCTATACAGTACACATGCCCCATTGTCTATCCTATACCTCTGTTATCTTGTTATTAAGTACTGTTACTTGCTTTTCATGTAATCTCATATAATTGCTGCTATACAGTACACATGCCCCATTGTCTATCCTATACCTCTGTTATCTTGTTATTAAGTACTGTTACTTGCTTTTCATGTAATCTCATATAATTGCTGCTATACAGTACACATACCCCATTGTCTATCCTATACCTCTGTTATCTTGTTATTAAGTACTGTTACTTGCTTTTCATGTAATCTCATATAATTGCTGCTATACAGTACACATGCCCCATTGTCTATCCTATACCTCTGTTATCTTGTTATTAAGTACTGTTACTTGCTTTTCATGTAATCTCATATAATTGCTGCTATACAGTACACATGCCCCATTGTCTATCCTATACCTCTGTTATCTTGTTATTAAGTACTGTTACTTGCTTTTCATGTAATCTCATATAATTGCTGCTATACAGTACACATACCCCATTGTCTATCCTATACCTCTGTTATCTTGTTATTAAGTACTGTTACTTGCTTTTCATGTAATCTCATATAATTGCTGCTATACAGTACACATACCCCATTGTCTATCCTATACCTCTGTTATCTTGTTATTAAGTACTGTTACTTGCTTTTCATGTAATCTCATATAATTGCTGCTATACAGTACACATACCCCATTGTCTATCCTATACCTCTGTTATCTTGTTATTAAGTACTGTTACTTGCTTTTCATGTAATCTCATATAATTGCTGCTATACAGTACACATACCCCATTGTCTATCCTATACCTCTGTTATCTTGTTATTAAGTACTGTTACTTGCTTTTCATGTAATCTCATATAATTGCTGCTATACAGTACACATACCCCATTGTCTATCCTATACCTCTGTTATCTTGTTATTAAGTACTGTTACTTGCTTTTCATGTAATCTCATATAATTGCTGCTATACAGTACACATACCCCATTGTCTATCCTATACCTCTGTTATCTTGTTATTAAGTACTGTTACTTGCTTTTCATGTAATCTCATATAATTGCTGCTATACAGTACACATACCCCATTGTCTATCCTATACCTCTGTTATCTTGTTATTAAGTACTGTTACTTGCTTTTCATGTAATCTCATATAATTGCTGCTATACAGTACACATGCCCCATTGTCTATCCTATACCTCTGTTATCTTGTTATTAAGTACTGTTACTTGCTTTTCATGTAATCTCATATAATTGCTGCTATACAGTACACATGCCCCATTGTCTATCCTATACCTCTGTTATCTTGTTATTAAGTACTGTTACTTGCTTTTCATGTAATCTCATATAATTGCTGCTATACAGTACACATGCCCCATTGTCTATCCTATACCTCTGTTATCTTGTTATTAAGTACTGTTACTTGCTTTTCATGTAATCTCATATAATTGCTGCTATACAGTACACATACCCCATTGTCTATCCTATACCTCTGTTATCTTGTTATTAAGTACTGTTACTTGCTTTTCATGTAATCTCATATAATTGCTGCTATACAGTACACATACCCCATTGTCTATCCTATACCTCTGTTATCTTGTTATTAAGTACTGTTACTTGCTTTTCATGTAATCTCATATAATTGCTGCTATACAGTACACATACCCCATTGTCTATCCTATACCTCTGTTATCTTGTTATTAAGTACTGTTACTTGCTTTTCATGTAATCTCATATAATTGCTGCTATACAGTACACATACCCCATTGTCTATCCTATACCTCTGTTATCTTGTTATTAAGTACTGTTACTTGCTTTTCATGTAATCTCATATAATTGCTGCTATACAGTACACATACCCCATTGTCTATCCTATACCTCTGTTATCTTGTTATTAAGTACTGTTACTTGCTTTTCATGTAATCTCATATAATTGCTGCTATACAGTACACATACCCCATTGTCTATCCTATACCTCTGTTATCTTGTTATTAAGTACTGTTACTTGCTTTTCATGTAATCTCATATAATTGCTGCTATACAGTACACATACCCCATTGTCTATCCTATACCTCTGTTATCTTGTTATTAAGTACTGTTACTTGCTTTTCATGTAATCTCATATAATTGCTGCTATACAGTACACATACCCCATTGTCTATCCTATACCTCTGTTATCTTGTTATTAAGTACTGTTACTTGCTTTTCATGTAATCTCATATAATTGCTGCTATACAGTACACATACCCCATTGTCTATCCTATACCTCTGTTATCTTGTTATTAAGTACTGTTACTTGCTTTTCATGTAATCTCATATAATTGCTGCTATACAGTACACATACCCCATTGTCTATCCTATACCTCTGTTATCTTGTTATTAAGTACTGTTACTTGCTTTTCATGTAATCTCATATAATTGCTGCTATACAGTACACATACCCCATTGTCTATCCTATACCTCTGTTATCTTGTTATTAAGTACTGTTACTTGCTTTTCATGTAATCTCATATAATTGCTGCTATACAGTACACATACCCCATTGTCTATCCTATACCTCTGTTATCTTGTTATTAAGTACTGTTACTTGCTTTTCATGTAATCTCATATAATTGCTGCTATACAGTACACATACCCCATTGTCTATCCTATACCTCTGTTATCTTGTTATTAAGTACTGTTACTTGCTTTTCATGTAATCTCATATAATTGCTGCTATACAGTACACATACCCCATTGTCTATCCTATACCTCTGTTATCTTGTTATTAAGTACTGTTACTTGCTTTTCATGTAATCTCATATAATTGCTGCTATACAGTACACATGCCCCATTGTCTATCCTATACCTCTGTTATCTTGTTATTAAGTACTGTTACTTGCTTTTCATGTAATCTCATATAATTGCTGCTATACAGTACACATGCCCCATTGTCTATCCTATACCTCTGTTATCTTGTTATTAAGTACTGTTACTTGCTTTTCATGTAATCTCATATAATTGCTGCTATACAGTACACATACCCCATTGTCTATCCTATACCTCTGTTATCTTGTTATTAAGTACTGTTACTTGCTTTTCATGTAATCTCATATAATTGCTGCTATACAGTACACATACCCCATTGTCTATCCTATACCTCTGTTATCTTGTTATTAAGTACTGTTACTTGCTTTTCATGTAATCTCATATAATTGCTGCTATACAGTACACATACCCCATTGTCTATCCTATACCTCTGTTATCTTGTTATTAAGTACTGTTACTTGCTTTTCATGTAATCTCATATAATTGCTGCTATACAGTACACATACCCCATTGTCTATCCTATACCTCTGTTATCTTGTTATTAAGTACTGTTACTTGCTTTTCATGTAATCTCATATAATTGCTGCTATACAGTACACATACCCCATTGTCTATCCTATACCTCTGTTATCTTGTTATTAAGTACTGTTACTTGCTTTTCATGTAATCTCATATAATTGCTGCTATACAGTACACATACCCCATTGTCTATCCTATACCTCTGTTATCTTGTTATTAAGTACTGTTACTTGCTTTTCATGTAATCTCATATAATTGCTGCTATACAGTACACATACCCCATTGTCTATCCTATACCTCTGTTATCTTGTTATTAAGTACTGTTACTTGCTTTTCATGTAATCTCATATAATTGCTGCTATACAGTACACATACCCCATTGTCTATCCTATACCTCTGTTATCTTGTTATTAAGTACTGTTACTTGCTTTTCATGTAATCTCATATAATTGCTGCTATACAGTACACATACCCCATTGTCTATCCTATACCTCTGTTATCTTGTTATTAAGTACTGTTACTTGCTTTTCATGTAATCTCATATAATTGCTGCTATACAGTACACATACCCCATTGTCTATCCTATACCTCTGTTATCTTGTTATTAAGTACTGTTACTTGCTTTTCATGTAATCTCATATAATTGCTGCTATACAGTACACATACCCCATTGTCTATCCTATACCTCTGTTATCTTGTTATTAAGTACTGTTACTTGCTTTTCATGTAATCTCATATAATTGCTGCTATACAGTACACATGCCCCATTGTCTATCCTATACCTCTGTTATCTTGTTATTAAGTACTGTTACTTGCTTTTCATGTAATCTCATATAATTGCTGCTATACAGTACACATGCCCCATTGTCTATCCTATACCTCTGTTATCTTGTTATTAAGTACTGTTACTTGCTTTTCATGTAATCTCATATAATTGCTGCTATACAGTACACATGCCCCATTGTCTATCCTATACCTCTGTTATCTTGTTATTAAGTACTGTTACTTGCTTTTCATGTAATCTCATATAATTGCTGCTATACAGTACACATGCCCCATTGTCTATCCTATACCTCTGTTATCTTGTTATTAAGTACTGTTACTTGCTTTTCATGTAATCTCATATAATTGCTGCTATACAGTACACATGCCCCATTGTCTATCCTATACCTCTGTTATCTTGTTATTAAGTACTGTTACTTGCTTTTCATGTAATCTCATATAATTGCTGCTATACAGTACACATACCCCATTGTCTATCCTATACCTCTGTTATCTTGTTATTAAGTACTGTTACTTGCTTTTCATGTAATCTCATATAATTGCTGCTATACAGTACACATACCCCATTGTCTATCCTATACCTCTGTTATCTTGTTATTAAGTACTGTTACTTGCTTTTCATGTAATCTCATATAATTGCTGCTATACAGTACACATACCCCATTGTCTATCCTATACCTCTGTTATCTTGTTATTAAGTACTGTTACTTGCTTTTCATGTAATCTCATATAATTGCTGCTATACAGTACACATACCCCATTGTCTATCCTATACCTCTGTTATCTTGTTATTAAGTACTGTTACTTGCTTTTCATGTAATCTCATATAATTGCTGCTATACAGTACACATACCCCATTGTCTATCCTATACCTCTGTTATCTTGTTATTAAGTACTGTTACTTGCTTTTCATGTAATCTCATATAATTGCTGCTATACAGTACACATGCCCCATTGTCTATCCTATACCTCTGTTATCTTGTTATTAAGTACTGTTACTTGCTTTTCATGTAATCTCATATAATTGCTGCTATACAGTACACATGCCCCATTGTCTATCCTATACCTCTGTTATCTTGTTATTAAGTACTGTTACTTGCTTTTCATGTAATCTCATATAATTGCTGCTATACAGTACACATGCCCCATTGTCTATCCTATACCTCTGTTATCTTGTTATTAAGTACTGTTACTTGCTTTTCATGTAATCTCATATAATTGCTGCTATACAGTACACATGCCCCATTGTCTATCCTATACCTCTGTTATCTTGTTATTAAGTACTGTTACTTGCTTTTCATGTAATCTCATATAATTGCTGCTATACAGTACACATGCCCCATTGTCTATCCTATACCTCTGTTATCTTGTTATTAAGTACTGTTACTTGCTTTTCATGTAATCTCATATAATTGCTGCTATACAGTACACATACCCCATTGTCTATCCTATACCTCTGTTATCTTGTTATTAAGTACTGTTACTTGCTTTTCATGTAATCTCATATAATTGCTGCTATACAGTACACATACCCCATTGTCTATCCTATACCTCTGTTATCTTGTTATTAAGTACTGTTACTTGCTTTTCATGTAATCTCATATAATTGCTGCTATACAGTACACATACCCCATTGTCTATCCTATACCTCTGTTATCTTGTTATTAAGTACTGTTACTTGCTTTTCATGTAATCTCATATAATTGCTGCTATACAGTACACATACCCCATTGTCTATCCTATACCTCTGTTATCTTGTTATTAAGTACTGTTACTTGCTTTTCATGTAATCTCATATAATTGCTGCTATACAGTACACATACCCCATTGTCTATCCTATACCTCTGTTATCTTGTTATTAAGTACTGTTACTTGCTTTTCATGTAATCTCATATAATTGCTGCTATACAGTACACATACCCCATTGTCTATCCTATACCTCTGTTATCTTGTTATTAAGTACTGTTACTTGCTTTTCATGTAATCTCATATAATTGCTGCTATACAGTACACATACCCCATTGTCTATCCTATACCTCTGTTATCTTGTTATTAAGTACTGTTACTTGCTTTTCATGTAATCTCATATAATTGCTGCTATACAGTACACATACCCCATTGTCTATCCTATACCTCTGTTATCTTGTTATTAAGTACTGTTACTTGCTTTTCATGTAATCTCATATAATTGCTGCTATACAGTACACATACCCCATTGTCTATCCTATACCTCTGTTATCTTGTTATTAAGTACTGTTACTTGCTTTTCATGTAATCTCATATAATTGCTGCTATACAGTACACATACCCCATTGTCTATCCTATACCTCTGTTATCTTGTTATTAAGTACTGTTACTTGCTTTTCATGTAATCTCATATAATTGCTGCTATACAGTACACATACCCCATTGTCTATCCTATACCTCTGTTATCTTGTTATTAAGTACTGTTACTTGCTTTTCATGTAATCTCATATAATTGCTGCTATACAGTACACATACCCCATTGTCTATCCTATACCTCTGTTATCTTGTTATTAAGTACTGTTACTTGCTTTTCATGTAATCTCATATAATTGCTGCTATACAGTACACATGCCCCATTGTCTATCCTATACCTCTGTTATCTTGTTATTAAGTACTGTTACTTGCTTTTCATGTAATCTCATATAATTGCTGCTATACAGTACACATGCCCCATTGTCTATCCTATACCTCTGTTATCTTGTTATTAAGTACTGTTACTTGCTTTTCATGTAATCTCATATAATTGCTGCTATACAGTACACATGCCCCATTGTCTATCCTATACCTCTGTTATCTTGTTATTAAGTACTGTTACTTGCTTTTCATGTAATCTCATATAATTGCTGCTATACAGTACACATACCCCATTGTCTATCCTATACCTCTGTTATCTTGTTATTAAGTACTGTTACTTGCTTTTCATGTAATCTCATATAATTGCTGCTATACAGTACACATACCCCATTGTCTATCCTATACCTCTGTTATCTTGTTATTAAGTACTGTTACTTGCTTTTCATGTAATCTCATATAATTGCTGCTATACAGTACACATACCCCATTGTCTATCCTATACCTCTGTTATCTTGTTATTAAGTACTGTTACTTGCTTTTCATGTAATCTCATATAATTGCTGCTATACAGTACACATACCCCATTGTCTATCCTATACCTCTGTTATCTTGTTATTAAGTACTGTTACTTGCTTTTCATGTAATCTCATATAATTGCTGCTATACAGTACACATACCCCATTGTCTATCCTATACCTCTGTTATCTTGTTATTAAGTACTGTTACTTGCTTTTCATGTAATCTCATATAATTGCTGCTATACAGTACACATGCCCCATTGTCTATCCTATACCTCTGTTATCTTGTTATTAAGTACTGTTACTTGCTTTTCATGTAATCTCATATAATTGCTGCTATACAGTACACATGCCCCATTGTCTATCCTATACCTCTGTTATCTTGTTATTAAGTACTGTTACTTGCTTTTCATGTAATCTCATATAATTGCTGCTATACAGTACACATGCCCCATTGTCTATCCTATACCTCTGTTATCTTGTTATTAAGTACTGTTACTTGCTTTTCATGTAATCTCATATAATTGCTGCTATACAGTACACATGCCCCATTGTCTATCCTATACCTCTGTTATCTTGTTATTAAGTACTGTTACTTGCTTTTCATGTAATCTCATATAATTGCTGCTATACAGTACACATGCCCCATTGTCTATCCTATACCTCTGTTATCTTGTTATTAAGTACTGTTACTTGCTTTTCATGTAATCTCATATAATTGCTGCTATACAGTACACATGCCCCATTGTCTATCCTATACCTCTGTTATCTTGTTATTAAGTACTGTTACTTGCTTTTCATGTAATCTCATATAATTGCTGCTATACAGTACACATGCCCCATTGTCTATCCTATACCTCTGTTATCTTGTTATTAAGTACTGTTACTTGCTTTTCATGTAATCTCATATAATTGCTGCTATACAGTACACATACCCCATTGTCTATCCTATACCTCTGTTATCTTGTTATTAAGTACTGTTACTTGCTTTTCATGTAATCTCATATAATTGCTGCTATACAGTACACATACCCCATTGTCTATCCTATACCTCTGTTATCTTGTTATTAAGTACTGTTACTTGCTTTTCATGTAATCTCATATAATTGCTGCTATACAGTACACATACCCCATTGTCTATCCTATACCTCTGTTATCTTGTTATTAAGTACTGTTACTTGCTTTTCATGTAATCTCATATAATTGCTGCTATACAGTACACATACCCCATTGTCTATCCTATACCTCTGTTATCTTGTTATTAAGTACTGTTACTTGCTTTTCATGTAATCTCATATAATTGCTGCTATACAGTACACATACCCCATTGTCTATCCTATACCTCTGTTATCTTGTTATTAAGTACTGTTACTTGCTTTTCATGTAATCTCATATAATTGCTGCTATACAGTACACATGCCCCATTGTCTATCCTATACCTCTGTTATCTTGTTATTAAGTACTGTTACTTGCTTTTCATGTAATCTCATATAATTGCTGCTATACAGTACACATGCCCCATTGTCTATCCTATACCTCTGTTATCTTGTTATTAAGTACTGTTACTTGCTTTTCATGTAATCTCATATAATTGCTGCTATACAGTACACATGCCCCATTGTCTATCCTATACCTCTGTTATCTTGTTATTAAGTACTGTTACTTGCTTTTCATGTAATCTCATATAATTGCTGCTATACAGTACACATACCCCATTGTCTATCCTATACCTCTGTTATCTTGTTATTAAGTACTGTTACTTGCTTTTCATGTAATCTCATATAATTGCTGCTATACAGTACACATACCCCATTGTCTATCCTATACCTCTGTTATCTTGTTATTAAGTACTGTTACTTGCTTTTCATGTAATCTCATATAATTGCTGCTATACAGTACACATACCCCATTGTCTATCCTATACCTCTGTTATCTTGTTATTAAGTACTGTTACTTGCTTTTCATGTAATCTCATATAATTGCTGCTATACAGTACACATACCCCATTGTCTATCCTATACCTCTGTTATCTTGTTATTAAGTACTGTTACTTGCTTTTCATGTAATCTCATATAATTGCTGCTATACAGTACACATACCCCATTGTCTATCCTATACCTCTTTTATCTTGTTATTAAGTACTGTTACTTGCTTTTCATGTAATCTCATATAATTGCTGCTATACAGTACACATACCCCATTGTCTATCCTATACCTCTGTTATCTTGTTATTAAGTACTGTTACTTGCTTTTCATGTAATCTCATATAATTGCTGCTATACAGTACACATACCCCATTGTCTATCCTATACCTCTGTTATCTTGTTATTAAGTACTGTTACTTGCTTTTCATGTAATCTCATATAATTGCTGCTATACAGTACACATACCCCATTGTCTATCCTATACCTCTGTTATCTTGTTATTAAGTACTGTTACTTGCTTTTCATGTAATCTCATATAATTGCTGCTATACAGTACACATACCCCATTGTCTATCCTATACCTCTGTTATCTTGTTATTAAGTACTGTTACTTGCTTTTCATGTAATCTCATATAATTGCTGCTATACAGTACACATACCCCATTGTCTATCCTATACCTCTGTTATCTTGTTATTAAGTACTGTTACTTGCTTTTCATGTAATCTCATATAATTGCTGCTATACAGTACACATACCCCATTGTCTATCCTATACCTCTGTTATCTTGTTATTAAGTACTGTTACTTGCTTTTCATGTAATCTCATATAATTGCTGCTATACAGTACACATACCCCATTGTCTATCCTATACCTCTTTTATCTTGTTATTAAGTACTGTTACTTGCTTTTCATGTAATCTCATATAATTGCTGCTATACAGTACACATACCCCATTGTCTATCCTATACCTCTGTTATCTTGTTATTAAGTACTGTTACTTGCTTTTCATGTAATCTCATATAATTGCTGCTATACAGTACACATACCCCATTGTCTATCCTATACCTCTGTTATCTTGTTATTAAGTACTGTTACTTGCTTTTCATGTAATCTCATATAATTGCTGCTATACAGTACACATGCCCCATTGTCTATCCTATACCTCTGTTATCTTGTTATTAAGTACTGTTACTTGCTTTTCATGTAATCTCATATAATTGCTGCTATACAGTACACATGCCCCATTGTCTATCCTATACCTCTGTTATCTTGTTATTAAGTACTGTTACTTGCTTTTCATGTAATCTCATATAATTGCTGCTATACAGTACACATACCCCATTGTCTATCCTATACCTCTGTTATCTTGTTATTAAGTACTGTTACTTGCTTTTCATGTAATCTCATATAATTGCTGCTATACAGTACACATACCCCATTGTCTATCCTATACCTCTGTTATCTTGTTATTAAGTACTGTTACTTGCTTTTCATGTAATCTCATATAATTGCTGCTATACAGTACACATACCCCATTGTCTATCCTATACCTCTGTTATCTTGTTATTAAGTACTGTTACTTGCTTTTCATGTAATCTCATATAATTGCTGCTATACAGTACACATACCCCATTGTCTATCCTATACCTCTGTTATCTTGTTATTAAGTACTGTTACTTGCTTTTCATGTAATCTCATATAATTGCTGCTATACAGTACACATACCCCATTGTCTATCCTATACCTCTGTTATCTTGTTATTAAGTACTGTTACTTGCTTTTCATGTAATCTCATATAATTGCTGCTATACAGTACACATACCCCATTGTCTATCCTATACCTCTTTTATCTTGTTATTAAGTACTGTTACTTGCTTTTCATGTAATCTCATATAATTGCTGCTATCATCCATATATCCTGCTGTCTATCGTGTACTCCTTGCCTTGCTATTACTAGGTACTGTTGTTTGCATTGTTTGTAACTGCTGCTGTGCAATTGTCTGATGCCTTCAGGTCAAATCTGTGCTATACAAAACTCAATAATAAATAAATAAATAAATGTTGGTCCCCTTGACCCCCAAACACCTTCAGGCAACAGGTTTATTATGGTGGTAGTGGATCATGCCACCAGGTATCCTGAGGCATTCCCCTTAGGACTGTCACTGCTTCTGCAGTTTCCATGGCCCCCTTAAGTATTTTTACTAGAATGGGTTTACCTAAGCAGGTGGTCTCAGGCAGAGATAGTAACTTCATGCCTGCTTACCTGAAAGCAATGTGAGGGGTGACGTACAAGTTCACCACCCCATATCACCTACAAACCAATGGGCTTGTTGAAAGGTTCAACAAGACCATGAAAGGTATGATTATGGGACTCCCTGACAAATTCAGAAGGGGATGGGATGTCCTATTGCTATGCCTGCTTTTAGCCTACAGATAGGTGCCACAGAAAGGCCTGGGCTTTAGTCCCTTTAAGCTTCTGTTTGGCCATCCTTTTGGAGCCATCCAGGGGGGCGTGTTATCTTTGCCTTAAGTTTATAGAAGGTGAGGGGCGTGGCTTGGAGCATCAAGTTGGCGATCGCACTCTAAGAGTGCTCCGGACCCCTCCGTCATCCGCACCAAGATCCGCCAGCAACGGCGATCATCCGACCCTGTAATCTACAGTTAGTGCTTCAACATAACCTGCGCCGCCTGTCTGCGACAACGACTGCCGCGATTCGACCACTGTGCATGTCTGCCACCTAACTTTCTGCCTTGCCACACCTAAAATGGCGCCACCCGTTCCCTGGGCCCGGAGCCCTGTTCTGTGATCGGCGACGGATCCGACTTGCCCACGACCAGAGGGCCCTCCCAAGTGACCGGCTGGTCAGAGGACTAACCTGTGCGCTCCGGAGCTGCTCCCGCTTTCCGGCGACCCGGGGTGAGGCGTTGGGCCGTGCGGCCCGGTCTGGGGCCTTCTTTGCTCGGCCTTGTCCCTGAAGTTGCCGGGGGACCCCTGTATCACTGAAGCTGTAACCAGAGGCCGCACGGAGATAACGGCGGGGGATCGGTCGCTGATCTGGGCGGCGAGGTGGACCCACGGGCTACGGGTCCCCCCCCCCGCCGACCATAATCCTTCTGGGACCGGGTGATGCTCCGGGGCTTGGCCGGGTCCGCCGTGCCCGTGTGTGGTGGAAGTCACCGGCGCTGCCCCTTGGACAGGCGGCCACACGCCCAACACTCCAGATGATGGCTGAACGGCACCCTTCGGGGCCCCGGGGAGTGCTGAGGGAGACGGTGCGAGGAGGACGGGGGCTGCCTTGCGTGGGGCCCCCGGCCTGCAAGTATCCTGAGGCCGATTTGCAGCGGAGCTGAGGTGGAGTGTTTCGGCTGCGCTGTTCGGGCAGCGGGGGTTGGGAGGGGAGGCCTCCATCGCTCTCTCCCTTCCCCCCCCTCTCCACCCTTCCACTGGACCGGTTGAGCTCCGGCGATCCTGGCCCCGGACCGGCTCCAACCTAATGATACTCCTTGCCACCTGTGACTAGCTGGGTGACACCTGAGGCTCGAGCCCGCATCCCCGGCTCTCCTTGGAGGTGTCCTGACGACCGGGCCCCAGATACGAATTTGCGGCGCACCCGCGCTGATGACTGGCGCTGCTGCCATATGGAATCTGCCCCCTGATCCTTTTATTAGCCTCGCCGACGCCTCAGCCTCCTGTAACCCTGGCGAGCCCCTGAACTCTTGCGGAGGCTGTATTTGAGTGTACATTCACGCTGGTCCCATACCTACTCCCAGATCGGATCTCCCGGCCAGGTGGTGCAGTTCGCCTGGGGCCCTTCCCGCCGACTGGGGCCGGTCTTGCCGTTACTGGGCCCCCATGGGGTGTGCAGCCTGATACTCTGCATAAGGGAGCCTGGCCGTGGTGCTGTGTGGCGGTGGACGCTGTGGTGGACTTCAGGTGGGGGCCCGGCCCTGCCTCCTACAACCTGCACACCCTCCGCTTTACAGCCACGACATACACCGATTGGCCGCTGCCCTGCCGCACTGGAGCCGCCGCCCGGGTGATCGGCCATCGTGGACCGCTATCCATATGCCCCAGGACGTTGTTTTTCTTCTCAGAGGGCCCCCATCCAACAGCCTGCACGAGAGAGGCCAACGATACTTGATTTCTCCACCAAGGCCTCCTGGCTATCCCACTCCTTGGCCGATGGTGACCCGGCCCGACGACGACCCCCTGCTCTCCCCACATTGAGGCCCTGTTCAAGCCTGGTGCCTGCCCGCATCCTCACAACTTTGGGGCACTGGGATCCTGTTCCCCTCGGGCCCGGGAAGGCCCCACGCCCGCTAGAAGACATCGCCTCTGAGCACACTGGTGACCTTCGATTACGGACTCTGACCCGGAGGCATGCAGGCTCTGACCTCACGAACCCTTCCTCCACCAACTATGGGGAGAGACCGCGGCCCTAAATCCTCCGCCACCCACACACAAACTAAGATGGACCAGTTCACCACAGTGGACCTAAACCCCCCAGAAGGGGCGGTGGGCAGTCCATCCCTTCCAAGTAATGACCTAGCTGCCATCCTTCAAGCCATTGACGCATCTCGGACATCAGTGGAGGAGAAGATCGGGGAAGTCTGGGTCGACATGTCCCTCATCCGGCAAGACCTACATAACACTACAGCCCGTATCTCAGAGGACGTCGTCCATCAGCTACAAGAACAAGTGGCCCGTCTACAATCCCACACTGCAGACCTCCACAAGAGAGCCGAAGACGCTGAAAACCGCTCGTGTCGTAACAATTTACGCTTGGTGGGCTTTCCGGAAGGCAGCGAACAGGGTCAGATGGCCAACTTCATTGAAACCTGGATATCGTCTTGGATGCCCAAAGACACACTCTCCCCCTGATTCGCTATCGAGTGAGCCCACCGTTCGCTTGCACCCAAACCACCACCTGGGGCCCCTCATCGCCCTATAATTGCCCAAGTATTTAATTTCAAAGATCGAGACGCAGTCCTACGTGAAGCTCGGACTCTGGGCCCACTGAAGTTCCAGAATCATACCATCATGGTGTTCCCAGACAAGGGAAGTGCAAACTCAACGGCGCTCCTACACAGAGGTCAAGCAGAAAATGAGAAATCTTGGCCTCTAATACAGACTCCTCTTCCCTGCTCGCCTCTGGGTCATCTTCAAAGGCAAGACGCAATTCTTCGATTCCCCCCAGGCCGCTTGGACTTGGCTGACCGAGGAGCGCCCCCTGGGGCCTCGACCAATCCCCTCACCTACCCACTCGGGCCCACAGGCCTCACGACCTTTGTCCCGTAAACAACGCAGGAGGCGCACGCAATCTCGCAGAAGACGTGATGGTCGTGCAAGTGCGCCCAGATCGTTGAGCCCGACTACCCGCGGGCATGACACCGGGTCCTCCCCCTTTGGTTCTCACCCCAGGCAGAGGAATAGATCAGCTGAGACCTCCTCCAGAGAACGCACTCCCCGGGGTGTCTTAGACCGGGCGGCCACGGACTCCGACCGCTCCCGCAGTCCAGTAATCTGAACGTTCCCCTAAGGGGAGACCAAGCCGACGTGGAGAATCATCACCATCTGGAGATATAGGACTATTTATCCTGCAATGTCGTACTGTAGACTTTGATACTGCCAATGCTGCATTTACAACCGACATAAGCGGAGGGGTCCACCACGCATCTCCTGTACTAAACACTATTGTTTAGCTGGTTTCTAGCACGTTGTAGGGCGACAGATGCTTCAGTTCCGGAAGTATAGGGCGGGGGGAGGGGGGGTTCAGGACCGTTGTCCTATGTTTCCTTTTAAGTTTTACATCATTTTTTCCATCCCAGACAGCACAATGCACTTTCACACGACCGCATCGCAAACACATGGCGACTCTGCACAATGGACACAGCTTGGAGCGTCACGCTCACTTCTCACCCCAGACTCACTACTGGGCCCGGCCCGGGGTGCCCTCCGTATCTCCCACCCCATATGACACACACAACCCAAGAACAGCACTCTCACCGGGTCATGTCCTGGAATGTAAATGGCCTGCTTGATCGCATCAATCGCACGGCAGTCCTGAAATATGCCCAACGCCACTCTCCCGACGTTCTCCTGCTCCAGGAGACCCACCTCATGGGATCCAACTGTGCCTTTTTGGCGCGCTATGGTTTCGACAGAGTGTGGCACTCTGGCTTTAATAGGGGCTCCCGAGGAGCAGCCATTCTACTCAGAAAGACCTTCCCATTTGTCCTCTCTC
This sequence comes from Calotriton arnoldi, assembly GCA_963921515.1. NCBI lineage: Eukaryota > Metazoa > Chordata > Amphibia > Caudata > Salamandridae > Calotriton > Calotriton arnoldi. The sequence continues at coordinate 3,610,468 of CAWUFW010000466.1, forward strand.
ACGTTGCTGAAGACCCGCAGGGGCGTTTTGTGATTCTCTCAGGGACGCTGGGCAGGAGTGTCCTTCATCTCTTATCTATCTACGTCCCCCCCACGACACTCGCCTCAACACTACAGCATCTCACTAACAACATCTCCAATTTACCCGAGGGTCAGATGATCCTGGGTGGAGATTTCAATGCGGTTATGCAACCCACTCTTGACTCTACAGGCACCCCTTCTCCTACCAGGTTGATCCACGCCAAGAAATTGTCTGACTGGGCGACTACCTTGGGTCTCTGTGACATTCGGAGGGTCTGGAACCCTCGCACCCCCCAGTACACACACACTTCAGCGGCGCACCATTTGCACGCCCATATCAACATGATTCTCATGCCGGCCCCGGACTGCCAACGCGGGACCCATGCCTCCATCCTTCCCCGAGGAATCTCAGACCACTCAGCAGTGCTCATGCACCTAGGCCGCACCCCCGATGGGCTACGCCCTATATAGCGTTTGAACGCCTGGTTCCTTCAAATTAAAGAGTTTCGCAAGGCTGTAGGAGAGGAACTTAGGCAATACTTCCTCACAAATCTGGGTTCGGTGACCTCGCCAGGTATCCTCTGGGAGGTCGGTAAGGCTACTATCCGGGGAATGGCCAGAGGCCACCTTCGAGCGCAGCAGCAGTCCCGAGATGGTCATCTCGCACTCCTCGAAGCACAAGCGCTCCGGTTGGAGGCTGACCTGACCTGATCCCCGAACGAGGCCCGTGAACGGCAACTAGCAGCCGTGCGGGAAGAGATTAAACAAACCGCACTGGAATCGGCTAAACTGCTGTGGCGCTCATCTGTCACCCGTGTGTATGGGTGGGGGGACAAAAACGGGAGACTCCTCCACAGGCTGGCCTCCTACCCCTTGGATAATTCCCGAGATCCGAGACCCCTCAGGAACCGTTTGCCATACCTCTCCGGAGATTGCACGAGTTTTTGCGGGCTTTTACTCTCAATTATACTCAGCGCGCCTGCTGGACGTTACTCTTGCAGATTTCCTCAGTCCCTTGCGGCTTCAGATTCCCCGCCTGTCGCAGTCGGAAGCCGCTAGCTTGGACCACCCCTTCTCCCCAGAGGAGATAGGTGCTGCAATCTCCCTACTAGCATCTCGAAAAACTCCAGGTCCCGATGGATTCCCCCAAGAGTATTACGCGTCTTATCGCGACCAATTGGTCCCCCACCTTGCGGCCTTGTTCCGCCACGTGGCGGAGGTCGGGGCTTTCCCCCCAGAGACGGACATGGCCACCATTGTGGTCATCCCTAAAACCCAACCACCCTCGTCGAACCTGCGCGGAGTACCGTCCGATCATCCTGATCGACACCAAAATTAAAATCTATGCCACGGTTTTAGCTCAACGCCTGCGCCCGCTCCTTACCACACTGATCCACCCAGATCAATGCGGCTTCATGCCCGCTCGTGCCACCAGGCACTGCCTACGACGCCTCCATTTGGCACTCGCCAACCGTCAGGCACTCACCCCCTACTTAACGCTCCTTCTCGTAGATTTCGAGAAGGCCTTCGATACGGTGGACTGGCATTACCTCGACAAAGTACTTACAACGATGGGCATGGGGCAGCAGTTCCGACGCTTCGTCCACGTCCTCTATTCCAACCCCCAGGCCAGAGTACTGGTCAATGGTTCTCTCTCCGAGGCATTCCCAATCTGGAGGGGCACGAGGCAGGGCTGCCCCCTCTCCCCACTCCTTTTCGCTCTGGCGATGGAGCCCCTGGCATGCCTCATCCGCGCAGACGATTTGATTCAGGGCTGGGCATGGGGAAGCCACCACGTGGACAAAATCGCATTGTATGCGGACGACGTCCTGCTCTTCCTCGCCGATCCGGCCCACTCTGGCCCCAGATGTCTCCAATCCCTCCAGCGCTTTGAGAGGGACTTGGGCCTCCGGCTGAACCCGGCCAAGTCAACCCTCGTGGCTCTCCATCCCTCCAGGGAATGCTTCGACTGGCAGTCTAATATACCTATTAGACGACAGTCGTTCAAATACCTCGGCATATGGGTTGCTCTACTCCCTGAATTGGAATGGGCACTGAATGTCACTCCACTTGTTAAGAGGACCAGGAAGGATCTCAATCGCTGGCAAGCCCTACCACTCAATCCACTTGGAAGGGTGGCCCTATTTAAAATGATGATCCTCCCTCGGTTCCTCTACATTATCCAAAACACTTTCTTCCACTACCCCCGTAGCTGGTTCCGGGAGATCGACTCATTAGTCATGCGATTTTTATGGGGCACGGGAAGACCACGGATGTCCCTCGATTGCTGCCGTATTCCATCCTTTGACGGAGGAATGGGCATGACAGACCTGTACCTATACTATCTGGCGACTAGGCTGCTTGTCCTCCATGGCTGGTTCAATGGGGGATGGTCTGACCCGGCTTATCAAACTGACCTCCGAGGCATGGACTTTCCTCAAATCCAAGCCCTCCTGTATGGCTGCCCCGTCCCCCAGACGCTGGCCTGGAGTTCGGCCTTGCAACATACACGCTGGGAAGCTAAACAGTGGGTTCTTTCTCGGATTGACACATCACTAACAGCACAGGACACGCGCGAGTCGGGGGTGAATGTCATCCACAGGACACAGGACCCACCCTTGTTGACCCCGTGGCCCATCTATTTCTGGAAGCGGAGGAGGGATTGCGACCAGGTCCGACCTTTGGTAGTTCTCCTAGGGTCCTGCTACTACGTACTTTATCTTTTCTGAACCACTGTGGTGGTGACACCTTCTGTGCCATTACGGCCACAGCTCTTCTATCCAGGGCCGCCTGCTCCCAGCTCTGGGATTTCACAGGAATGACCTGGTTCTGTCCTAACTCTTTCCTGTAATGTCTCTCTCTTTTTCTTTCTGTGGCTTGCCTTATCTCCCACCCCGTGAGGCATTGCTGCATGTAAGGGAAGTTACAGTTGGGATTTCCCTTTCCGTATCTGATGCAATCTTCTGCTATAGTCATGTCCTCGGCTCAAATGAACCTCCCGTAGGCCATGACTGGTCAAATTCGTTCCTCTCCACAATCCAGTCTGCTAGCACGTCACAGAACGGGCATGAAAAGATCTTGCCTTCCTCTTTGGCCACTATCTCCTTTGGGGTCAGTCTATCTATCCCGTGCGTTTAGGTGGAGCAGCGCACGTCTTCGGCGCTGCTCCCCTCGTGCGTGCACACAGATGCCATCCTGTTTTTCTTATGTCTTGGTTGGATCAGCACCAGGCTATCTTGGTCTCCTATTTCTCGGTCAGCCCCTCTCTTATGTTGAAAATGTGCTGAGGCTCGGATCCCAGCCAGAAGCCTCTCATCTAGTTCTACCTCTGATTCTTCCCCGATCGGTGCCCTGTAGCTATCCACACTCTCCTCATGCAGGGGCATGCTGCTCTGTTTCTCATGGGACTCCTGGGTGCTAGCTGTTTCTCTCTCCCTCCTTAGCTCGTGTCTTTCTTCCACAAACCGTCTGTGTTGCCTTCTTTGCTCTGAGCTATGCACTGTTCTTTTAGGTCAGGCCATGCGCTCAAATTCGCTCTCTGTTGTTTCTTCATCTACCTGAGCTAATCCTGTAGCTCCACCCTTGTCTTTGGATCCAGTGGGACTGGGGCCCCCTTCCTCACTCCCACTAGCTGTATCATTGTCTAGAACTGCCACAAATCTCCCTGTCGCTCATGTGTGTTCCCCTCAGCCAGTGGGAGTGCGTGTTCTCCGTGCCGCCTTCAGAAGACTCCTCAAGACCTGGCTCTTCGATCAGTAGCAGCACCACCCCTCTCTTCCCCCAGCGCCTTGAGACCCTCGCGGGTATGTAGTGCGCTTTATAAGTGACATGATTGATTGATTGATTGATTGTCGAGCGCGATGGACAGGGGGGCGAACTTCTTGGAGCCCTCACACCGGACTGGGGTTGTGCTGGGACTGCCTGGTCATGCTGGCCTGTTGTTCGGTAGGGGGCTTCAACTGGCGGATTGGAGTATCCTAATGTGGACGAGCAAGCGAGAGTACCTCCATACCTGCATATGGTAGGTGAGGTGCTGACGCCTTGCTTGCTGTCTGCAGTGCAGGACTGTCGATCTGGGCTTCCTCAAAGATGGCCCATAATTTTAATAATGCCTCTCTCCTGTATTTCTTGTGACCTGAGTATTTGGTATGGATGTGTGTTCTCATGTGTTCCATTGCGTTAATGTCAAAATTCCTTCCTTTGGGCAGGGAAATGTGTGTGCGCGCCATTATTGGCAACCCTTAGTAAGTTTTTTTGCCTGTGTGGGGAACCTGGTTTGCTTGTGTTTTAATGGCGAATCCATGATAAGCTTGGTAGTTTTAGAGGACAAGGTGCACCTTAGCTTCTTTGTTTTAAGGAATCTTTTGTTTTGATCTAATCGCGAAGAAAATATACACGGGGGTTACTGCTTATAATTACGTTACTACAAGCTCAGCGGTATCTACAGATGCATCAACAATTCAATATAAACATTTCATAAACACAAATAACAATGCAGGAAAAGTCGAATTGTCAATAAAAACAGTATCTGAACAATATTGACTCTTGGCATCAAATACATTTTGTGAGAAATAGCAGCACCCTCATATGAAACATTGGATCATCAATTCTCACCTCAGTTCCTATTTAAGGGAGTACCAGCTGCTTGAGAGCTCGCAGCATGGTTTTAGAAGTAATCACAGCACGGAGACAGCGCTAACCTCGGTACTCAATAATATTCGTGTTCAGGTTGACGCAGGACACACCACGCTGTTGGTTCTTCTTGACCTTACCGCAGCCTTTGGTACCCTATCTCCTCTGAGACTGGTGGAACGGCTCAAGGAGATAGGGATTGGGGGCATGGCCCTCAAGCTACTTACCTCCTTCCTCAGTGATCGGGCACAGATAGTGAAAATGGGTCAATTCCACTCGGCTCCTAATCATCTGTTATGTGGAGTCCCGCAAGGCTCCTCTCTGAGCCCGACCCTTTTCAATATTTATGTCGCCCTACTGGCAAGGGTTGTAAGATCCTTTGGATTGGAGGTTCTGTCCTATGCTGACGACATGCAAATTATGGTGTCTATTACTCACAGCATTAGGGAATCTGCCACTAACTTTAAATACTGCATGCAGGCATTCTCCTCTTGGATGGTTGAGAACTATCTTAAACTCAACGGGGAAAAAACAGAGGTCCTGATCTTTGGAAACCAACAGAATATCTGGTCAAACGATTGGTGGCCAGATACGCTTGGTTGCTGTCCTTGCCCTGTATCCCATGGTAAAAACTTAGAGGTCATAGTGGACAACTCTCTCTCTTTGAGCCTGCAGATTAACAGAATGGTGTCCACCTGCTTTGGGATTATTAGGATTCTCAGGAAAATCTCCCATTTCCTTTCGTTCGCCTCCCGAAAGCAGGTAGTGATTGCCTTAGTGATGTCCAGATTGGACTATTGTAATGCCCTCTATTTGGGCATTAACAAGGGCCTTGTTCGTCGTCTGCAGCTGGTGCAGAATGCAGCAGCCAGGCTGGTGATGGATCCTCCGAAATATCACTCAGTCTCGGCTTCCCTCAGCAAGCTGCATTGGCTTCCTTTAAATAGAAGAATTTTGTTTAAAGCCCGATGTCTTACCCACAAGGCTTTTTATGGCCTAGGCCCGGATACTATTAAAGGGCTATTCCGGCGCTATGCTCCCACCAAGCAGCTTAGATCAGCTAGTAAAAATCTGCTGACAGTCCCAAGGTTCAAGAAGACTAGATGGGGAGGCAGGGCGTTCTCTATTGCTGCTGCCAGGCTATGGAACTCCCTCCATGGCGATCTCTCTGGACAAGCGTCTCACTCTCTTTTCCGCAAGGCTCTGAAGACTTGGCTCTTCACAGAGACATCAGTTTGAGCTTTATTTTATTTCTGTATGACAGTCCCTCCTGTAGCGCCTTGACGCCTCTGGGCTAAGTTTGCGCTTTAGAAGTCTAATATTCATTCATTCATCAACAAAACACACTTTGCTGTAATTAACAGCACCCCACTGAAACCAAAGAAAAATTCCCTTTCATGCATCTCAGTCACCACAGAACCCCATTTAATCACTTAAGCTAAATGGATATGCACTAAAACATGATAAAACAGTCACCAAAATCAAAATGAATAACGAAATGATTCTGTTGCCTTGAAATACAAAATAGTTCCTGTTTATTACTAATCTAATTATTTTCTTAAAAGGGATATCATCCCTATGAGATTCCATGTAAAGAATGAGCCGGGTCTGTTTGTTAAAAATGAGAAATTTAAAGAAAACTGGACACTAATCGCTAATAGATGTAGCTGTGATTGGATGATTCTAATAATAGAAACAGGGCAAGAAATTATTATTCTGGAGAAATGGGAAATAGACAACCTAGAGTCACAACTTAAAGAAACTGTAAGGAGCTAAACAAGAGGAGATACAGGAAGACGTATCAGGCTACAAGGAATATTTAGTTAATAAAAAACCATTAAACTAAGAAAATATATCAATAAGTTCAGTGTGGAATTGGTTTACCCATATCTTCAAAAAGATTATTACGATAAATTGATAAATGATAGTGGGAACAACAGGAACTGGCATCAGAATAGACACAGGGGACCCTTGGAAACAGGTGACCTTTTCAGATACGTCCTATTCAAATACAGACTCAGAAGGGGAAGCAATTCAGGATCAAAGATATAACAAGGATAATATGGAGATGCTACCTGGACCAAGTAGGGCAAACCATGTTTTTTAGAACAATACCAGAAGAAACAGATTCAGAATCCCCGAGGCAGGGGGAGTAAAAGGGGGTTGTATCACTACCAGAATATGGGCCAGAGGAGAAAATATATGAGAACCAGAAGCCAAAAGGAATGGCAATAGTTGAGAGGAAAGAGCCAGTAATAAACCTGTCATCAAGAGACCTAAGTAAGAATGAGATAGAGGTTTTAGAGAAAGGGTTAAGATTTGCCCCAACTGCATCAGCTAATAAATTTGAAATAGAGAGAGATATGAGGGACCTTTTTAGAAAAATTAAGCTTAATTTTTTTCTTCCAAGGTAAGGATCTGGAACCAAAGTACAACTGCTCAGGTCTTAAACCTTCTTCCATATGGACTCCCACTAGACAGATGGTAGGAAAAGAAGTTGAAACTTTTGAGAAAGTGATAGAGAAGGGGATTGAGGACCTATTTAGTAAAAGAATTATGGAATAGTAATAATGTATCCAATAGATATAGGGAAGCCCTAAAACAACTTGAAAAGTGTGACAGTAGAACAATAAGACCAGGAGATATGGGGGAGGGGGGTATAGTGATTATGGATACTGTAGATTACAACAGAAGGATGCAAACCCTCCTTGAAGTTGAGGACCATTACAGAAGATCAAGTAGGGATGAATGGAAAGATTTAGCTGTGAAAGTGGATAGTATTTAAAACAAGTGAAGGAGGATGAAATAATCTGTCAGGAAGAATTCGAATTCCTCCATAACGAACATCCAGTGATAGCAGCCCTATATGGGCTTCCCAAGGTCCATAAAAACATCAGTGATCCTCCAATGAGACTGATCGTCTCTAGTTTTAACTCAATCACAGAACCCATCAGTGAGTATGTGGACTGTTTTTTGAGACCACTAGTATCTGAACAAGCGTCAAGTATAAAAGACACTACAGATATGATCCGTAAGATTGAGGGAATTGATTTTAACAATGAAAATGAATGGTTGATCTCATTGGACATTGAAGCCCTTTATACAAATATCTCCCAGAATGATACAGTGCAAATGATTGTAGAGAAATTCACAAAATGAAGAGGGGACTTGTCTCCACATGCCAGTTTTAGCACTGAGTTATGTTATGTTATGTTACAGGGTATTTGTTTAGCGCACGGCTACTCCCGGGAGTGTCCCGGCGCTGACGGACAACATCTTTTTATTTAATGGGGACTTTTATTGCCAAATCAAGGGGACTAGCATGGGCCGCAAAATGTGCCTCAAGTATGGCATGTTTATTCATAGGGGCATTTGAGGATATATATATATATATGAACGTCACCAAGGCTCCCACAGCTGCCGGCTGATAAACGGGACACGGACACCAGGTGAGTGCTTATTTTCTTCTTTTATTTGCTGTACATGGCTGATGACGCGTTTCGCCCACTGACTGGGCTTGATCACATGACGAGCATAGAGTCTGTCATTGCTTTTATGCACCTAACACCATGTGTGTATCACGTGACACAGTGAGAAATGGAAAACAGACACCACTAGGACTTTTTGTATACAGGCGTCCATAACGATTATAAAGTTGATGTCTTAAAAATACGAGGTTAAAACATATGACAGATTCAAGGTAGATCAAATGTACATCCCAAAGTGCAAAGTGCAGTCTTTTATATTACAGTACATATGAATTTTCCATGTGCAAAATATCGCCGGATTCTCTTACATAGTGGTGTTGACCCGCCAAATGTATCTACTTTTTGACTTAGTAGAATGGAATGATTAGCATAAAATGCAAACCTTTAAATATTGTGGGCATAATGCCATAAAATAAATCTCTCATAGTATAAATACATATACATTGGGCAGGTTCTCAGTTCGTAACAGCAGAATTATCATATTGACCTGTAATAGGGATTGGAAATTCTGAAATTATAACTGGACTGAGCTTGTAATAATAAACTGATGGTATTCACCTTAGTGATTATAAACCATTATCAGTCTGCACTGAGAATCAAACTGTCATTCTATGGACTATCCCTCGAATCGTTTCACTCCAAGGCCCATGACCTTATTAAGCATTCCTTCCTCAATATGGGCAACCGTAATTATAAAAGTCACTGTGGGGGTCCTGTTATGAAGTGCTATAAAGTGCTACAAAGTGCTGGTGCTGATAAATAAAATGTGGTTTTAAAAAACACTTAATTTGGTCTGATTGAGGACAGACGGAAAGCGGTTATCGGCAATCATATTCTAGAACTGAAATCCAAATCAATGAAGTTAATGATATTCAGTATTCACATACAGAAACAGGAAAAACCAGAGGGATGTTATTACGACGCTCTGATATGGGAGTAAAAACATATTGTTGATTAAATTCAAAGCTTGAAACTAGATCACTATTGATAAAATATTCAAAAACGAGCCTAAAATGTCATATATAGATGTAAACATTTCTGTACAGTTATAAATAATCCATAACTAATCTTAAATAATTATAAATAGTTATAAATAATTATACAGTTATTCAAGCTCAAGTATGAACTTCGCCTCCAATTGTCTTAAAAATGTCTCCCTATTTCCACCTCTTCTCATCGGGGCACAGCAGCAATGACAAAATATTTCAAATCATTCAGATTATTTTGGTGCACCGCTTTGAAATGTCTAGCCACCGGATAGGTCATGTCGGAGTTCACTATGGCTCTTAAATGTTGCAGGATGCGCACATGAACCTGCAGCTTTGTGCTGCCCACGTATTGTAAACCGCATGTGCAGCTCAATACGTAGACAGCAAACTCTGTGCGACAATTGTATCTATCCTGCAGCTTGCTCTTATTAGGGCCAAATACCGTAGTGTATTGGGATGTATTAATCCCGAATTTACATGCACGCCATGTATTGCACTTAGTGAATCCGTTACGTGATGCTAACCACATAGTGCTAGATTGTTTGTTGGAGACCAACTCAGGGCTAGACCTGACTAGGGCATTATGCATAGATTTAGACTTTCTGAATGTCAACTTCGGCGGAGTAGGAAACAGTTGGTTTAAGACCGCATCTGTTTGTATAATTGGCCAGTGTTTGTTTATTATGGCCCTGATCTTTCTATGTTGACTATTGAAGGTGGTTATGAATCTCATTTCTGTAGATACCAGATCTACATGAGAGCGGGGGTTTATATCTCCTTTAGTTGGTATCTCTTTAATACATATCATGTCTTCAAGTGATTGAGTTCTTACTTTAGCTAATGCTTGATTAATAATCTTGTCACTATAACCTCTAGCTTTGAATCTACTACGACTTTCTTTTACACAGCTCTCAAATGTGGTTTCTGTACTACAAATTCTGCGTAACCTCAGGAATTCCCCGTAGGGGATACTCCTGATCAAATGTACAGGATGGAAACTTGACGCATGAAGCGTGGAGTTTCCTGCCGTGCTTTTTCTGTGAAGAGTAGTCTCTATTTTATTTTTTTCAATATATAGATGTACATCTAAAAAATCAATTGATTCACTGTCAACTGAGGCTGTGAATTGAAGATTAAGGTTGTTGGTATTCAAGGTCTCAATAAATATGTTAGCCGTTTCCCTAGTACCATTCCAAACAAAAAAGATATCATCGATGAAACGCATCCAACAAATGATGCGTTCATCCCAAATGTCCCTGAACTTCACTTTGAGAACCTGCTCCTGCCACCAGCCTACGTGTAAGCACGCATAGCTGGGGAGAAGCAGGCTCCCATTGCGACTCCTCTAATCTGTTGGTATATATCTTTATTAAACATAAAATAGTTGTTATGTAAACAGAAAGATATCATTTCCAAAATCATTTTCCCATGCTGGTACTGTCCTATCGCTCTGTTCTTTTGAAAGAATTGTACTGCATTAATACCGTCCGAGTGATTAATACTGGTATACAATGAGCATATGTCTAAAGTGACCAGTAAGTAATCTTCTGTCCATGGTATACCCCTGATTTTTTCCAAAAAGTCATTAGTGTCCCTTATGTACGAAGGAAGCGCTGTTACTAGATCTAGAAGATAGAAGTCCACATATTCAGACATTTTCTCTGGTATACCCCCTCTCGCACTGATAATGGGTCTTCAGGTGACTGGGGTAGTCTTTTTATGTATTTTTGGTATGAAATACATAATAGGAATAACCGGAAATTCTGTCCGCAAATAAGAGAATTCCTCATTGGTGAGCAGGTTTTCTCTTTTCCATTTGCTCAAGTGTTTGAGGCACAAAGCATTCAATGATAATAGTTGCTGAAAGTTGGATTTTCTGTAACATTCGTCATCATTTAAATGTTTAGCCGCTTCTATTAAGTAATCACTCCTAGGCCATAGGACTATGTTGCCCCCTTTGTCCGATTTGTTTATTATAACTTCACTATGATCTTGAAGCTTTTTGATCAGGTCTTGGTAACGTTTATATTTGAAATTGGTTCCTCTTTTTCGACCTTTAATTGATAGGCGTAATTTTTTACTTCATCAATTAACACATCGATGGCATCACGTGGCATGATCGGGACAAAGGTGGATTTAGGTTTATAGGGGGATTTTTCAGTCCTTGATGTAGCAATACCCATTTCATTTATCAGGTCTTGAGTTGAAGATGTAATTTCCTCATTGTTTTCTTCTGATAGGGCTCCCAGAGTTCGTAGCATAGGGATATCGGCAACTAACAGTGCAGATTGGGGATCTGGACTGGATATTCCTCTGCTGGTTATAGGCTCCATGGTCTGATTGTTCTTAGGGTTTTTGATGACAAAGTACTTCTTCAATTTCATTTTACGGATACATTTATATATGTCCACTCGAGTTTGTACATAGTTCAAGCTGCTTTCTGGGCAGTAGGATAGTCCTAATGCCAGAAGTTGGATTTCGGCTTGATCCAATTGGACAGAAGATAAATTCACCACTGTGTTGGTATTGGGTGTTACTTCTTGTTCCATTTTTTGTTTCGTGTTTGTCTGTTTCTTACATTGCCGGATTTGCCTTCTGGCTTTCCTTCTTTTGTTGCGTCGTGTTCTGGATTCTGTGTGGGCTTCCGTGGTCTGAGCATCTGGCGCCGCGCCCGCTGCACAAAATCCAGTTCCTCTGCTGGGGTAAGGGTGCCCATGTTTATATATATTTGCAACAATGTATCAAAGGATACGGACGAACTCCTCAGCAAATTGTTCAGCAAATGCTTTATTTAAAAGCGTAAAGAGTGACTGTCTACGCGTTTCAACTTCTCACAGCAGCCTTGATCACGACAGTGGGCGCCATTTTTTTAAATGCTTATATAGTGGTGAATACATGTGACAAACATAGACAAAGGGTGCAATAGACATAGAAAACATATGTGGTTTGAAATGCACACATATACAGGCATAACATTTGTTGAATACTGCCTATATTACTCTGGGGAAGGGGTTTTCTGGTTTTTTGTAGTCTCCACAAAACAATATATTTACAAAATTTGGAATTAAGAAATCAAATTAATGTAACACAAGATTATATTTTCCTAATTACCAAGAATGGCCTATGTATTGTCCCTTGTTTAAGAGGTAATTTGCATATAATTATAAAGCACAATGCTATCAGTTGACTAAACAATTCAGTGTATAAACCAAAGTTGATTTAAATTCCTCAATAGTAGATGCGGGAGGCCCGAGACTACCCTCAAAATCCCCCTAACCTCAAATAAACTCAATTATTTGATTTTTCAAAATAGTTCATCAGCAAATGCCTGATGTATGCCATGTAGTGTACCTATATCACCTAAAATAAAGTGCACTAGTGTCAAATTAATACTTATAAACATAAATATTTACACATCCAGCTTGGGGCAGGAAAACCCAACAGAGCTAAAGTCATATGAATTTATCCAAAAGAAGATTTTGCGGATAGGGGAAATGTAACATCTTCCCATAATGACATGTGCACACAGAAATATTATCCTTAGAAGATAAACAGGAAAGAAAGTAAAAATTAGAAATTCAAAATTTCATAGTTCAACATAGCTCACCAAACAACTGTTATGGATTTGGGAACCTACATTCCAAATATTACACTTTGCAAAATTTCATATCTAATCACTGATTATAACTCCACATACAGAAGGAAAATATGCAGAAAGAAAATATGTATTAATAGTTCATGTTTGACTCTCAGAGAAGACAGGTGTGCAATTCCTCGTCCATATTGAGACCCATAGGTTCCCTACTGTCTAGTTCTAAAATGAACCAAGTTTCAAGTTTACATAGTTCTTTCTCCCTGTCCCCTCCTCTTTTCTTTTTAGGTATTTGTGCAACACAGCTATATCTCAAGGTAGCGGGATCACCATGATGGACTTTTTCAAAATGGCGGACAACAGGGTAGCTGCGATCCTTGTGTATGATGGCACGGAGATGCTGCAATATTCTCTTGTGTGCCGGCAATGTGGTTCTTCCCACATAGATTTTCTTGTAGGGACACAACAGAATATACACAACATAATCCGATTTGCATGACAGATTGCCCCTTATTTTGATGACTTTATTGAATGGTGCTTCTATGCAAGTTCGGCTCTCACCGTTCCTGCATGCATTACACTTAGAGCACTTCCTAAAGCCATCATATTTCATCAACCATGATTGGGGTCTGGCTTTTCTCTCAAGATCGCTTTTGACTAGATAGTCTCTCATTGACTTGGATTTCATATAGGTAATCATAGGGCGTCTAGGGACTAGTGGACCTATGATAGGGTCTTCTCGTAACAGATGTCAATGTTGTGACATGACCTGACGTACCTTTTGATGTTCTTGATTGTATGTGGTTATGAATCTGGGTATGTCTGTGGTGTTCATTCTTTTTGCACTTGCTTTTGTAGGATCAAAGAGTGCTCTTTCCCTGTTTATACCCATGGTTCTCCTACAAGCTGCATCCAGGATATTATCAGAATATCCTCTTTGCTTGAAGCTTCTCAGCATTTCATTTTCTATGGCGGCATAAGATTCAGAGCTGCTACAAATTCTTTTAGCTCTGTATAATTCACCAAAGGGGATGCTTCTGATAAGTGGTGCTTGGTGGGAACTGTTAGCATGCAATATAGTATTCCCTGCAGTGGGCTTTCTGAATCCCGAATACTCCAAACCATTGGGTCCAACCGCAATGCGGACATCCTGAAAGTCCACTGTGGTGGAGCTGATGTTAGCTGTGAATTTAAGATTCAAGTTATTCACATTAAGCTCCCTAACAAACTGTTTGGCCTCCCTCTCTGTGCCCTGCCACAACACAAAGAGGTCGTCAATATACCTTAGCCATAAAGCAGTATGTTGTAGCCAATGTTCCTTTTTTTTTGCCGCCGAGCACCTGCTCCTCCCACCAGCCCATGTGAAGATTCGCATAGCTGGGGGCGAAGCAGGTGCCCATTGCGGTCCCTCTCTGCTGTTGGTACAGTTGTTTGTCAAAAATAAAAATATTATTTGTGAGGCACCATTCAGTCATTTCTAGAAGCATGTTGTTATGCAAGGCAAATCCCAAAGGTCTCATGCGCAAAAAGTGCTGTACTGCCCGTAGGCCGTCTGTATGATGGATACTAGTGTACAAGCTAGAAACGTCCAGTGTTATTAACAACATATCGCTTTCCCATTTCACATCATAGATGTGCTTCAGGAAATCGGAGGAGTCTCTGATGTAGGAAGGTAATGAACTGACAATTGGATTAAGGAAAAAATCAATATACTTGGAGGTATTTTCAAATATACTGTCCTGAGCCGCTGTAATGGGTCTGCCTGGTGGTCTTGAGCTGTCTTTGTGCACTTTGGGGATCATGTAGAACGTGGGTATCACAGGGCAGTCTTTTCTCAGGAAACGGTACTTATCCCAACTAAGATGGCCTGTGTCCTTCCAGAGTTGCAGACGTTCATGGAAATTTTCCTTGATAGATGTATAGTGTTCCATTGTGATGGGGATGTAACAATTCTTGTCACTTAATGGTGATAAAGCTTCTTTTTCATAAAGGTCTCGATCCCAAAGTACCACGTTCCCTCCCTTATCTGAAGGTTTCACAATCACTTCATCCATTTGTCTTAATCTCCCAACTGTATCAAAGAAATCTTTATCTCTCTGATTTAGTGTGTTGAGATTCTGTTTAGCAGAGACATTGATGCATCGCCGTTCTCTAGTCATAATATCCGAAAACATATCTATATTGTCCCTTGGAGTATTCGGAATGAATCTGGGTCTGAACGGGGTAATGCCTGCTCCTTTAATCAATCCAAGTGTCCTTTCTTCAGTTCCATTAGTTGTCTCTTCCATATTCAACCTCTTTTCCTCTTGTAGGGCCAATAGGTTCTCTAAAATTTCATCTTCCGACATGTCATTGTCTATCTGTTGCACATCTGTGTCCGGAAAAGCAGAATTGAAGGATCTACTTGATCGATTGCGTAGTATGTGTGTTTTGTTGAGCTTTATTTTTCTCGTAAACTTGTAGAGATCAAGTCTAGTGCTGGGATAATCAAAGTTGTTCCTATGACAATAGGCTAGTCCCAATTCCAGTATTCTCAAGTTTTTGTCTGTCAAGTTTGCAGTGCTGAGATTGACAACGGTTGTGTTGTTATTCGTTATTTGCCCACTTTCTTCTTCTTCTGATTGCGTGTGACTCTCTCTGCCGAGTCTCCTTGCGCTCCTTCGTCGGCCGTTGCCGCCCCTCCTTTGTTTGCGCATCCTCTTGCTCTTCCCGACCTCTCCCCATCTTGAATTCCTTGCACCGATCTTCCTGTAAAAAACGTAGTTCATCCAATGTTGAGAATTTGGCTATTGCTCCTTCTTTTCTGGTTGGATCCTCTGTTTCTATCTCTGATCCCGTGTCAGAGCTGATTTCACTCTCAAATTGCTCCTGACGCGTTTTGTTGGTGTCTTGTAGTTGTTGGCGACGTATGTTCTCAAAGCGCTTAGCAAACGTATATATTTGCCCCCTTTGGTAATCAAGTTGATCTCATAGGAATTTGGTTGCTTTTCTCTCTATAAATATATATAAAACAATATGGCCCCTTTCTATGAAAATATAACACATTGCTCATGATTTATAGACAATGCATTTTTTATCTGGCGGGGAGACAAGGAGGACCTGTGCTCATTCATAGAGTGGTTAAATTGTGGGGATCTAAATTTGAAATTTACCTCCTTTATGAGCCATTCTGAATGTGACTTTTTAAATATCAAAATAAAAGCAAAGGATGGGAATCCTGAGGTTGAACTGTTCACAAAACTGACAGATCGAAATACCCTTTTTGCACTATACGAGCAATCATCCAAGCTGCCAAAGGGATAATATGCCATTTGGCCAGTTTCTCCAATTACGTCGCAATTGTAAAGACAGAGTACATTTTGAAAAACATGTGAGTATACTACAAGAAAAATGATTGAATAGAGGATATCCAAAAAATTGATAAAAAGAGCATATAAAGGAGCTAATTACTATAATAGAAAGAATATTTTGTAGGAAAAAAACAAGAGGGTACGAGGCAAATAAAAGAATAACCTGTGTACCAAATTTCACAAACATGAGTAACAAAATTAAAAATGTGATTAATAGGAATTGGTCTCTTAAATGAAGTGGGTAATGAAAGATTAGATAAGCCGCTGTTTGCCTACAGAAGGAATAGAACAATCAGGAAACCACCTAGTACAGACACATAGAGAGAAAAAGGAAATGAAACTATTTAGTGTTTTAAGGAGTACCAGACGAACAGGAAATTATCCATGCGTCTCCTGTGCCAATTGCGGAACCAGTGTCAGGAGCGATAAAACAGAAATGAAGGGCATTACCCACTACATAAATGATTTGGTAAATTGCAAATTCACAAATGTAATATATCTGATCGTCTGCTCCTGCAATAAAGGCTACATAGGGGAGATAGGCAGGGAAATGCGAGTAAGACTTAATGAACACAGATCAGCCATTAGGACCATGAGAAGAAAATGCCCCTTTAGTGGAACATTGTCTAGAACATAAACATAAGATAACATAAATCAAATGGTTTATCGTAGAGAGTATTAAAGGTACAATGAGAGGTAGAGATATGGACAGTCAGAGGAAGAAGAGGGAACAATATTATATGTCAAAGTTCAGCACATATAAATATGGGCTTAATAACAGAGAGGAGTGGGAAAGAATAATACGATAACGGGTGCATCCTTTATGATAAACGTACAATCAGGATACGAGGAAGCACCAGTGCCCGTGGCTTTATGTATGCACTGTAACGGAAGAATAGTGTATGGATCTTGTAGTGAGCAGGAATATATATGACCCGGTTATTGGTCAATATACCAACATAAGTAATGAGAATACTCACATATGGGGGTATTTGGTCCAATTTCAGAATAGTACATTAGCCTGTATTTACAGCAATTCTCTTACATGCAAGACGGATTCAACCATATAACGTGATGCCTGGAGGCAAGATGGCCCCCTCATGAGACCAGTGAGTAAGACGCATGCACTGCTGCGTGACGTTGTCATAGTGTGTGGTGTTCTGGTATTAATAGGAGAACAATATGGCCACTACTTCAACATGTGAGATGAATGTCATCCAAATGGAAGGTGAGTCAATTGACTTATGATGATACCAGCGCATGACAATAGACTAAATAAACCTATTACTAGCGTTTGGGGCACTGACATTGAAGGGCCGTACATGTCCCTAAGCCAGAGTCACTGCAGATCAGAACTGAGCTCTAGTCATCATCTCATGAGAGATTTGGGGTGGGCGCCGCCACGCAGCCTAGTTTGAAATCTGGTCACTACCCATGGTTAGGGATTAGCAATGCATGGAGAAGCATACCGTGTGAATAATAAAAGCTATGCGGCAGGATGGAAACAATAAAGGGTTGAGACGGGATAAATGACCCGGTGAACAAAAGGTTGAAATGGGATAAATGACCCTGAGTGAGTAAAACATCTCCTAGCGTGAGTAATTTACTGGTGAAAATATCCAGCAGCACCATAGACTGATTGAGATGCTAGTAGGATTGATCATTATAGATATAATACTTAAATTATTATGGCAGAGACGGGCAATGTGTCGACTCTATAACTAACTATTATGTGACACAAGTGCATAGAGCTCTATTTGAAAGTGACTGGTGCCCTGCGATTGTGCACTAGAATCCGTAATGTATGAGGAAGAAAGAGGGAATGTATTTATAAATCATACGCTTAACACACGGGTACTAAACTGAACTCTAACTTGTTCACGGTGAAACACTGGACGATTCATTACCAGGGGCACGCATGGATAGAGCTATGCCCTTATCCAAGAAATAAAAGAAAGAGGGAAGCGGGCCATAGAATAATATAATAGAGATGTGCACTCCACAAAGTGAGCGTGGTATGTACACCAGATAGATATGGAGTTGATAAGAGACCCTGTCAATAAAAGTGGAAAAGAAATGATTTCATGTCTATTGATATACTTTTACCGAAAGGACGCCCAATTTACAACTGTGAGTGACCAGAACTGATGATTATAGACTTCCACATTATCAGAGTAAGGTTAGTTTTAAAATGAAACCACACACTGGGAACGGTGGTTTGTATTTCTATATTTTTTATATCGTGTAATATTTACAGGAACTGAAAGAAAAGAGATCCTCGATCTCTGAACAGAATTAAAAGAGGAAATGAATAGATAGGGAGTGACCCTGAAATACACAGGAGACTAACATGAGGATAATAGACTTGGTAACACACCAGAATATAATTAACCTACATGATAAGACGCACTTGAGTAAGGGTGTTTTAACTTTGGATAAGTTAATGGTGTGCCCTAAAATCAAAGTAATATAACGACTGTGATATTCATTGTGAGATACTGTTTAGATTGAATATATGTTTCTCTATCCTCTAGAATATATGCATTGAATTTTAATGTTAAGTTGTCCTGAAGAAGGTGGGCTGAACCGTTGCAAGCACCACCGAAACACTGCATTGACAGAATCGTTTTTATTTTTTAATGTATTCCATTTTCATTTGTGTGTGTAAAATGATTTGATAATTGTTTTTAAATTTGATTCAAGAGATTAAAAACATCCCTCGTGGATTAATGTTTTGAAATAAACGAGAGACCTATCAGAAACTGTATAGATGCTGTATATTAATGACTCTGTATGGTTTTTAAATTGTGCATAATATCTCACATGTGGTAGATACACCTGATTGTTTTTAACACCATTCTTTGCTCATTAATAAACTGGAACTATTTTGTGTTTCATAGAGACAGAATCAGTTAATTATTGATTAGATTTTGGTGATGTTTTATCACGTTTTAATGCATATCCATTTAGCTTAAATGATTAAATGGGGTTGTGTGGTGATTGAGATACATGAAAGGGAATTTTTCTTTGGTTTCAGTATTATACTACCCTGTCCCTTTTGGCAGTCAAGGGTAACTCTCCCTGGTTTGAGATTAACAGCACCACAACATCACATATACCTTAAAACAATCTCAATAATAAAAACTGACAGAGAAAAAATTATGACTTTGTCAAAAATCCCTTAGCCCACTCCTAGCACAAGCTATCCTGTGAACAGGGAAAGCTCTGCACGATACCCAGGATTAAGTGACCCTGATAGTCTGTCAATATCGGCTCCGGGACAAAGATAATGACAATAGTTTGTGGAAGAAAGGAATAACTCAAGAACGACTGGCCCCTCTTGGCAAAACCCAAGTTACACCTAATCTCCCAGGTCCAAATCTTTTTCCCTAGATGTCAGAATTACACCCTGTATCACACCCAGGGGCCAAGCGTACCATCTGTGGCACACCCAGCGGTCCAAGCGGTCCAAGTGACCAACACCTTTCACTCGTTTCAGATACCAACAGTGTTAAGAAACCGGTGGCACGGAGAAACCCTTTTAGACTAAAAAATAAGATTGAGGTGCCAACTCCGCCCAATCAGGATAGCTTTACCGAAACAAATAGCGTCCTGGGAGCCATAAAGGGCTATACAATAAATATAAAAATATTAATCTTTCCTAGCGTGTTGACTATCGAAAAAAGGTGGCCTCCGCGTGATCGCCTCCGAGGCCACTAATCCAGCGCGGCTAATATAAATTTCTCCTTAGGACACGAATCCAGGTAAAACCTTTCTTCAACCTATTGTCTATTAAACCTTATGTCGGTGGGGCCCATGACACCGCATATCATACATTCATTCATTCACTGGATTTCACACCAAGGAGAAATGTGCTGCTGGACGAACGGGATACCTTGTTAAATTTGACAGAGTAATACCTCAGACATCATATACATTAACCTTTTGATCCTGTCAGTTCTAAACATCAAGGTACTCCGCTCTGTGGTCGATGGACCAACTAGTAGAATAAGTTGATGGTGATTAAGACCAGCTCAATCACAATTAAAACCTTTTAACATTTATAACTCATAACTGTACTAACGAACCACAGACTCATTTTAAATTAGAATATAATTTTATCTAAATTCTCAATTCCATGGATAAGTTTCTTTGTTTATTAATCACATTTAATATATCAATCACATTTAAGTAAGATTTTAATGAAGGAAAGAAATTATGCATTACCCATAGTTGAAGATGCGGACAGGAATGGTTCACCCAAAAGAAGATAAATTGCAGATCACAGAATAGAACTCCCAAAGCTGACTGACTATCTCGCTAACCTCCCGAACGTACCTCCCAAGCAGAATTCCCGCAACGATCTCGTTCCTTCCCCAGTCAAGTTCAGAGTCCAAAAGTCTTTTTGTAGTATTGAGGTGGAAAAGTGGAAAATAAAACGACGGTATGGCAGGAAAACACCCACAGCAGCAGTAGCATCAGCAGCAGCAGCAGTCATAGCAACAGCCCACATAAGAGTAGACCCTCTTATACCCTATTTTCTAGCTTACTACACAAAAAGTTGCTATCCTTAGGGGCAAGAATCACGCTAATTGGTCCATTTGAGGGGTGGTGATGGTCACCTCATCGCCCTCCTTGTTCAAACTGGTTTGGGGACAGTAAAACATACAATGAGTCTCATGACTTCGGGGTTAAAAGCAGTCCAACTTGTC
Organism: Calotriton arnoldi; assembly: GCA_963921515.1. Taxonomy (NCBI): domain Eukaryota; kingdom Metazoa; phylum Chordata; class Amphibia; order Caudata; family Salamandridae; genus Calotriton; species Calotriton arnoldi. The sequence continues at coordinate 3,631,251 of CAWUFW010000466.1, forward strand.
CATTCATTTTGTTGCGATCTTGATGGTCACAATTTTGTTAGTCCATTGTTGCTCAGTACTTTCTCATCCATTCCCACGAATACATGCTGAATCTTTCTTGGCACCCTCTTTATTGTAGGTCGGTTCGACCTTGACATCTCTCACTCCATGCACAGGCCGCGTCCACGTGACCTGATCCCTCTATTTCTTCTGGGCAGAGGCCATCTTTGGCTTTTCACGTGACCTCATCCTTTCCAGCAGCCATTTTCGCAGCATGGCCTAGCAGGCCCGAACGAACTATCATAAGAACAAACACAACCATAATTAAAACAAAGAAAATAAGCCTTTCTGTTTACCACCCGCCATTCTAAGAACCCGTGTTAGGTGTTACCTAGCAGAAGCGACATTTAAAGCCATTTTACTTACCATCTGCATTCTTTGCCACAATACAAATCTACTACGTAGCATAAATCATGCAATTTCACTCTAATTAGTACGCAAATCACAATACTAAGATTATTTAACTTCACAATTATAAATAAATTAAATTTTTGCACAAATTTGCATGTTACCCTTATGTATAGGGTTTACTAACAAGGTGCATTTGTTGGTTAATACATGCTTCTTCAAACAGTTAGTATTATTAATTAATTATGAATTCATTAGTTTCAAGGGGGTACAAAATTATTTTATTTACCTTGCTCCATCACCACCTTATGACTATAGAGCTAGGACATATAAAATGGGTACTATGCCAAATTTCTGTCAGTGGCAGGGCGCTCAGGTTATCTTTTTACGCTTCTCCTTACTTTGCCATATGCCACATTCTTTACCAAGGTTCTGATGTAGTCTCTTATTCTCTGTGATGGCTGCTCCAGGATGGACCTCCACCCTATGGATTCAGCAGAACTTCCAATCAATTACAGTGTCTGCTCACCTTCCTTGATCCGCAACTATGAATCCATCCTGGTGAGGTCGCCTTCCTTTGGCTGCAGTGGGGTTCGAGGTACCAAGCAGCTTCAATCTGGCTCGCCAAAATGTTGCTTGAACATGAAATACCTTGAAAAAACAAGAGACAAGAGGCGTTTGGCAAAACAGGAACAGTTTGTTTAATTAAACAGTGCGGCCGGGAGAACAGTTACAGGCAAAAGGTCTGAGGACTGTCTCACGTTACAATCGATCTGACATGTTTTTTTATACAATTCATTGAATGCCATAAAATAGTTCTGGTGTTCCTTTTTTGGTAAGGCATGTGAACATTTGTCTTTGGAGCCATAAATGAATGTATTCGATGAGGAATCTAGGTGGGCCTCGCCCTTGCGTGGACACAATGCTGCCAGTGGGTAACGTGTCCAAATGGCCGGCATGGGGAGTGCGTGAGCACAGAGTGTACTATGTGTGCTGTGTTCTGATTGGCTAGGTGTTCCCAACTTCATGTGGCATCTGACTTTATATTGTTTTGGGAACTCTCGTCCCCCTCCGACTATGTGTGCTTTATTTGGGACCATCTCTCTGGACCATTGTGGTGTCACTGCGCCTATCTGTAGGATTGATCTGGGGTTTCCTGTTAGCGTGTTTGTCTCCTGGCTATGCTCCACCCGACCTGTGACCTGTCAATCAGTGACGTCGGACCTGAGTCTCAGCGCCTGCCTGACTTTGTATTTCTGAGTCGAGGTTGACATGGAGTTCATAACGGGCGAGTTCATTAATAAAGATGCGATTTCGTTTTTATACATGAATGTATCGTTCTTCACATTGACACCGACTTTCTGAATATTAGCATAAGTATCTAAGCAATTCACTGAAAGGACAAGGACAACAAGAAAGCATATCTTTCGAGCAGATATTTTCCATCATCCATAAATCTTTCCTTTTCATTGGAAATCTTCAGGAAGATTTGCAAGAGGTTTGTGGCTCCACACCTTGATCTCTTTGCCTCAGGGTACAATGCTCTGGTTCCCAGATCATGCTTGTGATTCTAGGAGTAGAGAGCTTGAGGAAATGATGCTTTGTTGATAAAGTGGCCCATGAAGTTACTTTTTGCCCTCCATTATTTTTCTCTAATCCCACGGGTTTTGGCCAAGATTCAGCAGGAGAAGGCGGTAGTAATTCTAGTGTGTGAGGAGGTAGCCGACCAGGCGTACCGGGTGTCTGAGTATACCCTCCCACGACCCCTCCTGGGCTTACCTGTACCACCGATCTCCTCTAAGCAGCAACGCAGGAGGGGATCGCCAACGAACGTAACTCCTACCCCGTATCCTTTTCCCGTGCAGCGTCCGGACTCCGACACCATCGTGGAGGGAGGGGGCGTGGCTGACCCCGGAAGAGGATCCTCGCAGGAGGTTAAAAGGACCGGTGTTGCCGACGGACGGGGCGACACAGCCGGAAGGAAGGAGGAGTGCCAAGCGGATCAGGTCGAGAGAGGAAGAGCCGGAAGGAAGGAGGAGTGCCGAGCGGACCAAGACGAGGGAGAAGTAGACGCAGGAAAACAGGAAGAACCCGAGACGTGGTGCGAGGACTGGTGGTCCCCACTGGAGGTGGCTGAAGAGCGGCCGCAGCTCAGGAGAGTTGCGGCGGAGCCGGTGAGTGTTCCGAACCTGGGGACAGAGGAGCCGGGGTGGAGGGAGTTTTAAAGGTGTACAGAAAGGGTGGCGGGAGGTTTGATTGCATATAAGAGAAAGGGGTTTTGTTTTCTTTTCTTAGTTCGTTATCTCCGTATCTACGGCACTATTGTTTCTTCACCCCTTTTATTAACATACGCAATAGGAAAGCGAGAGACCACTGGGTCCCGTGGGACCATAATAGGAGCACGTAAGAGAGCTCAAACAAACTGGGTAACGAAAGAAGGATTTCCTTACCACCGGCACTGTTCCACGCCCCCCTTTATTGTCTATCCTCCCTGTGCACGGCTTACCTTAATTGTTCCTCACCTCCTTCCCATGCGTCAATCCACCGCTCTTCACGTTTTACACAAGTCCCTGTGTATCCCTAGACACCGACCGGGTATGGTGACGGAAACACTATTGTCTGAAGACAGGATTTCAGCTATCACTGAAGACTCCCTCTTTATTTCTTTCCTCTGCTGAGCCTCCCGGGGAAGGACCTTCCAGCCTAACAACGTGGTGGAAGAAAAGGCAGGCTCCAAGACCGACCAAGACTGAAGACCTAGAGCGGCGATTTCGGAAACCCCAAAGACATTAACTGTGGACAGATACCTCCTAAATTCAATTTTTTTGCCTCTTAAATAAAGATAGCCCAACTGGCACGCTACATACAGCCTCCACGTCTGTTTATCCGGCCCGCTCTCCCACAGGTGGTGTCAGAAGTGGGATCTGCCGGAGACATGGAGGCTGTGCTAGCCAGGATGGCAGATAACCAGGCCAGCCTGGGAAAAGCCATGGAGAAGTTCCTTACAGTGGTGGAAGAGGACCGAGGGAAGCTACAACTGGCTATCACAGAGCAAGAACAGTCCCATGACACCGCCATGGGAAAACTCATAGATGCCATGGGACAACAGAGAAGTCCCAGCACCTTGCCCTCCGTAATCCTACAGAAATACGTGGAGGGGGAAGACCCGGAGTTCTTCTTCAATAACTTCGAGCGAATGGCCCGAGCCGCAGCATGGCCAATCGAGAAATGGGGCCAGTATCTGGGACCTTTGTTATCTGGGGAACTACAAGCCTCATATCAGGCCGCCAACATCCTGGGTACTACCCCTTATGATGAAATAAAACGCTGCATAATGGAACGTTTGGGGATAGACGACGAAACATATAGAATGAAACTGCGACAGATTAAGGAAGGACCCCAAGAAACTCCCCGAGCTTTGTACTTCCGTGTAAAAGACTTGGCCGATCGATGGCTAAAACCCACCACTGCCACAAAGGAAGAGATAATGGCCAAGGTGTACCTGGAACAATATTTGTCCTCTCTTCATTTCCCAATACAGAGGTGGGTTAGGCAACATGCACATGTCACCTTGGAAACAGCGGTGGAGATTGCTAGTGCCTACAACAGAGCCCAAGAAGTACAAAAGGGACGTGAAGAACACCCCTGGAGACCAACCATGGGCGGGGGCCATCGCCCTTCTCGGGCCCCTCCAGTCAGAAAACCCGACCCCGTAACCATTGTCCCTGGAACCCCAGTGTTCCGACCCCCAGGACCAATGATAGGGAGAACCCCTACGCCCGGCCCACAATGTTATAGCTGTGGAGGCCTGGGACACATAGCTCGCTTCTGTCCCCAGAAGGAGGAGCCAATGGAGATAGGCCTCACCAGGAACTATTGTTGTTTGACCCCGTCCACACGACAGAACCCCTACCGTTGCGACGTTTCGGTTAATGGGCGCCCCATGACCGCCCTCGCTGACACTGGCTGCCGACAAAGCGTAATGCGACCACAGGACTTGGGACCCAAACCTGGCCCCGTGGACGGTAACGTGAACATACAATGCGTTCACGGCGATACAAAGACATATCCCACCACCCATGTCCACATCCAACACGCTACAGTTCCAGGGTCTGACCTAAAAGTGGGTCTCATTCCCCGGCTGCCGGAACAAGTAATATTAGGGAATGATTATTCGCATCTGCCAAAGCTGCTTCAGGAAACAACCCCTAAGGAAGAGGACTGGTGGGGTGGCGCTCCCTTTGCTCAAGATTACGAACATGAATGACCCCCCTCTAAACCCAGAAAAACGAAAACCCAAAGACGAAGAGAAAAAGGCCAATCCACCGGAGTATACCCTGCTACACCTGTAGAAAATCCTTGGGAGAGCGACAAACACTTCCAGACAGCCCAGAGGGAGGACCCTGTTCTTCAAGAGGCCTGGAACCATGCCCTAAGCCAGGAAGACCCGAGTCACGTATGTCCCTATTTCTTTATTAAAAGCGGGTTACTATACCGGAAAGCCGAACCCGCTGGTCCCCCTCAGTTGTTAGTCCCTGCCCCGTTTCAAGACAAAGTACTCTATTTGGCACATAGTCATTTATTGGGAGGCCATTTTGGGGAAGAAAAGACCGAGCAGTTGATAACTAAACAATTCTATTGGCCCGGCATTTACCGTAAAGTGAAAACCTACTGTCATGAATGCCCAGTTTGTCAGAAAAACAGCAGGTACCGACCTCCTAGAGTCCCCTTACGTCCTCTTCCCATCATTGAGGTACCCTTTTGTAGAATCGGGATGGACATCATAGGCCCCCTGTTACCATCACGTAGCGGATGCCGCTATGTGTTGGTCCTTGTAGACTACGCTACTCGCTTTCCAGAGGCCATCGCTTTACGCCATCCCGATGCGCACAGCATAGCCAAGGCCATGATAGCGGTGTTTTCTCGGGTGGGGTTTCCGAAGGAGATCCTGACGGACCAGGGAACCCCATTTGTCTCAAAACTGATGAAGCAGGTGTGCTCTCAGTTAGGGATCAAGCAAATACGGACGGCAGCATACCACCCCCAGACCGATGGCCTTGTCGAGCGCTATAATGCTACCCTAAAGACCACCTTAAAAAACTTCTAGCTCTTGAGACCAAAAAGTGGGAGGACATGTTGCCCCTCGCGTTATATGCCATCCGCTGCCAAACCCAGAAAAGCACGGGGTATTCCCCCTTTGAGTTACTTTATGGTCACCAACCGCGCTCCCTGCTGGATATGCTCCGTGAGAGCTGGGAAGCCGAACCCCATAGCACAACCCCATTGCTTGAGTACGTCAGTAGTTTAAAGACTCATCTGGGACAAATACGGGCGATGGTACGGACCAACATGGGGAAAGCACAGGAGTCCCAAAAGACCCAATATGACAAAAACGCCAAAGCTAGGTCCTTATCAGTAGGAGATGCCGTACTGTTAATGATGACCTCCTCAGACCACAAGTTATTAGGGCAATGGCAGGGTCCGTACATCGTGTTGGAGGAAGTGACACCTGTCACCTACCGATTAGAGCTCGATAAGGAGCGAGGTACCTCCCAGATCTACCACATCAATCTTTTAAAGAAATGGGAAGGACCTCTTCCCGCCCTGGTGGGGATCGCGAGAGAACCCAAACCACTGTACCGCCAATGTATCGACAACGAACTGCCCACCCACTTGAGCGAATGTCTGGTGAATACTCTACTGCCCTTACAAGGAGTATTTTCCCTGACTCCAGGGAACACTACGCTGGTAGAACACACCATTAAAACCATCCCAGGGAAAAGAGTACGTCTGCGTCCATATCGTATACCAGAAGCACGCAGAACAACCATCCGAGAGGAAGTCCAACAGATGCTACAAATGGGGATTATAGAACCCTCCGTGAGTGAATGGAATTCACCGATCGTCCTCGTGCCAAAGCCAGATGGCTCGGTACGATTCTGTATCGACTTCAGGGAGGTCAACAAGGTATCTGAATTCGACACCTATCCCCTTCCCCGGGTAGACGAGATGATAGAGCGGATAGGGAGGGCCAAATACATAAGTACCCTAGACCTATGCAAGGGATATTGGCAGATCCCTTTGAGAGTGCAGGACCGAGAGAAGACTGCGTTCTCCACCCCAGATGGGTTGTTCCAATTTATTATGTTACCCTTTGGTTTACATGGGGCTCCGGCTACCTTTCAAAGAGCCATGAACCTTATATTACGACCCCACGAGAGATACGCAGGAGCATACATAGATGACATCATCATTTATAGCGAGTCCTGGGACCAACACCTGATCCACCTGTATGAGGTGATTCAGGCTCTGGGGAGTCATGGCCTCAGGATCAACCCAACCAAAAGCCACCTAGCCGCACAAAACGTGAAGTATCTTGGTTATCTGTTGGGGAGGGAGTGATACGGCCCCAAAGTAACAAACTCACCGCCATAGCCCAAATACCCTTTCCCGTTCAGCTAGATCCCTCCGAGCCTTCCTGGGGTTACTCGGTTACTATAGAAGGTTTATACCCCGATTTTCGCAACTGGCAGCCCCTCTCACGGACCTCTTACAGAAAAACGTAAAGACCGAGACCAGATTAAGAGACCCAAACCCTGCTCTCATCCGAGCATTCGAGTCCCTAAAGGAGACCCTGACTTCCGATACAGTGCTAGCAAGCCCGGACTATACTCGACCCTTTGTCCTCCAGACGGACGCCTCTGACCAGGGTGTAGGGGCGGTGCTGTCCCAGATAAACCAACACGGGGAGGAAAGACCTATATTGTACATAAGTCGGAAACTGTTTCCCAGAGAACGAAACTACGCAGTAATAGAGAAGGAAGCCCTGGCCATTAAATGGGCCATTGACACTTTAAAGTATTATCTAGAGGGACGAGAGTTCACGTTATATACTGACCATGCCCCATTAGAGTGGCTAGCACGAAACAAAGGAAATAATGCAAGGGTGCTACGTTGGTTTCTATCACTACAACCTTATAGATTCCTCACCAAGCATCGTAAAGGAACAGAACAAACGAATGCGGACTTCCTTTCTAGGTACCCCTGTGACTCATCCCCTACTGGTAGGACAGCATGGGAAAGGGGATGTGAGGAGGTAGCCGACCAGGCGTACCGGGTGTCGGAGTATACCCTCCCACGACCCCTCCTGGGCTTACCTGTACCACCGATCTCCTCTAAGCAGCAACGCAGGAGGGGATCGCCAACGAACGTAACTCCTCCCCCGTATCCTTTTCCCGTGCAGCGTCCGGACTCCGACACCATCGTGGAGGGAGGGGCGTGGCTGACCCCGGAAGAGGATCCTCGCAGGAGGTTAAAAGGACCGGTGTTGCCGACGGACGGGGCGACACTGCCGGAAGGAAGGAGGAGTGCCAAGCGGATCAGGTCGAGAGAGGAAGAGCCGGAAGGAAGGAGGAGTGCCGAGCGGACCAAGACGAGGGAGAAGTAGACGCAGGAAAACAGGAAGAACCCGAGACGTGGTGCGAGGACTGGTGGTCCCCACTGGAGGTGGCTGAAGAGCGGCCGCAGCTCAGGAGAGTTGCGGCGGAGCCGGTGAGTGTTCCGAACCTGGGGACAGAGGAGCCGGGGTGGAGGGAGGTTTAAAGGTGTACAGAAAGGGTGGCGGGAGGTTTGATTGCATATAAGAGAAAGGGGTTTTGTTTTCTTTTCTTAGTTCGTTATCTCCGTATCTACGGCACTATTGTTTCTTCACCCCCTTTTATTAACATACGCAATAGGAAAGCGAGAGACCACTGGGTCCCGTGGGACCATAATAGGAGCACGTAAGAGAGCTCAAACAAACTGGGTAACGAAAGAAGAATTTCCTTACCACCGGCACTGTTCCACGCCCCTTTATCGTCTCATCCTCCCTGTGCACGGCTTACCTTAATTGTTCCTCACCTCCTTCCCTTGCGTCAATCCACCGCTCTTCACGTTTTACACAAGTCCCTGTGTATCCCTAGACACCGACCGGGTGTGGTGACGGAAACACTATTGTCTGAAGACAGGATTTCAGCTATCACTGACGACTCCCTCTTTATTTCTTTCCTCTGCTGAGCCTCCCGGGGAAGGACCTTCCAGCCTAACAACGTGGTGGAAGAAAAGGCAGGCTCCAAGACCGACCAAGACTGAAGACCTAGAGCGGCGATTTCGGAAACCCCAAAGACATTAACTGTGGACAGATACCTCCTAAATTCAATTTTTTTTGCCTCTTAAATAAAGATAGCCCAACTGGCACGCTACATACAGCCTCCACGTCTGTTTATCCGGCCCGCTCTCCCACATAGTGTTTAAGATATTGGACTATTGTTTGGGGTGGGCGACTGCCCACTTCAAAGAACAATCAGAACCCTTGTCAGAGTGAACCCTCAAAGTCACAAAATTAAACTAGGCTCAACGCCGGTAGCTACGGCACAGAGAAGACAGGTCTAAGTTATGGCAATATGTGAAGCACCAAAACAATAATAAAGTTAAAATGTAAAACAATCAAAATCCCAAACCAAATTAGAAAGAATAAACCAAATGTCACTAAAATTACATAACTCCAATAAGGAGAACCGGATATATGGATTTTTAATGTTTGAAGTGGAAATAGTGCCAAAAAAGTACAAATGACAGTCAACGATTGTGGTAGACCGGGATCTAAGTGCGATTTGAGGCTGACCGCAATGGAACGCAGGTCTGATACACCAATTAGGTTCATCCTTGTCAAAGATTCTACCTTATAACTTAGGGTCCGATCAATATTTTTGGGGTTGGGCCTTTCTCTGTGCCAGAGTGATGGAGAACATTTCTCCATCGCCCTGGCAGAGGTCCCGACGACCAAATTTAGAAACGTCTGTTGGGCCGACTGACATTTCCAGCATTCACAGGAACTTTGACATATGACTCCGTCAAACTTGATGGAGCTGTAACGCAAAGCTATTTATTTTCAAAAAGAAAATCCCAAAGTGGTATTTTCTTTTCTAAAACAGAAAAATATGCCTTTGGAGTTTTCTACTATTGCGAGGGAACATTACATAGTTTTCACTGCCCCTTAAAGCAAGACAAAGGCCAACAGCAGGGTCTTGTCCACGTCCAGTTGCCATTGATCAGCTGGTCAGTTGCAGGAAAGGCCTCTCGTAGCTAGTTGTATCCCTGTATCTTTAACAGGTCAGCCTTATGACCCCAGAAGCTCACTTCTTTGCCCTGGGTACAAGAGGGAGCAGGTCCGGTCCTTCCTGGCTCCTCCCTGGCCACAGCACAAGACAGCAGAAGAATACCCACCCATTCAAGAGATTGATTATTAAGGCCCACAAAGGAGTCCTGTAATTATACCTAAACAACCAAGGCTATCAAGTGCATGTATTGAAGGAAACCAGCAAGTGTAATTGATAATTTTTTCTTTTTATTAACAAGGTATCAAAAAATATATTATATCATAGCAAAGTGATACATACAAATAAAATACAATAAAAAGGGTACCCCACAACAAACCGTCATACACACTTAAAAAATTCACATGAGCTCTTTACATCCATCAAACATTCATACACTTGGCGTCTATCCCGATGTTTAAGGAGGCCAAAAGGTGAGCTGATGTTTTAATAAATTGGTCCAGATGGTGAATTGAAAACCACTTCCGGGTTTAAAGGGACCAAACGCCGACGCGCGTTTCGGTGAGAACCCTACACAGGGGCTACACCTTCATCAGGGCAGGTCATATGCAGTGAAATAGATGGCTTGGGACACTCAAATACCTATTGAGGTATTCTAACAAGGCATCATCCAGCAGGATTGAATTCAGAAAATAGCCATATGGGCCTAGGGATACTAGACATCTGCATCCAACAAATCCTTAAATGTAGGCATGGAGGAGGGCTTGACGGGGAACCACCTTTCAAAGATTCAGCCGGATCGGATTTCAATGTGGTCCTTACTCAAAACGTGATATAGGGATAGATCTGAGAGTGCGCTCAAGGATCAAACCGGGTAAGGATGCTGCCCGTTTCCGTCTCCCGTCGATCCGGCTGAATCTTTGAAAGGTGGTTCCCCGTCAAGCCCTCCTATTTGAGTGTCCCACGCCATCTATTTCACTGCATAGACCCCACATCGGTTACCTACCTTGAAAAATACTCAAATGACCTTAAGAAGGGGATTGCTAGGGTCTGGTGATCCTGCCAGGACAAGCTTCTAGACATGACCGGCCCGTTAACAAAAATACTAGAATTGGGGTTCCGGGCTAAGGAATCAGCCATGTCAATAGACCCGGAAGAGCTCATCGGGTGGGCTCAACGAGCCATGTGTCAACTAGGGAATACAAACTGCGCCATGTCCAGTGAGGGATGGCGATCCATCCTCTTGAAATTGGACCCCAAGCTCAATCAATCAATCAGGGAATTGTCAAGCGCGCTACTCACCCGTGAGGGTCTCAAGGCGCTGGGGGAGGAGGGGAAGCAGCTCCGGTCAGTCGAAGAGCCAGGTCTTGAGGGCCTTCCTGAAGATGTGCAGAGAGGGGGCGCGTCTGATGTCGATCGGTAGCTCGTTCCAGGTCTTGGCCGCGATGTAGGAGAAGGCCCTTCCACCCGTTCTGGCTCTGCGGATGCGTGGGGTTCACAGAACTTTCCACTTCAGAATCTGGTCCCATGGCCCAGGGCCTTCTATTCGAGCAACCATTCCTCAAGGAGCTGTCCAGATTCGTAGCAACCTTTAGCGGCCTAAACAAGGCACAGGGATCCCTTCGTAAAGCCTTCCGACCGGTTTTTGGCAGGGCCGGACAATTTAGAGGGCGATTGTTTGGCCGAAGTTACCAGCAAGGCCCCCATCGAGGGTATTACCAGCAACAGCGTGGGGGTTATCAAGACCCCAACAATCCCACGTTCTACCCAGCCCGACGCTCCAACAGAAATTGCTTCAGGAAGGGTAGATATGGAGGGAACCAAGGAGCCGTCCAAGATTCAGGGATCACAGGTCAGACTTATTCTATGTTCAGAAGTGGTGTTGGGGGCAGGATTCAATCTTTCCTTCAAGTTTGGCAGACGGTCTTGCAGGATGTATAGGTACTGGAGACAATGCAGGGGTACAAATTGGAGCTCTACAGCTCCCCCAGGCAAGTCTCCCTTCCCCAATAATGTATTTTTCCCATCAAGAGCAAACGTTTATCTCCTCTGAAATTCAGACCCTTCTACACAAAGGGGCCTTAGTGGTTACGGAACCTCATCCCCTCTGGTTTCTCAGCAGTGTCTTCTTAGTAGAGAAGAAAGGGGGTGAGCACCACTAGTTTTGAATTTGAAAGATTTCAATGGTTGGGTAGTTTGCCGACATTTCAAGATGGAAGGCATCCATCTGCTCCGCGATCTCCTCCAGGAGGGGGACTGGATGGTCCGTTTGGACCTGAAGGACGCATACCTTTCCATTCCCATTTTCGCGCCTCACAGGCGTTTCCTGCAATTCCTGTGGCAAGGAGTATATTACGAGTACAAAGTCCGTCCCTTCGGTCTCTCATCTGCGCCATGGTGTTTCATGAAACTCCTGCGTCCAGTGGTAGAGTCCTTGAGGGCTCGGGGGTTCGGCTAATTATTTATCTTAATTCTCATGGCACGTTGTCCTCAGCTGGTGGTCACTCATCTTGAGTGGGCAATCGCTCTTCTTCAGAACTTGGGATTGTAGGAAGCTGGGTTTCTGTTGCAGTAACCCCCCCCGCTTTTTGCCAGACTAGTGATGCACTTTGACTTGATGTGACCTGGGTCCCTGCCAATCAGGTTCCCAGGGCCTGTGTTTTTCCCCAAAACTGTAGCTTGTACCCCTAATTGGCACCTCTCTGGCCACATGTCAGTCCCTTGTAAAAGGTACCATGGGTACCAAGGGGGCACTGTGGCCAGGGAAGGCCTCTAAGGGCTGCAGCACTTATTGTGCCACCCTTAGAGGCCCTGTACCTTTACACACACACACACACTGCCATTGCAGGCTGCGTGTTTTGGTGCAGAACAAAGTGAAGAGTCGACATGGCACACATCCCTGTGTGCCATGCCTACAACCCACTGCCCTGGTATAGGTCAGCCACCCCTCTAGCTGGGTGCACTATACCAGTGGTGAGGGTACAGGTGCATGAGCCCTGTACCCCTACAGTGTCTAGACCAATTCTTAGACACTGTAAGTGCAGTAATGCCATTAGAGTATATGGTGCTGGGAGTTTGTCATTACGAACTCCACAGCACCATAATGGCTTTACTGAAAATTGGGAAGTTTGGTATCAAACTTCTCAGCACATTAAACCCACACTGATACCAGTGTGGAATGTAATGAAAAATGCACTCAGAGGGCATCTTAGAGATGCCCCCTGAAAAACGACCAGCCTCTGGTGGGTTCCCTGACTGGTACACACCAGCCTAACACCTCGAGACATGTTTCTGGACCCAGAGCCCAGAAACAAAGACTTTCCTGAGCGGAGGAGTTCACACCTCCCCCAGGCCAGGAAGAGCCATCTGTGGCAGGGGAGCTTCAAAGGCCTTGCCGCCTTTGTAATGCAACCCCCAGCCTCTCCTGCTATCAGGAGCAGGCCCCATTCCCGTCTCCCCTCCTTTTCGGCGGGAAGACAGGCGGGAGAAATTAGCCAGCCCAGAAGGTGTGCCCACCTCTGCCAACCCCACCCCTCATGTGGGGGAGGAGAGGTGAAGCCCACTCTTCAGTGCCCGCCATCTTGCAGATGGCAGGCACTCCCCAATCAGAACTAGGGATTGTGCCCACTCCCCCACGTGGGGTGAGCACACCAATGGTGTAGTCACCCTAAGGTCAGTAGCCCATTGGCTACTGACTTCGAGACCCCTAAAACGCCCCTAAATACAGTAGTTAGGGGGCAGCCCTGAACCAAGAAGACAGATTCCCGCAACCTACGAAGAAGAAGGACGAAAGAAGATGCCCAGCAGATGAGACTGCAGAGAACAACTGACTTGGCCCCAGCCCTACCGGCCCGTCTGCATTATCCAGAGATCCTGCGCCAAAAGTTGCCTTGTCCTGCAGCCAGCGACCTCCAGAACCCTGAGAGGACTGGCTGCCTTCAACAAAGACCGGATCTCCTGTGAACAGCAGCTCTGTTCAAAAGAAACTCCCAAGACAGACACTGAGCCTGCTGAGGACAAAGAAACCCGACGCCTGGAACCATCACTGCACTCGTCGTCTACGGCCCGACTTTGATTGGCACACCGGTCCCAGCGAGGTCCCCCTGCGCTCCAGAGTCTGAGTCCACTGTTGGTTGATCCCTCAAGGACTCCCCGATGTCACCTGCAGCCTCTGCACAGAGACCCCCCAACCGCGAGTGGCCCGGTAAGGTGAAATCCGACCTCAAAAGACACCCCTGCATCCAGCCACCCTGCACCCTGGAGAAAAGAACCCAAGGTGCACCTACGTCCCTGAGCCCTCCAACTTACCTGCCCAGCTGTTGGCTCCCCCCGGAAGTCTTATTGGACCGAGCCTGCAGCTAAAAACCAAAACCGAAAATCCCCATTGAAAACAACAGGGCACCCGACGGCAAAACAGCACCCTGCACCCAGCCGCCCCTGCACCGATGCGGGTGCACTTTGTGTGCTAAACTGGATCCCCCTTTTCCCTGAGCCTAACACCAGGAGCTTTGCTCCCACAACCCAGTGGCCTGCTTGTAAGCAGCCACTAACCGGAGGGATCCCCATCCCCCATTGGATAACATTGGGCCTCAGCACTCTGCACCTGGCCGCCCTATTGCCGCTGAGGGTGTAACAAGAGTGCATCCTCGACCCTGGGGAAACCCTTGTTCTAACCCCAGAAACTCAACCCCAAAGACCGAGTACTTACCTGGTAACCGATAACTTCATTTCTCTCCATAGGAATCAATTGACTGTTTTTCTCTGAAAAATGTTTCAAGTGTGGAGTTGATTTGTATCGAAACCTGAAAAATTACAATTGTGCAAAACTGATTTTACTTACCTTTTCTCTAGGAAATATCCCAGTGTGATATCTAGGCATATCACACTGAGTAGAAATAGTAACTTAAAAAGTAATCTAAAAAGTAATCTGTACAGTAATTTCAATACCTTGACTTACCTGTATTTTCAAACAAACTGCATTTGAACTTGCATTCACTTGTAAACACTGCATAATATTTTGCAAAGCATTTATTTCACTTACCTGTGCCAGGCTTAGCTTGGTTCTAGAAATAAAATAACTTAATAATATTTTTATACAAACAAATTGGTCTGAGTTCAGTCTTTGAGTGTGTGACATCATTTGCTGATTGAGTGTGTACAACAAATGCTTAACACAGTCCTCTGATAAAGCCTTACTGCTCGCCCACACTACCACAAATAGAGAGTGAGGTGCTATCTACTTTTACCTCTGCCTACCTTTGGGGTTCCACTGGGCTCTGTGCACACTATACCTCATTTTGGTATAGTATATACAGAGCCAGCTTCCTGCAGGGATTCATTGTGAACCCACAGAAATCGATTCTGGTATTGTCTCAAGTGATAGAATTTCTAGGGTTCCAGATAGACTCTCGCAGTTGCCAACTGATTCTACCAACACGGAAGGTCAGGATCATCAAGAGAGAGTTGAGATTGATTTTGAGCAGACAGACGGTGTCTTTACGATCTGTAGCCCGAGTAGTGGGCCTACTGGCCTCCTCAATAAAGACAAGTTTTCCAGGTCCCCTGCACTACAGAGCACTCCAGAGACTCAAGATTCGGCATCTCCGGAAATGCCTTGGCTATGCAGAACAGATGCTCCTCTTGGAGGACGTGAGGTCGGAGATGTTGTGGTGGTTGGATCACATGGAGGCCTGAAACGGCGGGCCATCTTTGGCTCCACTCTAGAGATAGTGATTGAGTCGGATGCCAGCTGGTGGGGCTGGGGAGCTAGGTGCGGACCGATCTCCAAGGGGGCAGGTGGTCCCAAGACGAACTGACCTTTCATATCAATTGTCTGGAGCTTCTGGCAGGTTCCTTTGTAATTCACAGTCTCTCGCCAATGAAGACGGATTGTTGCATTTTACTCCGTATGGACAATGTCTCAGCGGTTCGCTATGTGAACAAGCTGGGGCGAACGAGATCTCGGGTGTTAGCGGAGATCGCCAAGGATTTTTGGCACTACCGGGCCGCAACAACACAGTGGCGGATTGGCAGTCCCGGCACCTCTTCAGAGATTGGAGTTTTACCCCAGAGTTTTCCATGCGCTGAATCGTCTCTGGGGCCCTTGTCAGATAGACTTGTTTGAATCCCGCCACAACCGGCAAGTCCCAAACTTCTTCAGTTGGCTTCCGGACCTGGAGGCGCTAGCCTCAGACGCCTTTCTCCAAGACTGGAACTCCCATCTGTGTTATGAGTTTCCCCCCTTCTTGATGTTTCCCAGGGTACTGGCTCAAGTGCGTCGTCAACTAGCAGAATTTGTGTTGATAACGCCTCTTTGGAGAGCGCAAGCATGGTTCCCAGTCCTTCTGGAGCTGTCTTGCGCATTCCCGATCCTTCTCCCATTCCGTAGGAGTCTCCTTCTGGATCCGGGGGGCTATCCTCATCCAATGATATTGTCAGGTCATCTCTCCCTAGTGGCTTGGCGGCTTTCCCTGACTGATGGAGTGTCCCTGGGCTTTGGTGAGAAGCTAACAAATTCATTATGGAAGCCTGGTCGGCTAATACCCACAAATACTACTCTTCTGCTTGGAAACGATGGTGTGGCTGGTGCCGTGAACGGGATGTCAATCCTGTTAGAGCACATTACACTCTGGTAATCAATTTACTGTCTTCACTCGCCTCTGCAGGTATGGCTTACAGGACTGCAGGCCACGATCCTGGTGGATGGTAAGCCGGTGGGAGAGCATCCCATAGTATGCAAACTTCTGGGAGGCCTCCGCGTGGTCTGGCCGCCATGTCCAAAGTACTCAGCATTATGGGACGTATCCATTGTCCTGCGGTTTTTGGAATCATGGCCAGCCAATAAATTCCTGTTGAGGAAACAATTGTCCGTAAAATTGACGATGCTACTCTGTCTCGTATCTTGTAAAAGAGTTTCAGATGTCTGCTTTTTAGATTTGGCAGGACGTAGTTTTCCCCTGAAGGAGTTACATTCTCCATTTCGAGGCGGACCAAATGCAATACGGCCTCAGTTTCTTATCTGGCCTTCCCGGATAATCCCAAACTTTGTGTGGTATAATGCTTAAAAGCGTATGAGGTAAGTACAGTTGATTTTTGTATAGATATGAAAGGACAATTATTGATAGCATTGCAGAAACCCTTTTGGGCAGTGACTCCAGCCACTCTGGCGAGATAGGTGCGTTGGCTTATAAATTAAAAAAATGCCCGCATTTGGAGCCCATTTGGCACGAGGAGCCATGGCTTCCAAATCCTTTGCTTTGGGAGTCAGCTTTGCTGACATCATGAAAACAGCTGACTGGTCAGCAGAGTCTGCTTTCAAAACGTTTTGTTACAAACCTATTGTTGATGTGGCTTCTGCGGTGGTGGCTATAAATAACCATAGTCGGAGCCTCCAGTCCTGACATAGAATTAAAAATTTACAAACACTCGTGACAAGAATTTTCAATTCTTTTAAGGACACGGAGGCGAGGATTATCCCACCCATATTAAGATGCATACAGTTCATTGATGTATTAATCTAATTCCTTATGTCCCTCCGCCCCCTTTTTTGCGTAATGTCATTGATTTGTGACATGGGTGACAAAACCAGTGTTACGGACCCCTCCTTTTACCTTCCCAGGTTCGGCTATGGGGTGTGTTGGACTTGGCCCTTCTTCCCTGAGTTTTTTTTTTAAGTAAGAATAAAACATGGTGTGTCTGAACTGACAATAACAAATGCTGTGCAATGGTGCACGCACCTTTATTTCCACCATCTTAGAAAAGCACTGTGGAAAAAGGTTACTTTTAAAATGGACGCCATGCCTGCCTGCCCCTGTGACGCCTGACTGAGGTGGGGTGGCAGGCTAGTTGTTCGTTTCCCAGCACCCCTGCTGTTGGAGGGAAACTTCGCACCCAGGGTGCTCTACTCCTCCCCCTAGACCAGTTGAGACCGGTTTTCCGGGGAACCTTCTGGAAGCTGCCAGCCCTGTCTGGTAGGTGGGGTGAGGGGGATACATATAGGGGGGCTGGGCTGCCATGTGCTCAGTCAGGAAAAGGCGGAGAGAGGCTGGGCTGGACTGATTGAGAGGGGACACTCTGCCAGGAGGTACCGCCACAGTGGGCCTGTGTGCTGGCCCCTGTGCCCATCTGCACCCCTCCACCGTCCACAGGGCCAGTGAGAGCCCCTTACTGGAGTGTAGACTGCCATGAAAGGAGGAGTACCACGTTATGGGGGATGACTGCTTCTAGGAGCTGTAGTCCTGTTCCGATGAGTACCCACTGCCCGTTGATCTGACCCAGTATTGTTGGCCTGCTCTCCTACCGCCCGGAATCCAGCACCTGGGGAGCGCTATCCTGTCATCCCTGAAGCCCTGGCCCCCTAGCGCCTCGTGAGTGCTACCTGTGGAGTGCCAGGGGAAAAGAAGAGCTATACAGCCCCTGTCCAGGGAGGAGAGGAGCGTTGCCGTGTGGCCCTGAAGCCCTGGTGGGATCTAGCGCCTTGGGAGTGCTGCATCTCCTGTGCCCAGGCGAGGAGTGGAGCTGGTGACCTGCAGCGCTGTGCTGCCAACGTGGTGCAAGGGAATGCCAGTGTGTGGGACCCCCCCCCTTACGCTCCTGAAGTCAGCGGGAGCCCACCCCGGATGTGCGCTGCCCCAAGGAGCGGGTGGTGGTCAACTGGAGGCGGGAGCCCACCCCGCACTTCCAGAGCTGCCCAGGATCACCGCCGCGGCCGAGCCGTAATTGCCTGAGTTTAGCGGGTGCCTACCCCGCACTTGTGCCGCCTTGGGGTGCTGCCGAGGAGAGCGACTTGTAGGGAGGGGCAGCGGGAGCCTACCCCGTGCCCTGAATCCGCCCAGGATCGACGCTGGGAGCAGCCCCGACACCCACCGACCACGCACGCAACCTGGGAGTCATCCTCGACTCAACGCTCTCCATGGCCAAGCAAGTCAACGCAGTCTCCTCCTCCTGCTTCAACACCCTCCGCATGCTTCGCAAGATCTACAGGTGGATCCCGATAGACACAAGAAGAACAGTCACCCAGGCCCTCGTCAGTAGCAGACTTGACTATGGGAACGCCCTCTACGCGGGAGCCCCGGCCAAGCTCATCAAGCGACTGCAACGCATACAAAACGCCTCCGCACGCCTGATCCTCGACGTACCACGCCACAGCCACATCACCCCCCACCTGAGGAACCTGCACTGGCTCCCCGTCGACAGGAGGATCACCTTCAAACTCCTCATCCACGCACACAAGGCACTCCACAAAACTGGCCCAGCCTACCTCAACAGACGACTCTTCTTCTACGTCCCCAACCGCCAGCTCCGCTCCGCCGACCTCTCCCTCGCCACCGTCCCTCGCATTCGAAGAACAACCACCGGCGGCAGATCCTTCTCACACCTCGCCGCCAAGACCTGGAACACCCTTCCACTAAGCCTACGACAGACCCAAGACCTGCTGACCTTCAGGAGGCTACTCAAGACCTGGCTGTTCGACCAGTAGCAGCACCCCCCCCCCTTCCCTCTCCCCAGCGCCTTGAGACCCTCGCGGGTAAGTAGTGCGCTCTACAAATTCTGTGATTGATTGATTGATTGATTGATTGATCACCGCCGCAACCCGGGCGTCGATAAAACCCTGGGCCGCTGCGCTGCGCTGCTCACAGCGACCCGGAAGCCAGGCAGGACTGCGCCTGGTTGGAGGCGTGGCTGGCCGGCCGGAGGCAGAAGCGGGAGGTCCGGAGCCTCGTGGGCTCCAAATTCCAGTCCCGGGTCCCAGGAGGGGGCCCGGGCGAAGTGAGGAGAGGCGCCGGCAACGTCGACGTCCCGGCGGGAGCCCACCCCGCTTCCTGGAATCCAGCGGCTGCGGGAGAATCGGCCGCATGACGGGAGAGACCGGAGTGGAGTGACGGAGCCCCGGAGCAACCACAGAAGAGTCCTGCCGGTGAGTGGGGCTGAGTTCTGGGACGGTCGGGGCCGGCCGAGGCACATGGTCGGTGCCTAAGGCCCCCGAGGCTCAGGGAGGGCCGCTACCACGTGTTGGGGCCTTGGTGATTTTGGGGTCCCAGTGAGGGGCTCCCCACCTGCCCCTGGCTTACGAGCATCCCAGCTGCACCGCGGCGGCGGGCAGCTGCAACGATTGGCCACTTCTAATACCCGAGACCCAGGGAGGGGCTCCCCCCCCGGACTCGTGTTAGCTCTACCGGACACAGCTGCCCCGCTGGACAGTGGGCAGCTGCAACGTTGAGGGGCATTCTGTTTGTGGAGTCTCAGTGGGGCTCAGCCTGGCCTTGGTGGGGGGGTGTCGGGGCACATTGCCGGTGCCCGCCCCCGGGGCTAGTACTTTCATTTTAGGTGATCCATCCCCCCCCCCCCCCAGAACGGAACAGCGCTTCCCATGACTGCCCCGCTGGACAGGGGGCGGTGGCCCCGGTTGAGGCATCGCTGATCTGAGGGCCCCAGGCGCAGGGACACCTAGGACTAGTCTGCACGTGGGGCAGTTATGATAGGTACAGTTGTCCCCTAATAGACGCCCTGCGGGCTGTTACGTAATGTATTGTAGGATGCCTAATGCCGCACTTATGTTTATGGCTATGCCGAATCGGATGCCCCTACGCTCATGATTAATGCCCCTGTTAATGGGGTTACATTGATACCTAATGGGTTACCCCCAATCTACTCATTGTGGGTGTTTTGCATACTACGCCTAATGTTCTTTCCTTCCAGGTGATGCTGTTGTGGTATGCCTCAAGGGGTTTTCAGGCCTAAGGTGCATGCCGAATATGGGGGTATCGTTTTGTGCCTACTCTGATAAATGCTGATCTGATGCATATGGTGTAGATGCCTACTGGGTTCATGTTATTAGGATTTACTCCTATTGAGATGCCCCTGCGGTTATGCCGGACAGGCCTGTGTTCCATGCTAAAGTTTCATGCCAGAAGGGTGTTGATGTTCTGCCTAATGTCTCTAACGCCCTATAATGTTGTGTGCATTCTGCGCCCAGTGTTTTCTTTGCTAACGATGCCTAATGCAGATGTCTGGGCCTGAGGTTTGCGGCTTACTACAGTGAGGCTTTATTCGATGCCTTTTACCTCACAGGAACGGACTGATTACATCTCATGTTACCAGTGAACTTGCATTCATCCTATGCTTTTGTTGATGCTGGCAGCGGCCCGATTGGCGCTGCACTGTAAATAGTCCCCACTGTTTATATCTACCTGGTGCCAGTTGGCGCCGTGTACACCACTGTGATTATTTGTGCTGAGTTCTGCATAATACATATGCTGTTTTTCACCTAAACTGGTGTGGTCTCCGTTTGTAGTGTGCCTGGTGTGTCGCCTGTGTGTGCTGCGCGGATGCTTTACACAATTCCTCCGGAGTTTGGCCCGCCCGCTCTGCACCACGCTACCCCGTTTCCAACATTGGTGGCAGTGGTGGGATAGGACTTGTGTTTGCGCAGTACCACAGCGACAACTGGTTGCACTGCAAATTGAGCACTTAGAAAATCACAGATTTGGGGATTATTTTTCCTGATTGTACTTTCCTCCTAAAAGTGTTGTGTTTGAATTGTGGTCCCCTGTGGCACTGTGGGCAGTGTATCCCGGGTGTATCTCGCCAAGATGGAGTTAACCTATGACGAGGAGAACATCTGGGAGTACACTGAGGAGGAAGTTACGAACTTCTGCAGGAAAAGGGGGATACCCACAGTAGGCAACATTCGCAGGAAATTGTTTCTCTATGAGGCCCTAAAGAGGGGGGAACCCTTAGAGCCCTGCGGGGACCTTTCCGATTACCCCTCCGCATATTTAAGGGATGGATTTGGTAGAGACCGTGAGGAGGACTCTGAGCGTGATGGTGCCCAGTCCATAACCCTGGAGGGTGGTGACATTGAGGAGGAAGGAGATGTTAGGGCAGAGACACCGGTAGCGAATGAGGACACCATAGAGAGGGAGTCCCGTGCTGGGTCCAGCCCCAGGGGCACTGCCCCACCCCTTTCCCTGTCCCCAGAAGAGTGGGTAGATAGGAGGGAAGAAAGGGAGCATCAGCTGGCGCTGGAAAGGCTCAGAGTGGAGCTAGCGCAGCTGAGAGTTGAAGAAAAGAGGCTAGAGACCGAGAGGGTGCTAGCACAGGAGAGAATGGCTGAGGCTGAAAGGGCCTTCGCCAGGAGAGACTAGCTCAGGGGGTAGGTTGTCCCCTGAGAGTGGTGTCTGTGGTCTGGATTCACCAGTGAGGGTGGGATCCAGTGGTGGCAGCGAGAGTGACTCCAGTGTGGGAAGTCCCACTCCCAGAGCCCGGAAGATGGTGCCTGATCCCCAGGAGGAGGGGGGCGGGTTGGAATTTAAGGGCGGCAAGAAACTGTCCCATCAGTCTTGGGGGGAGTATGTGGACGTGTGTTGGACCGCACTGGAGGAGTGGATGGTGTGTGGTGCGGTGACAGATGGGGAAGGGCTGTTCCGCCTGATCATCAGGGAGCATGTGCTCAAGAGTTGTTTTCCCAGGTTGCGCCACCACCTGTTGCAGTGTGGACTCTCCGACCCCAGGGAGCTTGCACGGGAGGCAGACCTTTGGGTGAGTGCCAGAGAGTCTGAGAGGGCATTGGGGAGTGATCCTGAAGGGAGTGGTGCAGGGATCTTCCAACCCAGCGAGGTGGGAGAGGTGGAGAATAGCCCAGCTAGGTCCCAGGATAGTGAGAGGGTTGTAGGGCCTCACATCCTATCTATAGGAAGGAGTGAGACGGGGAGGTGTCCCGAGGTGCCCCAACCGCAGTCTCAGGGCCTGGAGAGTTCCATAAGGGAACCCCAGGTTGGGAGCCTAGGCTGTCCCGAGAGGCCATCCATGGAAGGGGATCCCCTAGTGTCGGGAGAACCCGGGGCGTCTGTAATCAGAGCTCCAGGGGTTCTGGGGTCTGCTCAGTCGCAGGGTTTAGATCCTGAGCTGGGGAGCCAGGTTCAGGGGCTGCCTGACCTGGAGGGAGGGGCACTTGTAATCAAGGTCCCTACCGGTTTGACTTCCAGGGGTACTTCTCCAGGTGGGAGGGTGCGGAACTCTGGAAGGGGGTGCTGAGGGAGGAAGGACTCGCCTCTGGCACCGGCTCAGCCACAGGGTTTAGATCCTGGGCTGGGGTGCCAGGTTCAGGGGCTGCCTGACCTGGCGGGAGGGACGTCTGTAAGCAGTGTCCCTCCGGAGCTGTCTTCCAGGGGTACCACTCCAGTTGGGAGGGTGCGGAACTCTGGGAGGGGGTGCAGAGGGAGGGAGGACTCGCCTCTGGCACCGGGGCAACCTAAACGTTTAGACCCTGGGTTGGTGGATCGGATGCAGGGTCACGGCCCTGGACGAGGGAGAGAGTGGTGGTCTGAGGGTGCCCCGCATAGGAGGAGAGGGCGGAACCCCAGAAGGAGGGGTAGGGGGAGGAGAGCCTCGCCCCTCACTGGTAGTCAACAGGAGAGTGTGGTCCCCAGGTGGGAGGACCAGTGGCAGTTTGGAACTGCCAGGAGGAGAAGGAGAGTGGTCAACGGGTACTACGGGCCTGGGGCTACTGCCCCCCACTCTGTGAGACAGCAAGGGCCAGAGACATCTGGGTGGCCTAGGGGCCAGTCCTGGCCGCAACCGACTAGGGAGCACCAGTGGGGTGGCTTAGTTGGTTCAGGGAGGTTTGAGAGAGGGGACCATCGGGTTCCAGAGTGGAGAAGAACCTGCGGGTGTTCCTGCAGTTGTGGGCCCGCGTCCAAGTTCTCTCGCCCTAAGCAGGGAAGCCCATCAAGGCATTGATCGGTCTACCCTGGCTTTTGGGTGGGAGGGGGTCGTGTTGGACTTGGCCCTTCTTCCCTGAGTTTTTTTTTTAAGTAAGAATAAAACATGGTGTGTCTGAACTGACAATACCAAATGCTGTGCAATGGTGCATGCACCTTTATTTCCACCATCTTAGAAAAGCACTGTGGAAAAAGGTTACTTTTAAAATGGACGCCATGCCTGCCTGCCCCTGTGACGCCTGACTGAGGTGGGGTGGCAGGCTAGTTGTTCGTTTCCCAGCACCCCTGCTGTTGGAGGGAAACTTCGCACCCAGGGTGCTCTACTCCTCCCCCTAGACCAGTTGAGACCGGTTTTCCGGGGAACTTTCTGGAAGCTGCCAGCCCTGTCTGGTAGGTGGGGTGAGGGGGATACATATAGGGGGCCTGCGCTGCCATGTGCTCAGTCAGGAAAAGGCGGAGAGAGGCTGGGCTGGACTGATTGAGAGGGGACACTCTGCCAGGAGGTACCGCCACAGTGGGCCTGTGTGCTGGCCCCTGTGCCCATCTGCACCCCTCCACCGTCCACAGGGCCAGTGAGAGCCCCTTACTGGAGTGTAGACTGCCATGACAGGAGGAGTACCACGTTATGGGGGATGACTGCTTCTAGGAGCTGCAGTCCTGTTCCGATGAGTACCCACTGCCCGTTGATCTGACCCAGTATTGTTGGCCTGCTCTCCTACCGCCCGGAATCCAGCACCTGGGGAGCGCTATCCTGTCATCCCTGAAGCCCTGGCCCCCTAGCGCCTCGTGAGTGCTACCTGTGGAGTGCCAGGGGAAAAGAAGAGCTATACAGCCCCTGTCCAGGGAGGAGAGGAGCGTTGCCGTGTGGCCCTGAAGCCCTGGTGGGATCTAGCGCCTTGGGAGTGCTGCATCTCCTGTGCCCAGGCGAGGAGTGGAGCTGGTGACCTGCAGCGCTGTGCTGCCAACGTGGTGCAAGGGAATGCCAGTGTGTGGGATCCCCCCCCTTACGCTCCTGAAGTCAGCGGGAGCCCACCCCGCATGTGCGCTGCCCCGAGGAGCGGGTGGTGGTCAACTGGAGGCGGGAGCCCACCCCGCACTTCCAGAGCTGCCCAGGATCACCGCCGCGGCCGAGCCGTAACTGCCTGAGTTTAGCGGGTGCCTACCCCGCACTTGTACCGCCTTGGGGTGCTGCCGAGGAGAGCGACTTGTAGGGAGGGGCAGCGGGAGCCTACCCCGTGCCCTGAATCCGCCCAGGATCACCGCCGCAACCCGGGCGTCGATAAAACCCTGGGCCGCTGCGCTGCTCACAGCGACCCGGAAGCCAGGCAGGACTGCGCCTGGTTGGAGGCGTGGCTGGCCGGCCGGAGGCAGAAGCGGGAGGTCCGGAGCCTCGCGGGCTCTAAATTCCAGTCCCGGGTCCCAGGAGGGGGCCCGGGCGAAGTGAGGAGAGGCGCCGGCAACGTCGACGTCCCGGCAGGAGCCCACCCCGCTTCCTGGAATCCAGCGGCTGCGGGAGAATCGGCCGCATGACGGGAGAGACCGGAGTGGAGTGACGGAGCCCCGGAGCAA
Source organism: Calotriton arnoldi (assembly GCA_963921515.1). Classification (NCBI taxonomy): domain Eukaryota; kingdom Metazoa; phylum Chordata; class Amphibia; order Caudata; family Salamandridae; genus Calotriton; species Calotriton arnoldi. The sequence goes on from CAWUFW010000466.1 coordinate 3,656,023, forward strand.
CCACAGAAGAGTCCTGCCGGTGAGTGGGGCTGAGTTCTGGGACGGTCGGGGCCGGCTGAGGCACATGGTCGGTGCCTAAGGCCCCCGAGGCTCAGGGAGGGCCGCTACCACGTGTTGGGGCCTTGGTGATTTTGGGGTCCCAGTGAGGGGCTCCCCACCTGCCCCTGGCTTACGAGCATCCCAGCTGCACCGCGGCGGCGGGCAGCTGCAACGATTGGCCACTTCTAATACCCGAGACCCAGGGAGGGGCTCCCCCCCCCGGACTCGTGTTAGCTCTACTGGACACAGCTGCCCCGCTGGACAGTGGGCAGCTGCAACGTTGAGGGGCATTCTGTTTGTGGAGTCTCAGTGGGGTTCAGCCTGGCCTTGGTGGGGGTGTGTCGGGGCACAATGCCGGTGCCCGCCCCCGGGGCTAGTACTTTCATTTTAGGGGATCCATCTCCCCCCCCCCCAGAACGGAACAGCGCTTCCCATGACTGCCCCGCTGGACAGGGGGCGGTGGCCCCGGTTGAGGCATCGCTGATCTGAGGGCCCCAGGCGCAGGGACACCTAGGACTAGTCTGCACGTGGGGCAGTTATGATAGGTACAGTTGTCCCCTAATAGACGTCCTGCGGGCTGTTACGTAATGTATTGTAGGATGCTTAATGCCGCACTTATGTTTATGGCTATGCCGAATCGGATGCCCCTACGCTCATGATTAATGCCCCTGTTAATGGGGTTACATTGATACCTAATGGGTTACCCCCAATCTACTCATTGTGGGTGTTTTGCATACTACGCCTAATGTTCTTTCCTTCCAGGTGATGCTGTTGTGGTATGCCTCAAGGGGTTTTCATTTGCAAAGAACAACGGTCAGAGTTGGAGGCCAGATAGGTCCTCGGATAGCCGGAGCTATTATTAATACAAAGGTAGTCTTAATCTAAGTATTATTAGTGAACACAAAGTGCCAACAAAATTTGGAGAACAAAGTATGCAGGGACACAAGGTTGTTCGAATGATACCACATTTATTAACATCATAAATGAGTATCAATCACATTAGGAACTAGTCCTGGTGCTCACACAAAAGGTGAAAAGTGCGTGAAGTGATAAGTGCTAATGACTTAAAATTTACATCGCATTGACAACACTATACAAAACTCCATAATTAATAAAGTATATTTAAAGAGTTTCGGTTGTGAAAGTCGACGGCGTTTCGATCTCCTTAGGTTGAGATCATCATCAGGACGAGAAAGCGTGTGAGCAGATAGGATCTAGATAACAAAAGAAACCATTGGTCCGGGGGGACATGAATCAACATACTAAAAACAACCAATTCCTTAATGGGCGATTAACTACACTGAAGGTAGGATCATAGACATTGATATACAGTTACTTACAAAAATTTCCTTAATAGTTAATCAATTACGAGAGACAGAAGGAGCTACTGATAAGGAAGGAGCTATAGCTGCATAGTGCATGCACAAGGAGAGGATCTGCAGGGAGAAAAACATACATGGTAGGACAACTAGCATGTATGAGAAGGGGACCATGTAAGTGGGCAAGAGCGAAGAGGGAAAAAAAGGCACATTACGCGAGTGATGCCGACATGCCATGGCGTAAAGTGGCCAATTACCGCATGGAGTGGACTGCACGGTCAGTGAATTAGGTAGACAGTGAGAAAGCAATACAAGGGGAAGCAAGGAAAGAGGTACCTTGTAGCGGAACGATGTAATTAAGAATCGTCAGCGGGTAAAAATAGTAGGGTTCAACCGAATCTGCAAGGAAGAGGTACCCGGTAAGGAGTGCAAGACACTAGAATAATGTGAAGGCAATTAACACGTAGTGGCAATTGAAGTAACTAATTTGTAGAAAAGCTTACGTAGTAATGTTTAGTAAGAGGTCTAGCCACTCAGCGGGGTACGTGCTGGCCGTGAACCAAGGAGGAATCAACCACAAGGAATCAATCGGGCCAACTGTGGAGAGAAGCGGGGGGAGAGTTAAACCAAGGCACAGCCGGGGTGGGTCGCTACGCGGAAGCAGGACTCTGCTGTAGTAAGCGGGGAAGGGGAAATGGAACTTACTTAGGTTTGAAGGAAGAGGGACAGGATCCTGCTACTTCCAGGGCAGCTACAATGAATGGTGCCGGCGTCTGGGAGAATGAATCAGTCAACGTGTAGGTGAAAACACCGGAAGAGCAATTTAAAGGGGGAGAGCGTGCATGCGTGATGACGTGTCCGGGTTCAATTAAGAGCGTCCGGAGTTGGAGGCCATGTTGAATGAGGCAGATAAAGAGCAGAAAGACTGAATTTATGTGTAAAGGACAATAGAAGATATAAAAATTATAAAGGAAACATAACAAAAATAACAAGGGAATGAATTAAAAACAGCTGACAACAGGTTAGCTGTATACAGACATTTATATACAGAATGTTAGAGACACAACCAGTTATAGTATCAAGTTCCATTCCTCAATTGTATTGAGTCCATTTTCAATTGAGCGGCATTTGAACATCCACAGGCACTCAAGCCTGTTGAGGATGGCTTGAATATCACCACCTCTTGGATTTGGGTGTACCATGTCAATGACTTGCCATCGCAGATCTTGTTCAGAGTGTCCTTTCTCAATAAAGTGTTCCACCAGCGGTGCATTGATATTCTGGCAGCGAATTCTGCTTCTATGCTGTCCTATCCGAGCTTTTATTCTCTGCGTGGTTTGACCAATATAGAGGAGGTTGCAAGGACATTGAATACAGTAGATCACGTTTACTGAATTACAGTTAGAAAAGAAATCCAGTTTGTGACTAGTAGTGTCGAAAACAAATTCTTTTGTGTTTTTTGTGAAAGGGCATGCAACACAATTACCACATTTAAAGTGCCCTATAACTGGGGGGAGACCGAAGCATGAGCGCACAGTATTGGCCTTTAGTAAGGGTTTATGTGCCCTAACCAAATGATCTTTAATGTTGCGTCCCCTCTTGAAGGAGAACAAGGGGGCCTCATTAGTGATATTAATGGAAGTCAGGAGGGGCCAGTGTTTTTTAATCATCTTAGTTATTTTGTTACTGGCGGGCCCAAATGTGGTAACGCAAGGAATGCGTGTCATAGGCTTTTTGGGGGTTTGTTCCAGTAGAGTATCCCTATGTGTATACCAAGCCCTTTTCATAGATCTCCTAACCAGGCGGCGAGGGTAACCTCTGCTCATAAGTTTGGCACATAGGATGCTTAATGCTGCACTTATGTTTATGGCTATGCCGAATCGGATGCCCCTACGCTCATGATTAATGCCCCTGTTAATGGGGTTACATTGATACCTAATGGGTTACCCCCAATCTACTCATTGTGGGTGTTTTGCATACTACGCCTAATGTTCTTTCCTTCCAGGTGATGCTGTTGTGGTATGCCTCAAGGGGTTTTCAGGCCTAAGGTGCATGCCGAATATGGGGGGTATCGTTTTGTGCCTACTCTGATAAATGCTGATCTGATGCATATGGTGTAGATGCCTACTGGGTTCATGTTATTGGGATTTACTCCTATTGAGATGCCCCTGCGGTTATGCCGGACAGGCCTGTGTTCCATGCTAATGTTTCATGCCAGAAGGGTGTTGATGTTCTGCCTAATGTCTCTAACGCCCTATAATGTGGTGTGCATTCTGCGCCCAGTGTTTTCTTTGCTAACGATGCCTAATGCAGATGTCTGGGCCTGAGGTTTGCGGCTTACTGCAGTGAGGCTTTATTCGATGCCTTTTACCTCACAGGAACGGACTGATTACATCTCATGTTACCAGTGAACTTGCATTCATCCCATGCTTTTGTTGATGCTGGCAGCGGCCCGATTGGCGCTGCACTGTAAATAGTCCCCACTGTTTATGTCTACCTGGTGCCAGTTGGCGCCGTGTACACCACTGTGATTATTTGTGCTGAGTTCTGCATAATACATATGCTGTTTTTCACCTAAACTGGTGTGGTCTCCGTTTGTAGTGTGCCTGTTGTGTCGCCTGTGTGTGCTGCGCGGATGCTTTACACAATTCCTCCGGAGTTTGGCCCGCCCGCTCTGCACCACGCTACCCCGTTTCCAACAGGGCGGATGTTCCTGGTTTATGCAAACCTTGGTTTGGTGAGGAGTGGGCTCTCCAAGGACGGACAGAAAATCGTTGAAGGTTCTTAGCATCCGGTTGGTGGACGTTTCAAGTCGGACCCCACTTGGGTCTCGTATTATGGATCAGATGAGAAGTTTTGGCCTGCCATGGCAGGGTTCATATTCGAATGTTCCACAAGTTATATGGTTTTTGAACTCATTAACTGTTTCTACTGCATTTCTAAACAAAGAAAGCGGACACTGAGACGCTGTGAGGGGCTTATATAGGACAGCGGCTCTATGGCTGGTCACGTGATAATGCGTCATTCATAGGAAATGTAGTATTGTTTAAAACGTTATTGTGATTGGCTGCTGTAAGAGTGAGTAAAGACAAGAGAAGCATAATCCTTGCCTTCGTCTCCTAAATAGAATTGAAAATTCTTGTCAGAAGTGTTTGCAAATTTTTAAAAACAAACAGAAAATTGCCTTTAATAAAGTACATATAAGAAAGTATGCTCATTGGTGTAACGGTTACTCTTTCCTCGAGGATATGTTTTATTTTGGCCGTTATTCATCCAGATGTCATTTAATGACAGCTCCTTATCGCCTTTTTTCTAAATTGCCAATAAAGTTCTTTTTACAAGAATCGGCGTCATACGATCGTCTCATTTCTATTTCCCCGGCTCTAGCGTGATTGGATGACGCATTTCCGGTGTTGTCCTTCCTTAGTGTCTACCCCATAGGCGCTCTGTTTCCTTTCAGTCAGTTGTTCTCAGGACAGCCCGTGCCAACAGGGCCGCCGTGTGCCCAGTGCGCAGCCGCGCTCCCGCCCCGCGTGACGTCAGCGCGCCGCAGTGTTTCCCGTCACCGGCAGAGTACGCGGATCCGGTTCAGCTCCGAGCGCCTCGATGGGGAAGAAGACGCGCGCAGCGCCTGGACGGAGGCCCATCCTGCAGCTGTCCCCGCCGGGGCCGAGGGGGGAGCCGGGGGAGGAGGAAGGTGAGGGGGAGGAGGGACCTGTGGGGACCGGAGGCGACGAGGGGGCACTCCATGGGCGGGGGCAGCAGGCGACGCCGCGGGCCCTGGAGTCTATGAGTGAGTGAGGGGGGGAACAGGCCCGGGAGGGGGAAGTACAGAGGAGCCTGGGGTGAGGGGGAGTCTGGGGGGAAGGGAGGTAAGGGGGTGGGGGTACGGAGGAGCCTGGGGGTGGGGGTACGGAGGAGCCTGGGGGAGTCTGGGGGTGAGGGGGTACGGAGGAGCCTGGGGGTGGGGGTACGGAGGATCCTGGGGAGTCTGGGGGTGAGGGGGTACGGAGGAGCCTGGGGGTGGGGGTATGGAGGAGCCTGGGGGTGGGGGTACGGAGGATCGTGGGGGAGTCTGGGGGTGAGGGGGTACGGAGGAGCCTGGGGGTGGGGGTACGGAGGATCCTGGGGGAGTCTGGGGGTGAGGGGGTACGGAGGAGCCTGGGGGTGAGGGGGTACGGAGGAGCCTGGGGGTGAGGGGGTACGGAGGAGCCTGGGGGTGGGGGTACGGAGGATCCTGGGGGAGTCTGGGGGTGAGGGGGTACGGAGGAGCCTGGGGGTGAGGGGGTACGGAGGAGCCTGGGGGAGTCTGGGGGTGGGGGTACGGAGGAGCCTGGGGGTGGGGGTACGGAGGATCCTGGGGGAGTCTGGGGGTGAGGGGGTACGGAGGAGCCTGGGGGTGAGGGGGTACGGAGGAGCCTGGGGGAGTCTGGGGGTGAGGGGGTACGGAGGAGCCTGGGGGTACGGAGGATCCTGGGGGAGTCTGGGGGTGAGGGGGTACGGAGGAGCCTGGGGGTGAGGGGGTACGGAGGAGCCTGGGGGAGCCTGGGGGTGAGGGGGAACGGAGGAGCCTGGGGGTGAGGGGTACGGAGGAGCCTGGGGGTGAGGGGGTACGGAGGAGCCTGGGGGTGGGGGTACGGAGGAGCCTGGGGGAGTCTGGGGGTGAGGGGGTACGGAGGAGCCTGGGGGTGAGGGGGTACGGAGGAGCCTGGGGGTGAGGGGGTACGGAGGAGCCTGGGGGAGTCTGGGGGTGAGGGGGTACGGAGGAGCCTGGGGGTGAGGGGGTACGGAGGAGCCTGGGGGTGGGGGTACGGAGGATTCTGGGGGTGAGGGGGTACGGAGGAGCCTGGGGGAGTCTGGGGGTGAGGGGGTACGGAGGAGCCTGGGGGTGAGGGGGTACGGAGGAGCCTGGGGGTGGGGGTACGGAGGATTCTGGGGGTGAGGGGGTACGGAGGAGCCTGGGGGTGAAGTATGCTGAGGGGCTGTGGGGGGTCTGGATTTTCCAACCCTGGGGGTCTGTGGGAAGTGCAGGTGTGGGAGGGAGTCGTCTAAGGGCCTCATTATGACTACATGGGTCTGACGGGCCGCCATAGCCACGGTGGCGGTGCCTGTGGGCACCGCCGCAGCCGCCAGGGATCTTGTACAAGATGATCATTTAGTGGCAGCTCTGGTCACCATGAGACGTTTGCAGCGAGCAGCACCGCAGTGAGATCACCAGAAGGTGTCAGACATATGAGTTTGTTGCCCATTCTATTCTCAATGCAGTTTGCCCTTTGCTGATATTGCGCCAATTGAAAAGACTGACGATTTTGAGTTCAATGGGTTCGTGGTCACCAATATAGACAGTGTGCGCTTGAAAAGGGTTCTGAAACGATAGAAAGAGCCCCGTTGCCACTGGTAAATTCTATGCTGTCAGAATTAAGAACTGACAAAGTTTAGAAAATGTCTCGAAGTTTAAAATGTTCTTATTAGACTATCTGGATGCTGTGTATTGTACTAAATGGCGGTAGGAAACTAGAAAGCTGTATCGAGGGATGGCGGACCTTGGTTCTAAATGCTTGGATGCCCGCCCGTCTTCCACACAAGATCGGTGTAAAGCAGATCAACCTTCTTTTAGGCTACGGATCTGTTATCTCTATTAGCAAGACTTCTTATAACCACAAATGCTCAAGATCTTGTCCCTCTGGTGATTGTCCTTCTAATTCTCTAAGGCGCAAGTTGAATGGCGAGTTCCAATGTTTCATGACACAGCAATGCCAGTAGGTTTCCACTTCTGGCTGCCAGTGCAGACTGTTGGCTTTCATGCTATGCAGCATCACTAAGGGAAGAAAAATCATTGGGGGCCAGGAGGGCGATCTTAATCAATCTCATTTCGTCTGTAAAGAGGTTTGATATTCGCACTAGTTGTACGGATCTTGTTAGATAACTGAAGTTCGTGGTTTTCAATGGGAAGGGCAGACCAGGCCAAGTCCTACCTGAAGGACGGTTATTTCTCTCTTAAAGCTGAAGAATGAGTGGTAACTGCTGTAAATTGATTTATAATTATTTAAGTGCATGGATATAGGAGGACATGAACGTGGTTTGCAGAAGACCGCTGTGTGTTTGCGGTTAATTTTGAAGAATTCAGCTGAACATGGTGAAAACGTCTTACTTGCATGGACATTTCTGAGGGATGATCGACAAGCATGCATTATGTGACGAGTAGTGTCAAATAATGTTATTATTTTACGGCGGAGGGCTTTGTAGCCGTTTGTTGCATGGTCCCCGGGGGCAGAAGCACACAAGGGTGGGTGCTGGGAGAAGCAGGCGACTGATACAGCCACACAGAGCAGGGAGGGGCATATTTGGCTGGAGGAGAAGCAGACGAGGTTGAGAGCTGAAAAACACATGCTCTCATGGAGTGCTTAACCTAGAAGTAAAAGTGAGCAGTGGAAGGATCCAAGCCAAAGAAGATTAAAGAGGATATTTTCTGGGTATGGGCAAACTTGAGGTGGAACCAGATGGACAAAGAAAGTCATTGAATATGAAACAAGCAACTGTGTGACAACAAAGCCAACCACTAATAAGCAGTGGGCGGGCTGTAAGCAGACAATTTCCTTTCCAAACCGACTGCTTATGCTGACTGGCACATCTAAAAAAAGATGTGCTCTGTTCCGTGCCAGGCAGCAGGTCCGTGCGTGGCGCAAACAGCTTTCGAACGGCACCCACATTAAACAAGTCCCCCTTTTCATGTCATTATTTAAATCTCTTTATATCGAAGAAAGTCCATCAGGGCAGGTTAATTTCCCAGTTGCTGTCCGCCAATTTGGTAGAACAGCAGTGAGCGCCTCACTGTGAAGGATGCAGCCTCCATGGAAGCACTGATAGACTTTACTATTTTAGGTCCACCATATGCCACGGCCTTTTGATTTTACTAAAGTTATATTAATTTTACACATAGGGGCTTGCCTCAAGTACTCCTCATTTATTCGTCTGCTGTTGTCATTCAAATGTATTCTACCAACTACAGCCCCTGGTTAACTTTGCTGTGAGTGATGCCACTCTGCTCTTTCACAAGAAGTTGTCCCATTCACTACAAGGAGCCCCTATGCTAATTGACTTTTGAGGCTGGAAAAATACTTACTTTTTTAAGCCAATTCTTTATATACTGGCAAAGGCCAAGTGCCTCTCCTAACAACGTTTTTAAAAAACCCACTGGTAGCAGCCATTGAAAAGAAGCTGCACTGAACCACTGGTGTGGTTTACCTATGTATCCAGCCTGCTATTGCACGCCGGTCTTCGTACTTGCACGGACTGTGCCTTTAAACATGTGTCCAACCTGCCATCATGTCTGTGAGTGCGCCCTTGCACCTGTACTCCGGCTGCCCTGTAATGAGCACGGTTCAGCCGGAGAGGGGCTTTCACCTCCACTTGGATGGAAAGTGAAGGGCTGGGCAGGCACGCTTGAGTGTTTGCTGCCCAGGAAGTACGGAAGACCCACATGGGTTCCCCTACCAAGGAGGGTTGCTCTTCCCTTAAGTTAGCATGTGGAAGGAGTCGCCTGTATTTCAAGTTACAATAATGGATTGCAGTGGCGCAGCCTCGGGATGTTTCCTATCAATGGATTCACTAGCCCAAACCCGTTCCAATGGTAACGGTGGCCTTGGCGTATCTTGCGTGGAAATGCCACATACGGAACATGGACATTACTTGGCATCAAACTTTGTGTGCCCTGGTGCTTGGCGCCGGTGAACACCGGAAGCCGGGGAGCACTTCTAGGCATTCCCCAGCGACAGCCATAAACCATTGGGCATGCAATTAAGATAGTTTGCGGGCCTAGCGGACTATATGGGGGCAGAGATTGTGACACCTGGTCTCTGGGGCCAGATCACGGCCCCCATAAAGATGGAGATCTGCATTCCTCTTGGCAGGTAGAATGGAGAATGTAGGGGACACATCTGTGGTTCAGAGGAATACCCTTTGACCCTCCCTTGAACTTCGAAGGCCTGATAGGAAATAACTACCCAGTGCCACCCCACGGAGCTGAGAGAGACGCTTGTAAGAACACAGGACCGGAGAACCTGGACTGCGTCATGCACATTGCCAGAGGACTTTGTTGTGCAAATGGAGGATAATTACCTGTGGGATGAACCTCGTGCCTTCCTTAATAGTGGCTGGCTTGGGCTATCTGCTGACCTTTGGCACCATGAATTGGGTGCCCAAGGACCAGCTGGCTGCTCTCCTGTTCTCTCGGAAGTCTCGGGGATATCAAAGATCTCCTACGAGGGGCCCACACCACCTACCAGTGACATCTAGAAAGCGGGATGTGCTCACATTGCCTGCTGAAAGCTGGGCAGCGCGGTGTGAGCTTGGAACCACAGAATCGTGTCTGGAGACCGGAGTGCTTAGTGCGGAGCTCAAGACGTTGCCCGCATCTACGGCGAAGTGATTCCTGTACTGCAGGGGCCACGGCACGCCTATGCGTCTTGGTGGTGAGCGGATTCACCGGTTGCGGGTTCCAAGGTGACCCGCTTCGCCGACTGTGCCACATTTTTCTCGTGCGCCATGCCAGCTGCGTGCTTATTACGTGCGGTGACAGATTAACAGGTTGCAACCCTCAGAGGTGGGGGTGCCCCCATTGCAGAGTCTCATTCTACCTCGTGAGGCCCTACTGAACTTGCACGTTGTGTGTGTTTGTCCGGAATAGTCTGGTGCAGCCGACATCAAGGTGTGCCGCACCTAGTGCCTCATTTCCACTGAGGTACGGAATAGCAACGGTACTTCGTGTAACTCGAAATGTCTGGTGCAACTCATTGTGCTATGTTCCAGACCTGGTGCCTGGATTGCCAGGGCACCACTTGGATCAACGTGTAGAAGACTGGGTGCCTCCTCAAGCTGAGAGGCTCCCCTGTGTGTTTTTCCCAATTCACTGCTTGTTCCCTAACTGGTCCCATCATGGTGGATCAACTGCCCTTTCCCCTTCTGAAGACTTTGCGGTGCCAGGTAGGAGTGAGAGGAATTTACAAGTGTATCTCTTGTTTATGCTTAGTCTATCCCCACCTGCTTTCCGGGGGCCCAGACAAGGTGTGACCTCAGTCATGTGTGGCCTTGTGTCCGGAGGGAGGGGCTGGTGAACTTCCATCTGGGGTGTCTGGGACAGGGGGGGTGAATCGGATGGTGGCAGGAGACTTGGAGCCAGGGATGATGATGGTTTATACATTGTTCTCTTATCACAAGCACTTTACCTCTCAACAGTGGGTTGATCTGTGTGGCCTCGTCACGTGGCGCTGCTAAGTGTTTATAATTCTGTGTATGTACATATTATGGATATCGTTGTAGCCCAGGGTGCACCCTATAGCCGGGTGAAATTGCATGATTAGGATTGTGAGGATGAGCCGGGTGCTGACAGTGTGTTGCACCACATAAGGGTGCTGTGTGGGGTTTAGAATAGGACTTTTCCCATGTCTGCATACTATCAAGATCTGATCAACACGAATTGGGCCTAGTGCTGCTAGTAATATTGCCAAGTGTGATTTATGCCCAGAACTGCCATGATATTTGTGACAATGTTTTATGTGAGTGTTGAATATAAACATTTCTCTACGTTGAGCGTGAAGTCTCATTTGTATTGTGTGGAATATTTATCATGTTTGCGTGCTGTGTTCTTGCTTTACACGTTGCTTCCGAGTTGCTTTGGATGGTGTCTGCAACCTCTGAACATGACAACTGTGATTTCTCAAGGAAATCGTAGAAACTGATCTTACCCTTTATTTAATAACTCGGGCATGCCCAAAGAGATGCAAATTGGCATTTCAAATAATTATTGAAGCAATTGTAGTCTTGCATAAAATACATGCGCTGCAATAGTTAATAGTGTAACCTGCATCACAAGAATGATGAAGAATATGATCCATTCAACCATTGTGCTATTGCTTGGATCATATGAATACATAGAATTGTACTCCTGCCTAGCGCCTCCTATCGTCTTAAGCATAGTCTGCCAGAATACCTTAAAGTGGTCTAACTCCCTCTTTACCTGCGGGCATGTGTCATCGAGTAGCCAGTCTTGCAACAGGCCGCCTTCCGTCTCAGGATGGTGTTAGAATTCAGCTGGGCGAGAATTCAAGCATGGGGTGACCATCGACAATCCACCGAGATGCTCCTCTGTGTAAACAAAGGCTTGGCACAGTTTCTGTAATAAACTGTACCCATCCGTTCTGTGCCAGATTCCTGGTCCTGTTGTCATTGTTGATTCTATACACCCGGATCCGCCGCTGAATGGACAACCATATTTTGCGTAGTGTACTAAGGGCCAGATGTACGACTGTTTTTGCAGTCACAAAGGGCTTTTAGGCCCGTTTGCGACCGCAAAAACCGCGTTGGCCATGTACCAACCCTATTTTGCGAGTCGCAAACAATTTGCGACTCGCAAAATAGGGTTAGTGACTCGCTATCAGAAAGGGGCGTTCCAAGGGCGTCCCTTCCTAATTGTATGAATGTTTTGCGACCGCAATATCGGTTGCAAAACACTCGCAGTTTACCACCCTTCTCAGAAGGGTGGTAAAGCACTCGCAAACGGGGAGGGGTCCCCAGGGGACCCCTTCCCCTTTGTTAATGCATGCGCAAGTATTTTTTAAGGGCAGGCAGTGGTCCCAGGGACCACTGCCTGCCCTCAAAAAATGAAACTGAAAAGTTTCATTTTTCTTTTATAAATGCATCCCGTTTTCCTTTAAGGAAAACGGGCTGCATTTAAAAAAAATAAAAAAAAACTGCTGTATTAAAAAGCAGTCCCAGACATCGAGGTCTGCTGACCCCAGCAGACCACCATCCCTGGGAGTGCCAGCCATTCCCAATGGGGTCGCAAATTGCAACACTCAATATGCATGAGGCATGCAATTTGCGACCCCATTGGGAATCGCAAACGGTGACTCAGACACTGTTGTGCATCCCAATCAGCGAGTCGCAAATGTGACGCAATTTGCAACTCACTAATTGGCGGGTCGTACATCTGGCCCGAAGTCCTTGTACTGAATGCTTGAAGGCCTGATAATGTGCTTACTAAGAAATGTAAGCAAAAAACACTTCTGAGTATTTGATCTCGAGGCAGCAACGGGCAAATGTGTGTTAGAAGTCATCGTTCAAAAGGATGTCAACTTTAAACATGAGCATGTCAAATGGAAGTGTTTGTGCACGGGGCCCATGTAACCACACAACAATGCCACTCTACTCTGCCACTATGCGACACTTTCCGCTATGCGAAGCGGTCTCATTTAGTGTAGAATTATTTAGTACACAGAACTTTAAAAGGCACGCTTATCTACCACCCTCCTGGCCCTCGCTCTATCTTCGCCGAGGAGATCAGTAGCATTTTGGAGGCTGATATCTTACTAGGTGATTACACAGTCCTTGGCGTTTTTAATTTCCACCTTGATGCTCTTGATATGGAGACCTATGCCCTACTTTTGACTGTCTCCCCTTGGTTTAGACCAACAGGTACATAGTCCTAAGCATCAAGCAGGTCAAACACTTGATGGTATTTTTTCAAATTACTCTTCCATGGAGAACATAAGAACGCTTCCCCTGGTGTGGTTTTTCCTTCTAGCTGGAAGACTGTGTCCGTCTTACCGTTTATAAAGAAACCTTCACTAGACCCATGAGACCCTGGCAGCTGTCGTCCCATCTCCTGCCTTCCTCTGCAAGTCCTGAATAAACAACTGACGGAGCGCATCCTTACTAACAACCACCTAGACGCCACCCAATTTGGCTTTCGTGCTGCCATAGCACGGAGTCGGCTCTCATCAAAGCAACAGAGGAGATACGGTTGTCACACGACCAGGGAGGCGGAGCGGCCCTGATCCTGCTTGATCTGTCAGCAGCCTTTGATAGTGTGAATCATGGGCTGCTGATGGATCACTTGAGCAGATCGGGGTTACTGATTCAGCATGGGAACTGCTAAACTCTTTTCTCTCTGGTCGTGAGCAACCGGTCCATCTTGGTGCCTTAACCTCCCTTGCAGGGTCCCCCAAGGGTCCTCGCTAAACCAATTCTCCAATATTTGTCACTCTGTTTGCAGTATTTTTTATTTTTTTTACATTTATTGGCATTTTCCAGTGTAACAACAAAAACATTACTCCCCACCCTCCCTATTGTCGTGTCAGATCGAGGAAAAAAATTAAATAAAAAAGGTAACATACCTGTCTCCCCATAGGTCATATCTATGTACACAATGCATTCTCTGTTATCGCTTATATGTGCACTCACTTATTCATCCAGCCATCCATGAACTTCTTACCATTCATCTATTCGTACACTTGCTTAACCAGTCGTGCACCCACCCACACACCTCTATTCATCCTTCTATCCACCCACTGACTCACTCCCTTATTCCCCCTCTCACGTCCACACAAGCACACACAGAGACACACCCTTGTTTTGAGGCTGCAGACAACACTCGCCGCAGGCTGGTGGGCCGGTCATTCTTTATGCAAAGGCTAGGTGCAACACAGATTTATTTTTAAACTGGAGTGATGTATAGTTCAAAGTAAGTCTTCAACAGGCCGGATCAAATGTTGTAATTAAATGTGTCATCTTGTTAATTTTTTATCACATTTATATGTTGCATGTAAAGATGAAACTTATTAAAGGAGAGAGACAGAAAGGAAATGACCTGTCAACCCATCTTTCCAAGTACATCCTTGGCCTAGACGTTGGTGCAATTTAGCTTGCGAGCTTAAACAAGCATTTGCAATGCAATAGGTCTCGCATTTACATGAGTTTAAGTCATTGGCATTGTAAATGACAATGCCAATAGCTTAAACTCGCGTAAATGCGAGACCTATTGCATTGCAAATGCTTATTTTAAGTGCTTTTCTTCCGATCAGGGAAAGCGGAAGCTCATCCAAAATTTAATGGAGTTACTGATACCTTCCACTGCTCACCCTATATTGTTTTCTAAGTAAGCGATGGGTGTATGTATTAATTAGGTCCCTAGGTACCTAACGCCCCCTGACACCCATGTTAACCCTACATTGGCTAACTCATTTTCTGGTTTCCCGGCTTGTCTCCTCAAGTTTGACTTTCCGGGGATAAGACGAAGACCGGATATAGCTCCAAAATGTTTAAGTTCTGTAAGAAGAGCCGGTACCGCTTCGTACGGCTTGTGCATACACACCAGCGTATCCGCGTACATCGAGACCACATGGTTGCTGTCCCCCAGTTTCATTCCCCATCGTCGCAGCTTTTCCCTCAGTGTAACAGCCAAGGGCTCCTTTGCAATGGCAAATATAAGTGGCAGTCCCGGGTGTCTTTCTTTTATTGCAAATTGTTCCTATACTTTTCATCGTAACCTCACTCTGGGTTCGTGTAGATTATTCTAATCCATTGTATAAACCCCTGTCCCAGCCCCATTTTTAGGTCTCGCCTGGCGTTGCAGCGCGCATGCGCTGCTCGCTCTGCGAGGGCTTCTTGGAATCAATCCAGTTTCAGAAGTGGTGTTTCGGCTCCGCCCGTTATTTTGGTTGGTTCGCGTCATAAGTTATGCTAAACAGTGTCTTTTGATTGTAAAGGAGGGTTTTTAGTCCCTCCTGGTTACCGCCCTGTCCTCTTTTAGCCCCGCCCACCCGGACTGGATCCTTTACTGGCGGCGTGATACTGTCTCCTTTAATTAGGGGGTGAGCACTTTCTTTTTGTCATTCCGGCTGCAAAGGTCGATGCTCTTCGTTGTATGTTTACTTAATGAGCGCGGTGCCCGCTAGGGACACCGCGCTCACTTTATTTATTTATATTTTCGCGGCGTCCACTTCAGGGACACCGCGCTCTGTTTTTTTTTTTTTTTTTTTTTTTTTTTTACTGAGGCCGGGGGGGGCTCTTTCGCACGCTGCAAATTCACCCTCTGCCGCGCTTGTTGATTTATTTATTTTTCCACACGGGGCAAAGGGGAGCGTTTTTTCTCATTAAAGCGGTGTGCTTTTATTTTCTGCGCGGTCCGCTTCGGCCGCACTTGTTTAATTCGGTTGTGTTTTTAACGTGGCTGTTTTTACCCTTTTAACGTGGCTGTGTTTACCCGCGCTGTTCGGGCTCCTTACAACTGTCCTGGAAACGCATGCAGCCTCGCTGGGGTAACTTAAACCCTGAATTTCATTCCTGATCATAGAAAATCACTAATTGTTTCTTCTGCTGGTCTTTGAAGGCGCTCCCCCATTAGCTGGTTTTGTCCCAAGCTTGAATAACCGCAGACATTCCTCCCCTCTCAGCTCTGGAGGTCTTTGTTCCTGGTAGAGGCCGATCAGTTGTTGGGCAGGAAGCGGCGAAGGCTCTTCAGTCGAGCCCCTCTCCACGAGCAGATGTCTTTCAAAAACGCTCCATTCCAGAGTTTCTTCGGGGACAAAAACAGGCTACCCATTGGCTATGCGGCGCAGGCTTGCGCGGATCACAAGAAGGGGAGCCTGGTAGGGAGCACATTTGTGCTGCGCAGTACGTTTCATAAATTAACAAAGCTGTAAGAATGCAAAATGAAGACATTAAAGCTTGATTTCGGACATGTGATAAAATAATGTTCGCCTGCACCGAATTGCGTTTTTTGGGGATTTTGTTTTTAACAAATGCGGGGCAAAAGGCCTAGTTAAGTTTCTCTCTGCGATCTGCACCCTATGCTTGATGTAGGAGATGCCCTTCTTGTACTGCGGATGATGCAGGGCCATCTGCATACTAATCTGGTCAGCTTGTAAGTGATGTCACCCTAATTAGCAAGGGTTAATGTCTGCTTTCCTGCAGAGGCCTTTTGTGAAGCAAATACCATCTGACGGGGGTCAACAAGCTGCAATTACAGGGCTTTCACAAATTGAGAAACAGCTTTTGAATTCTCCAGGAAGACAATCGCAGCCCCCAATTTTTAGGTCTCGCCTGAGCCAGCGCATGCGCTGGTCTGGCGAGACATTTTGTAGTGTGGGCTTGCAGAAATGCGACCACAACTTTTGGCTGGCCTAGAGCATGCGAGTACGCGCGCAGTAGCGCGCATTCCTCGCATGCTCCAGGCGCCATATGGCTTTCCTCACTTGCTCCTCCCCCAGCGCTTCTCGGGGCCGCATGGCCGTGTCACTTTCACGGCCGCGCGTCACTTGCTCTCCCGCTCCTCCCCCCTCCCCCACCACAGAGCGCGTCTCGCGCGGCCAATGCTTGTCTTTCTTTCCTGCTTGTGTTATTTCGTGTTCCTGTTTGCCTGTGTATGATGGGTGCGTTCATCTCTCCCACCCCTCCTCCCATGTCAGTGCATGCCTGCTGCCACTTGTTTTCAGATATGTTTTGGAAATGTTTATTTAAACTTTCTTTAATTTCATTTTGGAGGCAGCGCGCCTTTTATGTGATCAGCCCGGCGCCCGCTTCACGGCAGCCACGCTTCATGTTTTAGCATGGCGGCCGCATGCCTAACTTTACTTTAATCTAGACGGCACACGTTTTCAGTCCGTGTTTTTGGAATGTTTATTTAAACTTATTTGGAGGCTGCGCCATCTTACTCCATTGTTCTTTGCCCCATTGCCGGGGCTGCACAATTCAGTGGTATCTGGAGCCGGCCACCCGCAACTTCCTGCCCTGCAGCTCAGCAGAGATCAGTTTCTTGGCACACTCCCGTGCAATTGAACTAGGTTGGCACAATAGCAGTAGCTACATTACTTAGGATGAGGGAGGTGGGGGATCCTTCTCATGACATGCCCCCTGGTTTTACCTGTTTCGTAGTTGGTTTCAAATCTGCATTTTTTTCTGTTACATCATTGTATTATTTATTTATTTAGGCTTTGAGACTCCAACCTCGGTGGCTGTGCAATTTTACAGCGTTTGGTGCTTTAAACAGAATGATGCCACCTGGCCTGTACTCTGTTATACAATACGTCACTGACTCCTTCCCCCGTAGTTGCTTCCTAATAGTTGTCGAATGCAGTTGTCGTCGCTCAAGTATGTGCTTCAAATCTATTGTCTTAGGCATTCCTTAATTTATCACTTTGTCCTACTAGCCCAGATTTCTGTTGACTTTGTTCTAGCCTGAGCTTACTTTCGTTTTTGTTGAGACAGATATCTGCTGATCTGTATTTTATTCTGATGCTTGCACGAATGACATCTACTCCTCTAGTGAAAGATTTTTATGTGCATATTTGTTCCTGAGTGCATTGTGTGCATGTGGATGTCAGCCTGGGAACTTCAAGTTTCAGAAATCTGTGAAAGTTGTTTCTCTGCATCTTTGCGAGCGATTCTACGCACACATGTTAACTTCCAGAGTATTGGCTTTAGCTCAGTACAATCCATGCAACCATTAATTCTTTCTCAGCAGATGCTGTAAAACGTGCCAGGCCCACTGACTTCTGGGGGTGAGTTGGGCAAGCTAGGCCTGGATGGGGGGGCCTCGGTAGAAGTTTTTTTTAAAGTGAAGCTTTATGGGTAAGCATGCTGTTTTTGTGCAACTGAGAAAAGGATTGAATTCAATTGCAGCTGGGTGTTTTTTTCAGAACAGCTACTAACTCGCTAATGTTTGGCCCCAGAGTAGAGCTTAGTTTATGGGTTACAAATGCACTGCTTGATCGTGTTTCTTTCTCGGCGATACATTCCTCAGTAAAGTTGTTTTCCGTCTTATTGTGTTAAGCATAATTTGCCCCAGACGCTGATTCTTCAGGCTGTACAATACTCTAGTGATGCAGTCGCACACAGAATATTATAGTGCTGTTGACTTGCATCCAGGCACTTGTCTTTCTGTCTGTGTTAAAAAGCCTTGGAATGTGTCCATAAATGTTTCCTGAGGCAAGCATGTATTCCTGAATCAGACTGCATGATTTATTGTGTAGTCATTCCCTGGCGGCACAGCACCCAGGATTATGTGCTGAATGGCTAAACACTTATAAGGTCCCAAAAGCGAGACCTATTGGCTATGCCAATGCTTGTTTTTTCTTCTTGGCGTGCTGCTTTTGTTTATTGCTGCGTGCCTGCTTCCTATGACAGTCTGTGATTTGTGTTTCAGTGGCGCACTGCTGCAGTGCATTCGAGTGGCAGTTACATAGTGCTTTATAATCCGGCTGAGGCGTCGAAGAGCATTTGTGGACAGATAACATTGTATTGTGTGGGTGTACTTGGGTGGAGACTGCCTGTCTCTCCGAGGCCTATATCAGTGAACTGTTTGACGTCATCAGTGAGGAGCGTGTTTCTGGCACTCCTGTGGAGTGCATTAGAAGCCAGTGAGTGAGAGACAGGATGTTTAAGCATCAGACGCTAGTGTGCGAATGTATGGAGAGTGCGTGAGTGAATGGTGGCCTCCGTGGAAAAAAGCCACAAACCACGTCAAACCAGGTCACAGCAAGCATGCTGCTATACTTATGCGTGGGCATAGAAATACATGTGCCGATGCACTCACAACACTCACCCACCAACTTTAGAGTGGTCTGTGGCCCACAATGTAAGCCACACAGACTATGGAACGGAGCAAAAACTGCGGAAAAGGGAACAGGATGTCCTTTTCCATCAGGTGTTGTGCACCAGGAGAGGAACAGCCCACAGGAGCAGGGAGTATAGACCCAACCATGATAGGTGCCTGTGGAGCCCGCTAGGGTGGTGTAGCAGTGGTGCAAAGCACGTCTAATCACTGTGGATTAAAGCACCCACCCTTTCTTCCTTCTCCCTCATACTACTCTCCCCACTCCACTTTCTTCTGCATCATGCTACTCTCCTCCTCACTATACTTCATTACCCTCATGCTATACTCTCCCTCCCAAATCTTAAACACTGCTCTTCTCCTTCTAACGGTATGCCTTAAACTACTACACACAACAATTACAATTCAACCAACATAAAGGCACAACATATCACATACAAACACTCGATAAAACATAACTAAAATACAATACCATTAGCAAAGCAAATAGCTTTAACTTAAACAAAGGCGAGACCTATTGCATTTCCAATGTTTGTTATAAGGGTCGCCCATACATATTCCCATTCGACATAGTCGAGCGTCTGTTCAATGTCTAGCAGTGCCAATGTACATCTCTCGGCCTCTAGACTTGGAGCATACCACACGTGCTAATCTACGTAAATTATGCGTAGTATTCCGCCTAGGTATAAACCTGGCTTGGTCAGGGTGGATAATTTGAGGCATGTATGGTAGTAATCGAGACGTCATAATTCCACTTAGCATCTTGGCGTCCAGGTTCAGGAGGGATATCAGACTATAGGAGTTCGGCAGTAGGGGATTTTTATCTGGTTTAAGGATCATAGTCACCACCGACTCCTGCATAGTTGTGGTAGGGATCTTTTTGTTAGGGCCTCATTAAAAACTTCCAATAAGCGGTCGGCCATCAGTGGGGCAAACCGCTGGTAGAATTCCGCCGGTAGTCCGTCGCTTCCAGGGCATTTCTCTGTTTTCAGTTTCTTAATGGCTGTTGGTATTTCTTCTTTTGTGATCGGTGCCCCAAGGGCTTCCGCGTCTTCTTCCTCTAATGTGGGTAATTCTGTATTATTCAGAAAGTCCTGCAGTATTAGTTTGGGTGGGTAGAGGAGATTCGTGCATATCGACTCTAAGTGCAGTGCTAGTTCTCCTAAGATCGCCCTTTGTGTGCAGTCGGTGCCCCGTTTTTATTTTGGAGTTGTAATATAGGTATAGCCTCTGTCCGTTCTAATTAGTCTTGCAAAAAGTGCACAGGTCCGATCTCTCTCCATAGGTAATCGCTGTTGATTATGCTGTATATATAAATTGTTCTAGCCTGTGCCATGATTCTAATAATTCCTCTCGGGCTTTGTTCCATTTAGTCATGTGTTGTGGCATAGTGTGTATAGTGTCCTAGCTTCTTCAGCTGCCTTTCCTGTGTGTTTATGTCCCTTTCCAGTTGTCTCACTCCATATGTGGTGCTCATGCACACCCCCCTCTCACAGACCATAGGGTGGGTCTGTGAGAGCTTCAGTGCAGAGCCGCCATAGCGGGATCGCTGGACGGCCCTCCCCATTTTTCAGCGTTCATAATAGTGGCGAGTGATCGGATAGGTATCGGAGTAGATAATACACTCCCTCCGTTGCAGCGGACAATTTGGCTGTAAGGCAACAATGATCTATGCGACTAAATGTGTTAGATGCCGGGGTGTGACATGAGAATATTCTCCTAAGCGGGTTCCTGGCTCTCCATTCGTCTCGTAACTGCATGCCCTGCACTATTGTTGTCAGTGATGCTACCATTCAGGGTTTTGTCACTCCTAGGGGGCTCTCTATCTAATGTTGCATCAAAGACACAGTTAAAGTCCCCTTTGAGGATAATCTCCGCGCCCACATATGGTGTCGCCGCTTTCATAATGGACGGGAAGATATCGGGAAAATCTGAGTTCGGGCGTAGACCTTGATAATGCATAGTTCCCTTCCCTCCCGTTTTCCGTGTAGTATAGCACATCTCGCCAGGACATGGTGTAGGTGCTGGAAGGGGATCCCTGGTGCCAACCATATGAACGCTCCCCGTGCGAAACCTGAATGAGGTAGCATAAAGGTGTCCCCTCCATCTCCTGTGCACACTAGTGATTGTACACCCCCCCCCCCCATATGTCTCTTGTTGGCAGGCTATTGCCGCTTTAGATCGTTTCAGGAAGGCATGTATTTGGCATCTTTTTTTCTAGGCCTGCTATACCCCGGACATTCCAGTTAATAATCTTCAATACTTGTTCAGCCATTTTCAATTTTCTTCCACCTCGCTCCACCCCCGTCCTCCTTAAGAATGCCTATTTCCTCCCTCCAGATTCTCTGGGTTTGAATATGAGATCGAGTTGTTGGACACGACAATGTGAACTCTCCCCCCCCCCCCCCTCCAGCCTGATAAAATATGATCAAATGAACTTCCCCTTTAGCCCACCCCCTGGCCAGTTGTGTGATTCTCGCTTCCGTTGTTAGAACTAAAACAAAATTCAGCACATTCTGCCCCATTACCTATCATTCTCCTCCCCCCAGTTATTTGCAGTTAGTCCATAACATTGGTTTTCAAGTTCTGGTCCCTTCACAATTAACTTACTTTGGTTTCTTTGTCTGAGTTCCTGTAGTTAGTTGCTGTGCCAGTGGACTGGTTTCTGCCTGGGCGCAAGATAGCTCCTCAAGCTCTCCAGGCCAAGTCCAGCCTCTGTTGGGGGAAGTACCTCCCCTCGGCAGCCCAACTCCATTCTAAGATTTTCTCATATATGTTTTGCCCTTCTCTCTCCATCCTTACATTTATAATCCCCCACCCCAGTGTAAACATGCTTATTAATCACTTTATCTGTGTTTCTCTTTTGCCATCTTGGTTCTGCTAATTCATGTCCACTCCCTTAGCCTCCAGGATCTGTTAGTTCCTGTGATGTCGCTTCTGACTCTGGTATGGTCTCTGTTTCGGATGTTCTTAGAGGGATCTCCCCTCCGGCCCTTTATAATCATATTTTCCCCCCGATCTGTGTGTGCACAGCGTTTTCGAGACCTTTGTTCTTCACGCTCCCTGTCGGGGCTCCCTCCTCTATGCATGTCTCGGCCCGGTGTATGAATTACTTATAGACCGCACCGCTGTCCGATTCGTTCTCACTCTGCCGTGTGGCCGATCGGAGCAGGAGTAGGCCTGAGGGCCGGCAGTTCTCCACTACTGCGGGCGAGCCGGGCTTCGCTCTTCTCCTACCTTCCGGGTCCAATGCGGGTGTCCTCGCTGCCTCTCAATCTCCGGCTGAGGTCTCAGCTGGCTGCTGTCTGTTCCGTTTGTTGCGCTTCACCGCCGGCTCTCTTCGTTTACAAGATGGTGCCTCCCGTCTTCCCCTGAAGCTCTTCTCTGTCTCGCCGATCTCAATGCAGTCGGCTATTCACCTTATTTTTACACCAGGGCGTCAGTTGCTGTTGTCCAACTTATTCCGGGCACGATTTCGGATCTGGATGCTGCAGGATACTGAGTTATTTGGGTCGCCGAAGGGAGCTACGACGAAAGCGTCTACACGGCCATCTTGCCAGGCCACGCCCCTATGTTTGCAGTATTGATTTGGTCTTACGGCTTTGCACTAACATCCTACGCAGACGACACTCAAATTGTCATCACGCTTGCGACGGAGGAAAAGGATGTTGCCGTTACATTCTGAGACTGTAGGAAGGCAGACAGCCAGTGGATTGCTGTGAACTGCCTCAAACTCCATTCCCATTATAACATAATGGGGTAACCCAACTAATGTCCCCGGACCTGGGTATCAAATGCTATAGAAAACAGTTGGTCCTGGACTTATTTATCATGCAATGCAGTCGAAAGGTATTCATGATTCTAAATCAATTTTAGGCATGCCTAATACACCTTCTAACTATTACTATGCATGGTAGTGTATCTATCAGTTTTAGAAATGTCTGTGAATAAAAACAAATTTTCTTACATAGTCAATAAATGCCTGTCGTTTTTATGCCTGGTGCACATTCAAGGAATCTGTATTTGATACTTTTGACTGATTATATGCATGCCTAAAATGGATTTAGAATCGTGAATACCTTTCTACTTCGTTGCATGATAAATAGGTCCAGGACCAACTGTTAAACTTCATTCCAGCAAAACTGAAGTTTTGTTGTTAGGGGCACAGCCCTCCTTTCGTCTCCTGAATGGTGGCTGACCCAGTTAAGTCGGTAAAGAATTTAGGAGTTCTTTTTAACCACAAGCTATCTTATGTCAATCGGGTCAATGCAGTCACTTCAACAGCCTTTTTTTACTCTTAAAATTATCAAGAATTCTTTCTTTTATCCCTATTTATTTGCGGAAAGTAGTGGTCACTTCACTAGTGCTGTCGAGGATTGATTACTACACTGGACTACACCTGAATAAGCACACGCATGTTCTTAAACTGCAGAACGCAGCAGCTCGTGTACTCTGCAAGATTCCCAAATACCAATCAGTCTCTAAAGAATTAAAACTGCACTGGCTTCCTGTTAGGCAGCAAATTACTTTTAAAGCACTTTGTGCTGCATACAAAGCAATGCATGAGCAATTCCCGACTTAGCTGAGAAATAGATTTCGCTGGTATACTCCAGGCTGAGCATTTCGCTCAGCCACAGCTAAATTGGTGGCAATACCCAGGATCAAGCGAGTGACCTGGAGCCGCAGAGGTTTGTATTTGGAGCCTCTATGGCCTGGAATGTCGTTCCCCTAAATATTAGATCTCAGCCTAACTTAGTGGCTTTTCTCATCCTACTAAAACTTTACATATGGGTTGTGTAGGAAGCTGGATTGGTATATACTATACCAAAAAGAGGTATAGTGTGCACAGAGTCCAGTTAGTCCCCAAAGTTATGACTGAGGTTTTTTTGGGGAGTTTTAAATAGCGTAAACTCGACCTAAGGTATTGGTGCGCTTTACATGAGCACCAGTTGCATTAGACGGACACATTCATTTTGGTAGTGTAGGAAACCTTTTTTGCCAAGATACCTGATGCAATTTGACTGAGTGTGCTCTGGGTCCCTGCTAATCTGATTCCCAGGGCCTGTGTTCTTTCCCTAAACTGTACCAATGTTTCCACAAGTGGCACAACTCTGGCCTACCTGTAATCCTCTTGTAAAGGGTACCTATGGTACCAAGGGCATGGTAGCCAGGGAAAGGCCTCTGATGGTGGCATAATACATGCTGCAACCCCCAAAGACCTCACCACCAACATGCAGCACTGCCATTGCAGCCTGCGTGTGTTGGTGCAGCTAAAAGTGAAGTCGACATGGCAGACATCCCTGTGTGCCATGTCTACCCAGCACTGCACGAGGCCTAGGTAAGTCACCCTTAAGGCAGGGTGCACTACACCTCATGTGAGGACCTATCTGCATCTGATTCCTGGGATGTTTGGTATCAAACATCTCAGAATATTAAACCTGCACTGATCCCAGTGTCGAATGTATTATTCCTTGCACTCAGGGGTCCCTTCTAGAGGGAATCCCTGAACCAAACCAGCCTCTGGTGGGGTTCTGGCTGGTGACCACCAGCCTGCCACGCTGATTTCTTGGAGCACGGTGGCTGGAGGAGACAGGCCGTTAGGGCTGTGTGAGAAAGTGCCATCTTTCTTGCATGGTATGCCCCCACTTTTTGCTGAATTACTGATGTGCTTTGACTGAGTGTGCCCTGGGCTCCTGCCAACCAGGTACCCAGGGCCTGTGTTCCTTCCCTAAAATTGCATTGATACCTACACCCAATTGGCATCCCTGGCCACAGGTCAGCCCCTGGTAAATGGTACCATGGGTACCCAGGGCACTGTGACCAGGGAAGGGCCCCTAAGGGCTGCAGCACTTGTTGTGCCACCCTTGGGGACCATGTACCTTTACACACACACACACTGCCTTTGCAGGCTGCGTGTCTTGGTGCAGAACAAAAGTGAAGAGTCGACATGGCACACATCCCTGTGTGCCATGCCTACAAGCCACTGCCCTGGCCTAGGTCAGCCACCCCTCTAGCTGGGTGCACTATGCCAGTGGTGAGGGCATAGAGGCATGAGCCCTGTGCCTCTACAGTGCCCAAGTCCATTCTTGGGCATGGTAAGTGCAGTGCTGCCATTAAGAGTATATGGTGCTGGGAGTCTGTCATTATGAACTCCACAGCACCATAATGGCCCCACTGAAGACTAAGAAGTTTGGTATCAAACTTCTCAGCACATTAAACCCCCACTGATGCCAGTGTGGGATTTAATGTAAAACGCACTCCAGAGGGCATCTTAGAGATGCCCCCTGAAACCAACCCGACCTCCAGTGTCCGGACTGAGTGGCTGCCCAGGCTGCCACCACCAGACATGTTTCTGGACCCCTGGGTCGAGAGCCTCTGCTCTCAGGGGCCTGAAACAATGCACATCCTGGGGCGAGGTGCCAAAGCCCCTCCCCCAGGATGGGCAGGGGAGCTTCAAAGGCCTGCCGCCTTTTGAGCTTCCCCAGACCATTTGCTGCTTCCAGCAAACTGTCCCCACTGGTTCTACCCCCACTCCTGGCGGGAGAACCTGCGGGAAAACCAGAGGCAGGAAATGGGTTGTGCCCACCTCTGCCAACTCCACCCCTAAAGTGGGGGAGGCGAGGTGAAGCACAAACTCGAGTCCCCGCCATCTTGAGGATGGGGGGACCTAGCCAACCAGGGACAGGCTCCTGCCCCCCTCCCACTGGAGAGGAGCAGAATAGGGGGTGTACCCACCCCAGGGAAGGGACCCATTGGTCCCTGCCCTTACCTACCTGTAACCACCCCTAAATTTAGTATTTAGGGGCTCCCTGAATCTTCCTTCCTCAGTTCCCAAATCCGAAAACAAGAAGAGAAGACTAAGCCAGACGACCAGCCGTGCAGCTGCTAACAAAGAGGCGACAACAACTGACTTGGCCCCAGCCCTACCGGCCTGTCGACCTCTGAACCTGCTCCTGCGGAATCCCGGCCTCAGCAACCTCACAAATCCCGGAGGACCTGACTTCTGTGCTACAGCCTTCGACCCAGGGACTCCCACGAGCAGTGGTACTGCTCAAAAGAGAACCTACCAAAGACCCGGCCCTGGCACGGAGCCGCGAAACCTGCACACTCTGCACCCGCCGAGTCCAGCCTGTGCCTGAGTGACCAAAGACCTCGAGGACGTCCCCCCGGCGATTCTGACCTGGAATCCAGTGGCCAAGGACCCTCCTCGACGACCCAGACGACGCCTGCAGCCTCAGGACAAGGGACCCCTCCAACCGCGACCAGCAGGGGGTAAGATTTCCCGACCTCAAAAGACACCCCTGCACCCGGCGCCCCACGGCCCCTGTGCCCAACTCCTGGGTGTCTACCTATCCTCCAAGACCCCAACTTACCTCCTGAAGTGTTGGTCGTCCCTGAAGAATCACCGTCCCCGAGCCTGCAGCCTTTTTCACCTTCCAAGACCTCCATTGGTTAACATTGAGCGCCCGACGGCTCAAAGCACCCTGCACCCAGCCGCCCGAGTGCCCCTGGAAGTGCAACCTCTATCCTAACCTACTTCCCCATTTGCCCTGAGCAAGTGACCAGGAGCCCAGCTCCCACAGTCGCGTGGCCTGCTTGCCAGCAGCCACCAACCCGGGGCCCCCGCCTGCCATAGGATAACATTGGGCCTACTCACTCTGCACCCGGCCGTCCCTGTGCCGCTGAGGGTGTAACAACTGTACTTACCTGATCCTGGGGACCCCTGAGTCTATGCCCAGAACCTTAACTCTGCCAGTCAAGTACTTACCCAAAGACCGATAACTCACTTTTCTTCCATAGGGTTCCATTGACTGGTTTTCTGCGAAATTTCTTCTAAGTGTGGAGTTCTGAAACTTTAGAATATTCACCAAAAATCAACCGAGTCACAAAAATACTCACCTAGTATTAGGAGGGGCCCCAGTGCTGGACCAGAGTGCCCAACACTGGCCCTAAAAAGTAATCGCAACGTTACTTACCGCTAACTCACTTTTCTTCCATAGGGATCCATTGACTGGTTTTCTGTGAAATTTCTTCCAAGTGTCGATTTCTGTATTTTACAAATATTCTTTAAAAATCGTGCCAACGATACAAACGTAATTACTTACCTGTTTTAGGTCGATACCCCAGTGCTGAACCAGAGAACCCAGCACTGGATTACAAAAGTAACGTAAACCTGCTTTGCTTGCACACAGTATTTCCTTCCATAGGATAACATTGATAGTTTTATCCAGAAAAGTTTCTAAGTGTCAGCTTTTGAAATATAGTAATATTCTTCAAAAATCACTACAATAACCAAAACGCTTTTTCTTACCTGTTTACAGGAAGTGTCCCAGGACTGAATCCAGGATCCAGTCCTGTGGTTAGAAAAGTGCTCTGCAAAGTAACCAATTGTAATTAATCATAATTTTCCATTGAGCTCAATGTTGCAGTATATTTGACCCTGTGTTGCCTCTTGCATCAACTGTGATTATTACCACAAAAAAGTCTATTGCCTATTTGTAGGTAATTAACCAAAGCATCTCATACTGAGAAAAGTATATTTTGATCCTATTGTTGGTTCTAAAAATAAAACAAGCATATATTTTTTTTAATCTACCCAAACCATTGGCCTAGAGTTCAGTTCTTGAGTGTGTGAGACCATTTGCTGACTGAGTGTGCACAACAAATGCTTTACACTGTCCTCTGATACTGCCTTACTGCTCGACCAAGCTACCACTTTGGAGAGTAAGGTTATATCTAACTTTAGCCTCTGTCAAACCTCTGGGGACTGTGGACTCTGTACACCCTGAACCTTACTTGGGTTCAGTATATACAGAGCCACTTTCCTACAGGCTGGGGCCAAGTCAGTCGTCGTCTTCTCTGCTGCTGCACGGCTCTTTGGTTCTTCTACATTGTAGGTTGTTGACTCTGATGAAGAAGGTTCAGGGGAGCCCTTAAATACTAACTTTAAGGGCGTTACTGGGGTTGGGGGCAGTAGCCCTTTGGGTGCCCCATCCCTTTGGGAAGAGGGGCACACCCCTATTTCTATTGGACCTAATTCTCCAAATCAAGATGGAGAATTCTTAAGAGGGGTTCACCTCCGCTCCTGGCGACCCTAGGGTTGTGCCAGGCCAAGGTGGACACTCCTACTCTGCTTACTAATTTTCCCACCTGCCCTGCCTTCAAAAAGTTGGGCTTGGATGGGGGAGTGGGCATCTCCACTAGTTGGAGCTGCCCAAATCAGCATAACACAAGGTGAGAGCCTTTGAGGCTCACCACCAAGTTTTGCTGTTCCTGCCAGGGGGAAGTGTGAAGCACCTCCACCCAGAGCAGGCTTTGTTTCTGATCTCGAGAGCACAAAGGCTCTGACCCCATGAGGTCAGAAGCCTTTCTGGTGGTGGCTGACTGACGGGGACCGGTCAGCCAAAACACTAAGAGTTGGTTGTTTTTCAGGGGGCATCTCTAAGATGCCCTCTGAGTGCATTTTATAATAAATCCAACACTGGCATCAGTGTAAGTTTATTATGCTTAGGAGTTTGATACCAAAACCCTTAGCAGTCAGTAAAGCCATCATGGAGCTGTGGAGTTCGTAATGACAAACTCCCAGCATATGTACTCGATTTGGCTTCACTGCACTTACAAGGTCTGTGAATGGGCGCAGACACTGTAGGGGCATTTTGCTCATGCAGCTATGCCCTCTCCTGTGGTATAGTGCAGCCTGCCTAAGGGCTCTGAGGTCTGCTAGAGGGGTGACTTATGCAACAGGCAGTGGTAGGTAGGCATGGCACACGGGGATGCGCACCATGTCGACTTAGTTTTTGCCTGCACCAAAACAGTCTGCAATGGTAGTGTATGTGTTAGTTGAGGGGTCTCTGAGGGTGACACAATACATGCAGCAGCCCTCAGAGGCCTTTTCTGGTCATAAGGCCCTTGGTACCAGCGGTACATTTTACAAGGGACTTGTATGTGGGCCAGAGGGGTGCCAATTTTGAACCCAAAGGTACAGTTTTGGGAATGAACACAGGCCCTGGGATCCCGATTGGCAGGGACCCAGGGCACACAGTCAAAGTGCATCAGAAATCTTGCAAAAAGTGTGTGTGGGGGGGGGGAGGGGGGGGTTTGCCTGCAATAGAAATCCACTTGTCTACAGGTTGTTAGTTTCTGCTGCACTAGCTATCGTGAAGATGCCTTATTGGTATTAAAGCGCTTTAGAAGAACACAACCTAACTCTACAACACTCCGTGACACACTACCCTATGACGTTCTGCTTTGTGCTGCTCTGCGCCCCGCTGCCCGTCACACCACTCTCCTTTACCCCTCTAACTGTTAGCCATGCTGAACAGCAGCTGCGCTGGTGTACAACATGGCTAAAACATATTGGCAAAGCCAGTAGCTCTTGCATAGGCGAGGCCTAATGGCTTTGCCAATGCTTGTTTTCCTTATTAGTCCAGACATTATTTGAATAACTAGGTTGCTAACAGAAATAAGGTTCCCATGGGTATTATGCAAAGAGAAATTCTACTAAACGTGATGCCAAGAAAAAGTAATGATTTTCAGAATGCTCTTTTAATAATAATTTTCCCTGAATACTATTCTTTCTGAGATGATGGTACCTCCAAATACAGTGGAGGAAGAAGCAATGCCCTTTAATAATACATAAATAATCCTCCGAGTACTGTGCCCTCTGAATAGGAACACCACAGTGCTTTTACATTACTGTGCTGAGTGATTGTGTTTGGCCTACGCATGCAGTTTGTTCATATGTAGTATTCACATATGAACAAAGACTCGTTCGTAAGAACAAAGACTTGTTCGTTAGTATGCTTCCCGTTAGTCACAGTTACCTGATCTCTGTATTTTCTTTTGTTTTGTCTAGAAGAGCAGGAGTTGGCTGCTGAAGTCCCTGTGGTTGCGGCTGTAACTCTTTCTAAGCCTGTGGTCAATCCAGCAGGTACTGTTGACAATTATTTGTATGTGATTTATGGTGATGTGCAATAACACGCCCAGTTTGTTTAAACTTCTCATTTCATTCCTTCTGCTCCACTTGGAGTTGCACTCCCAGTTCAGGTTTATGGTGGATTATTGAGGTGTGTTGGCATATGGTTATCCGTTAGTGCAGCGGTTCTTAACCTGTGGTCAGGGATGTCTGGGGGTCCTCGACACCTACTCAGGGGGTCCGCAAATGCATAGAACTTAAATAATCAAATATATAAAGAGGCAAAATATGAAACTGAGAATTTTGTGGAAATGTTAAGGAATTTGAAATTGGAGGCGAAGATTAAATTGGGATCTAAAATTGATTTGTGGGAGCAGTAAAAGTGCATCAAACATAATGTACCGAGGACAATGGGTGGCCTTGATTGAATTTAGAAAAACACCAACATTCCGTTTAACACGAAAATGTTTTTTCTTTTTTTTTGTCAGTTGAATAAAATATTGAATCATCTCTGTATTGGGTTGAATGCTTGTTTGTCTGTGTATTGTTTTGTGATGCAAACTCATTGGGTCTCCCTGGATTCCAGTAATGATGCAGTGGGGGTCCTAGGATTGCAGGAATGATTCAGGGGGTCCCCGGATGCCAATAATTCATTGGATTACCTCTGATTCCAGAAATGACTAAGTGGGGGTTCACAGAAGTCAAAAGGTTAAGCACTGGCCTTGTAAGTTACTTCATCTACTACAAGTCTTTTCATGGCTTACTCATTCTGTAATCCCGTTAGTTAAAAGTATTTGTGGTGTGCCTGCGTATTGTGAAGTGGGTCTTTGCTGTTATGAATGTGCTCGAGTTCCACGGGGCGGCATGTATGGACCACGTATACAGTTTGCAGCCGACACATTTTTAGGTCGAGCCTAGCGCATGCGCTGCTCTATGGGAGGCCTCTTGTGAGCACTCCAAACTTCTCCGTGTGTGTCTGACTCCTCCCACACATTGGATTGGCCTTTGCCTGTATCTTTCAATAATGAAAGCACGCAAATGGCCAAAGGCGGGTGCATGTCCCACCTCCTTTCCAATGTCACTCCCACGGCGTTTTGCTCTCGGGAGCGAGCAGCGGCGCGCAGGGGTGGCAGCTGCATTCCTTCCGCAGCGGGTGCCTTAAACAAGGCTGGTTACGATTATGTGCGCTAAGACGCGCGCTCCAGCTGCACCACTCCTTCGGCCAGTGGGGCACGGGCGTCTCTGGTGCAATGTTACGCTGTTCTATTACACTTTACCTTTTTTGCCATATGAAATGAGGGCTTCACGCGGAGCTGTATTGCTTCAACCACACAGATTTTATTTAGTCTGCTATTGGGAACAGGAAGACGGCCGATGTTCAACTTAGCGCTTCGAGGTGGTGTTTGCAGGAGTAGCGCTTTACAGAAAAGCAAATACATCTGTACTGAAACGAGTTGGCCCGAGTTGGCTCAGAGGTTTGAGTTGACCGGCACCACACATCTGAACGGGTACCCACCTCGCAGCCCAGGTGTCATTGTGCACAATTGGCCTCGCTGGTTTCAAGAAAGACTTGCATGTGTCCTTGTTTAAAGTACCTTTTGCCAGTCCAATGATAGTCCAGAGGGGATATTGAACGTTTTGGGATAGCGTAGGTGCTGTTGGCACCTTTGGTTTGTGCTAATATTCGATATAGTCATTCTATGTATGTCAATTCCAAAATTGCTGCAGCGAAGCGATCATATGTTGACCTATCAAAAATTACCAGACATAACAGCACCCGGTCAGATATACGTATAGGTGCCAATGCAGAGTTCTAACTCGCAAAGACACGCTGGGACTCCTCTCTGCCTCAGCAGTAAAAAAAGCAGAGATGGCAGTTGCCCCCACCTGTATAAAGTGCATGTGAGCTGCACATCAGCGTCATTCTGGGCCAGCGCCAGTCCTGCCAGCCGAGTGGAACAGGCAGCAGTGCCCTGTGCCAGCTTTAGTGGGCAACCCCCGTGGACTGGTGGATAAACAGACCATAAGTGGCAAGGGAAGCCGCTGACTTCTATTGATGGCTTTTACTTTTGAGCAAAATGAGTGATCTTGGGCGAAACCCGTAGTCTCGCATTCCTTATTTGCCCAAAGAAGTAGCGCTTAAAAACCAGTCTTAAGC
Source organism: Calotriton arnoldi (assembly GCA_963921515.1). Classification (NCBI taxonomy): domain Eukaryota; kingdom Metazoa; phylum Chordata; class Amphibia; order Caudata; family Salamandridae; genus Calotriton; species Calotriton arnoldi. The sequence continues at coordinate 3,687,843 of CAWUFW010000466.1, forward strand.
ACCCTGTAAAATGCGTTTTGACATTTATTTACAAGAAGGGTGGTCGCACTGAAAATATTGACTTGGGTGAAGTTTGGCTCCAACCCTCTTTCTACGGCGCAGGGAGCACGTTCACGTTACATATTGTGTGCGTACACGGGAGCGTGTTCTCCACGCGCGTGCACTCATTGCACAGAGGTGAGCTCGACGCCTGCTTGCCTCTGCTTTAATAAGAGTCTGGTGGACAGGGGCCGCCATGAGGACTTAAGTGTCGCGTGCATTGCTCACCTGTGGCTCTGATTGCTGTAATCATCGGCCTGTCACCCCTGTGGGCAATCACTACAAACCCTTCGAGCTCACTCCGGCCGTGTCTCTCTCGGGGGCCCTCCGGAGCCACCCACCCCTTCTCGGCATCTCCCTGTCTCGCTACCTGTTTAATCTACTAGCTTCCGTGGGTGTCTTTGATCCACTCTTTCCACCTTCCCTTTTTAGGTCGAGCAATACAACGCACTCAGCCGATGGCATATTTAGCTTACAAATACACACCTTATCTCGATTCCCTCCGCTTCTGTGTTGGGAATATTGTGTTTTTTTTTTTTGGCTTTTCTAACAAAACACGCCTAGCTGTCGGCATTTATAGTTTACACACATAGACGGAATCTGATCGTCTTTCTCCTATCTCGTCATATTTGCTGTACAGGCAAAGACCAAGATCAAATGTCAGATGCTTTCTGAGGGCGCCTGTTCATGACCCAACCCCCTTCCTGCTTCTTTTCTTCTTTCTCCCCTTAGTAATAAAGTGGCAAAGATGAAAGACTGCTCCATAGATTGTTAACTGTTTTAATCACAGTTCTTTCTAATGAATTAAATCCTTGTTTAAAGTGCTGTTTGCTCTGCACTATAAAGCGTTTTGTATTTAAAGGCTCAACAAGCATCTCAAGTCTGGCAATTCAAATATTCAATTGTTTTTTAAAGGAAATGCGTTTCGCTGTCAATATAAATGCAGCAAACACCTATAACACTTTAAATAAGTACCTCTCAGTTCGATGCTATAACGTGCCTAGTGGTGTCAAAGCTTCCACGTTAAAGAGTAGACGTTGCAGCACCAGGATAATGTGCTGAATGGCTAAATACTTCTACGGTCCCAAAGGCGAGACCTATTGGCTATGCCAATGCTTGTTGTAACTTTGTACTGTCCCATCTCTGACTTCTGGTGGCAGTCTGGTGTGTTTACTGTTTCACTTGGTGATAAGAATATACTTCTAAATTCTGAGGGGTGTGGTCTACTTTAGCCACTGTTGCCTTCCTTTGTTTTCCTTTTTATAATTCCGTTGAGGTTCATTTATCTCCATCATGCAAAGCACACAAGCTAGAGATCTGAGATGCGAGATTGGGGACAGCCATAGATCTTTTCAACCTTGCTGGGTGTCTGTTTCGGTGTGTAGAAGCTCCTGGGCCCAGACTGAGAGTTTCAGATACAATCCACACCCATTAAAGCTCACAGACCTTCATGTTATGTTAACAGCACTTATAGCGCGCACAGCTACTCCAAGGAATTTTCCTTGCTAGTTTGCAAACCCTGGGTGCAAAACTAAGGGTTCCATTGACACACAAGACTCTGTTGAAGCTCCCAGACCATGGTCCTGTAGAGTTGAGACGCTCTTGGCCACCGAGGACTAAGGGTTCCATTGACATCCAAGAATCTGTTGAAGCTCCCACGCCTAGGTCTTGTAGAGGTAAGAAGCTCCCGGGCACTGAGAACTAATTACCCAGCTCCAGCCCAGCCACTTTCCAAGAATACTTCAAAGCGGACCAACATTGTTTCAGCAATCAAAAATCTGTTTCTCATACGCTAATGGGGTTCAGCCAGCACTGATTCAACTAAACATGGCAGATAAGGAACCTAGGGCACAATACAAAAAAAATCCAAAGCTGAACCTTTTCTGTCAGACTCGCCAATCAAAGCTGATTTTAAAATGGCGGATTGGCCCGCGCGAACCAACGGGGAAAGTCCGGCACAAATTGCTACAGCCACTAACCCTCCCACTGAACAACGGGCTAGGTCCCTACTATAGCCCTACAGCCCCTGGTAAAAGGAACCAACCTCTCAGCCAAGCTGCCCCAATCAAAAGGAATCCCAGGTCATGACTCCTGGTGCCTGATCCCAAAATGGCGGCATTATTGTCCTCTCACCGGCTTAACCCCCGTGCAGTAAACGGGAAAGATCTAACCATTAGATCTCCGATCCCTCAGGATAATGCAACAGCCCCCTGTAAGTGAAACTGCTTCACACCCGAGCCGGCCGCCTCAACAATCGGGAGTCGGCGATCTCGGGGCTTGACGCCTGACCCCAATATGGCCGCACAAACCTTCATGACTGCCATGCAAAGTCTGTATCTGCCCATTGCCTGACCCTTGATACCTCGCCTTTCAACGGCCTCCTAGGAGTCACCCTCTGCCTTATGCTCCGGAGAGTCAACGACCAGCCCTAGAGCAATAGCACGAATCTCTCTACTACTCGCACTTTACCCTCAAAGGACGGCTCTGGAAACTCTAGCCCACCCTTCCTTATAGGGTGCCTGCCCCCCGTCCCACCTAGTCACTATGCCATCCGCCACGTCGGCCTATTCCAACCCCGCCTCTGCGAACCACTTAAAACCGCACGGCCCGAACTCCTTCTCGATCAGTTTCCCCCCCCCTACCTCTCACCCAAAGCGGAAAAAAACTTTAAACAAAAACTGATCAGACAACATCCTGAATCACTATTCGCGGACATCTATCACTGCGCCTCCAAAGGACAAGTAAAAATGGATCTCATCTTCCACACTGAAAGACCCGAAATATGGAACTCCATCCTCAGATCGCAACTCAATATCTCCAAAATGACTAACACTTCCCATAGCTGCAAACTGACTTTCTCAGCCCCTAACCACACTAGGCGAAATGGGAACACCACTGCGACCATCTACTCCAATGGCACAGTCCTGATACAAGCCAACAATAACAATCTAGAAACCTTTGACGCCCTCTTCCCATCCCTCCGGACTTCCCCCTCCCACACACTCCTCCCCTGCCCGCCCATCCTCCTCTCCCTGAAGAACCCGACCCGCCAACAGAACTCACCCATCATTCCGGTGCACCCTAGTAATAACACCTGCCTCCCGCCGCGAGACACCACCCCCAACACTACCAGAGAGAACAAGACCCCTCTACCTCCCTCCGGCAACCACCCTCACCTGACCCCCGCCCTCCATCCCTTCCAACCCACTTCGAGCGACCTCAACACACAGTACGTGACTCCCAACCCCCTCCCCAGTCCCTCATGCAATTTAACACCGACGCCCCAACATGGCCCCCGCGCCCCCGACCCCGCCTAGATCCCACACGGACAGCTCACTCACAAAAGGGCAACTTGACGTTAGGCTCCCGCCCCCAGGTTTAACTCTCCCGCCCAGAACATCCACACCGACAGAGACTGGGCAGCGGCTCACCCTGCTTGAAAGCCAGATAACAACCATAATCCAGGGTCTTAGTGAAATCCTTACCAACCTCGCCGCACCCCTAAAGCCACACCGTTTCCCTTCCTTCCTTCCCCTCTCTCTCTCTCTCTCTCTCAACAGAGGCTTTCCAAGGCTCCCCACCCGAAAGGGATCTCTACCCCCCTCTCTAATCAGACACAGAGACCGAAAAGAACTAGAGATGAAACGTCTGCGTGTGAAGCAGCAGCTCTCGCTTCCTCGTACGACAATCCTATTACTGCCACCCTCCAATACAAAATACAGGTGCTCACCGGACTGGGAAGAGAACAGGCCCCTCCGAAATCCCCTAGACCCCCGGCCACACGCACTTTCATCTCCACGGTCCCCCGAACGAAAAAACCCACAACAGACGTCCCCCACAAACTGCATGCTCATAAACTGCAGATCAGCCACCAAGCATGCCACAGAGCTAGCGGAATTCATCCTCATCCTCACCCACGACACAGACATAGCATTCATCACCGAGACATGGCTAAATGACTTCTCATTTCCACTCATGGATACTCTTGTCCCCCCTGGCTTTGTAATCACCAACAAAGATAGAAAAGATCAAAGAGGTGGAGGCATAGCAATCATCCACAAAAACAATATTTCCGTGACGGAAATAGACTCCTTCAACTACAACACCTTTGAGTGCCTAACCGCCAACATCAACACTAGCAACAACAAAACACTTATCTGCCACCTTATTTACCACCCCCCAGGCAACACCACCACATTCACTGAACACCTGTCCGACCTGATTGCCCACTGCTCTCTCCGAGACACGAACAACCTTATTCTGGGCGACCTCAATCTACACTGGAATGAAGAAAACAACCTGCTAATCCAGAACCTGAAGGAGCTGCTTCACAGCAACAACCTTACCCAACACTGCTTGGAGGAAACTCATAACAGAGGAGCAATCCTAGATGCCATCATCGCCCAGCACGACACTGTCACGATAGACCGCACCCTACCCGTGGACTGGTCTGACCACCACTTAATCCTTTTCCACCTCACGCAGCCGATCACACTTAAACCCCCCACCCAAGATCCTCCGAAATGGCCTAGAAACTTCACTCAGATTAACATGACTGACCTAGAGGGAAGGGTTAACTCTCTCCTCATGGCCTCCACGGATGATCTATCCACAACAGAACTCACCTCCCACTACAACACAAACAGGACATCCATTCTAGATCAAGTAGCCCCCCTTGAAACTAAAAAAAAAAACAGGAACATCCCATCCAGATCTTGGTTCAACACGGACATTAACAACGAAAGAAGACAACTAAGAGCTACAGAGACTATGGAGGAGCAACCCTCCTCAAGCCTACTCAAACAACTCAAAGTAACCCGAAGGAAATACAAAAAACACATCGGCAGCGAAAAATCCACCTTCTGTGCCGCCCTGGACAACGTAAAAAAACAGGCCCAACGAACTGTTCAAAAAATCATCAGGCAACAAACCTCCAAACCCCCGGAATCCTCCCTACAGGCCTCCAAGGACTTATGTGAAAACTTCGCCAACTTCTTCGAAGAAAAAATCACCAAGATTGAGCTCTCACTGGACATAAACGTCAACCCCGTCTGCAAAAGCCTGCCCCCAGTGACAGTAGATAGCACGCCCAAGCACCCCACAAAAACCTGGAAGTCCTTCAACCGAGATCCTCAAACTGATCTCCACCTCCAAACCAGCCTCTCACGTCCTTGACCCGATACCCACTCAACTGACCAAAAACGGAAACTCTCCATAGCCCCGTTCTGGTGCAAGATCATAAACAGCTCCCTGAGAACCGGCATCATACCTGAATGCCTCAAAGTTGGCCAAGTCACGCCACTACTAAAAAAAAAAACCAGGCCTTGACTCCAAGGAACTGAATAACTTCAGACCCGTCTCCAATCTCCCCCTCCTATCCAAAATCCTTGAAAAATGCGTCCTCCAACAGCTGGCTCAGCACATGGATAGCATCAACCTTCTTGACCCCCACCAATCTGGTTTCAGAAAAGGCTATAGCACCGAGACCGAGATCCTTGACATCAGACGACATCCACAAATCCCCTGATACCGACCAATGTTGCCTCCTCATTCTTCTAGAGCTATCGGCAGCCTTTGACACGGTTGATCACCAACTTCTCATCAAGGCTTTACAAGAAAGTGTAGGTGCTGATGAGGTGGTCCTACGCTGGTTCTCCTCCTTACACAGCCGCTCACAAAGGATAAAAAAAAAAAAACTTTACCTCCGACCTACACCCCGTCAACAGGGGCGTCCCCCAAGGTTCAGTGCTCTCACCTCAACTGTTCAACATATACATGGAACCCCTCACCACCCTACTCAAAAATGCTAACATCCCTTTCCACCTCTATGCAGATGACACCCAGATCTATCTAGAAACCTCCTCCATAGATGACATTCACAGACTAAATGTCACTCTAAAAGAAATCTAACATTGGCTGTCGCTTAACCACTTAAAACTCAACCAAGACAAAACCGAAATCTTCCTCATCTCCAACAAAGAAGAGAACCCTCATATTTCAGAATGGCTAAAAGCTTTGGATGCTCTTAACGGCAATCGCACTCTGACCAACTCCGTTAAATCATTAGGAATCACCCGAGACTCAAAACTTGACATGGCCAAACACATCAAGAACTCCGCAAAGAGTGCCTTCGTCAACCTGAAGCTACTTAACAAAATAAAACCATTCATCCCAACCAACGACCTCAAACAAGCCACCCAATCACTGGTGCTATCCAGACTCGACTATGGGAATGCCACCCTCACTGGTACAACAAAATCTCACCTAGCTCCCCCTCAAAACTACCCTCAACGCAGCAGCCAGAATGGTCACTGGAATCAGGAAATACGACCACATTTTACCAGCACTCCGAGAACTAAAATGGCTCCCAGTCGAACTGCGTGCCAGTTTCAGAACTGCCTGCCTCACACACAAAGCCCTGCACACAGGAAAACCTGAGTATTTGGCTGCTAAACTCAAGAGGGCTGGTCAGACAAGGAACCTCAGGAGCTCCAGCACCCTACTACTCATCCCCATGAAAACACGCAAACAAACTGCTGCACGGTCCTTTGCCGGAAACGCGCCCAAAATCTGGAATGCCATCCCAGTCGGTATCAGGACTATCTCGTCCTTCACAAAATTCAAAAAACACCTAAAAGTCCTTTTCCTCAACCGCTCCCTCCCGAATGGATAGCCGCCATCTAAACGCAAATCCCTGCTCGTCGTCTCTCCCAGACATTGTAGCTCTAAGACTTACCTCCTCCCTGCTATTTGACCCCTAACTGCTCCTCCCCCCCCCTCCCCCCCTCCCTAAGTGGTTCAACCCCAAGACAACGTGCACTCTGAGGTTATCTCAGGACTCACGTACTACCTCAATGCTGCTCAGCACACTTGGACTTCTGAACCTATATGTAGAATACTGCTTTATTGTATGTATCTTGCTCAAAAACTGTTGTGAAGCGCTCCAATACCCTCAGGTCAGGCTAGCACTATATAGAAACTCCTTAATAAAAAAAACTAAGGGTTCCAAGAAGCAGCTGTTTCATGGGACAGCTTTAGATGCTTGCTTGTGTTTCGGAATCGGTTTAGTCTCATTCATGTCTGTCCTCCTTGTACTGGGATGATCTGCATGGTTCTGAGCATGAGAAGAGACGAGACTGGCTAGTATCTGGACAGCGCATTACAAAGGGGGATGCAGGGCAGCAACACTGCGTGTAAGATGGACAGACAGCAGCCTTGTGTCCTGTGAATGCATAGCTGTGCAGCATAAAGGAGTAGGTGTCAGCAGCAGTTGCTGAATGCCTAAGTAGTACTAGATATACCTCAGTGGTCTTGTGACTACTGTAGAACTGTTCAAGAGCGGCCATAACACATTACCTTATGTTGGATCCAATGACTGTCCTGCAATTCAATAGAATTTCGGAAATATCTTTCCATCCATCTATCCATCTATCCATCTATCCCATTCCATCTATCCAATCTTATCTATTCTACAGTAGGATCATAATACCACTACATAATGGTTCATATCTTCCAGGAATCCGACCCCTTCCCATAAGCCACAACCTTGACCCCATGTCACCCTTCGTGATACCTCCATGTAGTCCACCCCTGTGCCATTGCTGGTGTCCCCAAACCTGTCCACCGAGCTTTGCCACAGGCCTCACACTTGGATGAATTTTTGGAGACATGCCCTTGCTTGACATATTTGTTTCTCTGCACTCGTGCACCTGTCCATGTTCGCCTCCTTTCTTCCCACCGGCAGGGCCTCGTGAGTTCCTCATCTCTGAGCGATATCCATCTAGCACCATTAGCACCACATTGCAGAAGAGGAGCAAATGCCTGTCTAGTGTGTAATCCCCCCAGATTCCAAGCATGATCACCCAGGGGGAGGCAGGTCAGCTCCAGCTGCATTTCCAGGTTCTGGGACCTTCTGTGATCGATCCGTGCCCAGAATTGCCGCACTTAAGGACATTCCTAGATCATGTGTAGGAGTGGGCCCCTCTGTGTACATTCCCCCAGGAACCGATCAGTGTCTGTTCTACTTATAGCATATAGTCTAGTCCTGGTGTAGTGAACTCTGAAAGAGCTTCAGTTGGATCTGATGGAACCCAGCCTAGATGGCCACCTCCCTGGGGTACCTGCAGGCTGCTTCGCAGTCTTCTTTCAGTCTACCCAGATCCACTTCCCACTTCTCAACGCCCTCAGTGATGGCAGGCAATTTGTAAGCCGTGAATTACACCAACAGACAATATCCGTAATATATAAGGGGGCATATTGTCCTATGTACTCCATGGGGCTCTCGTCAGGAATGTCTTTCAGCGTGTCCCTGCAGGCACTCACTGTGTGCCTAATTTGTAAATACCTCGGGTATTGACTCACTGTTAGCTTAAATTGCGCCTGTTGGTTTGCAAAGGTTACTATCCCCTTGTCATTCCAAAGATCCCCTAGCTTGGAGATGCCCAACATCCCATTATCTGTATCTTTCCACCCCTCGCAGGGGCACCAGGGCCTCTGTATCCCATAATCGCATTTCTAATGTCTGTTTACCCTGTCATCCTATCCTGTGGGTCATCCTTCTCCACGCCCTGATCACCGTCAGTCGGCAGGGTAGTCCGTTTTCCCCGTCCAGAATAAAGCCCTCTGTCAGTAGCGCCTTCGGTCACCAACGGTGGCAGTCGTTGACCGCCACCAGTTGGGGTGCCCAATAATCTAGTTTCAGGTCCGGTAGAGCGTTGCCTCCATTGAAGGGCTTCCTAGTGAGTCTGGACAGTGCTATTTGCACCGCACCCGTAAAATGCATTTTTTGTTGTACTACATTGATATTTATTTTTGTATGTTGGTATTCAATTTTGTTGCAATGTTTGTCCTTTATTTTTCTAATGCAGATGAGCAAGAGATGGTTGCTGAAGTACCACATATCCCTCAAGTCGTCCCTGTAACAAGTGTGGTTCCTTTGCCTTCCGTGGTTAAACCCACAGGTACTCATTCAGTGTCCAGTGGCACTCGCTCTTAACCTTTCAGGTAGTCTTGTTAGTCTGTTCTGCATTCGTGATCACGTTGGTCAACTGACAATATTCAGCACTAGCAACTCAAGTGATTGTGTGGCGAGCCTCCTTGCATGTCCCAATTGCGATTTAGTTGAGAAATGCAAACATGAAAGAGGTTGTTTGAAGCATTTTCACCTTAAGTGTACAGAGTGCGATTAGCTTGGGTGAGTGTCTTGATTGTAGAAATCAGATACACTTGTTTTAGGAAGGCTATTTTACTGCCCAGGGATGACTGCAAGTTTCTTCTAGTTTAGGGTGTTAAGCTCCTTTTTTAAGTAAAGCACTCGCAGCCAGAACTAATGCACGTAGAATACAAGGAGTGTACTTGTGTGGAAGTGTTACTGACCCCTGCCCTAGTGGACACGGTGCCCGCTTGGGTTGGTGGTCGCAATAGCTCAATTCTGCCTTCGGTTAGAAGGCAGTCCCTCACGTGGATGTATTCCATTTTGACATTTTGGTTCTGTTTTTCAATGTGTGATCTCTCCCGCCGTTCCTTCAGGCACTACCAAGCTCGTGGAATGATGCCTGCTCTTTCTTGGGTGCCCTGGGTTGTGAGTTTAACATTGGCTTAAGTATGGTAGAATCTGCAAACAGAACCTCTGCAAATTACTTTTACTTTTATTTTGCCAGGCGGGTTGTGTTTACTTGGCGCTTACGCAGACAGTGATGATGAGGAAGATGATGATGCTGGTGGCACTACAGAAAAAACAAAACCACCACGGAGGGCAAATGGGAGCACGTCGGGTGACATCGCGAGCACCCTGGCTAACTTCTTAGCGGTTAGTATAAGGCTAACAATTTAATGATGTGACTCGTCTTGGTGTTTCGTGTAAATGAATAACTAGCATCTCCGCAGTGGGGATGTGGGCGGGCTGCAGGAACTCCAGGTACGCTCCTCCATTCTAAGGTTTTTCGGCTGCTGAAGAGTGGGATAATGTTAGGGCTTGTAGCTTCAAAATGTGGTGTTGATCCCACACCGGTGTGGTGGAGACTGTTCTATTCTGAGATCTAGGCACTCTGCATGATCCCCAGGGCGCACGTACAGTGGCAGAAGCGGCTGTGAATCCTTTCACAGTGGCAGCCACAGATGGAGTGGATATCGTTTACATGATCACTGCTGGTCTCTGATTTTACCTTGTTGGTTTCAGTCCGTGTTAATAGCTCCACAAAGCAAGCACCTGCTTCTTCTGAACTGTGAGCCTATATTTTTTGTCCGTGCCACTGTGAGTAATCTTAGTGATGTGTACACGTACATGTGACCAGACCTTCTGATGGAAGGGATGCCACTTTTTTCACGGACACGGCGTATGGTTATTCTAACAGTGTAATCCTTTCCAGTTGAGGATGGATTTACACTAATGTGTCGGAGGCCTGTGCTTTTTAGCGAGTGATACAACTATATTGGATTGGGGAGCACAGTTTTCATTGCTTCTATAGGTTATTTTAACGCGTCTGTTTGGGTGTTAGCATGTGATCAGTTTTAATGCTGTGCTTTATTCCGCCTTCTAGTAGCCTGCAGAATGCTCTTATTTCTTCTCCCCGTTCCTCCCCCATTTTGTTTCTCCCCCATTTTGTTTGTTCTCCATGTTCCTCCCCATTTCGTTTCTTCTCACTGTTCCTCCCCCATTTCTTTTCTTCTCCCTGTTCCTCCCCCCCCATTTCATTTCTCCCCTCCATTTAGTTTCTTCTCTCCCTTCCTCCCCCTATGAGGACAGACCAATGCCCCAATGTGTGGTCACCATCTTAAAATTATTTTTTTTGGCCCCCCTGTGGGTTTGGAAGCACAATACAGGGCTCCGGGCTCCAGTTTCGCAAAATCACATTCTGAAAAGTGAACAAAACCCTAGTAATAGACTACTCTGGACTGATACATTAGACGTTGGGGAGAATCGGAAAACCCAGAGAGACTGGGGGGGGGCTGGGAATGAATCGGATTTTACCCAAGCAACAAAAGTTCAAGATGTGCAAGGTCTGTCAGGACTCTAAAAGTAATGGAGAGGCAGAGGTAGATGCACTATACCTTGATAGTCACAGACCAACAGTGCTCTCTTCAGGACCTAGGGCGCTGTGGTGGTAAAATACGCTTGAGCAGACTGAGGTGGAGCAAGAGGGAAATGGATTCTGACATCGAAGAACTGGACGTCCACCTCAAAAAGGAAGAGGTGCCAAAGACACAAAGACCCATCATAATCGAAAATCTGCATTGCCTAAATGTGTCTGAGCTGCAGCGGGACTGAGCCAGAACTCAGTCTTGAATTTCTGAAACCCCCTCGAAGGTGGAAATTATTGGCAGCCGAAGGGAGGGAACAAGATCAAAGGAAGGAAAAGGAGTGGAAAAGTTTGTTGCTGAAGAGACTCATGACACTATACTGAGTGATATGCTTAAGTTTGAAAAGAAAAAGCTTCATCTCGAGGGTGTAATGGCTCTTATGTTAACAATAGGCGTCTTTTGAGGTCGAATTTTACCTTACCGGGTCACTTGCGGTTGTGGAGGGGTAGTGGGGGGAGTCATGGAGGGGTCAACCCATGGTGGACTCGGACTCTGGAGCGCTAGGGGACCTCGCGGGCACTGGTGTGCCACTCAGGCCGTAGGCGACTGGTGCAGTGGTGGTTCCAGGCGTCTGGTTTCTTTGTCCTCAGCAGGCTGAGTCTGTCTTTGGTGATTCTTTTGAACGGAGCTGTTCACAGGAGATCCGGTCTTTGTTGAAGGCAGTCAGTCCTCCCAGGGGTTCTGGAGGTCGCTGGCTGCAGGACAAGGCGACTTTTGGCGCAGGATCTCTGAAAACTGCAGACGGGCCGGTAGGGCTGGGGCCAAGTCAGTTCTTCGCTGCAGTCTCCTCTGCTGGGTGTCGTCTTTTGTCCTTCTTGGGTTGCGGGAATCTCCTTTCTTGGTTTAGGGCTGCCCCCTAAACACTGTATTTAGGCGGCATTTAAGGGGTCTCTAGATCAGTAGCTAATGGGCTACTGACCTTAGGATGACTACACCCTTGGTGTGCTCACCCCTCATGGGGGAGGGGGCACAATCCCTAATTCTGATTGGGGAGTGCCTGCCATCTGCAAGATGGCGGGCACTGAAGAGTGTGCTTCACCTCGCCTTCCCCACCTTAGGGGTGGGGTTGGCAGAGGTGCGCACACATTCTGGGGTGTGCTAATTTTTCCAGCCTGTCTTCCTGTCGAAAAAGAGGGGAGACAGGAAAGGGGCCTGCTCCTGATAGCAGGAGGGGCTGGGGGTCACGGTACAAAGGCGGCAAGGCCTTTAAAGCTCCCCTGCCACAGATGTTGCAGAATAAGATGTTATAGCAAAGACGATGGTGTCCATACAGTTCAGAGGAACTACACTTTCTGCAAAAGTAGAGGGGAGTTTCAACCAAATTCTCAACAGACTTTAAGTATACAATGACTGCTCACAGCACAAGTTTGGAGTCTGTTTCCAACCTCACTTTGGCAGCCTGTTTGGATCAGGGCCACTGGTAAGGTACAGACTCTGGATCGGTCTCTAGCCAAAAATGTGTAATCAAGGGCCTTCATTAAACACCTCAAGGCAGCAGATTGGGAGGGTTCCTCTAGAAATGGAAGGAAATCTTGTCTGACAAATGTGTCCTTAACATAAGGCACAGATACTGCAGTTATAACAATCAATGCCACCAAATGTTAAACAAAAGGAAAGGACTCCAAGGAAAAGAGCTTTGATTATGGCGAAAGGATGTCCTTCTAAAGTAAAAGTGCCAAGACAGGAACACACAGTGTAATCCGTAAACTTTCGGATCCCAGCACAAAAATCTGATACCAAAGCCCGTATTCGACCCCAGATTCTTGATCAAGTTCATCACGACACACAAGTTCATGATGGCCACTCTGCAAGAAGTCATCCCACTCTTGAAAGAAGGGGCTACATGGTGACTGTAGACCTCAAGGATGCCTCCTTCCTGATGAACTGCAGGCTCGAGAAATCCCCCAGGTTTGTGGTAAACTACTTGCAATTCAAAGTGTTTCCATTTGGAATACAACTCGGCACCAAGAGTTATCAAAATACCGGTCAGTGGTGGCAGCTCACTTGAGAAGGCAGGAGTTGAATATATACCCCTATCGAGAGGGGTGGCTGGTAAAGGTGAGCTCACTTACACAATGCCAATAAAGCATACAGACCGGTATATGAATTCTACACACACTAGGGGCTCCCTGAACCTAGAGACATCCTACTGAAACACCATGAAAGAGAAGGTTTTCCTGGGACCGACCGTGAACTCGGAAGGTTAAAGCATTCCAGATACAAAAGAGTTCTTGCATTGACACAGCAAACTCGCCTCAATCTGAAGGGGGTGGGGGGTGGGCGGGCTTGTCTCGTACAAGGAGAATAGTGATGCAATTAACTGGTAAGATGGTCTCATGAGTTCCATTAATCACTTTTGCCGGCTCCCTATTGGACCAATCCAAAATGATTGCAAAGCCAGTGGTCACAGTAAATGGGGTCTGGGCCGTTCTAATGGTTGTACGGGGAAGATAGAGAGAGGTAAAATGGTGGAAGGTAGAAATCACAACAGGTAAACCTTTCAAACAACCACCCCCCTCTGACATCACAATAGGTGCATCCACAAGGGATGGGGTGCTCATATGGGTGTTATCAACATGGGGGACCATGGAAACCCACATGGCGCAGCGAAACACACAAATGTGCTAGATGTAAAGACAGTATTCCTGGTGCTAAAAGCATTCCACTAGCACATCAGGGGAAAGGTGGCTCTACATCAGGAAACTGGGGGAACAAGCTCATACATCCTGCCCAAGCCAGCACATGAAATATGGAAATGAACAATGCAGAGAAACATGTCACTGACAGCAATATACCTGCCGGGCTTACAAAATGTAGAAGCAGATAGGTTAAGCAGACCAAGCAGTTCAGACTAATTGGAAGTGGACATGGGGTGGTACAAAAAGGCTACAGTGGGAACACCACAAACAGACCAGTTTGCACCCCACGAAAAAACAAAAATCCCAACTTTGCCTCCAGGCACCAACAGCACCTGTCTCTAAGGAATTCTTTGCCAACAGCTGTTGGCATGGATAACCTGGTGCTAAAAGTCACCCATGACGATCATTCTCATATCCCACAATGGGCACGATAAACATAGATTTCAGATCTGATGGAAATGGCACCGGCCATCATAATGTCACCCACCTGCGACAACCTGCTAACAGTGCAGTGTGGACAAACCGGTTGTCTGGAACCATCGAGCCTCAGCCTAGTGGCATGGCTCCTGAGGGCATGAAATCTGGCCACCTGAGAGAAGCCATGCATGCTATACAGTCATGTGGAGTAGATTCATCTCCGGTCACACACGGTATATCACCACCACCACGGTTCAGTAGTTCAAGTTTATCAAGTTTATTTATTTATGATCTTGGAACTCCAAAGAGATCCACATAAACTGAAAGGCCAACATATAAAAAAAATTGTGCAACAAGGTTTCTACAATCATAAGCAAAAGTCGACAGTAAAAGATCTCCAAATACAAAACATTAAAATATTTTATACAATAGAGAAAATTAAAATATATAGTATTAAGGGCATAAAGGATAAGATCGGGTAAAATAAAAGTTAATAATTGCATCCTTCATATAATGTGCGTTAATACAAATTTAAAAAACTTCAAGTTAAAAATCCTATGACAAGACATTTCATTTGGTGGCTCATAAATAGAGTCCGTTAGTGCAGAGGCCGAAAGAATAGATAATTGTGGACAAATTGGTCTCATCCATTTACGCCGACACAATGAATAAAGCGGGACAGATAAATAGCACATGATTAGTGTCCTGGATGGAATTATTACACCGATTACAAATCGGAGAAGAACCATAACATTTAGACAGTACTTTATTTAAAGGGAACATACACTGCCTCAATAATAGCCAAAAGCGGCGCACCCCATGAGGCAGGTTCCAAGAAATATAAGCCTGTACCTTATTTATCATACAGGAGTCTATGGCCGGGTGGATACCCCTCTTTAAGATACGAGCTTCCCTATCCCTAGTGAAACTTAATTCCCAAGTGGTCTGTTTCAAAGTGGCCCTTAATTGATAGGGCGAAAAGCAGAGACTCATCTAGTTGTAGCAAGTCCACCGCAATTCTAAAATTTTTAAGAATTAATGACTGCTCCTTTAAACTTTCTAATACTTCTTTCTGAATTAAAAATCTTAGTGTGCCAGGATCACCCTTTACCAGGCTTACAACCCATCGCACTATCCCGGCAAGACCCTGTACCCAACTACTTCTTAAACCAAATTCTAACCTTAGAGCAGCCGAGCAGAGTTGACTGAGGCTAGGCTCCTTAAAATTTTGCCTTCTGTTGTATTTAAAAAACCCAATTTCTCTACAAGTAATTCAATACCATACAACAGCGAAGCAGGAATTTTTGCACGAAAAACCTCTAATAAAAGTGCAAAGTGTCTTTTTCCAGTAGATCTATAGAGGGAGCCCAAGCTTTTCCCCTGTGTAGTAGCTTTACGGATGTTATTTTCTATATGGGCTTTGTCACTTAGGTTGCCACACACTGTTTTTCCCAAGAAAACGTAAGATTTTACAAGTTCCAATTTTTGGCCGCCCACAGACCATACACATTCCCGTACTGCAGCTTCTTTCTTCCGTGCAAGCACTTTTTGATATATTAATCTTTAAATAATGGGCCTCTGCATATTTATGTAGTGCCTGCAGACGACTATTTAATCCCCTAGGCGTTAGATCCAATATTATGTCGTCTGCATAAAGTAAACAAGCAATCGGTTTTCCCCCCAGTAACTGGGCAATGCCCTCACTTTGAGCCAAATCGTGAGGAAGGTCAGATATATATAGGGAGAAAAGTAGAGGAGCCAATAAACATCCTTGTTTTAGGCCATTTGCAGTAGGGATGGTTTGGGAGAGACCTCTTTCCCCTCCCATTAGGACTCTGCACCAAGTATCCGTATGGAGAGCACGAACTAACTCCAAGAGGATGGCCGGCATACCCAGGTCCGACCGTTTTCTCCACAGCAGGAGACGATCTACTTTATCGAATGCTGTGGAGAAGTCTATAAAGGCTGTATACACCCTTCCTCCTTTAACATATTTTTCGTTTATTACCTGTAGTGCAGTTAGGTTATCAATTGTTCCATGCTTTGTCCTAAACCCGGTTTGTTCCAACGGTAAAATTTTAACCGCATCCACCCAATCATTAATTTGGATCAGGAGGCATTTAGCAAAAACTTTACCCACTGCGTCATAGTTGTGTGGGGCACCTCGATCTCCTTTCTTAAACAGAGGGACTAATATACTCCCCTTCCAAGAGGGGGGAACCATCTTGTTTGCATAGCAATACTTGAACACCGGATAAAGAATTTTACTCCACAGTATACTATTTTGTTTTAAAACTGTGATGGGTAATTCATCTGGGCCCATCGCCCCGGAGGAGCGCATCCCCCTGATCGCCATTTCAATTTCTTTTTCAGATGGCGATCCATACGAGAAGGGGGTCTTCCTTTAGTGCGATATACTTAATTGCCATTGCATTATCTGCATATAAATCCTGAATAAAGCTAACCCATTTATGCTCCTCAATGGCCACAGGGAGTGGTCGATATCTAGCTCCACATCCCTCCCCGATAAGAGACCAAAACGTTCTTACTTGGCCTTTAAAGGCTGCTTCTCTCAGTTTAAATCCAAATGTTATCTTCCCTCTCTTTTCTTAACTTAACCTTTACCCGAGTCCTCCTCCTTTTTAATAATAATATTCTATGATATCTTTCCGAGGAGTAATTCAAGTACTGTTCCCTAACTAGTTTATTTATTTCGAGATTAAGCGGCAGGTAGGGTCTGGGGACTACTTTAGTACTTTTTCTTTGATTCGACCTCTTTGCGATTTCTATCGCTTTATTCATAAATGTGTTAAAACTGGCGATTTCTGTTCCATTCCAACTAGACAAATTTTCTACAGTGACCTCTAAGACACTGTCAAGGCCCAAGATAGCTTTGCTATCCCAATGACATCTCCCTGTTTTCTTAGCAAAACTAACAGATTCACCATTTAATGCCCATGGATCCTGCGAAAACAAATTTACATTTACGGTAAAAGTTAGTACTTTGTGGTCACTACAGGAAGAATTAGAGACCTTTAGGTCTTTTAATAAGGAGGTACTTCCCACTACCACATAGTCTAAGATAGATTCTCCACTATGAGTTTTACAAGTAAAAGTAGCCGGTGTATCCGAAGGAAATCTTCCATTTACTATAATGCCATCAACCTTCATTAATTCATCAATAAGGATTTTCCCTCATTCTAATATTTTATGGAAAGAGTGCTTGTGGGATCTGCAGAGATTCTTCTTTTTCTTTATTTCGGAATATATCCAAAGTAGAGTTAGAAATTTTACAATTCAGATCCCCTACCAGAACTATATGTGGGGGAAGTTCTACATCATTGGCTTTTTTAATGTAGGAAAAAACTGCCTTTAAGAGAACATCGTGAGAGGCATCTGGTGGAATATAAGCATTTATCAACATTAGTGGTGGACTTTTTACATTATCATCAAGATTATACAACGTTATTGCCAAAAAAAGATTACTAGGATCTTTATAGTAATCGTAATTCCATTTTATCTTATTTGACGGTAAGCAGGCCAGGGTTGCTTTACAGGCTAAAGTGAAATAATCCTTACATAGCAGTTCCTCTGTACACCAGGTCTCCTGAAGACAAATCACGTTTGCATCTAACGCGTATAAATATTGTAACTTCTCCCTACTATTCTTTATTCCTGCAGCATTCCAAGATATTATTTTTAGTTCACTGCTAGAAGGATGGCTGTTGTAGATATTTACTGTTAGATCTGCTCGATAGTACACCGGGTAGCCAGTTCCATTTTGGACTCTCTTCTTTAGCATTCCATTTAAAGGAAAGGGGGAGGAGGGGGGGCAAATCTTTAAGTTTCACTTGTCGACCATTTTTTGTAATACAGATTTTTAATTCCTCTGTTTCATACAAACAATCTCTACTATCTGAGAGTGAGTGAGTTGACAGAGGCCAATTGTCGAGGGCTCTATTTCGGGGTATCTCAAAGAATTGAATGACGTCAATTCCCCTGCTTTGTAGGCCTTCTGACCATTGTAATATAAGGTTTGCAATAATTTTGGAATTAAACCTTACCCTCGACTTATAACCAACTTCTGTATTTAAGATGGAAACTAAACTTATATCACTACTTTGTATAAGTTTCAAACTTTCAATCTCCAAGAGACATTTAAGAAGCGAAGTCCTATTTAATATTAAATCTGTATCAAACGGGAATAAAATCTAACTGGAATGTGTCCATACTTTCCCAGAGGGGTTCGACACCAGTTATCTCTGGTTTACCTCATTTTTACGGTATCAGGGAAGGGGACAGCCAGGGGGTTAAGTACTGATGAGAGAGGGTTAACTGGCCTTGACTGCTCTGCTGTTATAGGTAATGGAAGCCCCTCTATTACGGTATTAGCACAATCTCTTATAGAGTATGCAATATTCGCGGGGGAGACCTCATAGACTATCATTGACTCTGTTGTTAAATCTTTATTCACAGGGTTCACAATCTATTTCATCTTCCAGCTTTATATCTTGTGATGTATTTTGCAGAGGCTGGGAGGAAGTCTCCATACTAACAAACCTCGATGTTTTCTTTAAAATGAATTCTCCTTTGCTTCTTTTTTGAGATATTTCGTGTTGATTTAATCTTTTTCCCTCTATTCTTTTCCTTTTTCCCCTTTCTCTCATTTTTTTCCAGGTGTGAGGCTCCTAAGATATTGTCTTTCTCATCACTTAACTGGGTTTTGAAAATAGGGAATACTTCCTGGTCTATCCTTCTAGCTGAGCCCACCGAGCCTTTTACTTTTTGAGCTGAGTCAGAGATGACCTGTATGGGTTCAGGTAAAGGTTCATGGGTCTTCTCTAGCATCACAGCTTTATTCATTATCTTATCAATTTGGGGATTGCCATCATGAGCAGTACCGGTTGGTTGACTACTAGCATTCTCAAGTATATTCTCTCAAACCTTTTCTACCTTTACTTCGCTTCTACTTGAACTAACCTCCCTCTCCTGATTACTTTTTAACAATACTTTTAATATTTGAGTTAGTTTCCAACACGCAGTCTGAACCTCCTACAAATTTCTCGAGTAGCGTTAGGATAGAGGATAATAAATGTTCTAAGGATACTAATGAATCCAAAACTATTATATCCTTCCTTAGAATTTGACAGTGTTGGGTATCACTGATATTTAGATCAGGGGTCAAAGAGGGGTGTGATTGCAAAAGAGTAATTCGATTTATTAGATGCAGTACTACTGAATAATTTTAGTCCTATAGGGACTGCTATTGCTGGAGTATTTGCTAGTTCCATAATCTTGCTAGTATCATGAGAAATATACCTCCTGCAGAGCTCTAAATCGGGGAGAGTAAAATCTTTATTTTGGACATCCTCTACTAAATGGGGA
The DNA here is from genome assembly GCA_963921515.1 of Calotriton arnoldi. Classification (NCBI taxonomy): domain Eukaryota; kingdom Metazoa; phylum Chordata; class Amphibia; order Caudata; family Salamandridae; genus Calotriton; species Calotriton arnoldi. The sequence goes on from CAWUFW010000466.1 coordinate 3,707,402, forward strand.
CCAAGGGGCTCTTCTATGATGTGGGGTGTGTGGTGTTGTGTGGGATTACATTTGCCGTTTTAGGAGATGGTAAGGAAGATCCTAGGGGTACCAGAAGGACTGGAGAACCGGTCAGGTCCCCAGGGCACCGTACTGGATGCCTCTGGGATTCTAGGGATTCTCCTCCTCCATGCATACTACCAGTAGTATGTGATTCTATGACAACCATATCAACTATATCAGTGACAGTATTAATAATATTAACCATTACATCATTATTCCCATCACATTATCTCCCCCATTCCAAATGGTTGAGGTACTTGACTCAACTTGAAGATTTTTTTCCTTTTCCCCTCTCCCATAGACTAAATAGTTTACTTTTTCCTTTCGACAGCATGCCTGAGATGTCCTAGTTACGTAAGGGATTTGATTTACTCTTTGCACAGGTCCTACCCACAAGTAATCGCTCTGACCTAAGTTTTTTGCCGTCATTTTATTTAAAGCCTGCAAAAAAGTGCACTGCGTAGGGAACGAGTTTCAAATTTCTTATCAGTTATATTAGTTATATATTGTTGTGGACTTATTCTTATATATTTTTATATATTTGTCACAGACTTAATTACAGTCTCTTTATTTCTCTTAATTTCGGTCCAGAACAAAAACGCTCTCCACAACAACTGGAGCCAGAACTGTCCTTTCTTTTACTTTCTTTGCTTAAATAAAAATAAAATAAAGGGACCAAGGGCAAAGGGATCAAGGGACAAAAGGATAGGGCGTTACACATAAGTAACTATAAATAACAGATGGAACAAATAAAGCAGTTCACAGACAGTCACCAAATCACAGGACAGGGGGACAAAAATCAGAATGCACTACGATAGCCTGCGTGCAAACAATTTTCCTTTCGGTAGTGTCCCCACAAAAAATCCACACAGTGCTAACCGCTACTGGCCACTACTGCTATTGACTTTTTCTGCCTGGTCACAATTATTTCAGGGTCATAATTATTGTGGGGTGAACATAAGGTGCATAAGGTGGGAAAAGCATCCAGCAGCTTTGGCCTCAGGTTTCAGGTCTCAAGTCCGCCTCCATTCTGGTAAAAAATTGCACCGGTGACACAGATGCAGCCCAGGCCTGTTCAACCTTTCGAAACTTCCTATAGTACGCCTGTCGCAGTCTCTGCCTCTGTGAGGAATGTGAATGTTAATAGCCCACTATGCCCACGTACTCGGGCGATCTCCCGGGGCCCCATACATAGAAGATGAAAGGAGGGGCGAAGGAAAAGAGCACTGCGAGCTCTGCGCTCTCTCTGTGCTCTATGTGCTTCCTCAGTGCAGGCCTTCCTCTGGACTCCTTGGCTACTTGCACAGCAAAGCTCACAGCACAGTCTTTGTTTTTGGGAGCAACCTGCTAAGGGCTAGGGGGAAGGGGCGAGGTGGGGGCGAGAGCGGGGAGCCTGAATTTCCTAAATTGCTCCTCACTCCCCTCACTCCTCTCACCCACCCACCACTCCACACTGCTCCCCACTCTGCCTCACCTCTCTCGAGCTGCCTGCTCCGCTCTGCTCCAGTAGGCCGTCCGACGTCCGCTACGCCTCAGGCGACGCCTCAGGCGACCCAGGGACCGGCGGAAATCGTGGTAATCGTGACAGTCACGGTAACCACAACTCGCGCCTCCCCCCGTGGCGGCTCCTTGCGGCACACAGCGTTTCGCGTTCGCAGCTCTGCCTCAGGTGCGCTACGTGTGGTGCGTACTCCTCTTGCTTCCAATCCCCGATAGCAAGGTATCCTAGCGGCCTGGAACTCGGAGAAATCCACCGTTCAGTAACTGTCGCATCCATCAGTGGAATTATCAAGAGATAATTAGATGGGGTATAAAGAATTGCATCTTTGGCGACCACACCCATGTGGAACTTGAAACTGGTTTTAATTCAGCTAATATAGGTCCCATTCAAATCCAAGGACAAGTAGGTCTCCAACTCATGACCGTGAAACCAGCATCCCCCGTGACATAACATCACTAGGTAGAGTTGGTGAGTTACAGGCGCTCACAGTTCAGCAATCTTACCTACTCATTTGCACGGACAGGGTGACCCCGAGGGCAAAAGCTCAGTTCTACCGAAAGATCTGTCTTCCACATCCTACAGTTCCTTCCGTCCTTTCAATAGCCAGACACAAGCAGAGAAAGCACTTCAAACACTAGATAGGAGGCGAGCATTGGTGTATTACTTAAAAGAAACCAGACTATTAAAAAAGGGCACCCGTTCTGTTTTCATACCAGTGAACCGAGCTCCTGGTCACAAAACGAGTCATTGCAAGATGGATGCTGAAGACCATACAAAGATGTTCTCGTATAGCTGGAAAAATGCTAGATAGCAGAGCAGGAGCATACTCGACCAAAAACCTGGAGCCAGGAGCCACGCTAGCCTTCCTAGCTCATGTCTCCAGTAACATTAGCATTGCAGCTGCATGGCCATCGAGCCCACGTTCACAAAGCGCTACTCTACTCTACGGACATTCATGCTAACTGGAGCCCAGTAGGTTAGAAGGTCACACTTTCTTCCACCCAACCGCCCAGAAAAGATCTGTTGCAAAAGAAAAAGGCTACTTCCCAGTACCAAGAGTTTTGCAGCTTGAAGGCTTCTCTGGGCTCGTATCTGACCCTACTGCCTCCACAAGCAGGGAGGGGTGAGTCTATTCAGACGGTGAATAGTAAAAAAAAGTAGCAAGCTCTGGCACAGTATAGGTCACCAGGAAAGACGTCCTAGGAGGCTGGTTAATCCCACCCACTTCTCAACTTCCAGAAGAAAAGTGGACATGGAAACATTCGGACCCAGCCACAAGATTGCAGAACCATGCCCCGTGTGTGCATCCAGAAGTGTTGAAGCCAAGAAACCGTTGTTACTGGTAAGTGACGGGAATGCTCCCGGTGGCCCATGTGTGCTGCAAGGTTTATTCTTTTTGTGAACGCAGTAATCGCACCTTTCGGAGCATAACCTTGTCTGGAATTGTTTTCAGCCTCAATGTATTTCAGTGGATTTTAAACATCGTTTGTAGGAATTTTTTCTTGAGCACTCGAGGTTTATCAAAACCAGTTTTTTTTTAATTTTATTTTTTAGCTATTTAAGGACAACGTTTTTTTTTTTTTAAAGAACTTTCATTTTGTTAATAAATTAACCAGGCAGTCAGTGCATGAATAGACCTAGCATCCCAAGCTTATACATGAGAAGGTCAATCAAAAAACAATTTAAGGGCCACGTTACCTCTCACTGAAAAGGTTCATAACAGATTTGTTACCCTTGCCTTTGAGCCCGGGAATTACTGTTGCTTTATCCCGCTAACTGTTCTTATTCTCTAGCAATAAATCATTCAAAATGTCTCTCTAGGAAATTGATGCCATCACAGCTCCTCCGCCACCTGAGGAATCCTCCACTGCCACTTCCACAGCTCCACCGCCAACCCCTCCACGGCCAGAGCCTAAAGACGGCGTGCCTGTGACCACTGCATCATCTGAGAATGGAAATGCATCTGTTGCCGAGCCAGCCTGGCAGTACAATACTCAGTGCTCGCTGGCAGGAGGTGAGTGACCACCACCAGCAGAATAATCTGTACATCGTGCCTGCCTCGTCCTTCAGTAGTGTCCTCTCTGTAGTCCTTCCGTCTACTGTTTGATCCAGAGAAGTTGGATGCTGGCATAGCCATTGGTGTGTCTGCATCCAGGCCACCTCTACAGTAGCTTGGCTCCAAGGGGCATCAGGGCCTTGGGTGACATTTACTGCTCTTGTTATTAATACCTTTATTTGTTTTCTCTTAGTTGAGGTTGAGATGGGCGACTGGCAAGAAGTTTGGGATGAAAACACAGGCTGCTATTATTATTGGAACACTCAGACCAACGAGGTCACCTGGGAGCTCCCGCAGTACCTTGCAAATCAAGTCCAAGTGCTGCAGAATTATTCGCAGAGGTACAGTGAATTATGGCAAAGTACAGTAAGACTACTCTGGATTTGTCTGCCAGGTTCTTTTCTTTCCTTAATTGTACATAAGTCCTCGTCGTCTTTGACATTGTAGCAATGTCTGACCCAAGGGACACCAGTGTTAAGTAGCCATACTCATGCAGGATACTGTCCAGTTACTGCGTTCTTCCCTGGGACCGACAAAGAAAAGCTTCATAATTGAACACCATTTCCCTTTACAAAATTCTTAGCTTCATGAGTAGGCCTGTGGATTTTTGAAACACTAAGCCATACATCGGCTCCCTCTTAGAGGCATGTTGTGCACATGCAGTCAAGGCGCCGGCATAATCTGTTGCCTGCCTTTTTCTCACCCCTATTCTTCGGTCTTGCCTTCATGCTAGAATCACTCCCCATAGATGGAGTTGGACAGACAAATAGTTTAAACAAGTTACTCGCTGTAAAGACTCTTATTTCTCGGGTATTTTCTGCAGGCCTTTGAGGTGCCCTCTGAGTACATGTTACAGTAAATCCCCCCCTGGCATCACTATGGGTTTTTGAGGAATAGTTTGGTACCAAACACTCCTGTGTTCAGTGAACTCGAGGTGTCGTTTCCAGCCCATGTACTCTATGGCTTCGCTGACACTTACAATCTTAAGAAGTAAAGCCCAATATTGTAGGGTCATACCTGCTCGTGCAGATGTGCCCACACCTGGGATATAGTGCACCCTTCCTTAGTGCTGGTAAGGCCTGCTAGAGTGGTGACTTACCTATATCTTAGGCAGTTCTAGCTGGCATGGCACACCGGCAGTTCTAGCTGGCATGGCACACCGGCAGTGCGCCATGTCGACTTTGTCATTTTGTCAGCACCAGGCCATTCATGATGCAGTTGCAGTCTGCCGGGCCTAGGTGAGGGGTCCCTAGGGACTCTCTTCCGTCACAATGCCCTAGGTACCATTTACTAGAGATTTACAGGGGCCCTGAAGGGCCAATTATGGAATTGTTTTATGGACAGAACACCGGTACTGGACACCTGGACAGCAGGGGCCCACTACTCCACAGTCGGTTGCATCAAAGCCAGGCAAAAAGTGGAGGTATTACACAGAACATGATTTTCTCACACCTGGGGTCACTACACCCCCTCGATGACAACTTGCTGTGGGGAATGGACATTACCCTGTTCCACAGTTCCTAATTTCACAGCATCCAAGATTGTTGAATCCTAATTTTCGTGTTCACTTCAGGTGGCTGACATTAGGGGTGTGACTAGCCTGGAGGTGTAACACGCCTCCTTGCATAGCTAATTTCCCGCCTGTCCTGGTGACAAATGGGCCTCAGGGCAATGGGGCAACATCTCCCAGGTCTGGGGGAAGCCAGGCTTGCATATCAAAGGCGGTGGGCTCTTTGAAGTGCCCTACTTTGACATGCTAATTTACTAGCCATCCTCCTGGAGGAGGTGTAAACGCCTCCTGTTTCTGACCTCTGAGATCGCTGTTTCTCACCTCCTAGGGGTCAAACTGGTCTATGGTGGCAGGCAGGGCAGGACTAGTCAGCCAGCACACCAGGCTAGTAGTGTTCAGGGGGTACCTCTAAGCGCATGTGTTAGTAAATTCACACTGATTCCAGTGATCGATTTATTTTAATACGAGGTGTTTGATACCAAACACCATAGGTTTCAGTTAAGCCATTATGTAGCTGGGGAACTTGTTTTAACCAGTACCCAGTACAGCCCTTAAGATGGCATCCCTGCTCACTTGTATTGTCCAGCAATGGAGCTAGACATTACAGGGGCGTATCTACTCATGCAGGTATGTCCTCTCATGCTATAATGCACCTGCCTTAGGGTTCCAAGGCCTGCCGTAGGGGTGACTTGCATATAGGCAGTGCAGTGTCTTTGGCGTGGCACACGAGTGTGCCATGTCATGTTTTCACTCATGGTTTGCACCATGTCACGCAGCCTGCAATGGCAGTCTGTGTGGAATTTGTGTGGGGGGTTTCTTAGCATGGCATTATATATGCTGGAGCCCTTAGGGACCCTTTTTAGTACCCGTGCCCTAGGTACCTGGGGTACCATTTACTAGGGACTTACAGGGGTGCTCAAGTACTTAGCCAATTGTAGCACAATTAGACACCGCCTTGTTTTGGGGAAAGAGCAGTGGCACGGAGGTCTGGTTAGCAGGCCTCAGTGCACTCAGTCGAAAATCAGCATCCAGTAGCTAAAAAGGGGGAAAAAAGTGGGGGGACAACTGCATCAAGGCCAATTTCCTACATAAAGAAACAATAACAATCAGGAATGTGTCTATTTGTACCCACTGGTAAGCGCTTTTAGGGTTCAGAGCACATACAGTGGGCGCTGGACGGCAGCGTCCCAGTGTGCAGTCCCTACACTAGTACCTAAAAACATCTAAAAGTGCAGGTGAACCTGGAGAAACGAATCCTGTGTTGGATATCACAAGATATGTATGTCAAATTATGGCTGTGAGGTGGTTGTTATACATTTATTTATTTTATTTGTTGAGTTTTATATAGCGCTGGCTAGACCCAGAGGTATCAGAGCGCTTTACATGAGGTTACACATTTTTAAAAAGTTACATCCGTTACAAATTACACATTGTTACAAAACGTTACATCCGTTACAAGTTACGTCTGTTGGTTAATGGCGTGTAGAATGGTAAAGGGGGCAATGTAAAAGGGTAACGAGGCGGGAGATACGGCGGAGAGGCGAAGGAAAGTCTGTCCAATGTCCGGCTGGGTAGGTGATGGCCGAGGGGGAAAGCCACAGCCCATCTCCTCTATAGCTATCAAGGTAGCTCCACCGGGCATCGGCCAGAATGCTAGGTCTCCACTGTCGGTGGCAAGATTCACAGATTCAGTGTCATGATGGGTGAGCCGGATAGGGGTGGAGGGTGGGGGAAATGCGCAGGGTCAGGTAAATGTCCACTCCAGGTGTTGTCGTATTCATGCCCACTGTGCGGCATGGCCGTCGCCCACCACTAATCATCTCTCCTGCAACTGGAGACTCACCCCTCTGGGTATGGCCTCTTCGATTTGTTGGGCTTGAGTTAATACTGCACCAGGTGCCATCTTGGGGGCAGGCAAGGGTGTTCCCTACTGCCTTTTCTGCAGTGAAAGTCGGCTTCCAAAGGGGTTAAACAAACCACCCCTAGTCCCGCTGGTGTAGACTCAATGGGCCAGACCATGGAGCCTAGGGAAGTGGATTAATTAGTAGGGGGCTCGAGGGCGCTTACTTGAGTCCTTTATTCGGTCATGATTTCGGCAAAGGGGACCGCCGCCATTAAAGGGTCGGGCGCGATCCTACCTGGACCCAGTGATTCTGCTGCTTTTGGGTCTTATCCTGGCTGGCCGGTGTCTGCCACACTCCCACGGCTCTGTGACCTCGTCAGACACCCGCCTTTCCCGTTGGTAGGGCCGCGTCCGTGATCGAAGCGTCGTCCTCAGTGTCCCCCGCAGCATTATGTCAAATCACCACCTCTCCATGCGTCCCTGTACTTGGAACTATTCCATTTATAAGCCGAAACATGAATATAGGGGTAGGGAAAAAACAAAACACTTTGTATACTTGGCCACAGCGTACATGTGTTTACCAGATCTTGTAAATATTACTACTTCCATGTACATATGGGTGTACATATATAGAGATTTATGCCCGCTAAAAGAGTCATGTGTATATGCATGCATTGATGTAAGGGTATGTCTGTATACATGTGTGTTAATTTCAGTTAAAAGTTAAAAAATAAACATTTAATAATAAAATAAATCTCGATTACCATTAACCCTTTTCCTATCCTTCTTTTTGACTCATCCCAAACCTTTCTGAACACTATGAACTCCCAATTATCCTTAATCTTCCACCTCCTCCTTATCCATTTCAGCCATGTAGCAGCCGCACGTGTCCACTACTCCTAATAACTCCCCTTTCAGTCAAAGCGCATTTGTAAAGCGCGACACTGTCACCCCTAGGGGTATCTGGGCTCTGTCTCTCCGTCGAGTCAGGTCTTGAGTGTCTGAAGTCTGCCAGCGAGGGGGTTGTGAAGAGCTGGAGGGGGAAGATCGCTCTAGGTCTTGGCCGTGATGTAGGAGGTGCTGCCGCCACTGTTGCTGCGATGGATGCGGGGGGTGTGTGCAAGTGCGAGTGAAGGGCAGCTGTCTAGTCTCTAGTGGGTTGGTGGAAGTTCAGTCAATGGTTGAGGTAGGCCGGTCCTAGGGCGGAGGGCTTTGCAGGCGTGTGTGAGGAACTTGAACTGGCATTTTTTCTGGATGGGGAGCCAGTGGGGGCGATGTGGGTTTGTTTGGGCAGGTCCAGGGTGAGTCTAGCTGCAGCGTTCTGTATGGTCTGGAGTCTTCTGAGGATGCGTGGAGTTGCCGGGCGGAGATGGCGACGTAGAGGGCGTTGCCGTAGTCTAGGCTGCTGGTGACTAGGGCCTGAGTGACACTTTCTGGTGTTGGTTGGGATCCATCTTAATATTCTGCAGAGTATGTGGATCAGGAGAAGGCGACTGCATTGACTTGTCGTTTCATGGTCAGATGGATGTCGAGGATGATGCAGAGGTTGCGTGCATGGTTTGTCAGTGTGGGTCAGAGTTCTGCAGGACACCAGCTGTGGTTCCATGCGGAGGTGTTCTTCCCGAAGAACAGTACTTCGGTTTTGTTGGAGTTGAGTTGGAGGCAGTTGTCTCTCATCCATTTGGCTCAGTTGGTCATGGGGGGTTCCTCGGTGAGCGAGAGGATCAGTGCCTGGTTCCTGAGGAGGAGGAGGTGCTTCTGCTGGTGCCTGAGGAGGGGGGGGGGGTTCTTCTGCTGGTGCCTGAGGAGGGGGGGGGTTCTTCTGCTGGTGCCTGAGGAGGGGGGGGGTTCTTCTGCTGGTGCCTGAGGAGGGGGGGTTCTTCTGCTGGTGCCTGAGGGGGGGGGTTCTTCTGCTGGTGCCTGAGGAGGGGGGTTCTTCTGCTGGTGCCTGAGGAGGGGGGTTCTTCTGCTGGTGCCTGAGGGGGGGTTCTTCTGCTGGTGCCTGAGGAGGGGGGTTCTTCTGCTGGTGCCTGAGGAGGGGGGTTCTTCTGCTGGTGCCTGAGGGGGGTTCTTCTGCTGGTGCCTGAGGGGGGGATTCTTCTGCTGGTGCCTGAGGGGGGATTCTTCTGCTGGTGCCTGAAGGGGGGTCTTCTGCTGGTGCCTGAGGGGGGGATTCTTCTGCTGGTGCCTGAGGAGGGGGGGAGATTGATTGTCTGTGGGATCTGACGACGTCTGCGAGGTGGGCGTCATGTAGATGTTGAACAGGGTGGGGCTGAGGGATGGTCCTTGTGGTGCGCCGCATACGAGATCTTTGGGTGCAAAGGTGAAGGGAGGCAGTCTGATGCTCTGTGTGCGTCCTGTAAGGAAGGATGCGATGCACTTGAGGGCGTCTTATTGTATGCCTATGTTGTAGAGTCTGTTGATGAGGGGGTTATGGGAGACTGTGTCGAACGCCGCGGAGATGTCGGGGAGGATCAGGTCCACTGTTTCTCCACGAACGAGGGGTGTTCTGATGCCTGTGGCGGCAATCAGCGCGTTCTGTGCTTTCTAGTCCCCTTCCATTTTTCTACCCCTACTCAAATCACTACTCAACGCATGAACGTGATCAGTTCACTCACCATCCAAAACCCCAGATGTAATCACTAGTTTCAGCTGTGCAGCACGTCTATACGCAGGTTTGAGAATAGTGACAACTAAGTCTTCACCAGTCTTAAGCGTGCAGGGCCTGCACTGCTCTTCATTTTGCAACTCCATTTTTTCTAGGATAGACAGATCTTCATTTTCTTAAGACATTCGGCTGAACGTACTAGTTTATTGTTTCTGAAGGTCAAATCAATAACTTGGAGCTGGTTTAGACGCTGTGTATGGTGAATGGCTTGATAGGAGAGTCGCTGTCACCTCAGAGCAGAGAGTTCATGCAATCCCATGGTCGATTTGACTTTTTAGTTGCTATATAATTTATTGTGCTGATTGCTTGAATAGAAAATGAAATTGCCTCCAAGAAAATACTTAGTCGTCCTTCATTTTGATAAATTTTGACCATGCCACTCTAGTTTGTGCTTCGATGAGCTGTAACAGTTATTAGTGAGTTGACAATGTTCCACAGTAATTGTAAAATGCGCCATCTGTGCCACATGAGCTTGCCATTGGGAGTTGGAACAGAGAACAAGATAGTTCTCTGGAGTCTCCAGTCAGACGGCGTTCTGAGGAAAGAGCAACAAGTGCCTTCGTGTAAAGTCAATAGGAGAATGTCCTTTACAACACCGATTTTAAATTCTCTTGGACACAAGCCGCAAGAACCCATCATGTTTTTTTAATAGTTCTAGTTTTTTTTTTAATATGGAAATGACCCACAGGCTGCAAAGTAATTTCCCCTGTTGTGACGAGTTTGGGATCCTGTTCAAAAGCATGTAAATCCTCGATCACTGATGGGCCAATGTTAGTGTTACTCGTTCTTGGGAAGGTCTCTGACTATCATTCCTCTGCTCCTTATTTGTTCCTTCTAGTTCTGCATTGGTAGAAGCTGAGCAGAGTTACCCGATTTTGGACCTCCAGCCACATGATCTGAATGACGTTGCGAAGACTGCAGGGACAGTGAGCTTCGAAAAGGAGAGCAAGAAGGTCAGCACCGTCTCTTCCATCACTTTTTGGCTGACCAGGCCCAGAGCCCATTCTGTACAGCCTTCCGCTTCCAAACATTCAGTCGGCACTGGTATGAAGTCCTTCCTTAATGCTGTCTGACGCTTGGAAAGAAAGTTTGGAACCTATGGGAGGTGACTCTAGTAGCAATGGTCCTGGGCTCTGAACAGTTGCATATGTACAGGCCAGAGAACCTCTTGGGCAAACGCTGGCCAGCAGGGTGCTTTTGCAAGGTTATTTATCTTCTGTAGTTTTAGAATGATCGCATGGATGTGAGAGGTGCAGGTAGGTAGAAGAGCCTAGGTCCTTAGAGATGGCTCCTTCTTATGGTTTGAGTTGACTTCCCTGTCTGCTCTGGTATTGTTTTCCCTTCTAGCTCCATGAGGAGGGGTTCTTCTGCTGGTGCCTGAGGAGGGGTTCTTCTGCTGGTGCCTGAGGAGGGGTTCTTCTGCTGGTGCCTGAGGAGGGGGGGTTCTTCTGCTGGTGCCTGAGGAGTGGGGGTTCTTCTGCTGGTGCCTGAGGGGGGGGGGGGGGTTCTTCTGGTGCCTGAGGAGGAGGGGGTGCTTCTGCTGGTGCCTGAGGAGGAGGGGGTGCTTCTGCTGGTGCCTGAGGGGGGGTGCTTCTGCTGGTGCCTGAGGAGGGTTCTTCTGCTGGTGCCTGAGGAGGAGGAGGGTTCTTCTGCTGGTGCCTGAGGAGGTTCTTCTGCTGGTGCCTGAGGGGGGTTCTTCTGCTGGTGCCTGAGGGGGGGTTCTTCTGCTGGTGCCTGAGGGGGGAGTTCTTCTGCTGGTGCCTGAGGGGGGGTTCTTCTGCTGGTGCCTGAGGGGGGGTTCTTCTGCTGGTGCCTGAGGGGGGGTTCTTCTGCTGGTGCCTGAGGGGGGGTTCTTCTGCTGGTGCCTGAGGGGGGTTCTTCTGCTGGTGCCTGAGGGGGGGTTCTTCTGCTGGTGCCTGAGGGGGGGGGTTCTTCTGCTGGTGCCTGAGGGGGGGGTTCTTCTGCTGGTGCCTGAGGGGGGGGTTCTTCTGCTGGTGCCTGAGGAGGGGGGTTCTTCTGCTGGTGCCTGGGGGGGGGGTTCTTCTGCTGGTGCCTGGGGGGGGGGTTCTTCTGCTGGTGCCTGAGGAGTGGGGTTCTTCTGCTGGTGCCTGAGGGGGGGTGCTTCTGCTGGTGCCTGAGGAGGAGGGGGTGCTTCTGCTGGTGCCTGAGGAGGAGGGGGTGCTTCTGCTGGTGCCTGAGGGGGGGGGTGCTTCTGCTGGTGCCTGAGGAGGGTTCTTCTGCTGGTGCCTGAGGAGGAGGAGGGTTCTTCTGCTGGTGCCTGAGGAGGTTCTTCTGCTGGTGCCTGAGGGGGGGTTCTTCTGCTGGTGCCTGAGGGGGGTTCTTCTGCTGGTGCCTGAGGGGGAGTTCTTCTGCTGGTGCCTGAGGGGGGGAGTTCTTCTGCTGGTGCCTGAGGGGGGGGTTCTTCTGCTGGTGCCTGAGGGGGGGTTCTTCTGCTGGTGCCTGAGGGGGGGTTCTTCTGCTGGTGCCTGAGGGGGGGTTCTTCTGCTGGTGCCTGAGGGGGGGTTCTTCTGCTGGTGCCTGAGGGGGGGTTCTTCTGCTGGTGCCTGAGGGGGGGGGTTCTTCTGCTGGTGCCTGAGGGGGGGTTCTTCTGCTGGTGCCTGAGGAGGGGGGGTTCTTCTGCTGGTGCCTGAGGAGGGGGGTTCTTCTGCTGGTGCCTGAGGGGGGGTTCTTCTGCTGGTGCCTGAGGAGGGGGGGTTCTTCTGCTGGTGCCTGGGGTGGGCGGGGGGTTCTTCTGCTGGTGCCTGGGGGGTTCTTCTGCTGGTGCCTGAGGAGGGGGGTTCTTCTGCTGGTGCCTGAGGGGGGGTTCTTCTGCTGGTGCCTGAGGGGGGGTTCTTCTGCTGGTGCCGGAGGGGGTTCTTCTGCTGGTGCCTGGGGGGGGTTCTTCTGCTGGTGCCTGGGGGGGGGTTCTTCTGCTGGTGCCTGGGGGGGGGTTCTTCTGCTGGTGCCTGAGGAGGGGGGTTCTTCTGCTGGTGCCTGGGGGGGTTCTTCTGCTGGTGCCTGGGGGGGGTTCTTCTGCTGGTGCCTGGGGGGGGGTTCTTCTGCTGGTGCCTGGGGGGGGTTCTTCTGCTGGTGCCTGGGGGGGTTCTTTGCTGGTGCCTGGGGGGGGGTTCTTTTGCTGGTGCCTGGGGGGGTTCTTTTGCTGGTGCCTGGGGGGGGGTTCTTCTGCTGGTGCCTGAGGAGGGGGATTCTGCTGGTGCCTGAGGGGAGGGGGTTCTGCTGGTGCCTGAGGGGGAGGGGTTCTGCTGGTGCCTGAGGGGGGGTTCTGCTGGTGCCTGAGGGGGGTTCTGCTGGTACCTGAGGGGGGGTTCTGCTGGTGCCTGAGGGGGGTTCTGCTGGTGCCTGAGGGGGGTTCTTCTGCTGGTGCCTGAGGGGGGGGTTCTTCTGCTGGTGCCTGAGGGGGGGTTCTTCTGCTGGTGCCTGGGGGGGGTTCTTCTGCTGGTGCCTGGGGGGTTCTTCTGCTGGTGCCTGAGGGGGGGGGAGTTCTTCTGCTGGTGCCTGAGGGGGGGAGTTCTTCTGCTGGTGCCTGAGCGGGGGGGGGGAGTTCTTCTGCTGGTGCCTGAGCGGGGGGTGCGGGTTCTTCTGCTGGTGCCTGAGCAGGGGGCGGGTTCTTCTGCTGGTGCCTGTGGGGGCGGGTTCTTCTGCTGGTGCCTGGGGGGCGGGGTTCTTCTGCTGGTGCCTGGGGGGGGTTCTGCTGGTGCCTGGGGGGGTTCTTCTGCTGGTGCCTGAGCGGGGGGTGCGGGTTCTTCTGCTGGTGCCTGAGCGGGGGTGCGGGTTCTTCTGCTGGTGCCTGAGCGAGGGGGGGGTTCTTCTGCTGGTGCCTGAGGAGGGGGGGGTTCTTCTGCTGGTGCCCGAGGAGGGGGGGGTTTCTTCTGCTGGTGCCCGAGGAGGGGGGGTTCTTCTGCTGGTGCCTGAGGGGGGTTCTTCTGCTGGTGCCTGAGGGGGGTTCTTCTGCTGGTGCCTGAGGGGGGGTTCTTCTGCTGGTGCCTGAGGAGGGGGGTTCTGCTGGTGCCTGAGGGGGAGGGTTCTGCTGGTGCCTGAGGGGGAGGGAGGGGGTTCTGCTGGTGCCTGAGGGGGGTTCTGCTGGTGCCTGAGGGGGAGGGGGGTTCTGCTGGTGCCTGAGGGGGAGGGCGGTTCTGCTGGTGCCTGGGGGGGTCTTCTGGTGCCTGAGGAGGGGTGGGGGGTTCTTCTGCTGGTGCCTGAGGAGGGGGGTTCTTCTGCTGGTGCCTGAGGAGGGGGGTTCTTCTACTGGTGCCTGAGGAGGGGGGGTTCTTCTGCTGGTGCCTGAGCGGGGGGTGCGGGTTCTTCTGCTGGTGCCTGACCGGGGGTGCGGGTTCTTCTGCTGGTGCCTGAGCAGGGGGGTGGGGGGGGGGGAGTTCTTCTGCTGGTGCCTGAGCGGGGGGTGCGGGTTCTTCTGCTGGTGCCTGAGCGGGGGGTGCGGGTTCTTCTGCTGGTGCCTGAGCGGGGGGCGGGTTCTTCTGCTGGTGCCTGGGGGGCGGGTTCTTCTGCTGGTGCCTGGGGGGGGTTCTTCTGCTGGTGCCTGGGGGGCGGGTTCTTCTGCTGGTGCCTGGGGGGGTTCTTCTGCTGGTGCCTGGGGGGGTTCTTCTGCTGGTGCCTGGGGTGGGGTTCTTCTGCTGGTGCCTGGGGGGGTTCTTCTGCTGGTGCCTGGGGTGGGCGGGGGGTTCTTCTGCTGGTGCCTGGGGTGGGCGGGGGGGTGGGTTCTTCTGCTGGTGCCTGGGGTGGGCGTTCTTCTGCTGGTGCCTGGGGTGGGCGGGGGGGGGGTTCTTCTGCTGGTGCCTGGGGTGGGCGGGGGGGGGTTCTTCTGCTGGTGCCTGAGGAGGGGGGGGGCGGAGTTCTTCTGCTGGTGCCTGAGCGGGGGGTGCGGGTTCTTCTGCTGGTGCCTGAGCAGGGGGGGGCGGGTTCTGAGCAGGGGGGGCGGGTTCTTCTGCTGGTGCCTGGGGGGGGGGGTTCTTCTGCTGGTGCCTGGGGGGGTTCTTCTGCTGGTGCCTGGGGGGTTCTTCTGCTGGTGCCGGGGGGGTTCTTCTGCTGGTGCCTGAGGGGGGGGTTTCTTCTGCTGGTGCCTGAGGAGGGGGGGTTCTTCTGCTGGTGCCTGAGGAGGGGGGTTCTTCTGCTGGTGCCTGAGGAGGGGGGGGTTCTTCTGCTGGTGCCTGAGGAGGGGGGGTTCTTCTGCTGGTGCCTGGGGGGGTTCTTCTGCTGGTGCCTGGGGTGGGCGGGGGGTTCTTCTGCTGGTGCCTGGGGTGGGCGGGGGGGTTCTTCTGCTGGTGCCTGGGGTGGGCGGGGGGGTTCTTCTGCTGGTGCCTGGGGTGGGCGGGGGGTGGGTTCTTCTGCTGGTGCCTGAGGAGGGGGGCGGAGTTCTTCTGCTGGTGCCTGAGCAGGGGGCGGGTTCTGAGCAGGGGGCGGGTTCTTCTGCTGGTGCCTGGGGGGGCGGGTTCTTCTGCTGGTGCCTGGGGGGTTCTTCTGCTGGTGCCTGGGGGGTTCTTCTGCTGGTGCCTGGGGGGGGTTCTTCTGCTGGTGCCTGGGGGGTTCTTCTGCTGGTGCCTGGGGGGGTTCTTCTGCTGGTGCCTGGGGGGGTTCTTCTGCTGGTGCCTGGGGGGTTCTTCTGCTGGTGCCTGAGGAGGGGGGTTCTTCTGCTGGTGCCTGAGGGGGGGTTCTTCTGCTGGTGCCTGAGGAGGGGGGTTCTTCTGCTGGTGCCTGAGGAGGGGGGTTCTTCTGCTGGTGCCTGAGGGGGGTTCTTCTGCTGCTGCCTGAGGGGGGGTTCTTCTGCTGGTGCCTGAGGGGGTGGTTCTTCTGCTG
The DNA here is from genome assembly GCA_963921515.1 of Calotriton arnoldi. Taxonomy (NCBI): domain Eukaryota; kingdom Metazoa; phylum Chordata; class Amphibia; order Caudata; family Salamandridae; genus Calotriton; species Calotriton arnoldi. The sequence continues at coordinate 3,722,854 of CAWUFW010000466.1, forward strand.
GTGCCTGAGGGGGGGGTTCTTCTGCTGGTGCCTGAGGGGGGGTTCTTCTGCTGGTGCCTGAGGGGGGGTTCTTCTGCTGGTGCCTGAGGGGGGGTTCTTCTGCTGGTGCCTGAGATGGGGGGGGTTCTTCTGCTGGTGCCTGAGATGGGGGGGGTTCTTCTGCTGGTGCCTGAGATGGGGGGGGGTTCTTCTGCTGGTGCCTGAGGAGGGGGTTCTTCTGCTGGGCCTGAGAAGGGGGTTCTTCTGCTGGTGCCTGAGGGGGTGGGTTCTTCTGCTGGTGCCTGAGGGGGTGGGTTCTTCTGCTGGTGCCTGAGGGGGGGTTCTTCTGCTGGTGCCTGAGGGGGGGTTCTTCTGCTGGTGCCTGAGGGGGGGTTCTTCTGCTGGTGCCTGAGATGGGGGGGGGTTCTTCTGCTGGTGCCTGAGATGGGGGGGGGGGGGTTCTTCTGCTGGTGCCTGAGGAGGGGGGTTCTTCTGCTGGTGCCTGAGGGGGGGTTCTTCTGCTGGGCCTGAGAAGGGGGTTCTTCTGCTGGTGCCTGAGGGGTGGGTTCTTCTGCTGGTGCCTGAGGGGGGGTTCTGCTGGTGCCTGAGGAGGGAGGGGGTTCTGCTGGTGCCTGAGGGGGAGGGGGTTCTGCTGGTGCCTGGGGGGGGGTTCTTCTGCTGGTGCCTGAGGGGGGTTCTTCTGCTGGTGCCTGAGGGGGGGTTCTTCTGCTGGTGCCTGAGGGGGGTTCTTCTGCTGGTGCCTGAGGGGGGGTTCTGCTGGTGCCTGAGGGGGGGGTTCTGCTGGTGCCTGAGGGGGGGTTCTGCTGGTGCCTGAGGGGGGGGTTCTGCTGGTGCCTGAGGGGGGGTTCTGCTGGTGCCTGAGGGGGTTCTGCTGGTGCCTGAGCAGGAGGGGGGGTTCTTCTGCTGGTGCCTGAGCAGGGGGAGGGGTTCTTCTGCTGGTGCCTGAGGAGGGGGGTTCTGCTGGTGCCTGAGCGGGGGCGGGTTCTGAGCAGGGGGCGGGTTCTTCCGCTGGTGCCTAAGGGGGGGGGGGTTCCTCTGCTGGTGCCTGAGCAGGAGGGGGGGGGTTCTTCTGCTGGTGCCTGAGCAGGAGGGGGGGGGTTCTTCTGCTGGTGCCTGAGCAGGAGGGGGGGGTTCTTCTGCTGGTGCCTGAGGGGGGTTCTTCTGCTGGTGCCTGAGGTGGGGGTTCTTCTGCTGGTGCCTGAGGTGGGGGTTCTTCTGCTGGTGCCTGAGGTGGGGGGGTTCTTCTGCTGGTGCCTGAGGAGGGGGGGTTCTTCTGCTGGTGCCTGAGGAGGGGGGGTTCTTCTGCTGGTGCCTGAGGAGGGGGGGTTCTTCTGCTGGTGCCTGAGGAGGGGGTTCTTCTGCTGGTGCCTGAGGGGGGTGTTCTTCTGCTGGTGCCTGAAGGGGGGGGTTCTGCTGGTGCCTGAGGGGGGAGGGGGTTCTGCTGGTGCCTGAGGGGGAGGGGTTCTGCTGGTGCCTGAGGGGGTTCTGCTGGTGCCTGATGGGGGTTCTGCCAACCCCCTGGTGCCTGAGGGGGTTCTGCTGGTGCCTGAGGGGGTTCTGCTGGTGCCTGAGGGGGTTCTGCTGGTGCCTGAGGGGGTTCTGCTGGTGCCTGAGCAGGGGGGGGTTCTTCTGCTGGTGCCTGAGCGGGGGGCGGGTTCTGAGCAGGGGGCGGGTTCTTCCGCTGGTGCCTGAGGGGGGTTCCTCTGCTGGTGCCTGAGCAGGAGGAGGGGTTCTTCTGCTGGTGCCTGAGCAGGAGGGGGGTTCTTCTGCTGGTGCCTGAGGAGGGGGGGGGGTTCTTCTGCTGGTGCCTGAGGGGGGTGGGGGGGTGTTCTTCTGCTGGTGCCTATGGGGGGGGGGTTCTTCTGCTGGTGCCTATGAGGGGGGGTGGGGGGTTCTTCTGCTGGTGCCTATGAGGGGGGGTGGGGGGTTCTTCTGCTGGTGCCTATGAGGGGGGGTGGGGGGTTCTTCTGCTGGTGCTTGGGGGGGGGTTCTTCTGCTGGTGCCTGAGGGGGGTTCTTCTGCTGGTGCCTGAGGGGGGGTTCTTCTGCTGGTGCCTAATGGGGGGGGTTCTTCTGCTGGTGCCTGAGGGGGGGGGTTCTTCTGCTGGTGCCTGAGGGGGGGTTCTTCTGCTGGTGCCTAATGGGGGGGGTTCTTCTGCTGGTGCCTGAGGGGGGGGGTTCTTCTGCTGGTGCCTGAGGGGGGGGTTCTCCTGCTGGTGCCTGAGGGGGGGGTTCTCCTGCTGGTGCCTGAGGGGGCGGGGGGTTCTGAGCAGGGGCGGGCGGGTTCTTCCGCTGGTGCCTGAGGGGGGGTTCTGCTGGTGCCTGAGCAGGAGGGGGAGGTTCTTCTGCTGGTGCCTGAGCAGGAGGGGGGGAGGTTTTTCTGCTGGTGCCTGAGAAGGGGGGTTCTTCTGCTGGTGCCTGAGGAGGGGGGTTCTTCTGCTGGTGCCTGAGGGGGGGGGTTCTTCTGCTGGTGCCTGAGGAGGGGGGGGTTCTTCTGCTGGTGCCTGAGGAGGGGGAGGGTTCTTCTGCTGGTGCCTGAGGGGGGTTCTTCTGCTGGTGCCTGAGGGGGGTCTTCTGCTGGTGCCTGAGGGGGGGGTTCTTCTGCTGGTGCCTGAGGGGGGGGTTCTTCTGCTGGTGCCTGAGGAGGGGGAGGTTCTTCTGCTGGTACCAGTGCTCTGTGCTCTCTCTCCGCTCTGTGGCCTCTACCTGACTTGCTCTGAATCATCTCACTCTGAATGGGTTTCCAGGGTTCAGCAGCAAATTGTCATTGCTTCAATGAGTCCAACTTGGACCCTGGAATCCCCCAGTGTCAGTCCCCCCCTCTGCCCCCCCCCCCCTGTTTCCCTTGCCTTTCTACCCTAGCGTGTAAGGCTGGTTAAAGCTTGAAACATGCATTGCTTTCTTTTCCAGGACCTGAATGAAGCCATCCAAGCCATTTCGAGTCTTGAAGAGGAAAAAGTAGGGGTGGCTGCTTCTCTCCTCGCTCCACTTCTTCCAGAGAGCGTGAAGGAGGAGGAGCAACGATGGCGGATGAGACTTCTGGCTAAAGAGGATGTACCCCTCGGGGCAGAGGAGGATGACGAGGATGCCCCGGAAAGGATGCCTCTGGTATCCAGTGAATATCTCGAGGACACCTCCAGGGATGATGTGTGCAGTACTGTGCAGTCTGGTGAAAGTGATGAGGAAGAGCAAGACACCCTTGAGTTGGAGATGGTTTTGGAAAGAAAGAAGGTATGGATTATGTTTAATGTGGATCTCTCTTGACTTTGGAAGCTGAAACTAGTTTTACTACCCCATGCTAGGGATTCTGAACCAGCGTCTATTGCCTCTGACTTTGGGAGCTCTACCCCAATGCCCAGTGCTGTTCACTAAGGGAATACTCCAGTATCTCTTGCTCCTCACTGGCCAGAATTTCCCTTGTCCCCTGCCCCTCATTGTTAAAATCTGTCTCTGCTGCCTGGAAGGCAGGATCTATTCAGCATCTTCTGCCTGCCGGCTGGGCGACCCTGCCCCGGAATCTTCTGCTTTTCACTAGGGGTAAGAGCAAGGAGACATCTCCTGCTTTTCTTTTGGTCATGAGTAGTGCCTCTTAACTGAAGAAATGTACCCCTTGTTTTTTGGCACTGGCTGGTGGGACCTAAATATGTTTCCACCCCCTGGCTGGTGAATTAGTCTTGATAGAATCTACCACCATGTCTGCTGACTCCTAGCCTAAAAATGTTGTGGCCAGCTGAAATCTGTCACACGACTGAGGTGTATTGCCGATCTGTCACCAATCTGCTAATTGGAATCTGGAACCTGTTCTACTTCCTGTTTGATTGTTTTCTCTTTTCACTTCGCGTGACATGGGGTTGTTCACTTCCCATTGTCTCCATATCCCCAAAACCCCTCTCTTCCTGACCTGAGTGGAAGAAGTTTGGTAAAGATTTTCAAACCCCACTCATTCCCTTCTTCCACAGGCACTTAACTAGTTCTAGTTATACACCCTTGTGGCAATGGCCATGTGACAGCAGAGCCAAATGGGATAAGTTTACTAGATCATAGGAACACACTGCTAATTAAGTGCTCTTTGCAGGCTGAGCTGCGAGCCCTGGAGGAGGGAGATGGCAGTGCTGGGGGCTCAAGTCCCTGCTCCGATGGAAGCCAGTCGGCCTCGCGGGATGGCATAACTGGACTGACACCAGTTAAGTCTAAGTGGAAGATCTTTGTTCCAGCAGCGAGTCCAGAATCAAACAGCCGAAGTTCCAGCAAGACCGGCAGGGAGACTCCTGAACATTTGGAAAATGGTAATGTGCTGGTTCTGTTCAAGGCTTGGAAGATACTAGGTCGGTTTCCTGGAGGGTGGTGGCGGTATCCGAGATAGGAGGGGATGTTTCAATTCCCTTCAACTCCCTTGGATTATTGCCTCTGGAGTTCAGAACTGCATTATCTTCTAGTTTGTTGTCTCCTCTAATCCGAGCTGGGGACTGAGTTAATGGAGCTGGACTAGAATGGGGTGGAAGGAGGTGAAATTGCAGGGTGGCACTGGTGGAGGAGGCAGCAGCGAGAGCGAAAGAGTGGGCACTGAGCACAAGGTACATTGTATAGAAATCTAGGAGCTGGCACGGGCAGCAGACTTGATATGGGGCAGCTTAGGAGATTGCATTGGGAAGTAGGCACTCTCCGGGTGATGCGTAATGGGGGTAATGAGGAAGGAGACAGCAAGCGGTAGGAGAGCCCAGGATGGGTTAGCCATCAAGGCTACGTTTTTCAAGTAGCAGGATGACCCTCGTGGATGCTGCCCTGCAGAAGGAATTAATGACGATAAATGGCTCCCCCTTTTACTCCCCAAATAAAAATTATAATAATTAGTAAACAGCTAGGAACATTTGTGAGATTTTAGGTACTGTTAAAACGGTCGGATCTTAATGCTCCTGAACTTCCCTGCGGCAGCCCGAAGCAGTGATACCACATGAATGTAATTTACAGCCTCAGAACGTGCTAGCGCCATCTGATGTTGTGCTGTGTATCCTCTTTTGGGGAGCAATTTTTCTTAGTTTAATTCTGTTTTTTACATTTTTCTTGCTAAAGTACTCACTGAATGTTTATGTTGTCAAGTGCTAATTAATGCTTTCCTAATCAGTGTTCAAGGCATGTGTGCTGTAGATACACATGCTTTGCATACTCCTGCCATCTAGTGTTGGGCCTGGATGTTTGCAAGAAGTTGTTCTTTGAAGAAGCCTTTTGGTGATAATGCGCATGGGCATCGACTCCATTGTTGGATTGTTTTCTTTCCGCCATCGGGTTTGGACGTGTATTGCAGCGCTCCTATTCGAAACTGTTAATTGGGATCCCTTCGGTACGCAATTCACTGTACCCTAGTTGGTATTGTTTCGATCACGTTTTCCACCTTCTGGGTGTCAAATTCAGAAAACTTTCATTATCCAGTTGGGAAACTCTAACCGCTGCCTTCGGGCCTAGCTTGTTTTTCTCTATCTACTTCCACTCGAAGATCCATCATTGAGTCTTTTGCCGATTGAACGGATGCCATTTCAATTCTGTCCTTGGTGCAATTCCAAATACTCGCACACCGACCTTCATAAGGTCTGTAACCTCTGTGTCTCCCCAGAGCATAAAGAGGAAGACTGCTACGCTTGTTGGTCTTTCTGATCCAAAAAGACTGTACGGTCGGGCTTGGTCATAAACTGGACCAAGTCAGAAATATTTCCATTGATCCCCGCCACTATTCCAGGTGACCTTGAATTTCCCTTGCGATGGTGCACCGATCCTCCTAAGTATCTTGGCATCTATCTACACTGAAGCGCCTCCGAAGTCATCTGTTTAAATTATGGTCCCGCGATCGACCGACTCGAGAGACAAATCAATAAATGGACGAAACTTCCTCTTTCTATTGCCGGTAGGATTGCCATTTTAAAAATGGTGGTGTTGCAACGATTTCTGTATCTTTTTTTAAATATCCCCATTACTCTAAAGGTGACTTTTACTACACTTCGGTCGCTTCTGATATGACTAGTCTGGGCGGGTAAACAACCGCGGGTGAACTGGGCCACTTTGACTATGCCATTTGAACGGGGGGCTTTGGGGTCCCCGATTTCTTTCTATCTATATTACCTGGTGTCCCAAGTCCACTTTACGTATTACTGGTATTACCCAGATGCTCGGCTTCAATATCTCAAACCTGACAGATCGCAGATATATCCCCACTCACTATCGACTTTATTGCCCCGAGGCCTTCCACGATGTCCTACGGAAATTCAAACAGTGCCCACGACATGCTGGGCATGGACTAAGTTCCGGAGGTATCTGCAATACAAGTCCCTATACTCTCCAAATTTACCATTAGCAGACAACCCGTGGATACCCCTACCATGGAAACTCTCACTAAAAAAACACTATTTAAACATAGACTTCTAAAAATGGGTGATCTGTTTCGCGACTCCAGACCTTGCTCGACTGCTGAACTAGCCGCCCGTGGAGCCGCCACACACACATGGACAATTTTTTTGCTCCATAGAATTCGTGGCTCTCTATTGAAAAAATTACCGGAAGTCTCATCTGAACCGGATGACTTTCCCCCACTCACGCTTGTTATAAACTCACCTGATAGTACTCATTTAGTGTCACGCATTTATCACATGTCGCTCTCCCTTCACCCACCTGTGGGCACTAAAGCCCATACATCCTGGGAGCAGGCTTTCGATATCACTATTACCGATGACATATGGCGTTACTGTTGCGCACAGACGCGTTACGTCTCTAGTAACTATAGACCTAAATTGTTACGTTTTAAATATCTTCATAGTGTACGTAACTCCAAAATTATTATCCAAAATGAACCCCACAGTATCGAACTTGTGTATGAGATGTGGAACTCCGGTGGCAGATTTTTCACCATAGACCGTGAATGAGATGGGTAACCGTACACATAGGTAGAATATAACTATCAACAAGACCGGGAAACGGGCGCAGACTAAATGAATCCCACTACGAGAAATGTCCAAATGTGCTTAGCGGTAATGATATTATGTTTGAATACTGGGATATTGCTGTACTGTAATTATTGCTAGACCTTTTTCTGTTTACTGCTCCTTTGTAATTTGATTTTTGTGTTGGACGAAAGATTGTTTTATATTTTTCATAATGACACAGCAGGTCCGGCATTTTGCGGGCCACTTGCTTCTCAATCCCTGCTTGGTTGTATTTTCTCTTGAAAAATGCAATAAAAAGAGTTAAAAAAAAGACTGTACGGGACCGTCTAGCTCGATGAGAAATGCAGCGGCAGAATATCGAACAACCCTCATATCTTCAGAGAAGATATAGAGCAAGAAGAAATGGAAGTGTCTGCTGCGGAAGAGGCCTTCATCCAGGACTCCGATTCCGAGTTGGAAATCGAACTAGAGTCCCGCGACGTTCCAGCTGGACAGGGTGTCGTGACTAACATAGCCCCTTTGCTCACCAAACCCACTCCAACCAAACAAAAGGCTATTGGGCCACCACTACCAGCAGGCCATGATAGGCACTGAGACTCTGATTCCAACGCCCCGCCTTACGGCACTGCACCAAAACAGCAAGTCAAGCCTTCCGCTCGAGCTGAGATGATACCCCATTGATTCCGAAACATTTGCGCTCCAAAGATAACAAGCATTTGCAATGCACTAGGTCTCGCATTACTGAAAGTTTGAGCTATTGGTGTTGCTAATAATAATGCACCACCAATAGCTCAAACTTTCAGTAATGCGAGACCTATTGCACTGCAAATTAATCGCGGCACTCGGGCTTTAGCTTTAAACATTTTAAGCAAAAGGGCAGATGCTGCAACTGTTTCAAAAGTAAAGAAATGGATCAAAGCATTTTTTTTGTATTTCTTTACTTTTGAAGCAATTGCGGCACTCGCACTTTAGCTAAAGATGGTTAAAGCGCGGTTGCCACCACTGTAAAAAAGAAAGTAAATAAACAGGAAAAAAAGGCAAGCAGCCGCGTTCGGCGATCCCATCCGCAGCCGCCATTATTCCAGCGGAGGTGTGCCACACTGGTTTGATAAACAAAAAAAAAAGCGTTGCAGGCGAGCCATTTAAGAAAATAGTGCTACGAGGCTATGTGAGAAGCTGGGTTTCTGTTGCAGTAACCCCCACTTTTTGCCAGACTACTGATGCACTTTTGACTTGATGTGCCCTGGGTCCCTGCCGATCAGGTTCCCAGGGCCTGTGTTCTTTTCCCCCAAAACTGTACCCAAACCCAATTGGCATCTCTGGCAACAGCTCAGCCCCTGGTAAATGGTACCACAGGTACCCAGGGCACTGTGACCAGTGAAGACCTCTAAGGGCTGCAGCACTTATTGTGCCACCCTTAGAGGCCCCGTACTTTTGCACACACTGCCTTTGCAGGCTGCGTGTTTTGGTGCAGAACAAAGTGAAGAGTCGACATGGTACACATCCCTGTGTGCCATGCCTACAACCCACTGCCCTGGTGTGAGAAAGTGCCCTCTTTCTGCATGGTTGCCCCCACTTTTTGCTGAGATGCTGATGTGCTTTGGCTGAGTGTGCCCTGGGCTCCTGCCAACCAGGTACCCAGGGCCTGTGTTCCTTCCCTAAAACTGCATTGATACCTACACCCAATTGGCATCCCTGGCCACAGGTCAGCCCCTGGTAAATGGTACCATGGGTACCCAGGGCACTGTGACCAGGGAAGGCCCCTAAGGGCTGCAGCACTTGTTGTGCCACCCTTGGGGACCCTGTACCTTTACACACACACACTGCCTTTGCAGGCTGCGTGTCTTGGTGCAGAACAAAAGCGAAGAGTCGACATGGCACACATCCCTGTGTGCCATGCCTACAAGCCACTGCCCTGTCCTAGGTCAGCCACCCCTCTAGCTGGGTGCACTATGCCAGTGGTGAGGGCATAGAGGCATGAGCCCTGTGCCCCTACAGTGCCCAAGTCCATTCTTGGGCATTGTAAGTGCAGTGCTGCCATTAAGAGTATATGGTGCTGGGAGTCTGTCATTACGAACTCCACAGCACCATAATGGCCCCACTGAAACCTAAAAGTTTAGTATCAAACTTCTTAGCCCATTAAACCCCCACTGATGCCAGTGTGGGATTTAATGTAAAACGCACTCCAGAGGGCATCTTAGAGATGCCCCCTGAAACCAACCTGACCTCCAGTGTCCGGACTGAGTGGCTGCCCAGGCTGCCACCACCAGACATGTTTCTGACCCCTGGGTCGAGAGCCTCTGCTCTCAGGGGCCTGAAAGAATGCGCATCCTGGGGCGAGGTGCCAAAGCCTCCTCCCCCAGGATGGGCAGGGGGAGCTTCAAAGGCCTGCCGCATTTTGAGCTTCCCCAGACCACTTGCTGCTTCCAGCAAACTGGTCCCCACTGGTTCTACCCCCACTTCTGGCGGGAGAACCGGCGGGAAAACCAGAGGCAGGAAATGGGTTGTGCCCACCTCTGCCAACTCCACCCCTAAGGTGGGGGAGACTAGGTGAAGCCCAAACTCGAGTCCCCGCCATCTTGAGGATGGGGGGACCCAGCCAACCAGGGACAGGCTCCTGCCCCCCTCCCACTAGAGAGGAGCAGAATAGGGGGTGTAACCACCCCAGGGAAGGGACCCATTGGCACCTGTCCTTACCTACCTGTAACCACCCCTAAATTTAGTATTTAGGGGCTCCCTGAACCTGCCTTCCTCAGTTCCCGAATCCAAAAACAAGAAGAGAAGACGAAGCAAGAAGACCAGCCGGGCAGCTGCTAACAAGGAGGCGACGACAACTGACTTGGCCCCAGCCCTACCGGCCTGTCGACCTCTGAACCTGCTCCTGCGGAACCCCGGCCTCAGCAACCTCAAAAACCCCGGAGGACCTGACTTCTGTGCCACAGCCTTCAACCCAGGGACTCCCACGAGCAGTGGTACTGCTCAAAAGAACAAACTCCAAAAGACCCAGCCCTGGCACGGAACCGCGAAACCTGCACCCTCTGCACCCGCCGAGCCCGGCCTGTGCCCGAGTGAACCAAGATTTTGAGGACGTCCCCTCGGCGATTCTGACCTGGAATCCAGTGCCCAAGGACCCTCCTCGACGACCCAGACGACGCCTGCAGCCTCAGGACAAGGGACCCCTCCAACCGCGACCAGCAGGGGGTAAGATTTCCCGACCTCAAAAGACACCCCTGCACCCGGCGCCCCACGGCCCCCTGTGCCCAACTCCTGGGTGTCTACCTATCCTCCAAGATCCCAACTTACCTCCCAAAGTGTTGGTCGCCCCTGAAGAATCACCGTCCCCGAGCCTGCAGCCTTTTTTCACCGTCCAAGATCGCCATTGGTTAACATTGAGTGCCCGACGGCTCAAAAGCACCCTGCACCCAGCCGCCCGAGTGCCCCTGGAAGTGCAACCTCTACCCTAACCTACTTCCCCATTTGCCCTGGGCAAGTGACCAGGAGCCCAGCTCCCACAGCCGCGTGGCCTGCTTGCCAGCAGCCACCAACCCGAGGCCCCCTGCCTGCCATAGGATAACATTGGGCCTACTCACTCTGCACCCGGCCGCCCCTGTGCCGCTGAGGGTGTAACAACTGTACTTACCTGATACTGGGGGACCCCTGAGTCTATGCCCAGAACCTTAACTCTGCCAGTCGAGTACTTACCCAAAGACCGATAACTCACTTTCCTTCCATAGGGTAACACTGACTGGCTCGTACCTGGAATTTCTTCTAAGTGTGGAGTTTTGGAACTTTAAAATATTCACCTAAAATCAACCGAGTCACAAATACTCACCTGGCATTAGAAGAGGCCCCAGTGCTGGACCGGGGTGCCCAACACTGGCCCTAAAAAGTAATCCCAACGTTACTTACCGCTAACTCCATTTTCTTCCATAGGGATCCATTGACTGGTTTTCTGGGAAATTTCTTCTAAGTGTCTACTTTTGAAATACTAAAATATTGTTTAAAAATCACAACAGTAACGAATTCCGAACTACTCACCTGCTATCAGGAGAGACGTCAGTACTGCCTCTTTTAGGCTAGTACCAACCATGAAAAGTAATTTTTACCGTACTTACCAGTAACTCGAAATTCCTCTCATAGGATACCATTGCCTGCTTTTGTTGAAAAAGTTTCTAAGTGTCGATTTCTGCATTTTACAAATATTCTTTAAAAATCGTGCCAATGATACAAACGTAATTACTTACCTGTTTTAGCTAGATACCCCAGTGCTGAACCCGAGAACCCAGCACTGGATTACAAAAGTAACGTAAACCTGCTTTGCTTGCAAACTGCATTTCCTTCCATAGGATAACATTGGTAATTTTACCCAGAAAAGTTTCTAAGTGTCGACTTTTGAAATACAGTAATATTCCTCAAAAATCACTACAATAACAAACGCTTTTTCTTACCTGTTTCCAGGAAGTGTCCCAGGACTGAATCCAGGATCCAGTCCTGTGGTTAGAAACGTAACCTACAAAGTCATTAATTGTAATTAATCACAATTTTCCATTAAGCTTAGTGTTGCATTGTATTTGACCCTGCGTTGCCTCTTGCACCAACTGTGATTATTACCACCAACAAGTCTATTGCCTATTTTGTAAGGTGGCTAACCAGAACATCTCATACTGAGAGTATATTTTGACCCTATTGTTGGTTCTAAAATAAAACAAGCATATATTTTTTTATATACAAACCATTGGCCTAGAGTTCAGTTCTTGAGTGTGTGGCTTCATTTGCTGAACTGAGTGTGTACAACAAATGCTTTACACTGTCCTCTGATACTGCCTTACTGCTCGACCAAGCTACCACTTTAGAGAGTAAGGTTATATCTAACTTTAGCCTCTGCCAAACCTCTGGGGACTGGGGACTCTGTGCACACTGAACCTTACTTTGATGCAGTATATACAGAGCCACTTTCCTACATTGGTGGATCAGCGGTGGGATACAAACTTGCATTTGTTGGACTACTTGGGTACCACCTGATCACACGACAGAACTCTTAAATTGCCTTTAGAATTCTGATTTTTTTTTTAATTGGCATTTTTTTACCAAATTACCAAGTCTTGTTAGGGCCTTGCTTAAGCCCCTTTAGCATCTTAGAAAATAAAAAGTCACTATAGTCAAGGGTAGAGGGGTTAGAACTTTTTGTTAAAATGTCTCAAGACAAGAACCCAGCTATTAGTGAAGATAATAATGACATACAGGAACTGGTTGAGGAGCTCGACCTCACCCCTTATCTTCATTTGTCTTTCAAAGAGATAAGGTCCTTATGCAAACTTAAAGATATACCAATGGGCCAGCATCCAACCAAACAAGGGCTCCAGGAGCTCCTGGCTGAGTATGCTAAAGCCCACCCCTCTGAGCATGGTGATGACCCAACAGAGGAGGAAAGGAATGAGGAGGATGGGGATGGTAACCCACCTCCATCACTGCCTAGGGAAGATAGGGTCCCTGCACCCTTAACTCCAAGAATAGACCTCTGGGGACCTAGAGGCCACCTAGGTGGTTCAGGTCTCAGAGAGGACCCTGAGGACAGCCTCAGGGAAGAGGACAACTTTTTAGCAAAGTTGGCCAAAAGACTGGACCTAGAGACCAGACTCCTGGCTCTAGAGAAGGAAAGAAAAGAGATGGGTTTAGCTCCCATCAATGGTGGCAACAATACCAATAATAAGGATAAGGAGGAATCCTATGATCCTAAAATCCCCAAAGGGATTGTCCCTAAATATGAGGAGGGTGATGACATCACCAAATGGTTCACAGCCTTTGAGAGGGCTTGTGAAATAAGAAGGGTGAAGAAACCTCTCTGGGGGGCACTCCTGTGGGAACTGTTCTCTGGTAACTGCAGAGACAGGCTTCTGACCCTCTCTGGGCCAGATGCAGGGTCCTATGACCTCATGAGGAAGACTCTGATTGAGGGATTTGGATTCACTACTGAGGAGTATAGAATTAGATTCAGGGGGCTCAAAAACCCAGACCCAGTCCTGGATTGACTTCGTGGACTTCTCAGTAAAGACACTGGATGGGTGGTTAGCTGGACATGGTGTGCAGGATTTTACTGGATTGTACAATTTGTTCATGAAGGAACATATATTAAGTAACTGCACAAATGAAAAGCTGCATCAGCATTTGGTAGACCTAGGTTTAATTTCTCCCCAAGAATTGGGAAAGAAGGCAGACCACTGGGTCAAGACTAGGGTGACAAGGACAACCACTGGGGGTGACCAAAAGAAGGTGGTCACCAAACCTCCCCAGGGGAAAGGTGGTGAGAATCCCCAAGATAAGAAGTCTGAGTCTTCCAAAGGGCCCCAAAAACCTGTTCTGGGGGGTGGGTCCCAAACTACTCCCTATGTGCCTCAACCCTATAGGGGGAAGAACTTTGATCCCTTAAAGGCCCAGTGTAATAACTGTAAGAAGTTAGGACACCTAACTATAGATAAATCTTGCCCCCACAACAAAGCCCCTAAGGCACCCAGTACAGCTACTCCTGGGGCAGCCAGTCTACAGATGGGATCAGAAGAGTGCCCTGAGCAAATCTGGGGACACTCAGGCGAGTCTCGTCTCACTAGGGGAAGTGGAGTTTGCCACTGTAGCTGTGTGGCCACCCAACTTGAAGAAATATTTACAATACCCCTGGGTGAATGGAACTAGGGTAGAAGCTCTGAGGGATAAAGGTGCCAGTGTCACTATGGTGAGGGACACACTGGTTTCCCCTGAGCAATACTTGATTGGGAAAACCTACCCGGTCACCAATGCTGACAGTGTCCCCACTAGTCATCCCATGGCCATGGTGACATTAGGCTGGGGGGGGGGTTACTGGCCTGAAGCAGGTAGTGGTCTCTCAGAAGTTACCAGCTGCATGTCTGCTAGGCAATGATCTGGAAACCTCAGCCTGGGCAGAGGTTGAGCTAAAGGCCCATGCAGCCATGCTGGGCATCCCTGAATTGGTGTGTGTAAAAACAAGAGCACAGAGCAAAAGGCAGGGTGAAGAAATAGTGTTGGAGCCTGAAATGATGGCCCAACCTACCAAGAGAAAAGGAAAGAAGACTGGGGGACCAGCTTCTACACAGCCACAAGAGCAGGACCCCTCTCCTCGGGGAGAGAACCTGGACACCCCCAAGGGAACTGAGCCCCTGGAGCTTGACCCTTACCAGGTTGAACTCTTGGGCCCAGGGGGACCCTCTAGGGAAGAGCTGTGCCAAGGACAGCAAGACTGTCCCACTCTTGACAGCCTGAGGCAGCAAGCTGTTTCAGAAGCCAAGGGAGATGTCAGTAGTACCCACAGAGTCTATTGGGAAGAGGGACTACTGTACACTGAGGCAAAAGACCCCAATCCTGGAGCCACCAGGAGAGTGGTAGTGCCCCAGAAGTACAGGGAGTTCCTCCTAACTTTGGCTCATGACATCCCCCTAGCTGGACATCTGGGCCAAACCAAAACTTGGGAAAGGCTAGTTAGCCACTTTTACTGGCCCCAGATGCACCAAAAGGTGAAGGAGTTTGTCAGCTCCTATGTTACCTGTCAAGCCAGTGGCAAGACAGGTGGCCATCCAAAGGCCCCCTGATACCACTACCTGTGGTGGGGGTTCCCTTTGAAAGGGTAGGTGTGGACATAGTGGGTCCACTGGAACCTCCCACAGCCTCAGGGAACAAGTTCATACTGGTGGTAGTGGATCATGCCACTAGGTATCCTAAGGCTATTCCCCTTAGGACTACTACAGCTCCTGCAGTAGCCAAGGCCCTCATTGGTGTCTTCACCAGGGTAGGGTTTCCTAAGGAGGTGGTTTCAGACAGAGGTTCCAACTTCATGTCTGCTTACCTGACCCACATGTGGAAGGAGTGCGGGTGCAGTACAAGTTTACTACACCCTACCATCCACAAACCAATGGCCTTGTTGAGAGATTCAACAAGACATTGAAAGGCATGATCATGGGACTCCCTGAAAAACTCAAAAGGAGATGGGATGTCCTACTACCATGCCTGCTTTTCGCTTACAGAGAAGTGTCACAGAAGGGAGTAGGTTTCTCACCCTTTGAACTTCTGTTTGGCCATCCTGTGAGGGGACCACTCTGTCTTGTAAAGGAGGGCTGGGAGAGACCTCTCCAAGAACCCAAACAAGACATTGTGGACTATGTGCTTGGCCTAAGGTCCAGAATGGCTGAGTACATGGAAAAGGCATCCAAGAATCTTGAGGCCAGCCAGGAGCTTCAGAAGCACTGGTATGACCAAAAAGCTGCACTGGTTGAATTTCAACCTGGGCAACAGGTATGGGTTTTGGAGCCAGTGGCACCAAGGGCACTCCAGGACAGATGGAGTGGCCCTTACCCTATCCTAGAGAAAAAGAGTGAGGTCACCTACCTGGTTGACCTGGGCACCAGCAGGACACCCAAAAGGGTTATCCATGTGAACCGCCTAAAACTCTACAATGACAGGGCTGACATCACCATGCTGATGGTGACAGATGAGGAACAGGAAGCTGAAAGTGAACCTCTCCCTGATCTCCTCTCCCACAGCCCAAAAGATGGGTCAGCAGATGGAGTTGTCTTTTCAGACACCCTCACTGCCCAACAGCAGACTGACTGCAAGCAAGTCTTGCAGCAGTATGCTGGGCTCTTTTCCTGGTCTGACAAACTGGTGTACCCATGATGTGGACACTGGTGACAGTGCACCTGTCAAAAACAAGATCTATTGTCAGTCAGACCAAGTTAAGGAAAGCATCAGAGCTGAAGTCAGCAAGATGCTGGAGCTGGGGGTTATTGAGCCCTCTGAGAGCCCTTGGGCTAGCCCAGTGGTTCTGGTCCCCAAACCCCATCAACAGGGTGAAAAGAGAGATGAGGTTTTGTGTGGACTATAGAGGTCTCAACTCTGTCACCAAGACAGATGCACACCCTATCCCAAGAGCTGATGAACTGGTAGACAGATTGGGTGCAGCCAAATACCTGAGTACCTTTGACTTAACTGCAGGGTACTGGCAGATTGGCATGGCCCCAGGAGCCAAAGAGAAAACAGCATTCTCTACACCTGAGGGGCATTTTCAGTTCACTGTTATGCCCTTTGGTTTAAAGAATGCCCCTGCCACCTTCCAGAGGTTGGTGAATCAAGTCCTTGCTGGGTTGGAGTCCTTTAGTGCAGCCTATCTTGATGATATTGCGGTCTTCAGTTCCACCTGGCAGGATCACCTGATCCACCTTGGGAAGGTGTTAAAGGCTCTGCAAACTGCAGGCCTATCTATCAAGGCATCCAAATGCCAGATAGGGCAGGGCACTGTGGTGTACTTGGGCCACCTGGTTGGTGGAGGCCAGGTACAACCCTTACAGCCCAAGATCCAGGCCTTCCTGGACTGGGCAGCTCCAACAACTCAGACCCAAGTCAGGGCATTCCTTGGCTTGACTGGGTACTACAGGAGGTTTGTGAAGGGATATGGGTCCATTGTGACTCCCCTCACAGAACTCACCTCCAAGAAGATGCCAAAGAAAGTAAACTGGACTGCCTGTTGCCAAAAGGCTTTTGACACTCTAAAAGAAGCAATGTGCTCAGCACCAATTCTAAAAGCACCAGATTATGCCAAGCAGTTCATTGTGCAGACTGATGCCTCTGAGCTAGGGATAGGAGCGGTCCTATCCCAGACCAATGATGAAGGCCAAGACCAACCTGTTGCTTTTATAAGCAGAAGGCTTCTCCCCAGGGAGCAGCGTTGGAGTGCCATTGAGAGGAGGCCTTTGCTGTGGTTTGGTCCCTGAAGAAGCTGAGGCCCTACCTGTTTGGGACTCACTTCCTTGTTCAAACTGACCACAGACCTCTCAGGTGGCTAATGCAAATGAAAGGAGAAAATCCAAAACTGTTGAGGTGGTCCATCTCCCTACAGGGAATGGACTTTGAAGTGGAACACAGACCTGGCACTGCCCATGCCAATGCAGATGGCCTTTCCAGGTTCTTCCACTTAGACAATGAAGACTCCATAGGGCAAGGTTAGTCTCATCTTTCGTTTGGGGGGGTTGTGTGAGAAAGTGCCATCTTTCTTGCATGGTATGCCCCCACTTTTGCTGAGATGCTGATGTGCTTTGACTGAGTGTGCCCTGGGCTCCTGCCAACCAGGTACCCAGGGCCTGTGTTCCTTCCCTAAAACTGCATTGATACCTACACCCAATTGGCATCCGTGGCCACAGGTCAGCCCCTGGTAAATGGTACCATGGGTACCCAGGGCACTGTGACCAGGGAAGGCCCCTAAGGGCTGCAGCACTTGTTGTGCCACCCTTAGGGACCCTGTACCTTTACACACACACACTGCCTTTGCAGGCTGCGTGTCTTGGTGCAGAACAAAAGCGAAGAGTCGACATGGCACACATCCCTGTGTGCCATGCCTACAAGCCACTGCCCTAGCCTAGGTCAGCCACCCCTCTAGCTGGGTGCACTATGCCAGTGGTGAGGGCATAGAGGCATGAGCCCTGTGCCCCTACAGTGCCCAAGTCCATTCTTGGGCATTGTAATTGCAGTGCTGCCATTAAGAGTATATGGTGCTGGGAGTCTGTCATTACGAACTCCACAGCACCATAATGGCCCCACTGAAACCTAAGAAGTTTAGTATCAAACTTTAGCCCATTAAACCCCCACTGATGCCAGTGTGGGATTTAATGTAAAACGCACTCCAGAGGGCATCTTAGAGATGCCCCCTGAAACCAACCCGACCTCCAGTGTCCGGACTGAGTGGCTGCCCAGGCTGCCACCACCAGACATGTTTCTGACCCCTGGGTCGAGAGCCTCTGCTCTCAGGGGCCTGAAAGAATGCGCATCCTGGGGCGAGGTGCCAAAGCCTCCTCCCCCAGGATGGGCAGGAGGAGCTTCAAAGGCCTGCCGCCTTTTGAGCTTCCCCAGACCACTTGCTGCTTCCAGCAAACTGGTCCCCACTGGTTCTACCCCCTATACTGGCGGGAGAACCGGCGGGAAAACCAGAGGCAGGAAATGGGTTGTGCCCACCTCTGCCAACTCCACCCCTAAGGTGGGGGAGACTAGGTGAAGCCCAAACTCGAGTCCCCGCCATCTTGAGGATGGGGGTCCCAGCCAACCAGGGACAGGCTCCTGCCCCCTCCCACTAGAGAGGAGCAGAATAGGGGTGTACCCACCCCAGGGAAGGGACCCATTGGCCCCTGCCCGTACCTACCTGTAACCACCCCTAAATTTAGTATTTAGGGGCTCCCTGAACCTGCCTTCCTCAGTTCCTGAATCCAAAAACAAGAAGAGAAGACGAAGCAAGAAGACCAGCCGGGCAGCTGCTAACAAGGAGGCGACGACAACTGACTTGGCCCCAGCCCTACCGGCCTGTCGACCTCTGAACCTGCTCCTGCGGAACCCCGGCCTCAGCAACCTCAAAAACCCCGGAGGACCTGACTTCTGTGCCACAGCCTTCAGCCCAGGGACTCCCACGAGCAGTGGTACTGCTCAAAAGAACAAACTCCAAAAGACCCAGCCCTGGCACGGAACCGCGAAACCTGCACCCGCCGAGCCCGGCCTGTGCCCGAGTGAACCAAGACTTTGAGGACGTCCCCCGGCGATTCTGACCTGGAATCCAGTGCCCAAGGACCCTCCTCGACGACCCAGACGGCGCCTGCAGCCTCAGGACAAGGGACCCCTCCAACCGCGACCAGCAGGGGTAAGATTTCCCGACCTCAAAAGACACCCCTGCACCCGGCGCCCCACGGCCCCCTGTGCCCAACTCCTGGGTGTCTACCTATCCTCCAAGACCCCAACTTACCTCCTGAAGTGTTGGTCGTCCCTGAAGAATCACCGTCCCCGAGCCTGCAGCCTGTCTTCACCTTTCACGACCTCTATTGTTTAACATTGAGCGCCCGACGGCTCAAAAGCACCCTGCACCCAGCCGCCCGAGTGCCCCTGGAAGTGCAACCTCTACCCTAACCTACTTCCCCATTTGCCCTGGGCAAGTGACCAGGAGCCCAGCTCCCACAGCCGCGTGGCCTGCTTGCCAGCAGCCACCAACCCGAGGCCCCCTGCCTGCCATAGGATAACATTGGGCCTACTCACTCTGCACCCGGCCGCCCCTGTGCCGCTGAGGGTGTAACAACTGTACTTACCTGATACTGGGGGACCCCTGAGTCTATGCCCAGAACCTTAACTCTGCCAGTCGAGTACTTACCCAAAGACCGATAACTCACTTTCCTTCCATAGGGTAACACTGACTGGCTCGCACCTGGAATTTCTTCTAAGTGTGGAGTTTTGGAACTTTAAAATATTCACCTAAAATCAACCGAGTCACAAATACTCACCTGGCATTAGAAGAGGCCCCAGTGCTGGACCGGGGTGCCCAACACTGGCCCTAAAAAGTAATCCCAACGTTACTTACCGCTAACTCCATTTTCTTCCATAGGGATCCATTGACTGGTTTTCTGTGAAATTTCTTCTGTCTACTTTTGAAATATTAAAATATTGTTTAAAAATCACAACAGTAACGAATTCCGAACTACTCACCTGCTATCAGGAGAGACGTCAGTACTGCCTCTTTTTGGCTAGTACCAACCATGAAAAGTAATTTTTACCGTACTTAGCAGTAACTCGAAATTCCTCTCATAGGATACCATTGCCTGCTTTTGTTGAAAAAGTTTCTAAGTGTCGATTTCTGCATTTTACAAATATTCTTTAAAAATCGTGCCAATGATACAAACGTAATTACTTACCTGTTTTAGTTAGATACCCCAGTGCTGAACCAGAGAACCCAGCACTGGATTACAAAAGTAACGTAAACCTGCTTTGCTTGCAAACTGCATTTCCTTCCATAGGATAACATTGGTAATTTTACCCAGAAAAGTTTCTAAGTGTCGACTTTTGAAATACAGTAATATTCCTCAAAAATCACTACAATAACCAAAACGCTTTTTCTTACCTGTTTCCAGGAAGTGTCCCAGGACTGAATCCAGGATCCAGTCCTGTGGTTAGAAACGTAACCTACAAAGTCATTAATTGTAATTAATCACAATTTTCCATTAAGCTCAATGTTGCATTGTATTTGACCCTGTGTTGCCTCTTGCATCAACTGTGATTATTACCACCAACAAGTCTATTGCCTATTTTGTAAGGTGGCTAACCAGAACATCTCATACTGAGAGAGTATATTTTGACCCTATTGTTGGATCTAAAATAAAACAAGCATATATTTTTTTTATATACAAACCATTGGCCTAGAGTTCAGTTCTTGAGTGTGTGGATTCATTTGCTGACTGAGTGTGTACAACAAGTGCTTTACACTGTCCTCTGATACTGCCTTACTGCTCGACCAAGCTACCACTTTAGAGAGTAAGGTTATATCTAACTTTAGCCTCTGCCAAACCTCTGGGGACTCTGTGCACACTGAACCTTACTTTGGTGCAGTATATACAGAGCCACTTTCCTACACCTGGCATAGATCAGTCACCCCTCTAGCTGGGTGTCCTATACCAGTGGTGAGGGTACAGGTGCATGAGCCCTGTACCCCTACAGTACCCAGGTCCATTCCTGGGCACTGTGAGTGCAGTGCTGCCATTGAGTATATGGTGCTGGGAGTTTGTCATTATGAACTCCTCAGCACGATAATGGCTACACTGAAAACTGAGGTTTGGTATCAAACTTCTCAGCACATTAAGCCCACACTGATGCCAGTGTGGGATTTAATGAAAAATGCACTCTGAGGGCATCTTAGAGATGCCCCCTGAAAAACGACCAGCCTCTGGTGGGTTCCCTGACTGGTACACACCAGCCTGCCACCACGAGACATGTTTCTGGACCCCTAGGGTGGGAGCCTTTACTCCCTGAGCCCAGAAACAAAGTCTTTCCTGGGCAAGGTGTTCACACCTCCCCCAGGCCAGGAAGAGCCATCTGTGGCAGGGGAGCTTCAAAGGCCTGGCAGCCTTTGTAAGGCGACCCCCAGCCTCTCCTGCTAGCAGGAGCAGGCCCCCTTACTGTCTCCCCTCCTTTTCGGCGGGAAGACAGGCGGGAAAAACTAGCAAGCCCAGAAGGTGTGCCCACCTCTGCCAACTCCACCCCTCAGGTGGGGGAGGCGAGGTGAAGCCCTCTTCAGTGCCCGCCATCTTGCAGATGGCAGGCACTCCCCAATCAGGAGTAGGGATTGTGCTCACTCCCCCATGTGGGGTGAGCACACCAAGGGTGTAGTCACCCTAAGGTCAGTAGCCCATTGGCTACTGACCTCGAGACCCCTAAAACGCCCCCTAAATACAGTATTTAGGGAGCAGTCCTGAACCAAGAAGGCAGATTCCCACAACCTAAGAAGAACAAGCATTGGCATAGCCAATATCTCGCCTTTGGGAGGTGTAAGTAGTTTTGCTGTATGAGTAGTCCATAAGTAATAATTAGCAAATTGTCCTGTAAAAAGAAATGAGTTGAAGGCCTATTAAAGGGAGTTTGTTTCGGCTTGTACTAATATGCATTAATAACAGTAATAAAAATGTACATTTTTTTTTGTATTCAAAAAGCAAATATACCTTTCTAATACATACACTATTAAATACTATGGTGTAATTTGTAAATGTTTGCAATAGGCAGATGGAATCACGTTTGGTGATGTGTAATTATATTTTAATATTGCAAATTGTTTTTATAAGAACACGTAGGGCAAGGCTATTGGCTTTATGAAGGGGGTGCATGCGAAGGAAAGAGGGCAGAGAAAGGGGCCCATTACGTAGAGGGGAGAGAAGAAGCGGACAGTTTTTAAAAAAACGGACAGGCTGAAAGGAAATGGCAAGAGACGGTGTCTCACGGCGTGGAGACGGGGTGCATGCGAAGGAAAGAAGAGGGCAAAGAAATGGGCCCATTACGTAGAGGGGAGAGAAGAAGCGGAGGTCACAAGTTTGTAAGATAAGGGATAGCTGAGAAAAAAGAAAGCCTGGGTCAATTAGTAACATGATCCAAGAATGCAAAGAATTCAGCTGGTACCCTGCGCTCGCTCCCGAGACCCAAAGGCCATGGGAGTGAATGTTTACAGAAAAGGCGGGACATGCACCCGTCTTTGGCCATTTGCGTGCTTTCATTATTGAAAGCCACACGCAAAAGCCAATAAAATGTGACAACCACACGCACGAGCTTTAAGAAAGTGTGGAGTGTTTCTAAGAGGCCCTCTCCTAGGGCAGCGCATGCGCGCTGCGCTAGGCTCGACCTAAAAAGGACAAAAGAAGACGCCCAGCAGAGGAGACTGCTAGGGCACATTCCACTTGTAAGCTAGGGTCCACTATGGCTTTTTTAGGAAACATTCCTATTGTTGACATTTGCAAAGCTGCAACATGGTCTATACCGCACGCATTCACTGTAGGTCAAGCAGTACTTAAGACACTATTTCAGACAGCTCCGACAGCTACAGGTTAGCCAACGCTTTGGGAGGATACTGCTATGTAATCCATGCACAGCATGTGATCTACAGCATACATGCCTCGAACGGATAATGTTACTTACCCAGTAAGCATCTGTTCTTGGCATGTAGAGCTGTAGAGTCACATGCGCCCACCCACCTCCCCGGGTACCTGTGTCTGCTGCAGCTCTCTATTTAATTTACATACATAGGCATGGACATCTCTTTTCTTTACTACCACTCCATTCTCACCCTCTGCGGCAAACAATCTAACAATGGAGTCGATGCCCATGCGCACTATCACCGAAAGGAGACACCTACCTTGTGACTGAAAAGACTTCTTCGAAGAAAAACAAGTGCAAACATCCGCACCCAACACTAGATGGCGAGCTATGCACAGCATGTGGCTCTACAGCTCTACATGCCAAGAACAGATGCTTACTGGGCAAGTAACATCCTTCCTCCATAGGAATACATTGACTGTTTTTCTGTGAAAAGTTTCGAAGTGTGGAGTTGTAAAACCTAAAGAAATTCTTTAAAATTGTACTAACAAACACTTTTACTTACCTGTTTACAGGAAATGTCCCATTGCAGTATCCACTGGACTCTGTGCACACTATACCTCACTTTGGTATAGTATATACAGAGCCAGCTTCCTACAGTCAAGCATTGTTTTTTCTTTGTATTCCTGCACTTAATGAGTACCTGTGTTTTCCTGCTCCAAATCATCTCTTCCCCCTCCTCCCCTTTCTCCCCCCCCCATGACCCTATTGGGGAAACCTCCACCCCCTGTCCGTTTAGAGGTCCAAATGAGGCTGCTCCATTTTCTTCTCTTTAATGTATATCTTCAAATTTTATTGCTCCAAGATTGTCGTCTGCCATCTTGGAACCGTAAATTAGAAGTTAAATTAAAGAAAAAAACGAATTAGCAAAGCCAATAGGTTTCACCTTTTGTACCCATTGGCTTTGCCAGTGTTTTGAGGTGTTTGGGGAAGTACGTACGAGAGAGAACATGGAGAGAGGAGCATATGTTCCCAGGTGAAGGGCGGGGACACACACGATAGAGAGAGCAACACAGAGTGCTTGGAGATACACATGAGAGATGGAGAGCAGTAGAGAAGGGAGGGGCCGCAGAGTGAAGCATCTGGGATAAGAACTTCAGCAGCTTGGGGTGTTTTTCTGTAGGGGGCAGCACACTATGCAGAGAGCAACATGGTGGAGAGCAGGGGAAGCGCACGAGAGAGCAACACATGGCGCCAGGGCTTGAGGGTCTGCGATGGGGGAAACACTGGTGAGAGGCCTCAAGGAGCAGGTGAAGGACACAAAAGAGATAGCAGCTCAGGCTTGGGAGTTAACTGGGGAGATGCACATCCCGGAGAGCGATGCCCCTGAGCTCAGGGGTGAGAGTGCACAAGGGAGAGAGGGGCTGCAGTTGTGCTTGTTAAGCATACCTGTGAGCAGCGTGCACCGCGGGGGAGAGATGGAAAACACACGGGGCACTTAAACCAAAAAGAGAGAGGAGCTCCTTGAATGTGAGCAGTGGAAAGATGCAAGTCAGCCAAGCAAAAAGGACAAATACATGACAATGCTCGGGTGGGAGGGGGGACAAGCACAAGCTGGATAAGATGGGACAAGGAAAGGCATGCAAATAAGACAACTAATGGTAAGCAGTGGGCTGGGCTGTAAGCCCATTGTGAGTTCACAATCGTTCTTTCGCAGCCACAAAGCTTGTGTTGTCTAGTAGGCCGGACCAAAAAATGACTCCTGTTCCATGATGCACATGTACGCTGGCGTGGTGACACAGAAGCATGCAAGTCATCCGGCTGCAGCGGCTTGTTTTTACTGCTTCTGTTCCAAATTTGCAAACATGCAATTTTTCTTTTTGCTTATGCGTCCCCGCATTGGCAAGGTCAAAAGGTCAGGTGACTCCTTTGAAAGGCATACCCTATTGTCTTTGTCAATGCTTGTTTTAGAGCTGACTTTGATCTGTAAGTGCATGTTAGACACTATAGTAACTCATGTACTCACAGTTTTTCAATCCATTTAGGTACACCACCTTCCCTCCCGGCGGTTTCATCAGAAATAGTACCTTGTCCATGGAAAAAAAGAAACCGGTAGTACAAGAACTAGCTGGGTGATGTCTTGTGATTAGTAATGCTTCCTTCTGACTACTAGAATCTGTGACTGCATTATGTGGGTAAATAGCTCTATATGACCACGTGGTGTGGTTTTAGTGTGCAACCAGGGTGGGAGGTGCAGTGAGATCTGAAAGAGCGCTCTGAATTAGGACTTCTATTTATTTTGTTTAAACTTTCAGGGATCCCCTCGGAAGGTGCTGTGGAGAGCGTGAAGAAAATTGAAGTGGCTGCAGTCCATGACAAAAGTGTTCCTCCAAAAGCAGAGGAAGACGTGGATCTGAAGGTAACCACTCCGATTAAGTGGAATTGGGGTTCCCTTCACCTCTAGGAGCTGTGCTTCGAATGAGAATAACTTATTGAAACAAGTCCCCCAATGGGTTTTGAAAGATAGTATCAGATTGTGATCAGATCGCTATTTGTGCACTGTCTGTTTGCATCGAGTTAGATGATATCCAGCAATCCAGGTTGAGTAAATGTTTGCTGCATGGGACTTCTTAACCGATAACATTTGTCGAGGTAGTATTCTGTTAAGTCTGTACAAGACGAGCCTACCAACTGATAGGTAGGTAGGAAGAAATGTGGAACAATGACTCCACCAACATGTCTTTTTGTGTAATTTTTACAAGAAGCATTTTACAATGTTCATCACAGAACAAATGTGCAGAAAGCTGGCTCTATATATGATGTACCTTGTACCTCCAATTGGCACCTCTCTGGCCACATGTCTGTCCCTTGTAAAAGGTACCAAGGGCACTGTGGTCAGGGAAGGCCTCTTAAGGGCTGCAGCACTTATTGTGCCACCCTTAGAGGTCCTGTATCATTACAGGCTGCGTGTTTTGGTGCAGAACAAAGTGAAGTCGACATTGCACACATCCCTGTGTGCCATGCCTACAACCCACTGCCCTGGCATACATCAGTCACCCCTCTGGCAGGGTGCACTATACCAGAGGTGAGGGTACAGGTGCATGAGCCCTGTACCCCTACAGTGCCCAAGTCCATTCTTGGGCATTGTAAGTGCAGTGCTGCCATTAAGAGTATATGGTGCTGGGAGTTTGTCATTACGAACTCCACAGCACCATAATGGCTTTACTGAAAACTGAGAAGTTTGGTATCAAACTTCTCAGCACATTAAACCCACACTGATGCCAGTGTGGGATTTAATGAAAAATGCACTTGGAGGGCATCTTAGAGATGCCCCCTTAAAAACGACCAGCCTCTGGTGGGTTCCCTGACTGGTACACACCAGCCTGCCATCACGAGACATGTTTCAGGACCCCTGGGGTGGGAGCCTTCACTCCCTGAGCCCAGAAACAGCCTTTCCTGGGCAGAGGTAGCCACACCTCCCCCAAGCCAGGAAGAGCCATCTGTGGCTGGGGAGCTTCAAAGGCCTTGCCGCTTTTGTAATATGACCCCCAGCCTCTCCTATCAGTAGCAGGCCCCCTTCCTGTCTCCCCCTCCTTTTCGGCGGGAAAAATTAGCACAGCCCAGGAGACTCCGAGCCTGATGAGGACAAAGAAACCTGACGCCTGGAACCCCCACTGCACCGGACGTCTACGGCCCGAGTTAGTGGCCCACCGGTCCCAGTGACTCCCTGACGTTGCCTGCAGCCTCTGCACGGAGACCCCTCCACTGCGGGTGGCCCGGTAAGGTGAAATCCGACCTCAAAAGACGCCCTGGAGAAAAAAACCTGAGGTGCACCTACGTCCCAGAGCCCTCCAATTTACTTGCCCAGCTGTTGGGTCCTCCCGGAAGTCTTCCTTGACCGAGCCTGCAGCTAAAAACCAAAAATCCCCATTAAAAACGGGGCACCCAATGCCAAAACAGCACCCTGCACCCGGCCGCCCCTGTGCCACTCTGGGTGCACCTTGTGTGCCAAGTGGGATCCCCCTTTGCCCTGGGCCTAACACCAGGAGCTTTGCTCCCACAACCTTGTTGGCTGCTCATGAGCAGCCACCAACCGTAGGCCCCCTATCCCCCATTGGATAACATTGGGCCTCAGCACTCTGCACCCGGCTGCCCTAGTTCCACTGAGGGTGTAACAAGAGTGCATCCTTGACCCTGGGGGACCCCTGAGTCTACCCCCAGAACCTCAACTCCCACAGTCGATAACTTACCTTTGAACCGATAACACTATTTTCCTCCATAGGATAACGTTGCCTGTTTTTCTTGGAAAAGTTTTTAAGTGTGGAGTTAGAAAACCTAAAGAAATTCTTTAAAATTGTACTAACAAAAACAATTTTACTTACCTGTTTACAGGAAATGTCCCAGTGCAGTATCCAGGTATACTGCAGTGTAAGAAAAGTAATCTGTAAAGTAATCTACTTGGCATTCTACTAAAAAGCCAATACAAAGTATATGTACAATATTTCAAAGTCTTGAATTACTAGTAGTTCTACTGTAATCAAACCAAAGTATATATACAACTGCAATACAAACTGTTTACAAACTGTATTATTACTGCAAAGTACTCATCACTCACCTTGCCAGGCTTGTTTGGTTCTAGGAAATAAAATAACTAAAAGAATATTTTTATACAAAACCAATTGGTCTGAAGTTCAATGAGTGTGTACAACAAATGCTTAACACTGTCCTCTGATAAAGCCTTACTGCTCGACCACACTACCACAAATAGAGAGTGAGGTGCTATCTACATTTACCTCTGCATACCTTTTGGGTTCCACTGGACTCTGTGCACACTATACCTCACTTTGGTATAGTATATACAGAGCCAGCTTCCTACACCAGGGTTCCCCCAGGGTCAAGGATGCACTATCAAAGCCCCCTCAGCGGCACTAGGGCGGCCGGGTACAGAGTGCTGAGGGCCAATGTTATCCAACGGGTGATAGGGTGCCTCCGGTTGGTGGCTGCTCACAAGCAGGCCACATGGTTGTGAGAGAAAAGCTCCTTGTGTTACGCTCAGGGCAAAGGGGGGATCAGAGTTGGCAAACAAGGTGCACCCAGAGTGGCACAGGGGTTGCTGGGTGTAGGGTGCTGTATTGGCGTCGGGTGCCCCGTTTTTAATGGGAGTTGCCGTTTTTGGATTTTGGCTGCAAGCTCGGTCCAGGAAGACTTCCGGACATCTGGGAGGAACCAACAGCTGGGCAGGTAAGTTGGAGGGCTCGGGGACGTAGGTGCACCTCGGGTTCTTTTCTCCAGGGTGCAGGACGGCTGGATGCAGGGGTGTCTTTTGAGGTCTGATTTCACCTTACCAGGCCACTCGCGCCTGGGGGGGGGGGGTCTCTGTGCAGAGGCTGCAGGTGACGTGGGGGAGTCCTGGAGGGGTCAACCCACGGTGGACTCGGACTCTGGAGCGCTGGGGGACCTCGCTGGGCCTCTTGAACTCGGGCTGTAGGCGAGGGGTGCAGTGGTGGTTCCAGGCGTCTGGTTTCTTTGTCCTCAGCAGGCTCTGAGTCTTTCTTTGGTGTTCTGAACAGAGCTGCTGTTCACAGGAGATCCCGTCTTTGTTGAAGGCAGTCAGTCCTACCAGGGTTCTGGAGGTCGCTGGCTGCATGACAAGCTGACTTTTGGCGCAGGATCTCTGGAAACTGCAGACGGGCCGGTAGGACTGGGGCCAAGTCAGTTGTTCTCTGCAGTCTCCTCTGCTGGGTCTTCTTTTGTCCTTCGTAGTTTGCGGGAATATGCCTTCTTGGTTCAGGGCTGCCCCCTAAATACTGTATTTAAGGGGCGTTTTAGTGGTCTCGAGGTCAGTAGCAAATGGGCTACTGACCTTAGGGTGACTACACCCTTGGTGTGCTCACCCCACATGGGGGAGTGAGCACAATCCCTTATCCTGATTGCGGAGTGCCTGTCATCTGCAAGATGGCGGGCACTGAAGAGTGGGCTTCACCTAGTCTCCTCCACCTGAGGGGTGGTGTTGGCAGAGGTGGACACACCTTCTGGGCTGCTCTAATTTTTCCTGCCTGGCTTCCTGCCGAAAAGGAGAGGAGACAGGAAGGGGGCCTGCTCCTGATAGCAGGAGAGGCTGGGGGTTGCATTACAAAGGCGGCAAGGCCTTTGAAGCTCCCCTGCCACAGATGGCTCTTCCTGGCCTGGGGGAGGTGTGAACTCCTCCGCTCAGGAAAGTCTTTGTTTCTGGGCTCTGGGTCCAGAAACATGTCTCGAGGTGTTAGGCTGGTGTGTACCAGTCAGGGAACCCACCAGAGGCTGGTCGTTTTTCAGGGGGCGTCTCTAAGATGCCCTCTGAGTGCATTGTACAATAAATCCCACACTGGCATCAGTGTGGGTTTAATGTGCTGAGAAGTTTGATACCAAACTTCCCAGAATTCAGTAAAGAAATTATGGTGCTATTGTAGGAAACTGGCTCTATATATACTACACCAAAATGAGGTATAGTGTGTATAGGGTCCAGGTGACCCCAGAGGTAGGCAGAGGTTAAAGTTAGATAGAACCTTACTCTCTATTTGTGGTAGTGTGGTCGAGGAGTAAGGCAGTATCAGAGGACAGTGTTAAGCATTTGATGTACACACTGTCAGCAAATGAATTCACACACTCAAGAACTGAACTCAAGGCCAATTGTTTTTGTATAAAAAATGTACTGTTTTATTTTTAGAACCCAGCAAGCCTGGCACAGGTAAGCATTAAATACTTTACAGTAATAAGTTGCTGATTGTAGAACAGTTTGAAAATGCAATAGGAATTGTACTTTGTTTGATTTACAGGGGATGCAGTAGGTTGCAACACTTAGCAAATACAGTACATTGAAATTATTAGGCTTTTTCAGTAAATTACAGGTAAGTTACTTTTGACGTTACTTTTCTAACTCAGTGCTGGATACCTAGATTCAGCACTGGGACATTTCCTGCAAACAGGTAAGTAAATACCTTTTGGTTATTCGTGCGATTTTTAAAGAATAATTTTAGATTTCAAAACTCCACACTTAAACCTTTTGGAAGAAAAAGTGTCAATGTTATCCTATGGAGGAAAAAACGGTTATCGGTTCACAGGTAAGTTATAGACTGTGGGAGTTAAGGTTCTGGGGTTAGACTCGGGGGTCCCCCAGGGTCAGTGATGCACTCTTGTTACACCCTCAGCGGCAGTAGGGCGGCAGAGTGTTGAGGCCCAATGTTATCCTACGGAGGATAGGGGGTCTCCGGTTGGTGGGTGCTGGCAAGCAGGCCACTGGGTTGTGGGAGCAAAGCTTCTAGACTTTAGCTCAGGGCAAATGGGGAAACAGCTTAGCACAAAAGATGCACCCTCAGCGGCACTAGGGCGGCCGGGTGCAGGGGGCTGTTTCGTCGTCGAAAGCCCTGTTTCCAATGGAGAACCTCCGGTTAGCAAAAGCTCTGCAGACAGGGAGACTAAGGACTTCTGGGTTCGACCACCACTTCGAGAGGTAAGTTGGGAAATTAGGGGTTGGTTAGGCATTGTTGGTTTGGGCACACAAGGCCGTGGGGCGTCGGGTGCAGGGGTGCACAGCTCCGGTTCGCGGTTAGGGGGGCCTTCTGGATTTAGGCTGCAGGCGTCTGCTGGAGGCTTGAGGCAGGTCAGGGGTCGCCTGATCTCGGGTCAGGATCGCCGTGGTGACCTCCTCGTGGTGTTTGCCCACTCGAGCTCGGGCCGTGGACGGCGGGTGCAGAGTGGGGCAGGTTCGCGCTCTCCGGCTGCTGCCAGAGGTTGCAGTTTGAACAAATCCGGTGTTCACGGGAGAAACAGTCTTGGAAGTGAAGGCAGGCAGGTCCTCCGGGGTTTTTGAGGTTGCTGGCTGCAGGACACACCGGGATTTCGCAGGAGCAGGTTCGAGGGGGAGATAGGCCGGTAGGGCTGGGGCCAAGTCAGTGGGCGTCTTCCTCTTGTTAGCTGGCTGCACGGCTGTTCGTCCTTCTTTTCTTCTTGTTTCTTGGCTGGATCTGAGGAAGCAAGGTTCAGGATGCCCCCTAAATACTACATTTAGGGGCGTTACAGGTAGGTAGAGGGCAGGGACCAATGGGTCCCTTCCCTGGGGTGGGTACACCCCCTATTATGCCACCCTCCAGTGGGAGGGGGCATGAGCCTGTCCCTGGTTGGTTGGGTCCCCCATCCTCAAGATGGCGGGGACTCGGAGTTGTGCTTCACCTCGCCTCCCCCACCTGAGGGGTGGAGTTGGCAGAGGTGGGCATACCTCCTTCCCTCACATGTTTTTCCCGCTTGTTCTCCCGCCCAAAGTGGGGGGCAGAACCAGTGGGGACCAGTTGCTGAAAGCAGCAAGTGGTCTGGGGAAGCTCACAAAGGCGGCATGCCTTTGAAGCTTCCCCTTCGTGAACCCTGCCCATCCTGGGGGAGGAGACTTGCCACCTCGTTCCCAGGATGTGCATTGTTTCAGGCCCGAGAGCAGCAGGCTCTCGACCCAGGGGTCCAGAAACATGTCTGGTGGTGGCAGCCTAAGCAGCCACTCAGTCAGGTCACTAGAATTGGTCGAGTTTCAGGGGGCATCTCCAAGATGCCCTCTGTCTTGCATTTTACATTAAATTCCACACTGGCATCAGTGTGGGTTTAATGTGCTGAGAAGTTTGATACCAATCTTTCCAGTCTTCAGTGTAGCCATCATGGTGCTGTGGAGTTCCTAATGACAAACTCCCAGCACCATATATTCTTAATGGCAGCACTGCACTTACAGTGCCCAGGAATGGACTTGGGCACTGTAGGGGTACAGGGCTCATGCACCTGTACCCTCACCACTGGCATAGGGCACCCAGCAAGAGGGGTGACTGATGTATGCCAGGGCAGTGGTTTGTGGGCATTGCACACAGGGATGTGCCCCATGTCGACTCTTCACTTTGTTCTGCACCAAGACACGCAGCCTGCAAAAGCAGTGTGTCAGGGTACAGGGCCTCTAAGGGTGGCACAATAAGTGCTGCAGCCCTTAGAGGCCTTCTCTGGTCACAGTGCCCTGGGTACCTGTGGTACCATTTACCAGGGGCTGACATGTGGCCAGAGATGCCAATTGGGTTTAGGCTTCAATGCAGTTTTAGGGAAGGAACATAGGCCCTGGGCACCTGATTAGCAGGAACCCAGGGCACTCAGTCAAAGAACATCAGCAATTCAGGAAAAAGTGGGGGATACCATGCAGAAAGAGGGCACTTTCTTACAAGCGTGTCAAATCGCGGCAGCTTGCAAGTCAGGATGTAGGTAATGTAGTACTGTAAAAAAGGTCCTACGGTTATGAGACGTAGATCTCTCTGGTATAAAACCTGATTGGTCTGGGCGAGCAATTAGCGGAAGGAGGGGCTGCATCCGATTAGCAATTGATTTCACCAGAATCTTTACATCCACATTTATTAATGACAACGGTCTATAGGAGTCCATCTCGTCTTCCGGCTTCCCGGGTTTCAACAGCGTTATTATAATTGCCTCTCTCATCGTTGGTGGCAAAGTACCCGAGACTTGTGCTTCTTCGTAAACCGCTACCAATCGTGGCGCCAGTTCTTCTGCATATGTTTTGTAGAATGCAGTGGTTCACCTATCCGACCCGGGGGCCTTATCCAGTGGGAGGCTCTTGATGACCTGGGTCACATCGTCCACTGTAAAGGGGACATCTGGATATTCCCTATGTCCCCGACCCAACCAAATCGGCTCTAAGGAATCCAGGAATTGCTGAAGGCCTTCCGGACAAAGTTCTGAGTAGTAGTATAAAGTTTAGAGTAGAACTGGGAAAATTGATCTAAAATTTCGTTCGGGCCTCTGGTTACGTCCTGCTGCGCACCTGTTAATTCGGTAATGTATGCTGCCAATCTCGGAGGGCGAAGCATCGCCGCCAGTCTTCCCCGGCCTGTCACCCTCCCCCTACCTTCTGGCCTGAGCGCGTTTCCTCAAGAATTTCACTTTGCGTTGTGCCTCTTCCTCAAATTCCAAAAAGAACAGTTGATTGACAGAATGCAGAACAATGTCATACATTCACCCCAGTACAGAGATCTGGGCCTAAATCCATTTTTTTGCTCACCATGCCATTCCAGTTTGAACCCAGCCATATGCAAATCAGACTTGACCCTGTGCCCAATGGGAACAGTCCAGCCCGAACTGCCAAGCCAGGTCCTCCCTGGACTGGAAACAAGCATCCTAGGACCGGTTTCGGGGTTTCACCCCTCATCAGCCAGGATAGCTTGATTCCAGTGGCATGGAGAGCACGGGACCCACGTCTGGGCATACCCGTCCCACTCGGGGTGACAAATGCAAAAAGAACAGTTGATGGACAGAATGCAGAACAATGTCATACATTCACCCCAGTACAGAGATCTGGGCCTAAATCCATCATTTTCCTCAAATTCCAACAATTTCTCCCTTGCTAGTGCCATGGTTGTATGATCCCCAGTGGAATAAAACCTAGTCTCCAGGTCTTTGATTTGTTTTTCTAGGGCCGCAAGCGTGCCCCGTATGTCCTTCAATACCCCAGCTTGTCAGGCGATACAATGTCCCCTTATTACTGTTTTAAACGCCTGGGAACCGTCAGGCGCAACAAGCATGGTGCATGCTCCGATAGGGACCTGGGAAGGTGGGAGACCTCGCTGTGCCATGTGGCCATATCTCGGGATACAAGCCAGAAGTCCAACCTGGACCATGCTTTATGGTGTTCTGAAATGCATGTTCCCTCCCTAGACTGTGGGTTGCCTAGTCTCCAAACATCAACCAGGTCACCGTCTGACATAATGGCGTTCAATGCGGCGCTAGCCGAAGGATGTAGCGATCTAGAGATTCCCTTCCTGTCTAGCTCATCGTTGAGTACTACATTAAAATCATCCCCCCCAGAGAATGGTTTCACAGTTTGTCGCCTTCACTTTGGCCATATATCTTGAAAAAAGCTGGGTGAATCAACATTGGGACCATATACTGCTACCAACACCACCGGTATCCCACCCAGAGTGCCCTCCAGGACAATGTATCTCCCCTCGGAGTCAGCTAGCATTTTGCCTTCCTTCCAATCCAGGCCCCTACGGACCAATATTGCCACCCCTCTAGCATAGTTGGAATAGATGGAGGAATATATGCAGCCCCACCTGCTGTGTTTCAGTCTGGGAGATGGCGTGACATTTGGGTGCGTCTCCTGCAGCATGCATATATCTATGCGATGCCATACTAGATATGACTGGACAAGTCTCGACTTCCTACAATCATTCAGCCCCCGGATGTTCCATGACAACAAGTTTAGGCCTGTCTCGTGGAGGTCAACAGATTATTGTGAAAAAGTACAGTTGGAACCAAATACACATCAATGGAAGCAATTGCATAGTTATGATATTCTGAACTGTAGAGCATAATACTGGCTAAACACTCAATAACATACCCCCCCCTCCCACTCCAACCCCCCAAACAGGTTGCAGAAGACCCATCCCAAGAATCCTAAAATATAAGAAAAGATGACTATTGGGAGCTCTCCCAGTGGGGCGTAGTGACGCCGGCGTACACCCCTGCAAATACAGGGTGGCCAAGAGAAAGCTGCGGAGCTGCGCCATCATACAGAACATGTGGGTGTCCCCTATTTACCGTGACTCACACCACCCATGAAACAGGAGGAAAACCTAAAATCTTCATTTGCACTGCCCGGGTCAACTTCAGTACCCCAGGTCACAACCCAGCATAACATTAGGTATACAGACCAGTTACGTAACAAAACTAAAGCCTCATCAGTCATTGTCACTCAGCCAGGCCTTAGGCGAGTCAGCAGAGGTAGGGCCAGCTTTAGGCCTCTTCCCGCCAATGTGTTTTGCAAACTTTAATGCGCACTTGGCGTCTGTGAAAAAATGTGCTGACCCATCGTGGGATACCTTGAGCTTGGCGGGATACAACAGCGAGTAGGGAATCTGAGCCTGGAGTAACATCCGCTTCGCAGGAAGGAACTCTCGTCTCGCCGCCTGCACCGCTGGTGTAAAGTCTGGATAGAAGGAAATGTTATTTCCCTTGTGCATAATCGGCCCCTTCTCTCTGGCCAGGCGCAAAATTAGGTCCTGGTCTTGATAGTTCAGGGTCTTGGCCAGTATAGCTCTAGGTGTGGCCCCTATCGGTGGTCTGGGCCCCAAGGCTCGGTGAGTTCGCTCCACTGCAAACACTGAAGATGAGTTGGGATCAAACAGTTCGTGGAGCAGGTCGGTGATGTAGGTTTCCATCTTAGAGATGGCTCTTGTTTCCGGAATCCCGGTAATTCTCAGGTTGTTGCGACGGGACCTGGCTTCTAAATCCTCATTATTTGCACGAATGATGCCTAGCACCCGATCCATATGTAACAACTGGTCCTTAGTTTCAACCTGGAACTCATGGAAGTCCGAGGCACGATTTTCTAGCACATCCAGACGAGTTTTGTGCGTTCCCACCTGCTTTTTTACAGCGTCTATTTGGGTAGTGAGCGTGTCCAGCTTGGTGTCGATATTTCGAAGGCTGGATCTCATCTCCAACATCAAAGTCCGCAGATCCTCCCCTTGGTCTTCTGTCTGCGACTCTGGCATTCTCCCCGCACTGGTCTCCGGGTCCGACTCAGTAAGCCTTGTGGTTCTCCGGTGATCAAAGGTGAGTTTCGGCTGCTTGGCGTCTTGTTTGCCCATGGCTTGGCCCAGACGTCTTACACTGTCCGCACAAATATACCAGCTCTCCCCCTTCGTGTGTGTTCCGCCCAGACAGGTATTGTCACTGGTACGTTTCCCCGGTGTCACGTCTTCACTTGCACCTCAACGAATAGAGGAGTTAACTTCAAGAATTACCCCACGGGGTTGTCGCTGACACCGGCTGCCTCCCAGCTGCCACTATCCTTCCAATTCGCACCAGCCCCCGGCAATCACAACTTCACAGGACTGAGTCAGTGGGCTGAAACTCCAGCGTGACGATGCAGTGTACTCTCACCACTCACAACATAATGGCGGTTTTCACCTCCCGTGTAGAGATATAGCTGCGTGGGCTGCAACTGCGCCAATGACGGCGTGCACACTCAATATCTGCCAATTTTACACATTCTCCGGTAGCCATTTAGCCATGGAGCACACCCCTCAGCATGGATGTCCGGTTCTTGTGCATGCCTGGATATCACGCTGCTCCGCGGCCTGCCAATTGATCAACAAAATGGCTCCCAAAGTGTGCACGCAGCTTATTTCCCAACTTGGGGCCGAACTCCGCCGTACATGCACCTACACACCCGTTGGTGCTTGCCAGGAAGCCGGTCGGGACTGCAGCAATTTTCGAGTGCGCCACTCTGGTGAAGCTCAATTCCGTCCCCACCTCCGGCTCGCGCAGTACTCCACGCCGGGAGTCCACACCGCACCACAAAGCGCCCAGGAGTCAACGCGCTGGAGCGCAGCAGAGAGCCGGTTCAGAACCGCGCTGTCCCGCACGCTGGTCTCTCGCCTTCATGCATCGGCTCACCGCACACAGCTGCAGTCGTGTGAGTCTTCGATCCACCCCGGCACGGCCCGCGGCCTTCGGTGCGAGCAGCGCCGCGGGCTAAAGTTATGAAGTCTCCGCCCTCTTCTGCCTCAGTCGCCCCAGGCTCCTGCCGGGCGCTCCACCGCCGTCGTACGCCACTCGCTCACAGGGCAAACCACCAGATCGCGACACCGCTCGCCAGACTCCTTATACTCAGGCGACACTTGAGGGTTATTTTTAGTGCCGCAGCAGCCCTCCGATTACGTGGATCAATGAAGGATAATTTCTCGGCCGGCGGAGCTCGCTCAACTAGCGGCCATTTTGCTGCACGGCAAACCACGCCCCCGGGAAAGAACTCTTCTAGCACTGGACCATCCTGGGGGCGGAACTTAGACACCTGCCCAGGATGTGCATTGTTTCTGGTCCCATCTAACGGGCTCTCGACCCAGGGCTCCACACCAGGGATTCATGGGGCACCCCTGGCGTGCCCTCTGGGTACATAGTACAATAAATCCCACACTGGTATCAGTGGGGATTTATTGAAAGGAGTAGTTTGGTTCCAAACACTCCTGTAGTCAGTGAAGCCATCATGGTGCTGTGGAACTCGGGCTGTAGAGTTCCCAGCCCATGAACTCTGCAGGGTCTAAAGACTAGAACCAAAACAATAGGATGTGAGGAAATGCTCTTTTTGCAGGATCACCCATTGTTTGCCCAGCCTTTTGGTTAGATTTAGAGCTGATTTACTACCTCTGAACACTGGGGTGCTGACGTCCAGTGCCCAGTTTATGTACTCTTACCTTCCATAAAGTAAGTATATATGCAATTGGCTAGTCCCCGATTGGCGTGTTAAACAAATCCATAAGTCCCTGGTATATTGTACCCCATGTAGTCAGGGCTGTGTAAGTTAAATGTCACTAGTAGTCGGCATCACCCATTGTGCTATCATTAAAGGGACAGTGTAAATCATGTCTGCAGGCCATGGAGAAACATACGCTGCATAAGGGTACCTGCAATCAAGTTACAGGGTAGTTCTTCTGGACTTAAGGTAAGTAGTGGCCAAGGTCCTTGGAACCCCCAGCAGTTTTGGGTCTACCTGCCCTGGTAAGTCCGGGTGCAGAGGTGCTGGTTGCCAGGGTAGCCTTGAATGCGACTGCTGAAGTAATGAGAGAACCTATAACAGAAAAAGGCTGCAAGTGGGGACTGGGGGGGGTGGGGGGGGGGAAACCAGTCCGGCAGAACCAAAAGGGGGGTGGACCCGGTTCTTGAGTTTTTGGGGCAAGGGTGCAAGTCACATGGGCTCAGGGGCAGAGGTTTTTTGTCCAGCGGGTTGGTTGCGTTGGAGGCTCACTTATTCGGTCGACCTGGAGATTGGGACAAAACAGGACAGCATGGCCACTCTCGACGATTGCCTGTCTGGTGCTGACATCGAAGGTCGGTCTTGGCGGTGTTGGTTTCCGGGCTGGACACTAAACAAGCCTTGGCTGCTACTAGGTCTCTGGTACCATGGGTGGCTCCTGGGGGTTCTGGCGCCTCCAAACGTGATGGGGAGATGGATCTGACCTGGAGCACGAAGACCTCTTCCTGGTGTGCTGCTGTCTCGGTGGTGACCAGGGGTCAGCAGAGCAGTGTACCGGGTCGATGCAGTCAGTGGCTGCAGGGAAGTGGCTCCTCCACTTCAAGGGAGATGCTAACGGGTTGGCAAGGTGCTTGCAGCCCTCCGAGGCTTTTGGAGGATGCACAGTTGCAGGACGAGTTTGGTCTATGCAACTGTCAAGACCTGAGCTGGCAGGCAGGGTTTGGCGCCAAGTCTACAAGTAGTCCACAGTTCTTGCGTTTTTCGGTTCTTTGTTCTTCTTTAGTCGGGTGCATCTGAGTTCCTGGTACCAGAGCACCACCTAAATACTTAATTTAGGGGCGTTAAGGGGAGTGGTCAATGGGCTACTTACCCTTGGGGGTTACTACACCCCCTATATGACCACTTCTTGTGGGGAGTGGGCATGACCCTGCCCCAGAGTTCCTAATTCCACCAAAAACAAAATGGTGGAAACCTTCTTTCGTGGAACACATGTAGTCCACCATAGGGGTGTGACTAGCCTGGTGGTGCAACACGCCTACTAGCATAGCTAATTTCTCGCCTGTCCTGGTGCCAAATGGGCTTTAGAGCAGGGATGGCACTTCCCACATCTGGGGGAAGCCAGTGTCTCATATCAAAGGCGGCAGGGGCTTTGAAGACTCTGCCCTTGATATGCTAAATCACTAGCCATCCTCCTGGAGGAGGTGTGAAGACCTTCATCCGGAGCAGGCATTGTTTCTGGCCTCCGTGAGCAGGGCTTTCACCTGCACTTGTCTGTGGTGGCAGGTTGGTCAGTACCAGTCAGCACACTAGACAGTGGGAGGTTTTTAAGGGGGCACCACCCTCTGAACCTTTACTCAATTGGTTATGGAGTGCCCAGCAGCCTCCCCCACCCACTAGCTGCTGGCACTTCAAGAAACCTTCTCAGTAGCCGCTCTTTCTCACACTATTCAGGTTACTGCTGCTGCACTTTACTGGGCATGCGACTCCAGGGAGCCCGTCAGCTGCATGCTGCCCATCCTGCTACCCCACTGCCGGGGTCTCTAATGGTGCACTCGTGTGTGCCCCCGACCGAGGCTAACAGAGGGCACCTTGGCCCCAGCACTGCAGCGGTTCGTATTCCTCAAGCGTTTGTCTATAACCTGACCTCGAGGTGAACTGCAAACATGAAGCACTCTTCAAAATTACCACGTCCCTTATGGTAAGTCCCCTTCCTAGTTTCCGTAGGACTTATGCCCTGAACGTAAACATGAAAATATACTGGTTAAAAATGAACACTACACCCCATCAGCCACACTGGGGTTTGACACCACACGTTGTTTGCAGTACGTAATTTATCGGTATCTGACGTTTATCTGCATCATTAAGATACTGTAGATTAATTTAAAAAGTATTTTCCTATTTGATCTAAAATTGTTTTATAATGTGAAACAAAATTAGAAATTTGTTTCTGAAATTAATGTAGTATTTGTGTTTATAAATCACTTTATAAATGTTTTTATTTTCTAATATAGCTTTTTTTGTTGAAGGTGCTATCCCATGATGCAAAGCACCTTAATCCTACCCTAATTTCCACACTCAACCGCGACCACCAAGAGATTGTGCTTTCTCTTTTAAACACACTATCACCACGCAGCACGCTGTTTGTTTGCAGTCTGACCCTTTATTGTGTGCCACTGCGCTTGTCCAAATTAACAAAGCAGTGCTTTGTTTTAGCTACATAAATAAAAACATTCCTATTTTGAAACGCAACGGGCGCTTTATTTTCAGGCCACATTTACGGGTGCTTTTTGTTGTACATGTTTTGTGTTTAGCGCACTATTCATTTATTTATAGCCTGTAAGATTTAGTGCTCAATGTTTCTCCTTTTTGTGCTGGAATGAGGGGGAAATGACTTAACTGGCGTTAGTTCAACCCCGATGCGCAGCGGCAGGGCCGTTTCAGCTGTCTCCCTACTGTGGCTCTTCCCCCCACATCTGTGCTTACATGGCTCTCTCGCCAGTGTGCATCTCTGCTCCGTGCACTGCCCCCACATGAGGGACCTGGCATGCTGTCCTGCTCCTCTGTATTCTTTCTGCTGTGCCGCTTTGCTAGGTTGCTCCTTCCCATAAATGAGCTCCCTGCCGAGATTCATGGCTGCCTCTGCTGCTCCACCCTCCTACAGTGAGCCATTAGACTTTACATGTAATGTTACCAGGGCAGTGTCATAAACCCAGCACACTAGCAGATCAAGACTTTGTATTTAGATTGCTGTGCACTTTGAATGTCTGGGTTCTAATCCTATTTCAAGAAACCTGTTTAGTGTTTGCATTTTTACACATTTGAAATGCTGCTGATGCTTTATTCATTAAATCTGCATTCACCAGCTAAATTTTGTTTAAAAACTTGTTTCTTTTCCAAGTCATGGGCAAGGGATGGTTTAAAGTGCTGCATTCAAGTTGTAATATCTGAAACCCTTCATTTAAGTACTCTTTCTGGCAGCATCTCCGGGATCTGTATTTATTTATTTTTGGGAAATGTTGTGGCGGTTTCTGTCTGGTAACTTTGCATCCAACAACTTACTGAGGCTAAAACAGGCCCTGCAAACACCTATAATTTTGACAGTCCTCCTGCAGCTGTTTTTACCGTTATTCATAAAGGATAATGAAATACATTCAAGATAGCCTTTACACATACGTGCACATTCATCAATGCCACCTAATTACACTCTACTCAATACCACATAAATACACCCCACATAAAACCACTATGCCACATAGCAACAATCCATACAAATACACTCCACACCATGCCACATAATTCCCACCAGCATAATTTCACTCAAAATACCACACAGTTCCACGCCACGCATTTCAGCTCCACACATTTCCATTCTGCACCACATAATTCAACAAACATAATTCAAATCAACACACTTACACAACAAATGCATCCAATCCACACCTCAAAATTCAACATCATGTCACACAATTCAACAGCTCACAACATACCAATCCACATATTTACACTCCATAACACTCAATCCCATTCTACATAATTCCAGTACATTTAATACCACATAATTACTATCCACATAATTCCACTACACAAATCCACACACACTATTCCACCCGACACAATTCCACAACTAACAAGTTCAATCCAACCCATATAATTAAACTCCACACTACATACATCCACTCCATAAACATAAATAAAAGACATTTTCATTTACAACACTATTTGCTCCAACTTTCACTAATGCGAGACCAATTGCATTGCAAATGCTTGTTATTGTACTTTGTGGCAGATCTGCTCCACTGTCTCTTGGGGCTGTACAAGCAAATTTGGTGATGAAGAGTAAATTGTATTTTTCTTAACTTTTTAACTGAAAAGTTCTCTTTAATTTCATGTAAATCCCATAGTTGGAAAAACAAGCATTTGCAATGCAATAGGTCTCGCATTTCGTGAGTTTGAGCTATTGGCATTGTAAATGACTTCCTTTTATTTGTTTTGGTTTTTAAAACATAAATAAAAGGCATTGTCATTTACAATGCCAATAGCTTAAACTCGCGTAAATGCGAGACCTATTGCATTGCAAATGTTTGTTGTAATAAGAGCTACAAGATTACATTTGTGGTCACCATATATAAGATTAGCAGCACAGGTCAACATCTGTGAATCATGGGTTATACATAATAGCCATAGCCGAGATGACCCCGGCACCAAGAAAGTATTAGTAATAAGTTTCCCCAACACTGCATGATTTTTCAATTAAAATATTAGCTTTAAATATATACTGGGAACTCAGCCATTTTAATTTTTCTTCATACCGCAGCTTGAGTTCTGAAAATACAATCCTTTTCGCCTTGCGTTCAGTTTCAATTTTGGTATACCCATATTAATTTGACCTAACGAATGCTTTGATTTAGTGGGTTGGGCTGCACAGAGTAGAGATGGTTACAGGTGGCTGAAGAGCTTCCAGTAGCTCACAGGCTACTCGCTGGAGTACTCTGCTCCAGAGGGACCTCTGGGGAAAAGACTGGCAGTTGCACTGCATCAGATTGAATTTTAGCTTCATCCCGTTCAAGGCTTCCATCACTTCCCAAAAATGGACTCCGTCCCATTCTGTGCTGAGACCAATTCACTTGTAACCGTCTAGGGCTTCATTACGGTCTGCCTCCAATTTCTCCTAGGTTCCAGCCCACACCTTCTATAGACTGTAATTCATTCTTTGTGGCGCTATTTTCACTTAAATCTTTAAAATTCATCTTACTCCCTAATGAATTTTAGTTGTTTCGTATTTTACTTATAACATTGAGGTTTTGCACTGTCTTTGCGGTTCCATACAAGCACTCCAGAGTACATAGAATGACACACCAGAGCCAGTAACATGAGGTGAGAGACTCTCCTGGTTGAACTGAAAACCACTTCATGTATATTTTAAACAAATGGTAGATCTCTCCGACAGCTGCACTATGAAGCCAGACCTAAAGAATGAACTCACTTCTGGGAGTTATCACACATTAATGACCTGAAATGGTGCGAGTGGGGAGGATTGGCTTCATGACTTGGGAGGTGGTGCTTTTCTGCTGTATGTGATTGAATGTAGTGCTATGCTGTGTTCAGAACTGCTCTGATTAGTCTGCGCCTTGTTTCTTTTCTGCCAGTTTCAGATTGGTGAGCTTGCCAATATTCTCACAAGTAAACTAGAGTTCCTGGGTATAAATCGTCAGTCTGTGTCCAACTTCCACGTGCTGCTGTTCCAAACTGAGGTGAGATGTACTGCATGGCTTGTATTGCCAGTAGTGTCGCAATGACATTTGTGTAATCTGCTATTCGTAGCACAAGGGGTTTTACATCCTGTTTATCCTCATTGTGTTTTTTTTCTTTTCTTTCTCTTTCTCCATTTGAGCCTCTCTCCTCATTGGTGTATGATTTTTCAGGTTCTGTAGTACAAAGTAGTTACACCATGACTTTTATTATTTTTAGACCGTCTGAGTGTGACCAAACAAGGAATGTGTTCCTCAATGTTTAACTATTCCCCAGCCTTGTTTCCTTTGGTTTCATCTCCTGGTTCCCCATTAAGAGACTCGTGTATACCCTGTGCAGGGCGGCTAGACCAGGCCCTGCGTCCAACTCCCCCACCAGCATCCATCTGGTACAGACCCTGCCAGACCCCTCTTTTTCATAAATTTATTTTTGGTTCACCAGAAGCACGCTGGGCGCTGGCACACAGCTTGACGGATCACACTGACCCTTTCCGGGTAGTAGCTGAGATGGATGAACTTTTATTTTGGAAAGTTTTGTGAAGATTCGTCAAACTGTGCCAAAGTAACACTCTTCCTATGGCGAGTGACCGAAGTGGAACTACACAGTGGCGCCCAGGGTTTCTGCCTGTGTAAGGCCATATACCAGCGCAGTACATTTGAAGAAGGGTTGATGGGTAGGCCTTTCTCTACAAGCATACAGTGCAGGCCTTTCAGACAGCAGGATAAGCGACTCTTATTCTCTCGTAAGTGCCACATAAATGCACCTCTTGACAGCCTTGCACGTAAGAGGGAGTCGAATTGTAGGAGATCGAAGCAGCACATTTTCTTACTTTGGCAAGGAATCTGGAGTATCTGGATTGTGGGGGATTAAGGGGGTGTTTCTACACTGTTCAGCGTGCAGCAAACCAGGTGGACCCTTGCAGAGCACAGGAAGGGTGGGTGAATGCATTCCCTCACC
The DNA here is from genome assembly GCA_963921515.1 of Calotriton arnoldi. Classification (NCBI taxonomy): domain Eukaryota; kingdom Metazoa; phylum Chordata; class Amphibia; order Caudata; family Salamandridae; genus Calotriton; species Calotriton arnoldi. The sequence continues at coordinate 3,765,915 of CAWUFW010000466.1, forward strand.
TTGGCTAAAGCTTGCTGCGTGTACAACTCCAAAGTAGACCTTTTGTACTGGCTGCTTCCACCATAAACCCACTGAGTCCGAATCTTGCCCAGAAAAACTCTTATAAACCTTTATAATCAGGGCTGAGATTAGTTGAGTTGGAACTAAAAACTGGTGGTATTCAAGGAACCTGGTCGCAGGAACATGGGGTCTATAGGTACTTGTTCATGAGACTTCCACCAGAAGGGTGCTCCTGTTCCAGTGGAGTAGATTTCACTAGAATGACTGATCCTGCGTGTTAAAAGAAACCAGTACAACCAACATGCATTGGCCCTTCAGGTCAAGGTCAAAAGAGAACCAAACCCAGATGAACTAAGCACACAGTATGCAGCCGTGTACACCCTGTGTTAGTGTCTAATAAATGACCTCTTCCAATCCCATCGTACCAACTCAAATCCTCCAAACGCTCACAAACTGCATTCTGCTCATGGAGATGCTGAGATGCATTTTATTCTTTGCTGTGTTTTAGGAGCTGCTTTTCTGCCAACTGGTTGGGCTTTTTTTTTTTTTTTTTTGCCCTAGTCAGCAGTAACTAGGTTGAATCTTTCTTTTCTGAGCGCCATCTTGGGAGAGTGGGGAGTTTGTTTATCTGTCAGCATTCTTCTTTGCAGTTTGGAGAATCAAAATCTGCCACTATCACAGCACATTTAAAGGTGGGTGCGGTTTGTCGTTGGCCCATATTGCACTGTTACTTGCTCTAATTTTACAAGTATGCTGTTAGTGTAATTTTATTTGTTTTAACATTTTGTTTTTAGGCTTATGGCACTCTGGGACTTTGCCTGTACCTATCCAGGTGTATATGCACCTGGCACTTTGGTAATATTAGAAGCCCCTTTTATTGTTTCCTACGTATTTCAGGATCTTGTTTCCTCCCGACTAGTCGGGTTTTCTTTGTTCGCGTCCACAGTAATTGAGTATCGCTAGATCTTTTTTGGGTGCCATCTTGGGAGGGTAGGGAGCTAGTTTAAGTCAGTCGGCATTCTAGTTTGTATTTTGGAGTATTGGAATGTGCTGCTGTTGCGACACATGCACTTGGTGCGCTCCTAGCACCAGACCCTCTGGCCTCTTCCCCCAGCCCCTCTGGCCTCTTCCCCCAGCCCCTCTGGCCTCTTCCCCCAGCCCCTCTGGCCTCTTCCCCCAGCCCCTCTGGCCTCTTCCCCCAGCCCCTCTGGCCTCTTCCCCCAGCCCCTCTGGCCTCTTCCCCCAGACCCTCTGGCCTCTTCCCCCAGACCCTCTGGCCTCTTCCCCCAGACCCTCTGGCCTCTTCCCCCAGACCCTCTGGCCTCTTCCCCAGACCCTCTGGCCAGAATCTCATATTCTACTCCAGAACGTCTCACTTGGTAGTCTTGAGGTAAGTGCACTAATGTAAACAAATACTTAACTACTTAAAGAACCTGTGTCCTGCTTTGCCTGTAGACCAACTCCTTATTCCCCCACTTATTGGATACTGAGTGAGGGATCGCCTAAGAATTCTAGTTTAAACTTACTTAATAAGCATATGCTCTCTTCCTAGACCTAGTTTACGTATCTTTATTACCACTAGGAAGCGGTTTCTAACTGAATTCTGGATTTGAGTCTTCTGTGCCGTATGTAGCTGTCTGTTCCAACGGCTACACTATCCTACATCAAGATCACATGTGGGAGGTGGCTTGGCTATTTATACCTCATTCTGTGCTTGCGCTGCATTTAACACGGGAAGGTTAGCTATTGTGGAAGAATAGATCTCTTCTGGGCCACGGCTATTCTGGTTATTTTCATTCAGTTTTAAGAGTGGCTTGCAGCTTAGATTAAGTTTGCAGGTTTTTTATATTTTAGGCATCTTCAATAGTCTGGCTGAGAGCATGTTGAATACATTCTCTCTCTTATATTTTGTACAGTTAGTCGCACAGCAGTTCCCTTTCAGTACCACACAGGCATCGCCACAAGCCAAATGCATCAGGCCGTCCAGAGTTTGGTCGAAGATCAATGTAGGAAACCTGGCAGAACCCGCTACCTCTGCTGCCCTCAATGTAGGAAACCTGGCAGAACCCGCTACCTCTGCTGCCCTCAATGTAGGAAACCTGGCAGAACCCGCTACCTCTGCTGCCCTCAATGTAGGAAACCTGGCAGAACCCGCTACCTCTGTTGCCCTCAATGTAGGAAACCTGGCAGAACCCGCTACCTCTGCTGCCCTCAATGTAGGAAACCTGGCAGAACCCGCTACCTCTCCTGCCCTCAATGTAGGAAACCTGGCAGAACCCGCTACCTCTCCTGCCCTCAATGTAGGAAACCTGGCAGAACCCGCTACCTCTCCTGCCCTCAATGTAGGAAACCTGGCAGAACCCGCTAACTCTGCTGCCCTCAATGTAGGAAACCTGGCAGAACCCGCTACCTCTGCTGCCCTCAATGTAGGAAACCTGGCAGAACCCGCTACCTCTCCTGCCCTCAATGTAGGAAACCTGGCAGAACCCGCTACCTCTGCTGCCCTCAATGTAGGAAACCTGGCAGAACCCGCTACCTCTCCTGCCCTCAATGTAGGAAACCTGGCAGAACCCGCTACCTCTCCTGCCCTCAATGTAGGAAACCTGGCAGAACCCGCTACCTCTCCTGCCCTCAATGTAGGAAACCTGGCAGAACCCGCTACCTCTCCTGCCCTCAATGTAGGAAACCTGGCAGAACCCGCTACCTCTGCTGCCCTCAATGTAGGAAACCTGGCAGAACCCACTACCTCTGCTGCCCTCCTGGTTTCAGGGAAGGAAGAAGATCATGATTCGAGTTTTAGTTAATGGGCGCAGCGGATTTGTACATTATCCTTTCAGTGCACTCCTATCGCTTTATGGTTTGTGGATGCAATGTATGGCGTTCAAACGTATATGAAGTAATTGCAAGCAAGGTTCTAAAGAGATTAAAAAATCGCTCTAAAAAACTACTTCAAGCTCGTATAGAGCAAGCTTGAGCTGCATGTTACGCTGATAAACTTCCCCTTCAAATGTCACAAAGGAAATAATTTCCATTGTAAATACCTTCCTACAGCTTTGTCTCTAACCTATCATTCCTTCTCACGATTTATCCGATAATTTGGCAACCTTCTTTCATGTAGGAAAGTGCCCTTTTTGCCTTGTCATTGATGTGATTTCGACTGGAAGTGCACTGGGTCACTGCTAACCAAGTCCCCAGTGCGATCGCTTTCCCAAAAACTGTACATTTGTTCCCTCCCTCCCGCCCCCCCCAAATTGCCAATACCTTTAGCACCATCTGCAAGTCGCTAGTTAACGGTACCCCTAGTACCTAGGGCCTGAGGTACTAAAGAAGGTCCCTAAGGGCTGCAGCACGAACTGTGCCACCATAAGGGACCCCACACCAAGCACGTGCATGATTGCCATTTCAGGCTGCATGTTTTGGTGCAAGCAAAAGTGAAAACACATGACACAAATCCCTGTGTACACATCAAAAAGGAAGAATGCACACCGATTTATTTCGCTTCAGTTTTTTCATGCTCACAGGCTCATTTTTACCGCGTGCAACCCTGTGGACGCGCTCTGTCCTTGCGCGTAAAGTACAACTGCAAAAATTAGGCAGCGATTGTAGGAAAGTGCCCCTTTTTGCATGGTTGCACCCCACATTTTGCCTAATGTTGATGATCTTTGACTGTGTGCCCTGGGTTTCTACCAACGAGGTACCCAGGGCCTATGTGCTTTCCCCAAACTGTACCAATTGGCACCTCTCTGGCCACATGTCAGTCCCTTGTAAAAGGTACCATGGGTACCCAGGGCACTGTGACCAGGGAAGGCCTCTAAGGGCTGCAGTACATATTGTGCCACCCTTGGAGGCCCTGTACCTTTATATACACACACACACACACACACTGCCATTGCAGGCTGCGTGTTGGCGCAGAGCAAAGTGAAGTCAACATGGCACACATCCGTGTGTGCCATGCCTTCAATCCACTGCCCTGGCATAGGTACTGCTCATGCAGATATACCCTCACCTGTAGTATAGGCACCCTGCCTTAGGGCTGTGAGGCCTGGTAGAGGGGTGGCTTACCTATGCTGCCAGGCAGTGTTAGCTGGCATGGCACCCAGGTAGGGTGCCATGTCGACTGTTTTCTCCCTCACAGGGGCATGCAGGCTGCAAGGGCAGTGGCATTCTGGGGGGGGGGGGGTGTTCCCCAAAGGACCCTCTTCAGCTCTCAGGCCCTAGGTACCCAGGGTACCATTTTACTAGGGACTTCCAGGGGGCAGAAGTACGAGTTGGGAGTTTGTTTTAGGGAAGGAGCACTGGCACAGGGGACCTGGTTGGCAGGGACCCTGTGCACTACATTTGAAACGACATCAAAACCAGGCAAAAAGTAGGGGGCCAACCATGCAAAAGAGGCACTTTCTCACAAATGTATAAAGAGCCAGCTTTTTAATTTCACTATAAAATTGCAGTCATTTACAGCACTTTTACCTCCCGGGCTGAGCCAGATCACTTTCACAACTATAGCCTAATTCTGTGATACCAGATCCTTCACTTATTTTACCTCAGGGGCACCAGACGATCTGTCCCCTCTGCATCATTTTTATATGGGGTCGACACTTCATTGGACCACAATTATATCCGCTTTTAAACGATCCATTAGCTTCTTCGTATTGGAAACAGATACACTTGGCTCCTCCAATAAGGATGCCATCTGCAGATCCCACGGTGATGGCTAACGTCTGCCCTATGTATTGTATTGTAATTGCATTTACATAGTGCTTACTACCCCTGAAGAGGCGTCAAAGCGCTTTTTCGGCAAGTAGCACGCTACTCCGAAACCCGTAAAGGATTAGTGTTGAATTAGTATAGTGAGATGAAAGTCATTTGAGTGGTGGATAGGTTAGTCAGTTATTTGGATTCGGAAGGATAGCGAAGGGATAGAAGAGGGAAAAAGGTTTGCATTTATATAGCGCTTGTTACCCCTGATGGGGTGTTGAAGCGCTTTTTTCGGCGAGTAGCACGCTACTCTGGAACCCATAAAGGATTAGTGCTGAATTAGTATAGTGAAATATGAAAGTAATTTGAGTGGTGGACATGTTAGTCTGTTATTTTGATTGAAAAGGATAGTGGAGGGATAGAAGAGTGAAGGATTTAGACTTTTTTTTTTTTTGGGAGGCTTGGGATGAGTAAAAGGGATGTGGAGGGGAAGAGTCAGAGGGGACAGTTTAGAAAGGCTTGTTTTGGGGGATCGGTATAGTAAAAGAGGTGTCAGATGGTGCAAGGAGGAGTAGAGATGGGGAGAGTCTAGAAAGGGCTATTTTGGGGATCATTTTAGTGGTATTCGGTTTGGGATGAAAGAGTGGGTGTAGAGGATATATTGATAGAGGTATAGGGTGAGAAATAGAATAGGGTAGTGCATTGGAAAGAGTAGTAGAAAAGTTTGAGAGGAGTCAGAGTTGAGGTAGAAGATATATTGAGGTATAGGGTGAGAAATAGGGTAGTGCATTGGATATGCTGAATTAGAAGAAAGTAATATATATAGATCCATAAGTACATGGAAAGTATATAGATGCATAAAGGAAGTAAGTATATGTAGATTAAAGATATTGATAGAGGTATAGGGTGAGAAATAGGTTATGCATTCGATAAACTCTGTTTTTTTTTTAAACATAATTATTCTACATGTTTATACAAAGCAATACACATAGGTACATATCTATAGTACAGATAAATGCTTATATACAGAGGGATATGCTGTCTATTTCTGTTTGCGTATGGTGCTTATGTGGGGAAGAGCCAATTCTTGAGTAGTTTTCTGAAGATAAGGTGGTTGTCAGTGGATCTTAGGTTGGGGAGGGTAAAGAGTTCCATATTTTGGCTGCTTGAACAGAGAAGGATGTGCCACCCATGGTATGTGACGTCTACTTCTAATGGTGAAGTAGATGGCAGCCCCTGGTTTACACCCTCACTTTGGGCAGGAAAACTTAGAAAGGCTATAAGGTGTGCCCACCTTTGTCAACTCCATACCTCTGGCGGAGGAGGCAAAGTTAAGCACGCTTTTCAGTCCCCTCCATCTTGAAGATGATTGACCCCTCCAATCAGGGCTAGGACTATGCCCCCTCCCACAAGAGGGTGGCATAATTGAGGGTGTAATTGAGGTGCCCCTACCTGCTACTCCCCTAACACTTCTCTAAATTGAGTATTTAAGTGGCTCCCCCAGACCTGGAAGCTAGATATGCGACGACCTAAGAAAGATGACCCTGCAGAGAAGACTGAAGACGACGACTGCCTTGGCCCCAGCCCTACCAGCCTGTCTCCAGCTTTCGCGAACCTGCATCCTATCTTGTTGCCAGCGACCTCCGACAACCCTGGGAGGACTGCTGCATTCGAAAAAGACTCCAATCTCATGTGGGCAGCTGACCTGTCCAAGAAGGCAGATCCGCAACCCCTGCCCACTGTGCACCTGACGCCCCCGGCCGGAGTCTGAGTGGCTCACCTGTGCGTCCACTGAAGTCTCCCCAGCTATCCTGACCTTGTGTCCAGCTTCAGCGGACTGCTCCTGACCTCCACATTGGCGCCTTCAGTGTGATTCTGGAGTAAGGTTACCTCCCCCCTCTCCCGGGGACGGACTGCGACTGGCTCTGGTAAGACTCCGACGGGCACCCCTGCACCCGAAGCACCTGGGCCTTGGTGAGCTGAACTGAGGGTGCCCCTACAACCTCCTACATCTCTACTTACATCTGCTGTCGGTCTACCTCCGGTGCCATACATGCAGCCTTTTTGCTGAAAAACAAATCCCCATTGAAAAGCATTGGATGCCGATGTCAAAATTGCACCCCGCACCGATCGCCCCCGTGCCTCCGGTGGTGTATGTTTGGTACTGCTTTGTGGCTCTACTGTGCTTAACCTAACCCCCAAAGCTTGGCCCCTGCAACCGATCTACTTGCCTGCAAGCAGTGTGGCTCCAGGCACCCCTTGACTCCATTTGAAAGCATTGGGCCGAACTCCGATTTTCACCTCTGCACCCGGCCGCCCCTGTGCCACTGGTGGTGCAGTTTTGGTACTTACCTGACCCCTGACGACTTTTGGCTCCGAAGACTGGGATTATCTTGGTCTTAAAATAAAATGCAAAGTATAACTTTCTAAAATAGGTCTGGATCTCCTTTTGGACTCGCACTACCACTAATACGAGCACTTTGGGTTTTACATTGAGCCCTGTACACTTTTGGGGGACCCCTGGACTCTGTGCACGGTATTACTACCTAGTGGCAATATCCTATACAGAGCCAGCTTCCTACATTGTACGACTCTTCTCGTCCGTCGTCTTTCTAGAGGTCATCAGGATCTGCTTTTCTGGTGCAAGGGGCTTCCCTAAATACTGTATTTAGGGGCATTAGGGGAGTGTAGGGTAGTAGCCAATGGGCTACTGACCCCTGGGGTCACTATGCCCCCTATATGACCACTTCCTTTTGGAAGTGGGTATAACCCTATCCCAGAATTCCTACGTATGCCATCCCAAAGATGGCTACTCCTGAAAAATCGTGTCCATTTCAGTTTAGCCCACCTTAGGGCTGGTACTAGCCTGGAGTTGGCACTTCTACCTGACTAGTTAATTTTCCTGTTTGTCCAGTTGCTAAAGGTGCTCTGGACAAGAGGTTCAGCTTCCTCTTCCGAGTGGAGCCAGATTTGCATTTCAAAGGCGGCAGCTCTTTGAAGCTCGCCGGCCCAAGGAGGCTAATCAGGTCATCCTGTGGGAGGGGGTGTTACACACTCTTCCCAGACAGGCTTGTGTGTCTCCTGAGAGTAGAAAGCTGTCCCCCTAGAAGGTCAGAGCAGTGTCACGGGTGGCAGGCTGGCAGAAACCAGTCGGGGAGCACACCAGAGGCTGCCAGGTTTTCAGGAGGCACCTCTAAGGTGCCCTCTGAGTGCATGTATTAGTAAATTCATCACTGGAATCAGTGTGGGTTTATCAATACGAGATGTTTGATACCATCCCTATCTTCAGTAAAGCCATCATGTAGCTGAGGAACTCGTTTTCACCAGTGTCCAGCACATGTTTTAAAATGGCTTCCCTGGCCACTTATACTGGCAATAATCGGACTGACCAGCACAGTGGCATATCTGCTTATGCAGGTATGCCCTCGCGTGTACTATATAGTACCCTACCTTAGGGCTGTCAGGCCTGCTGTAAAGGTGACTTACAAATGTTACTTGCAGCGTTAGGGGACATGACTCACAGGGATGTCTCCTGTTGTGTGTTCACCTTTGTCTGCACCAAGACACGCAGATTGCAATGGCAGCCTTGCATGTGCTTGGTGAGGTGTCCCTTAGGGTGACAATTTGTGCTGCAGCCCTTAGGGACCCTCTTTAGTACCTCAGGCCCTAGATACCAGGGGTACCATTTACTACGGGCTTACAGAGTGCTAAAGGTTTTGCCGATTGGGGAATCAATTGTACAGTTTTGGGAAAGAGCTGTGGCACAAGGGACCTGATTATCAGGAACCCAGTGCACTTCCAGTCGAAATCACATCAGTTACCAGGCAAAAAGTGGGAGTGATCATGTCAAAAAGAGGCACTTTTCTACACAGAGCATCTCCTTTATTCAAAGAAAGTTTAAGGACTGCCTTTCCACAGTGACCGAGAATCTGGTCTTTGGGAAATCCAGCCCCACCTGCTCATCACTTTGGTGGGCTGATGAACTGGGTGAATCACCTTCTCCTTTTAGGTTGGCTAGAAAGTAGAAATTTACATTTGACAAAGATCTAACCTTTAGTTCCCAGGTAGCTTCAGTCTTTGCCAAATCTCTTAGGAAGGTGTTGGATATTTTACCTCCTTTGATCCTTTTTTTTTCTCTGAGTTTTATATAGCTCAAACTTGACCCGAAGGTATCGGAGTGCTTTACATGAGCACCAATTGCGTTACTGACGGACACATTCATTTTTTTGCTTTTTTGTTGGGCACAGAGAGATTAAGTGATTTGCCCAGAATCACAGGATGTTGAGCGTCCCTGCCGAGACTCTTAACCCGGTTGCCCAGCTTCGAGGTCGACCGCTCTAGCCTTAAGGCCACATCCTCTCCACAAATCACAAATCTCCCTTAAATCAGTGGTTCATGTTATGATTGTCTAGACTTGGTTATGAAAACTGTTTATTTCGTTCTGCCAAAGTATCTTGTTCAACACTAGCAAACTGTTCAAAATGCTGTGAAGCATCTTATTCTGAACTAAACTAGAGATCCGGCGTTCTCCTCATCTTAGGAACCTCGTCTCCCTGTTCATAAAAGGGTTCTGTTAAATTCTCTGGTACTAGCTTTCAGAGTCTTGAACAATTCTGGTCCTGTGTATCTTTGTAACTAAATGCAGCAGTATTCCTCTGGGAGGTCTTTAAGATCAGCTGTGACAAGATTACTCAAAAGTCCCCATAGCCAGTGCGCTAGACAGGGTGCTGCTCCTTTTCATTCTTAGCAGCTCAGCACTGGAGTTCTTTCCTTAGGTAACTCATGCTTCATCTGTTTTTATATTTCTTAATGTAGGAAGGTGCCCCTTTTTGCATGGTTACCCCCTAACCTTTTGCCAGATGCACTTTGAGTGTGCCCTGGTGTAGGAAAGTGGGTTTCTGTTGCAGTAACCCCCCCACTTTTTGCCTGATAACTGATGCACTTTTCCTTGGTGTGCCCTGGGTCCCTGCCAATCAGGTACCCAGGGCCTGTGTTCCTTCCCTAAAAACTGTACTAAAGCCTAAACCCAATTGGCATCTCTGGCCACAGGTAAGCCCCTGGTAAATGGTACCCTAGGTACCCAGGACACTGTGACCAGAGAAGACCCCGAAGGGCTGCAGCACTTATTGTGCCACCCTTAGAGGCCCAGTACCCTGACACACACACACTGCCCTTGCAGGCTGAGTGTCTTGGTGCAGAACAAAACAGTCGACATGGCACACATCCCTGTGTGCCATGCCCACAAACACACTGCCCTGGCATACCTCAGTTACCCCTCTAGCTGGGTGCCCTATGCCAGTGGTGAGGGTACAGGTGCATGAGTCCTGTGCCCCTACAGTACCCAGGTCCATTCCTGGGCACTGTGTGCAGTGCTGCCATTCCGAGTATATGGTGCTGGGAGGTCGTCAGCACGAACTCCACAGCACCATGATGGCTGCACTGAAGACTGAGAAGTTTGGTATCAAACTTCTCAGCACAGTAAACCCACACTGATTCCAGTGTGGGATTTACTGTAAAATGCCCGACAGAGGGCAACTTAGAGTTGCCCCCTGAACCTAACCTACAATCCACGTCTTGTCTGAGGGGCTGCCTAGGCTGCCACACAGCAGACATGTTGCTGGACCCCTGGGTAGAGAACCATCCGCTCTCCTGGGCCTGCAACAATGCACGTCCTGGGCGAGGTGCTAGGCCTCCTCCCCCAGGATGGGCAGGGGGAAGCTTCAAAGGCATTCCGCCTTTGTGAGCTTCCCCAGACCACTTGCTGTACTCAGCAACTCGTCCCCACCGGTTCTTCCCCCCCATCCTGGCGGGAAGACTGGCGGGAAACACCAAGGGAGGAAAGGGGGTGTGCCAACCCCACCCCTCAGGTGGGGGAGGCGAGGTGAAGCACATCTCCGGACTCTCGCCATCTTGAAGATGGGGAGCCCTGCCCAATCAGGACTAGGCTCCTGCCCCCCTCCCACAGGAGAGTGGCAGGATAGGGAGTGTACCCACCCCAGGGCCGGGACCCATTGGTCCCTGCCCTTAACCTACCTGTAACGCCCCTAAATCTAGTATTTAGGGGCACCCTGAACCTTCCTTCCTCAGATTCCCGCAACCTAAGAAGAAAAAGGACGAAAAGACGCCCAGCAGAGGAGACTGCAGAGAACAACTGACTTGGCCCCAGCCCTACCGGCCCGTCTGCAGTTTCCAGAGATCCTGCGCCAAAAATCGTCTTGTCCTGCAGCCAGCGACCTCCAGAACCTCGGGGAGGACTGACTGCCTTCAACAAAGACCGGATCTCCTGTGAGCAGCTCTGTTCAAAAGAAACACCAAACAAAGACTCCGAGCCTGCTGAGGAAAAAGAAACCAGACGCCTGGAACCACCACTGCACCCGTCGCCTACAGCCCGAGTTCAAGTGGCCCACCGGTCCCAGCGGGGTCCCCCAGCTCTCCAGAGTCACAGTCCACCGTGGGTTGACCCCTCCAGGACTCCCCGACGTCGCCTGCAGCCTCTGCACGGAGACCCCCCCCCCCCCAACCAGGAGTGGCCCGGTAAGGTGAAATCCGACCTCAAAAGACACCCCTGCATCCAGCCGCCCTGCGCCCTGGAGAAAAGAACCCGAGGTGCATCTACGTCCCCGAGCCCTCCAACTTACCTGCCCAGCTGTTGGTTCCTCCCGAAGTCTTCCTGGACCGAGCCTGCAGCTGAAAACCAAAACCGAAAATCTCCATTGAAATCAACAGGGCACCCGACCTCAAAACAGCACCCTGCACCTGGCCGCCCTAGTGCCGCTGAGGGTGCCCCTTTTGTGCTAACTTAGTCCCCAACTTGCCCTGAGCTTAACCCTAGGAGCTTTGCTCCCACAACCCCGTGGCCTGCTTGCCAGCAGCCACCAACCGGAGTCCCCCTATCCTCCATAGGATAACATTGGGCCTCAACACTCTGCACCCGGCCGCCCTAGTGCCGCTGAGGGTGCAACAACAGTGCATCACTGACCCTGGGAGACCCCTGAGTCTAACCCCAGAACCCTAACTCAAAAGACAGATTACTTACCTCGAAACCGATAACTCATTTTTCCTCATAGGATAACATGGACACTTTTTCTTCCAAAAAGTTTCTAAGTGTCGACTTTTGAAAACTAAGAATATTCTTTAAAAATCGTACAAACTACAAAAACGTAATTACTTACCTGTTTTAAGTAAATGTCCCAGTGCTGAATCTAGGAGTCCAGCACTGGATTGCAAAAGTAACGTTAAAGTAACTTACCGGCGAATTGAATTTCCTTCCATAGGGTAACATTGACTGGTTTCACTTGGAAATTCTTCGAAGTGTCAAGTTTTGAGACTTTAAAATATTCACCTAAAATCAGCCGAATTACGAAAACGAATTTACTCACCTGTTATCAGGAGAGATCCCAGTGCTGGACTTTGGTGCCCAGCACTGACCCTGAAAAGTAATCATAACTGTACTTACCGGTAACTCGAATTTCCTTCCGTAGGATAACATTGCCTGGTTTTTGCTGAAAAAGTTTCTAAGTGTCAATTTTGCAAACTTACAAATATTCGTTAAAAATCGCCTGTATAACAAACACATTCTTTCAACTGTTTACAGGAGATGCACCAGTGCTGGATCCAGGATCCAACACTGAGTAAGAAAAAGTAACGATAACACTACTTGCCTGCCAAGTGCATTTCCTCCCATAGGATAACATTGGTGATTCTATGTGAAAAAGTTTTAAAATACAATAATATTCCTTAACCGCTTAACCGCGGCGGCAATTCCTCCGCGGTGCGGCGGTTTGATTGAGTGGGCGGGGCCGTGTCGGCCAACGGACGTGCACGGCACTACGGAGGTAGTGCTCGCGACGGCCGTTGGCCGACGGACGCATGGAAAGGGTTAAAAATCACAACTGTAACCAAAACGTTTTTACTCAACTGTTTACGGGAGATGTCCCAGGACTGAATCTAGGATCCAGTCCTGTGGTTAGAAAAGTAATCTATTGCATTTAACCAGAAATTCCCATTGAGCTCAATGTATAATTGTGTTGCCTTTGGCGACATCTGTAACTATTGCATTCAAAAGTCTATTGCCTATTGAAAGTATTTACCTAAAGCATCTCATTCTGAGAGAGTATATTTTGATACCTATTGTTGGTTCTAAAATAAAACAAGCATATATTTTTATATACAAACCATTGGCCTAGAGTTCAGTTCTTGAGTGTGTGGCTTCATTTGCTGACTGAGTGTGTACAACAAATGCTTTACACTGTCCTCTGATACTGCCTTACTGCTCGACCAAGCTACCACTTTAGAGAGTAAGGTTATATCTAACTTTAGCCTCTGGGGACTGTGGACTCTGTGCACACTGTACCTTACTTTGGTCCAGTATATACAGAGCCACTTTCTTACACCTGGGTCCCTGCGAATCCAGTTCCCAGGGCCTGTGTTCTTTCCCTAACCTTTACCATTGTTTCACCAATTGGCACAACTCTGGCCTACCTGTACGGCCCTTGTAAGGGGTACCTATGAAACCAAGGGCATGGTAGCCAGTGAAAGGCCTCTGAGGGTTGCAGCATGTATTATGCCACCCTCTGAGACCTCTCACCACAAACATGCACCACTGCCATTGCAGCCTGCGTGTTTTGTTGCAGCTAAAAGTGAAGTCGACATGGCACACATCCCTGGGTGCCATGCCTAACCAGCACTGCATGAGGCCTAGGTAAGTCACCCTTAAGGTAGGGTGCACTAGCCTTGGGTGAGGGTACAGAAGCATGAGCCCTGTACCCTGTGAGAAAGTGCCCTCTTTCTGCATGGTTGCCCCCACATTTTGCTGAATTGCTTTGAGTGTGCTCTGGGCACCTGCTAATCACGTACCCAGGGCCTATGTTCTTTCCCTAAAACTGCATTGAAAACAAAACCCAATTGGCATCTCTGGCCACAGGTCAGCCCCTGGTTAATGGTACCACAGGTACCCAGGGCACTCTGACCAGAGAAGGCCTCGAAGGGCTGCAGCACCTATTGTGCAACCCTTAGAGGTCCTGTACCATTACACTCACACACTGCGTGTTTCGGTGCATAACAAAGTGAAGAGTCGACATGGCACACATCTGTGTGCCATGCCTACAACCCACTGCCCTGGCATAGATCAGTCACCCCTCTAGCTGGGTCCACTATACCTGTGGTGAGGGTGCAGGTGCATGAGCCCTGTACCCCTACAGTGTCTAAGTCCATTCTTAGACATTGTAAGTGCAGTGCTGCCATTAAGAGTATACGGTAATGGGAGTTTGTCATTACGAACTCCACAGCACCATAATGGCTACACTGAAAACTGAGAAGTTTGGTATCAAACTTCTGAGCACATTAAACCCACACTGATGCCAGTGTGGGATTTAATGAAAAATGCACACAGAGGGCATCTTAGAGAGGCCTCCTGAAAACTATCCCACCACTAGTGTCCAGGCTGAGTGGCTGCCTTCAGCTGCCACCACCAGACATGTTTCTGGACCCCTGGGTCGAGAGCCTGCTGCTCTCGGGGGCCTGAAACAATGCACATCCTGGGACGAGGTGCCAAGCCTCCTCCCCCAGGATGGGCAGGGTTCTCGAAGGGGAAGCTTCAAAGGCTTGCCGCCTTTGTGAGCTTCCCCAGGCCACTTGCTGCTTTCAGCAACTGGTCCCCACTTGTTCTGACCCCCACTTTGGCGGGAGAACCGGCGGGAAAAACAAGTGAGGAAGAGAAGTGTGTCCACCTCTGCCAACTCCACCCCTCAGGTGGGGGAGGCAAGGTGAAGCACAACTCAGTCCCCGCCATCTTGCAGATGGGAGGGGGACTCGGCCAACCAGGGACAGGCTCATGCCCCCCTCCCACTGGAGGGTGGCATAATAGGGGGTGTACCCACCCCAGGGTAGGGACCCATTGGAACCTACCTGTAACGCCCCTAAATCTAGTATTTAGGGGCACCCCTGAATCTTGCTTCCTCGGAGAAGAAGCTACAACAGAAGGACCGAACAGCCGTGCAGAAGCTAACAAGAGGAAGAAGCCTACTGACTTGGCCTCAGCCCTACCGGCCTGTCTCCACCTCGAACCTGCTCCTGCGAAATCCCGGTGTGTCCTGCAGCCAGCAACCTCGAAAACCCCGGAGGACCTGCCTGACTCCCGTGAACACCGGATTTGTTCATCTGCAACCTCTGGTTCCGGCCGGACACCGCGGATCTGCCCCACTCTGCACCCGCCGTCCACGGCCCGAGCTAGAGTGGGCAAACACCATAAGGAGGCCCTCCCGGCGACCCTAACCCGAGATCCGGTGAATCCTGACCTGCCTCAAGCCTCCAGCCGACTGCAGCCTAAATCCGGAAGGCCCCCCCCCCAACCGCGACCAGGAGCTGGCAAGAAGATCCGAACCCAAAAGGCACCCCTGCACCTGACGCCCCACGGCCTTTGGTGGCCAAACCGACTGCGCCTAATGTGAGAAAGTGCCATCTTTCTTACATGGTATGCCCCCACTTTTTGCTGAATGGCTGATGTACTTTGACTGAGTGTGCCCTGGGCTCCTGCCAACCAGGTACCCAGGGCCTGTGTTCCTTCCCTAAAATTGCATTGATACCTACACCCAATTGACATCCCTGGCCACAGGTCAGCCCCTGGTAAATGGTACCATGGGTACCCAGGGCACTGTGACCAGGGAAGGCCCCTAAGGGCTGCAGCACTTGTTGTGCCACCCTTGGGGACCCTGCACCTTTACACACACACACTGCCTTTGCAGGCTGCGTGTCTTGGTGCAGAACAAAAGTGAAGAGTCGACATGGCTCACATCCCTGTGTGCCATGCCTACAAGCCACTGCCCTGGCCTAGGTCAGCCACCCCTCTAGCTGGGTGCACTATGCCAGTGGTGAGGGCATAGAGGCATGAGCCCTGTGCCCCTACAGTGCCCAAGTCCATTCTTGGGCATTGTAAGTGCAGTGCTGCCATTAAGAGTATATGGTGCTGGGAGTCTGTCATTACGAACTCCACAGCACCATAATGGCCCCACTGAAGACTAAGAAGTTTGGTATCAAACTTCTCAGCACATTAAACCCCCACTGATGCCAGTGTGGGATTTAATGTAAACGCACTCCAGAGGGCATCTTAGAGATGCCCCCTGAAACCAACCCGACCTCCAGTGTCCGGACTGAGTGGCTGCCCAGGCTGCCACCACCAGACATGTTTCTGGACCCCTGGGTCGAGAGCCTCTGCTCTCAGGGGCCTGAAACAATGCACATCCCGGGACGAGGTGCCAAAGCCTCCTCCCCAGGATGGGCAGGGGGAGCTTCAAAGGCCTGCCGCCTTTGGAGTTTCCCCAGACCATTTGCTGCTTCCAGCAAACTGGTCCCCACTGGTTCTACCCCCACTCCTGGCGGGAGAACCGGCGGGAAAACCAGAAGCAGGAAATGGGTTGTGCCCACCTCTGCCAACTCCACCCCTAAGGTGGGGGAGGCGAGGTGAAGCACAAACTCGAGTCCCCGCCATCTTGAGGATGGGGGACCTGGCCAACCAGGGACAGGCTCCTGCCCCCTCCCACTGGAGAGGAACAGAATAGGGGGTGTACCCACCCCAGGGAAGGGACCCATTGGTCCCTGCCCTTACCTACCTGTAACCACCCCTAAATTTAGTATTTAGGGGCTCCTGAACTTTCCTTCCGGAGTTCCCAAATCCGAAAACAAGAAGAGAAGACGAAGCAAGAAGACCAGCCGTGCAGCTGCTAAAAGGAGGCGACAACAACTGACTTGGCCCCAGCCCTACCGGCCTGTCGACCTCTGAACCTGCTCCTGCGGAATCCCGGCCTCAGCAACCTCACAAACTCCGGAGGACCTGACTTCTGTGCTACAGCCTTCGACCCAGGGACTCCCACGAGCAGTGGTACTGCTCAAAAGAAAACCTACCAAAGACCCGGCCCTGGCACGGAGCCGCGAAACCTGCACACTCTGCACCCGCCGAGTCCAGCCTGTGCCTGAGTGACCAAAGACCGCGAGGACGTCCCCCGGCGATTCTGACCTGGAATCCAGTGGCCAAGGACCCTCCTCGACGACCCAGACGACGCCTGCAGCCTCAGGACAAGGGACCCCTCCAACCGCGACCAGCAGGGGGTAAGATTTCCCGACCTCAAAAGACACCCCTGCACCCGGCGCCCCACGGCCCCCTGTGCCCAACTCCTGGGTGTCTACCTATCCTCCAAGACCCCAACTTACCTCCTGAAGTGTTGGTCGTCCCTGAAGAATCACCGTCCCCGAGCCTGCAGCCTGTCTTCACCTTTCACGACCTCTATTGTTTAACATTGAGCGCCCGACGGCTCAAAAGCACCCTGCACCCAGCCGCCCGAGTGCCCCTGGAAGTGCAACCTCTATCCTAACCTACTTCCCTACTTGCCCTGAGCAAGTGACCAGGAGCCCAGCTCCCACAGTCGCGTGGCCTGCTTGCCAGCAGCCACCAACCCGGGGCCCCCCGCCTGCCATAGGATAACATTGGGCCTTCTCACTCTGCACCCGGCCGCCCCTGTGCCGCTGAGGGTGTAAAAACTGTACTTACCTGATCCTGGGGGACCCCTGAGTCTTACCCAGAACCTTAACCCTGCCAGTCAAGTACTTACCCGAAATCCGATAACTCACTTTTCTTCCATAGGGTTCCATTGACTGGTTTTCTGCGAAATTTCTTCTAAGTGTGGAGTTCTGAAACTTTAGAATATTCACCAAAAATCAACCGAGTCACGAAAACGAAAATACTCACCTAGTATTAGGAGGGGCCCCAGTGCTGGACCCGAGTGCCCAACACTGGCCCTAAAAAGTAATCGCAACGTTACTTACCGTTAACTCACTTTTCTTTCATAGGGATCCATTGACTGGTTTTCTGTGAAATTTCTTCTAAGTGTCGATTTCTGTATTTTACAAATATTCTTTAAAAATCGAACAAACTACAAAAACGTAATTACTTACCTGTTTTAAGTAAATGTCCCAGTGCTGAACCTAGGAGTCCAGCACTGGATTACAAAAGTAACGTAAACATACTTTGCTTGTACACTGTATTTCCTTTCATAGGATAACATTGGTAATTTTACCCAGAAAAGTTTCTAAGTGTCAGCTTTTGAAATATAGTAATATTCTTCAAAAATCACTACAATAACCAAAACGCTTTTTCTTACCTGTTTACAGGAAGTGTCCCAGGACTGAATCCAGGATCCAGTCCTGTGGTTAGAAAAGTGCTCTGCAAAGTAATCAATTGTAATTAAGTATAAATTTCCATTGAGCTCAATGTTGCATTGAATTTGACCCTGTGTTGCCTCTTGCACCAACTGTGATAACCACTATCAAAAAAGTCTACTGCCTATCTGTAAGGTGAATAACCAAAGCATCTCATACTGAGAAAGTATATATTGATCCTATTGTTGGTTCTAAAATAAAACAAGCATATATTTTTTTTTATATACAAACCATTGGCCTAGAGTTCAGTTCTTGAGTGTGTGGCTTCATTTGCTGACTGAGTGTGTACAACAAATGCTTTACACTGTCCTCTGATACTGCCTTACTGCTCGACCAAGCTACCACTTTGGAGAGTAAGGTTATATCTAACTTTAGCCTCTGTCAACCCTCTGGGGACTGTGGACTCGGTACACCCTGAACCTTACTTGGGTACAGTATATACAGAGCCACTTTCCTACACCTAACCAACCCCCAACTTACCTCTCAAAGTGGTGGTCGCACCCAGAAGCCCTTCGTCCCCAAGCCTGCAGTGCCTTTGTAAACCGGAGGTTCCCCATTGCAAACAGGGCGCCCGACGTCGAAACAGCACCCTGCACCCGGCCGCCCTAGTGCTGCTGAGGCTGCACCTTTGGTGCTACTTTGTTTCCACATTTGCCCTGAGGTAAAGTCCAGGAGCTTTGCTCCCACAGCCAAGTGGCCTGCTCGTCAGCAGCCACCAACCGGAGGCCCTCTATCCCCCATTGGATAACATTGGGCCTCAGCACTCTGCACCCGGCCGCCCTAGTGCCGCTGAGGGTGTAACTAGAGTGCATCCTTGACCCTGGGGGACCCCTGAGTCTACCCCCAGGACCTCAACTCCTACTACCAAATACTTACCTCAAAACAGATAACACTATTTACCTCCATAGGATAACATTGACTGTTTTTCTTGGAAAAGTTTCTAAGTGTGGAGGTGGAAAACCTAAAGAAATTCTTTTAAATTGTACTATTTATCCAAACGATTTTACTTACCTGTTTACAGGAAATATCCCAGGGTAGTATCCAGGTATACTGTACTGTGTAAGAAAAGTAATCTGAAAAGTAAATTACCTGGTATTTTACTGAAAAGCCCATTCAAGTCTATGTACTGTATTTACAAAGTATTGCATTTCTCTGCAACCATCTTGTAAGTCAAAACAAAGTGCATATACAATTTACAATTCAAACTGTGATACAACTGCATTACTACTGTAAAGTATTTATCACTTACCTGTGCCAGGCTTGCTTGGTTCTAGAAAATAAAATAACTAAAAATATTTTTATACAAAAACAACTTGTCTGAAGTTCAGTCTTTGAGTGTGTGAATCCATTTGCTGACTGAGTGTACAACAAATGCTTAACACTGTCCTCTGATACTGCCTTACTGCTCGCCCACACTACCACAAATAGAGAGTAAGGTGCTATCTACCTTTACCTCTGCCTACCTTTGGGGATCCACTGGACTCTGTGCAAAAATCGTTTTTGTTAGTGGAATTTTAAAGAATTTCTTTAGGTTTTCAAACTCCACACTTAGAAACTTTTCCAAGAAAAACAGTCCATGTTATCCTATGGAGGAAAATAGTATTATCGGGTTTTGAGGTAAGTATTTGGTAGTGGGAGTTGAGGTTCTGGGGGTAGACTCAGGGGTCCCTCAGCTGCACTAGGGCGGCCGGGTGCAGAGTGCTGAGGCCCAATGTTATCCAATGGGGGGTAGGGGGCCTCCGATTGGTGGCTGCTGACGAGCAGGCCACTTGGTTGTGATAGCAAAGCTCCTGCAGTTTAGCTCAGGGCAAATGGGGAAACAAAGTAGCACCAAAGGTGCACCCTCAGCGGCACTAGGGCGTCGGGCCCCCTGTTTCCAATGGAGTGCCTCCGGTTTGCAAAGTCACTGCAGGCTTGTGGATGAAGGTCTTCTGGGTGCGACCACCACTTCGAGAGGTAGGGTGGGAAGTTAGGGGTTGGTTAGGCACCATCGGTTGGAGCACCCAAGGCCGTGGGGCGTCGGGTGCAGGGGTGCCTTTTGGGGTCGGATCTTCTCAACAGCTCCTGGTCGCGGTTGGGGGGGACCTTCTGGATTTAGGCTGCAGGCGTCTGCTGGAGGCTTGAAGCAGGTCAGGGGTCGCCGGATCTCTGGTCAAGATCGCCGGGGTGACCTCCTTGTGGTGTTTCCCCACTCGAGCTCGGGCCGTGGACGGCGGGTGCAGAGTGGGGCAGAATCGCGGTGTCCTGCCGGAGCCAGAGGTTGCAGATTAACAAATCCAGTGTTCACGGGAGACCGTCTTTGGGGTTGAAGGCAGGCAGGTACTCCGGGGTTTTCGAGGTTGCTGGCTGCAGGACACACCGGGATCTCTCAGGAGCAGGTTCGAGGTGGAGACAGGCCGGTAGGGCTGGGGCCAAGTCAGTGGGCGTCTTCCTCTTGTTAGCTCCTGCACAGCTGTACGGTCCTTCTTGTAGTTTTGCAGCGTGAATCTTTCTGGATTCACTATGCTTTGCATTATTCCGCCATTTAGTGGTTGGGTCCGGAATTGTCGTATTTCTTCTTTTTTTTTTCCATGGCTTAGGTGGGTGTCGACATACCACCATTTGGTGCCTCTTCGTGACGTCGACCCGCTTCCTCCCGAAGCTCCCACCTTTGGTCGCCGTCTTCAGATTCTTTTTTTTCCGCCCTTGGGTCTGCATCGTCAGTGAAGGGGCTCCAGAACTTTGGAAAGAAAAATCCACGGAAAACAGCAGGAAAACGACAAATCACCTTACAACATACCAGACTACGAGTTGGGTAACGGGGACGACGAAAGAGGAAGAAAACATCGGGAACTTCGACGTTCTACGAAGAATGCGCACACTGGGCTCCCTGGGCGCGGTGATGGACAAAACACCCTCTAAATTCTGCGCCAACTGCCACCACAAATACACGCAGAAGGACCAACACCCAGTTTGCAATCTCTGCCTGCCGCTCGACCATCGAAGCGAGGACCAACGCCTGCGCAGCATTCACACCGAAGACCCTCCGAGTAGGAGAGGCAAAGAAGGGCAAACTACAGCATGCAGGGGACACCTCCATCGCTCCGAGATTTGGGCCTCTCCAGTGGAGAAGAGGACAACATCGCCGAAGGACCGGAGGACGCCACAGTCGTCGAGGTCCAAAAGAAAACGCCGAAGGAGGTAAGTCGTCGAACCCCAGGCACTCCACTGATACTCGAAAGAGTGAGTAACTCCTACAAAGGAGCATTGCCGTCAAAACACTCGACGACCGCAACTGCATCCAATGACAAACAGCCCGTCGGTTCCTTTGACAAGGACTCCCAGACGGCGAAAACCCAAGATAAGGCAAAGGCGTCAAGCGGTCACGTAAGGGACTCTTCGTCGAAAAATGAAGGGTTTAAAGCGGCTACAACTTCGACATTCACAACCGCGAAGAGAGAGGCCGAAACTCTCGACGCCGAACACGCGTCCGAGATGGAGAAGAAAAGGAAAAGGCTCTAGGCCGAAATGGCGAGCATCTTGCAGCGCAAGAGGGACTTCGATGAGAAGATGAGGGAGTTCACTATTCCGCTGAAGCCCACGGCCGAAGCACAAAGGTGCGTCGAGGACCTTCAACCACAGACAACACCAGAACCGGTCGAGGAACAGGAGGAGTAAGACCTATATTACGGCGATGCTGAAGGTGAGGAAGACTAACAAACTTACCAATGCTCGACATCCTCGGAAGCGCAAGACTTGCAGTGGCAGGATCTCGACCCCGAATCCCCGGAAGAGGGAGTAGAATCCTATCCTTCGAGGCCGTCGCCGCACGACATAGGAATCTATAACCAAGTCATAAAGAAGGCTGCAGACACGTATGGAGTGCAGCTTAGAGGAGGAGAAACCTTAATTTTGCTTCCTGTTGGAGACATTGTTACCATCCCAGACAAGAAGCCAGTTCCTACCCATGCTCCCAAGTGTGCTGGACCAGGGGAAGGAGGCCTTCAAGGAGCCTGCTATGTGTAAAGCATTAACTCCAAGGACTGAAAAGAAATACAAGCACTCATCTAAGGACCCTATGTATATTGGGGGATCAGTACCAGCGGATTCAATCATAACATCCACGGCTAGGAAAAAAGCCAATATACCCACAAATTCAGGACCGCCTCCAGACAAGGAGAGCAGGAGACTGGACCTAATGGGGAGGAAACTGGAAAGGAGTGCGGCGATCCAATGGCGCATCACCAATTCTAATGCGCTCATCAACAGGCACGCATACCAGCACTGGGAGGAAGTGGGCGAACTCCTACAACAACTGCCAGAGCAATACCAAAGAAGGGCAAGCCACCTGGTAGAGGAAGGAAAGAACATGGCTAATACATGTCTGAAGTCAGCCCTGGATGCAGCGGAGACATCCAGCAGGCAGATGATGCTTGGGGTAACAGAGAGAAGGCATGCCTGGCTAAGGATTTCAGGCTTCAAGACTGAAGTACAAAACAACATCCTCAACACACCCTTCAACAGGGAACAGCTTTTTGGGGCTCCAGTTGACAAGAAACTCAATCCGCTCAAGAAGGACAATGAGACAGCGAGGTCCATGGGGGCACTACAGTTCAGAGGAATGAGCAGAGGAACACCTTCAAGAAGACCAGCAGGTAGGGGGAGCCACCAACCTGTGGCACCACACCAAACCTTCCAACAGGGTTATCAAGGAGGTAACCAGGGCCAACAGCAGGGACAGCAGCAGCAGAACTGGCAGTACCAGCCCCGAGGACAATCCTTTTGAGGGCGCGCACGAGGAAGAGGAAACTGACGGAGAGGGGGTCAACAACCCACATCCAAGTGACTCCGCTGTAGGACCAACGCACACCCAGTCAATATCTCTAGGGGTGCAGCAAAGGATAACACAAAAACTAATTCAAAACGAACAGTTCCTCCAGCATATAACACCAGTAGGAGGCAGGGTAAAACACTTCTTCCAGGAGGGGAGGAAGATCACATCAGACAAATGGATATTAAACCTCATACAACACGGTTACTGTATAGAGCTAGAAAAACAACCTCCAAACAAGAGACCGAACAGCAGAGTACACTCAGCAAAGGAGCGTTCTCATTTGCTACAAGAACTACAGGAACTTCTAAACAAAAGGGCCATAGAAATAGTACCATACAGGGAACGGAACAAGGGGGTTTACTCCACCTACTTCCTTATACCAAAGGTGGACGAAACCTTACGACCAATTCTGGATCTAAGGTTCTTAAACAAGTTCATAAAAACTCAAAGATTCAGAATGACATCTCTTCGAAGAAATACCCCAGTTACAAGAAGGGGATTACATGGCAACTATCGACTTAAAAGACGCTTACTTACACATCCCCATCAACAACAAACATCTACTAAGATTTATGATCAACAAAACTCACTACCAGTTCACAGTGCTGGCATTCAGACTCAAATCCGCACCGAGTGTGTTCACAAAATGCCTGGCAGCAGCACACTTAAGGAGGCAAGGAATACATGTATATCCGTACCTCGACGACTGGCTGGTAAAAGCAAGCTCATACAACAAATGCAAGCGGCACATGCAAGAGGTCATACAAACACTAATCCAACTAGGGTTTTCAATCCATTGGGGAAAGTCATCAATAGAACCAGAACAAGTGAAGATATTCTTAGGGGCGGAGATCAACACCATACACTGCAAGGTGTTTCCGAGCACGAAAAGAACCTTAGCAATATTGAAGGGGACACGTCTTTACCACAAGGGGCAAGCTCTGACAGTGAGGACAGTGGGCAAACTGATGGGAATGATGGCGTCATGCATACATTTGGTCCCAAATATCCGCCTCCACATGAGACCATTCCAAGAATGGATCCAACAACAATGGTCACAGGCAACGGGGAGTTGGGAAGATCTAGTGGTTGTCACGCAAGCAGTACAGCAAGAAATACCGTGGTGGAACAAGAAGAACATAACACAAGGGAAACCATTCACACAACCAACTCCTACAGTGACCATCACAACAGATGTCTCCCAGCTGGGGTGGGGAGCACACACAAACACCCTCAAGGTAAGGGGATTGTGGTCACAACAGGATACGATAAAACACATCAACTACCTAGAGCTGAAGACCGTGTTCCTGGCCTTAAAAGCCTTTCAGAAACAACTGTACGGACACAGGGTACTAATCCAAACAGACAATACAACCACCATGTTCTACATCAACAAGCAAGGGGGAACACAATCGGTGACACTATCAGGGCTAGCACAGGAGATATGGAGATTGGCAATTCCAAGGCAAATAGACTTGCTAGCAATACATCTACCAGGAAAGGACAATGTGGAAGCAGACAGACTCAGCAGACAGACGTCAGCATCCCACAAATGGGAAATCAATCAACAAGAAATCCAGAAGTTCTCTTCCAGGGGATACTCATCAATAGTCATAAGCACTGAATTATCTCCGCCCACGTGCGGGAACCCGGAGCATATACAAAAATACATATATGTGTATGTAGTAGAAAAAGAGTACATAGTACGAAATAAACACACATATACATGTATAACATAAAAAATATGCAGCCCCAAACATATCCAATAGGCTAAGAAGCCAGAATTACATGTATTTCTCTAGTATGAAAATAACATATAAACATATAATGTAAGAGAAGGACATGTACAGTAAGAGCATTCCGCAAAAAAACCTTTTATTTTCATCAAAGAAAACAGTTAATGCCAGGCAATTAGCCTAAAGAAGGCTGCATAAATAAATAACATCCCTGTACAGAAAAGGAAACTGGCACCTCGCCTTTAAGGCCTCAGAGACCCTGAGCACTTTGCCTTTAAGGCCTCCAGGAGACCCCTGCTCCCATCATGCACCACAGGTGACAGTTAGGTCAGTTCTTTTTTCCGGCTCCTTCTGTGAGGAACCTGGAGCTTGAGCTTAACTGATTTTGACTTTTTTCAGTCAGAATTTATATTCTAACTACTTTTTTAGATATTTCTTGTTACTGGTTATATTTACCAGTATTTTTCTGACTAATTGGGCACTCTTTTTAGTCAGATATGCCACCTTTATTTTATAATTGTCCTTCCTGTGGGAAGATGGCCAAATCCGATCCTCATTCGGTCTGCGTCGTGTGTCTTACCTTCTCTCACGACAGAGACATGCTATCACTGTCGTCAACTTTCAAGAAGAACATTGAAAGACCGAGAGAAGATCAGACTTCTAGGCTTGATGGTGAGAGGAAAACATCAGAAAAGTGGCCCAGAGAGTCATCATTCATCTGGAGGGCCCTCCTCTCCGAGAAAACGGCGAAGATCTACATCACCAGATGCTAGAAGTAAGAAAAAACATCACAGCATGCTGTCGACGTCGAGACCAACTAAACAAGTAAGGTCGACGTCGAAGACAAGATCGCCGTCGAGGTAAGTCGACGTCGAGACCTACAACGCAAGTGAGGTCGACGTCTGTGACAAGATCGCCGTCGAGGAGTAAGTCGACGTCGAGACCTACAAAGCAAGTGAAATCGACGTCGAGGACAAGATCGCCGTCGAGAAGTAAGTCGACGTCGAGACATGCTTCGGGCTCGAAGCATGATAGACCTCAGTCGGCGCCGAAACGCCCGTCGACATCAATACAGAGGTCGACGTCGAGATCTCCGCCCCCTTCTCGAAGGTCGGCGTCGAGACATTCCAGATCACCCTCTCGGACCCGTTAACTGTCTACGTCGAGGGCAGGGTCGATGTCGAAGATACCGCATGAACACCAGCGGTCGACGTCGAAGAGACTGACGTCGAGGGCTTCGTCCCATAGATCCCCACCGTCAAGAGTGTCACCTCCACGGTCGTCGATGGTGGCTCATTCTGGTTCGATGTCGAGGGACAGGCAAGTTATTCCTGCTGAAGGCGTAGAAAGACCGACGTCGAGATCATGGCGCTCGACGTCGAGGGAAGCTTCTTCCTCGCCTGGTATAACTATCATACAAGTTACACCGGAGGGCTCTCCGGCGAGTGGGAACAAATCTCCTCCCACCAACATGTCGCCCAGATGGTTGGAGGACATTAGGCACTGCAAGATCCAACCCAGACCTAATGAGACCTCCCCCCCACTCCCCCCCACGGAATCCGCAAGACCTTCCGCTGGTAGGTCCCCGAGGCGTTCCAGATCTCCATTAAGATGGCGCTCACGCTCAAAAGAGCGCTCAAGGCCCTGCCGATCACATACGCCAAGGAGAAGACCGAGGTCTCCTACAACGACCTCATCAACAAGGTCATCGTATAGAGACTATTCCCCTACTATCTCTTCAACTCCACCATCCAGGGTTTCCCCTGTTGATGATATTGGAACATTCAACGAGGTGCTCTGTAGAGGTGCCAGCAAGTTGAACATAACCATGACTGTGCCTCAGGTGACTACATCCATCATATTTGAAACTTTGCACCATCGAGCTTCGGCAAAGCCCCTTCTACCTTTGGTGCCAGGATTGTTAGAGCCTGCGATGAAGACTTTTTTGACACCTGCCACAGTGGGCTCGGGTCCTGCAAGAATTTCAAAAAGTAGAAGGCCCCAGGCCAAGATCCTTTGTTTCTGCGGTCTGATCCGCCACCGGATTCCCTTATAGTCGCTGCTGCCAGGAAAGCACATTCCAATACTTCTATGTCATCTGCTCCTCCAGAGAAGGACAGCAAAAACATGGATTCGTTGGGACGGAGAATGTGCAATACGTCAGGATCTGTTATGAGTGGCTAGTGCAGCCGCTCTACTTGGACGATATGACCGGTCTTTATGGGACTCTCTAACAAGATTCACAGAGAAATTACCCAAAGAAGATCAAAAGGATTTTCTAGAGATTGTGCAGGAAGGTGGCCTGGTAGCTAACCAGATCATTAGTACAGCGGCCGACTCTGCAGATTTGGCAGCTCACGGATACGCACATGGCATTTGTTCACGAAGATCAGCGTGGCTTCGACTCACGGGTCTCAAGCCCGATGCTCAAAGAAAGATAGTTAATCTGCCCTTTAATGGATCATCGTTGTTTGGTTCACATGCGGACGACGAAATGGCAAAAATGAAAACTGAGTTGGATACTCAAGGCTGTAGGCCTTGAAAAGAAGAAGGAATTTCGTCGTCGCTTTCGTCCCTATGACAAACGCTCTTTTCAACAGCGAGGTCAATCATCTAACTGGTCATTGCAGAACCAAGGTCAGACACAACAAAGGTCCCAGTTCCAACAACGTAGACCGGGGCGTGGCCGAGGTGGAAACAAACAGCAGTCAACAGCACCAAAGTGTAGGAAAGTGGCTCTGTATATACTGTACCCAAGTAAGGTTCAGGGTGTACAGAGTCCACAGTCCCCAGAGGGTTGACAGAGGCTAAAGTTAGATATAACCTTACTCTCCAGTGGTAGCTTGGTCGAGCAGTAAGGCAGTATCAGAGGACAGTGTAAAGCATTTGTTGTACACACTCAGTCAGCAAATGAAGCCACACACTCAAGAACTGAACTCTAGGCCAATGGTTTGTATATAAAAAAATATATGCTTGTTTTATTTTAGAACCAACAATAGGATCAAAATATACTTTCTCAGTATGAGATGCTTTGGTTATTCACCTTACAGATAGGCAATAGACTTTTTGATAGTGGTTATCACAGTTGGTGCAAGAGGCAACACAGGGTCAAATTCAATGCAACATTGAGCTCAATGGAAAATTATACTTAATTACAATTGATTACTTTGCAGAGCACTTTTCTAACCACAGGACTGGATCCTGGATTCAGTCCTGGGACACTTCCTGTAAACAGGTAAGAAAAAGCGTTTTGGTTATTGTAGTGATTTTTGAAGAATATTACTATATTTCAAAAGCTGACACTTAGAAACTTTTCTGGGTAAAATTACCAATGTTATCCTATGAAAGGAAATACAGTGTGCAAGCAAAGTATGTTTACGTTACTTTTGTAATCCAGTGCTGGACTCCTATGTTCAGCACTGGGACATTTACTTAAAACAGGTAAGTAATTACGTTTTTGTAGTTTGTTCGATTTTTAAAGAATATTTGTAAAAGACAGAAATCGACACTTAGAAGAAATTTCACAGAAAACCAGTCAATGGATCCCTATGAAAGAAAAGTGAGTTAACGGTAAGTAACGTTGCGATTACTTTTTAGGGCCAGTGTTGGGCACTCGGGTCCAGCACTGA
Source organism: Calotriton arnoldi (assembly GCA_963921515.1). Classification (NCBI taxonomy): domain Eukaryota; kingdom Metazoa; phylum Chordata; class Amphibia; order Caudata; family Salamandridae; genus Calotriton; species Calotriton arnoldi. The sequence continues at coordinate 3,793,997 of CAWUFW010000466.1, forward strand.
GGCCCCTCCTAATACTAGGTGAGTATTTTCGTTTTCGTGACTCGGTTGATTTTTGGTGAATATTCTAAAGTTTCAGAACTCCACACTTAGAAGAAATTTCGCAGAAAACCAGTCAATGGAACCCTATGGAAGAAAAGTGAGTTATCGGATTTCGGGTAAGTACTTGACTGGCAGGGTTAAGGTTCTGGGTAAGACTCGGGTCCCCCAGGATCAGGTAAGTACAGTTTTTACACCCTCAGCGGCACAGGGGCGGCCGGGTGCAGAGTGAGAAGGCCCAATGTTATCCTATGGCAGGCGGGGGGCCCCGGGTTGGTGGCTGCTGGCAAGCAGGCCACGCGACTGTGGGAGCTGGGCTCCTGGTCACTTGCTCAGGGCAAGTAGGGAAGTAGGTTAGGATAGAGGTTGCACTTCCAGGGGCACTCGGGCGGCTGGGTGCAGGGTGCTTTTGAGCCGTCGGGCGCTCAATGTTAAACAATAGAGGTCGTGAAAGGTGAAGACAGGCTGCAGGCTCGGGGACGGTGATTCTTCAGGGACGACCAACACTTCAGGAGGTAAGTTGGGGTCTTGGAGGATAGGTAGACACCCAGGAGTTGGGCACAGGGGGCCGTGGGGCGCCGGGTGCAGGGGTGTCTTTGAGGTCGGGAAATCTTACCCCCTGCTGGTCGCGGTTGGAGGGGTCCCTTGTCCTGAGGCTGCAGGCGTCGTCTGGGTCGTCGAGGAGGGTCCTTGGCCACTGGATTCCAGGTCAGAATCGCCGGGGGACGTCCTCGAGGTCTTTGGTCACTCAGGCACAGGCTGGACTCGGCGGGTGCAGAGTGTGCAGGTTTCGCGGCTCCGTGCCAGGGCCGGGTCTTTGGTAGGTTTTCTTTTGAGCAGTACCACTGCTCGTGGGAGTCCCTGGGTCGAAGGCTGTAGCACAGAAGTCAGGTCCTCCGGGGTTTGTGAGGTTGCTGAGGCCGGGATTCCGCAGGAGCAGGTTCAGAGGTCGACAGGCCGGTAGGGCTGGGGCCAAGTCAGTTGTTGTCGCCTCCTTTTAGCAGCTGCACGGCTGGTCTTCTTGCTTCGTCTTCTCTTCTTGTTTTCGGATTTGGGAACTCCGGAAGGAAGGTTCAGGGAGCCCCTAAATACTAAATTTAGGGGTGGTTACAGGTAGGTAAGGGCAGGGACCAATGGGTCCCTTCCCTGGGGTGGGTACACCCCTATTCTGTTCCTCTCCAGTGGGAGGGGGGCAGGAGCCTGTCCCTGGTTGGCCAGGTCCCCCCATCCTCAAGATGGCGGGGACTCGAGTTTGTGCTTCACCTCGCCTCCCCCACCTTAGGGGTGGAGTTGGCAGAGGTGGGCACAACCCATTTCCTGCTTCTGGTTTTCCCGCCGGTTCTCCCGCCAGGAGTGGGGGTAGAACCAGTGGGGACCAGTTTGCTGGAAGCAGCAAATGGTCTGGGGAAACTCCAAAGGCGGCAGGCCTTTGAAGCTCCCCCTGCCCATCCTGGGGAGGAGGCTTTGGCACCTCGTCCCGGGATGTGCATTGTTTCAGGCCCCTGAGAGCAGAGGCTCTCGACCCAGGGGTCCAGAAACATGTCTGGTGGTGGCAGCCTGGGCAGCCACTCAGTCCGGACACTGGAGGTCGGGTTGGTTTCAGGGGGCATCTCTAAGATGCCCTCTGGAGTGCGTTTTACATTAAATCCCACACTGGCATCAGTGGGGGTTTAATGTGCTGAGAAGTTTGATACCAAACTTCTTAGTCTTCAGTGGGGCCATTATGGTGCTGTGGAGTTCGTAATGACAGACTCCCAGCACCATATACTCTTAATGGCAGCACTGCACTTACAATGCCCAAGAATGGACTTGGGCACTGTAGGGGCACAGGGCTCATGCCTCTATGCCCTCACCACTGGCATAGTGCACCCAGCTAGAGGGGTGGCTGACCTAGGCCAGGGCAGTGGCTTGTAGGCATGGCACACAGGGATGTGAGCCATGTCGACTCTTCACTTTTGTTCTGCACCAAGACACGCAGCCTGCAAAGGCAGTGTGTGTGTGTAAAGGTGCAGGGTCCCTAAGGGTGGCACAACAAGTGCTGCAGCCCTTAGGGGCCTTCCCTGGTCACAGTGCCCTGGGTACCCATGGTACCATTTACCAGGGGCTGACCTGTGGCCAGGGATGTCAATTGGGTGTAGGTATCAATGCAATTTTAGGGAAGGAACACAGGCCCTGGGTACCTGGTTGGCAGGAGCCCAGGGCACACTCAGTCAAAGTACATCAGCCATTCAGCAAAAAGTGGGGGCATACCATGTAAGAAAGATGGCACTTTCTCACACAAAGCAACCACAAAAACAATGAGGTGTCTTCCTCCAAAGCTGTTGTCCACTCCGGTGGGAGGAAGTGTTTCATTACAGCTGGAGGAGTGGAAACGTATAACAAAAGACAAATGGGTCATCAACATTGTTCAGAATGGCCATCTTATCAAGTTCAAAACTCCTCCTCCATCTATACCTCCGAGAGGCATTTCTCACCACGACCAACGATTGTTGCAAAGGGAGGTAAACACCTTATTGAAGAAAGGAGCTATAGAAAGTCCCCGCTCCTCAAAGAAATCAAGGAGTCTACTCTCGTTATTTCCTTGTGCAAAAAAGAGGACCCACCACAGAATACAGACCTATTCTGGACTTGAGACTGTTGAACAAATACATTTGCAGAGAGAAATTTCGAATGTTAGCACTCCAAATTTTCCCACAGCTTCACCAAGGGGATTGGATGTGCTCCATCGACTTACAGGATGCATACTTCCACGTACCAATCTCAAAGAAACATCGCAAATTTCTACGCTTTCGAGTGTCTTTTCAACATTACCCGTACTCAGTTCTCCCGTTCGGGCTCAAATCAGCTCCCCGAACATTCTCCAAATGTATGGCTGTGGTGGCCGCTTTTCTCCGCAAGAAGAAAATATTCATATATCCTTACCTGGACGACTGGCTCCTGAAGAGCTCATCTCCAACTCTGCTGCAGGATCATCTCTCGTGCTGCCTTCAGCTTCTCCACAACTTGGGCCTTCACGTCCATTTCAAGAAATCCATACTAAAGCCAACGCAAAAGATCCATTACCTAGGCTCCTTCCTGGACACCGAAAAAGCAAGCGTGTGTCCGGAGGAGAGGTTGTCATCAATCCAAGGAAAATGCCTGACCCTTCTTCACCTGCATCTCCCAACAGTTCGACAGGTGTCATCACTACTGGGATCGATGGCGTCGTGCATCTTCATAGTACCAAACGCACGATTACACATGCGTCCACTACAACAATGTTTGGAGGACCAGTGGATGCAAGTATCAGGGCGCTGGGAGCATCATGTAATTCTCCATCAATCAGCCAAAGACTCCATCCGGTGGTGGATGAAGCGATCGCACCTGATGAAGGGAGTCCCTTTCCACCAGGACCCTCCAACCCAGACTTTAGTCACGGACGCTTCTCTCCAGGGTTGGGGTGCTCATATGGGCCCTCTGCAAGTACAAGGTCTATGGTCCGACTCCGAAAAGAGCTACCACATCAACCTGCTAGAGCTGAGAGCCGTACATCTAGCCCTCAAGTCCCTGTTTCCGTCCAAGTCTCGCTCCATTCTAATCCAAATGGACAATACAACGACGATGTACTATTTGAACAAACAGGGAGGTACCCGATCAAGAACACTCTCCATAGAGTCTCAAATCATATGGAACTGGCTTCTAGCGAGAGACCTGTCAATAGTAGCCATTTATCTACCGGGCTCTCAACTCCCAGGCGGACTTCCTCAGCAGAGACTTCGTCGAAGTCCACGATTGGGTTCTCAACAACGAAGTCGCTCACAGCATCTTTCGAGAATGGGGAACACCAGACATCGACTTGTTTGCAGACGCGGTAAACGCAAAATGGCCCGTCTTCGCATCCAGGTTTCCCCAACAAAGATCTCAAGGGAATGCCCTTTTGATCGAATGGTCTCAGAGCTTACTGTACGCTTTTCCACCGATTCCGTTGATACCAGTTGTAATCAACCAGCTGTACAGGACCAACTCCAGGATGATCCTAATAGCCCCGAAGTGGCCTCGCCAGTGGTGGTTTCCGGACCTCCTTCAACTATCAGAAGTGCCACACAAGAGGTTGCCATGCCGCCCGGATCTCCTATCCAAACAGGCAGGGAGAGTATTCCACCCCAACCTGCCCTCCCTCCGGTTGACAGCATGGCTCCTGAAGTCATACAATATGGACACCTACAATTGAATCCAGACTGTATGGCTATTCTCAAAGAAGCGAAAAGACCTTCCACGAGGAAATCATATGCCTTCAAGTGGAAGCGGTTCTTCCTATGGTGTGTGGACAATGGACATGATCCCATCCGGGGTCAGGAACAGGTGATTTTACCCTATTTGCTGCATTTGGCTAGATCTGGTCTTCAGTTCTCTTCTATCAAAGTCCACCTTGCAGCAATCACAGCCTATAGGAAGTCCCCCAACCAGACTTCTTTGTTTAGAATTCCGGTGGTAAAGGATTTCCTTGAGGGCTTAAAGGTTTATCCACCAGTCAGGTCTCCCTCTCCTCCTTGGGAGCTTAACATTGTGTTAACAAAGTTGATGGTCTCCTTTCGAGCCTATTCATAAAGCTTCCTTACAGCATTTAACATGGAAAGCTGCGTTCCTGGTGGCCATTACATCTGCTCGCAGGGTCAGTGAGATCCAGGCTCTTTGCTGTAAGGAACCTTATACTGTGTTTCACGCTAACAGAGTAGTTCTCAGAACACATCCTAGCTTTTTACCTAAAGTAGTCTCAGACTTCCATATTAACCAGACTATAACTTTACCTACCTTTTTTCCGAATCCTCCGGAAAGATCTCTTCACTCCCTAGATCTCAAGAGGGTTCTGAAGTTTTATTTGGACAGAACAAAGACACTGAGGAACTCAGAACGTTTGTTTATTAACTATGGTCCTGTTAACACAGGTTCTGCAGCTTCCAAGAGATCCATTTCTAGATGGATAGTTTCTTGTATTCTACTGTCATACCAATTGGCCAACAAATCCCTTCCGGGGAAGCCTAAGGCCCATTCCACTAGGGGGAAAGCTTCTACCACGGCTCTCCTGAGGAATGTCCCCATGGCAGAGATCTGTAAAGCAGCTACATGGCGATCAGTTCATACCTTTACTCGCCACTACTGTTTAGATGCTGACACGCAGGCAGATGCCCAGGTTGGGCAAGCCTCGCTGAGAAACTTGTTTGCTAATACTGTTTAATTTGTGTACGTCAATTTAGTTCGCTGTTTTTTGCTCGTCCGCACGGAAGTGGGTATGGGCTTGCTACTCTATTCAGTGCTTATGACTATTGATGAGTATCCCCTGGAAGAGAAGGATAAGTTACTTACCTGTAATCCTAGTTCTCTTCCAGGGGTATACTCATCAAAGTCATAAGCAACCCTCCCGCCTCCCCGGACGAGCATTAACAGTTTACTCGGTATTCTTGCATCTTTGATGCAGGTTCCTACAGGTTTCTTATACCGTACAAAAGAACTGACCTAACTGTCACCTGTGGTGCATGATGGGAGCAGGGGTCTCCTGGAGGCCTTAAAGGCAAAGTGCTCAGGGTCTCTGAGGCCTTAAAGGCGAGGTGCCAGTTTCCTTTTCTGTACAGGGATGTTATTTATTTATGCAGCCTTCTTTAGGCTAATTGCCTGGCATTAACTGTTTTCTTTGATGAAAATAAAAGGTTTTTTTGCGGAATGCTCTTACTGTACATGTCCTTCTCTTACATTATATGTTTATATGTTATTTTCATACTAGAGAAATACATGTAATTCTGGCTTCTTAGCCTATTGGATATGTTTGGGGCTGCATATTTTTTATGTTATACATGTATATGTGTGTTTATTTCGTACTATGTACTCTTTTTCTACTACATACACATATATGTATTTTTGTATATGCTCCGGGTTCCCGCACGTGGGCGGAGATAATTCAGTTCTTATGACTTTGATGAGTATACCCCTGGAAGAGAACTAGGATTACAGGTAAGTAACTTATCCATATTCGACAAATGGGGAACTCCGCAAATAGACCTATTTGCAACACACCAAAATGCCAAAACTTCGCATCCAGACAACCGTGCAAACGGTCCCTAGGGAATGCACTATGGGTAAGCTGGTCAGGGACATTTGCCTACGCTTTTCCACCGATACCACTGCTACACAGGGTACTAAACAAATGCAGAATCAGCAACATGACGCTAATACTGATAGCACCTCAGTGGGCCAGACAAACCTGGTTCTCACAGATAATGGAGATGGCACAAGCACCTGCACACAGGTACCCCACAAGAAAGGACCTGTTAACGATGCAAAACAGAAGGGTGCTACACCCAGAGCCAGAGAGCCTCAGCCTGGCAGCATGGCTCCTGAAGACCTAGAGTTTGCACACTTCAAACTACCAGCAAGCACAATGGCGGTGCTAAGAGAGGCAAGGAGGCCTACCACAAGGAAGTGCTACGTAGCAAAGTGGAAAAGATTCTCCGAATGGTGCATTAAGGAGAAACTACAAAGGATTACCAAGGAATCAACAGTACTGAAGTACTTGACACATCTAATACAAAATAAACTAAGCTACACATCACTAAGAGTGCACTTAGCGGCAATAGTGGCTTACACAAGCGGAGAAACAGGGAAAAGTTTATTTACTTCCCAAGTAGTAAAGAGGTTTCTAGAAGGGGCAAAAAGGATCGCACCGTGTAGGAAAGTGGCTCTGTATATACTGCACCAAAGTAAGGTTCAGTGTGCACAGAGTCCACAGTCCCCAGAGGTTTGGCAGAGGCTAAAGTTAGATATAACCTTACTCTCTAAAGTGGTAGCTTGGTCGAGCAGTAAGGCAGTATCAGAGGACAGTGTAAAGCATTTGTTGTACACACTCAGTCAGCAAATGAAGCCACACACTCAAGAACCGAACTCTAGGCCAATGGTTTGTATATAAAAATATAGTTTTTATTTTAGAACCAACAATAGGTGTCAAAATATACTTTCTCAGAATGAGATGCTTTAGTTAAATACTGTTCAATAGGCAATAGACTTTTGAATGCAATAGTTAGTTGTTGCAATATGCAACACAATTTTAAACACACTTATACATTGAGCTCAATGGGAATTTCTGGTTAAATGCAATAGATTACTTTTCTAACCACAGGACTGGATCCTAGATTCAGTCCTGGGACATCTCCTGTAAACAGTTGAGTAAAAACGTTTTGGTTATAGTTGTGATTTTTAAGGAATATTATTGTATTTTAAAAGTTGACACTTAGAAACTTTTTCAGCAAAAACCAGGCAATGTTATCCTATGGAAGGAAATTCAATTCGCCGGTAAGTTACTTTAACGTTACTTTTGTAATCCAGTGCTGGACTCCTAGATTCAGCACTGGGACATTTACTTAAAACAGGTAAGTAATTACGTTTTTGTAGTTTGTATGATTTTTAAAGAATATTCTTGTATTTCAAAAGTTGACACTTAGAAACTTTTTCACAAAGAACCACCAATGTTATCCTATGGAAGGAAATTCAATTCACAGGTAAGTTACTTTTTAGTTACTTTTCTTACTCAGTGCTGGACACCTAGGTTCAGCACTGGGACCTTTCCTGCAAACAGTTGAGAAAATTCGGTTAGGTTATTTGTGCGATTTTTAAGGAATATTCTTAGTTTTCAAAAGTCGACACTTAGAAACTTTTTTGGAAGGAAAAGTGTCCATGTTATCCTATGAGGAAAAACGAGTTATCGGTTTCGAGGTAAGTAATCGGTCTTTTGAGTTAGGGTTCTGGGGTTAGACTCGGGGGTCTCCCAGGGTCAGTGATGCACTGTTGTTGCACCCTCAGCGGCACTAGGGCGGCCAGGTGCAGAGTGTTGAGGCCCAATGTTATCCTATGGAGGATAGGGGGACTCCGGTTGGTGGCGGCTGGCAAGCAGGCCACGGGGTTGTGGGAGCAAAGCTCCTAGGGTTAAGCTCGGGGGACGTTGGGGACCAAGTTAGCACAGAAGGGGCACCCTCAGCGGCACTAGGGCGGCCGGGTGCAGGGTGCTGTTTTGAGGTCGGGTGCCCTGTTGATTTCAATGGAGATTTTCGGTTTCGGTTTTCAGCTGCAGGCTCGGTCCAGGAAGACTTCCAGGAGGAACCAACAGCTGGGCAGGTAAGTTGGAGGGCTCGGGGACGTAGGTGCACCTCGGGTTCCTTTCTCCAGGGCGCAGGGCGGCTGGATGCAGGGGTGTCTTTTGAAGTCGGATTTCACCTTACCGGGCCACTCGCGGTTGGGGGGGGTCTCTGGGCAGAGGCTGCAGGCGACGTCGGGGAGTCCTGGAGGGGTCAACCCACGGTGGACTCGGACTTTGGAGAGCTGGGGGACCTCGCTGGGACCGGTGGGCCACTTGAACTCGGGCTGTAGGCGACTGGTGCAGTGGTGGTTCCAGGCGTCTGGTTTCTTTTTCCTCAGCAGGCTCGGAGTCTTTGTTTGGTGTTTCTTTTGAACAGAGCTGCTGTTCACAGGAGATCCGGTCTTTGTTGAAGGCAGTCAGTCCTCCCCGGGGTTCTGGAGGTCGCTGGCTGCAGGACAAGACTATTTTTGGCGCAGGATCTCTGGAAACTGCAGACGGGCCGGTAGGGCTGGGGCCAAGTCAGTTGTTCTCTGCAGTCTCCTCTGCTGGGCGTCTTCTTTCGTCCTTTTTCTTCTTAGGTTGCGGGAATCTGAGGAAGGAAGGTTCAGGGTGCCCCTAAATACTAGATTTAGGGGCGTTACAGGTAGGTAAAGGGCAGGGACCAATGGGTCCCTGCCCTGGGGGTGGGTACACCCCCCTATCCTGCCACTCTCCTGTGGGAGGGGGGCAGGAGCCTAGTCCTGATTGGGCAGGGCTCCCCATCATCAAGATGGCGTTAGCCCGGAGATGTGCTTCACCTCGTCTCCCCCACCTGAGGGGTGGGGTTGGCAGAGGCTGGCACACCCCCTTTCCTCCCTTGGTGTTTCCCGCCAGTCTTCCCGCCAGGATGGGGTGAAGAACCGGTGGGGGCCAGTTGCTGAGTACAGCAAGTGGTCTGGGGAAGCTCAGAAAGGCGGAATGCCTTTGAAGCTTCCCCCTGCCCATCCTGGGGGAGGAGGCCTAGCACCTCGCCCAGGACGTGCATTGTTGCAGGCCCGGGAGAGCGGATGGCTCTCTACCCAGGGGTCCAGGAACATGTCTGCTGTGTGGCAGCCTAGGCAGCCCCTCAGACAAGACGTGGATTGTAGGTTAGGTTCAGGGGGCAACTCTAAGTTGCCCTCTGTCGTGCATTTTACAGTAAATCCCACACTGGCATCAGTGTGGGTTTACTGTGCTGAGGTTGATACCAAACTTCTCAGTCTTAAGTGCAGCCATCATGGTGCTGTGGAGTTCGTGCTGACGACCTCCCAGCACCATATACTCTGAATGGCAGCACTGCACTTACAGTGCCCAGGAATGGACCTGGGTACTGTAGGGGCACAGGACTCATGCACCTGTACCCTCACCACTGGCATAGGGCACCCAGCTAGAGGGGTGACTGAGGTATGCCAGGGCAGTGTGTTTGTGGGCATGGCACACAGGGATGTGTGCCATGTCGACTCTGTTTTGTTCTGCACCAAGACACTCAGCCTGCAAGGGCAGTGTGTGTGTGTCAGGGTACAGGGCCTCTAAGGGTGGCACAATAAGTGCTGCAGCCCTTAGGGGTCTTCTCTGGTCACAGTGCCCTGGGTACCTAGGGTACCATTTACCAGGGGCTTACCTGTGGCCATAGATGCCAATTGGGTTTAGGCTTAGTACAGTTTTTAGGGAAGGAACACAGGCCCTGGGTACCTGATTGGCAGGGATCCAGGGCACACCAAGGAAAAGTGCATCAGTTATCAGGCAAAAAGTGGGGGTTACTGCAACAGAAACCCACTTTCCTACACACCGCCAAACAGAATGCCACCTCCAGCATGGAACCTCAATGTAGTGCTGACTCAATTGATGAAGACACCATTTGAGCCTACTCATAAAACACTGCATATGATCACGCTAAAGACAGCCTTCCTAGTGGCTATCACATCACTACGAAGAGTAAGCGAATTGCAAGCGCTAACACTGCAAGAGCCCTACCTACAAATACACAATGACAGGATCGTAATGAGGACTGACCCACATTTCATGCCAAAGGTGGTGTCAAGGTTCCACATAAACCAGACAATACAAATACCAAGTTTTTTCCAAAAACCAACCACAAGCACAGAAAAAGCGTTACACACACTGGACGCCAGGAGGGAAGTAATGCACTATACAGAAAGAACAAAAGAATGCAGGAAAACAAAGCAATTCTTTGTGTCTTTTGCCAGCAGTTTTCTGGGACGACCAGTTACCAAAAATACCATTACACGATGGATTGCACAAACCATACAATTCTGCCACAAACAGGCAGGGCAAGAATTACAAGGAGCAACACATGCTCACTCAACAAGGAAGAAAGGAGCAACAATTGCGTTTCTAGCAAATACGCCTATTCAAGACATTTGCCAAGCAGCAACATGGTCCTCAGTGCACATGTTCACTAAGCACTATTGCGTAGATATTCAGATGAACAAGGAAGCACAAGTGGGACAGAAGGTCTTACAACACATATTCAGTAACCAACGCTCATCTTCCACCCAGCCACCACAAACCTAGAAAACCGCTACAAAGTCTATGCACAGCATAGTGAATCCAGAAAGATTCACGCTGCAAAACGTATAGTTTCTTACCTGTCGGTGTAGTTTTGCAGCTTGAAGACTTTCTGGATTCACTAGCGATCCCACCCGCCTCCCCCAGAAAGATGAGACAAGAGGAAGACTATTAAAGGACAGGAAACAATAGAAGAAAAAAAAAGGAAAAAAGAATCGGAAGATGGCGACCAAAGGTGGGAGCTTCCGGAGGAAGCGCGTCGACATCACTAAGAGGCACCAAATGGTGGTATGTCGACGCCCACCTGGGCCACGAAAAAAAAAAAAAAAGAAAAGAAATACGAGAATTCCGGACCCAACCACTAGATGGCGGAATAATGCACAGCATAGTGAATCCAGAAAGTCTTCAAGCTGCAAAACTACACTGACAGGTAAACTATACATTTCTTCTTGTCTGAGGAAGCAATGTTCAGGGGTGCCCCTAAATACTAGATTTAGGGGCGTTACAGGTAGGTAAAAAGGTTGGGACCAATGGGTCCCTTCCCTGGTGTGGGTACACCCCAATTATGCCACCCTCAGTGTGACGGGGGCATGAGCCTGTCCCTGGTTGGCTGAGACCTCCCATCTGCAAGATGGCAGGTACTGAGAGTTGTGCTTCACCTCGCCTCCCCCACCTGAGGGGTGGAGTTGGCAGAGGTGGGCACGCCTCTCTTCCTCACTTGGTTTTCCTGCCGGTTCTCCCGCCCAAAGTGGGGGTCAGAACCAGTGGGGACCAGTTGCTGAGAGCAGCAAGTGGCCTGGGGAAGCTCACAAAGGCGGCAAGCCTTTGAAGCTTCTCCTTCATGGACCCTGCCCATCCTGGGGGAGGAGGCTTGGCACCTCGTCCCAGGATGTGCATTGTTTCAGGCCCCAGAGAGCAGCAGGTTCTCGACCCAGGGGTCCAGAAACTGGTCTGGTGGTGGCAGCTGAAAGCAGCCACTCAGCCTGGACACTAGTGGTAGGTTAGTTTTCAGGGGGCATCTCTAAAATGCCCTTTGTGTGCATTTTTCATTAAATCCCACACTGGCATCAGTGTGGGTTTAATGTGCTGAGAAGTTTGATACCAAACTTCAGTTTTCAGTGTAGCCATTATGGTGCTGTGGAGTTCGTAATGACAAACTCCCAGCACCATATTCTCTTAATGGCAGCACTGCACTTACAATGTCTAAGAATGGCCTTAGACACTGTAGGGGTACAGGGCTCATGCACCTGTACCCTCACCACTGGTATAGTGCACCCAGCTAGAGGGGTGACTGATCTATGCCAGGGCAGTGGGTTGTAGGCATGGCACACAGATGTGCCATGTCGACTCTTCACTTTGTTCTGCACCAAAACATGCAGCCTGCAAAGGCAGTGTGAGTGTGTAAGGGTACAGGACCTCTAAGGTTGGCACAATAAGTGCTGCAGCCCTTAGAGGCCTTCCCTGGTCACAGTGCCCTGGGTACCTGTGGTACCATTTACCAGGGGCTGATCTGTGGCCAGAGATGCCAAATGGGTTTAGGCTTCAATGCAGTTTTAGGGACCAACATAGGCCCTGGGTACCTGATTAGCAGGAGCCCAGGGCACACTCAGTCAAAGCACATCTGCAATAAGTGGGGGCAGCCATGCAGAAAGAGGGCACTTTCTTACAATAAGTAAGTCACCCTTTAGGCAGGGTGCCCTATACCTCATGTGAGGACATATCTGCATGACCAAACAGGCCCCTACAATATCTAAGGCCATTCTTGGATATTATAGGTGCTCAGGAAAACCATCCTGAGTATATGGTCTGGAAACTGGTTTTTACAAGTTTCCCAGCACCATAATGGCTTTACTGAATCGCGGGATGTTTGGGATCAAACGTCTCGGAATAATAAACCTGCACTGATCCCAGTGTCCGATATATTATTCCCTGCACTCAGGGTTCCCTTCTAGAGGGCATCCCTGAACAAAACCACCCACTGGTGGGTTCCTGACTGGTAAACACCAGCCTGCCACCATGAGACAAGTTTCTGGACCCCTGGGGTGGGAGCCTACGCTACCAGGGCCCAGAAACAAAGCCTATCTTGGGCTGAGGTGTTCACACCTCCCTCAGGTCAGGAACAGCCATCTGTGGCAGGGGAGCTTCAAAGGCCTTGTCGTCTTAGTATTGCGACCCCCAGCCTCTCCTGCTAGCAGACCGCCTCCCTGTCTTCATCCCCTTTTCGTCTGGAAGACAGGTGGAAAAATCAAGACTGCCCCGAAGGTGTGCCCACCTCTGCCAACCCCACCCTTCAGGTGGGGGAGGGGAGGTGAAGCACACTCTTCAGTGCCCGCGATCTTTCAGATTGAAGGCACCCTCCAATCAGGGTCAGGGATTATGCTCACTCCCACATGGCTACCCCCAAAACACCCCTAAATACAGTATTTAGGGGCACCCCTGCACCCAGCTCAGGAGTTCCTGTCAACCGAAGAAGACTGGCGAAGAACATGACGCAGCAGAAGATCCAGGCGACCACTGCTTTAGCCCTAGCCCTACCACCCTGCCCGCACTCCCACGAAACCCCTGCAGTATGACAACTTTCAGCCTGCAGACCAGCGACCTCCAGAAACCCTGGGAGGACTAATCCGCTTCGAAAAAGACCCAAGACTCCTGAAGACAGCGGCTCTATCTCCAAAAAGAACTCCCAAGGCCCTGCGGAACCATGAAGACTGACCTTCCAGACCTACCTCTACTCCCATGGCCCGAGTCCAGGATGCCCACCAGTCCAGAAGAGGTTCCCAGTGGATTCTGGTCCGAATCCACTGAGGGGTGACCTCTCCAAGCCTTCATGTCGACACCTGCAGTCTCTGCACCAAAACACACCACGACCTGCCCAGTAAGGATAAACCAGGCGTCTCAAGACACCCCTGCATCCTCCGACCCTGCGTCCTGGTGACCAGAACAAATGGTGTCCCGACGTCGCCTGGCATCTCAGCTTCCTACCCCGGCTGCTGGTTTTGCCTAAGACTTCCTGGTCTGAGCCTGCAGCCTCAAACGGGAATCGACTATCTACATAGTGCAACATTGACTGCCTGACGCTGTGTGAGCACCCGACCCCGGCCGACCCTGTGCCGCTTGTGTTATAGTTTTGGTGCTGCCTTGGGGCCCCCCTTTGTACTTCACTCCGCTCCTGGAGATTGCCATCCAAGGCCACTTTAGCTGATCGTGAGCAGCCTGCAACTGATGTGCCATTAGTCCCCATTGACTAGCATTGGCACCCCTGGACTCTGCACCCGGCCCTAGTGCCGCCTTAGTGCCGCTGGTGGTGCACCTTGAGTGCAGAATTGAACCTTGGGGTGCCTTGGTTCTACTCCCTACAGGAACTAACTTTGTTTTTCCCATAGAATTGCATGGTGTGGCCTTTTACTGAAAAATGTCCTAAGTGTTGGCTCTGGTCAGTCTTTGAGTGTGTACAGTAAATGCTTAACAGAGCCCTCTGATGAAGCCCAACTGCTCAGCCCAGCTACCACTAACCTGAGAGGAAGGTATCCACACCTTGGTGGACCCACTGGACTCTGTGCACACTATATACAGAGCCAGCTTCCCACACTTAAAGAAACTGAAAACTGGCAATTCAATGGCACTTAAGAGTTCTGGGTTCCATATCACGTGTTTTTTTAACACAGCCTAGGTTGGGTAGCTGATGTACTCTGCAAAAACCACATTCACTTGTAAAAAACAAAACACAAATGCCAAGATACCGTGTAAGTGGAGAGTGCTGTGTTGCGTAAGAGACTATTCTATTCAGACTTGTATAGTGCATGGCTACCCTTGACATCCCAGCGCTGCTAGTGCAAAGGCTACTTTGAATGATCCAATGAGGGAGTGTTTTGAGTGACTTATGGAAGCAGAGTTCCTTTGTGGTCGATGTCAAGGAGATGAGAAGGGAGTTACAAAGTTCAGCTCCATTGTAGTGAAAGGATCGACCTCCCAATCTAGATCGTTTAATCAGGACCGTGGCCAATTAGGCATTAGAGGAACGCAAAGTACGTTACGGAAGATATAGAGAGATCAAAAATCGAGAGATCAGTGGACCCTTTTCCAAGAGGGCTCTGTGGGCGATGCAGAGATTTAATTTTGATTCGCTCTGCCACTGAGCCAATGAAGAGCCTTGAGGCTTTGACGGGGGCAGAATGATGTATAGGAACATTGTGCAGAACTCGGGCAGCTGCGTTCTGCACCGTCTGTAATTTATGTAATGTCTTTTTTGGGGCTCCCCGTTAGAGATCATTTCCATAGTCCAGTCAAGCCAGTATAAGGGCCTGGACTACAAGTCTCAGCATCCTGTGAATGCCAAAGCAGGTTCCCGCCAGCATTGCTGCTTGTGAGACCCCATTAAGGGAGTCATCCAACCAGACGCCCAGGCTTTTTATGGCGGTTTCTGGTGTGGGAGGGGTCTGGGGGGGTAGATGGGGTGGTGAGGGCTAGATGGGGTGTGGAGGGAGTCCAAGGCAGGTCAGCCTGTCTCAATCCATTGAAGTATCGGCATCACAGAGGACAAAGAGTTTGGTTTCATTACCATTTCGTTTCAGACGGGAACTGTTCATCAAGGTAGCCACCTTTTCTAGACGAGGGCCCAGGGAGGCCGAAAGAGGGATGTGACGTATTGTCCACATAGGAAAGTATTGATCTCCGCAGTGAATGGACGTCATCAGCTATTGGTCTCATATGTTAAGCAGTGTCGGGCTAAGAGCGAAGCCCTATGGTAGCCGCATTGAAGGTGCGGCCACCGTCAACGATTGGAAGGATCTATCCTCAATGGAGGATGTGAGCCAGGCTAGGGCAGGTCCGGAGATGGCAGGACCATGTATTCATTTGATAAGGATATCGTGTTAACCGAGTCAAATGCTGCACTAGATCGAGGAGGATGATGGCTGCCGTCCTACCTCGATCAAGCAGCTCTTTAGCAGTGCACTTACCCCATCTCTGGAGGCTGAGGTAGCACCTCCGGGATGACCTACACGGCCCAGAGCTGCTGTTTGGCAACTCTGCTGAACAGTGCTGGTTCTCCTAATAAAACACATTTTGATGCCACACACTTTCCTAATCAGATTTTCCACTCTGCCAGGGGCATAATCTTGCATTCCCGTATCCTGCAGTCTCAAAGGAGTTGTTGTTGCCACCGTTCCAACTCCATTCCTGTTCTACATTCACATACAGCCTTACTAAAGCTTCCATTTGTCAGGGTTTTCATTTACCCATTTCTTCTCTGAGTCTCCATCTTTCCTCTTACTGCCACACGTTCAGATTTATCCTTATCAAACTTACCTGTTTCCATTCCTCAGGCTAAAGCCTGCTCAGTCCCACTGCTCCCTCGACCTCTGTGATTCATTCTTTTGTTTCCTCAGTTGTGTGACTGGTGGTCTGTTCTCGTCACTCACAGCCTCTTCCAACATGAACTTACTGATTTGTATCCCTGCTTTTTTGATGTTTGATTTCTTTATTCTGCTACCCATTTTTCCTACGCTTTTCTTTGTTTTTTGTTGTAGTGAGTAGTATGCTTTGTATGCAACGCCTTATGCCTCCCACTCCATGTCAGACACCTTCCAACTCTTCTAGCAGTGCTAACTTGTTCTTCTATCCTCCTCTCCCCCCCGTGCTCCACTAGGTCTGTGCCTACTTTTCAAGGGATAGTCCATCCATTGTATCTCACCTGTACTCTGTTTATTTTCGCTTGCTTCTAGACTCGAATCTCTGATTGGCGAGAAGGAGCACTGAACGGAAATTACCTCAAACAAAAACTTCAAGATGCAGCCGAACAAATAAGACAGTATGAAATTAACGCCACTCCAAAGGGCTGGTCCTGCCACTGGGACAGGTACGCATCTTCTACCCTTTTCACCTTTCACCTTTGACTTCTCAAACATGACTTGTGACCACCGCCACCTGACGCCGTGACATCCTCTGTCTGGAGACTGGAAAGAGGTGCTAACCAGGCCCAGCCTGCCGCACACGCACAGTTTGGGCCAGCCACAAACTGGAGACACATGAGTAAATGTTAAAAGTAGCTTCGTGATTGGACTGAGCAGATGTTTCCTGTCCAGGGTGTAATTGCATTGTGTAGGGAGGAATGGGGGGAGCGCTTGCGAGAGCTCTGTACGCTTTGCAGGATTTCTGGAAGGTTCAACCTCTCGAGTAACGTCAGCGAAGTTTACAGGATCACCGTGGCGGCAGCTGTCAATCAAGACGAAGATAAGAGACTCCTACATCAGGTCAGATCTTAAGATTTTTATTTGCCTTGATTATTTTTTGTAATTTACATTTTTTGCTCTTATTTTTCAGTTCCCAGATCCTTTTACAACTTAGCTTTCACTGCTGTTGTCCTAACTGTGGTCTCGGCAGTCCCTCTGGGAAGTAGGCGGCCTGCTCGTCTAGGCTGCTTTCTGTCAGTAGTCCGCAGAAGAAAATGTTCCCATCTGTTAAGTGGCCAAACCCACTTTTGAGTTTTGATATTGCCCCTGAGCTGGTTTCTTTCTGCTTTGTTTGTCAGCCTAGGGGTGTAGCTATTCACAGGGTGCCCCAATCCTGCTGTGTGCATTGTTGTGTGTGGCATCTGTTTTTGGCAGTGAATCAGTGACTGGCTTCCCGAAGAGTCTTGTGCTCTTCAGGCAGTGCCAGGTGTGCCTGTCCCTGCTGGGATATGAGGCTTAAACAAGTTTTCTTTTTCTTGTGCTTTAGGGAGCATAGGCGTTATTTCTATCTAAATGAACAGACAGGTGAATCCCAGTGGGAGTTCCCTGATGTAGACGAGGATGGAGATGATGCACCAGAGGTGACCACAGCTCCGGAAGGCAAGGCTGCAGCTCCTCCTAAAGCAGCCCCGAAAGTGGCCGTTCCTCTGACTGACCCAACAAATAGCCTTGCAGGTAAGGACGTTTTTTTTTTTTTTTAGAGCTTTGTCACTCAGTAGCCAGTATCTTAACTTGTGTCTAGGTGTTCAAACCCTTGACCAAAAGTAGTTAGTGAATGGTAGCAGTCGATGCCTACAAAGATGTAATGAATGTGCACGCAGCTCTGAAGGAGGCTGCAGTGCAAGAAATCTTTCAGTGCCTACATTGGATTAGTTGTATTCATGTGGTAGGTCATTTGGCACTACATGTGACTTGTGTGCGTTTTTGTTGGTGGTAGGAACATGGTTTTGTCTGCATATGTAGAGTATTACAAGTAATTTGTGTTGCTGTCTACTACTGTCGGAGCTTTGTGGTGTTAGGTCGCAGTCGTGACATGAGCAAATTGTGTGGTAGAAAATCGTGGCTGTAGGCTGAGTGCCACGAGGAGCTCTGTGGCTCTTCGTCCTGGAATAGTCATCATTTGTCATCATTGGGGCTATATTTCCGGTCCGGGAGCATCCCAGAACGCATTTCCGGTCCGGGAGCGTCCCAGAACGCATTTCCGGTCCGGGAGCGTCCCAGAACGCATTTCAGTAATACTTTTATTCTAGTTTCAAAATATAAACTGGCAGTTTTCTCGAATTTCAATTCAAACCCCTAGACTGTCTGATATGCAGCGCATGATATGTTTCTGTGGTGCTTCCCCTTTAATGTGACCACAACCCACAATGCCCTGCACCAGTCCAGACTTCTAAATACTACTTTATGTCCATCCTGAGTCTGTTCTTCAATTTAAAACCATTGTATGCAGTCTGTAGGGGGTGGAGTTGCTTTCATTTTGCTTTCTAATGGAGGAAGCTTCTAAACTACCAAAGTGGCACGTTTTCTGTTCTATATTACTACAGCACGCAACACTTTGTTTGACCATTTCTTTGCTTTTTGACACTTGCCAAATGATCTCCGATCTTTCTCCATTCCCCATTAACCCCGAAACTCCTTTCCACTTTGTAACTTGTGATAGATGATCAACTGTCAGGGCGAGAAAATGTTTTCCCTCCGGATGCCTCATCCTTGTCCATCTTTTGAGGTCATAAAAGCCACAAAGAACTTGTTTGTGTGGTACATGTGTAGGAGGGGGTGGGTTGGGGGTGCACGTCAGTCGTGCTTTTTCCAGCAGTCTTTCCTTGACGTGGTCTGCTCTTCTTGTCCATGTTTGGCAACACTCTTCTGTGCCACGCAGAAACACAAAACCAAAAGAAAACCAAGGAAGGCGACTAATCTGCTTGGCAAGTCTGCTGTCCCCACCTATCACTTGCTACACGTACTGTTGGATCATTCTTCAAACTGTTTGCGCGACTGTGCTAGCCACTCCTTCCCATGTTACCAGAGCAGCTGCAGGCGAGGCGCATGAAGTCCGCCTCTCTGTGCCACATCTGGTGCGCTACCCCACCTCTTGCGAACCTTTTCACTGTACAGGCTGGTGTGAAAGTTTGTTGCACATATTATCTGAAAGAGACCCGTTAGTGACAGATTCCTTACCGTAGAATATTCCCAGGCGTCAGGCTGGATCCGGAAAGTTTTTGCGTAGCAGTACCCTTGCGCGTCGGTAGGCGGCGTCATGCGGCTCCGCGTCCGTCGTCGGCATCTGGACCGCCGGGATGACGTCGCGGGCAGTACTTAGACGCCGCCCCTGCGCGCTGACGTCAGTTCTTCTTTTTTCCGCGCCAGTAAGCGCAGATCCGGGAAGAGCAGTGCCCTAGTCATATTTTGACTAACTTTTTGGTGATTTTCCACTGTTTTCTTCGAGTCATCTCGGCTCCACAGTGTCGGTAGGGATGCCCGGCTTCAAGCCATGCGACGCCTTTGGTCGAATGATGTCGATCACAGACCCGCACTTAGAGTGTCTCTACTGTCTCGGCCGCGACCACGACACGAAGTCGTGCTCCGACTGCCGGGCCTTGCACCCGAAGGCTTTGCGATAGCGGTCTCGAAAGCTCCTCGAGGTCCGGCAGTCGGCTCCGTGCCGAGCCCCGGTCACGCGAGAGGTCGAGGGGCCGGTCATCTGAGTCCTCGCCGGTCATCTGAGTCCTCGCCGGTCATCTGAGTCCTCGCCGGTCATCTGAGTCCTCGCCGGTCATCTGAGTCCTCGCCGGTCATCTGAGTCCTCGCCGGTCATCTGAGTCCTCGCCGGTCATCTGAGTCCTCGCCGGTCATCGGAGTCCTCGCCGGTCATCGGAGTCCTCGCCGGTCATCGGAGTCCTCGCCGGTCATCGGAGTCCTCGCCGGTCATCGGAGTCCTCGCCGGTCATCGGAGTCCTCGCCCAAGTGGAAGCACAAAAAGTCTAAGAAGCACCATCGCTCTAAGACTTCGCCTCGCCGGTCTCGCGACTCGGCTGAGGCCCCTGTCTGCACCGTCCCGCCCCCGCGGCTCCGGATGTGCCTGTGGCGCCGCCCCCGCATTACCCGAATTCCCGGGTTCGGGGGCGACTCCGGCCGAGATACAGGAATTCCTGTCGGCCATGGCCCGCCTCTTCGGGCCTCAAGGCCCCTCCGGTGCGCCTTCGGGCCCCGCGGGCCCTAATGGGATTGCCCCGGCGCCGCCGACGACTCGGGTCCCAGCGCCGCCTGTCCCACCAGCCTCGCTCCCGGCCCCAGCTTCGGCCCCAGCCTCGATCCCGGCTCCGGTGGTACCGCAAACCCCATCGACGCCGGTTGACCTAACCACGCCGACGCCGATGTCCCCGGTGCCGTTCCTGACGCCGCCCGGGGCTCCGGGCGGCGTCGTTCCCCAGTTCTCTCCAGACGCGGCGTTGGACCGACGTCGGCTCCGGCACCCATGAGATCTTGGGTCCCGGACGTCCCTCCTCCTCCTTATTTTCAACCGGAGGAGGACCAGGAGAGCTGGGAGTGGTCGGATGACCCTCTCACACAGCAGTGTGACTATGATCAGGACTGGGCAGTGGAACTTGGGGATGCCAGTGGTCTGGACACTTCCCCTGACACTGGCATGCTGTCTCCTCCTTCCGTGGCTACGGAGGAGGGAGCAAATTTCGCAACGGTGTTGCGTAGAGCAGCTGGAGCCTTACACCTCCAATTGCCTACAGTGGCTGTCAGGACTAACCTCCTGACGGAAGTGCTTCAGCCGGCAGCTACCTCCTCGGAGCCATTGCTGCCGTTTAATGATGCACTTTCTGACGTTCTTTTGGGCACCTGGTCCAAGCCCGCCACAGGGGCTCCTGTGGATAGGAACGTGACCCGACGCCATCGCCCTGCTCCGGGCGACCCCTTGTTTCTCTCTCAACATCCCACCCCCGAGAGCTTGGTTGTCCAAGCCTCTGCTTCCCAAACAGCCTTCCCTACCGCCCCTCCGGATAGGGAATCCAAACGCCTGGATCAATTTGGGAAGAAGGCCTTTTCTTCCTCCAGTGCTGGCTTGCGGTCCGTCAACACCGCTTGCCTTTTGGGCCGATACTCCCACTCTCTGTGGGATTCGGTGGCGCTCGTTTTGCCCCAGTGTCCTGAGGAGGTCCAGACACTGCTTTCCCGCGCCACTGCGGAAGGAAGGGATGCGGCGAAGTACACCATCCGTTGTGGCCTTGATACCGCCGACTCGCTGGGCAGATCGCTTGCAACGACAGTGGCGCTGCGTCGCCACGCCTGGCTGAGGACAACTGGTTTCTCGGGTGATGTCCAAAACACACTCATGGACATGCCCTTTGATGGAGTCTGTCTTTTTGGTACCAAAGCAGACCATGCGCTGGAGCGTTTTAAGGACTCACGGGCTACTGCCAAGTCCCTGGGCCTTTCTGCTGTGCGCCCTCCGCTAGCCTCTGCTTTTCGCCCCTTTCGTGGCCATGGAAGGGGCGCCCAGTCACGTCCGCTGCCCAGCCACCGGCCCGCGCAGCAAGCGTCTTCGCGTGGCCGAGGACGTGGCTCCCGCCGTGGTGGGTCAGGCAACCAGCGTGCGGGTCAGGCCACCAACCCCGCCCCGTCCGCGGCCTCCTAGTCCTTCCTTTCAGGTGCACAGCACGCCAGTAGGGGGCAGGGTCCGCCATCACCTTCACCACTGGCGTGCCATCACCTCGGACAGGTGGGTTTTGGACATTGTCCGAAGGGGCTACTCCCTCCCCTTCGAGACCACCCCCCCAGCCATGCCACCTCAATTCCACTGCATGTCAGGGGATCACTTGGTGCTTCTGCAGAAGGAAGTCACGGCACTCTTGGCCAAGAGGGCCATCGAGCATGTTTCGACCCCAGAAGTAGGACGTGGTTGCTACTCCCACTACTTTCTGGTGCCCAAAAAGGACAAGGTGGACATGCGTCCTATCTTGGACCTCCGGAACGTCAATCGCTTCCTCCGGAAGGAGAAGTTCAAGATGCTCACCCTAGCTCAGGTCTTGACTGCCCTCGACCCTGGAGACTGGTTGGTAGCGTCGGACTTACAGGACGCTTATTTCCACATCCCCGTCCTGCCGGCCCACCGGCGTTACCTGCGGTTCACGGTAGGCCTCGAGCATTTTCAGTTCACCGTGCTCCCCTTTGGCCTTACAAGTGCCCCTCATGTGCGCTCCCTTTGAGCCTCTACATAACTGTCCTCTTCGTCTTCTGACTCTGAAGACAGCCTTTCTGGTGGCCATCACCTCCGCTCGGCGGGTGAGTGAGCTCCAGGCTCTATCATGCAAATCTCCCTTTCTGTCTGTCCATCCAGACAAGGTTGTTCTTCGGACGCGTCCGTCCTTCTTGCCAAAGGTGGTTACTGCCTTCCACATTGGGCAGACCATCACTTTGCCCACCTTCTTTCCGCCTCCGCATCCTTCCAGAGAGGAAGAGAGGCTCCACCGTCTGGACCCAAAACGTGCGCTTTCCTTTTATATCAACCGCACACAACACTTCCGGGTGGATGACCAGCTCTTTGTTGGCTACGGTGGTGCCAAAAAAGGTCGGGCGGTGCACAAGAGAACCATTTCCCGCTGGGTAACCTTGTGTATCAAAGCCTGCTATTCTTTGGCTAAGAAAGAGCCTCCTGTTGGGCTGCGTGCCCATTCCACCAGGGCAACGGCTGCTACCACGGCCTTAGGCCGCGGTGTTCCGCTGCAGGATATCTGTCGGGCAGCTACGTGGGGCCTCGCTGCACACGTTTACCAAGCATTACTGCCTTGACAGTCGGGTCCGGAGGGACGGCTTCTTTGGCCGTTCTGTCCTCCGGGACTTCCTTGTCTGATCTTTGTTCGCAGACCCACCACCGGGGTTGGTATTGCTGGGGTATCTATTCTAAGGTAAGGAATCTGTCACTAACGTGTCTCTTTCAGATGCACAAGTTACTAACTTGTGTAACGATATATCTGTAAGAGACAGTAGTTAGTGACAGATTCCTTACCGCCCCACCCATCCTCCCCGTTCTGCAAACTGATTTCTAGGGTTAAGGACATCCCTTTCAGGGCCCTAGTATTTTTCAGACACCTATGTCCGCTTCTTGCATGGCTCTGCGTTCCTGGCGCGGAAAGTCGTGTACAGAACTGACATCAGCGCGCAGGGTCGGCGTCTAAGTACTGCCCGCGACGTCATCCCGGCGATCACGACGCCGACGACGGACGCGGAGCCGCACGACGCCGCCTACCGACGCGCAAGGGTACTGCTACGCAAAAACGTTCCGGATCCAGCCTGACGCCTGGGAATATTCTAAGGTAAGGAATCTGTCACTAACTACTGTCTCTTACAGATATATCGTTACACAAGTTAGTAACTTGTGCGATAGGTCCTTGGCATAGGTATGTAGTTAAGTGAGGTTTGGTCTGGCAACACATGTATAGCTATTGTCCAGCCATAACATTTGCATGAGCTGTTGCATTATACCTAGCCCCGCCTTTCCTGCCCTCTCGACAGTTTTATAAATAAGGTAAACCTCCTTCATGACGAATGCATTACAACGCATGCCATTACCCCACATTTTTTACTCCGGAAAATCTTTTACAACGCAGGGCTTTACACTGCAAACCATTAAAACGCATTCCCCAAAGTAACGCCCCGGTGGAGTTAGAATAGTAAATTGCGTTGTAATGAGGAATGCATTGTAATGGATTGCGTTGTAAAGCCCTGCATTGTAAAAGATTTTGCGGAGTAAAAAATGCAGGATAATGGCGCGCGTTGTAAACGCGTGTGGGGTAAGTGTCATAGTCTATAAATAGTGGATATGATTCTTCCCTCGCGGAGTGAGGGCCTTCTCGAGCATGTCCAGTGTAGCCGGCTAGATTCTTCCTTTGTCTATGAAGGCTTCCAATTTCATAAAGCCATTCTGGACAAAAGTAAATTGACCCATATTTATCCCCTGAAGTGATACCAAAGTTGAAATGAAACCTGTACCTTACGTTTTGATGAATGAATGGGAGGATTTGATATAGCGCACAGCTACTCGAACTTCCGTGTCCTGGCGCTGAAAGTAAACAAGTGGCAGGTCACTGAGGGAAAACTAATTTTTTGAAAAGCCAGGTTTTAAGATGTTTCCTGAAAGTAGACCGGTCCGCAGTGGCTCTCTATTCCATGCTTGGGCACCTAGGTACCCGAAGGATGTGCCCCCCCATGCGGGCTAAGCGTATTTTGGGGTTGCGGGCAAGAACCGAGGTAGAGGATCTTAAGGTCCTAGTTGGCATGTAGCGGTTAACAAGCTTAAGAGAAGCGCCAATGCCATGGAATGCTTTGAAAAATATAACCATGGCTTTGAACTTGATCCTTTCCTTCATTCGCAGCCAATGTAAGGATTTGAGCATGGGTGTCGTATGCGACCTGGGCTTCGGTCCAAGGATCGCCCTAGCCGCAGCATTTTGCACCACTTGTAGGCGTTGGGTAGGGTAGTCAGGTAGGCCTAGGTACAAGCTGTTTGCGTAATCCAGTTTTGATGTCACCAAAGCTTGAACCATTATCTTCCTTCTATTCAATGAAGCAGTGGGAGGAATTTTTTTAGCGTGCAAAGTATGCCAAAGGTAGAGCCAATCGGTGCTTGAACCTGGGGGCTCATGGAGAGGGTATTCTTTGACAGTGCTCACATTTTAAACCCTCTCTTGGTCTAAAAGGGGAGGAGACCACTTCTCCGGCCACCATGAGCTCCAGTTGCACACTGCGGGTTGGCTGAAAAAGACAATCTCTGATTTATTCGGATTGCATTTCAACTGATTTATTTTGAGCCAATTGAACACCTTTGTGAGACACGATCTAATATTGTCTCCATCAAAGTCGGCTCCTTTTTCACACTTAAAGATCAATTGTGTCATCAGCGTAGGAGATAATCTTGGCACCATCTTCCTCTACTAAAGGTGCAAGAGGTGACGTATATATTAAAAAGGGTGGGGCTAAGAATGGAGCCCTGGGATACTCCTACATTCATGCTCGGTGAGGGGATGTAAAAGGGGTATCCAGGCCAGAGCAGTCCTACCCATGTCCACGTTCCTCCAGGCCAGAGCAGTCCTACCCATGCCCACGTTTTGCAGCGTGAATCTTTCTGGATTCACTATGCTGTGCATTATTCCGCCATCTCGTGGTTGGGTCCGGATTCGTAGTCTTTTCTTTGTTTTTGTTTTTTTTTTTTTTTTTTTTGTCTTTTTTTTTGTTGTTGGCCCAGGTGGGCGGCGACGCCCCACCATTTGGTGTCTTCGGTGACGTCGTCGCGCTTCCGGCGGAAGCTCCCACCTTTGGTAGCCATCTTCAGATTCTTTTTTCCGCCGTGGGGTCTGGATCGTTGCCGAGAAGTTCCAGAAAGTTTGGACGAAGAATCTCAAAGTCGAAATTTCATCACAGAAGATATACTACTGAGACACCGGACGACGACACTAGTACCGGAGAAGAAGGACGACGAGGTAGAAGGTCCACGACCGAAATCTCGACGCCTACAGAGAATGCGCTCACAGGGGGCTCCCTAAGCGCGGTTATGGACAAGACTCCGTTCAAGTTCTGCAGAAATTGCCACCACAAATACGCCCAAAAAGACCAGCACCCAGTCTGCAACCTCTGCTTGCCGCTCGACCACGCCAGCGAAGACTGCAACGCGTGCTCGGCGTTCACCCCGAGACCCTCCGGGTGAGAGACAGACAGAGAAGGGCGAACTACAGCATGCAGGGCCAGGGACCAGCACCATCTCTCCGAGACCTGGGTCTCTCGAGCGGAGAGGAGGACAACATCGCAGAGGGACCAGAGGACTGCGCTGTCGTCGAAATCGAAAAGAAAACGTCGAAGGAGGTAAGGGAGTCGTCGACCCCAAAACACCAAAGCGACGCTCGAAAGAGTGAAGCCAGAATCCCTAGCGACACTCCGAGAAGTGTAGCAAAGTCCTCGAAGGGAGCGTTGCCGCCGAAACACTCGACGAAAGCAACAGCACCAAGGGACAAACAGCCGAGCGGATCCTTGGACAAGGACTCTCAATCGGCGAAAGCCTCCGAAAACGAAGGCGTCGAAGGTCGTCCCCGAAAAGGAAACCTCGACACCGAGAAAGGAAGGCCCGGCGTCTGTTTCGACGACCGCGAAGAGAGGCACTGCACCACTCGACGCCGAAAAGGCCCACGAGATGGCGAAAAAGAAGAGGAGGCTCGAGGCAGAGATGGCGAGCATCCTGCAACGCAAAAAGACTTCGACGAGAAGATGAAACAATACGCTATTCCGTCGAAGCAAGCCCACGAGGCAGTCGAGGAGTTCGAGGTCGAAGTCGACGAGGCCCCGGGGACACCCGAACAGCTCGAAGACCAGGACGAGGAATACTACTACTTCGAGGCCGAAGGCGAAGAAGAGATGCTGTCTTACAGGGACTCGGCGTCCTCTGAAGTACAAGACCTAGACTGGCAAGACCTCGACACAGTCACCAGAAGAAGGGGTAGACACTTACCCCTCGAGACCTTCGCCGCCAGACGACATCGGAGTCTACAATGAGGTCGTGCAGAAGGCTGCAAAGACTTATGGGGTCGAAATGCAGGAGGAAAAGACAAAAGCAGGTTTCCTCTTCGAAACCCTGCTCCCCCAACAGACAAGGAGCCAATTTCTACCCATGTTACCTGGCGTTCTCGACCAGGGAAGGGAGGCCTTCAGGGAACCAGCAATGTGCAAGGCGGTTACCCCTAGGAGCGAAAAGAAGTATAAGCATTCCACAAAAGATCCTGCATACATACAGGGGTCTGTACCAGCAGACTCCATTATCGCTGCAACAGCCAGGAAGAGGGCCGGTGTGCCCACCAACACAGGCCCACCTCCAGACAAGGAGAGCAAAAGAATAGACCTCACAGGACGTAAGGTGGAGAGGAACGCAGCCATACACTGGCGTATCGCCAACTCCAACGCCCTCATCAGCAGGCATGCATACCAGCATTGGGCAGAAATGAGCCAGCTCATTAAGCACCTGCCAGAAGAACACCAACAAAGGGCCAATTACCTAGCGGAAGAAGGCAAGGCCATCGCGAACACTTGCCTAAAGTCAGCCTTGGACGCAGCAGAGAACTCCAGCAGGCAAATGATGATAGGGATGACTGAGAGGAGACACGCATGGCTCAGGATCTCCGGCTTCAAACCAGAAGTACAGAGCAACATCATCAACACACCGTTCGACGGTGAGAAACTGTTTGGAGCAACAGTTGACAACAAATTAACACAACTAAAGACGGACAACGAAACTGCAAGGTCCATGGGAGCGCTGCAGTTCAGGGGAATGAGAAGAGGGAACCCCTCAAGGCGAGCCAGTGGTAGAGGAGGCAATGCACCTACCACTTCACATCAATCACAACAACAAGGGTACCAAGGGAACAACCAGGGCCAAAACCTGCAGGGACAACAGCAGCAGAATTGGCAGTACCAACCCAGAGGACGGTCCTTTCGAGGGCGCGGGTACGGACGGGGACAGGCCCAAAGAGGGGGCCAGCAGCCCGCCTCAAAGTGACTCCACACACAGAACAAGCCCCCCACCGTTAACACCAAGGTTGAGGGGAAGTCCGCAAAAGGAAAATATAAAGAGCAGAAGCACACAGCAAATAACCACCGAGCATACGACACCAGTGGGAGGAAGAATAGGAAAATTTCTCACACAATGGAGGAAAATTACCACAGACAAATGGATACTAAACACCATACAGCACGGGTACTGCATAGACCTCCAAAAACACCCGCCAGGGAGAAGACCAAGACATCGGTCAATACCCGCAAGAGAACTAGCCCTCCTCCTCCTAGAAGCAGAGGAACTGCTACAAAAAAGAGCAATAGAGCCAGTTCCAAACAACGAAAGGAACAATGGAATATACTCAACGTACTTCCTAGTGCCAAAGGTAGACGATACACTAAGACCAATACTGGACCTCAGATTCCTGAACAAGTTCGTAAAAACCCAAAAATTCAAGATGACTTCACTTCAGGAAGTAATACCCCAAATCCAAGAAGGGGATTACATGGCGACCTTAGACCTAAAAGATGCATACCTGCACATACCCGTCAACCGCAAACACAAACGGCTATTAAGATTCGTGATAGGCCACGATCACTACCAGTTCACAGTGCTAGCCTTCGGACTAAAGTCCGCACCAAGAGTGTTCACGAAATGCCTTGCAGCAGCTGCAGCGCACCTTCGGAGAAGGAGCATACATGTATACCCCTACCTTGACGACTGGCTGGTAAAAGCAGGATCATACAGACTCTGCAAAAAACACATCAAACAAGTCATAGAAACACTGTCCACATTAGGTTTCTCAATACATTGGGAAAAATCGTCAACAGAACCCCAACAAATCAAGATATTCTTGGGGGCACAAATAGACAGCACACAGTCCAAGGTGTTCCCCAGCGACAAGAGAAGTATAGCGCTCCTGAGGGAAACACGTCAATACCGCAAGGGGCAAGTTCTGACAGTGAGGACGGTGAGCAGAATAATGGGAATGATGGCATCATGCATCCACCTTGTCCCGCATATCAGACTGCACATGAGACCGTTCCAGGAATGGATACAACAGCAATGGTCACAAGCCACAGGGAGTTGGGAAGATCTAGTGGTTGTCACACACGCAGTGCAGAAAGAAATAGCGTGGTGGAAAGAAGAGAACATATTACAAGGGAAGCCATTCACACAGCCAACTCCAACAGTGACCATCACAACAGACGCCTCACAGCAGGGCTGGGCGCGCACATGACCAGACTCCGCGTCAGGGGGCTCTGGTCACAACAAGATGCAGTGAAACACATCAACTACCTAGAACTCAAAACTGTGTTCCTAGCCTTAAAAGCCTTTCAAAAGCAGCTTTACGGCCAGCGAGTGCTGATACAAACAGACAACACAACTGCAATGTTCTACATCAACAAGCAAGGTGGGACACAATCAGCACCGCTGTCAAGTCTGGCACAACAGATCTGGAGATGGGCCATCCCTCTAAGGATAGACCTGCTAGCAATACACCTCCCAGGAATAGACAATGTAGAAGCAGACCGACTCAGCAGGCAGACGTCTGCATCCCACGAATGGGAACTGAACCAACAGGAGGTGCAGCAACTGTTCCAAAAGTGGGGAACACCACGGATAGACCTCTTTGCAACACCCCAGAATGCAAAATGCCAACATTACGCATCCAGACATCCGGACCAAAGGTCCCTAGGGAATGCCCTATGGATAAGTTGGTCGAACGAATTTGCTTACGCTTTTCCCCCGATACCACTGTTACACAAAGTACTCAGCAAATGCAGGAGCAGCAGCATGACACTCATACTGGTGGCACCTCAGTGGGCCAGACAAACATGGTTCTCACAGATTATGGAAATGGCGCAGGAACCAGCACACAGGTTCAGCAGAAGGAAAGACCTCCTCACAATGCAAGACGGAAAAGTGCTCCACCCAGAACCAGACAGCCTCAGCCTAGCAGCATGGCTCCTGAGGACCTAGAATTCGCACACCTCAAACTACCTCCAAGCACCATGGCAGTACTCAGAGAAGCAAGGAGACCCACTACAAGAAAATGCTACATTGCAAAGTGGAAAAGGTTCTCACAATGGTGCATTACAGAGGGACTGCAACGAAAAGTCACAAGAATCAACAGTACTGCGATATTTAACACACCTACTACAAAGCGGGCTGAGCTACTCCTCACTAAGAGTTCACCTAGCAGCCATAGTGGCCTACACCAGGGGAGAAGCGGTGAAAAGCTTCTTCACCTCCCAAGTGGTCAAAAGATTCCTGGAAGGGGCTAAAAGAATAGCCCCCCCTAAAAGGATGCCAGCCCCAAGCTGGAACCTCAACACTGTACTGACACAGTTGATGAAATCACCATTTGAACCCATACACAAGAGCACACTGCACATGCTCACACTAAAAACGGCTTTCTTAGTGGCTATCACATCACTGCGAAGAGTCAGTGAACTACAGGCTCTCACACTACAAGAGCCCTACTTGCAAATACACAAGGACAGAATTGTCATGAGGACGGACCCACACTTCCTGCCAAAGGTGGTGTCGCGGTTCCATATCAAACAATACAGATACCAAGTTTCTTCCAGAAACCTTCAACACCCTCAGAAAAGGCGCTACACACGCTAGACGCCAGAAGGGCAGTGATGCACTACATAGAAAGGACGAAGGAATGCAGGAAAACAAAACAACTCTTCGTTTCCTTCGCAAGCAGTTTCCTGGGACGACCAGTAACAAAAAATACCATTGCACGGTGGATTGCACAAGCAATACAACTCTGCCACAAGCAGGCAGGACAAGAGTTACAAGGGGCCGCCCAGGCTCACTCAA
Organism: Calotriton arnoldi; assembly: GCA_963921515.1. Classification (NCBI taxonomy): domain Eukaryota; kingdom Metazoa; phylum Chordata; class Amphibia; order Caudata; family Salamandridae; genus Calotriton; species Calotriton arnoldi. Next base: position 3,824,289 of record CAWUFW010000466.1, read on the forward strand.
CAAGGAAAAGGGAGCAACGGTTGCGTTCCTAGCGAACACACCTATACAAGACATTTGCCAAGCGGCAACATGGTCTTCCGTGCACACGTTCACCAAACACTACTGTGTTGATATCCAAATGAACAAAGAGGCACAAGTAGGACAGAAGGTCTTACAGCACATTTTCAGCAACCAATGCTCATCTTCCACCCAACCACCGCAATAACAAAACCGCTACTAAGTCTATGCACAGCATAGTGAATCCAGAAAGATTCACGCTGCAAAACTAATAGTTTCTTACCTGTCGGTGTAGTTTTGCAGCTTGAAGACTTTCTGGATTCACTAGCGATCCCACCCGCCTCCGCCAGGAAGATAACATAGGAGGTTAAGGGTACAACTAAACTACATACAAGGTTTTAAAGGGATCAAAGAATAATTGAAGGATTAAAGGTTAAAGACATAGACAACAAAAAACTGTAAGAGGAAGAGAAAAAAAAAAAAAGAAAAAAAAAAGAATCCGAAGATGGCTACCAAAGGTGGGAGCTTCCGCCGGAAGCGCGACGACGTCACCGAAGACACCAAATGGTGGGGCGTCGCCGCCCACCTGGGCCAACAACAAAAAAAAAAAAAAAAGACAAAAACAAAGAAAAGACTACGAATCCGGACCCAACCACGAGATGGCGGAATAATGCACAGCATAGTGAATCCAGAAAGTCTTCAAGCTGCAAAACTACACCGACAGGTAAGAAACTATTCGTTTCCTACATGGGGGAGATCTTAATTTTGTGCCAACACTTGATATAGGAACCTTGCCTTGCAAAAAGTTGTTTGGTTAGGCCAAACTCCAGTCGAATCTGCAGGTGAGACGCAAGATGTAAGGTTTAACAGGACTCTCTACGCTTTGGCCATGGTGATATCCAGAGCAGTTTGGCATCCCTGCCCCTTAGAGCTTTGCTGCCGTAAGTAATAAACGGTGGAATTTTAGCTTGCACTACCCGGAGCAGAGGGGAAATAGGCCCTGTAAGCTTTGTTTTTAGTTGCCTTAGTGTTGTCGCTATTGCCATCCCCTACCTCTTGATGGCCTCAAGTTGGTTGGTGAATTGACCACCCTCGTCAATGATCACCCTTGGGTATTTGTAAGCGGGGTGTTCACAATAGTTTTTTTCCCCCCAAGAACCAGGAGTGGGTCCGTCGTTTGCCATCGATTGTCAAGGTTTTTATTTTATTGATCACTTCTAGGTGATTTTCGACTGCGTACTCATGCATTTTGTTGAGTAGATGTTGCAGGCCAACTTGAGTGTGGCTTTCCAGGACAACGTCGTCCGCATATGAAATGCTGGAGATGGCTTTGCCGCCAAGTTGTGGAGCGTGCGCGTTGCAGGTGCTAAGGGCTGATGTCATGTCTGCTGTATAGAGATTAAACAGTGTTGGTGCAAGCACACATCCCTGTTTGAGTCCTTTGGTGGTTGTATACGCCTCGAGAGATGGGTGCCATTGCCTAGTATCCATGTGTTGGTGTGAAGATGTATTAGGAGGTTCAAAAAAGATGAAGGGATTCCCCAGAGTGCCAATTTCATCCACAGTATTGCTCGATTGACATTATCGAAGGCTGCCTTGAAGTCGATAAAGCAAAAGTGAAGTGCTTGTTTAGATAGTTTCGCCTTGTCGATAAGTAGTGACATAGTTAGTATGTTAGTTGTTCCAGTGTCTTTGCAAAATCCTGTTAGGTAGGGGGGGATTATTTCATTCTTTTTAGCCCAGTCCTGGAGCTCTCAGTAAGATGCCGGCGAAGTATTTTTTCTCTACGTCTAATAGTGCAATCGGACAATAGTTATTTGGTGAGGTTTTGTCGCCGGCCTTATAAATATGTGAAATTATGGAGCCCTTCCACGATGCGGGTAGGAGCCCGGACTGTCTGACGGTATAGAAAAGGGGGGCCAATGTTTCTGACCAATAATCCGGGTCTTGCTTGAAGAGAACTGGTGGAATCCCGTTTGGGCCCCGGTGCTCCTTCTTTCCTCCCTTTTCAATCAATCATGTCAGTTATAAAGCGCACTACATACCCGCGAGGGTCTCAAGGCGCTGGGGGAAGAGGGGGGGTGGAGCTGCTACTGATCGAAGAGCCAGGTCTTGAGGAGTCTTCTGAAGGCCAGTAGGTCTTTGGTCTGTCGGAGGTTGGTGGGGAGGGTGTTCCAGGTCTTGGCGGCGAGGTGGGAGAAGGATCTGCCGCCGGCGGTCGTTTTCCGGATGCGGGGGACTGTGGCGAGGGCGAGGCTGGTCGAGCGGAGCTGGCGGGTGGGGGTGTAGAAGCTGAGTCGTCTGTTGTAGGCTGGTCCGGAGTTGTGGAGTGCTTTGTGTGCGTGGGTGAGGAGCTTGAAGGTTATCCTCTTGTTGACAGGGAGCCAGTGCAGGTCTCTCAGGTGGGGTGTGATGTGGCTGCGTCGGGGGATGTCGAGGATAAGACGTGCAGAGGCGTTCTGGATGCGTTGCAGCCGTCTCAGGAGCTTAGCCGTCGTTCCTGCGTAGAGGGCGTTTCCGTAGTCCAGCCTGCTGGTGACGAGGGCCTGGGTGACTGTTTTTCTTGTTTCGGTGGGGATCCACTTGAAGATCCTGCGGAGCATTCGGAGGATGTTGAAGCAGGATGAGGAAACGGCGTTGACCTGCTTAGTCATGGAGAGGGTGGGGTCGAGGATGACCCCTAGGTTGCGTACGTGGTCGGTGGGTGGCGGGGCTGTTCCCAGTGATGTTTGCCACCAGGAGTCGCCCCAGGCTGAAGGGTTGGAACCAAGGATGAGGACCTCCGTCTTGTCCGAGTTCAGCTTCAGGCGGCTGGTCCTCATCCATTCGGCGACAGCCTTCATTCCTTCGTGGAGGTGGGCTTTGGCGGTGTGAGGGTCTTTGGTGAGGGAGAGGATCAGCTGGGTGTCGTCGGCGTAGGAGATGATGTTGAGGTTGTGCTGTCGGGCGACGTGGGCGAGGGGTGCCATGTAGATGTTGAACAGCGGGCTGAGGGAGGAGCCTTGGGGTACGCCGCAGATGATCTTGGTGGCCTTGGATCGGAAGGGGGCGAGGCGGACGATTTGTGTTCTGCCGGAAAGGAAGGATGTGGTCCAGTCCAGGGCCTTCTCTTGGATCCCGGCGTCGTGAAGGCGTGTTCGTAGTGTGTGGTGGCAGACCGTGTCGAAGGTGGCTGATAGGTCCAGGAGGATGAGGGCTGCTGTTTCTCCGTTGTCTAGCAGGGTCCTGATGTCATCGGTGGCGGCGATGAGGGCGGTTTCGGTGCTGTGGTTGCTGCGGAAGCCGGACTGGGAAGGGTCCAGGATGTTGTTCTCCTTGAGGTAGCGGGTCAGTTGTTTGACGATTTTCTCGGTGACCTTCGCGGGGAACGGGAGCAGAGAGATGGGACGGAAGTTCTTGAGGTCCTTGGGGTCTGCCTTGGGTTTCTTGAGTAAGGCGGTGATCTCGGCGTGCTTCCAGCTTTCCGGGAAGGTTGCTGTCTCGAAGGAGATGTTGATTATTTTCCGGAGATGGGGCGCGATGGCTGTACTGGCTTTGTTGAAGATGTGGTGAGGGCACGGGTCTAGCGGTGAACCGGAGTGGATGGTGTTCATGATCTCGCTGGTGTCCTCGTCGTTGATGTTGGTCCAGGAGAGCAGGCGGTTGGTGGTTGTGGGGGCAGTGGTCTCGGTGGTTGCCGGGGCGGTCGTGGTGTTGAAGCTGTCGTGGATGTCGGCGATTTTGCGGTGGAAGAAGGTGGCCAGTGAGTCGCACAGGTCTCGCGACGGCTGGATGTCGTTGGTGTTGGAGCTGGGGTTGGAGAGTTCCTTCACGATGTTGAAGAGCTCTTTGCTGTTGTGTGCGTTGTTGTCTAGGCGGTCTTTGAGTGAGGCCCTTTTGGCGGATCTGATGAGGTGATGGTGACTGCGGGTGGCGCTCTTGTGGGTGGCGTAGCTGTCCGTTCGTGGAGCCAGATCTTCTCCAGTTTTTGGCATGTTCGTTTGGAGGCCTGGAGGTCTTCGGTGAACCAGGTGGCTTTCTTGCTGGTGTGGCTGTTGGGCGGATTCTTGAGCGGGGCGAGGGTGTTGGCGCAGTCGTCGATCCACTGTCTGAGGTTGCGGGCGGCGGTGTCAGGGTCGGAGGGTTCGGCGGGTGGGCTCAGGGTGAGGGTTGTGGTTAGCTGGTCTTCCGTGACTCTGCTCCAGCAGCGGCGAGGCATTTGTTCGGTGCGGTGGTGCGTGGTGGGCTTCCTGTAGGTGAAGTGGATGCAGTGGTGGTCAGTCCAGTGGGGTTCGGAGGTGTGGTTGAAGGAGACGTGTGGGCTTGCGGAAAAGATGGAGTCTAGCGTGTGGCCGGCGGCGTGGGTGGGTGTAGTCACGAGCTGTCTGAGTCCGAGGGTGGCGAGGTTGTCGATCAGGGTGGTGGAGTTGGTGTCCTTGTTGTTCTCGAGGTGGAAGTTCAGGTCCCCGAGGAGGATGTAGTCCGTGGAGGCGATGGCGTGTGTGCTGACGAAGTCAGCGATGGAATCGCTGAACTGTGGTCGGGGTCCGGGGGGGTCTGTAGATGAGGGTTCCTCTGAGGGTGGTGTTGGGATCGGTGTGGATCTGGAAGTGCATGTGTTCGGCGGTGCTGAGGGTGTCGTCGTTGTTGGTTGAGGGTGTTCCTGTGGACGATGGCGATGCCTCCTCCGACTCCGTTGGTGCGGTCCCTGCGGGTGATCTTGTATCCGTCCGGGATGGCAATGGCGATGTCGGGGGCTGAAGCGGGATTCAGCCAGGTCTCCGTCAGGAATGCGACGTCTGGGGAGGTTGAGTCGAGGAGGTCCCAGAGTTCGATGGCGTGTTTGCGGGCGGAGCGGGTGTTGAGGAGGATGCATCTGAGGTAGTTGGGTTCTTTCCTGGGCGGTGGTTTGGCGGGGCGGGTGCTGGCGAAGCTGCAGTTCCGGCAGGTGAAGGGCCCTTGGGTGCGCTTCGGGGTGGCCTGGTAGCAGGCGTGATCTTTTCCGGGGTTGAGTGCGTGGAGGGTGCTGGCGTCGTATCGGCGTCTGTTGATGTGGCGGGCGCGGGGGATGCCCGGACCAGGGGGTCTGGCGCTGGGCGCGGTCACGGCGCGGACGGGCGCAGACTAGCTTGCCTTAGGCGCGCCAGCGGCGCGCCCGCCATAAATGGGGAGGTGGGAGGGAGGAGCAGGGAATGGGGCAGCGAATGGGCAGTGAGGGGGCGGGGCCGCAGGGGCGCAGCGGCGGGAAACAGGCCCAGAAGGGAAAACGAGCACAATCAGGGGCATCAAGGGGGCACAAAGGAAAAACGAGCACAATCAGGGGCAGCAAGGGGGGCACAGAAAGGAAAAAACGAGCACAATCAGGGGCATCAAGGGGGCACAAAGGAAAAACGAGCACAATCAGGGGCAGCAAGGGGGGCACAGAAAGGAAAAAACGAGCACAATCAGGGGCAGCAAGGGGGGCACAGAAAGGAAAAACGAGCACAATCAGGGGCAGCAAGGGGGGCACAGAAAGGAAAAACGAGCACAATCAGGGGCAGCAAGGGGGCACAGAAAGGAAAAACGAGCACAATCAGGGGCAGCAGCAGGGCACACAGACGGAGCTGTGTGGTGGGGGAGCGACCTACCAGTCAAGGTCAGGGGTCGCTTTTGAAATTTGCTTCTTAATACTACCTCGGTTCCGTTTTCGTCTTCCTCTGTATTCCTCGCGGTTTGGGTGGAAGGAGCTAGTTGATTATCCGGAATTACTTATAGTCCAGGTGTTTGATGATTGAAGTGAGATTCTAGAAAGGTTGTCCATGAATTCTCTGTGATGTATGATGTTAAGCCTCCATGTGCAGGTTGTAGAATTTTGTTGATGGTAGACCAGAAGCGCGCGCTATTGATTGCTTTGGAGTCGTGGAAGAGTTTTGCTCAAAAATCGTTTTTGTTGGACCTGTTGATGTCCCACTTGAGTTTTTTGATTTTGGCCTTTCTTTTGCGAAGTAGGTGGTTTAGATTCTCGTCTCCAGGGCAGAGCCTCAATGATCTTAGAAGTTTGTTTACAGATTTTTTAAGTAGTTTCAGATCGGACCTCTGTGTGCTCGTGGCTCTCCCTGCAACCGTTGGATCTTTGGGAGTGAAGTATCTGGCTACCGTTGCAAAGGAATTTGCAAGTGATGCCGTGAAATTTCCCTATATACTAGGGGTGTCGGTAGGGTAATTGATCGCATAGCAGTGATTTCGCTGCCAGGAGCACCTCCCCGGAGTTTGCTAGGGACAACTTAATTCTTTTTAAGTTTGTGAGGCATGCATGCCTGCCGACAAGATTAGGCATCGGTTTGTGCGGAAATGCTTGGATTGAAACTTCCTGGGGCCGATGGTCACTGTCCCCTAAGCGGAAGCCTGATACGTGTTGAAAAAATGAAAGGGAGACACGAGTGTAGTCTATGGTGGAGATTGCAATTTCCAAGTAAAATGAGGCAGCCGGGGGGAATGGTCCGTGAATCTTCCGTTTAATGCCCTTAGGCTGATACGCTCGAGGTCTTCTAGCAGCTGTATACCTGTCTTAGACGGTCTGCCGTGGTTGCTTTTGGTTTGAGCTGGTATGTTCCAATAGAAGGACTGGACCTGTATGTCGTCGTTTGATGATGTACCCAAGATTTGTTGGTTTAGATCACCAGAGAGGATGAGGTTGGAAGTGCTGTGCAAACTTATGATTAAAAGCAAGTGTTCGATTAGGGTTTTTGACTCTTGTTTTTTCCGCTTCGGGTTTATGTATGTGTTAATCAATAGCACCTCCTCAGAGCCGTTGAGGTTTAGGTGGATCTTGACAGTGTTTGCTGATGGTAGGGAGGATGGAAATTCTTGTGCGCCATCAATTGTTATGGCAATGTAGGTGGCTAAGCCCCCTGATAGGTGGCCATATTTGGATTTCCTCAGTGCTGGGGTGTGGAAACGGATGTACCCCTGTAGTTGGTATGGGTCCACTAACCATGTTTCCTGCAGGAGGACAATATCAAAGGTTTTTAGATGTGCAAGAAATTCGACGTCGGCTACCTTACTATTCAGCCCGTTGATGTTCCATGAGCATAGCCTCAGGGTTGTTTTGTCATGGTTTTCCTGGTTTTCCTGTGGGTTGGTTTGTCATTGTTGCAGTCTGGCTGTGTTAATAGTTCTAAGAATCTGGGAGTTTGTGGGGAACGTGGGATAATGATAGTTGGTGCCTGTTTGTGTGCCCACTGCCTGCTCCCTATGGGAAGACCGACCTCGGGCTCCCCTGAGCACCAAGGATGTTTTTTCTCTGTTGCTGTTGGTTCCATGTCGCTTGATGGAGATAGGCCTATAGTTAGCCGGATCATTCTGATCGGCGGTCGGTTTTTTGATGAGTGGTAGAATTTTTGCCTGCTTCCAGATATGCTGCATTTTGCCGATGGAGAGAGAGATGTTACGCACCTTATTAACTATGGGGTTAATAGTGGGAGCTAGAGGTGCTAATAGTTTAGCAGGGCAGGCATCTATTCGGGAGCCGTACTTTAGACCTTTGAGCTAATTGAGCGACTCATCTAATTGTAATCCCGGGAACACTGACCGTGCCGGAGGCAGCAGAGGGCAAGGCGTTCCATTGAGACGTTGATGAGAGATCTGGTCCTCCACTGAAACCTTCTCCGACAACTGTTCGATGACCGCAATCTTACTGTGGAGGGACAGTGCCACATGCCTGGTCCAGTCCGCTGAGAGCAGGGCTTCTTTCTTAGCTGCCTTAGGGGAAGTAAAGGATTTTACAATATTAAAGATTTCCTTTCCCTTATTGTGGGCCGTATCTATCTTATCTTGCAGGAAATTCTTCTTGACCTCTTTCACCTGTATGTAATGGGTTTTCAGGGCGGCCTTATAAAGCCTCCTATCTTCAGCAAATTAGTGTTTCCGCCATTTCCTTTCAAGACCTCTATAGGTACTTTTGCTGGTTCTTAGGGATTCATTGAACCATGGCGCAGAGGGGTTGCTCCTCCTTGAAGGACGAGAGGTCATCTCTGTAGCATGACCCCTCTCCCCTCCCCAAAGGCCTGGCCCAAGTGCTCCACTGCACACCTTGTATATGTACCCAAAGGCTGAAAGATTGACCTGTAAAGGCAATATTTATCTGACTATAAATTGCTGGGGTACGAGTTTTGCATACACTGTGCATTACGTCGAGATATGCCTTTCATGACATGCATCAGCATTTGTTATGCATCTACAAACTGGGAACATCACCAGTCATCGCCACGACCACATCATCAATGTCTCTATCACGTCTGCCACTTTCCTGAATGAATGGAAACTTGAAGAAATCGACACCCTCCTCCAAAAACCCACAACCGACCCAAATCAACTGAGCAACGTCTGACCCATCTCCCTGCTCCCAATTCCAGCCAAAGTGATTGAGAAGGCCAACTCACCTCGAACTTTACCATCTTCTAGACAAAACTTGATCAGGATTCAGAAAGAACCACAGCACCAAAACAGCATTTATCACGGCCACCGACTACATTTGAATCACCCTGGACTGAGGAGAAACAGCAGCCCTCTTCCTGCTCGACCTCTCCACGGCCTTCAACAGTCTCCCATAACACCCTCCTCAGAAGACTCCATGAGATTGGCATACAAGGATCTGTTCCTTCCTCACGGGAAGAAACTCAAAGCGTCAGACTGCCACCCATCACATCCGAGACCAAGAAACTGATGTGCGGTGTCCCACAAGGATCGTCCCCCAGCAAATCTTTTCAACATACATGACACAGCTCATCAACATACTCGGTTCACAAGACATCCCCGTTATTTCCGATGACACCAAACTCCTCCTCCCTGCCAACAAGACAACCACCAAGATGTGAACCAACTGCTTGCAGTTCTACTGCAACAAGACTGAAGTACTGGTCTTTGACAACAAGACCTCCCCATGAGATTCCACCTGCTGCCCGTCTGAGCTAGGACCTACACCCACAGACCATGCAAGAAATCTGGGGATCATCCTAGATTACAAGCTCAACATAACGGCTCAAGTCAACTCAGTGTGGACCTTTCTTCCACATCCTACGCATGCTGCGAAAGATCTTCAAATGGTTGCCCAGATTCACGCAAGCACTCATCACCGGCACGCTTAGCTACGGCAACACACTATGCACTGGCATCTCCAAACAACTCCTACACATACTCCAGACCATCCAGAACACCGCCGCAAGACTCCTACTAGACCTCCCATGCCGCAATCGCATCGCACCACACCTCGGGAAGCTTCACTGGCTCCCCATTCTTAAGCGCAGCCAATTCACACTTCTCACACACATTCAAAGCCCTACGCAACAGAGGGCTATCATACCTGAGCAGCCGCATATACTTTAACCATCCTTTCAGACACCTAGTCTGCCTCACTTTTACTCGCACACACTCCCCGCATCTGCAAAACTGGAGGTCGCTCATTCTCCTACATCGCACTCGAGATGTGGAACAAACTCCCGCAACACATCGGAGCCTCATCCCCACTACTTGAGAGCTGCAAGAAACTGAAGATCTGGCTCTTCGTTTAAGCACCCTGGTGACCACACACCTACCCAATCGCCTGGATACCCTCCCGGGTGATTAGTGTGCTATCCAAATCAACATGACCTAAACATCAGCAGTGGAGGGCCAAAAGTGCTAGCTTAGAACTTTTGGCTTGATCAGATGTCAGTAGTGTGATATTGTCTCACTATGTTGACCTGGTTCATGAGGCAACAGGGCAAGCTAGTTACTGGGCTCCTGTTGTATCAGATGGGAATCATTTAGCGATGGTGACTTGGTACAACAGCACAGTTGTACCCCGAACTGGATAACAAAGTACCTATCTCCAGCATTTGACACTCTATGTAGCAAAATAGAGCAGGTCAGGTTTATTCAAGGAAGTGGGGTGGTTTAGAGAGACAGAATACACTATCAACCTTGGTCTCTCGTGAGACTTAGTCTAGATTCCCTGTGTGAGATTGCTCAATCAGAATCCAGCATGTTGATCTTGGCGTTCGGTCAGCTGCTGCGAAAGCTCTCAGTAGACTAGAATTCAGCACCTTGTAATAATGTGCAACACAATTGACCCAGCATCAGAGTTTTAAAATTTCTTGATCAGGTTTGAGATCTTTACTGCATTACTGCAGGTGTTAAAGCCCCACCCCTCCCCCATCTCCCTATGCACAAACAGCTTTATATACATGTGAATCCCTATATTCATCTTTCTACTGATACTTGTTAAACTGGCCTCAGCGCCGAGATGCCCCTGGGTGAGTTGGGCACTATATTAATTTGAATAACATAACAAGGACAGCCCCGTTGGCACTCCCCACCCTACTTATGTCTCTCCAATAATATGCAATATGGTTTAGACACTGCAACCCTATTAGGAAATGTAGCAAGTCTGTAAAAGTTGCAGAAGTTTATTGTAAGAGTTTGTTCTCTTTATATGCTTTTTGTCTCCGAGGGATGTTTCTGTCCACAAGGAGTATGTTCCCAGCTGAGTGCTTTCTTGTCAGATTTATGGCTTCAGGTTGTGGAGGGTGACTGTATTTTTATAAACTGACTGGGTTTTGACCAGGTACAGTTGGCAATTGACCTGGTGACCTTTGCAGTCCGTGGAAAACCTGGAATACATGTGGTTGAGCTAGCGCTCGGCAGTGGCACATTGCGTGAATTTGGCAGTTACAGCAGCGGAAACTCGGAATAGTCTGAAAATACAAAATGCTAAACATGGAAGGGGTGCCAGCTGGCGTGTTCGTATGGCACCCTCACATGCTGCCTTTATACATGCTGGTGTTTTTCTACTTCCATAGTCATGGGACAATTTTTTGGTGTGCATTTATACATGTGTGTATGTGTGTAGGTGTGGGTGTAGGTGTGTGTGTGGGTGTAGGTGTGTGTATGTAGGTGTGTGTGTTCGAGGCATGTATGCTGTATATACACATGCTTTGCATTCTCCTGCCATCTAGTGTTGGGTCCAAATGTTTGCAAGTTTTTTCTTCAAAGAAGTCTTTTCCCGTCACTAGGTAAAGTGACTCCTCCTTTTGGTGATGGTGTGCATGGGAATAGGCTTCATTGTTTTCTTTCCGTCATCTGGTTCGGACATCGTTTGCTGTGCTCCGGTTCGAGACCGTTCGTTGGGATCCCTTTGGTTCGCAACCCACTATACCCATGTCGGTATTGTTTTGAACGAGTTATCCATCCTCCGCCTATCAAATCTAAAAAAATCTCCTAGTTGGATCGAGAGAACTCCAGCTGTGGCCTTCGGGCCTAGCCCGTTTTGTTTCGCTTTTACTCTAATAAACACCATCGAGTAATCTGCTGATGGAGCGGACTCCGTTCCAATTCTGCCCTCTGTGCCACTCCAAATATCCGTGCACCGACTTTCACAAAGTCTGTAAGCTGTGCCTGTCTCCAGAGTTCAAGGAAGAAGACAGACGCCTTCGTTCATTTTGCTCGAAACACACTCCGAGACCACCGGGCTCAGCGAAAAAAATAGCAGCGACAAAATATCGAAGACACCCCTGATATCTTCAAAGAAGATATTGTAGGAAGCTGGCTCTGTATATACGATACCAAAGTGAGGTGTAGTGTGCACAGAGTCCAGTGGAACCCCAAAGGTAGGCAGAGGTAAAGTTAGATAGCACCTCACTCTATATTTGTGGTAGTGTGGTCGAGCAGTAAGGCAGTATCAGAGGACAGTGTTAAGCATTTGTTGTACACACTCATTGAACTTCAGACCAATTGGTTTTGTATAAAAATATTCTTTTAGTTATTTTATTTCCTAGAACCAAACCAGCCTGGCACAGGTGAGTGATGAGTACTTTGCAGTAATACAGTTTGTAAACAGTTTGTATTGCAGTTGTATATATACTTTGGTTTGATTACAGTAGAACTACTAGTAATGAAAGACTTTGAAATATTGTACATATACTTTGTATTGGCTTTTTAGTAGAATGCCAAGTAGATTACTTTACAGATTACTTTTCTTACACTGTGCAGTATACCTGGATACTGCACTGGGACATTTCCTGTAAACAGGTAAGTAAAATCGTTTTTGTTTGTACAATTTTAAAGAATTTCTTTAGGTTTTCTAACTCCACACTTAAAAACTTTTCCAAGAAAAACAGGCAATGTTATCCTATGGAGGAAAATAGTGTTATCGGTTCAAAGGTAAGTTATCGACTGTGGGAGTTGAGGTTCTGGGGGTAGACTCGGGGGGTCACCCAGGGTCAAGGATGCACTCTTGTTACACCCTCAGCTGCACTAGGGCAGCCGGGTGCAGAGTGCTGAGGCCCAATGTTATCCAATGGGGGATAAAGGGCCTCCGGTTGGTGGCTGCTGGCGAGCACGCCACAAGGTTGTGGGAGCCAAGCTCCTGGTGTTAGGCTCAGAGCAAAGGGGGATCCGGTTTAGCACACAGTGCACCCGCAGCGGCAGCTGGGTGCAGGGTGCTGTTTTGGCGTTGTTCCCTGTTTTCAATGGGGGTTTTGGTTTTCAGCCGCAGGCTCGGTCCAGGAAGACTTCCAGGAGGAACCAACAGCTGGGCAGGTAAGTTGGAGGGCTCGGGGACGTAGATGCACCTCGGGTTCTTTTCTCCAGGGCGGCTGGATGCAGGGCTGTCTTTTGAGGTCGGATTTCACCCCCCACGGTTGGGGGGAGTCTGTGCAGAGGCTTCAGGCGACTTCGGGGAGTCTTGTAGGGGTCAACCCACGGTGGACTGTGACTCTGGAGCGCTGGGGGACCTTGCTGGGACCGGTGGGCCACTCTAACTCGGGCCGTAGGCGACTGGTGCAGTGGTGGTTCCAGGCATCGGGTTTCTTTTTCCCCAGCAGGCTCGGAGTCTTTCTTTGGCGTTTATTCTGAACAGAGCCGCTGTTCACAGAAGATCCGGTCTTTGTTGAAGGCAGTCAGTCCTCCCAGGGGTTCTGGAGGTCGCTGGCTGCAGGACAAGACAATTTTTGGCGCAGGATCTCTGGAAACTGCAGAGGGGCCGCTAGGGCTGGGGCCAAGTCAGTTGTTCTCTGCAGTCTCCTCTGCTGGGCGTCTTCTTTCGTCCTTTTTCTTCTTAGGTTGCGGGAATCTGCGTTCTTGATTCAGGGCTGCCCCCTAAATACAGTATTTAGGGAGCGTTTTGTGGGTCTCGAGGTCAGTAACCAATGGGCTACTGACCTTAGGGTGACTACACCCTTGGTGTGCTCACCCCACGTGGAGGAGTGAGCACAATCCCTAATCCTGATTGGGGAGTACCTGCCATCTGCAAGATGGCGGGCACTGAAGAGTGGGCTTCACCTCTCCTCCCCCACCTGAGGGATGGGGTTGGCAGAGGTGAGCACACCTTCTGGGCTGGCTAGTTTTTCCTGCCTGTCTTCCTGCCGAAACGGAGGGGAGACGGGAAGGTGGCCTGCTCCTGTTAGCAGGAGAGGCTGGGGGTCGCATTATAAAGGCTGCCAGGCCTTTGAAGCTCCCCTGCCACAGATGGTTTTTTCTGGCCTGGGGTAGGTGTGACTATCTCTGCCCAGAAAAGGCTGTTTCTGGGCTCAGGGAGCGAAGGCTCCCACCCTAGGGGTCCAGAAACATGTCTCGTGGTGGCAGGCTGTTGTCTACCAGTCAGGGGACCCACCAGAGGCTGGTCGTTTTTCAGGGGTCATCTCTAAGACGCCCTCTGTGTGCATTTTTCATTAAATCCCACACTGGCAGTGTGGGTTTAATGTGCTGAGAAGTTTGATACCAAACTTCTCAGTTTTCAGTGTAGCCATTATGGTGCTGTGGAGTTCGTAATGACAAACTCCCAGCACCATATACTGTTAATGGCAGCACTGCACTTAATGTCTAAGAATGGACTTTGACATTGTAGGGGTACAGGGCTCATGCACTTGAACCCTCACCACTGGTATAGTGCACCCAGCTAGAGGGGTGACTGATCTATGCCAGGGCAGTGGGTTGTAGGCATGGCACACAGATGTGTGCCATGTCGACTCTTCACTTTGTTCTGAACCAAAACATGCAGCCTGCAAAGGCAGTGTGAGTGTCAGGGTACAGGACCTCTAAGGGTGGCACAATAAGTGCTGCAGCCCTTAGAGGTCTTCCCTGATTAGTGCCCTGGATACCTGTGGTACCATTTACAAGGGACGGACATGTGGCTAGAGAGTGCCAATTGGGTGTACAAGGTACAGTTTTGGGAAAGAACACATGCCCTGGGAACCTGATTGGCAGGGGCCCAGGGCACATCGTCAAACGTGCATCAGTGGTCTGGCAAAAAGTGTGGGGGGGGTTACTGCAACAGAAACCCAGCTTCTCACACCCTTCTCCACCTTACATTCCACCTCCTTCACCCACTGATCCAAATTTGCTCATCACACCCACAAATTCTCCACCACCACTATCACCTGACTCACAGGATGAAGGGGATGGGGATGAGGATAGGCCACAGGACAATAATGACCCATGGGAGGACTATGACACTGATCCAAACACTAATAATGATCCGGATCTATATCCTTCCAAACCCTCACCACCCGACAACCACATAGGATACATAGAGCTACTTTTTAACAGGGCCGCTCAATATCATGGGGTGGAGTTACACAAAGAGGCTCTTGAAGAGGATTTCTTGTTCGAAACCTTAAGTTCCTCTCCGAGAGCTACTTACACATTACCAATGCTCAAAGGGATGCTTAAGCATACAAACGAGATCCTGTGCGCGCAAGAATTATCACACCCAGGGTGGAGAAAAAGTACAAGCCAGCACCTACTGACCCCACTTACATCAAGGGTCAGCTTCCTTTAGACTCTCTTGTAGTTTCCAACGCTCGCAAAAGGGCAAACTCACAAACCACTGGTGAGGCCCCCTCCTCCTGATAAGGAGTCATAATTAATCGAAGCCTCAGGCAAGAGAGTAGCGTCGCAAGCAGCCAATCCTTGGTGCATTGCTAATGCGCAAGCTTTATTAGCTCGCTACGACAGGGCTCATTACGATGAGCTAGAGAAACTGATGCACTCTGCCCGATGAGCCCAAATCAAAGGCCAATAACCTTATTCAGGAGGGTAAATTAATCACTAATGGCTCCATCAGGTGCACCTTAGACGCAGCAGATCCAGCAGCCCGTGCAGTGAACACCAGCGTACTGATACGCAGGCATGCTTGGTTGAGAATTTCAGGGTTTAAACCGGAGGTTCAAGCCTCTATTCTCAATCAACCATTCGACAAAGAGCACCTCTTCGGCCCAACAGTGGACACTTTGCTTGAAAAAATGAAGGAGAATACTGAGGTCGCCAAGTCCATGGGGGCTTTGCAATTACCATCTAATAGGGGTTCCTTTCGTCGCTCATTTTACAGGGGTGGCTCCAAAAATGTTTCCACAGAGAATCCCTCCTCCTCTTACAAGGGCAACAACCAATCGCCCTCATCAAGAGGTTACTTTAGAGGTGGATTTAGAGGTAACAACGGCAGGGGATGAGGCAGAGGCAACTCAACACGCACTTCCCCTGCAAATAACAAACAGTGACTTCCTTCCGCTACCCCCAGAACCTTCCACTCCTGTCGGGGGACCTCTCTCCCAATTTCTACCCCTCTAGAATACAATCACCTCAGATAGATGGGTTCTACAAATTATCCAATATGGTTACTGCCTGGAACTTGCACACTCCCCAAAACATTCCTCCGAGATCACACGCAATGTCAAAAGAACATCTCACCCTTCTCAAGCAAGAAGTTCTCTCTCTGTTAGGGAAAGGAGCTGTCGAACCAGTCCCATTACAATATCAAGGGGCTGGTGCATACTCCCTGTATTTCTTAATTCCCAAGAAGGACGGCTCTCTCAGGCCTATACTAGACCTCAGAGACCTAAATCTATACATTCGATCGGACCACTTTCATATGGTGACACTCCAACAAGTGCTCCCGCTCCTTCAGCAAGGCGACTTTCTGTCCATCTGGACTTAAAGGACGCCTATTTCCACATCCCAATACACCTCGCTCACTGCAAATACCTCGGGTTCGTGGCAGCGGGACAATATTATCAATTCAAGGTGCTCCCATTCGGAGTCACCACTTGTTGGAAAACGAGGCAGCATCTGTGAGGCCTGCGCAAATAACATGACACATTTGTCCTTCACTGGGAACCAAACACCCAATTGTAGCGCCTGACTCTCAGAGGGTAGCGTTGCAGAGCAGTCTGAGGCTTACTCAAGGGAGGTGGTGTGGGCTAGTAATCGCCATTTGCAGGTGCACAGAAATAACTCCATAATTGATTGTCCAGTCTGTACTTTGCTTTATAAAAGTAAGAGTACATTTATTAAACACACACACACTACTCAATACTATGCACCAATTTACAAATATACATAAGCTGTTGGAATTACTTTGTGACATTGCATAACATCTCCACCCCTCCCGCAGGGGGGGTGGGGGGTCTAGCACCACCACTCCCATGTATGCACATCATCTTGCCCCCAATGCAGTTAGTTGAACATAACCTGGAGCGAGGGCCTTGCGCACTGGCACCATCCCAGTGGCGACCCACCCCCTTATCTCAACACGCATTTAAAATAGGTAACCCTGCCTTGGTGACACATGACCCTGACTGAGCCTTCCCTACTGACCATGAAGTATACACCTCTGCATCTTAAGGGCTAGCAGTCTGGGTACTTCACCTAAGCGCAGCAGCAAGAATACATGTTTAAGCATCACTTTAGAATGACAGTACTTATCACATTTGTTGATCATTATAATGCATTGCAATTCAAGCCCCTAAAGGCATCACAGATGAAATCACAGGATTACGCATATACAGCCAGACACCCTAGCAGGACTGTCTGGCAACATAACCCCACTTTGCTTATGACATCACCTTACACAGGTACTTCACATTACACATGTGACCTTCAGTCCCTCTAAAAGAAATAACCGTTAGCAATTACACCTTCACCTCCAGGGGATGCCCTTCTCCAGACATCCCCAACTCAGCCCTTCACTCCGTGAATACACCCTCAGCTGTAGAACAAAAGTTCCAGCCCATAAGGTGTTAAAGGCTGGCTGAGCTTTTGAGGGGTTATTCCTTTCAACTCCCCAGGACACTTAGGGGGGGAAGTCTCTTCGTGCTGGGGGGGAGACTGCGCTTCTCCAGCAGCTCCCCCAGCACCTTGGCACATGTGTGGTGGTGACCCCGTCCTCCTGAGGCCACCACAGGTAGGGAAAATGCTGTTTTGCCCTTGCAGGCCGATCCTGGCCTGCAAGGCATTATGGGATTTGCCGCATATCATAGTAGCGGCTTCCCCGCTGCTTTGGGGAGAGCCACGATCCTGCTGCCGGCGGCTTCGCCGCGTATCCCATTCTCGATGGGGGGGCCCGGTCCCACCTGGACCCCAAGGTGACTGTATGCGGCTCGGGGAGCCCACCCCCGGCCGCTCCTTCGATTTTCCGGGGCCCGGTCCCACCCGGGCCCCTCGCACCTCCAGTGGTCGTTCCGGGGGTCCCGGTTCCACCCGGGGCCCCCGCATGCCCATTCGGTGGAGGGCAACCCAGGGAGCCCACCCCCGCCGGCACCCCTCCCCGGCCAGCACTCTTCTGTGCGGCCGCGGGAGCCGGCTCCTGTCTTCGGGTCTGCCCGCTCCGGCTTTTGGCGCAGGATCTCTGGAAACTGCAGATGGGCCGGTAGGGCTGGGGCCAAGTCAGTTGTTCTCTGCAGTCTCCTCTGCTGGCCGTCTTCTTTCGTCCTTTTTCTTAGGTTGCGGGAATCTCCTTTCTTGGTTCAGGGCTGCCCCCTAAATACAGTATTTAGGGGTCTCGAGGTCAGTAGCCAATGGGCTACTCACCTTAGGGTGACTGCACCCTGGGCGTGCTCATCCCACGTGGGGGAGTGAGCACAATCCCTAATCCTGATTGGGGAGTGCCTGCCATCTGCAAGATGGTGCCACTGAGGATGGGGACTTCACCTCGCCTCCCCACCTGAGGGGTGGGGTTGGCAGAGGTGGGCACACCTTCTGGGCTGGCTAGTTTTTCCCGCCTGTCTTCCAGCCGAAAAGGAGGGGAGACAGGAAGGGGGCCTGCTCCTGATAGCAGGAGAGGCTGGGGGTCACATTACAAAGGCTGCCAGGCCTTTGAAGCACCCCTGCCACAGATGGCTCTTCCTGGCCTGGGGGAGGTGTGAACACCTCAGCCCAGGAAAGGCTGTTTCTGGCTCAGGGAGCAAAGGCTCCCACCCTAGGGGTCCAGAAACATGTCTCGTGGTGGCAGGCTGGTGTGTACCAGTCAGGGAACCCTCCAGACGCTGGTTGTTTTTCAGGGGGCATCTCTAAGATGACCTGTGTGCATTTTTCATTAAATCCCACACTGGCATCAGTGTGGGTTTAATGTGGTGAGAGGTTTGATACCAAACTTCAGTTTTCACTGTAGCCATTATGGTGCTGTGGAGTTCGTAATGACGACCTCCCAGCACCATATACTCTTAATGGCCGCACTGCACTTACAATGTCCAAGAATGGACTTAGCAGGGCTCATGCATCTGTACCCTCACCACTGGCATAGGGTACCCAGCTAGAGGGGTGACTGATCTATGCCAGGGCAGTGGGTTGTAGGCATGGCACACGGATGGGGGGGGTGGTGGTGGTGTGTGTGTGTGTGTGTGTGTGTGTGTGTGTGTGTGTACACACAGGGCCTCTAAGGTTGGCACAATAAGTGCTGCAGCCCTTAGAGGTCTTACCTAGTCACAGTGCCTTGGGTACCTGTGGTACCATTTACCAGGGGCTGACCTGTGGCCAGAGATGCCAAAAGGGTTAGTTTTGGGGAAAGAACACAGGCCCTGGGAACCTGATTGGCAGGGACCCAGGGCACATCAAGTGAAAGTGCATCAGTAGTCTGGCTAAAAGTGGGGGGGGTTACTGCGAAAGAGACCCACTTTCCTACAGATGTGAGCTGCAATTTCTCACTTGGAAGGTAGCTTTCCTCATAGCTATCACATCTCTGAGGAGAGTAGGTGAGCTTCAGGCACTAACCATAGAAGAACAATTTTTGCAAGTACACCAAAACAAAGTGGTTCTTCGGACTAACCCTAATTTCTACCAAAGGTTATTTCTGCCTTTCATATCAACCAATCTGTTGAGTTGCCTGTCTTTTTACCTCCACCAGATTCTGTGGCAGAATGTGCTCTACACACCTTAGATGTTAAAAGAGCATTACTCTATTACATAGAAAGGACAAAACCTTTCCGTAAGACAAAACAACTCTTTGTGGCATTTGCTCCATCACATAAAGGCAATCCCATATCAAAATCAAGTATTGCACGGTGGATAGTCAAATGCATTCAGACCTGCTATGCAAAGGCAAAACTAACATTAACAATTTCCCCCTAGAGCGCACTCCACCCGCAAACTAGGGGCTTCTATGGCATTCTTAGGAAATATCCCCATAGATGACAGCTGCAAAGCTGCAACATGGTCTACACCTCACACATTCACAAAACACTATTGTGTAGATGTGTTAGCAATGTTCACAATTTCAGACCACTGCAACAGCTACAGGTTAGCCACCGCTTTGGGAGATCACTGCTATATAGTCTATGCAAAGCATGTGATCTACAGCTCACATGCCTCAAATGGAAAATGCTACTTACCCAGTATGCATCTGTTCTTGGCATGTATAGCTGTAGATTCACATGCGCCCACTCGCCTCCCCGGGTACCTGTACCTGTTGCAGTGATATCTTACTTGGATACATATACATGGACATCTTTCTACCACTCTGACTAACTCCATTATCATCCTCTGCGGGAAAACAATCTAACAATGGAGTCGATGCCCATGCGCACTATCACCGAAAAAAGGAGTCACCTACCTTGTGACTGGAAAAGACTTCTTCGAAGGAAAACAAAGTGCAAACATCCGGACCCAACACTAGATGGCAGGCTATGTAAAGCATGTGAATCTACAGCTCTACATGCCAAGAACAGATGCTTACTGGGTAAGTAGCATTTTCCTTCCTACACAATGCTCTCCTAAACAGATAGGGACACCAAGAATGGGGATAGATGGAAGGCCTGATGCAACACCTTCCAGAGGAGTTCCAAAAAGAGAGCAAAATCAGTCATATTGCTAAGTAAAAACATAGCCAAATCCTGCTTCAAGTCTGCACTGGACGCAGCGGACCCCGCAAGCAGATGTGCACAGGTACCACACTGAGGAGGCCCGTATGGCTCAGGATCTCTGGGTTCAAGGCAGAGGTGCAGTGTTCGGTCATGAACTTGGCGTTGATCGGGAAGGTCCTCCAGCAAATCAAGAACAGCGAAATGGCTAAGGCCATGGGGGCCTTACAGTTCAGAGGGTTTTTCAGGAGGGGTGGTGCCCCCAACAGAGATCCATCAGGCTGAGCAGGTTTCTCTACAACTGAGCAACAATACCAGCAGGGCTTCATCAACAGGTCGAACAGCAACCTGCTCCGCAGCAGTGGCAACACCTAGTGAGCCAGATCTTTTGTGGAAAGCCCAGAGTCTGGAGACCACCCACGAGGGGAGGAACCACCAAGTGACTAAGCGAACCACCCCACCACAACACCAGTGGGGGGGAAGAATAGGAGGATTCCTCCAGGAATGGAGGTCAATCACCTCAGACAGTTGTATCGTAAACAATATAAAACATGGCAACGGCATAGAACTCGCCAAGCCACCACCTCATGTTCCCCCAAAGACCAGAACATTAAGGGAGCATGAACTCTCACAGTTGCTAGAAAAGGTTGAGGAACTCATCAAAATCCGAGCCATAGAGAAAGTCCAACAGAGGGAAGCATGCAGTATCTCATCCGCATACTTCCTAATACCAAAACAAGACTTAACACAGAGACCGATCCTAGACCATAGGCACCAAAACAAGTTCATTCGAACGCAGCTTTTTCAGATGACAATGTTACAAGAAGTGATCCGGCCACATTAAACCTAAGACTCGTACCTCCACATACCAATGAGCCACAAGCACAACAAATACATCAGATTCCTTGTGGGTGGAGTACGCTAGCAAGTCTGAGTGCTACCCTTCGGGATAAAATCTGCACTACGGGTGGTCTCAAAATGCCTGGCAGCAGTGGCAGCGCAGGGTATACACGTCTTCCCATACCTGAACTGCTGGTTGGTAAAGGCAAACTCAAAAAAGTGCCACAGGGACATAGACACCAGCACGCTCCCAAATCTCGATTTTACCATAAACCACGATAAGTCATCACCACTTCTGGAGACGGTGAAGGTGTTCCTGGGGGCAACATTGGACTCTTAGGACAGCATGAGCATTCCCAGTCCCCAAGAGAGCATCAGCAATAGTAGAGCAAACTCCTCTCTGACAGTGAGGAATATACTAAAGCTGATGGACCTCCCCCTCAGACCCCATGTGTGACCCATACAGAAATGGATCTGCAATGGATGAGATGGTCTGAAGGTGCGGGGTGTCAAGTGGTTGTCGCATCAAAGATTCAGAAGAGGATAGAATGGTAACCCGAAGAACGCGCGTTTAGGGCGACCTTTCAAGTTACCAACTTCCACAGTGACCATAACAGATGCGTCCCACAAGGGCTGGAGAGCGCACATGGGGAATCTGAAGATCAGAGGCCTGAGGAAGCTGTGAAGCACAAACTATCTGGAACAAAAGACTGTCTTCTAGCGCTGAAAGCCCTTCAGGCGCATTTACGTGTTGAATTGTGGGATTTGCAGTCCAAACTCTGTAGTTTGTCCCTCTCATTCCTGGTGACTATTCAGTTTTCCCTCCAAATTTCTCCTTTGCTCCGTGCTAAGACCTGTATGTTAAACAGTGCACCCCCAGCCACCATTTTGTGTTATCAAGCCAGTGAAACCAGCCCCCCCTGCCTCCCCCTCCAGCAACAGGGATTTTCTACATCAGAGGGTGCTTCTGTGAGCTGTTTAAACTGTGTTTAATAGGGACTGTGCACTTCGCTTTTTGGCCAGGAGAGGGAGTAAAGTTGTATTCAAACAGTATTGTTAGATTTCAAGTTTGTGAGGCCTTTACCTGCAGAAATCCAAAGTGTGGATTGAGCCTGTCTGTCTCCTAGGAGATTCTGAACAGGAGAAGCAGCCCCCCACCCCCACCCCAGCAGGCCTAGGACTGGGGATTGGCTATTCAGCTCCCAGGCAACTCTGAGCCCTCCCCTCACACCTGCCCAGGTCCCTTAAGGCTTTGCTGGGTGCACCCCAAATCATTCTCCTCCATCTTGTGAGTTGGCAGCCTACCTGTGCCCCAGATTGCAGTGAGCAGAGTCCAGCAAGTGGTAAGGAGGCAGACTAGTGCTGTCTCTTCCTCCTCCAAAAGTTTTTAAAAAACGATTTTCCCTTTCTGTGCTTACTGTCTTTGCCTGTGGTTGTTACAGTTTAAAAATGTAGTTTTAACCTGCCTGTGATTGTATATTTTATCACCTGTTTTGTGTGTTAAACTTGTGGTTTTCCTGCCCATGATTGCTTCCATTTAACGTGTTGAATTGTGGGATTTGCAGTCCAAACTCTGTAGTTTGTCCCTCTCATTCCTGGTGACTATTCAGTTTTCCCTCCAAATTTCTCCTTTGCTCTGTGCTAAGACCTGTATGTTAAACAGTGCACCCCCAGCCACCATTTTGTGTTATCAAGCCAGTGAAACCAGCCCCCCCTGCCTCCCCTCCAGCAACAGGGATTTTCTACATCAGAGGGTGCTTCTGTGAGCTGTTTAAACTGTGTTTAATAGGGACTGTGCACTTCGTTTTTGGCCAGGAGAGGGAGTAAAGTTGTATTCAAACAGTATTGTTAGATTTCAAGTTTGTGAGGCCTTTACCTGCAGAAATCCAAAGTGTGGATTGAGCCTGTCTGTCTCCTAGGAGATTCTGAACAGGAGAAGCAGCCCCCCACCCCCACCCCAGCAGGCCTAGGACTGGGGATTGGCTATTCAGCTCCCAGGCAACTCTGAGCCCTCCCCTCACACCTGCCCAGGTCCCTTAAGGCTTTGCTGGGTGCACCCCAAATCATTCTCCTCCATCTTGTGAGTTGGCAGCCTACCTGTGCCCCAGATTGCAGTGAGCAGAGTCCAGCAAGTGGTAAGGAGGCAGACTAGTGCTGTCTCTTCCTCCTCCAAAAGTTTTTAAAAAACGATTTTCCCTTTCTGTGCTTACTGTCTTTGCCTGTGGTTGTTACAGTTTAAAAATGTAGTTTTAACCTGCCTGTGATTGTATATTTTATCACCTGTTTTGTGTGTTAAACTTGTGGTTTTCCTGCCCATGATTGCTTCCATTTAACGTGTTGAATTGTGGGATTTGCAGTCCAAACTCTGTAGTTTGTCCCTCTCATTCCTGGTGACTATTCAGTTTTCCCTCCAAATTTCTCCTTTGCTCTGTGCTAAGACCTGTATGTTAAACAGTGCACCCCCAGCCACCATTTTGTGTTATCAAGCCAGTGAAACCAGCCCCCCCTGCCTCCCCTCCAGCAACAGGGATTTTCTACATCAGAGGGTGCTTCTGTGAGCTGTTTAAACTGTGTTTAATAGGGACTGTGCACTTCGTTTTTGGCCAGGAGAGGGAGTAAAGTTGTATTCAAACAGTATTGTTAGATTTCAAGTTTGTGAGGCCTTTACCTGCAGAAATCCAAAGTGTGGATTGAGCCTGTCTGTCTCCTAGGAGATTCTGAACAGGAGAAGCAGCTTCCAACTCCCTGGGCAGCAAACCTTGTCTGAGGTTGCTGGGACCTTATATAGTCTGCTAGTGGCTGCTACATGTATACACTGATTGGTGGTTGTATCTGATGTTTCTATTGGTTTGAGTTAGTGTCCTCATTGGTTGGGTATTTGAGGGTTCTGATTGGTTTCTGGATCTGTGATTCAATCAATGTAGGGTTGGGACTAGTGCTAGGGTTATGATTTCTATTGGAAGCAGGGACTAGGGCTTCCTGTTTTATTGGTTGTTGGGACTAAGGTGGAACTAGGACTAGGGTTAGGCCTTTAATTGGAAGTAGCGATTAGGGCTTCTGGTGTTATTGGTTGCTGGACTAGGTGTGGGACTAAGAGTAGGGTTAGGCTTTCTATTGGAAGTAGGGACTAGGGCTTCCCGTCCCATTGGTTGCTTGGACTAGGGTTGGGACTACTGGTAGGGCTAGGGCCTCTATTGGACGTAGAGATCAGGGTTTTTGAACTGATTGGATGCTTGGAGTAGGGCTAAGATTGGCTGTAAGGTCCTGATCTCCTATTGGTTCTAGCTTTTAGGGCTAGTGTTGTGATTGGATAGTATTAGGGCTAGGGTTCCCATTGGCTGACGGGGTCACCTGATTACTAGGGGTATCAAAGGCCAGGGTTAGGGCGTCTCAGCCCGGGCGTCGAGGCTAAGGGCAGAGAGGACAAGGGTGAGTGCCTGTTTGAGCCTGTTCGGGCCAGGGCCAGGAATGCTGCCCATCTTCCCATTGATTAATGTGTCTATTACTTTTCTCCTGAAAAAGCATATCTAATGCACTACCCTATTTCTCATCCGCTACCTCTATCAATATCTTTAATCTGCATATACTTACCTCCTTTATGCATCTATATACTCTCAATGTACTTATGGATCTATATATTTATCACTTTCTTCTAATTTAGCATTTCCAATGCACTACCCTATTTCTCAGCCTATACTTCTCTCAATATATCTTCTAGCCCAACTTTCTGACTCATCTCAAACTTCTTTCGACTACTCTTTCCAATGCACTACCCTATCTCCCACCCTATACATCTATCACTATATCCTCTACACCCACTCTCTCATTAATCGCAAACCCCATACCACTACTATGTTCCCCAAAATAACCCTTTCTTGACTCTCTCCTACTCTACCCCTCCTTGTATCTTCTGACACCTCCTTTACTGTACCAATGCCCAAGACAAACCTTTCTAAACTCTTCCCTCTGACTCTTCCCCTCCAAAAACCCTTTTACTCATCAAAAGCCTCCTCCTACTGCTATGACCTACAAAAAGAAATCCTTCACTCTTCTATCCCACAACTATCCTTTTCAATCAAAATAACAGACTAGCATGTTCACTTCACTAATTCCATATTCCACTATACTAATTCACCACTAATCCTTTATGGGTTTCCGGAGTAGCGTGCTACTCGCCAAAAAAAAAAAAGCAATTCAACACCCCATCAGGGGTTAGAAGCGCTATATATATACAAACCTTTTTCCCTCTTCTATACCTCCGCTATCCTTCTGAATCCAAATAACTGACTAACATATCCACCACTTAAAATTTACTTGCATGTTTCACTATACTAATTCAACACTAATCCTCTGGGTCCCGGAGTAGCGTGCTACTCGCCGAAAAAGCGCTTCGACGCCTCGTCAGGGGTAGTAAGCGCTATACAAATGCAATTACAATACAATACAATGTGAAGGGACGGACAGTGCATATACAGATGGACAACACAACTATGTTCCCCCGCTGCTTGTTAAGGTAGAACAAAGTCCATTCCCAGTGACAAGAATAGCACAGGCGATATGGAAGTGGGTGATTTAACTGAACACAACCCTGGTAACCATGCACCTTCCCTAGAAACTGAACACTGAAGCGAGCAGACTGAGAAGGTAAGAGAACACCTCCCACGAATGGGCAATAAAGCACAAAGTGCTGGACAGAATGTTCATACAGTGGGGAACGCCAACCATAGGTCTGTTTGCAACCCCAGAAAACACACAATGCCCATATTTCATGTCCAGGTTTCCACACCAATGTCACAAAGAGGGTTTCCTTTGGACTAATAGCTACAAGTCCCTATAACTAGCGTTATTTACTCACAAACTCACAATCTTGGAAAGAATCACATTGGTCATTCAGGCTGTTCACACTTCATTTACACCATCCATGCAATGAGAGTAGAAAGTTAAACCCAAAATACTCAAACGACAATTTATTCATTACCATGTAGATAAAAAGATTTTTGTACAAACAATTCAGAAAGAATTTAAAACCAATCTAAAATCAACAATCTATTACACAAAGCTTTAGAATTTACCAAAAGAGTACACATGAGAGAAGACACCAAACTTTGTCATAACACACACATCCGTGATAAAACAATGAACACCAACTAGAACCCGATACTACAATTGATTCATAATCTGTGGTTCCAGCAAGTACACGGATTGTGTACAAAAGCGCCAACACGTTTCGATGGAAAGAAAATTATTGCACCATCTTTATCAAGACTGAATTTTGCGACTCTCTTGATTCGTAATGTTTGTCCCAAAAAACAGATTTAAAAACACCTGTGATAAAATGTATAGATCAGTATACATAGAAAAGTCCTCTATTATCACTCTATCTTACATGTAAACCTTTGTCTAAGACAGAGGATATTTCATTTGTATATATATCTTTGTCACAGTACTTGTCATGATACATTTACAATTCTTAATAAAACATCTATCGACCACATAAGAAAACAATTTACAAATAGTTTTGGGTTTATGTTGCTATTCACATTTTCATTCACTCAAGCCTTTATATTTAAAACCAGGGCGGGGGTAGGAACAAGGGAAAAGGAAGATATACCTTAGGGACCCTTCCAATACACTGAATCTAACTCCTATTGTCATCCTCCTCGACTTATAGCATCACTCACACAGAAGAGCTCTTTCAAACTATCATTCAACCATAGGGGCTTACAAATCCCCCATTCATAACTAGAATAAAAGTTAATTTTTAATTCTTTCTCACCTGAGATTTATTAAGGCAAAGAAGGATCTCCTTCAATCAGGCAATGTTGTTAGTTGTTTTATTGCCTAATGGGATGACTATTCCAGCCTTTTGGATACTAAACATACCTCGGTCCAAAATATTTCTGAAAAATCAAAATTGCTGGAATTATTTCTAATGTTACCTATCACTAGGACTGTTTTATCATGGCCCTACTCCATGCTCTTGGAGATATTATTCTGTTCATTTCTCACCTGTTCCTTTCTAATGTTCGGACACCATATCCTTCCAATAGATTTATCCTGATTATTTGCTTTGGATCTATCAAAATATAAGGTTGGTAGTAATAATTAGGTTCCTTCCCTTGAAATGATTGTATATGTTGTTTTATCTCACATTATTGATAAGATAAATACCTCGAGCACGAGTCTTATCGCTCTGTTACTTGATTCATGTATACCATGGATACTGTAGATACTGTCTCGGCCTTGATGATACCCTCACTATGGTAGGGTCTGCAAAAAGAGGAGAAACATTGTATGACCCCCTACAGTTAGATTTATTTGGTTTCTTATGGATAACCCAAATACCTTCTGCACCTTCATAATCGGTCCCCCTACTAAGAAAATAGAGATATTATATGGCCTTATAGTGGCTCCTGTCCGGTTAAAAGTATCGGAGACAGGAAAAAGGAAAAACAACATATATGAAGCTCCTTTCGTCCAAGGTTGTTAGCTACGGTGTGCAGCGGCATTCTAAATCTCAACCCCATTATCAAGGAGGACATGTACATCTCCACCCGGATGTCTATCGGCCCTTGGATCCCCGTAACCGATATATATACACGCTGCTGCCTATGGGGCTACCTACGACAGCGTGTGTATAAAACGACAATCTTTAAATTACCGGGAGAAAAGAATGGGCGCCTAACCTTAATCGCAAACCACCGCTCCATTCTACAAACTATCATATCCCTGGTACTTACCACTATCATGCGCTGTGCGTCACGTCTATCCTCCGGTCAGTTCGATAATGAGCTGATCCGGATCTTACCTCCCCCTTTATATCCTTGAAAAATTGGTCCACCTGCGAGTGCTTAAGTTAATACCAATTGCACCTTTCGACCCTCCATTCTGTTGCTCACTATGATCACCTCACTTCCGGTAAATATGTAAAAATAGGAGAGCATTCTATTTCTTCCCCCAATCTCATCCCGAAGACTGGTCGCCGCCATCTTTGAATGGTTAAACTAGGCTTTCAGTATTGTTGCTCTCTGCGTCTACCTTGTTTCTGGTGGGTATGTAGACATCAACAAGGGATTTTCTATTTTATCGTCTACCTGATTGGTGAAACTCGTCACCGCCATGTTTGGAAGATTAGTGTTTTAGCGGGTGCTGTTCATAGAACAACTCTATTCTGGGTGAACTACTTCAGTTGTTGTCTATTTAGTTTAATATACTGGAATACTTTTAATAGCTGTATATGCCTGGTTTGTTCAAAGATAATGTATTGGTCAGATACATGTATAGATATATATTTTCTTTGTTTTAGGAAGGATCCATGTATTGTCCTATGTCCTACCTGCTACTTATTGTGATTATTAATATACCACTCCTTGGTCCGTTTTAGAATATAATAATTATCCTTTACTGCTTGGCTGACTATATTTTCTTTGCCAATATTGTATAATAAGAATACTATTCTACTACTACCCAACTAAACACAGTTGACGCATTCTGTTTGGATACGGGGTATATTGGCTAAATTGGGGCCTATAAATCATTGAAATCCTTGAAAATAGGTATCGTACGATAAAGGACATCCAGGCCTCTTTCGAGTTCAGGCCTTTGATAATGGGATCTAGTTTGCAAATGTACCATTGTTCTCTCTTTTCTGTTTTTATCGGTGTCACCCCCAAGTCTCCTGATCTTAACTTTTTCCAGAATGTACCACTTGAGTTCACAACAACTGTGATTTGCTAAGGTGTAGTGATCAACCAGTGGTGCATTCTCCTTCTTAGTACGAATGAAGGACTTGTGTTCCAACAGTCGTATTCTGAGCTCACGTCCAGTCTCTCCTACATAGCCTAAGCCACATGGGCAGACTAAAAGGTCTACGGCAATTGTTTAGTGTTCGGAGAAAATCTAGTTCCATTAAAGAGAAAGGTCTTCCCTACTATGCACAGATCGCAAATCGAGCAGGTTCCACATTTGTGGTTACCGACAGCCTTCTTACTGTTGATGTTGAGGGGTGTACTCTCTTCAGTATCTTTGTATGTGTGCACCAGCGTGTTGCGAATATTTTTGTTACGCCTGAAGGCAAAGAGGTTTATCGAAGCGTTTTTCTCTATCTTCATTCAGAATTTTCCAGTTCCTATTCATTGTTCTTAATTTGATTACTCACATGGGAAAAGTGGCTGACGAACACTATCTTTTCAGTTTCTTTTTTCTTTGTCCTCTCTCTGCTCAGATCGAGCATATAGTCTCCATCATAGAACCTCGCTCGCTTGAAGGAGTTTTTAATAAGCCTCTTGGGGTAGCCTCTGTCTTTGAGTTTTTGTCTGAGCACTTCAGAATGAGTATAAAAGTCTTCTATGGTCGTACAATTGCATCGTAACTGTAAAAATTCCCCAAAAGGGATATTATCCCTTTGGGATTTGGGGTGGTTGCTTTTGTAATGGAGAAGTGTAATCCGGTTTCCACACCACCAGTCCGAGGGGAATGCCCAATCTATAAAAAGGTCAAGGAGATTTGCTTATGCCTATCCACCGATTTCCCTCATCCCAAGAGTACTGGACAAGGTCAGACAACCAGGCACGTCAGTCCTACTGATCCCCCCCCACAATGGGTCAAACAGACATGGTATTCGGACCTACTAGAGATGTCACATCGTACCAATCGAAGCAATTCAGGGCCTTTTAACCATGCAGAACAAGGAAATGTCATCCTAGCGGCATGGCTCCTGAATATTTAGAGTTTGGGCACCTTCAGCTTAACTCTAGGACAATGGAAATCCTGAGTGAGGCAAGAAGACAGAGCACCAGAAAGTGCTACACAGCCAAGTGGACCAGATGCATCACTGTTGCAGAGACCAAGAGACTAGAGACCAGGACCGAGCACGGGACGGTGCTAACTTTCCTTACCCTCCTACTTGACTGCGGCCTGACCTACGCATCACTAAAGGTCCACCCGGCCGCCATAGTTGCTTACACCAGGGGAACACGCTACTAGTAACTAAAAACAAATTCTTGAAAGGATTAAAGAAAACCGCCACCAAGAGCAGAACCAATGCACAAGACTGAATTGAGGCTCCTAACCCTGAAGACGGCATTCCTAATAGCCATCACGTCACTCCACAGGGTCAGCGAGCTACAAGCACTGGCAATCCTAGAACCATTCCTTCAAATCCACAAGCACAAGGTTGTCCTGAGAACGAACCCACAGTTCCTTCCAAAGGTGGTGTCCCCTTTCTACATCAACCAGAGCATCCAACTGCCAGCCTTCTTTCAAGACCCAAAGAGTCAAACAGAGGACTCTTCATACCTTAGATGTGCGAAGAGCACTCCTGTACCACCTACAGGAGACAAAAGCAATCCGATAGGACAACCCGCTCTTCGTCCTTTCCCAGGACTAGCAGTGGTACACCAGTAACCAAGGTGACAATTACGCAATGGATAGTGGAAACTATCAAAGCAATCTATGCGAGGGCGGGGAAGGCCTTACCCACATGCCCCAGGGTGCACTCAACCACGAAGAAGGGTGCAACCCTAGCATTCATGGCAAATGTTCCGCTTGCCGACATCCCCATGGCTGCAACCTGGGCATTCCCACACACCTTCAAAAGCACTACTGTGTGGACATCCATTTCATCAGGGAAGCACAGGTGGGACAAAATACTATGACACCTGTTTGTCAATTCACCCACATTGCGACCCATTCTTCCCAGAGAACCAAACACCACTACGTAATCAGATTCACAGCATGTGAATTCAGAAAAAGATTTATGCTGCAAAACGAAATGATTATATACCAGTAGGAGTAGTGTTGCAGCCTGAAGTTTTTTCTGGATTCACATGGGACCCTCCTGCTTCTCCAGAAATGGAGGGAAAAGCAAACAGGCGAGGTGAATGATTCCAGACAAGAGTAAGTTGAAAAAAAAGAAGGGAAAAGGAGAGAGAAAAATAATTTGAAGATGGCGGCAACGCACAGGAATTTCTGGGGAACTGTCTGACGTCACAAAAGGGATGAACTTACCACCAAATGGTGGTAGACTCCCACACAAAAAGAAAGGACAAAACACAATTCCGGCTCCAACCACTAGAATAGATGCACAGCTTGTGAATTTAGTAGACTCTTCAGGCTGAAAAATGACTCCTGTCGGTAAGTAACCATTTCATTCTTGGTTTTTCTCTGAGCCACTGAGATTACAGAATCTGGTTTAGGATGCCCAGTGAGGCAAGCCGCAGCTGGATCCAAGGCTTCATACCTTTGCTCCAGACAAGTTATGGTGTTTCATTAGCTTTAGGCCCTACAACAGGACAAAATTCAAAGTTAGTGTTGATTTTATAGACTTCTGTGGCTACTCTTTGAAGTTGTAAAGGAAAACTTGCTGATCCACAAACGTTACTGGTAGATTGGATTTCTTGGCAGCTCTATCCATTAATGAATGAAAGCTAGAGATCTCATCTGTCTCCCCCTTAGTACAATGGAATCCCCTCCCTCCTCTAGATCCGAATATGTCGAGCTCTTGGAATCCTCCTCATTCTGTGTCTTCGGGAGTTGCTGGGGCCAGTGGTCGATGAGCAGGTCTGGATGTAGGAGGCAGCAGTGGTGACGGCTCTTTTAATGTACGAGGGATTCCCAGCCCGATGGCGAAGGAAAGATTCACGCATGTTGGATACCAATCTTGAAGAACTGGAGTTACAGGTAAGTAACTCCTTTCTGTTTTTGAGATTAACAAAGTTCATGCCCAGCCCAAGCGCCTCTTTAAACTCCAGTTTCTCAAATAGCTGAATCTAAGATGCCCTCTGTGTGCATTTTTCATTAAATCCCACACTGGCATCAGTGTGGGTTTAATGTGCTGAGAAGTTTGATACCAAACTTCCCAGTTTTTAGTGCAGCCATTATGGTGCTGTAGAGTTCGTAATGACAAACTCCCAGCACCATATACTCTTAATGGCAGCACTGCACTTACAATGTCTAAGAATGGACTTAGACATTGTAGGGGTACAGGGCTCATGCACCTGTATCCTCACCACTGGTATAGGGCACCCAGCTAGAGGGGTGAGTGATCTATGCCAGGGCAGTGGGTTGTAGGCATGGCACACAGGTGTGTGTGCCATGTCGACTCTTCACTTTGTTCTGCACCAAAACACGCAGCCTGCAAAGGCAGTGTGTGTGTGTAAAGGTACAGGACCTCTAAGGGTGGCACAATAAGTGCTGCAGCCCTTAGAGGTCTTCCCTGGTCACAGTGCCCTGGGTACCTGTGGTACCATTTACCAGGGGCTGACCTGTGGCCAGAGATGCCAATTGGGTACAGTTTTGGGGAAAGAACACCGGCCCTGGGACCCTGATTGGCAGGGACCCAGGGCACATAAAGTCAAAGCACATCAGTGGTCTGGCAAAAAGTGGGGGGGGGTTACTGCAACAGAAACCCACTTCCTTACAGCCCTTCTACATTAATTCACCACTACCGCTTGCGTCTTTTACACCTGGCTTTTTGGCTCCTGGTTTTCTGCTATATTTCTTCAAGTGAAGACCTCTGTTGGCATCAGACAATCCTGATGCTTAACAGGATGCTTGAGCTAGAGCGGTCTCTAAAGACCAAAGAGTGGCATGATTTGTTTTTCACTTGGTGCTTGGGCTTTCCTTGCTTTGTACAAGTAGGGCTATTGTGCCCTTCCGTTGCTCTCCTTCCCTTACCGTGGGGCCATCTCCGTGTGGTATGTATTAATGTACGCTAGTGCCCTGATGGTCTCTGCACAGATGTTTGTAATGACGACTAAATCTGGGTACAGTTGCAAAAGAGCAGAGTAAGGGATTCCCTATGAGGTGGTTTCAGACGTTTCCACATGGGAGGTGAGTTGATGTTACTTTTCTATGCATTTGGGGAGAGCAAAGAGCTTAACATTTGTTTTATTGTGATAGTTGTTCATTTCATTTGGCCAATGTCACTTTTAACTTAATTCAGACACCTCTTTCCTATGAAGCAGCTCTTGGTGCTCTGAGTAAGGCTTTTCAGTGCTTTTGTGTACTTTAGACAATGTTGTGGACGAACAGACCGAACTGCGATGTGAGTTCCAGCATTGAAATATCGGTATGCATAATTATCAATAATGCCATTTGCTAGATGGCTGTACCAAATGCTTTGCAATAGTTGCACCATCCCTGCCTGACAAGGTATTTCACTGGGTCAGCATTTGGGATATTGATAAAGTAGTGCTTTTAGATTGGCTTGAAGTGATGTTAATGCTCCTCTCTGTGTTTGTGTCTAACGTTTGACTTCTGTTTCAGTTTCTAAGGAGCTTGTTTCCAGCCCGGCTGCAGCGTTGACTCCGTACTGGCCAGTTCAGACAACTAGCCCATTACATTCACCCCCTTTACCAATGGACAATCCTCCACCCCCTCCTCCACCCCCGCCTGAGTCTCCACCTCCGCCACCACCTCCACCTCCTCCGGTAGAGGCAGACCTCCAAGATGTTG
Organism: Calotriton arnoldi; assembly: GCA_963921515.1. Taxonomy (NCBI): domain Eukaryota; kingdom Metazoa; phylum Chordata; class Amphibia; order Caudata; family Salamandridae; genus Calotriton; species Calotriton arnoldi. The sequence continues at coordinate 3,857,645 of CAWUFW010000466.1, forward strand.
TAGTACCCATGGAGGATGAAGATGGTGAGGAGCCTCCCGCCCCTGGGACCGAGGATCGCTCCCTTCTGAAGCCTCTGCGTCTGCCGGTCTCCAACACCAAGGTACCTGCCCGGACGGTCGACTGCAGTTTGATCATGTACTTGCTGGGAGGGTGTAGTCTTTTTATTTGAACATTCTTGAAAAGGATGCTTTCTACCACTGTGAGTGCATGAATGAGGGGTAGCAACAAGCTAAAGATCCGTGTGGGCAGGGACATGAGGAGGAAGGAACCTTCATATGCATGCTCCTTTGGAATGGCACTCGTTCTCCTTGGAATTGGGCTCTGCATTGCATGTTCCATTTGAGCAAAGGTCTTCAAAACATTTTGCTTAGAGGTGTCTCATAACAAAATAAGCTAGGCCCCACCATAATTCTGTAGCAAAGAAATAGGCCCCACATCTTACTGTCTTCCCTGGGACATTTGTCTGAAACCCAAACTAGGCTGTCTGACATCTACATCTTCATCTTCTCTAACCACCCCCATTTCCTGGGCCATAGCTGTGAGCCCCAAACCAACACTGGCACAGTAGGGGGACCCGGACTTCTAATGCAAGCAAATATAATCTATCCCTGTTGCTCATTTTTGAGAGCTAGACAGCCACAGTTGTGGTTCTGTGGGGCCCTTCCATCCTTTGGCCCTGGTGCTACTGATTCTGCTGCACCAATGATTGCAACAGCCCTGAAGTAAGCGGTCTGCCTTTTTGAAGATACCCCCATTCCAAACACTTTTCAGGGTCATGGCTTCAAGGTCTGAAGGCCCTCTTTTGGTACATTTCGATAAGGCCTAAGCCTGTTTTGTTTAAAACTGCTTTCCAGGTCCTCTCTAAACCTCAAAGCTTCTCCACCTTGCAGATCCCATAAAATGGGAATACCTCACACCCTGGGAAGCTCCAGGGTCTCTGGATCTGCAACTCCTATCAGTCTAAGACTAACAGGATTGGAGTGGTGGAAGGCTGCAGTCTTTCCAAGGCTTGTCTCAGCCCACAGGGCACAAAAGGCAGACATTGGAACTCTGAGCAATTTTCACTCCAGCTGGCAAGCAGGCCTAGCAGGTGCTGCACCTCTGCAGCAAATGGCAAACACTAGACCTCTCTGTACCCTTCTCAAGCCAGCCAGCGAGTAAGCAATACAGGAGCTGGAGCTCTGCACACACAGGAAAGACATCAGACATCTCTTAGCCCTTCTTGATCCGACCACTTAGTAAGCCAATCATGTGCTGGACGTCTGCACCAAAGGGAACACTTTGGACCTCACTCTCCCCTTCTCTGTCCAGCCAGCAGGTCAAACGGGTGCTGGACCATACACACAAAGCAAAATAAAAAGATATCAAAAACAAAAGATTACGGGAAGGACGTGAACTCTCCAGGGAGAGAGACTTCGCTCACTTTCATTTGTAGTAGTAATTTTGCAGAGTGAATCTTTTCTAGATTCACATGCTGTGCATTATTCTGCCATATCGTGGTTGGGTCCTGAATACTTGCCTTGAAGTCCTGGATCCTCATTTTTAGGTCGAGCCTAGGCAGCACATGCACTCTCTCGACGTACTATATTCACTCGGGGGCCTTACATCCGGCCTCCAGCTTCTAATTAGCTTTCAGTGTCCTTTAAAAAAAATTGGATAATGGTTCCTGCTTGTCCCACCTTTTTAGGTCTCGCCTAGCGTTGCAGCGCGCATGCGCTGCCCGCTCTGCGAGGCCTCTTGTAATCAAGACCATTTCAGAAGTGAAGTCTAGGCTCCGCCCCTTTTTCCCATTGGCTTTCGTCATCGTGCATGTTAAACCCTGGCTTTCCATTGTCAGTGAGGCTTTTTAGTCCCTCCTTGATGCCGCCCTGTCTCCTTTTGACCCCGCCCACCCAGATTGGATCTTTTACTCGCGGGTGTGACATGGTCTTTTAATTAGCCCCTAAGCACTTTTTTCTTTATTTATATTTTCGCGCCGTCCACTTCAGGGACACCGCGCTCGGTTTGTTCTTTTTTTTTTTTACTTTAAAACTGAGCGCGGCGCCGCTTCACGGACACCGTGCTCAGTGTTCAAGTTTAAAAAAAAAAAAGTGCGCGGTGTCCTTCAAGCTGCGCTGCGCTCAGTTTTAAACTTAAGCATTTGCAATGCAATCGGACCTATTGGATTGCAAATGCTTGTTGCAGTGTGTGACGAGGGGAGAGTCTGGCGCGAGCTCCATGTGTAAAGACTTGGGGCCCTGCCTGTGGGCGGGCGCGGGGCTGCCGCGTGCAGGGCTGGGCCCTGAGGGGTTGGGCCGCTCCTGCACCTGGCCTGGCTGCTTCAGGCCCTCGCACTGCTGGCCGCAAAGATGGAAATCCCCCCCCGTCTCACTACCCGGCCACTCGTGCAGCATCCCTAGTGGCAAACTACATCAACTACCGGCAGGGGGCGCCGCACCGCGTTTACCAGCCAGACTGGGTAACGGAAGCCGGTAGAGAGGTGAGTGGAGGACGGTACTGCAGAGAGAATCCGTAACAGCCAGCGTCTTCTGAGGCGGTTAGAGTAGCTGAGGGGAGGGGTGATTAGGGTGTTGTGTATGTCCTCAGGCCTTTGGCGAAGTCGGCGCTGCACATCACGAGGCAGCTACACTGATCACTTGCATTACATTAACTGTCTCGTGCTGGAATCCGGCGGTTTATTGCGTCATATCCGGGTCCTACCAAACGCTCCCCAATCCCGAGGAGACCCTTGACCCTGCGCATGCATAGCGACCAAGTTTTCAGACTGCCTGTGTGTGACATTTCCATGTTATTCGGTGTGCTTATGTGACATTTGATGCTGTTTGAGTGACTCTTTATCACTAATTGAACAGTGTTCATGCCCATTAAGCAAAATAGATATCGCAAATTAACAAATCAGGGCACTGTAATGCTTTAAAAATGGTCCTAAAACATCCTTAAGTGAAAGTGATCTCGGATAAAAAGTCGGGACTTAATGAAGGTAAGTCACGCAAATTCATGGGCTTGCCCTTCCCCCAGCACCACCTCCTACTCATGGGCACTCAGTGGTACAAGCTCAAGACACACAGACAAATTCAGTTAGTGCAAATTGTTGTGTTTAGTTTTGTTGCTGCAAAATGTCAAAGCTGCACATTTATTATCTGCTAAATAATTGTAATCTGCTAGGTAATAGCACAAAAGGAAGAGCATTGGCGTTAGCCAAATCACCATGACAATAGTGCTAGCATAACTTCTTAATGTACACACATTACCCTGTGACCATTTTTATTTTCTCGGTTAATTGTTGCCCTGCCAAGTGTCACACATTTGTGTCAGTTTGCCAGTCTGGTGGGGATGCGGTGACCTAAACAATAATGCGTCAGTCTAACACGAAATGCATGGCACCTGGCAGGGCTGTGCATGTGGTACGCCCCGGAATCCCCTGTTTGGCTCACCAGGACATTACATTTTTTCACCAACCATATATACATTAAGAAAGCTGCAATGTTCTTTACATAGCTGACCAGTTTGCAGTATGCTTTGTGCGACATTTCAATGGTTGGCGTGTGCTTATGTGTGACATTTCAGTGTTTGGAATGCGCTTGTGTGACATTTGATTGCCTAACGTGTGACACTTTGACTTACATTACATCATTACATCCTCGTCGTACCTCCCCGTCACAGTCCTTAACATATGAGCGATAGCTGCTCCCCACACAAATCCCAAGCGAAAAAGCTCCCTTGATCCCATCCCTACCCTCCAGGCCACTCCCACATCCAGACCTATTGAACCACATCCTGTTTAGGTCGAGCCTAGCGGCAGCGCGTATGCATTGCTCGCTCTGCGAGGCATGCAGTAGTAGAGTGTGCTGTGCAAGCCTCGCCTTCTCTCCGCCCATACTTTTCATTGTCTGGTGTCATTGTCCTTGGTAAATGCTGGCTTCCGATACATTGAGGCTTGTTGGTCCCTCCTTGTTACCGCCTTGTCGCCATTTGTTACCGCCCATGACGACTTTACCTTTTACTTGGCTCGTTGCATGGTCGGCTTTATCTAGCGGGTCAGCACCATTTTGTTTATGGGGACAATGGCGGATGCCATTTTATTGTATTTGTATCCTGAGCGCTGCGCCCACGTTAGGGACACTGCGCTTTATTTATTTATATTTAACTTTTATGTTGAGCGCAGCGTCCACTTCTGGGACACCGCGCTCTATTTATTTATTTTTAACTTTCATAATGAACGCTGTGCCCGCTTCAGGGACACTGTGCTCGTGTTCTTTTTTTTTTTTAAACTGAGCGCGGCGCCGCTTCAAGGACACCACGCTCAGTGTTAAAGTAAAGAAAGAAAAAAGAAACCGAGCGCGGTGTCCTTGAAGCGACGCCGCGCTCAGTTTTAAACTTAATCAAGCATTTGCAATGCAATAGGTCTCGCATTTACGGGAGTTTAAGCTATTGGCATTGTAAATGCCTTTTATTTATGTTTTAAAAAACAAATAAAGGCATTGTCATTTACAATGCCAATAGTTTAAACTCGCGTAAGTGCGAGACCTATTGCATTGCAAATGCTTGTTTCTCAATTGTTTACTCCCGTGGATCGCCCCCAGGACTTGTCCTCTTCCACTTGTGCTATTGTGTCTCCTGTCTTTGGAACGTTTTTTTTTTTTTTACATAGCACCACACCCGTTTTACGGCCGTTGTCCTTTAGTGTATGCCAGATGATTATTGGAGAAATTAAGGTACTGCCATCGCTAGCCACGTCTCATGCGGAGCACAAAAGAAAATTTCTCCTTGGCGTAGGTTCGTGCGCGAGCGAGTTTCTGAAAAGCTGTGATGGCAACACTACCCACTGTAGTTATTCTCTCCCCTCCACCACCCTTTCTTTCCTCTTTAGTCCTGCCCTTCTCCATTACCTCTCTTCATTACGCACACCCTGCCCGCCCCTCCTTCTCTGCGCCCTCCCGATCCATGCAGTGCAGACATCAAGTGCTTTTATTAGTTACGGCTTCAAAATGCAATGCTCCAAACGTCCCAGATCCCCGCAAACCCCTCGCGGGGTTATCTCCCTTTTTAATCTCCGCTGGGTCTGGGTTTATTATCCTCATGGTTTTCCTCATCCTTTGCTGTGGGGGCACAGGGTGGGCACAGGGCTGTGCCGCTGACTGCGGGGTCGCAAAGCCTCATGTTCAGAACTCAAACTGGGACGCGGATTCCGCTTGGATAGAAAGGCAGGATAATTTGAAGAAAAAATACTCTATATAGGTAAGACTGTATAGATGAAAATGGAAAATGTATGTGTTCTAGTGCGCACTAAAGTGGGTGTTTCAACTTTTTAAATATAATTTCCCATATGATTGAGGACGTAAATGCATATTTAAAGCTGCATTTATAACAAAGGCTGAATGAATGCAGCTGCCTCGTATCTTGGCTCGATTTACCTGCCTGTTTACGAGTCCACGGCTCTGCGTAAGTGCCTGCTGCCAAGTTCCGTATGTAACTGAGGTCAAAAGGTTTAAATCCTGGCAGAATTAACCCAGCCATTCATTCTTAGTGTGGATTAAATCAGTCAACGCCTTGTGCAAAAATACCTCTTCCCAATAAGTCATTTGTGGGTTGCACTGTAGAAATGGTCCAATATTGGAGATAAAGAACGTTTACACCATACTTGACAGATTAATAGAACCGTCTTGTATCGGACAGGTGAGATCTGTAAAAACATTTGAAGGTTACAGATTTTTTTGACATCCCAAAGGATGACACAGCAGACAATGAATGAGGTCATCGAATGAGTGACATCAGAGGCAAAAGGCTGTTTGACTTCACTGCACTGATGACAACGTAGATCACGTTTTACACACATGCTTTTACAAGCACTCAGACCCACATACAGCCACGTACACAATCGACCACAAAAATACTCAAACATACTCACAATATTACTCTTACATACACTTGCAGAGACCCGCATACACTTACTGACAAAATCCACGTATACATTATCACACACAATGAATCTTCCAGCCATTCTCCCATTTGCTGCCCCCTTACAGCTGTGCGTGGTGCTCTAGCGGAGCCCAGCTTATCAGAGTTTACTTGCAGCCAGATGGCTTGTTTATAGCCCTATCTGTCAGCTGCCAGGGCAGCCTAGGGGGTTGTGATCTCAAATGACCGTCCTATATCAGGCTTTCAAAGTTGCACTCGCCCTCGGGCGTCACATACTGAATGCCCGTTTGTATGCGCAACTGGAAAATATCCCCCACACTTTACATTATCCTATTACAGCTCGCTCCAAAACTACTTCTGATCAGTAAAGTTTGCGCTCCAGTGGCAGCTGGTTCTTGAATGGCTTGGAGCATATTACTCTGCCAATCTTAAATTAAATGTCAAAGCCACAGGCTCTGAAAGGGCAGTCATTACGTATTAGTTTTTCTGGTGTGGCAAGCCAGTGAAGTTTAATGCGCACCTTGAGTTAATCGCATATTCAAAATATGCCCCCCCTCCCACATGCTAATAATTATGTAGATTGTACAAGAACTATGTCATGGGTGCCCTCATTGCTGAAAAGAAAATACTGTGCCAGAATTTTACCAGTGATTGCATCTATATTCATGGCACCACACGGCTTGGGCCCCACCTACCTAAACTGTCATCTCCTTCCACCAACCACCCAAACACCTGCACTCCGCAGGACTCCTACTCTCTCACATCCCACACATGCATAGAACCAGATCAGGACGGCGGGCATGTAAGAAAGTGCCCTCTTTCTGCATGGTTGCCCCCACTTTTTGCTGAACTGCTAATGTGCTTTGACTGAGTGTGCCCTGGGCTCCTGCTAATCAGGTACCCAGGGCCTATGTTCTTTCCCTAAAACTGCATTGAAGCCTAAACCCAATTGGCATCTCTGGCCACAGGTCAGCCCCTGGTAAATGGTACCACAGGTACCCAGGGCACTGTGACCAGAGAAGGCCTCTAAGGGCTGCAGCACTTATTGTGCCATCCTTAGAGGTCCTGTACCTTTACACACACACACACACTGCCTTTGCAGGCTGCGTGTTTTGGTGCAGAGCAAAGTGAAGAGTCGACATTGCACACACCTCTGTGTGCCATGCCTACAACCCACTGCCCTGGCATAGATCAGTCACCCCTCTAGCTGGGTGCACTATACCAGTGGTGAGGGTACAGGTGCATGAGCCATGTACCCCTACAGTGTCTAAGTCCATTCTTAGACATTGTAAGTGCAGTGCTGCCATTAAGAGTATATGGTGCTGGGAGTTTGTCATTACGAACTCCACAGCACCATAATGGCTACACTGAATACTGAGAAGTTTGGTATCAAATGTCTCAGCACATTAAACCCACACTGATGCCAGTGTGGGATTTAATGAAAAATACTCAGAGGGCACCTTAGGAGATACCCCCTGAAAACTAACCCACCTCTAGTGTCCAGGCTGAGTGGCTGCTCGCCAGCTGCCACCACCAGACATGTTTCTGGACCCCTGGGTCGAGAGCCTGCTGCTCTCTGGGGCCTGAAACAATGCACATCCTGGGACGAGGTGCCAAGCCTCCTCCCCCAGGATGGGCAGGGTCCACAAAGGGGAAGCTTAAATGGCTTGCAGCCTTTGTGAGTTTTCCCAGCCCTTTGCTGCTCCCTGGTACAAAAAGAATTGTCCCAGTGGAAGGTAATCAAACACAAAATACAATAGTATACACAAATGGTCTATGTTGCTAAACTTTTGACAACACCACCTTCGGATTATACCATCAAATGATTGATTAATCTCATCACCAATTAGAATAATCAATTCATATACAGAGTACAATACATGTAAATCTTAAAGGTTAAAAATGGTGCAACCTAAGAGAAGGGGAGGAAGGGTTGTGAAAAGTGCGTGATGTGAGGAAAGGTAGTGTACATGTGAGCATCAAAATTCAATATTTACAACCTATCCAGCCAGTTAACTGGCTTGTACATATATGAAAAATCAAAACATCAAAGGGATGCAAATAAACAATCTGTCATCCATGTTTGAAAGAGAGAAATGGTCAACGTTTCGACCCCTATATGTAGCAGGGACCTTTATTCCTTGCGGATGGGGTCTTCATCACGACTAGGGCAGATAGACGCGGCAGCACCAAAGCAGCAAGAAGGATTCGGGCTGAAGTAGAGAAGAAAGGGCCTCGCAGGCTCTCATATGACTAGCTGGCGTGTATTCCAGGTAAACATGAGCCAGGGTTGATGAGTAACCGGTGGCTCGCGGTTGCTGGTGAAAAACCGGTCTGACCGCTAACCAGCAACTGGCTCCCACCCGTTCTGACCCCCACTTTGGGCGGGAGAATCGGTGGGAAAAACAAGTGAGGAAGGGAGATGTGCCCACCTTTGCCAACCCCACCCCTCAGGTGTGGGAGGAGAGGTGAAGCACAACTCAGTCCCTGCCATCTTGCAGATGGGGGGGGGAGGAGGGGGACCCAGCCAACCAGATTGAGGCATATTCCGCCCTCCCACTAGAGGGTGGCATAATAGGGGGTGTACCCACCCCCAAGGAAGGGACCCATTGGTCCTAACCTGTACCTACCCGAAACGCCCCTAAAATTTATTATTTAGGGGCAACCATGAACCTTGCCTCCCGAGGCAAGAAAGGGAGGAGGACCAAAGAGCCGTGCTGAAGGAAGAAGAGGACACCAACTGACTTGGCCCCAGCCCTACCGGCCTGTCATGACCTCGACCTGCTCCAGCTTAATACTGGTGTGTCCTGCAGCCCCCCAGAACCCAGAGGACCTGCCGTGCCTTCCCTGTTTTGTTGTTTTAGAGTTTTATATAGCGCGAACTAGACCCAAAGATATCGGGTATCGGAGCGCTTTACATGGCACCAGTTTCGTTACATGAGTACACATTTATTTTTGTTAGGCACGGGGAGATTAAGTGATTTGCACAGAATCACAGGATTTTGAGCGTCATTGCCGAGACTCTAACCCGGTTCCCCAGCTTCGACATCGACCGCTCTAGCCTTAAGGCTACATCCTCTCCCCACCAAGACAGTCTCCCGTGAGCACCGGATTTGCTCACCAACAGACTATGGCTCTGGCCAAATCCGCGAGTCCGCACCACTGCACCCGATGCCCACGGCCCGAGTTAGTGGCCCAACACCACGAGGTGGTCTCCCCAGCGATCCTGACTTGGGATCGGGTGATCCCTGACCTGTCTCAAGTTTCCAGACGACACCTGCAGCCCCTATCTGTAGGACCCCCCCGACCGGAGCCGGTAAAGAAAACCTGACTCCAAAGGACACCCCTGCACCCGACACCCCACGGCTTTGGGTGGCCCAACTGACAGTGTCCCGGTAGCCCCCTGCTTCCCAACTTAGCTCTATAGCTGGTGGTTGTAGGAAGCTGGGTTTCTGTTGCAGTAACCCCCCTGCTTTTTGCCAGACTACTGATGCACTTTGACTTGATGTGCCCTGGGTCCCTGCCAATCAGGTTCCCAGGGCCTGTGATCTTTCCCCAAAATTGTACCTTGTACACCCAATTGGCACACACTGGCCACAGGTCAGCCCCTGGTAAATGGTACCACGGGTGGACAGGCCTCTATGGGCTGCAGCACTTAATGTGCCACCCTTAGAGGTCCTGTACCCTTACACACACACACACACACACACACACACACACACACACACACACACACACACACACACACACACACACACACACACACACACCCTTTGCAAGCTGCATGTTTTGGTGCAGAACAAAGTGAAGAGTCGACATGGCACACATCTGTGTGCCATGCTACAACCCACTGCCCTGGCATAGATCAGTCGCCCCTCTAGCTGGGTGCACTATACCAGTGGTGAGGGTACAGGTGCATGAGCCCTGTACCCCTACAGTGTCTAAGTCCATTCTTAGACATTGTAAGTGCAGTGCTGCCATTAACAGTATATGGTGCTGGGAGTTTGTCATTACGAACTCCACAGCACCATAATGGCTACACTTATTACTGAGAAGTTTGGTATCAAACTTTTCAGCGCATTAAACCCACACTGATGCCAGTGTGGGATTTAATGAAAAATGCACACACAGGGCATCTTGGAGATGCCCCCTGAAAAACGACCAGCCTCTGGTGGATTCCCTGACTGGTACACACCAGCCTGCCACCACGAGACATGTTTCTGGACCCCTAGGGTGGGAGCCTTCGCTCCCTGAGCCCAGAAACAAAGCCTTTCCTGGGCGGAGGTGTTCACACCTCCCCAGGTCAGGAAGAGCCATCTGTGGCAGGGGAGCTTCAAAGGCCTGGCAGCCTTTGTAATGCGACCCCCAGCCTCTCCTGCTATCAGGAGCAGGCCCCCTTCCTGTCTCCCCTCCTTTTCGGCAGGAAGACAGGCGGGAAAAATTAGCACAGCCCAGAAGGTGTGCCCACCTCTGCCAACCCCACCCCTCAGGTGGGGGAGGCGAGGTGAAGATCATCTTGTAGATGGCAGGCACTCCCCAAACACCACGTGGGGTGAGCACACGAAGTGTGTAGGCACCCTAAGGTCAGTAGCCCATTGGCTACTGACCTCGAGACCCCTAAAACGCCCCCTAAATGCTGTATTTAGGGGGCAGCCCTGAACCAAGAAGTCAGACAAGCAACCAGAAGAAGAAAAGGACCGAACAGCTTTGCCGAAGCTAATAAGAGGACACCCACTGACTTGGGCCCCAGCCCTACTGGCCTTTCCCCACCTCGAACCTGCTCCAGTGAAATCCTGGTGTCCTGCAGCCAGCAACCTCGAGAAACCCGGAGGACCTGCCTGCCTTCCATTCCAAAGACTGTCTCCCGTGAACACCGGATTTGTTCATCAACAGACTCCAGCTCGGCAAGGATCCGCAGGTCTGCACTGCACCCGACGCCCACGGCTCGAGTTCGAGTGGCCCAACACCAAGAGGAGGTCTCCCCGGCGATCCTGACCCGAGATCTGGTGATCCCTGTCTTGCCTCAAGCCTTCAGCAGACGCCTGCAGCATCAAACCGGAAGATGCCCCCCAACCGCGACCAGGAGCTGGTAAGATACGACCCTAAAAGGCACCCCTGCACCCGACGCTCCACAGCCTTGGGTGGCCCAACCGGTGCCTAACCAACCCCCAACATCCCAACTTACCTGTCCAAGTGGTGGTCGCACCCAGAAGACCTTCGTACCCGAGCCTGCAGTGTGTTTGAAAACCGGAGACTCCCCATTGAAAGCTACAGGGCGCCCAACGCCAAAACAGCACTCTGCACCCGGTCGTCCCAGCGCAGCTGAGGGTACACCTTTTGTGCTGGCCTAAACCCCCATTTGCCCTGAGGTTAAGTCCAGTAGCTTTGCTCCCACAACGCAGTGGCCTGCTAGTCAGCAGCCACCAACCGGAGGTCCCCTATCCCCCATTGGATAACATTGGGCCTCAGCACCCGGCTGCCCTAGTGCCGCTGAGGGTGTAACAAGAGTGCATCCTTGACCCTGGGGGACCCCTGAGTCTAAGCAAACACAAGGAGATGATGGACGGAGCACTGAAACTTTTCAGACACTCACCCCCAGTCACAGATCCGGGTTGAATCCATAGTCCTTCTTTAGCTCACTTCGCCACCTCCGTTCAGACCCAGCTATATGCAAATCAGTCTTGACCCTGTGCCTCATAGCAACAGTCCAGACCGAACTGCCAAGCCAGGTCTTCCCTGAACCAGAAACAAGCATCCTGGGACCGGTTTCGGGCTAACACCCCTCTTCAGCCAGGCTAGCTTGAATCCAGTGGTAAAGTGAGCAAGGGACCCACATCTGGGCATACCCTGCCAACTTAGGGCGAACAAAGCAAACACAAGGAGATGATGGACGGACCCCTGAGTCTAACCCCAGAATACCAACTCCCACAGCAAAGTACTTACCTGTTTACCGATAACACTATTTTACTCCAGAGGATAACATTGACTGTTTTTCTATGAAATGTTTCTAAGTGTGGAGTTGGAAAACCTAAGAAATCCTTTTAAAATTGTACAAAATAAAAAAAACGCTTTTATTTACCTGTTTACAGGAAATGTCCCAATGCAGTATCCAGGTATACTGCACATTGTAAGAAAAGTAATCTGCAAAGTAATGTACTGGTCATTTTACTAAAAAGCCCATTCAAAGTATATGTACTGTATTTCCCAAGCATTGCATTTTCAGTAACAATACTGTAATCAAAACAAAGTGCATATACAATTACAATCCAAACTGATATACAACTGTATATTTACTGTAAAGTATTTATTGCTTACCTGTGCCAGGCTTGCTGGTTCTAGAAAATAAAATAACTAAAAACATTTTTATACAAAAACAATTGGTCTGAAGTTCGGTCTTTGTGTGTCAAATTCATTTTCTGACGGAGTGTGTACAACAAATGCTTAACACTGTTCTCTGATACTCCCTTACTGCTCGACCACACTACCACAAATAGAGAGTGAGGTGCTATCTAACTTTACCTCTGCCTACCTTTGGGGTTCCACAGGACTCTGTGCACACTATACCTCACTTTGGTATAGTATATACTGAGCCAGCTTCCTACAGTGGTCGCCTCCAGGAAGCCTCCTTGCCCAAGTCTGCAGTCTTTGTTCCGACCGAAGATCTCCCATTAAAAACGGGGCACTGGGCGCCAACTCCGCACCCTGCACTTGGCCGCCCCTGTGCCCCTATGGGTGCACCTTGTATGCTAACTCTGATCCCCCTTTTCCCTCAGCTTAACCCTAGGAGCTTTGCACGCTCAACCCAGTGGCTTGCCCGATAGCGGCCACCAAATGACGCCCCCTAGCCCTATTGGCTAACAATGGGCCTCTGCACCCGGCCGCCCTAGTGCCGCTGAGGGTGCTCTTTGAGTGCATCCTTGACCCCGGTGGAACCCTTGTTCTAACCCCAGAAACTCAACCCTCAAGACTGTTTACTTGTTGAGGTTGTTTGTATGGAAACATGAGAAACTGTTTTATTACAAAAGTGTTTTACCTACCTTTTATCTCCGAGGGGTGGGGTTGGCAAAATGGGGCACACCTCTCCTCTTATCTTGGTTTTTCCGCCGATTCTCCCTCCCAAATTGGGGGTCAGATCCGGTGGGGGCCAGTTACTGGGAGAAGCAAATGGCTGGGTCAGCTCACAAAGGCCTTTGAAGCTTCCCCTTCGTGGTCCCTGCCCATCCCTGGGGGAGGAGGCTTGGCACCTCGTCCCAGGATGTGCATTGTTTCAGACCCCCGAGAGGGTTCCAGACATGTCTGGGGGTGGCAGCTGGCGAGCAGCCATTCAGCCAGGACACACGAGTTAGGTAGTTTGTCAGGGGGCATCTCTAAGATGCCCGCCGAGTGCATGTGGCATTAAATCCCACACTGACATCAATGTGGGTTTAATGTGCTGAGAAGTTTGATACCAAACTTCCCAGAATTCAGTAAAGCCATTATGGTGCTGTGGAATTCATAATGACAAACTCCCAGACCATATACTCTTTATGGCTTTACTGCACTTACAATGTCCAAGAATGGACTCAGACACTGTATGGGGTACAGGGCTCATGAACCTGCACCCCCACCAGTGGTATAGTGCCCCCAGCTAGAAGGGTGGTTTACCTATGCCATAGGCAATGGATTGTAGGCATGGCACTCAGGGATGTGTGCATGTCGACTTTGCTCTGCACCAAAACAGGCAACATGCAAGGGCAGCGGGTGTGTTAAGGTACAGGGCCATTAAGGGTGGCACAATAAGTGCTGCAGTCCTTGGAGGCCTTTCCCGGTCCTAGTGCCCTTGGTACCCATGGTAACTTTTACAAGGGACTTACATGTGGCCAGAGGTGCCAATCTGGGTTGCAAAGGTACAGTTTTAGGGAAATAACATATGCCCTGGTTAGCAGGAACCCATGGCACACTGAGTCAGAAAGCATCAACATCAGGCGAAAAGTGGGGGGCAACCAAGCATAACAAGCATTGGCACAGCCAATAGGTCTCGCCTTTGGGACCTTATAAGTGTTTAGCCATGCAACAGTTGATGTTGCACCAAGGATATTGTGCTGGATAACTAAACACTTATAAGGTCCCAAAGGCGAGACCTATTGGCTATGCCAATGCTTGTTTAACCTCCTAGCATTTCCACATAGAAAAGCAAACACGTCTCCTGTTTGAGTGTGCATGCTATACAGCGGACACGCGCCTTCAGGACAGAATTAAAGCACTCTCCATGCACTAATTCCAGATTCCGATGCACCCATGTTGAGCGCATCAGTGCCATTAGCCGATGTCACTAAAGGCATTTTGTTTACACGTGCATTGTATTTGATCAGTTTTTGTATTTATTTTAAGATTTGAATTAGTGCAGTTCGGAGAGTATATAGCAGTTCCATCTGGTGTCAAAGAAAAACATAAGTTTCAAATCCGGTAAATAACGAGCAGTTATCGAACAAGGCTACTTTTTTTCTTTTACATTTCTGTGCAGTGTTTTGGTTCCATGCAAACCATGATTGATTATTATTTGACGTTATTTTAAAAATATTTTCTCACGCTTGTGATGCACAAGGACTCGATCGACTTTACACTTTAATGCTAGTTTGAGAAATGCCGACCCTCTGCGTGTCTCTAGGTGACGATATTCAAAATGTCACTCAGCAGAGCAGTAAAGGTGAGCGCAAGTTTTGGGACTGGGATTTTGCACAAATCTACAAGTGACATTTACTGTTTGAATGCACCGCGCACATGGGACTTCAAAGCATGGCAGCATGTGAACGCAGCCACAGCGATGCACAAATGGATAGATCTGACAGCAGTGCACGATGATATGTTGCCCATAATTCATCCTTTGTGCACAGGGGGCGAGCATCCTTCATCTGTTTACAATATGGATTGCTTAAACTGTGTGCAAATGTACGGCCAAAGGAACAGCCACACAAACGCGCTTATGATGAACAAAACTGAAACAATCAAATCCCGGAGACAATTAAAGCTGTTTCAGAATGAAAAAATGCAAACAACTCCGGTCTTTTCCCGGGCGGTGGGTTTATAGAGCAATATTCACCCAGCCCTTGTGTAGACAAAGCATGGGCCCCTGATAACCAGCAGAGCGGGAAGGCTACAAAAACAAGCCATTGCAAAAAAAAAAAACATGAACGCGCGCCCGCGAAAATGAAAGTCACCACGCTAATTGTTGAAACATGATACAGAGCACGTGGCGCGCTGCTGCTCGCTCCCGCAAGGTGGATGCCGCCACATGCACCAGTGTCAGAAAAGTGCAGATCGATTCCAAAAGGTCATCTCCTAAAGCAGCGGGCTAGGCTCGACCTAAAAAGGGCACTTTCCTACACCCCCTCTACCAACCTCATCACTAAGGTGGGAGCGAGTCCCTGATATCTTGGGGGCGGGAGGGACCTCCAACAGGGCTAGGTCTATGGACCCTCCCACAGGAGGGTGGCATACTAGGGGGTGTAGTCACCCCCCAGGTAAGGTGCTCATTGGCCCTACCTGTTACTCCCCTAAAACACCTCAATTTAGTATTTAGGTTTCTCCCCCAGAACTGACCCTCAGATCTGCGACGAACTAAAAAAAAAGAAAGACATCCTGCAGCAGAAGCCAGAAGACAACTGCCTTGGCCCCAGCCCCTACCGGGCTGTCTCTTTCTAAGACGAACCTGCGACCTGTCTTGCAACAACAATCTCTGAAACCCCTGGGAGGACTGTTTCCCCTCAAAGACTCCAATCTCCCAGTGGACAGCAGACCTGTTCGGAAATAACAGACTCCGGATCCGCGTCCCCTGTCTGTTCTGCACCCGTGTCCCACGGCTCGAGTGAGTGGCTCACCTGTGTAGTGAAGTATCCCCGGCGATCCTAACCTCGTGTCCAGCGCTGCCCGACCACTTCTGACTTCTATGGCAGTGTCTGCAGTATGAATCCAGAGGCTCCCCCTGATTGCAACCGGTAAGAAGACTTCAAGTGCAAGGGTGCCTTTTGACGTCGAAGCCTCTGGGCCTTCGTGAACTGAACAGAGACGGTACCTCTACGACCCCCTACATCCCACCTTACATCTGATGTTAGTGTTTCTCTTGCAACCTCCAGTGCCACGCCTGCAGCCTCTTTGCCATCAAGAAAATCCTCATTGAAAAGAATTGGGCGCCCAGCGTCTAATTTGCACCCTGCATCCAGCCTCCCTTGTGCCGCTAGTGGTGTATGTTTGGTGCTGCTTTGTCGTCCCGTACCCTGCGTGCTTGTGCTAACCCCCAAAGCTTGTCCCCTGCAACCATACGGGGGGACAGGCACCCCCTGTCTCCATTGTAAAGCATTGGGTCAAACTCCGATTTTGACCTCTGCACCCGGCCTCCCCTGTGCCGCAGGTTTGGTACTTGCAGGTCCCCTGGCCCATGCTGACTTTGGGCTCCGAAAACTGAGATAGTTACACACTTACCTGTTTAACTGCAATATTTTCCCCATAGAAACTTTTTCACACAGTCCAATGTTATTTTAAGTGTTGATTTTATTTTTTCCAAAGTGAAAGTATTTTTCATTAAAAACGTAATTACCTGAGTCTTAAAGTACAAAGTATAATTTTATAAAATTGGTCTGGATCTCCTTAAGTCGTCTATCCATTATTGATCAATGTTGTGCAATAAATATCTTCCAGTACGCTGTTAGGCCTAAGGCTGGTTGCCCACACAACCACTAATGGAGCCCTTTGGGTATTACATTGAACCCTCTACATGTTTGGGGAACCCCTGGACTCTGTGCACGGTATTACCACCTAGTGGCAATATCCTATACAAAGCGAGCTTCCTACAGTGTCCTCTCGGTTGGAGGGGGGGGGGGACAGATATGACCTTAGAGCAGCAGGGATACCTCTTCCTGTGGGTCTGCTGCATCCGGTTGGCCGGGGAGCGGCAACACGGTAAACCGGACTCTGCTTCTTCAGTGCTTGTGGACTGCAGGGGAGTAGCCACTCTACTCCAAGGGAGATTGCTGGCAAATTTGCGAAGGACTGGCAGTCTACCGGGGTTCTTAGTAGTTGTTCCGCTGCTGGACAAGTTACTTGGTCTCGATTGTCGAGGCTGGTGCAGGCAGGGTTTGGTGCCAAAAAGTTCTCGTTTTCTCGCGCCTCTGTCCTCTTCTACTGGATCCGTTGTATCTAAGTTCCTGACATCAAGGGTGCCTCCTAAATACTCAATTTAGTGGCATTAAAGGAAGTGAAGGGTAATAGCCAATGGGCTACTTACCTTTAGGGCGACTACACCCTCTATATGACCACTTCCTGTGGGAAGTGAACATAATCCTGATCCATTGAGCCTAATTCCGCCAAAACCAAGATGGTGCAAATCTAAGTTTCGTGTTCACATCAGGTAGCCAACCTTAGGGGTGGAGGTAGCCTGATGGGGAACACTCCTCCTGACTAGCTAATTTTCCCACCTGTGCTGGTGCCAAATGTGCCCGGGGCAGGGAGTGGCATGTCCCCTGTCTGGGGAAGCCAGGGTCGCATATTAAAGGCCGCTGAGGCCTTTGAAGCCTCGTGCCATGATAAGGTGATAACTAGCCATCCTGCTTGGAGGAGGTGACCTCTCCGGCCAGAGCAGGCATTGCTTCTGCCCTTAGTGCATGGGCACTCTCCTGCAGGGGGTCAGAAGCCTTTCTGTGGTGGCATCCTGGTCTACACAGTGAGCCAGTATACTAGTCGGTAGGTTTGCTTGGGGCACCTCTAATGTGCCCTCTGCGCACATTAGAGGTGCCCCAAGCAAACCTACCGACTAGTATACTGGCTCACTGTGTAGACCAGGATGCCCTCTGCGTGCATGTATTGAAAAATCCATCACTGGAATCAGTGTAGGCTTAATACAAGATGTTTGATACCAAACATCTCTAGTTTCAGTGAAGCCATCATGTAGCTCGAACTTGTAATTACCAGTGTCCAGTACATGTATTTAAAATGGCTTTCTTGTTACCTTGTAATATCTAAGAATCATCTTGGATATCACAGAGGCAGATCTGCTCGTGCAGATATGAATATGTTCACACATGTAGTATAGTGCACCCTGCCTTAGGGCTGTAAGGCCTGTTGTAGTGGTGGCTTACACACCCTGCCTTAGACCTTCTGTAGTGGTGGCTTACACACCCTGCCTTAAGGCTGTAAGGCCTGCTGTAGTGGTGGCTTACACACCCTGCCTTAGGCCTTCTGTAGTGGTGGCTTACACACCCTGCCTTAGGGCTGTAAGGCCTGCTGTAGTGGTGGCTTACACACCCTGCCTTAGGCCTCTGTAGTGGTGGCTTACACACCCTGCCTTAGGCCTTCTGTAGTGGTGGCTTACACACCCTGCCTTAGGGCTGTAACACCTGCTGTAGCGGTGGCTTACACACCCAGCTTAGGACTGTAAGGCCTGCTGTGGTGGCTTACACACCCTGCCTCAGGGCTGTAAGGCCTGCTGTCGTGGCTTACACACCCTGCCTCAGGGCTGTAAGGCCTGCTGTAGTGGTGGCTTACACACCCAGCTTAGGACTGTAAGGCCTGCTGTAGTGGTGGCTTACACACCCAGCTTAGGACTGTAAGGCCTGCTGTGGTGGCTTACACACCCTGCCTCAGGGCTGTAAGGCCTGCTGTAGTGGTGGCTTACACACCCAGCTTAGGTCTGGAAGGCCTGCTGTGGTGGCTTACACACCCAGCTTAGGACTGTAAGGCCTGCTGTAGTTGTGGCTTACACACCCTGCCTCAGGGCTGTAAGGCCTGCTGTAGTGGTGGCTTACCTAGACTGCATGCTGTGGCTGCTGGCCTGGTACACAGGAGGTGTGCCATGTGTCTTAACTTTTCTCTATCATGGCACGCAGCCTGCAATGGCCGTTGCATCAGTGTGCTGAGGGTACCCTAGGATGGCACAATACATGCTGCAGTCCTTGGGGACCCCTTTTAGCTTTCTTGCCCCAGGTCCCAGGGGTACCATTTACTAGGGACTTACAAGGAGTATCCAAGGTATTGCCAATTGGGTGAACAATTGCACAGTTTTAGGGACCGAGATCTAGCACTGGGGACCTGGCTAGCAGAAACCCCGTGCACTTCTGTCTAAATAGCATCAAATCCAAGTCAAATTTGTGGGGGTGACTGTTAAAAAAGGGGCACTTTCCTATACTGTCCTCAGTAGAATACATGGTTCACCAATGTCTGTTAAATTTAGCCTGGTAGAGAGGGTGGCGATGCTTGTTACTGGACACTATCCTTTGCTTGTCGTTTTACCACTGGTGTTCCAAGGCCATAAATGCTGCTGGACTTCAGTATCGGTAAACGCTTTACTCCCTTTGGGCATTTCATTGAAGTTAGTAACGATGAGCAGTGAAAGCTCCTTGCAAATGGGGTAGGGACTCATTTTAATTCAGTACCACCCAGTAAAAACACTCCACATCTATGTGCAGTGTCCAAACTCCGAAGAAAGGGACTTTTATTAATAGGGAGGTAAATAAATCTTTGTTAAAGGGGTACTGTCACAGAACAAGAATGTGTTACTCTTCTGAAGCTGCGATTAGACAACAAAACACAACTTAAGCTTCTGTGTTCTAAGCATTGAAGCGTGTCACCTTGGAGGCGCGGCCTTTGTTAAACTGTAGGGCTGCTCATGGGTCATCTTTAGGATCTTCAGATGGTTGCTAGTGTCCGTAAGAGCTTTTATCCTGCAGTGTATTCAGGTTTGTGCAAGGATATTGTGGAACTAACTCTGGTCATGTGTCGTTCTTGGGTACCACAATGAACACCTCAGTGAGAGATTGATGTATCTATGTTGGCATGGACCATTGGGACTTTTCAGTCAGTAATTGAGTTGTCCTAAGAATTCCTAAATTTCAGTCCGTCAGGGCCTCCATCAGACACTTGCACTGGCTCTCGGTCTGCCACCGCGGCTCTCGGTCTGCCACCGCGGCTCTCGGTCTGCCACCGCATTACCTTCAAAGCTCTTTGTTTAGCCTATAAATCACTCCATGGAAAAGCCCCAGCTTACCTCAAAATAAATTTTGTGCGGTACATCCCAGGTAGAACATTACGCTCATGTTCAGCTAGTCTTTTGAGCGTTGCCTCCTTCAAACGTGCCACCGGTGTGGGGGAAGAAGTTTTTTCAGAATTACGGCTCTTCATTGGAACCGTTTACCACTTGAGCTGAAAACAGCGCCTTTGCTCTCGGTTTTGAGGCACAGCCTCAAAACCTGGTTATTTAATCGGTGATCCTCGCTGACAATACCTAGTTCTAGTTTGCTCCTTTTTGCTCTGCATAGCTTTATAAGCTGTATTCTTCATTCACATACAAAGTGTAGGACGAATGACTGACATTAGTACTCCAAAGAACGAGGAACCCTTCTTCCATCTTTACTTTCATTGCTCATCACCCATGGATTGTGCAATTCGATTTCCCTTCTCTGCACCCTCTCCAGACATCGCATGTTACACTTTTATCGTTGATGGCTTTTAGAATACTGAATAATTGAAGATGCTCCTATTTTATTTGCTTTCAGAGTTCTACTGAGTCCACTACCTCCACTACAACCTCGAGTAAAGCACTGAAAAGGAAAGCTGCTGAAATGTCTGCGGGTTCTGAACAGCGCTCTGCGACCATCGGCAGCTGTCCTGTTCTCTACAGCCAGCCAGCTGTGCCTGCAGGTGAGCAGCATATTCTCCATTCATTTCTTTCCATCCAGGGAGTCTGTTCATTCCCCTTCATCCTGGCTGTCATAGTAGCCTTACACATAATATACATGCTCCCTTCCTCCTGTGAGGCGTGGACTTACACACCTGTTTTTGCCCCCTTTCTTCATGGTGGTTTTAGAAATAATAGCATGGTGGGCAAACACGGACCATGAATGTCCTTCTTCCAGCGTAGATGAATGTTAAGAACAAAACCACTTAACACCAAATGTATGCCAAGGTTGTGTGTCTCTTCTTTAAATACTACTACACCCCCACATGGTTAGGATACGTTTCCTGAACATTTTTTAATCAAGACCCCTCCTAACATGGTGTTCCCTTATGTATCCATGCCTACATTCATGACAAATGCAAAAGGAACAATTGATGGACAGAATGCAGAACAATGTCATACATTCTCCCCAGTACAGAGATCTGGGCCTAAATCAATCGTTTTTTTGCTCGCCATTCCAGTTTGGACCCAGCCATATGCAAATCAGTCTTGACCCTGCACCCAATGGGAACAGTCCAGCCCGAACTGCCAGGCCAGGTCCTCCCTAGACTGGAAACAAGCATCCTAGGACCGGTTTGCATTGTTCAACATTCCGTCCATCAATTGTTCCTTTTGCATAGGTCACCCTAGGTGGGAAGGGTATGCCCAGACGTGGGTCCAGTGCTCACTTCACCACTGGATTCAAGCTAGCCTGGCTGATGAAGGGTGATGCCCTGAAACCAGTCCCAGGATTCTTGTTTCCGGTCCAGGGAGGACCTGGCTTGGCAGTTCAGGCTGGACTGTTCCCACAAGGAACAGGGTCAAGACTGATTTGCATATGGCTGGGTCCAAACTGGGGTGGTGTGGTGAGCAAAAGAATGATGGATTAAACCCAGATCCTTGTGACTGGGGGTGAATGTTTGCATTGTCCAGCATTCCGTCCATCAATTTCTTTTGCATACATTCATGACATTCGCACGCATGGGTGAATGACTTTAAATTGCGATAGGACAGCAGCTGGACTTTGGCCCATCCTTGGGTGTTAAAGGAGTTCAAAAAATATTCTTTACATTTTTTTAATGTTGGGTCTACACCACTCCTGTTTTTCTCTCTCCTCACAGGCCTTCCGATAGTTGCGGTGAATCAGATGGGCTATCTGGAGCAGTCCCTACCATCCACTATCCATTCCCCAGTACATGGCATAGACTATGTGATCCCTAGTGTTGGTGTCGCTGTGCCCACACAGCCACTCCCTGCCCAGAGATTACTGCCGATCATTAGCGCTGACCCGCCACCGCCTCCTCCGCCACCACCTCCACCGTCATCGCCTCCACCACCATCCTCAAAGCCACCACCGCTTGAAAAAACCAAGAAAGTGAAAAAAGAGAAGGTATGCAATACTTGTTTGCAGGGGACTGCTACTATATATAGCTCTTGTTGGAAGACCATTTTTAGAAGTGGGGCATTGGTTCATCCTGAATCTCATTGTGGGGCACAGCTGTCACCAAATCTGACTTTCGGTGCAGTTGGAATAATCTGCAGTTATGTTGCACAGTTAACAATTAAGATGTACATCTTGTTAATCTAGAGTAGCTTGTTGAAGGTAAGTAACTTGACCGTATCGGAGTGTCAAAGAGCAATGCTCTTTGAGAAGTTGTATCTCTGCTTTGAACTAAAAGCATTAAAATCCAATTTCCTTCAGTTGTATCTTTAGTGGTAGTCCATAAAGGCCTCAGGTGTTTTCAGTGAAGAAATAATTGATGTTTACCTGTAATTCTCTGAGGGCACCCACCGTTCTTATCCATTAGGCTGGCCAGAAAGCAACAATTACACTAGCTGTCCTTCGCTATTTTCTTCATGTTTTTAAATGAATGGTGTGCACTCAGGAATCAAAGTGCAAAAGATGCGACTGCAGGTGATTCAACAGCTGCAGAAAATAGAGCATAGCTTAAAAATTGAGATTGTATGAGAGATTTGGTGCTGCCACCTAAGCCATGGACTTCTAACTTGCACATCAAGGTGGGAAGACCCTCCATTGCCCGGTGTCATGTGGCTGCAGGTGGCCGCACGTTAAAAGTTGCCTGTGACTCTTGGTGGTGAATCACTTGTGATGTCGTTGATCACAGCTAGCTGTGAGAATGAAGTGAAATGGGACCGACGTTCGTGTTGCCAAGAAATGCAGCGCAGACTAGCAGACGACTCACCTGACATCTTTGGTCAACAAGAGGAGGAAGAGGAAGCGTTGGCAGCCCAAGAGGAATCCCTCTCCAGCCAAGATTCTGACTGCAACATCGAACAAGATTTGGCCAGCCTGGAGTCTGCCGAAATGTCGGACCGTGAGTACAACTGCCCCCAATCCGAAGCCCAAATAATCGCCTCCGTCCGAAAAAACTGCTCAGTCCGCCACTGCATAGAAGCTATGGCACGCACCGACATACGGACTCTGGAGCCCACCCTCGGCACTAAAAGTCTGTTTACAGCAGGGGCCTCCATCTCCTCTAAGCCTCATTCGGCACCGATACAGCGAACAATAACTTCGGTTCCCAAAGACAAGGGCCACAGTGCTTAGTCTCCGAGCACACTGGAACAGAGATCAAAACTTTTCTCGGCTCCTAAGAATTTCACCTTCAGACCGATAAACTCCACCCAAACCAATCCTCAATGTGATGCAGGAACGGATCGATCCGAGGCAAAACTTTACAAATCTAACCCGGAACCAAGAAGATAATTCTTCAGCCGGCAAAGCCTCATCCCTCTAAAAGACAGGTCACTTTCGACAAAGCTATAGACATTCCTATACAGCCTCTCGAAGAAAAAGGACAATTCCACTAGTCCTTTACACATTTCTGTCCCTACCTCTCTAAATCCACCAACACCACCCCACCATCCACTTCACCACAACACACTGAAGTAGGCAGCATGTCCCCTCACTCACCCATCCTAGATGAGGATAATATACCAGAAGAGACGCATCCTGGAGATGTGTGAGATGCTCGTGCTATAGTCACAAGGGGATACAGATCCGGATCTTTATCCCACATGTCCATCACCAGATGACGCTTCTTCCTATCCAGACCTAATAGCCAGAACAGCAGCTTTCATCAAGTGCCCTTACACAAAGACCCTAGAGAGTACGACTTCCTTTCTGAGACACTTTCTACTGCTCAAAGGGGGGCTCACAATGTACGCCACTCCTTAAGGGAATGCTACGTCTTGCAGACTAAATTTTTAAAGATCTTGTGAAGGCACGAATAATTAAACCAAGGATTGACAAAATAAGGCTGCACCATCTAGCCCAATATGTTTTAGAGGACAATTAACCCCAACTCCCTGGTAGTAGCCAATGCAAGGAAGAGGGCTAATTTCCAAACAACTGCAGATGCTCCTCCCCCGAAAACAAAAGTCAGAACTTAACGTCTCAGGCAAAATGATAGCTGCCCAGTCTGCTAATCATTGGCTTATTGCCAACATCCAAGCCCTTTTGGCACGCTGAGACAGGGTCCACTCGGATGAAATGGAGGTTTTGCAGCGTGAATCTTTCTGGATTCACTATGCTGTGCATTATTCCGCCATCTCGTGGTTGGGTCCGGATTCGTAGTCTTTTCTTTTTTTTTTTTTTTTTTTTTTTTGGCCCAGGTGGGCGGCGACGCCCCCACCATTTGGTGTCCTCTGTGACGTCGTCGCGCTTCCTGCGGAAGCTCCCACCTTTGGTCGCCATCTTCAGATTCTTTTTTCCGCCGTGGGGTCTGGATCGTCGACGAGAAGTTCCAGAAAGTTGGACGAAGAATCTCAAAGTTGAAATAATCACCAAAAGATCGTTTCCTGAAGACACCGGACGAGGAGACTAGTACAGGAGGCGACGAGAAGGACGACTAGGTAGAAGGTCCACGACCAAAATCTCGACGCCTACAGAGAATGCGCTCACAGGGGGCCCCCTGAGCGCGGGTATGGACAAGACACCGTTTAAGTTTTGCCAAAACTGTCACCACAAGTACGCCCAGAAGGACCAGCACCCAGTCTGCAACCTCTGCTTGCCACTCGACCACATCAGCGAAGACTGCAACGCGTGTTCGGCGTTCACCCCGAAAACCATCCGGGTGAGAGAGGCAAAGAAGGGCGAAACACAACATGCAGGGCCAGGGAGCACCTCCATCGCTCCGAGACCTGGGCCTCTCGAGTGGAGAGGAAGACAACATCGCAGAGGGGACCGGAGGACTGCTCAGTCGTCGAGGTCCACAAGAAAACTTCGAAGGAGGTAAGGGAGACGTCGACCCCGAAGCACCCAAGCGACGCTCGAAAGAGTGAAGCTAAGGCCCCGAGCGACACTCTCAGAAGTGAAGCCAAGTCCTCGAAGGGAGCGTTGCCGCCGAAACACTCGACGAAAGCAACAGCGACCAAGGACAAACAACCGAGCGGATCCTTCGTGAAGGACTCCCAATCGGCAAAAGCCTCCGAAAAACCAAGGGCGTCGAAGGTAACCTCCGAAAAGGAAGCCTCAACGCCCAGAAAGGAAGGCCCGGCGTCATCCTCGACGTCCGAGACCGCGAAGAGGGGCGCTTCAGCCATCGACGCCGAAAGGGTCCACGAGATGGAGAAGAAGAAGAGAAGGCTCGAAGCAGAGATGGCGAGCATCCTGCAACGGAAAAAAGACTTCGACGAAAAAATGAAGCAATACGCCATTCCGTCAAAGCCAGCACGCGAAACACTCGGGGAGGGCGACAACGAAGACATCGAGTCCCCGAACCGCTCGACGAACAGGGCGAAGAGGACTACTACTTCGAAGCCGAAGAAGAGTTCCAGTCTTACCGGGACTCGGCGCCCTCGGAAGAACAAGACCTAGACTGGCAAGACCTCGACGCAGAATCACCAGAAGAAGGGGTAGACTCTTATCCCTCGAGGCCTTCGCCGCCAGACGACATTGGAGCCTACAATGTGGTCGTCCAAAGGGCTGCAGCAACGTATGGCGTCGAAATGCAAGAGGAGAAGGCAAAGGCATGTTTCCTTTTGGAAACCCTACTTCCTCAACAAACAAGGTCCCAGTTCCTACCCATGCTCCCTAGCGTCCTGGACCAGGGAAGGGAGGCCTTCAAAGAACCGGCAGTCTGCAAGGCTGTTACACCAAGGAGCGAAAAGAAGTACAAGCACTCCTCTAAAGACCCTACGTACATACAAGGGTCAGTGCCAGCAGACTCCATTATCACTGCAACGGCCAGGAAAAGGGCAAATGTGCCCACTAACACAGGTCCACCTCCAGTCAAGGAGAGCAAACGAATGGACCTCACAGGACGAAAGGTGGAGAGGAACGCAGCCATACACTGGCGCATCGCCAACTCCAACGCCCTCATCAGCAGGCATGCATACCAGCATTGGGATGAGATGAGCCAGCTCATAACACACCTACCACAACAACACCAACAAAGGGCAAACCACCTAGTTGAAGAGGGCAAGGCTATCGCAAACACTTGCCTAAAATCAGCCTTGGACGCAGCAGAGAACTCCGGCAGGCAGATGATGATAGGGGTGACTGAAAGAAGACACGCATGGCTCAGGATCTCAGGTTTCAAACCTGAGGTACAAAGCAACATCCTGAACACGCCATTCGACGGCCAGAAACTGTTTGGAGCCCCAGTGGACGAGAAGTTAACGCAGCTCAAAAAAGACAATGAAACTGCGAGGTCCATGGGAGCACTGCAATTCAGGGGGATGAGAAGAGGAACCCCCTCAAGGCGGCCCAATGGTAGAGGGGGCAATACGCCTGCCACTTCCCACCAATCTCCCCAACAAGGATACCAGGGGAACAACCAGGGCCAAAGCCAACAGGGACAACAGCAGCAAAATTGGCAGTATCAACCCAGAGGACGGTCCTTTCGAGGACGCGGGTACGGACGGGGACAATCCCGAAGAGGGGTCAGCAGCCCACCTCAAAGTGACTCCACAAACAAACCAAACCCTCCCCTTTAACACCAAGGGAGAGGAGAAGTCAACAGAAGGACAAAATAAGAAACACACACAGCAAACAAATAACCACCGAGCATACAACCCCGGTGGGGGGCAGAATAGGAAACTTCCTCACACAATGGAGGGAGATTACCACGGACAAGTGGATACTGAACATCATACAGCACGGGTACTGCATAGAACTCCAAAAACACCCCCGGGCAAAAAACCAAGACACCGGGCAATTCCCGCAGGGGAGCTCGCCCTCCTACGTCTAGAAGCAGAGGAGCTGCTACAAAAAAGAGCAATAGAACCAGTTCCAATCAACGAAAGGAACAAGGGAGTCTACTCAACGTACTTCCTAGTGCCAAAGGTAGACGAAACACTAAGGCCAATACTGGACCTCAGATTCGTCAACCAGTTCGTAAAAACACAAAAATTCAAAATGACGTCACTTCAGGAAGTAATACCCCAAATCCAAGAAGGCGATTACATGGCGACCATAGACATGAAAGACGCATATCTGCACATACCCGTCAACCACAAACACAAACGTCTACTAAGATTCGTGATTGGCCACAATCACTACCAGTTCACAGTGCTAGCCTTCGGGATCAAGTCCGCACCAAGGGTGTTCACAAAATGCCTTGCGGCAGCGCACCTACGGAGAAAGGGCATACATGTATACCCCTACCTCGACGACTGGCTTGTGAAAGCAGGATCATACAGACACTGCAAGGATCACATCAAACAAGTCATACAAACACTGTCCAGACTAGGTTTCTCAATACATTGGGAGAAATCGTCAACAGAACCTCAGCAGATCAAAATATTCTTAGGGGCACAAATCGACAGCACACAGTCCAAGGTGTTCCCCAGCGACAAGAGAACTATAGCGCTCCTGAGGGAAACACGTCATTACCAGAAGGGGCAAGTTCTGACAGTGAGGACGGTGAGCAGACTAATGGGAATGATGGCATCATGCATCCACCTAGTCCCACATATCAGGCTGCACATGAGACCGTTCCAAGAATGGACACAGCAGCAGTGGTCACAAGCGACGGGGAGTTGGGAAGATCTAGTGGTTGTCACACACGCAGTGCAGCAAGAAATAGCGTGGTGGAAGGAAGAGAACATATTACAGGGGAAGCCATTCACACAGCCAACTCCAACAGTGACCATCTCAACGGACGCCTCACAGCAGGGCTGGGGCGCGCACATGGACAGACTCCGCGTCAGGGGGCTGTGGTCACAACAAGATGCAGTGAAACACATAAACTACCTAGAACTAAAAACTGTGTTCCTAGCCTTAAAAGCCTTTCAGAAGCAGCTTTACGGACAGCTAGCAGCAGCGTGACACTCATACTGGTGGCACCTCAGTGGGCCAGACAATCATGGTTCTCACAAATAATGGAAATGGCGCAGGAACCAGCGCACAGGTTCAGCAGAAGGAAAGACCTCCTAACAATGCAAGAAGGAAAAGTGCTCCACCCAGAACCAGAGAGCCTCAGCCTAGCAGCATGGCTCCTGAGGACCTAGAATTCGCACACCTCAAGCTACCACCAAGCACCATGGCAGTACTCAGAGAAGCAAGGAGACCCACTACAAGAAAATGCTACATTGCAAAGTGGAAAAGGTTCTCGCAATGGTGCATTAAAGAGGGACTGCAACGAAAGGTCACAAAAGAATCAACGGTACTACAATACTTAACGCACCTACTACACAGCGGGCTAAGCTACTCGTCACTAAGGGTTCACTTAGCAGCCATAGTGGCCTACACCAGGGGAGAAGCGGGGAAAAGTTTCTTCACCTCACAGGTGGTCAAAAGATTCCTGGAGGGAGCTAAAAGAATAGCCCCCCAAAAGGATGCCAGCCCCAAGCTGGAACCTCAACACTGTGCTAACACAGTTGATGAAATCACCATTTGAGCCCATACACAAGACCACACTGCACATGCTCACACTAAAGACTGCATTCTTGGTGGCTATCACGTCACTGCGAAGGGTCAGTGAACTGCAGGCTCTTACACTACAAGAGCCCTACTTGCAAATACACAAGGACAGAATTGTCATGAGAACGGACCCACACTTCCTGCCAAAGGTGGTGTCGCGGTTCCATATTAACCAGACAATACAGATACCAAGTTTCTTCCAGAAACCATCAACGCCCACAGAAAAGGCGCTACACACGCTAGACGCCAGAAGGGCAGTGATGCACTACATAGAAAGGACGAAGGAATGCAGGAAAACAAAACAACTCTTCGTTTCTTCGCAAGCAGTTTCTTGGGACGACCAGTAACAAAAAATACCATAGCACGATGGATTGCACAAGCAATACAACTCTGCCACAAGCAGGCAGGACAAGAATTACAGGGAGCCGCCCAGGCTCACTCAACAAGGAAGAAGGGAGCAACTGTTGCGTTCCTAGCGAACACACCTATACAAGACATTTGCCAAGCGGCAACATGGTCTTCCGTGCACACGTTCACCAAACACTACTGTTGATATCCAGATGAACAAAGAGGCACAAGTAGGACAGAAGGTCTTACAGCACATTTTCAGCAACCAATGCTCATCTTCCACCCAACCACCGCAATAACAAAACCGCTACAAAGTCTATGCCCAGCATAGTGAATCCAGAAAGATTCACGCTGCAAAACGAATAGTTTTGCAGCGTGAATCTTTCTGGATTCACTATGCTGGGCATTATTCCGCGGTCTAGTGGTTGGGTCCGGAATCGTAGTCTTTTTTCTCTTTTTTTTTTTTTTTCGTAGCCCAGGTGGGCGTCGACGCCCCACCATTTGGTGTCCTTCCGTGACGTCGGCGCGCTTCCTCTGGAAGCTCCCACCCTTGGGCGCCATCTTCAGATTCTTTTTTCCGCCGTTGGGTCTGGATCGTCGTGAGAAGCTCCAGAGTTGGAAAAGGAGAGAAGAAGTAAGAAAAAGCAGAAAGAACCGAAAAAAATTGAAGATCTTCATCAGAAGATAAAGAACATACTACCGGGATAACGAAGTCGGTGAGAAAATAGAAGAAACTTCGACGTCCAACGGAGAATGCGCACACGAGGGCTCCTGAGCGCTGGAATGGACAAGACACCATTCAAATTCTGTCGTAACTGCCACCACAAGTTCGCGCAGAAAGACTAGCATCCAGTTTGCAACCTCTGCTTGCCAATCGACCATCAAAGCGCCGACTGCAACGCCTGCTCGGCATTCGCCACCAAGACCCTCAGGGTCAGGGAAAGACAGAGGAGAGCAAACTACAACATGCAGGGCCAAGGGCCACCCCCCTCGCTGCGGGACCTGGGCCTCTCCAGTGGGGAAGAGGACAACGTCGCCGAGGGTCCAGAGGACAGCACGGTCGTAGAGACCGATAACACGCCAAGGAAGGAGGTAAGAGACGTCGACCCCAAAAACCCCGACAGACTCTCGAAAGTCTGAGCCAAAGTCCACGAAAGGAGCACCGGCGTCGAAGCACTCGACGACCGCAGCTGCGTCCACGGACAAACAGCCCAGCGGATCCTTCGAAAAGGACTCCCGGTCGGCGAAAGCTCTAGATGCACCAAGGTCGTCTAAGCACGGTTCCCAGAAGCCGCACCCGACACCGAAAGCAAAGGCAACTTCGACGTCCACGTCAGCGACCTCGAAGAGAACAGCCGAAACCCTCGACGCCGAACAATCGGCGGACATGGAGAAGGAAGAAGAAGAGGCTCGAGGCCGAAATGGCCAGTATCCTCCAAAGAAAGAAGGACTTCGACGAGCGGATGAGTAGATACTCCATCCCTTCGAAGCCCTCAACGGTCGTCGAAGCAGAGGCACAAGAGGAGTTCGACAGCACCGAGCCGCCGAAAACTCCCGAACCATCGGAGCAACAGGACGAAGAGGGCCTGTTCTATTATACAGAGGGTGATGACGACCAGCAATCGCACTTCGGCTCGACACCCTCGGAGGCTCAAGACCTGGAATGGCAGGATCTCGACGCCGAAAACCCGGAGGAGGCCGTGGAAACGTATCCGTCGAGGCCTTCGCCGCCGGACGACTTAGGGATTTACAACATGGTCGTCAAGAACGCAGCTGCCACCTAAAAGTGGAAATGGAGGAAGAAAAGCCAAAAGCCTGTGTTCGAGGCATGTGAGCTGCAGAGCTCACACTGTGCATTAGATCGCCATCTGGTGTTGGGCTCGGATGCTTGCACTTTGTTGTTGTCTTCGAAGAAGTCTTTGTAGTCATGTGATAGGTGACTCCTCCTTAGGACAATAGTGCGCATGGGCATCGACTCCATCCTCAGATTGTTTTTTTCCGCCATCGGGTTCGGATGCATTTCGACACTCCGGTTCGAAACTCGTTTTTTGCAGCGTTTTCCACTTTTCAACGCCTAATACCGACATCGACATCTCGACGTCCCTTCCTCGATCTCCTTTCCAGCCGTCGACGCGGGCCGTTGGGCCCATCGACGCCGTAAGGCCTACTGCCCATGGAAAGGACGCCATTCCGAAAATGCCCCCAATGTGGAGCAAAGTTTCCACATAGTGACCACCACCAGGTCTGTAATCGGTGCCTCTCACCAGACCATAACGAGGCCACTTGTCCGGCCTGCGCCTCCTTCCGCTCCAAGAAGACAATCCGAGATCGTCGAGCCCGAAGGCACATCATGGCGCACAGGTCCGCTCCGGAACCCGTCAACATCTTCGACGAGGGTCCCGATGTTCCGGAAGAAGACTCCGAAGACCTCGCTATCATCTCCGAGGCAGAGGACTCCGACAGTTCCATCCCTTCAGGGCAGCGTGTGAGTACTACTGCCCCTGCCCCAACCCTCCCTGCAAAATCGAAGGCACCGGTCAGTACTTCGCCTACGGGCCCCAGTCGAGACCGTAAACGTGTTTCGGACGCCCTGCCCTTCGGGCTCGGCACCGAACAAGAAAACAAAGCCTTCTAGTTCCTCGGCACCGACCAAACCTCATGTGCCCGTTACACCGGCACCTTCGGCGCCGAAACACAAAGACCACCCGGCGCTGAAATCCAGCTCGGTCCCCAAATCCGCCTCCAAGCACGCGGATCCCTCGGCACCGAAACCACTCGACACACCCCCTAAACTAAAGCCGGTCGAGCCTGTAGCTAAACCGAAGGACGCCTCGACGCCTTCTAAAGCAAAGGAACATTTAAAGAAGCCATCACCACGTTCGGAACCGAGAAAGTCGGTGCCGAAAACTAATATTCAAGGAGAGGAACTGTTTACACCGGATCCCATCGATCCTAATCAACACAAACTTTATATCAATCCTAAACCAGGACATATTTCCTCTGTGCCACGTCACAAGCCTGTCCCTCCGAAGAAGAAAGACTCTTCCACTTCCCCTATGCCTCCTTCTTCCCCTATACCTCTCTCTAACACCCCTCCTCTCCACATCCCTATCACACCTCCTCAACCTGCGGATTCTCCCCCACATGAGTATGAGGACAACATGGGGTACGGGGATGACCCTCATTTATATCTGGATCCAGATAATCCACCACAGGATGACTGGGGTTATAATGACCCCCAGACCCTACAGACCTCCCCAGCCCTCCACCTTATCCCACAAAACCATCTCCACCAGATGATCACATAGGTTTTGGGCAACTCATACATAGGGCGGCCGTTTTTCATGGGGTGCATATTCACACCGACCAACCAGAGGAAGATTTTCTTCTAGACACTTTTGAACGGTCTCAAAAAACGGTTCAAACTTTGCCCATGATCAAGGGTGTCATTAAACATGCACCTGAAATTTTTAACGACCCGGTCAGAGCCAGGATCCTTAATCCTAGAGTGGATAAAAGTATAGACCTGCCCCTGATGACCCCACCTACATCAAAGGTCAGCTCCCCCTTGACTCACTGGTCGTTTCTAATGCCAGAAAACGCGCCAATTCCCAAACTTCAGGGGATGCTCCGCCACCTGATAAAGAATCCAAATTGTTAGATTCCTCTGGCAAACGCGTAGCTGCGCAAGCCACCAACATCTGGCGCATCGCTAACACCCAAGCTCTACTAGCTAGGTACGACAGGGCACACTACGATCAGCTAGAAACCCTCCTTCAACATCTACCTGATCAATACAAAACACAAGCCACTGACCTCATTCAAGAAGGCAAACTTATTTCCAATGCCTCCATTAAGTGCGCCTTAGACGCAGCCGACACCGCCGCTAGGTCAGTTAACACTAGCGTGCTTATCAGACGACACGCCTGGCTTCGCATTTCAGGTTTTAAGCCAGAGGTTCAGACTACTATACTAAACCAGCCCTTTAACCAAAACCAACTATTTGGTCCTGCTGTCGACACAGCACTAGAAAAGATGAAGAAGGATACTGACACTGCCAAATCAATGGGAGCATTGCAGTCCCCGCAGCAACGTGGCTCCTTTCGCCGCTCCTTTTACAGAGGGGGCTCCAGGAATACCACCGCAGACAGTTCCTCTTCCTATCGAACAAACACCCAAACCTCCCCTAATAGAGGATACTTTAGGGGTGGTTACAGAGGCAACAACTCTAAGGGCAGAGGTCGAGGTAATAATAACAACACCCGTACCTCCACCACTCCCAAACAGTGACTTTCCTCCACTTCCCCCGACCACAACACCCCTGTCGGGCGAAGACTATCACAGTTCCTGCCTGTCTGGAACTCCATTACAACAGACAGGTGGGTGAGACAGATTATCCAACATGGCTACTGCCTGGAGCTAACAGCTACCCCCCCCCCCCACCATACCACCCAGGCAGCGTCCAATGTCCACAGACCATCTTACACTTTTACAACAAGAGGTACTTTCCCTGCTTCAAAAGCACGCCATAGAGCCAGTGCCTCTGCTACAGCAGGGCACAGGGGTTTACTCCCTGTACTTCCTCATTCCCAAAAAGGACGGCACTCTCAGGCCTATTTTAGACCTCAGACCTCTCAATCAATACATACTCTCAGATCATTTTCACATGATCACTCTCCAACAAGTGCTTCCCTTACTACAACAACAAGACTTCCTTGCCACATTAGACCTCAAGGACGCCTACTTCCACATTCCCATACATCCTGCTCACAGGAAGTATCTAAGGTTCGTTCTCAATGGGCAGCACTACCAGTTCAAAGTACTGCCATCCGGAGTCACCACTGCTCCAAGAGTGTTTACCAAATGCCTTGCAGTAGTAGCAGCGCATCTACGAAGACAACAAATACATGTCTTCCCATACCTGGACGACTGGCTTATCAAAGCCAAATCATTCAACCAGTGTGTCCAACACACTCACCAAACGATACAAAAATTACACAACTTGGGCTTCACAATAAACCATACCAAGTCCCACCTTCAGCCCTCCCATGTCCTTCAATATCTGGGAGCCACAATAAACACTTCCACTGCTCTAGCTTACCCCAGCCCAGCCAGGATAGCCAGTATACAAACCCTTGTCCCCAGGTTTCAAATGCAACACTCTCTTCCAGCCAGAGTGTTTATGCAGCTCATCGGCATGATGGCATCCTGCATTTTTCTCGTCCCTCATGCAAAACTTCAAATGCGTCCTCTACAAGAGTGCCTAGCGCGCCAATGGAACCAGGCTCAGGGACATCTTACAGATCTGGTGTTGGTAGACAGCCGCACACATCGCTCTCTGCAGTGGTGGAACACCAACAATTTGTCCAAGGGGCGGCCGTTCCTAGAGCCGGTTCCACAAGTAGTACTAACCACGGACGCATCCCTTACAGGATGGGGAGCACACCTGTTACACCATACAACACAGGGCAAGTGGACCACTCAGCAGAAGCGGTTCCACATCAACCACCTAGAGTTACTAGCCATATTCCTAGCTCTCAAGTCCTTTCAACTCCACGTACAAAACAAAGCTGTCCTGATCCGAACAGACAACATCACAGCTATGTACTATATACAAAAACAGGGGGACACACTCTCCACAACTGTCCCAACTAGCACAGGACATTTGGAGGTGGGCCATTCCACAAAACATTTACCTTCTAGCAGAACACCTACCAGGGGTTCACAATCAGATTGCAGATCTGTTAAGTCGACAGGCACAACAGATTCACGAGTGGGAACTACATCCACAAGTTCTTCTACCTTTCTTCCAGATGTGGGGCCAGCCAGACTTAGATCTGTTCGCCACACACCAAAACGCCAAATGCCCAACCTTCGCCGCCAGGCTTCCACACCCGCAGTCCAAGGGCAATGCGATATGGATGAACTGGTCCGGCAGATTTGTGTACGCTTTTCCACCGCTCCCACTCATCCCACTTGTAGTACGCAAGCTTCGACAACAGTCTCTCAAAATGATACTAGTAGCCCCTACATGGGCACGCCAACCGTGGTTCACCACACTACTGGAGCTATCAGTAGTCCCATACCAAAGACTACACATCTCCCCAACAATGCTAACGCAGAGCCATGGAGAAATAATGCACCCAGATCCATCTCAGCTGAACCTTGCAATTTGGCTCCTGAAGTCCTAGAATTCGGTTACCTTAACCTACCCCCAGACTGCATGGACGTTATAAAAGAAGCTAGACGCCCAACTACCAGAGCCTGCTATGCAGCTAAATGGAAAAGATTCGCTATTTACTGCACTAATAATAACATCCAACCATTACAAGCCTCTACGCAAAACATCATTTGCTATTTGCTACATTTGCAAAGATGTAGTCTTGCATACTCGTCCATACGTCTGCACCTCGCAGCCCTTGCTGCTTACTTGCAAAACAGGCAACACTTATCACTATTCAAAGTTCCCGCCATTAAAGCCTTCATGGAAGGCCTTAAGCGCGTCATACCTCCCAGATTACCACCTTCCCCAGTGTGGAATCTTAATATAGTACTTACCAGGCTCATGGGTCCACCTTTCGAACCCTTACATAAATGTGAACTTCAATTCCTTACATGGAAAGTTGCGTTTCTAATTGCAATCACTTCTCTCAGGAGAGTCAGTGAGCTACAAGCTCTAACTATACAAGAGCCTTTCTTACAAATACATCATAAAAAGGTAGTTCTCAGAACAAACCCAAAATTCCTTCCCAAAGTCATTTCGCCTTTCCACCTTAACCAATCAGTAGAACTACCTGTGTTCTTCCAAAACCCAGATTCCGTGGCAGAAAGAGCTCTCCACACCCTAGATGTCAAAAGAGCCCTTATGTATTACATTGACAGAACCAAATCCTTTCGCAAAACCAAACAATTGTTTGTGGCTTTCTCTCCACCACACAAAGGTAATCCCATCTCAAAAGCCGGGGTTGCAAGGTGGATTGTTAAATGTATCCAAATCTGCTACCAAAAAGCCAAACGCACATTATCAGTTCCCCTAGAGCGCACTCAACACGCAAACTAGGTGCCTCCATGGCATTCTTAGGGAACATTCCCCTAGAAGACATATGTAAGGCAGCCACATGGTCTACAACACACACCTTCACTAAACACTATTGTGTTGATGTGCAAGCCAAGCAACAAGCTTCCGTGGGCCAAGCTGTCCTTAAAACCCTTTTTCAAACTACTGCAACACATACAGGTGACCACCGCTAGGGGAGATACTGCTGTACAGTCTATGCACAGTGTGAGCTCTGCAGCTCACATGCCTCGAACGGAAAATGCTACTTACCAGTATGCATCTGTTCTTGGCATGTAGAGCTGCAGATCCTCACACGCCCACCCACCTCCCGGGACCTGTATGTGCTCCAGTCCTATCTTAATTAGATACACACACATGGACATCTCTTTTCTTTTCTACTAACTCCATCACTCCCCAATATGGCGAAAAACAATCTGAGGATGGAGTCGATGCCCATGCGCACTATTGTCCTAAGGAGGAGTCACCTATCACATGACTACAAAGACTTCTTCGAAGACAACAACAAAGTGCAAGCATCCGAGCAACACCAGATGGCGATCTAATGCACAGTGTGAGGATCTGCAGCTCTACATGCCAAGAACAGATGCATACTGGTAAGTAGCATTTTCCTTTCTCCTGGAAACACTGCTGAAAACACAAACTAGGAGCCAATTCCTTCCTATGCTCCCTAGTGTGCTAGACCAAGGCAGGGAAGCTTTCAAGGAGCCTTCTACCTGCAGATCTGTCACCCCCAGGGCTGAGAAAAATACAAACACTCTTCCAAGGACCCACCATACATCCAGGGATCTGTACCGGCTGATTCCATCATAACAGCAACAGCCAGGAAGAGGGCCAACGTTCCCACAAACTCCGGACCGCCTCCAGACAAGGAGAGCAAGAGGATAGACCTCACAGGGAGGAAAATCGAAAGGAATGCGGCAATACATTGGCGCATTGCCAACTCCAATGCCCTTATAAATAGGCACGCCTACCAGCACTGGGAAGAAGTTGGGCAGTTGCTCAAACTGCTCCCCACCGAACAACAGCAAAGAGGGGCACACCTCATAGAGGAGGGGAAGAACATGGCCAACACCTGCCTGAAGTCGGCCTTGGACGCAGCTGATACATCAAGCAGGCTGCTGATGATCGGGGTCACAGAGAGAAGACATCCCTGGCTCAGGATCTCTGGGTTCAAGCCAGAGGTGCAAAACAACATCCTGAAGTTGCCCTTCGACGGGAAGAAGCTGTTCGGCACGCCCGTGGACGAGACGCTGACGCAGCTCAAAAAGACAACGAAACTGCAAGGTCCATGGGAGCACTGCAGTTCAGGGGTATGAGAAGGGGCACCCCTCACGAAGACCTAATGGCAGAGGTGGAAACCAGCCAGGAACATCGCACCAGGCCTTCCAGCAAACATTTCAAGGAAGCAGCCAGGCGCAACAGGGTCAGCAGCAGCAAGGCTGGCAGAACCAACAAAGGGGCCAGTCCTTTCGAAGCCGACCAAACGGGCGAGGCAATACGAGAAGAGGCGGCCAGCAACCCGCCCCCAAGTGACTTCACAATACAAACGTGCCCGCACTGACAACATCTCGAGTTGCGCGGCACAACATAAGACACGGACAACACCTACAAATTTACCATCATACAACTCCCGTAGGAGGCAGACTAAAACACTTCTCCCAGGAGTGGAAGAAGATAACAACCGACAAGTGGATACTCAACATCATACAGTTCGGATACTGCATAGAACTGGTAAGAAAGCCACCAAACAGGAGGCCGGCAAACAAAAGACGCTCAACAGAAGAGCTGTCACTACTGTGGCAGGAAACACAAGAACTCCTCCACAAACAGGCTATAGAAAGAGTGCCATACAGAGAAAAGGGCACAGGAGTGTACTCCAACTACTTCCTCGTACCAAAGGTAGACGAAACATTAAGGCCCATACTGGACCTACGGTTCCTAAACAAATACATAAAAACTCAAAAGTTCAAGATGACGTCCTTGCAGGAGGTCATACCTCAAATAAGGCACGGAGACTTTATGGCCACAATAGACCTCAAGGATGCCTACCTACACATCCCTATGAACCAAAAACACAAGCATCTACTCAGATTTACCATCAGTAAAATGCACTACCAGTTCACGGCCCTAGCCTTCGGCCTAAAATCAGCGCCGAGAGTATTCACCAAATGCCTAGCTGCCGTAGCAGCACATCTGCGAAGACAGGGGATACACGTATACCCCTACCTAGACGACTGGTTGGTAAAGGCAAACTCATACAACCAGTGCAAACTACATGCTCAGCAGGTCACACAAACGCTGACAAAACTGGGCTTCTCCATACACGAGGAGAAGTCATCGCTGGAACCAGAACAAGTGAAGATCTTCCTGGGTGCGAGAATCGACACCATTCAAGGAAGAGTGTTTCCCAGCGAGAAGAGGACCCTCGCACTACTGAAGGAGACTCGCCACTACCGGAAGGGGCAACGTCTGACAGTGAGGACAGTGAGCAAACTCATGGGCATGATGGCATCATGCATACACTTAGTCTCCAATATTCGGCTACACATGAGACCATTCCAGGAATGGCTGCAACAGCAGTGGTCACAGGCAACGGGGAGTTGGGAAGATCTAGTGGTTGTAACGCACGCAGTGCAGGAAGAGATAGCATGGTGGAACAGGGACAACATATCAAGGGGAAAACCGTTCACACCACCAACTCCGACAGTGACCATCACAACAGACGCATCCCAAATGGGGTGGGGAGCGCACATGAAACTGCTCAAAGTGAGGGGTTTATGGACGCAAACAGATGCCATCAAACACATCAACTACCTAGAACTCAAGACCGTATTCCTTGCCCTCAAAGCATTCCAGAAACAGCTGTACGGCCAAAGGGTGTTAGTACAAACAGACAACACAACAACGATGTTCTACATCAACAAGCAGGGAGGAACACAGTCGGTGGCGCTCTCAGATCTAGCGCAACAAATATGGAAATGGGCTATCCCATTACAAATAGACCTACTGGCAATACATCTGCCGGGGAAGGACAATGTGGAAGCAGACAAACGTCGA
Source organism: Calotriton arnoldi (assembly GCA_963921515.1). Classification (NCBI taxonomy): domain Eukaryota; kingdom Metazoa; phylum Chordata; class Amphibia; order Caudata; family Salamandridae; genus Calotriton; species Calotriton arnoldi. The sequence continues at coordinate 3,896,619 of CAWUFW010000466.1, forward strand.
CCTCACGAGTGGGAGCTCAACGCTCAGGAGACGCAAAAAATATTCAAAAAGTGGGGAACACCACAATTAGACCTGTTTGCAACACACCAGAATGCAAAATGCCAATACTTCGCATCCAGGCAACCAGGACATCAATCCCAGGGAAATGCCCTATGGATGAGCTGGTCAAAGACATTTGCATACGCTTTTCCACCGATACCGCTGATACACAAAGTGCTCAGCAAGTGCAGAACAAGCAACATGACACTAATTCTAGTGGCACCTCAGTGGGCCAGGCAGTCCTGGTTCTCACAGATCGTGGAAATGGCACAGGAACCACCACACAAATTCCCAAAAAGAAGGGACCTGCTCTCGATGGAACACGGAAGAGTACTCCATCCAGAACCAGAGAGCCTCAGCCTAGCAGCATGGCTCCTGAAGACCTAGAGTTCGCCCACCTCAAGCTTCTGCAAAGCACGCTAGCAGTACTGCGAGAAGCAAGGAGGCCCACCACAAGGAAATGCTATGCAGCTAAATGGAAGAGATTGACTGAGTGGTGCATCAAGGAGAGGCTCCACAAGAGAATCACCAGAGAGTCAACTGTGCTAAGATACTTAACACACTTACTAAAGAGTAACCTGAGCCGCACATCACTAAGGGTGCACCTGGCAGCTATAGTAGCCTATACAAGAGGAGAAACGGGAAAAAGCTTCTTTACATCTCAAGTGGTAAAAAGATTCCTAGAGGGAGCAAAAGAATAGCCCCGCCAAAGAGGATGCCGCCGCCGGCATGGAACCTCAATGTGGTTTTAACGCAGCTTATGAAAGCACCATTCGAACCCATTCACAAGGCCTCGCTTCATATGCTCACCATAAAAACAGCATTCCTGGTAGCGATTACCTCGCTCCGAAGGGTGAGTGAGTTGCAGGCCCTTACACTACAAGAACCCTACATTCAAATTCACAATGACAGGGTGGTAATGAGGACTGACCCACACTTCATGCCTAAGGTGGTGTCCAAGTTCCATATAAGCCAAACTATACAAATTCCCAGTTTCTTCCAAAAACCATCCACCAGCGCAGAAAGGGCGCTGCACACGCTGGACGCCAGAAGGGCAGTAATGCACTACATTGAAAGGACTAAAGGTTGTAGGAAGACAAAACAATTCTTTGTGTCCTTCGCAAGCAGTTTCCTTGGCAGACCAGTAACAAAAAATACCATTGCACGATGGATCGCACAAGCAATTCAATACTGCCACAAACAGGCAGGCCAGGAGCTACAAGGGGCAGCTCAGGCTCACTCAACCAGGAAAAAGGGAGCAACAATAGCCTTCCTGGCAAACACACCTATCCAAGACATTTGCCTGGCGGCAACATGGGCTTCAGTGCACACTTTCACTAAGCACTACTGCGTGGATATACAGATGAACAAAGAAGCACAAGTAGGTCAGAAAGTGCTTCAACATATTTTCAACAACCAATGCTCATCTTCCACCCAGCCGCCACAAACATAGCAAACCGCTACAAAGTCTATGCACAGCATAGTGAATCCAGAAAGATTCACGCTGCAAAACGAATAGTTTCTTACCGGTCGGTGTAGTTTTGCAGCTTGAAGACTTTCTGGATTCACTAGCGAACCCACCCGCCTCCACCAGAAAGATGAGACAGGAGGAAGATGGGACTAACAAATGGAAAACACCTTCAAAAGGTAAAAGGATAAACAAACACAAGACAAGAAAAAAAGAATCCGAAGATGGCGCCCAAGGGTGGGAGCTTCCGGAGGAAGCGCGCCGACGTCACGGAAGGACACCAAATGGTGGGGCGTCGACGCCCACCTGGGCTACGAAAAAAAAAAAAAAAGAGAGAAAAGACTACGATTCCGGACCCAATCACTAGACCGCGGAATAATGCACAGCATAGTGAATCCAGAAAGTCTTCAAGCTGCAAAACTACACCGACGGGTAAGAAACTATTTGTTTCTTACCTGTCGGTGTAGTTTTGCAGCTTGAAGACTTTCTGGATTCACTAGCGATCCCACCCGCCTGCGCCAGGAAGATAACATAGGAGGTTAAGGGTAAACTAGACTACATACAGAGTTTAGGGGGATCAAAAGAAAAATAAAAGGATAAAAGAGAAAGACATAGACGACAAAACAATAACAGGAAAAGAAAAAAGAATCTGAAGATGGCGACCAAAGGTGGGAGCTTCCGCAGGAAGCGCGACAACGTCACCGAGGACACCAAATGGTGGGGGTGTCGCCGCCCACCTGGGCCAACAACAAAAAAAGAAAGAAAGAAAAGACTACGAATCCAGACCCAACCACGAGATGGCAGAATAATGCACAGCATAGTGAATCCAGAAAGTCTTCAAGCTGCAAAACTACACCGACAGGTAAGAAACTATTCGATCTGAAAGAGACACCTTAGTGATAGATTCCTTATCTTAGAATATCCCCAGGCGTCAGACTGGATCCGGAAAGTTTTTCACTAGCAGTACTCCTGCGCGTCAGTAGGTGGCGTGCGGTTCTGCGTCCGTCGCTGGCGTCGTAAGCGCCGAGATGACGTCACGGAGACTACTTAGGCGCCACCCATGCGCGCTGACGTCAGTTCTTGCTTTTTCCGCGCCAGTAAGCGCAGATCCGGTTAGAGCACGTACCTTAGTCACTTTTTGACTACCCTTTTTTGAGACTTTTGTCTCCTGTTAGCTTGGTTTCATTGGTGCACGGAGGGATGCCTGGATTGAAGTCTTGTGGGGCCTGCCGTCGCAATATGTCGGTGGCGGACCCCCACGATGTCTGCCTCTACTGCCTGGAGACCGACCACGACTCCCGGTCCTGTCGGGCCATGGCCCTGAAGGCCTTGAGGAGCGGCACCGGAAGCTGCTGGAGGTCCGGCACTCGTTCCAGCGCCGTTCCCGGTCCAGGGGCCGTTCCAGGAACGCTCGCGGGGCCAGTCATCGCTCCTCGGGCCCCAAGCCTTCACCCTCGGATTCGGGTAAGAGACGACACAAAAAGAAGTCGAAGAAGCGTGTTCGCTCTACGACGTCCCCCCGTCGGTCCCCGGATGTGGACGAGGGGGACCGGGGCTTTGCCCCTGCGGCTCCTTCGGAGCTCGAGAGTCCCGCGGCCTACCCACCTTACCCGGGTCCGTCGGCGACTCCTGCACAGGTGCAAGAGTTTCTTGCTACCATGGACCGCCTTCTTAGGCATCGGGCTCCCGCCGGCGCGCCCTCGAGCCCCACGGTCCCGTGTCAGGATCCTGTTGGGCCGCCGGCGGATCCATCTTCGGCGCCACAGGATCCTGCGTCGTCGGCTCCGGCCACGGCGCCACATGGTCCATCGCTGCCGGCTCCGGCCCCAGCGCCACCCTTGGCTCCGCCTCCGGCGCCGCAGTGGGTGCCATTTGTCCCGCCCTTGCCCAGGTTCCAGGACCATTTTGCTCCTACCTGGGATCTGCATTGGGACACGGCGCCGGTCTGGCCCCGGGCGGCGCCGTTTTCGGCGCCGTTCTCGGCGCAGTTTGTCCCTTCTCTGGCTCCTGCTCTGCCGCCACGGTCGGTGCCACATGCGGCTGAGGTGGAGGACGACTGGGAGGGGTCTGAGGACCCTCTTGCTCGTCAATGTGACTCTGAGCAGGACTGGGCGGACGATTTGGGGGACGCTGGCGACCTCGACGTCTCTTCTGACCCGGGGTTTGCCTCTCCCCCGCCTACCATGGAGGAGGGCGCCTCCTACACGATGGTGCTCCGTCGGGCAGCTGAGGTTCTCGACCTTGACCTTCCTACGGGGACCCTCAAAACTAACCTCACGGAGGTACTCCAGACGGCGTCCACTTCGTCGGAGCCCCTGCTGCCATCTAATGACGCCCTCACTGACGTCTTGCTGGGCACTTGGTCGCGGCCCGCCACAGGGGCCTCTGTGGATAAGAACGTCGCCAGGCGTCATCGCCCGGTGACCCTGCCTTTCTGACCACTCATCCTACGCCCGAGAGTCTGGTCATCCAAGCTTCGTCCCAGAGTGCCCTTCCCACGACTCCGCCGGATAAGGATTCTAAGAAGCTGGAACAGTTCGGCAAGCGGTTGTTCTCTTCGGCCAGCTTGGGGCTGCGGTCGGTGAACACTGCATGCCTATTGGGCCGTTATTCCCACGCGGTGTGGGATACAGTTGCACAGGTGTTGCCTCAGTGTCCTGAGGAGACCCAAGCTGTGCTGTCCCTAGCTGTTGCCGAGGGTGAAGATGCGGCTAAGTTCGCCATTCGGTGTGGTTTGGACACCGCAGACTCACTAGGTAGAGCAATTTCTACGACTGTGGCGCTTCGTCGCCACGCCTGGTTGAGGTCTACTGGGTTCTCGCCAGATGTCCAGAGCTCACTCATGGACATGCCCTTTGATGGCACTCGCCTGTTTGGCGATAAAGCCGACAGTGCGCTGGAGCGTTTTAAGGACTCGCGGGCCACGGCCAAGTCCTTGGGTCTTTCCACGAGGAGCCCAGCCACTCCTGGTTATCGTTCCTTTCGTGGCCACGGAAGGGGCGCCCAGGCACGTTCCTTCAGCAAGCCTGTGTAGAACCAACCTCAGCGGGGCCGCGGACGTGGTTTCCGCAGGGGCGGGTCTGGAAATCGGCGTGGGGGACAGTCCAACTCGGCCCCCGCTGCTTCTACCTCCAAACCTTCCTAATCCGAGCTTTGTGGGGCACCCCACGCCAGTGGTTGGCAGGGTCCGCCATCATCTCCCCCACTGGCACGCTATCACATCGGACAAGTGGGTGTTGCAGATCATCCGCAAGGGTTACGCCCTTCCCTTTCAGTCCACCCCTCCAGCCATGCCGCCTCAGTTCCACCGCATGTCGGGGGACCACTTGGCACTTCTCCTGCAGGAAGTCACGGCCCTCTTGGCCTAGGGGGCCATCGAGTGTGTTCCTGGGCCAGAGGTAGGGAGTGGTTGTTCCCACTACTTTCTGGTCCCCAAGAAGGACAAGGGGGGCTTGCGCCCCATCTTGGACCTCCGGAACGTTAATCGCTTCCTCCGGACGGAGAAGTTCAAGATGCTGACTCTGGCTTGGGTCTTGGCTGCCCTCGACCCTGGAGACGATGGTAGCGTTGGACTTGCTGGATGCCTATTTTCACATCCCCGGCCCACCGGTGTTACCTGCGGTTCACGGTGGGCCAGGAGCATTTTCAGTTTGCCGTGCTCCCCTTCGGCCTTACCAGCGCCCCTCGGGTGTTCACGAAGGTGAGGACGGTGGTCGCAGCTCATCTGCTCAGGTCAGGGGTGTCAGTCTTCCCCTACCTCGACGACTGGTTGTTGAAGGCGGGTTCGCTCCAGGCAGTCGTCACCCACCTTCAGACTGCGGCCGACCTCCTGCATTTGCGAATCGCGATTGGGTCAATGGCAGATCCCTCTCCCTTCCCCAACCGGAGCACACAGTGGTGACGGATGCGTCCCTCCTGGGATGGGGTGGCCACTTGGGAGAGGCGGAGATCAGAGGCCTCTGGTCTCCGACGGAGTCCCGGCTCCATATCAATCTTTTGGAGCTTCGGGCGATCCGGCTTGCACTGAAGGCATTCCTTCCCTCTGTCCGGGGAAGTGTAGTGCAGGTGTTCACGGACAACACCACCGCCATGTGGTATTGCAACAAACAGGGCGGGGTGGGGTCCTGGACCCTATGTCAGGAGGCTCTGCGCCTCTGGACATGGCTGGAACATTTCGGCATTACCTTGGTGGTTCAACACCTGGCAGGTTCTCTGAACTCCAGGGCGGACGAACTCAGCCGCAGGTGCTTGATTGATCACGAATGGCGTCTGAACTCGGACGTGGCGCAAAGTCTTTCTGCAGTGGGGAGAGCCTTGGTTAGATCTATTCGCCACCGAAGAGAACGCGCAGTGTCATCAGTTCTGCGCGTTGGAATTTCCAAGGCGGCACTCGCTCGGCGACGCTTTTCGTCGCGTGTGGAGTTGCGGTCTGTTGTACGCCTTTCCGCCTATACCACTTCTGCCCAGAGTGCTGAAGAAGATCCGGCGTGACCGGGCCCAAGTCATCCTTGTGGCTCCGGATTGGGCACGAAGATACTGGTATCCCGAGCTACTCAACATGGCGATCGACCCCCCGATCCGCCTGCCTCTTCGGGAGGATCTTCTGTCGCAGCAACAGGGGACGGTCCTCCACCCAAACCTGTCCAGCCTCCACCTTCATGCATGGAGATTGAGCGGCGACAGCTGATTCCATTTGACTTGCCTCCTGAGGTCTGTGATGTCATTCTGGCAGCCAGGCGTCCCTCCACTAAATCGGTATACGCCTGCAGGTGGAACAGATTTGTGGCATGGTGCACAGTTAAGTCTGTGGATCCCCATTCTGCCCCTCTTTCTGAGGTCCTTCTGTTCCTACTCGCCTTGGCCCAGCAGGGCTCTGCTTTGTGCACTGTCAAAGGTCATCTTTCGGCCATCTCCGCCTTTCTCAGGCTTCCAGATCAGCCTTCTCTCGTTAAGTCCCCGGTTGTTAACTGTTTCCTCAAAGGCATTACACACACGTTTCCTCCTGTGCCTTTCATAATGCCTCAATGGGCCTTAAATCTTGTCTTGACCTATCTGATGTGCGCTCCTTTTGAGCCCCTTCATAACTGTCCTTTACATCTTCTTACTCTCAAGACGGCTTTCCTGGTAGCTATCACCTCTGCCAGAAGAGTGAGTGAGCTCCAGGCTCTTTCTTCCAAACCTCCTTTCATTTCGGTTCATCCGGACAAGGTGGTTTTAAGGACCCGTCCTTCTTTCTTGCCAAAGGTTGCCATCGTCTGGACCCAAAACGTGCGCTCTCGTTCTATGTAACGCGCACACAACCGTTCCGGGTGGATGACCAGCTCTTTGTTAGCTACGTGGGCGCCAAAAAAGGTCGGGCCGTGCACAAACGCACCATCTCTCGGTGGGTCGTTTTGTGCATCAAAGCATGTTACTCGTTGGCTAAGAAGGAGCCTCTGTGGTGCTGCGTGCCCATTCTACCAGGGCGACAGCAGCCACTACTGCCTTGGGACGCGGCGTTCCCTTGCAGGATATTTGTCAGGCAGCCACGTGGGCCTCGCTGCACACATTTACCAAGCATTACTTCCTTGACAGTCAAGTCTGGAGAGACCGCTTCTTTGGCCGTTCTGTTCTCCGTGACTTTCTGGTGTAATCTATTCACAGACCCACCACTGGGGTTGGTATTGCTGGGGTATCTATTCTAAGGTAAGGAATCTATCACTAACGTGTCTCTTTCAGATGCACAAGTTACTAACTTGTGTAACGATATATCTGTAAGAGACAGTTAGTGACAGATTCCTTACCGCCCCACCCATCCTCCCCGTTCTGCGAACTGATTTCTAGGGTTAAGGTCATCCCTTTCAGGGCCCTAGTTTCATGGCACCAATGGTCAGTTTCTTGCATGGCTCTGCGTTCCTGGCACGGAAAGTCGTGTACAGAACTGACGTCAGCGCGCATGGGTGGCGCCTAAGTAGACTCTGTGACGTCATCTCAGCGCTTACGACGCCAGCGACGGACGCGGAACCGCACAACGCCACCTACTGACGCGCAGGGGTACTGCTAGCGAAAAACTTTCTGGATCCAGTCTGACGCCTGGGTATATTCTAAGGTAAGGAATCTATCACTAACTAAAGTCTCTTACAGATATATCGTTACACAAGTAGTAACTTGTGCGACGACTCCTGCATCTCCCAGAAGAATACAAGAAAAGGGGTTGTGAAATAGTCAGTGAGGGGAAGTTAATCACCAATAACTCCATTAAATGCGCACTAGACTCTGCTGATACTGCGGCTAGAGGCATAAACTCCAGCCTTCTTTCATGTAGACATGCTTGGCTCTGTCTTTTAATTTAAACCTGAAGTACAACAGGCAATTCTAAATCTCCTCTTCTACAAAGAACACCTCTTTGGCCCTTAAGGAGACACAGCCCTTGAGAAAATGAAAAGGACACTGATGTCGCACCACCAACGGGGCCCTACAAACTCCCACCTACCGTGGGTCCTTTTGTTGGCCCAATTTCAAACGAAGTGCTCGGTCTGCCTCCAGACACCGCAGGGTCCTCCTACAAAAGTCAGGGACTTTCTACCACTGCTAAAACCTTTTACAGGGGCTTGTACAGAGGAAATCATTTCAAACGTCGCTGAAATAATTCCTGGGCCGCAAATGCAAAGACCCAACAATGATTTCCTCACAATTCCCATTGCATTAATCACACCTCCAACCTTCTCCAATACAACCATATTTAGGGGCCATACTTAACGCTCACTTAGGGTTGGCATACCCAAATGCAGCCAGGATACAGAACATTCTGACATTCCTTCCAAAAGTAGTTTCACCGTTTCACATTAACCAATCAATAGTTACCTGTCCTCTTCCCACAACCTGATTCTGTTGTGAAAGAGCTCTGCATGCTTTGGATGTCAAGAGCTTTAATTGTATTATATTGACAGGACCAAAACTTTTAGAAAAACTAAGCAATTTATTGCTTTTTCACCTCCCACTTGGAATGCTATTTCAAAAAGTTGAATTTCAAGATGGAAAGGAAAATGTATCCAAACTTGTTATGCTAAAGCTAAAATGCATTTACCTGTTCCCCCTAGGGCTCACTCAACTCGTAAAAGAGGGGCCTTATGGCATCTTTAGGGAACATTCCCTTTGCTGACATTTGCAAAGCAGCTACATGGCTCATACCACACCGCACGCCTTCACAAAGCTTCTCTGCTAGTAGATGTACTAGCATGTCAATAATCCAATGTCGGCCAAGCAGTATTACGGACTCTTTCAAACAACCACAGCCTCCACTGGTTAGCCACTGCTTCAGAAGAGGGACTGCTTTAGTTTTTGCAAAGCATGTGTATCTACAGCCACACATGCCTCGAAGAGATTGTTACTTACCCTGTAAGCATCTGTTATTGGCCTGTGGAGCTGTAGATTCACATGTGCCCACCCTCCTTCCCGGAAGCCTGTGTAGGTCAGTTTATTTTTACTTTAATTTACATTATTTGCATGGACATCACATTTCTCATACTTCAACTCCATTCTCACCCACCTGCGGCAAAACAATCTAATAGTGGAGTCCATGCCCATGCTCAGTTCCCCCAACAGGAGTCGCCGCACAGCCTCGTGACCTCGTGAAAACGTCTTAGAACAAAAGCAACTTGCAATCATCCCAGCCCAGCACTAGATGGCAGGAGTATGCAAAGCATGTGAATCTACAGCACTACATGCAAAGAACAGGTGCTTACAGGGTAAGTTACATAACCCTTGATTCTATTTGAGGATATTAGTTGTAGCGGTTTGGTATAGGCCCAGAGTTTCAGGCATTGGATAAAGTTTATAGCTCATAGGTCCACTGGCACAAGTACGGGTTAAAGGAGTGGCTCCTCTCAGACCTTTTCATCGGAGAGGGGAACCAGACCGGGCGCTCCCTCCAGTCCGGCTCCTCTTTGCCTCGGTAGGAAATCGTTTGCCGAGAGAGAATTAACAGATACTTGGTAAGTACAGAACGCTTAAGGCCAATGAACCTGCCTCTGGCACTTTAGGTTGTGTTGTGATATTATTTTAAATTCTATAAACAGATGAGAAGGGAATTATGAGTGCTGATAGCAACTTCAACTGCAGCCTCTTAAATGCACCCCTGCTTTTCGTTATAGATTAAAGATGTGGACTGCATGTCTCCCTAAAACACGTTCCTAAGTAATTAGAAACGATGGTGTACTCCACATTCTCTGCCACGTTTCCAGCTCCATCAGCATTGCTGTCCTTTTTAGAACAGCGGAGAACTAGGTTGATAGAAAAAGTATAAGCTGTAAGCTCCTTCGGTCAACGTAGAATACCAACATGGCTGTCTAAAAGGACTGTAAGTTTCTCTACTTGAATCTGCTGAGGGTCCTAATTTTGGAGAATTGGTCCGGATACTTGCAAAGGCATTTTAAAGACTGTCACCTTTACCAGACATCACATCCTCGAACAGTGAGAATGGTAATGAAACTGTTGGGAATGATGGTGTCTTCCATTTCTTTAATACCTTCTGGGAGAGGCCTCGTGAGAATGTCACTAGTGACTGAGAATTGAGAAGGTCTCATGTAGATGTATCCCAGTATTGAAACTCCCCCGGCACAAGTGATGATCACTACAGACTCCTCCCTCATAGGTGTGGAACTCACATGGACCAGCTCACAATTCACTGCCAATATTCTCTACAACCATATTGCTTTCACATAAGTGTACTGGATCAGCTAGTTTGTAAGCTACTTCTGCAAGCTTCTCGCAATCTCATTTGCAACAGGAATGACCACAATGTAGAACTTACCAAAACAAGAGGGCACACATTCACCACAGCTGTCCGTGCTAGAGCAGATGAATTGGTACTGGGTCGTTAATCACCAGGTTCTCCTCCTAGTGATGCACCTCCCAGGAGTGGTGGTGTGGACATGCTAAGTAGAGTACTTCTACGGATGTGGAACGCCATCAATAGATTTTGCTGCAAGCGAATGGAAAATGTCTTGGCTTCAACTTCAGGTACCCACATGCACAATCCATGGACAATACTCTCTAGAGCAACCGTTCAGAGATTTGTTTACACTTTCCCCACACTGCAGCTTTTTATGCTTAATGAGGAAGATGCACCTCATACCAATGGGGCTAATCCTCCGATCTACCTGGGCTCATCAGACGTGGGAATCGCCACTTATGGAAATGTCTGTCCTTACCTGTGGAAAAACTACCACTGTGCCCAAATCTCCTCACACAGCACTTTAGTCAGCTGCTTTAACCCAACCTCGAGGCACCAAAGCTTGCACCTCAAGTCCCAGAATTCAGCTACTTAAAGCTTCTATAAGTAAGCATACAAGTACTTAAAGAATCTGTAAAGGCCGCTCAGCTCGCATGCTACATGGCTAAATGGAAAATATTTGTACATTATTGCAACAATCTTCATAAACTGCCCTTAGAAGCGGCAGTTCAAGATATTTAACTTGTTGCATCGACAAAAATAATTATCCTATTGATCTACAAAGGAGCTGTAGCTGCCTACTGTAGGAAACTAGCTCTTTTATATAGTGGACCAAAAAGAGAAACACTGTGTAAAGAGTCCAGGCAAACCCCAAAGGAATTGCAGGGGCACAAATGACACCCTGTAGTAAGCTGGCTCTGTATATACTATACTAAAGTGAGGTATAGTGTGCAGAGTCCAGTGGATCCCCAAAGGTAGGCAGAGGTAAAGTAGATAGCACCTCTCTCTATTTGGGGTAGTGTGGGCGAGCAGTAAGGCAGTATCAGAGGACAGTGTTAAGTATTTGCTGTACACACTCAGTCAGCAAATGAATTCACACACTCAAAGACTGAACTTCAGACCAATTGTTTTTGTATAAAAATATTATTTTAGTTATTTTATTTCCTAGAACAAGCAAGCCTGGCACAGGTAAGTGATAAGTACTTTACAGTAGTAATGCAGTTGTAACACAGTTTGGATTGCAATTGTATATGCTCTTTGTTTTGATTACAGTATGGTTGCAGAGAAATGCAATACTTTGTAAATACAGTACATATACTTTCAATGTGCTTTTTAGTAAAATGACCAGTAAACTACTTTGCAGATTACTTTTCTTACACAGTGCAGCATACCTGGATACTGCACTGGTACATCTCCTTTAAACAGGTGAGTATGAGCGTTTTTGTTATTTAGTACAATTTTAAAAGGATTTCTTAGATTTTCCAACTCCCCACTTAGAAACTTTTCATAGAAAAACAGTCAATGTTATCCTAAGGAGGAAAATAGTGTTATCTGTTAACAGGTAAGTACTTTGTTGTGGGAGTTGGTATTCTGGGGTTAGACTCGGGGGTCCCCCAGGGTCAAGGATGCACTCTTGTTACACCCTCAGCGGTACTAGGGCGGCTGGGTGCAGAGTGCTGAGGCCCAATGTTCTCCAATGGGGGATAGGGGGCCTCCGGTTGGTGGCTGCTGACGAGCAGGCCACTGGGTTGTGAGAGCAAAGCTCCTGGACTTAAGCTCGGGGTAAATGGGGGTTCAAGCCGGCACAAAAGATGCACCCTCAGCAGCACTGGGGCGGCCGGGTGCAGAGTGCTGTTTTGGCGTCGGGCGCCCTGTAGCTTTCAATGGGGAGTCTCCGGTTTGCAAAGGCACTGCAGGCTGGGGGACAAAGGTCTTCTGGGTGCGACCACCACTTGGAGAGGTAAGTTGGGATGCTGGGGGTAGGTTAGGCACCGTCGGTTGGGCCACCCAAGGCCGTGGGGAGTCTGGTGCAGGGGTGCCTTTTAGGGTCGGATCTTCTTACCAGCTCCTGGTCGCGGTTTGGGGGACCTTCCGGTTGAGGCTGCGGCTTCGGCTGGAGGCTTGAGGCAGGTCTGGGATCACTGGATCTCGGGTCTGGATCGCCAGGGAGACCTCCTCGTGGTGTTGGGCCACTAGAACTCGGGCCGTGGGCATCGGGTGCAGAGTGGTGCAGACTCGCGGATGCTTGCGGAGCTGGAGTCTGTGGGTGAACAAATCCAATGTTCACGGGAGACAGTCTTAGGGATTGAAGGCAGGCAGGTCCTCCGGGTTTCTCGAGGTTGCTGGCTGCAGGACACACCGGGATTTCCCTGGAGCAGGTTCGAGGTGGGGACAGGCCGGTAGGGCTGGGGCCAAGTCAGTGGGCATCCTCATCTTAGCTTCGGCATGGCTGTTCGGTCCTTCTTTTCTTCTGGTTTCTTGTCTGAGGAAGGAAGGTTCAGGGGTGCTCCTAAATACTGGATTAAGGGGCGTTACAGGTAGGTAAAAGGTTGGGACCAATGGGTCCCTTCCCTGGGGTGGGTACACCCCCTATAATGGCACCCTCCAGTGGGAGGGGAGCATATGCCTCTCCCTGGTTGGCTTGGTCTCCCCATCTGCAAGATGGCGGGGACTGAGAGTTGTGCTTCACCTCGCCTCCCCCACCTGAGGGGTGGAGTTGGCAGAGGTGGGCACACCTCTCTTCCTTACTTGTTTTTCACGCCGGTTCTCCCGCCCAAAGTGGGGGTCAGAACCAGTAGGGAACCAGTTGCTGAAAGCAGCAAGTGGTCTGGGGAAGCTCACAAAGGCGGCAAGCCTTTGAAGCTTCCCCTTCGGGAACCCTACCCATCCTGAGGGAGGAGGCTTAGCACCTCGTCCCAGGATGTGCATTCTTTCAGGCCCCAGAGAGCAGCAGGCTCTCGACCCCAGGGGTCGAGAAACCTGTCTGGTGGTGGAAGCTGAAAGCAGCCACTCAGCCTGGACACTAGTGGTAGGTCGTTTGTCAGGGGACAACTCTAAGTTGCCCTCTGTCGTGCATCTTACATTAAATCCCACACTGGCATCAGTGTGGGTTTAATGTGCTGAGAAGTTTGATACCAAACTTCTCAGTCTTCAGTGTAGCCATCATGGTGCTGTGGAGTTCGTGATGACGACCTCCCAGCACCATATACTCTTAATGGCAGCACTGCACTTACAGTGCCCAGGAATGGACCTGGGTACTGTAGGGGTACAGGGCTCTTGCACCTGTACCCTCACCACTGGCATAATGCACCCAGCTAGAGGGGTGACTGAGGTATGCCAGGGCAGTGTGTTTGTGGGCATGGCACACGGATGTGTGCCATGTCGACTCTCTGTTTTGTTCTGCACCAAGACACTCAGCCTGCAAAGGCAGTGTGTGTGTGTGTCAGGGTACAGGGCCTCTAAGGGTGGCACAATAAGTGCTGCAGCCCTTAGAGGCATTCTTTGGTCACAGTGCCCTGGGTACCTATGGTACCATTTACCAGGGGCTGACATGTGGCCAGAGATGCCAATTGGGTTTAGGCTTCAATGCAGTTTTAGGGAAGGAACACAGGCCCTGGGCACCTGATTGGCAGGAGCCCAGGGCACACTCAGTCAAAGTACATCAGCAATTCAGCAAAAAGTGGGGGCATACCATGCAAGAAAGATGGCACTTTCTCACACTAGGGTAGACAAAAAATATAAGTCTGCACCATCTGACCCTGCGTACATTAGGGGACAATTACCGTTGGACTCACTAGTAGTGTCTAACGCACGCAAAAGGGCTAACTCCCAAACCACAGGAGATGCTCCACCCCCAGATAAGGAATCTAAGCGTCTTGATGCTTCGGTGAAGTCGCATCTCAGGCAGCAAACTTCTGGCGCATATCCAATACACAAGCGTTGCTAGCTAGATACGACCGTGCGCATTGGGACGAGATGGAACAATTGATCCAATATCTACCCCAAGAACATAAATCCAAAGCTGAAGACCTGATAAGGGTGGGACAACTTATTTCCAACAATCAAATCAGGTGCTCCCTCGATGCTGCAGACACAGCTGCCAGAGCAGTAAATACCAGTGTCCTTTCAAGAATACACGCCTGGCTATGTATCTCTAGATTCAAACCAGAGGTTCAAACCTCTATATTAAACGCACCGTTTGATAATGAACACCTTTTTGGCCCAGTGGTAGACTCTTCACTAGAAAAGATGAAGAAAGACACTGAAGTGGCCAAATCCATGGGGCGCTTCAGTCACCACAAGGCCGTGGTTCCTTTCGGCACTCTTTCTATCGAGCGGGGTCCAAGAATTCTTCTTCAGAAAATACCTCTACCTACAAGGGTAATAACCAACCCTCTGGCTCTAAGAACTACTTCCGAGGGGGTTACAGAGGAAATAACGGTAAGGGAAGAGGTAGAGGTTCAAACACACGCACCTCCCCCTCCAATACAAATCTAAAAATATTCTTTAAAAATCGCACGAATAACCAAAACGTATTTACTTGCCTGTTTGCAGGAAATGTCCCAGTGCTGAATCTAGGTATCCAGCACAGAGTTAGAAAAGTAACGTGAAAATTAACTTACCTGTAATTTACTGAAAAAGAGCCATTCATTTCAATGTACTGTATTTGCTAAGTATTGCTGTAAGAAAGTGGCTCTGTATATACTGAACCAAAGTAAGGTTCAGTGTGCATAGAGTCCACAGTCCCCAGAGGTTTGGCAGAGGCTAAAGTTAGATATAACCTTACTCTCTAAAGTGGTAGCTTGGTCGAGCAGTAAGGCAGTATCAGAGGACAGTGTAAAGCATTTGTTGTACACACTCAATCAGCAAATGAAGTCACCCACTCAAGAACTGAACTCTAGGCCAATGGTTTGTATATAAAAATATATGCTTGTTTTATTTTAGAACCAACAATAGGTATCAAATTATACTTTCTCAGAATGAGTTACTTTAGGTAAATACTTTCAATTGGCAATAGACTTTTGAATGCAATAGTTACAGTTGTTGCAATAGGCAACACAATTTTAAACACAATTCTACATTGAGCTCAATGGGAATTTCTAGTTAAATGCAATTGATTACTTTTTGGATTACTTTTCTTACCACAGGACTGGATCCTAGATTCAGTCCTGGGACATCTCCTGTAAACAGTTGAGTAAAAGCGTTTTGGTTACAGATGTTACTTTTAAGGAATATTATTGTATTTTAAAAGTTGACACTTAGAAACTTTTTCCCATAGAATCACCAATGTTATCCTATGGGAGGAAATTCACTTAGCAGGTAAGTGGGGTTATTGTTACTTTTTCTAACTCAGTGTTGGATCCTGGATCCAGCACTGGTGCATCTCCTGTAAACAGTTGAAAGAATGTGTTTTCATAATACAGGCGATTTTTAACGAATATTTGTAAGTTTGCAAAATCGACACTTAGAAACTTTTTCAGCAAAAACCAGGCAATGTTATCCTATGGAAGGAAATTCGAGTTACCGGTAAGTACAGTTATGATTACTTTTCAGGGTCAGTGCTGGGCACCAAAGTCCAGCACTGGGATCTCTCCTGATAACAGGTGAGTAAATTCGTTTTCGTAATTCGGCTGATTTTAGGTGAATATTTTAAAGTCTCAAAACTCGACACTTGGAAGAATTTCCAGGTGAAACCAGTCCATGTTATCCTATGGAAGGAAATTCAATTCGCCGGTAAGTTACTTTAAACGTTACTTTTGTGATCCAGTGCTGGACTCCTAGATTCAGCACTGGGACATTTACTTAAAACAGGTAAGTAATTACGTTTTTGTAGTTTGTACGATTTTTAAAGAATATTCTTGTATTTCAAAAGTTGACACTTAGAAACTTTTTCACAAAGAACCACCAATGTTATCCTATGGAAGGAAATTCAATTCACAGGTAAGTTACTTTTTAGTTACTTTTCTTACTCAGGGCTGGACACCTAGGTTCAGCACTGGGACCTTTCCTGCAAACAGTTGAGAAAATTCGGTTAGGTTATTTGTGCGATTTTTAAGGAATATTCTTAGTTTTCAAAAGTAGAAACTTAGAAACTTTTTGGAAGAAAAAGCGTCCATGTTATCCTAGGAGGAAAAATTAGTTATCGGTCTCGAGGTAAGTAATCGGTCTTTTGAGTTAGGGTTCTGGGGTTAGACTCAGGGGTCTCCCAAGGTCAGTGATGCACTGTTGTTGCACCCTCAGCGGCACTAGGGCGGCCGGGTGCAGAGTGTTGAGGCCCAATGTTGTCCTATGGAGGATAGGGGGACTCCGGTTGGTGGCGGCTGGCAAGCAGGCCACGGGGTTGTGGGAGCAAAGCTCCTAGGGTTAAGCTCAGGGCACGTTGGGGACCAAGTTAGCACCAAAGAGGCACCCTCAGCGGCACTAGGGCGGCCGGGTGCAGAGTGCTGTTTTGAGGTCGGGTGCCATGTTGATTTCAGTGGAGATTCTCCGGGACAAAGAAACACTGCAGGCTCGGGGACGCCGACCTTCCAGGAGCTACCACCACTTCGAGGGGTAAGTTGGGATGTAGAGGGTTGGTTAGGCACCGCTGGGTTGGGCACACCCAGCGGTGGGGCGTCGGGTGCAGGGGTGCCTTGGGACATCGGATTTTCTTACCCGCTCTGGTCGCGGTAGGAGGGGGTACTCTGGATTGAGGCTGCATGCGTCGTCAGGAGGCTTGAGGCAGGCCAGGGGTCGCCGGATCTCGGGTCAGGATCGCCGGGGGGACCTCAGGGTATTTGTTCATTCGAGCTCGGGCCGGGGTCGGCGGGTGCAGAGTGTGCTGGATTCGCGGTCTCTGGCTGACACCAGAAGCTGCAGTTCAAACACGTCCGGTGTTCACGGGAGAAACAGCTTGGAAAGTGAAGGCAGGCAGGTCCTCAGGGGTTTTTGAGGTTGCTGGCCGCTGGAAACGCCGGGGTTTTGCAGGAGCAGGTTCGAGGGGAGACAGGCCTGTAGGGCTGGGGCCAAGTCAGTGGGCGTCCTTGTTAGCTCTGCACGGCTTCTCGTCCTTCTTCCTTTTCTTGTTGTTGCTGGATCTGAGGAAGGAAGGTTCAGGGTGCCCCTAAATACTAGATTTAGGGGCGTTACAGGTAGGTAAAGGGCAGGGACCAATGGGTCCCTGCCCTGGGGTCAGTACACCCCTATCCTGCCACTCTCCTGTGTGAGGGGGCAGGAGCCTAGTCCTGATTGGGCAGGGCTCCCCATCTTCAAGATGGCGAGAGCCCGGAGATGTGCTTCACCTCGCCTCCCCACCTGAGGGGTGGGGTTGGCAGAGGGTGGCACGCCCCCTTTCCTCCCTTGGTGTTTCCCGCCAGTCTTCCCGCCAGGATGGGGGAAGAACCGGTGGGGACCAGTTGCTGAGTACAGCAAGTGGTCTGGGAAGCTCACAAAGGCGGAATGCCTTTGAAGCTTCCCCCTGCCCATCCTGGGGGAGGGGCCTAGCACCTCGCCCAGGACGTGCATTGTTGCAGGCCCGGGAGAGCGGATGGCTCTCTACCCAGGGGTCCAGCAACATGTCTGCTGTGTGGCAGCCTAGGCAGCCCCTCAGACAAGACGTGGATTGTAGGTTAGGTTCAGGGGGCAACTCTAAGTTGCCCTCTGTCGTGCATTTACAGTAAATCCCACACTGGCATCAGTGTGGGTTTACTGTGCTGAGGAATTTGATACCAAACTTCTCAGTCTTCAGTGCAGCCATCATGGTGCTGTGGAGTTCGTGCTGACTACCTCCCAGCACCATATACTCTGAATGGCAGCACTGCACTTACAGTGCCCAGGAATGGACCTGGGTACTGTAGGGGCACAGGGCTCATGCACCTGTACCCTCACCACTGGCATAGGGCACCCAGCTAGAGGGGTGACTGAGGTATGCCAGGGCAGTGTTTGTGGGCATGGCACACAGGGATGTGTGCCATGTCGACTCTCTGTTTTGTTCTGCACCAAGACACTCAGCCTGCAAGGCCAGTGTGTCAGGGTACAAGGCCTCCAAGGGTGGCACAATAAGTGCTGCAGCCCTTAGAGACCTTCTCTGGTCACAGTGCACTGGGTACCTAGGGTACCATTTACCAGGGGCTTACCTGTGGCCAGAGGCCAATTGGGTTTAGGCTGTAATGCAGTTTTAGGGAAGGAACACAGGCCCTGGGTACCTGATTGGCAGGGACCCAGGGCACACCAAGGAAAAGTGCATCAGTTATCAGGCAAAAAAGTGGGGGGGTTACTGCAACAGAAACCCACTTTCCTACAATTGCAACCTACTGCATCCCCTGTAAATCAAACAAAGTACAATTCCTATTGCATTTTCAAACTGTTCTACAATCAGCAACTTATTACTGTAAAGTATTTAATGCTTACCTGTGCCAGGCTTGCTTGGTTCTAAAAATAAAAGTGTATTTTTTATACAAAAACAATTGGTCTAGAGTTCAGTCTTTGAGTGTGTGAATTCATTTGCTGACTGAGGGTGTACATCAAATGCTTAACACTGTCCTCTGATAGTGCCTTACTGCTCGACCACTCTACCACAAATGGAGAGTAAGGTTCTATCTAACTTCTACCTCTGCCTACCTCTGGGGTCACCTGGACTCTATACACACTATACCTCATTTTGGTGTAGTATATATAGAGCCAGTTTCCTACACCCCCGACCACCTAACACCTGTCGGGGGAAGACTGTCACATTTCTTACCAGCTTGGCAGTCAAAAACAAGACAAGTGGGTTCTGCAAATTATCTGCTCTGGTTACTTCCTGGAGTTCATCAACACTCCTCCATACATTCCCCCAAAGTCACACAAACTCTCACCGGATCATCTACACCTCCTCAAACAAGAGGTACAGTCTCTACTTTTAAAAGGAGCTATAGAGCCCGTACCGCTGCAACACCAAGGGTCGGGCGTGTACTCCTTTTACTTCCCAATACCAAAAAAGGACTGGTCTCTCAGACCAATCTCAGAGAACTCCATATTCGAGGCATATGAGCTGCAGTATACATACTTGTGCATAGATCGCCATCTGGTGGTGGGCTTGGATGTTTGCAGTTTGTTGTTGTCTTGGAAGAAGTCTTTGTAGTCACGAGATAGGTGACTCCTCCCTTGGACGATAGTGCGCATGGGCATCGACTCCATCCTCAGATTGTTTTTTTCCGCCATCGGGTTCGGATGCGACTTGCTGCGCTCCGGTACCGTGTTTCCAACAGTTTTCGACGCGCACCCATCACCACTCGACGGTATTGTTTCGTTCGCGTGCCCTTCGACGCGCTAACTTCAAAATCCTCGATTCCGGTCGTCGACGCGGGCCGCTGGTCCTATCGACGCCATTCCGGCCTACGGCTAATGGAAAGGACTCCATTTTAAAAAATGCCCCCAGTGTGGAGCTATATTTCCACACAGTGACCACCACAAGGTCTGCAACCTTTGCCTCTCGCCAGAACACGAAGAAGAGGATTGCCAGGCCTGTGCCTCTTTTCGCTCCAAAAAGACTATTCGTGATCGCCGAGCTCTACGACACGTTATGGCTCCACAGGCTACACCGGCGCCACACGACCCCGATGTTCCAGAGGCAGAGGATTCAGAGGAGCTCGACATAGTCTCCGAAGCTCACGACTCCGACTCCGATGACCACACCACTCCAGGTCAACGAGTGAGTACAAACGTCCATGCCCCTGCCCCACCAGATAAACAGAAGGCTCCGGTCAAAACTTCGCCTGAAGGCCTTAGTCGAGACCGAGGAAAAACTTCAGAAGCCCTGCCTCCGGGCCCGGCTCCGAAGACCAAAGAAAAGCCTTCCGGCAGCTTGGGACCGAGCAAGCCGCATATCAGTACCCATAAGACACCTTCGGTACCGAAATCAGGGATACACCCTATTCCCGTTACGTCCAAAAAGGCCTCGGTACCGAACCCTTCGGCACCGAAAAACCATAAGGCCTCGGAACCGAACAAACACCGAAAACCTTCGGATCCGAAGAAATTTCCCGACTCGGCGTCGAAGCCAAAGGAGCACAAGACCCCTCTTATGGCTTCAGTCTCCAAATCGAAACCACGTTCGGAACCGAAAAAATCGGCACCGAAAGGTGACCATAACCAGGAAGAGCTTTTTCGACCAGATCCTATCGATCCAAATCAAAAGACTTTACATGTGGACCCTAAAACAGGCCATATTGTCAGTCTCCCAACAAAGAAGAGGAAATCGGATACCTCACACCCTCCTGAGGTACCTGTGAAGAAAAGGGACTTTGCAACTTCACCCCTAAGACCCTCTTCTCCTATTCTTCCTACCAAACCTTTGTCTCCTACAAACTCTCCTATACACTCTCCTAGACTCTCTCCAATACTTCCATACTCCCCACAGGATGAGGATGATCTAGGGGACGGGGGTGGACACGATAAGGACCCTGATGATGACAGTACTCCACCACAGGATACATGGGACGATTACAACAATCCCACAGATCCTCCGGACCTTCCTGATCCGGATGTATACCCATCTAGGCCCCCCTCCCAGATGACCATATAGGATTTAGTCAGCTCATTAATAGGGCTGCGCAATATCATGGCGTTGAACCCCATTCAGACCCCATGGACGAAGACTTCCTAATTGACACATTTGCTCAGTCACAAAAACAATTCATACATTGCCCATGCTTAAAGGTGTCATTAAACATGCACCAGACATATTTAAAGACCCTGTTAGGACCAGGATCCTCAATCCTCGGATTGATAAAGTACAAGCCTGCCCCTAACGATCCAATTTACATTAAAGGACAACTCCCTTTAGATTCTTTAGTAGTCTCCAATGCTAGAAAACGTGCTAATTCCCAAACCTCTGGTGATGCTCCACCTCCAGACAAAGAGTCTAAACTGCTAGATGCATCAGGTAAACGAGTTGCCTCCCAAGCAGCCAATCTCTGGAGAATAGCTAATGCACAAGCATTGCTTGCCAGATAAGACCGGGCTCACTACGATGAGCTTGAAGATCTTATCCAACATTTACCTGACCAATACAAAGCCAAGGCCAACGATCTGGTCCAAGAGGGCAAATTACCAATGCATCCATCAAATGTGCCCTCGATGCAGCAGACACCGCATCTAGATCTCTCAACACCAGTGTCTTACTTCGCAGACATGCATGGTTGCGCATTTCTGGGTTTAAGCAAGAAGTGCAAACAACTATTTTAAATCAGCCGTTCGATCAAGAGCCCCTCTTTGGCCCAGCTGTGGATGCAGCTTTGGAAAAAATGAAAAAAAGAGACACACGGCAAAATCTATGGGAGCATTACAGTCTCAAACACCACAAGGTTCCTTTCGTCGCTCCTTTTATAGGGCGCATCCAAAAACATTAGCACAGACACTTCCTCCACCTACAAGAGTCCCACACAAACATCACCTAACAAGCCATATTTCAGAGGTGGGTACAGAGGAAATAAAAGCAAGGGTAGAGGTCGAGGTAACAATAACCGAACCTCCCCTACTACCAAACAATGACTTCCCTCCTCTCCCTCCAGACCATTCCACTCCGGTCGGAGGAAGGCTCTCACAGTTCCTACCTGTCTGGAACTCCATCACTACAGACAGGTGGGTAAGACAAATTATCCAGTATGGTTACTGCCTGGAACTTACCGCAACTCCCCCAACCATACCGCCCAAACAACGTCCAATGTCCACGGAACATCTAACGCTCCTCAAACAAGAAGTTCTCACTTCAAAAGCATGCAGTAGAACCAGTTCGGGGTTTACTCCCTTTATTTTCTCATCCCCAAAAAAGACGGTACTCTCAGACCAATATTGGACCTCAGACCTTTGAATATCTACATATAATCAGACCATTTTCACATGGTCACCCTTCAACAGGTCCTCCCACTGCTCCAACAAGGCGATTTTCCTTGCCACTCTAGATCTCAAGTACGCCTACTTCCATATTCCTATACACCCTGCTCACAGGAAATATCTGCGGTTCATAGTGGACGGTCAGCACCATCAATTCAAGGTCCTCCCATTTGGAGTGACCACAGCACGCAGAGTCTTCACAAAGTGTCTGGCAGTAGTAGCCGCCCACTTGCCAAGACAACAAATTCATGTCTTCCCATACCTGGACGACTGGCTCATAAAAGCCAAGTCATACAGCCAGTGTGTTCACCACACTCCACAAACAATTCACTTGCTTCACGACTTGGGGTTCACAATAAACCTCACCAAGTCATATCTTCAACCGTCCCACATACATCAGTATCTAGGGGCCACAAATACTTCCAAAGCATTGGCATACCCCAATCCAGTCAGAATAGCCAGTATGCAAACCCTCATAACAAAGTTTCAACCTCAACACTCACTACCAGCTCGAGTGTTTATGCAGCTAATAGGAATGATGGCCTCTTGTATTTTCATTGTACCTCACGCAAGGCTTCAGATGCGCCCCTTACAGGAATGCCTGGCACGTCAGTGGAACCAGGCTCAAGGGCAAATTTCAGATCTGGTGTTGGTGGACAGCCGCACTCATCGCTCTGCAGTGGTGGAACACACAAAACCTTTCCAAAGGGCGGCTGTTCCTAGACCCAGTTCCACAGATGGTGCTAACAGCAGACTCATCGCTCACCGGCTGGGGAGCCCATCTCCTAAACCATACGATTCAGGGCAAGTGGACCCCTCAACAAAAAGTGCTCCACATCAATCACCTGGAGTTACTGGCAATCTTTCTAGCATTAAAATCATTCCAGACACATCTCATTAACAAAACTGTCCTTGTCCGAACAGACAATATGACAGCAATGTATTCTATACAAAAACAGGGGGGGGACACATTCTTTACAGCTTTCTCAACTAGCGCAAAGCATATGGAAATGGGCCATCCCACAAAAGATATACCTTCTAGCAGAACATCTTCCAGGGGTACACAATCAGATTGCGGATCTGCTCAGTCATCAGACACAACAAATCCACGAATGGGAACTTCATCCACAAGTTCTTCTTCCGTTCTTTCAAATGTGGGGCCACCCAGACATAGATCTGTTCGCCACACATGCAAACGCAAAATGCCCAACCATCGCCGCCAGGTATCCACACCCATTGTCCAAAGGCAATGCGATATGGATGAAATGGTCAGGCAGATTTGCGTACGCTTTTCCGCCACTCCCACTCATTCAGTTAGTAGTGCGCAAGCTCAAACAGTCTCTCAAGATGATCCTGGTTGCTCCAACATGGGCCCGGCAACCTTGGTTCACAACACTCCTGGAACTCTCAGTAGTTCCACACCAAAAGCTACACCTCTCCCCAAAGCTTCTGACACAGAACCGTGGAGAGATAAGACATCCAGATCCAGCTCAACTAAACCTAGCAATCTGGCTCCTGAAGTCCTAGAGTTCGGTTACCTCAACCTTCTACCGGACTGTATGAACATTATCTGATAGAGATATCTAGCCGCAGATTCCTTAACTTAGAATATCCCCAGGCGTCAGACTGGATCCGGAAAAAATTTTGTGCAGCAGAACCTCTGTGCGCCGGGGGGGGGGGGGGCGGCTCCGCCCTGACGTCGTCCCCGGACATGACGTCAGTAGAGCTACATAGGACCCCCCCCCGGCGCGCTGACGTCAGTTTCCGTCTTTTCCGCGTTCCAACGCGGATCCGGGATTCAGCTGTTCCTCTGGCCTGTTTTTCTTCAGATCCTTTTTCGACGTCCTTTGGCGTCTGGCAACAGTGTGTGATGCCTTCGGGCTTTAAATTGTGCAAGACTTGTTCGCGTCAGATGTCGGCGTCGGACCCGCACGCCATTTGTATGTGGTATCTTGGGTCACACCACGACTCTGTGGAGTGTGCCGCCTGCCGGCAGATGCGCCCGAAGTCCCTACGGGAGCGTCGGATGAAGCTCTTGGCCGCCCGGATTTCCCGCACGGCGTCTCCCCGACCTTCTCCGGTTGGTTCTTCTCTCAGCGTCCGCTCCCGGAGTCGATCCCGCGAACGTCGCTCTACAGGTAAGTTGAAAAAGTCACTGAAGTCGAAGTCCTCGCTTCCATGTGACGATGGGGGCCATGGTTCCTGTTCCCTCACGGAGCCGTGCGCCCCGGAGTCAGCCTCCCTTTACCCACCCTTTCCGGGTACTGGTGCGACTCGGCCCCAGATGGAAGCCTACTACAAGGCTCTGCACTCCATCTTCGGGTCACCTCCTCTCCCTGGCGCGCCTTCGGGTCCCACAGTGGAGGTAGGCATTCAGGTCGCATCTCCGCCGGCGGGTTCACCCTCGGCACCGACAGAGTGCCTCGGCTCCGGAGCCGTGCCGGCGTCGGGTACCAACCCCGATGGGCGTTTAAGCCCCACGCCATGACATTCTGCCTTGTCTCCGCATAGCCCCTGGCGGCTCCCTGCGTCGACATCGGCATTAGCGGCGCCGTGCCTGTCGCCACCTGGTCCTCAGGCTCTGTCTCCGCGCCTCTCCATGGTGGGTTCGACGCCTTTGCGTCGTTCGGCGTCGGAGCGGCATCGTTCGACGCCGGAGCGGTCGCCGGCACCTGTCGGTTCTCCGCTTCCAGAGGACACAGGCCGGGTATGCCCGGACTTGTCTCCACGCCAGTTGCCTCCAATGCCATGGGGGCAGTGGGCCCTTGTTCCTCCTCCTGTGGGACGTATCAGCTTGCAACCGTCCCTCTACAGATGGGATATTGTCACCTCCCACCACGCCCACTGAAGCTGGTGCTTTGTTTTTGAGGGGTGTTCGTAGGGCTGCAGCTGTTTTACATTTGCACCCTCCTTCTGTCTTTGTCCTCCGACCCATTATTGGATCTCCACCAGGGTGCGGTAGATATTGAGCCCTTTCTGCCTTTTAGCGGCTTATTGTTCAACGCCCTTCTCAGGACATGGGCACGGCCCTCTTCAGGAGATGCTGTCGACAGGGCTGTGGCGCATCGACACCGTCCGGCCCCTGAGAGCCCAGCCGGTTTGTCCCTTCAGCCTGGGGCTTACGTCCTCGTAGTGCAGGTGTCTTTGGCCACGCAACCTTCCTCTCCACCTCTGTTGCAGCCTCCTACTAGGGAGTCTCGTTGGTTGGAGGCATGTGGACGCGGCATTTTTGCGTCATCTAGTTCAGCCTTACGTGCTCTGAACACTGCTTGCTTCTTTACCCGGGCTTCTTCTGCCCTTTGGGACTCGGTGGAGTGTCTTTTGCCTGCCCTCCCTGAGTGTACTCGCACTGACGTAGCTAGTCTCCTTCACGAAGGCCGAGAGATGGCGCGCTTTACTGTTCGGTCCGCCGTTGACGTCACCGATTCGGGCAATGGCGAGGTCCGTTGCTTTGCGCCGCCATGCTTGGCTGCGCGACGGGGTTTTCCCCGAAAATGTCCGTGACAGTCTCCGTGACTTACCATTTGATGGTGTGTCCCTGTTTGACGCACATGCGGACTCTGCGGTTCACCGCCTTCTGTCTACCCTTCCGTAGTGTCTTGCTTCATGTTGGCCCTGGATTCATGCTGGAATACCAGAACAGCCTAAGCGGCTTCTCGCCGTATTTGCTTTCTTTCATGCAGCAGGTCAGCTGCTTATTTTTCTGAGTCACTATGGCCTAGTGGTTCAGATTGCACGCCTTTACCCCAAGGGTTATGTGTTTGGAACCTGTGGTTTCTGTGTTCCCAATTTACGTCCTCTGTCTATGAGCTCACGCTCAAGAGGTGCCCCTTGTTCGGGTTGATGCTTACCCTATGTGGGGTATTTGTTAGCTATTGTATAGCTGCCTTCTTCCCACAGCAGTCTTTGTACGCTTCTGTGGGGCCCCTTTTTACTAGGTTATCCTGCAGCTGTGCCTGTATCCTTTTACTGCTGCTGCAGGCCCTCACGGGGCCTTCTTGCGGTCCATTTATTGGGCTCTCTCATAGTGGCTGCTGCTGGTCTGTGGCACTCCACTGCATCTCACTTATCCATTTCTTGAGGCCGGAAGGGCTTTCGGGTCCCTAACGTCTCGTCTTGGTTCTTTCGCTGCGGCCGTTCCATCTGTGGACTGCCTATCGCAGGGCCCTGTCGCTGTGTTCTATTACGTACAGTGACTGCTCCCTAGTATGCTCACAGGCTGGTGCGTTTTCCAGCACCTTTCCGTTGCATAGTTCTACTCTCCTATACCCCTGCTGCGTGTTCCTTTCATGGTTGGACTTCGCTCTCCGTGGTGGCATTCTGGCCTCAGACGTTGATGCTGTCATTGTCTTGTGCCTTGCTTTTTGGCCGCTTCCACTGCCAGGGCTTTCCATTTCCCTGCTGCATTCCGCGCAAGTGTTGTCCTGTTTTTCCTTCCAACTGCGGTTGCTGCTCTCAGCGGGAGTGTTCTCCGAGCAGTGTTTTCTCTGGTGGAGTATTGTGCGTATATCCACTCTTGTTCCTCCGCAACGTTTCGTACTGTCTCCTTCCAGTACTGCTCGGCCTCCCTGTCTGTCTCACTGTAGCCAGTGGATCTTTCCTACCGCCTGTGGCTGTTGTGTCTGGCTCTGGGCCGGTACCACTGCTACGTAGCTGTTGGTACTATGTTTTTTCTTTCTCAACTCATCCATTGGGTTGGGCCCTGTCTTCTTTAGTCCTGTCCGGCGTACTACACACACCCAGACCTCCCGCAGGCGTACTCTTCCTTGCGGTGGCTGTGGTCTTGTTCCTCAATTTCGTGAGCGCAAGTCTTCTACGTGTTAGTTTTGCCGGCTCTTTCACACGATACACCTATTGGTGCGTCTCTCGTGTCTCAGCTTTTGCTCGTGGCGCTTTATGGGGCATTCTCCTTTCCATGGTGTGGTTCTGGCGGTACATATGGTTTCTCTTGTGTACTTCTATTCCCCACGTTCGTGGCACTAGTTGCCATTCTTCTCTGCCCTTCTGCCTTTTGATGCCCGCCCTTTCACATGTCCGGTGCATGGGCCATAGTGCATTTGCAGGTCTTGTGTTTCCTTCAACACTGCCTCATCCTGGGAGTCATCAGCATCCTTCCGCTGCTGTTCTCACTTCCACGGTGCTTCTGCATGTCCGTCCTGCCTGCTCGGACTTGGTCCATTCTTGTACCCTAGCTAGACCCTTCTCTTTGAAGGTCCATCAGATCCTGTGGATCCCTCATATTCTACAATTGGTTCCGCCCCTTTTTCGGAAGGTATCCACTTTTATTCCGCACTGCCCTTCTGGTTCTGTGCTCACTTTCTCCTCTGTTTCACCAACAGGGATTTCCTGCCGCCTCTGCAGCTTTAATGCCTTTGCCTCTCATTATTGGCCACTCCCTCCGGAGTATCCTAATCCGGTGTTGGCCAATCTGGCAGTTCTGCCCCCACTGTGTTTAGCCGGCTGGTTAACACTTCTGTTCCCCAAAGAACTTAGTGGGGTTCTCTCGCAGACCCGCCTCCTATGGGGTATGGCTTTGGTATTTTGTAAGTTAAGGAATCTGTGGCTAGATGTCTCTATCAGATGTACGAGTTACTTACCTTCAGTAACTATGTATCTGGTAGAGACGTTGTCTAGCAGCAGATTCCTTAACGCCCACCCATCCTCCCCGATCTGCGAGGACCTGTTCAGGTGGGGTTTCTGCATTCGCCTCCCTTGGAGTGGCTTGTCCTACGGGCGGTGTCTTTCGCCACCCTCCCCGTCAGGCTTATTCTTTGGATTTACTTGTTCTGCTTCTCCCAATCTCATGCTTGGGCGATAGGTTCAGGTGTCCTTCTGCGTTTTTCACATCAGTTTCCTCCAGTATGGGGCCTACTGGTGTTCTCTACCCTCCCACCCACCTTCTCCGTTCCACTCCTACAGTCCATTAGTTTTGAGGTCTTTCTGGCCTGTTCCTCAATCCAATGGTTTTATCATAGGGGACAGTCTCCCTATTTCTTTCTTTCTTTCTTTCTTTCTTCTTTAATCCTGTGGGTTGGGGCTTTCTTGCCTGTCGCTGTTGGCTCCTTTCATTACCCCTTTTGCCTCAGGAGAGAGCATTCTCTCGCTTTTGTGGGGTTGCTTTTCATTCCCTTCATCTAGTGCAGACTTTCTGTCATCTGCCTCCGTCTTCTTTTTATACATCTATTTCCCTCAGGGGTGACATTCACTTCGCTTTTGCGAAATAGCTTCTCCATGTATTGCTCTGCTCTATCCTTTTCCACACCTTTCAGTCAACCGTGATTCTCACTGTTGTTCATGGTACTTTCTCACCCATTTTCTTTTTTTATTCGCACACTGTTTCCATACTCTCACAGTTTTGCTGGGGGCTCCGCGTTGTGGCGTGGAAAAGTTCCTCCGAAGAAAACTGACGTCAGCGCA
The DNA here is from genome assembly GCA_963921515.1 of Calotriton arnoldi. Taxonomy (NCBI): domain Eukaryota; kingdom Metazoa; phylum Chordata; class Amphibia; order Caudata; family Salamandridae; genus Calotriton; species Calotriton arnoldi. The sequence continues at coordinate 3,925,109 of CAWUFW010000466.1, forward strand.
CCGGGGGGGGTCCTATGTAGCTCTACTGACGTCATGTCTGGGGACGACGTCAGGGCGGAGCCAGGCGGCGCCGCCCCCCGGCGCGCAGAGATAATGCTGCGCAAAAAATTTTCCGGATCCAGTCTGACGCCTGGGGATATTCTAAGTTAAGGAATCTGCGGCTAGACAACGTCTCTACCAGATACATCGTTATCGAAGGTAAGTAACTTGTATATTAAGGAAGCCAGACGCCCTACTACTAGAGCTTGCTATGCAGCTAAATGGAAAAGATTTGTCATTTACTGCAATAACAACAAAATTGACCCACTAGTTGCTTCAATTCAGAACATAAGTTATTTACTGCATCTACAAAGATGTAATCTGGCATACACGTCCATAAGACTACATCTTGCTGCCATTGCCGCTTACCTACAAAATAGACAACATTTGTCATTGTTTAGGGTACCTGCCATCAAAGTGTTTATGGAAGGCCTTAAAAGGGTAATTCCTCCCACAATCCCACCCTCTCCAGTGTGGAATTTAAGCATTGTCCTTACTAGGCTCATGGGTCCCCCATTCGAACCTCTACACAAATGCGAACTGCAGTTCCTTACATGGAAAGTAGCTTTCCTTGTCGCAATCACCTCTCTGAGTGAGATCCAGGCTTTAACCATACAAGAACCATTCTTACAAATACATCATAACAAGGTGGTTCTTAGAACAAATCCAAAGTTCCTTCCCAAAGTGATCTCTGCTTTCCACCTTAATCAATCTGTGGAATTACCCGTTTTCTTCCCAAAACCAGATTCCGTAGCAGAGAGAGCTCTTCACACACTTGAAGAGCTTTACTTTATTACATTGACAGAACTAAACCTTTTAGGAAGACAAACCAACTGTTTGTAGCTTTCTCTCCACCTCATAAAGGAAACCCCATCTCCAAAGCTGGGATTGCTAGGTGGATAGTCAAATGCATTCAAATATGCTACCACAAGGCAAAACGTACATTAACAATTCCCCCTAGAGCGCATTCACCAAGCAAACTAGGGGCTTCCATGGCATTCTTAGGGAACATTCCCTTAAATGACATTTGTAAAGCAGCAACATGGTCTACGCCACACACCTTCACCAAACACTATTGTGTAGACGTGCAGGCAAAACAACAAGCTTCTGTGGGCCAGGCTGTTCTTAAAACACTTTTTCAAACCACTGCAACAGATACAGGTAACCACCGCTAAGGGAGAGCACTGCAATACAGTCTATGCACAAGTATGTATTCTGCAGCTCATATGCCTCGAACGGAAAATGCTACTTACCAGTATGCCTCTGTTCTTGGCATGTAGAGCTGCAGAATCACATACGCCCACCCGCCTCCCCGGTGCCTCTATCTGTTCCAGCGTTATCTTACTTGGATACTTACACATGGACATCTTTTCTGTTTCTTACAAACTCCATCATTTCCCTTCATGGCGAAAAACAATCTGAGGATGGAGTCGATGCCCATGCGCGCTATCGTCCAAGGGAGGAGTCACCTATCTCGTGACTACAAAGACTTCTTCCAAGACAACAACAAACTGCAAACATCCGAGCCCACCACCAGATGGCGATCTATGCACAAGTATGTGATTCTGCAGCTCTACATGCCAAGAACAGATGCATACTGGTAAGTAGCATTTTCCTTTTACATAGACCATTTTCACATGGTAACACTTCAGGTACTACCTCTTTTGCAATAGGGCGACTTTCTGTCTACTCTAGCCTTAAAGGACACCTACTTTCATATTCCAATCCACCCTGCTCATCGCAAATTTCTGAGGTTTGTGTTAGCGGGTCAACACTTCCAGTTCAAGGTACTCCCATTCAGAGTCACTCTGCCCACAGAGTCTTCACAAAATGTCTGGCAGTAGTTGCTGCTCATCTCAAGAGACAAAGCATCCATGTCTTCCCATACTTAGACGACTGGCTCATCAAAGCCAGCACGTACCAACAGTGTCTCAAATACACTTCCATAACCATCAAGTCACTGCATCGACTAGGGTTCACAGTCAATGTGCCAAAGTCACATCTTCAGTCAGCCAATATTCAGAACTACCTAAGAGCCACTTTAGATACTCAAAAGGCTCTGGCGTTTCCCAACGCAGCCAGAATTCGCAACAATCAGGCTTTGGTTCTCCAGTTTCAACCCAATCAATCTCTTCCAGCTCGGGCTTACATGCAACTGCTGGGGATGATGGCATCTTTCATCATGATCGTCCCGTATGCCAGGCTCCACATGCGTCTGCTTCAGGAATGCTTAGCCAGTCAGGGGAACCAGTCCCACAGTCTATTAACCGATCTAGTGTTGGTAAGCGGCCGTACTCATCGCTCTCTGCAGTGGTGGAACACACAAAATCTGTCAAAAGGGGACGGCCCTTCATAGACCCAGTTCCACAGACAGTACTAACAGCGGACGTTTCTCTAACTGGCTGGGGTGCTCATCTACAGCAACACACAGTACAAGGCCTGTGGAGTCACCAACAAAAGTTGCTCCACAACAACCATTTAGAGCTCATGGCCATATTTCTAGCCCTGAAAGCCTTTCAAACCCATCTGACTGGCAAAGCTGTCCTGGTTCGTACCGACATGACAGCTATGTATTACATACAAAAACTGGGGGGGAACACACTCCCTCCAACTGTCCCACCTAGCCCAGGACATCTGGAGGTGGGCCATTCATCACAAAATCTATCTCCTAGCAGAACACCTCCCAGGAGTAGACAATCATATGGCAGATCTGCTAAGTCGTCAGACACAGCAAGTCCACGAATGGGAACTACATCCTCAAGTTCTCCCATTCTTTCTAATGTGGGGCTTTCCAGACATAGACCTGTTCGCCACGCACCTAAACGCAAAATGCCCAAACTTCGCGTCCAGGTATCCACACCCATTGTCCAAAGGCGATGCACTATGGATGAACTGGTCAGGGATATTTGCTTACGCTTTTCCGCCTCTCCCACTCATTCCATTAGTGGTTCGGAAACTCAAACAAGCGTCCCTGACACTAATCCTAGTTGCTCCCACATGAGCACGTCAACCATGGTTCACAACCCCATTAGAACTCTCGGTAGTTCCTCATCAAAAACTACGTCTTGCACCCAATCTCCTCACACAGAGCCATGGAGACATAAGAGACCCAGACCCCAGTCAACTCAATCTGGCGATCTGGCACCTGAAGTCTTAGAGTTTGGCTATCTTAATCTAGCGCCAGACTGTATGAATATCATCAAAGAAGCTAGACGTCCTACCACAAGAGCCTTCTATGCAGCAAAGTGGAAACAGTTTACGATTTACTGTAATAACCACATCAACCCGCTTGATGCTTCTGTCTAAAACATTATATGCTATTTGTTACATCTACAACGTTCCAATTTAGCATACACGTCCCTACGTTTACATCTACCTGCAATAGCTGCATACCTGCAAAATAGACAACATCTATCTCTCTTTAGAGTACCTGTCATTAAAGCGTTTATGGAAGGACTCGAGAGTTATTCCTCTGGGACGTCCACCTGCTCCAGTATGGAATCTCAACATTGTTCTCACTAGACTAATGGGTCCACCCTTTGACCCATTGCACAAATGTGAACTGCAATTTCTCACATGGAAAACTGTTTTCTTGGTGGCTATCACATCACTCAGAAGAGTGGGTGAGCTTCAGGCATTAACTATAGAAGAACCTTTTTCACGAATGCACCAAAATAAAGTAGTTCTTCGGACTAATCCTGAATTCCTTCCTTAAGTCATTTCTGCTTTTCTCTTCCAGGGGATACTCATCAATAGTCATAAGCACTGAATTATCCCCGCCCACGTGTGGGATCCCGGAGCATATAGAAATATACATATATATATATATATTCACTGAAAAAACCATAGGTTTCAGGGACGTTATAGTTACAAATTAGCATTTAAAAAACCTTTGAAATTCACTGAAAAAAACCATAGGTTTTAGGGACAGTTATAGTTAGTTGGACATTGCACTCGTACAAAACCCGTGAAATTCCCCCGTTATAGTTAGTCCAGCTAACTATAACTCGCGCCCCCGCAATGCACTGCTGATGACGTCACATATTACATCACTCATGACATGGTCAGTGACATCACTGATGACATCACTGATGACATCTCAAATGACATCATCCAGTGACTGTGTGTTTCTGTAAAGTTTAAATATTTTTAATATATATAGGAAAAGGCGTATTGAAGAATGAGTGGGTGTGTAAGTGTCTGTATGGATGATTTAGTAGGTGCGTGACTGACTCTATAAGTGAGTGATTTAACGTATCTTACTGAATGCATGGGTTAGTGACTAAACTGGGTGAATGTCTGTATCCGTCTGTCTGTTGCTGTGTAAGTGGCTGCATGTGTTTGTGAATAGCTACATGAGTGTCTATATGAGTTATTGAATGCTTGTCTGAGTATCTGTATGGGTGCCTGAGTGTTTGTGTGGGAGGGGTGTGTGCAACTCTGTGCATAGATGTGTGAGTGGGTGATTCACTGGGTGGATGGTTTCAAGAGTGCAACTGTGATAGACTGTATGGGTGGGTAAGTGTGTGTAAGAGTGTGTTAGTGAGTGAATGTATGTCCCAGTGGTACATGTGTGAGTAACTACATATGTGAAAGGCAGTATATATGTGTTGGAGTATATAAATAGCTATAAGCGAGAGTGAGTGATTGTGATAGTGGCTGTATGGATGAGTGTGTGCTTGTATCAGTGATTGTATAAGAGCGTAACAATGTGCTACTATTTGTATGAGTAAGTGAGCTGGTGTGTGTATAACTGTATAGGTGAGTAAATGGCAGTGTGTTTAATTATTTGCATGACTGACTAGGTGTGTGAGTACCTCTATGGATGAGTGGCGGTGTTTGAGTGTCTATATAGGAGTATGAGTGCATATGATAGTCCTGTACTGAGTGACCGTAAGTATGAGTGACTGTACGGGTGAGTGAGTGGATGTGTGTGTAGACCTAAGAATCAGTGAGTGGGTATGTAGTTATTGGTGTTGGAGTATCTATGGTTTTGCGAATGGCAGTCTGTAATTTAGAGTGGGTGTATCAAAGGTTATATTAGAGTGTGAGGAGGTGCATCAGATTATCACGTGGATGATGTCATCAGTGATGTCATTTGAGATGTCATCAGTGATGTCACTGACCATGTCATGAGTGATGTAATATGTGACGTCATCAGCAGTGCATTGCGGGCGCGAGTTATAGTTAGCTGAACTAACTATAACGGGGGAATTTCACGGGTTTTGTACGAGTGAAATGTCCAACTAACTATAACTGTCCCTAAAACCTATGGTTTTTTCAGTGAATTTCAAAGGTTTTTAAATGCTAATTTGTAACTATAACGTCCCTGAAACCTATGGTTTTTTCAGTGAATTTCAAAGGTTTTTTAAATGCTAATTTGGAACTATAACGTCCCTGAAACCTACAGTTTTTTCAGTGAATTTCAAAGGTTTTGTAAATGACAATTTTTAAATGTATTAATTGTTATATAATTTTTTTTCATACTGATTTCCAAATTTTTTAGAAACAATTTTTTTTTACATATTTTATTTTTAAATTACATTGTAATTACATTATACATTACATTACAAAAATACTTTCTCAGAATGAATTACTTTAGTTTAAATACTTTGCACATAGGCAATAGACTTTTAAGTACAGTAGTTACAGTTGTTGCAATGGGCAACACATTTTCAAACACAATGCAACATTCAGCTCAATGTGAATTTCTAGTTAAATGCAATTAGTTACTTTATGGATTACTTTTCTAACCACATTACTGGATCCTAGATTCAGTCCTGGGACATCTCCTGTAAACAGTTGAGTAAAAGCGTTTTGGTTACAGTCGTGATTTTTAAGGAATATTATTGTACTTTAAAAGTTTACACTTAGAAACTTTTTCTCATAGAATCACCAATGTTATCCTATGGGAGGAAATTCACTTAGAAGTTAAAAACTGTTATCGTTACTTTTTCTTACTCAGTGTTGGATCCTGGATCCAGCACTGGTGCATCTCCTGTAAACAGTTGAAAGAATGTGTTTAAGTCATACAGGCGATTTTTTAGGAATATTTGTAGTTTGTGAAAATCGACACTTTGAAACTTTTCTGCTGAAAACCAGACAATGGATTCCTATGGAAGGAAATTCAAGTTACCGGTAAGTACGGTTAAAATTACTTTTGAGGATCAGTACTGGGCTGAAAGATGCAGCACTAAGGTCTCTCCTGATAACAGGTGAGTAAATCGGAATTCGTATTTCGGCTGATTTTAGAGGAATATTTTAAAGTTCCAAAACTCCACACTTAGAAGAATTTCCAAGTGAAACCAGTCAATGTTAGCCTATGAAGGAAATTCAAGTTACCGGTAAGTACGGTTAAAATTACTTTTCAGGACCAGTACTGGGCTGAAAGATGCAGCACTGAGGTCTCTCCTGATAACAGGTGAGTAAATCGGAATTCGTATTTCGGCTGATTTTAGAGGAATATTTTAAAGTTCCAAAACTCCACACTTAGAAGAATTTCCAAGTGAAACTAGTCAATGTTAGCCTATGAAGGAAATTCAAGTTACCGGTAAGTACGGTTAAAATTACTTTTGAGGATCAGTACTGGGCTGAAAGATGCAGCACTGAGGTCTCTCCTGATAACAGGTGAGTAAATCGGAATTCGGATTTCGGCTGATTTTAGAGGAATATTTGTATGTTTCAAAAATCAACACTTAGAAACTTTTTCAGCAAAAAGCAGGCAATGATATCCTATGGAAGGAAATTCAAGTTACTGGTAAGTACGGTTAAAATTACTTTTGAGGATCAGTACTGGGCTGAAAGATGCAGCACTGAGGTCTCTCCTGATAACAGGTGAGTAAATCGGAATTCGTATTTCGGCTGATTTTAGAGGAATATTTGCACAATGGTGAAGGGAGGGGGCGGGGCCTGAGGTGGCATCTGTGCAAACGCGCCCCGTGGCGCGTTTTAAGTTGGGGGATTAAGTCCCCTTGAATCATGAGGGTCCCTACGGGCCAACTAGCCCACCAGGAACCTCCAGTATGCGCCAGGGGGCTGCGTTGCAGAGACATGTACAGAGGCCACACCCCTTTTTACACCTCGCTGCAACGCAGCTCTGTGGCGCTTTCTGGACGTACCTGTTGGGCTAGTTGGCCCCCAGGGACCCTCAGGATTGAAGAGGATTTAATTCCCCATCTTAAAACGCGCCACGGGGCCTGTTTGCACACATGTCACCTGAAGCCCCGCCCCCTCCCTTCACCACTGTGCAAACGCGCCCCGTGGCGCGTTTTAAGTCGGGGATTAACTCCCCTTGAATCCTGAGGGTCCCTGGAGTCCAACTAGCCCACCATGTTCCTCCAAAAGCGCCACAGAGCTGCGTTGCGGAGAGGTGTAAAAGGGCGTGGCCTCTGTACACCTCTCTGCAAGGCAGCCCCTGGCGCATACTGGAGGTTCCTGGTGGGCTAGTTGGCCCCAGGGACCCCCAGTATTCAAGGGGTCGTTCCCCTCTGCAAACGCGCCAGGGGGCGCGTTTGCAGAGTGGTGAAGGAAGGGGGCGGGGCCTGCGGGCCCGATCGTTTATTTGGTTTTTTTTGTTTGTTTTTTCCCCTTGAAGGGGGGCCGTGTGGCCCCCTTCCTTTTCCTATTTTTAGGCCCCGGGGACCCCATCCCCCGGGGCCTGGCCTCTCGTTGGGGACTGTGGGGGGTCCCCAATCCCCCACAGTCCCGCCGGCTCCCCGTGTCCTACGGGAGCCGGCATTGCTTACACATGGGGAGCAGCTAACATGCTGCTCCCCATGTGGAAAGCAATCAGCTTTGGATATTGGAAGAGAGAGCAGGTTTCCTGCTCTCTCTTCCAATATCCAAAGCAAGTTTGCAATGACAGGACGGGAGCCGCGAGGCTCCCGTCCTGTCATACAAGCAGCAGTGTCCCGGGGTAGGCACCCCGGGACACTGCAGGAGCCGGCCCTGGGGGTGGCGGTCCCCAGGGCCATCAAGGGCTCCAGGAGGGGGCCGCGCGGCCCCCCTCCCTACATTGAGAAAGCCCCGGGAGGTGGTGGTCCCCGGGGCTTGGGGGTCCAAAACGGACCCCCATTTTCATTTTTCTTAGTGCCCCGGGGAGGTGGTGGTCCTCGGGCGTGTGGGGGCTGGAGCCCCCCACACAGGTTTTTAAATATAAAAAGAAGCCCCGGGGAGGTGGTGGTCCCCGGGGCTGCGGGAGGGCTCAGAGCCCTCCCGCACCATTATCCATAAAGCCCCGGGGGTGGTGGTCCCCGGGGCTTGGGGGGCCCTTAGAGGCCCCCCACACATAAAATTAACCCCCCCCAGCATGCCCCCGGGACTTGGCCCACCCGGGGGCCAATTAACATCGAAGCGCGGGAGACCGCGCTTCGATTTTTTTTTTTTTTTTCTCGGCAGGGTTCGCGCGCCCTAAACGCATCCTGCCGATTTAAAAAAAAAAAAAAAAAAAAAAAAAAAATAATTTGCCCAGGGGGTCCTTGTGGGACCCCCTGAGCAGACCTAGGGGGTCAGGGTGTTTCTACCCTGCCCCCTTTGTGCGCTTTGCGCACTTGTTTCTGTCCCTCGGTTCTACCGAGGGACAAAATGGCTGCCAACACTTGGGGGCCGAGAAAAAAGGGGGGTCCCAAAACGCGTTTTCCCCATGCATTTTTCCATAGGAAACTTTAGACACGGCTACAGCCCGAACTGCTGAACGGAATTACACAAAATTTGGCAAAGAGGTAGTTCTTGGTTCAGAAAGAACACTTTTTGTTAAATGGTGTAAATCCGTTCAGTAGTTGCTGAGAAAATGAAAAGTAAAAAGATAGTGATATCTATGGCCGAGTAGGGTCCGCGTACCCTCAGCGCACCCTGCGCGCACCGTCCCGATCACGAGCTGCATGTTAATTGGCTGTCAGCTGGCTGTCAACATTCCGATTCAGGAAATGTTGGCAGCCATTTTGTCCCTCGGTAGAACCGAGGGACAGAAACAAGTGCGCAAAGCGCACAAAGGGGGCAGGGTAGAAACACCCTGACCCCCTAGGTGTGCTCAGGGGGTCCCACAAGGACCCCCTGGGCAAAAAAAAAAAAAAAAAAATTTTTTAAAAATCGGCCGGATGCGCTCAGGGTGCCCGAATCCTGCCGGAAAAAAAAAAATCGGAGCGCGGTCTCCCGCTTCGATTGTATTTTGCCCCCGGGTGGCCCAAGTCCCGGGGGCATGGTGGGGGGGTTAATTTTATGTGTGGGGGGCCTCAAGGGGCCCCCCAAGCCCCGGGGACCGCCACCCCCCGGGGCTTTTTTTTTAAATGGTGCGGGAGGGCTCTGGGCCTCCCGCAGCCCCGGGGACCACCACCTCCCGGGGCTTTTTTTTTATAATTGAAAAACCTGTGTGGGGGGTCTCCAGCCCCCCCACACGCCCCGGGGACCGCCACCTCCCCGGGGCACTAAACATTTAAATATGGGGGTCCCTTACGGACCCCCAGAGCCCCGGGGACCACCACCTCCCCGGGGCTGTGACCTGAATGGGAGGGGGGCCGCGCGGCCCCCCTCCTGGAGCCCTTGATGGCCCTGGGGACCACCACCCCCCAGGGCCGGCTCCTGCAGTGTCCCGGGGTGCCTACCCCCGGGACACTGTAGTTTGCTATGGCAGGGACGGGAGCCTCGCGGCTCCCGTCCTGCCATAGCAAACTGCTTTGGATATTGGAAGAGAGAGCAGGGAAACCTGCTCTCACTTCCAATATCCAAAGCACATTGCTTTTCCACATGGGGAGCTGCATCTTAGCAGCTCCCCATGTGGAAAAGCAATGCCGGCTCCCAAGGGACGCGGGGAGCCGGCGGGACTGTGGCGGGATTGGGGACCCCCCCACAGTCCCCAACGGAGAGGGCCAGCCCCGGGGGATGGGGTCCCCGGGGCAAGTAGTGGCCCGGGAGGGGGGCCACGCAACCCCCTCCCCCAAAAATAAAAAAATAAAATAAAAAAAAAACGGAAAGCCGGCCCCGGGGGATAGGGTCCCCGGGGGCCTTAAATGGCCTGAGGGGGGCCACGCAGCCCCCCTCCAAAAAAAAAAAAAATCGAGGCCATGCCCCGGGCGATGGGGTCCCCGGGGCCAATACAGGCCCAGGAAAGGGCGCCACGCGGCCCCCTTCCCGTTTTTTTTTTATTTAACTTTTAATTACAAAATAAGGGGTAAGGCCCTGGGGGATGGGGTCCCCAGGGCCCAAAAACATGAAAAGGGAAGGGGGGCCACACAGCCCCCCATCAGGGGACAAAAAAAAACAAAAACGATCGGGCCCGCATGCCCGCCCCCTTCCTTCACCACTCTGCAAACGCGCCCCCTGGCGCGTTTGCAGAGGGGGAACGAATTCCCCTTGAATACTGGGGGTCCCTGGGGGCCAACTAGCCCACCAGGAACCTCCAGTATGCGCCCAGGGGCTGCCTTGCAGAGAGGTGTACAGAGGCCACGCCCCTTTTTACGCCTCTCTGCAACGCAGCTCTGTGGTGCTTTTTGGAGGTATATGGTGGGCTAGTTGGACTCCGGGGACCCTCAGGATTCAAGGGGACTTAATCCCCCAACTTAAAACGCGCCACGGGCGAGTTTGCACAGTGGTGAAGGGAGGGGGCGGGGCTTCAGGTGACATGTGTGCAAACAGGCCCCTTGGCGCGTTTTAAGATGGGGAATTAAATCCCTTCAATCCTGAGGGTCCCTGGGGGCCAACTAGCCCAACAGGTACATCCAGAAAGCGCCACAGAGCTGCGTTGCAGAGAGGTGTAAAAGGGGTGTGGCCTCTCTACACGTCTCTGCAACGCAGCCCCTGGCGCATATTGGAGGTTCCTGGTGGGCTAGTTGGCCCCTAGTGACCCTCAGGATTCAAGGGGACTTAATCCCCCAACTTAAAACGCGCCACGGGGCGCGTTTGCACAGATGTCACCTCAGGCCCCGCCCCCTCCCTTCACCATTGTGCAAATATTCTTCTAAAATCATCCGAAATACGAATTCCGATTTACTCACCTGTTATAAGGAGAGACCTCAGTGCTGCATCTTTCAGCCCAGTACTGGTCCTGAAAAGTAATTTTAACCGTACTTACCAGTAACTTGAATTTCCTTCCATAGGATATCATTGCCTGCTTTTTGCTGAAAAAGTTTCTAAGTGTTGATTTTTGAAACATACAAATATTCCTCTAAAATCAGCCGAAATACGAATTCCGATTTACTCACCTGTTATCAGGAGAGAACCCAGTGCTGCATCTTTTAGCCCAAAGCGATACAAAAGGGGATGATGGACGGAACGTTTGAGCCAATCAAACACTCACCCCCAGTCAAAAGATCTGGGTTTAATCCATCATCATTCTTTAGCTCACTCCACCACCCCAGTTCAGACATGGCCATATGCAAATCAGTCTGACCCTGTGCCTCATGGGAACAGTCCAGCCCGAACTGCCAAGCCATGTCTTCCCTGGACCGGAAACAAGCATCCTAGGACCGGTTTCTGGCATTTCAGCCGTCATCAGCCAGGCTTGCTTGAATCCAGTGGCAAAGTGAGCAAGGGACCCACGTCTGGGCATACCCCCGCCAACTTAGGGCGACCAAAGCGATACAAAAGGGGATGATGGACGGAACGTTTGAGCCAATCAAACACTCACCCCCAGTCAAAAGATCTGGGTTTAATCCATCATCATTCTTTAGCTCACTCCACCACCCCAGTTCAGACATGGCCATATGCAAATCAGTCTGACCCTGTGCCTCATGGGAACAGTCCAGCCCGAACTGCCAAGCCATGTCTTCCCTGGACCGGAAACAAGCATCCTAGGACCGGTTTCTGGCATTTCAGCCGTCATCAGCCAGGCTTGCTTGAATCCAGTGGCAAAGTGAGCAAGGGACCCACGTCTGGGCATACCCCCGCCAACTTAGGGCGACCAAAGCGATACAAAAGGGGATGATGGACGCAACGTTTGAGCCAATCAAACACTCACCCCCAGTCAAAAGATCTGGGTTTAATCCATCATCATTCTTTAGCTCACTCCACCACCCCAGTTCAGACATGGCCATATGCAAATCAGTCTGACCCTGTGCCTCATGGGAACAGTCCAGCCCGAACTGCCAAGCCATGTCTTCCCTGGACCGGAAACAAGCATCCTAGGACCGGTTTCTGGCATTTCAGCCGTCATCAGCCAGGCTTGCTTGAATCCAGTGGCAAAGTGAGCAAGTGACCCACGTCTGGGCATACCCCCGCCAACTTAGGGCGACCAAAGCGATACAAAAGGGGATGATGGACGGAACGTTTGAGCCAATCAAACACTCACCCCCAGTCAAAAGATCTGGGTTTAATCCATCATCATTCTTTAGCTCACTCCACCACCCCAGTTCAGACATGGCCATATGCAAATCAGTCTGACCCTGTGCCTCATGGGAACAGTCCAGCCCGAACTGCCAAGCCATGTCTTCCCTGGACCGGAAACAAGCATCCTGGGACCGGTTTCTGGCTATTCAGCCGTCATCAGCCAGGCTTGCTTGAATCCAGTGGCAAAGTGAGCAAGGGACCCACGTCTGGACATACCCTGCCAACTTAGGGCGAACAAAGCGATACCAAAGGGGATGATGGACGGAGCGTTTGAGCCAATCAAACACTCACCTGTTATCAGGAGAGAACCCAGTGCTGCATCTTTTAGCCCAGCACTGACCCTGAAAAGTAATTTTAACCGTACTTACCAGTAACTTATATTTTCTTCCATAGGAATCCATTGTCTGGTTTTCAGCAAAAAAGTTTCAAAGTGTTGATTTTTACAAACTACAAATATTCCTTAAAAATCACCTGTATGACTTAAACGCATTCTTTCAACTGTTTACAGGAGATGCACCAGTGCTGGATCCAGGATCCAACACTGAGTAAGAAAAAGTAACAATAACAGTTTTTACCTGCTAAGTGAATTTCCTTCCATAGGATAACATTGGTGATTCTATGAGAAAAAGTTTCTAAGTGTCAACTTTTAAAATACAATAATATTCCTTAAAAATCAGTACTGTAACCAAAACGCTTTTACTCAACTGTTTACAGGAGATGTCCCAGGACTGAATCAAGGATCCAGTCCTGTGGTTAGAAAAGTAATCCATAAAGTAACTAATTGCATTTAACTAGAAATTCACATTGAGCTGAATGTTGCATTGTGTTTGGAAATGTGTTGCCCATTGCAACAACTGTAACTACTGTACTTAAAAGTCTATTGCCTATGTGCAAAGTATTTAAACTAAAGTAATTCATTCTGAGAAAGTATTTTTTGTAATGTATAATGTAATTACAATGTAATTTAAAAAATAAAATATGTAAAAAAAAATTGTTTCTAAAAATGTAGTAAATCAGTATGAAAAAAATTAATATAACAATTAATACATTTAAAAATTGTCATTTACAAAACCTTTGAAATTCACTGAAAAAACCATAGGTTTCAGGCACGTTATAGTTAGAAATTAGCATTTAAAAAACCTTTGAAATTCACTGAAAAAACCATAGGTTTCATGCACGTTATAGTTAGAAATTAGCATTTAAAAAACCTTTGAAATTCACTGAAAAAACCATAGGTTTTAGGGACAGTTATAGTTACTTGGACATTGCACTCGTACAAAACCCGTGAAATTCCCCGTTATAGTTAGTTCAGCTAACTATAACTCGCGCCCCGCAATGCACTGCTGATGACGTCACATATTACATCACTCATGACATGGTCAGTGACATCACTGATGACATCACTGATGACATCTCAAATGACGTCACTGATGACATCATCCACGTGATAATCTGATGCACCTCCTCACACCCTAATATAACCTTTGATACACCCACTCTAAATTACAGACTGCCATTCGCAAAACCATAGACACTCCAACACCAATAACTACATACCCACTCACTGATTCTTAGGTCTACACACACACACACACACATCCACTCACTCACCCGTACAGTCACTCATACTTATGGTCACTCAGTACATGACTATCATATGCACTCTTACTCCTATATAGACACTCAAACACTGCCACTCATCCATAGAGGTACTCACACACCTAGTCAGTCATGCAAATAATTAAACACACTGCCATTTACTCACCTATACAGTTATACACACACCAGCTCACTTAATCATACAAATACTAGCACATTGTTACGCTCTTATACAATCACTGATACAAGCACACACTCATCCATACAGCCACTCTCACAATAACACACTCACTTATAGCCATTTAAATACTCTAACACACATATATACTGCCTTTCACATATGTAGTTACTCATACATTCACTCACAATAACACACTGTTACACACTTACCCACCCATACAGTCTATCACAGATGCACTCTTGAAACCATCCACCCAGTGAATCACCCACTCACACATCTATGCACAGTCGCACACACCCCATCCACACAAACACTCAGGCACCCATACAGATACTCAGACAACAAATCAATAACTCTTATAGACACTCATGTAGCTGTTCACAAACCCATGCAGCCACTTACACAGCAACAGACAGATACAGACATTCACCCAGTTTAGTCACTAACCCATGCATTCAGTAAGATACGTTTAATCACTCACTTATAGAATTAGTCACGCACCTACTAAATCATCCATACAGACACTTATACACCCACTCATTCTTCAAAACGCCTTTCCCTATATATATTAAAAATATTTAAACTTTACAGAAACACAGTCACTGGATGATGTCAACAGTGATGTCATCAGTGATGTCATCAGTGATGTCACTGACCATGTCATGAGTGATGTAATATGTGACGTCATCAGCAGTGCATTGCGGGGGCGCGAGTTATAGTTAGCTGAACTAACTATAACGGGGGAATTTCACGGGTTTTGTACGAGTGCAATGTCCAAGTAACTATAACTGTCCCTAAAACCTATGGTTTTTTCAGTGAATATATATATATATATGTTTGTTGGGGATCACAAGTGCATAACACTTCCGCGACATACATATATATACATGTATATAAATACATAAATATGCAGCCTAACATAATTCCAATAGGGCAAAATGCCAAAATTACATAGGTTTTTCCTGTACAGACAATCTCCCATATACACTCTGTAATAGAGAACATACCTGTAATAGTGTCATACAAGAAAACCTTTATTTTCAGAAAGGAAAAAACCGGTAATAGCAGGCAGTTGGCCCATAGGCTGCATAGATGAATAAACATCACAGTACAGTAAAAAACTGGCACCTTGCCTTTAAGGCTTCCAAGAACTTGGACACTTTGCCTTTAAGGCCTCCAGGAGCCCCTCTGCTCCCATCATGCACCACAGGTGACAGGTCAGTTCTTTTTTCCGGCTCCTTCTATGAGGATCCTGGAGCTTGAGCTCGACAGTTTTTCTGACTTTCCTGTCAGGAATTGTTTTCTTCTTGGGTTTTTTGCGGTTTTCCTGTGCTGGCAGTGGTTTATCATTTTCTGACAAAATATCCTTTTTTCTGTCAGAATGCCGGCTCTTTTCCGCAAATGTCCATCCTGTGGAAAGAAGATGGCCATCTCAGATCCACACTCCGTGTGTATCGCCTGTCTTCCTTCCAGTCACAAGCCTGACACTTGTTATCATTGTCAGAGGTTTTCAGCGAGGACTCTTCGCGACAGGGAGAGGAGTCGCCTTCAAGCTGTGCTCGAGAGAGGAAAAGCCCGGCTGGAAAGTGGCCTTGCGTGTCAAGAGCCCTCCTCTGTTCAGGAACATCGACGTCCGCATCATTCTGCCTCTACAACATCGAGGAAACTGCAGATTCCGGACTGTTCGCCGTCGGCGTCGTTATCGCCGTCGAAGAAGCGACCTACACAATCTCCGACGTCGAGACGGCGTGAGTCTCCGTCGTCGAGAGACATTGACGTCGAAGCATACTGCCTCAGGCTCGAGGTATGTTCATGATAAAGGTCGATCGGCGTCAAAACGCCCATCGACGTCGAGACATCCATCGACGTCAAGGCACTCTCCGTCGCCTCCCCGTAGGTCGAGGTTTTCCGACGGCAAAGGGGCCTCGAGACCAGTCGACGTCAAAGACTTCGAGGCCATTGAAGCAGACGTCGAGGAGGCGAGAGCGTTCGACGTCGAAGTCACCTAGTCACCATAGACGGTCGACGCCAAGGACGTCTGAGGGAGGTGAGGTCGCCGTCGAGGACAGCGAAGTACCTAACTCCTTCGATCCATCATCCCACGTCAAGGGAGAAGCACAGGTCGACGTCGAGGGAGAGGCACAGGTCGACATCTAGGTGCTCGACGTCGAGAGCTAAAGAGCCTGCTGTTGCCTTGGAGGAGGTTAGAGCTGCATCTCGATCGTCAAGATCTGGATCTTCTCCAGGACTACATATTGTCCAGGTCTCCCCGGAGGGCTCTCCGGTGGTTGGTGAAGATGCACGGCGCAGGAAGTCTAGGGCCCTCAGTAGCCTGGGGTCCGACTTTTCCCGTACCTATTCTCCTTCACGTTTGTCCAGTGATTCTCCATCCCCTAATGAGGTTCTAAGAAGAACACCTCAAAGATCACCGACTGTGGTTTCTTCCAGAGCGGTTTTAAGGAGGAGTTCACGCAGATCACGATCTCAGCATGCCCGCCATGCTCGATCAAGGGACAGATCTCGTTCTTATCATTCTTCTCCAAAGAGAAGACGGCAGAGGTCTCCCACCTGGTCTTCTCCCACCAGGTCCTCTATCAGAGATTATTCTCCAACATTGACGGCTACACCCCCATCCAGGGTTTCTCCAATTGATGATCTCAGCACATTCAATGAGGTTCTCTGTAGAGGAGCGAATAAGCTGAACATCTGTCGGTCCCGACTGTTTCCTCCTCAGTGATTTTCGAGACTCCATTATCGCACTTCAGTTCGGCCTTTGCTTCCTCTTGTCCCAGACCTTCTCGAACCTGCTATGCAGACCTTTTTGACACTGGCAACGGTGGGAGCTGTGCCTTCCCGAATAGCGAAAAAATACAAGGCTCCGGTGTAGGAAAGTGGGTTTCTGTTGCAGTAACCCCCCCACTTTTTGCCTGATAACTGATGCACTTTTCCTTGGTGTGCCCTGGGTCCCTGCCAATCAGGTACCCAGGGCCTGTGTTCCTTCCCTAAAACTGCATTACAGCCTAAACCCAATTGGCCTCTCTGGCCACAGGTAAGCCCCTGGTAAATGGTACCCAGGGCACTGTGACCAGAGAAGGCCTCTAAGGGCTGCAGCACTTATTGTGCCACCCTTGGAGGCCCTGTACCCTGACACACACTGCCCTTGCAGGCTGAGTGTCTTGGTGCAGAACAAAACAGAGTCGACATGGCACACATCCCTGTGTGCCATGCCCACAAACACACTGCCCTGGCATACCTCAGTCACCCCTCTAGCTGGGTGCCCTATGCCAGTGGTGAGGGTACAGGTGCATGAGCCCTGGGCCCCTACAGTACCCAGGTCCATTCCTGGATACTGTATGTGCAGTGCTGCCATTTCAAGTATATGGTGCTGGGAGGTCGTCAGCACGAACTCCACAGCACCATGATGGCTGCACTGAAGACTGAGAAGTTTGGTATCAAACTTATCAGCACAGTAAACCCACACTGATGCCAGTGTGGGATTTACTGTAAAATGCACAACAGAGGGCAACTTAGAGTTGCCCCCTGAACCTAACCTACAATCCACGTCTTGTCTGAGGGGCTGCCTAGGCTGCCACACAGCAGACATGTTGCTGGACCCCTGGGTAGAGAGCCATCCGCTCTCCTGGGCCTGCAACAATGCACGTCCTGGGCGAGGTGCTAGGCCTCCTCCTCCAGGATGGGCAGGGGGAAGCTTCAAAGGCATTCCGCCTTTGTGAGCTTCCCAGACCACTTGCTGTACTCAGCAACTGGTCCCCACCGGTTCCTCCCCATCCTGGCGGGAAGACTGGCGGGAAACACCAAGGGAGGAAAGGGGTGTGCCAGCCTCTGCCAACCCCACCCCTCAGGTGGGGGAGGCGAGGTGAAGCACATCTCCGGGCTCTCGCCATCTTGAAGATGGGGAGCCCTGCCCAATCAGGACTAGGCTCCTGCCCCCCTCCCACAGGAGTGGCAGGATAGGGGGTGTACCCACCCCAGGGCAGGGACCCATTGGTCCCTGCCCTTTACCTACCTGTAACGCCCCTAAATCTAGTATTTAGGGGCACCCTGAACCTTCCTTCCTCAGATTCCCGCAACCTAAGAAGAAAAAGGACGAAAGAAGACGCCCAGCAGAGGAGACTTCAGAGAACAACTGACTTGGCCCCAGCCCTACCGGCCCGTCTGCAGTTTCCAGAGATCCTGCGCCAAAAATCGTCTTGTCCTGCAGCCAGCGACCTCCAGAACCCCGGGGAGGACTGACTGCCTTCAACAAAGACCGGATCTCCTGTGAACAGCAGCTCTGTTCAAAAGAAACATCAAACAAAGACTCAGAGCCTGCTGAGGAAAAAGAAACCCGACGCCTGGAACCACCACTGCACCCGTCGCCTACAGCCCGAGTTCAAGTGGCCCACCGGTCCCAGCGAGGTCCCCCAGCGCTCCCGAGTCCACCGTGGGTTGACCCCTCCAGGACTCCCCGACGTCGCCTGCAGCCTCTGCACGGAGACCCCCCCAACCGCGAGTGGCCCGGTAAGGTGAAATCCGACCTCAAAAGACACCCCTGCATCCAGCCGCCCTGGAGAAAGGAACCCGAGGTGCATCTAGGTCCCCGAGCCCTCCAACTTACCTGCCCAGCTGTTGGTTCCTCCTGGAAGTCTTCCTGGACCGAGCCTGCAGCTGAAAACCAAAACCGAAAATCTCCATTGAAATCAACAGGGCACCCGACCTCAAAACAGCACTCTGCACCCGGCCGCCCTAGTGCCACTGAGGGTGCCTCTTTGGTGCTAACTTGGTCCCCAACGTGCCCTGAGCTTAACCCTAGGAGCTTTGCTCTCACAACCCCGTGGCCTGCTTGCCAGCCGCCACCAACCGGAGTCCCCTATCCTCCATAGGATAACATTGGGCCTCAACACTCTGCACCCGGCCGCCCTAGTGCCGCTGAGGGTGCAACCACAGTGCATCACTCACCCTGGGAGACCCCTGAGTCTAACCCCAGAACCCTAACTCAAAAGACCGATTACTTACCTCAAAACCGATAACTCATTTTTCCTCATAGGATAACATGGACGCTTTTTCTTCCAAAAAGTTTCTAAGTGTCGACTTTTGAAAACTAAGAATATTCCTTAAAAATCGCACAAATAACCTAACCGAATTTTCTCAACTGTTTGCAGGAAAGGTCCCAGTGCCGAACCTAGGTGTCCAGCACTGAGTAACAAAAGTAATTAAAAAGTAACTTACCTGTGAATTGAATTTCCTTCCATAGGATAACATTGGTGGTTCTTTGTGAAAAAGTTTCTAAGTGTCAACTTTTGAAATACAAGAATATTCTTTAAAAATCATACAAACTACAAAAACGTAATTACTTACCTGTTTTAAGTAAATGTCCCAGTGCTGAATCTAGGAGTCCAGCACTGGATTACAAAAGTAACGTTAAAGTAACTTACCGGCGAATTGAATTTTCTTCCATAGGGATCCATTGACTGGTTTTCTGTGAAATTTCTTCTAAGTGTCCACTTTTGAAATACCAAAATATTGCTTAAAAATCACAACAGTAACGAATTCCGAATTACTCACCTACTATCAGGAGAGACCTCAGTATTGCATCTTTTAGTCCAGTACCGACCATGAAAAGTAATTTTTACCGTACTTACCAGTAACTGGAAATTCCTCTCATAGGATATCATTGCCTGCTTTTTGTTGAAAAAGTTTTTAAGTGTCGATTTCTGAATCTTACAAATATTCTTTAAAAATCGTACAAACTACAAAAACGTAATTACTTACCTGTTTTAAGTAAATGTCCCAGTGTTGACTCTGAGAACCCAGCACTGAATTACAAAAGCAACGTAAACGTACTTTGCTTGCAAACTGCATTTCCTTCCATAGGATAACATTGGTAATTTTACCCAGAAAAGTTTCTAAGTGTCAACTTTTGAAATACAGTAATATTCCTCAAAAATCACTACTATAACCAAAGCGCTTTTTCTCACCTGTTTACAGGAAGTGTCCCGGGACTGAATCCAAGATCCAGTCCTGTGGTTAGAAAAGTAATCTACAAAGTAATTAATTGCATTTAACCAAAACTTTCCATTGAGCTCAATGTTGCATTGTGTTTGAAATTGTGTTGCCTCTTGCAACAACTGTGACTACAGTCATCACAAAGTCTATTGCCTATTTGTAAAGTGTTTGAACAAAGCATCTCACTCTGAGAAAGTATATTTTGATCCTATTGTTGGTTCTAAAATAAAACAAGCATATTTTTTTATATACAAACCATTGGCCTAGAGTTCAGTTCTTGAGTGTGTGGCTTCATTTGCTGACTGAGTGTGTACAACAAATGCTTTACACTGTCCTCTGATACTGCCTTACTGCTCGACCAAGCTACCACTTTAGAGAGTAAGGTTATATCTAACTTTAGCCTCTGCCAAACCTCTGGGGACCGTGGACTCTGTGCACACTGAACCTTACTTTGGTTCAGTATATACAGACATACAATAAGAAAAAGAGGGACCCCTTTGTTCAAACCAGGGGAATAGGGTACTATTGACAAGTAAAAAGGAGAAATCCCTTGGTGAAAAAATATACTATAACTGGGTCTCTAAATTTCCCAGTACAAAGGATTTTTATTGCCCATATATTAGAAAGATACTGAGTTAAGGTTATTCCTACACAACTGTAGATTGTATTAAAAATATTGTTTTATTTAAAATTTATCACTCAATGTATACAAAAACAATTATAAAAGCTCATTACACTCAAAATAGCATCAATTTCATATACCAATAAAAACCTGTGTTACAAACATTCAAATAACACAAACTGATAAAAGCAACACAAATGTTAGACACACATAAAAATCATTACAGGGATTATAGTCACTAAAATAGGCCAACACACACGTAACGGAGAGACAAATATAGACAATACAATTTGTCATTTACAAACACATCCAGTCGAAATAATTCAAATACAGATCCTAGATAACATTTCTATTCTTTATCTATAGGATAAGCTGTTTCCACGGATTGCGTTGAATGGAGCGTCGACGCGTTTCGATGGTTCTAACAATTTCCCATCTTTTTCAAGACAAACAATTGGTCTCTCTTGCCTGGCACTGTATGGTTGCCTTTAAACTCAATCCTTATTTCATTTTCCTGCCAACTCCATATATATTGATTGGTTGGTCATATTAGGATACTCTGGTCCTGAGAACCTTGTAAAGTTAGTGATGGGATCTTTATTGTAATTTCCAAGCAAAACGTTATTTATAGTTATTTCACTAAAAGTGTTGCATTTAAATCAATTTTCAATCTGGGAGAGTCCTCACTCCCTCACTTCTTAATTAACCGGCGTACTCCTCACACAAAGAGGGATTTATTTACAGTCTCTCAATGCAGCCATCTTAAAATTGATGTAGAGAGCCTGCAAACACGTCCTTCCGCCGTGGGTCATCCCCCAAGGACGTGTTTGCAAGGTTCTCAGGACCAGAGTATCCTAATATGACCAACCAATCAATATATATGGAGTTGGCAGGAAAATGAAATAAGGATTGAGTTTAAAGGCAACCATACAGTGCCAGCCAAGAGAGACCAATTGTTTGTCTTGAAAAAGATGGGAAATTGTTAGAACCATCGAAACGCGTCGACGCTCCATTCAACACAATCCGTGGAAACAGCTTATCCTATAGATAAAGAATAGAAATGTTATCTAGGATCTGTATTTGAATTATTTCGACTGGATGCGTTTGTAAATGACAAATTGTATTGTCTATATTTGTCTCTCCGTTACGTGTGTGTTGGCCTATTTTAGTGACTATAATCCCTGTAATGATTTTTATGTGTGTCTAACATTTGTGTTGCTTTTATCAGTTTGTGTTGTTATTTGAATGTTTGTAACACAGGTTTTTATTGGTATATGAAATTGATGCTATTTTGAGTGTAATGAGCTTTTATAATTGTTTTTTGTATACATTGAGTGATAAATTTTAAATAAAACAATATTTTTAATACAATCTACAGTTGTGTAGGAATAACCTTAACTCAGTATCTTTCTAATATATGGGCAATAAAAATCCTTTGTACTGGGAAATTTAGAGACCCAGTTATAGTATATTTTTTCACCAAGGGATTTCTCAGTATATACAGAGCCACTTTCTTACATCCGGACCAAGATCCGTTATTCCTTCGGTCCGATCCGCCTCCAGATTCCATCATTGTGGCGGCGGCTAGGAAGACTCACTCATCTGTCTTCCTCCTCAGCGCCTCCGGATAAGGATAGCAAACTGATGGACTCTTTAGGTAGAAGGATGTGCAACACTTCAGCCTCTATCATGAAGGTCGCCAGTGCCTCCGCTCTGCTGGGGAGGTATGAAAGATCCTTGTGGGATTCACTGGGCCGTTTTGCGGATAAACTCCAGAAAGAGGATCAGCAGGACTTTCGTGAAATACTGCAAGAGGGAGGTCTAGTGGCTAATCAGGTGATTAGTGCTTTCGCTGATTCGTCTGATCTGGCTGGCCACGGATACTCCCATGGTATATGTTCAAGACGTTCTGCTTGGTTACGCTTGACTGGCCTTAAACCCGACGTCCAACGGAAGATAACCAACCTGCCTTTCAATGGGTCTTCTCTCTTCGGGCCGAATGCGGGCGAAGAAATGGCGAAGATGAAAGCTGTGGGTCTCGAGAAACAGAAGGAATTTCGCAGACGCTTCCGCCCCTACGATAAACGCCCGTTCCAACAGAGGGTTCAAACCCCTCAGTGGTCGGCTCAGGGTCAGCAGCAGCAGCGGTCTCACTTCCATCAACGGAGACCAGGAAGAGGGACCAATAGACAACAGGCCTCTACCTCAAAGCAGCCATCAAAGCAATGATGGAGTGCTTCCTCTGAACACGTGGGCCACTCCGGTAGGAGGAAGTATCGCATGTCATCTGGAGGAGTGGAGACACAACCAACGACACATGGGTGTTGAATATTGTTCAAAATGGATACTTGCTACGGTTCAAGATCCCACCGCCATCGGTTCCACCGGGCGGAGGAGTCCGCTTGTGTCATCACATTTTACACGAGGAAGTAAACGGTCTTCTACAGAAAAAAGCCATAGAATACGTTCCTGTTCATCAGAGGCGCCAGGGGATATACTCTCGGTATTTCCTGGTCGAAAAAAGAGGTCCGTCAGTGGAATACAGGCCAATTCTGGACTTGCGCATCTTGAACAAATACATCCGCAAAGAGAAATTTCGGATGCTTGCCCTGCACCAGATCTTCCCCCATCTACAACAAGGAGACTGGATGTGCTCCATAGATCTGCAGTACGCTTATTTCCACATTCCAGTGTCCAGGAAACATCGAAAATTTCTCCGTTTTCAAGTTGCTCTACGCCATTTTCAGTTCCGAGTCCTACCTTTCGGGCTCAAGTCGGCCCCACGGACATTTTCAAAGTGCATGGCAGTGGTGGCGGCTTTTCTCTGCAGGCGCAAAATATTCATTTACCCGTATCTGGACGACTGGCTCCTGAAGAGTTCCACTGCATCCCTGCTTCAGTCGCATCTTTCCTACAGTCTCCAGTTACTGAACAAGTTGGGTCTACGAGTCAATTTCAAAAAATCGATTCTCAATCCGACCCAGAACATTCACTACCTAGGGTCGTCGCTGGACACCGTGGAGGCAAGCGTATGTCCTTCGGCGGAGAGGTTTTCATCGATCAGGATGAAATGCCGAGAACTCCTGCAGACTCACCACCCGACAGTCAGACAAGTGTCCTCTCTCCTGGGGTCCATGGCTTCCTGCATCTTCATCGTTCCCAATGCCAGATTGCACATGCGTCCCCTGCAGCAAGCTCTGGAAGACCAGTGGGTGCAAGCGTCAGGCAGCTGGGAAGATCGGATCACTCTGCCCCAGTCTGCTAGGGACTCCATCGTGTGGTGGACAAAGCGGTCACATCTAATGAAAGGTGTTCCCTTCCATCAAGAGACTCTGACTCAGACTATAGTTACAGACGCCTCCCTGCAAGGTTGGGGGGCTCTTATGAATCACCCTCAAGGGCTATGGTTGGACACAGAGGGGATACCATATCAACTTGCTGGAGTTGAGGGCCGTCCAACTAGCCCTCAAATCCTTCTTTCCGTCCCTTCAGTCCAGCTCCCTCTTGATTCAGACAGACAACACCACGACTATGTTTTATCTGAACAAGCAGGGAGGCACCAGGTCCAGAATTCTGTCCCAGGAGGCACAAGCCATTTGGAAGTGGCTTCTGGCACGACGTCTCACCATCACGGCGGTCCATGTGCCGGGCGTTCTAAACGTACAAGCGGACTTCCTAAGCAGAGAGTTCGTAGAAGCGCACAACTGGGTGCTAAACACCGAAGTGGCTCAGGATATCTTTCGAAGATGGGGTGTGCCGGACATAGACTTGTTCGCAGATGCAACAAACGCCAAATGCCCCATCTACGCGTCCAGGTTTCACCAACCAGGTTCAAGCGGGAATGCTCTGTTGATAAGATGGTCTCAGAGCTTACTCTACGCTTTTCCTCCGCTGCCTCTCATTCCAGCAGTGATCACCAAGTTCTACAAGAGCAACTCCAGGATGATTCTGATCGCTCCGGAGTGGCCACGCCAGTGGTGGTACCCGGACCTTCTACAACTTTCCGAGGTTCCACACCAGAGATTGCCTTGCCGTCCGGACCTGCTATCCAAGAGCCAGGGGAGAGTGTTTCACCCCAACCTTCCTTCCCTCAGGCTGACAGCATGGCTCCTGAAGTCTTGCAGTATGGCCACTTAGACTTGCCAGCGGACTGTATGAACATCCTTAAGGAAGCGAAGAGACCTTCTACCTGGGCTTCCTACGCTTTCAAGTGGAAGCGTTTTTACCTATGGTGTTTGAATAATGGTCATGACCCAGTTAGAGGGCAGGAACAGCTCATTTTGCCGTATCTCTTACACCTGGCTAAGTCAGGCCTGCAGTTTACATCTATTAAGGTACACTTAGCAGCAATCACGGCATATAGGAAGTCACCTTCACAGGGTTCTTTTTTTCCAGATGCCAGTTGTAGGAAAGGTGCCCTGTATATACTGAACCAAAGTAAGGTTCAGGGTGCACAGGATCCACAGTCCCCATAGGTTTGGCAGAGGCTAAAGTTAGATGTAACCTTACTCTCTAAAGTGGTAGCTTGGTCGAGCAGTAAGGCAGTATCAGAGGACAGTGTAAAGCATTTGTAGTACACACTCAGTCAGCAAATGGAGCCACACACTCAAGAACTGAACTCTAGGCCAATGGTTTGTGTATAAAAAAATTATATACTTGTTTTATTTTAGAACCCACAAGAGGTATTGCAATATGCTTTCTCAGGATGAGATGCTTTGGTTAATCACCTTACAAATAGGCAATAGACTTTTTGATGGTAGTAATCACAGTTGGTGCAAGAGGCAACACAGGGTCAAATACAATGCAACATTGAGCTCAATGGAAAATTGTGATTAATTAAAATTAATTACTTTGTAGATTACTTTTCTAACCACAGGACTGGATCCTGGATTCAGTCCTGGGACACTTCCTGTAAACAGGTAAGAAAAAGCGGTTTGGTTATTGTAGTGATTTTTGAGGAATATTACTGTATTTCAAAAGTTGACACTTAGAAACTTTTCTGGGTAAAATTACCAATGTTATCCTATGGAAGGAAATGCAGTTTGCAAGCAAAGCAGGTTTACGTTACTTTTGTAATCCAGTGCTGGGTTCTCTGGTTCAGCACTGGGGTATCTATCTAAAACAGGCAAGTAATTACGTTTGTATCGTTGGCACGATTTTTAAAGAATATTTATAAAATGCAGAAATCGACACTTAGAAACTTTTTCAACAAAAGCAGGCAATGATATCCTATGAGAGGAATTTCGAGTTACTGGTAAGTACGGTAAAAATTACTTTTCATGGTTGGTACTAGACTAAAAGAGGCAGTACTGACGTCTCTCCTGATAGCAGGTGAGTAGTTCGGAATTCGTTACTGTTGTGATTTTAAACAATATTTTAGTATTTCAAAAGTAGACACTTAGAAGAAATTTCACAGAAAACCAGTCAATGGATCCCTATGGAAGAAAATGGAGTTAGCGGTAAGTAACGTTGTGATTACTTTTTAGGGCCAGTGTTGGGCACCCCGGTCCAGCACTGGGGCCTCTTCTAATACCAGGTGAGTATTTTCGTTTTCGTGACTCGGTTGATTTTAGGTGAATATTTTAAAGTTTCAAATCTCCACACTTAGAAGAAATTCCAGGTGGGAGCCAGTCAGTGTTACCCTATGGAAGAAAAGTGAGTTATCGGTCTTTGGGTAAGTACTCGACTGGCAGAGTTAAGGTTCTGGGCATAGACTCAGGGGTCCCCCAGTATCAGGTAAGTACAGTTGTTACACCCTCAGCGGCACAGGGGCGGCCGGGTGCAGAGTGAGTAGGCCCAATGTTATCCTATGGCAGGCGGGGGCCTCGGGTTGGTGGCTGCTGGCAAGCAGGCCACGCGGCTGTGGGAGCTGGGCTCCTGGTCACTTGCTCAGGGCAAATGGGGAAGTAGGTTAGAGTAGAGGTTGCACTTCCAGGGGCACTCGGGCGGCTGGGTGCAGGGTGCTTTGAGCCGTCGGGCGCTCAATGTTAACCAATGGAGATCTTGGACGGTGAAAAAGGCTGCAGGCTCGGGGACGGTGACTCTTCAGGGGCGACCAACACTTCGGGAGGTAAGTTGTGGTCTTGGAGGATAGGTAGACACCCAGGAGTTGGGCACAGGGAGCCGTGGGGCGCCGGGGGCAGGGGTGTCTTTTGAGGTCGGGAAATCTTACCCCCTGCTGGTCGCGGTTGGAGGGGTCCCTTGTCCTGAGGCTGCAGGCGTCGTCTGGATCGTCGAGGAGGGTCCTTGGGTCAGAATCGCCGGGGGGACGTCTTCAAAGTCTTTGTTCACTCAAGCACAGGCTGGGCTCGGCGGGTGCAGAGTGTGCAGGTTTCGCGGTTCCGTGCCAGGGCCGGGTCTTTTGTAGTTTGTTTCTTTTGAACAGTACCACTGCTCGTGGGAGTCCCTGGGTTGAAGGCTGTGGCACAGAAGTCAGGTCCTCCGGGGTTTTTGAGGTGGCTGAGGCCGGGGTTCCGCAGGTTCAGAGGTCGACAGGCCGGTAGGGCTGGGGCCAAGTCAGTTGTTGTCGCCTCCTTGTTAGCAGCTGCACGGCTGGTCTTCTTGCTTCGTCTTCTCTTTTGTTTTCGGATTCGGGACCTGAGGAAGGAAGGTTCAGGGAGCCCCTAAATACTAAATTTAGGGGTGGTTACAGGTAGGTAAGGGCAGGGACCAATGGGTCCCGTCCCTGGGGTGGGTACACCCCCTATCCTGCCACTCTGCAGTGGGAGGGGGGCAGGAGCCTGTCCCTGGTTGGCTGGGTCCCCCCATCCTCAAGATGGCGGGGACTCGAGTTTGTGCTTCAACTCCACCTTAGGGGTGGAGTTGGCAGAGGTGGGCACAACCCATTTCCTGCCTCTGGTTTTCCCGCCGGTTCTCCCGCCAAAAGTGGGTTAGAACCAGTGGGGACCAGTTTGCTGGGAGCAGCAAATGGTCTGGGGAAGCTCAAAAGGCGGCAGGCCTTTGAAGCTTCCCCTGCCCATCCTGGGGGAGGAGGCTTTGGCACCTCGCCCCAGGATGCGCATTGTTTCAGGCCCCTGAGAGCAGAGGCTCTCGACCCAGGGGTCCAGAAACATGTCTGGTGGTGGCAGCCTGGGCAGCCACTCAGTCCGGACACTGGAGGTCGGGTTGGTTTCCGGGGGCATCTCTAAGATGCCCTCTGGTGTGCGTTTTACATTAAATCCCACACTGGCATCAGTGGGGGTTTAATGTGCTGAGAAGTTTGATACCAAACTTCTTAGTTTTCAGTGGGGCCATTATGGTGCTGTGGAGTTCGTAATGACGACCTCCCAGCACCATATACTCTTAATGGCAGCACTGCACTTACAATGCCCAAGAATGGACTTGGGCACTGTAGGGGCACAGGGCTCATGCCTCTGTGCCCTCACCACGGGCATAGTGCACCCAGCTAGAGGGGTGGCTGACCTAGGCCAGGGCAGTGGCTTGTAGGCATGGCACACAGGGATGTGTGCCATGTCGACTCTTCACTTTTGTTCTGCACCAAGACACGCAGCCTGCAAAGGCAGTGTGTGTGTGTAAGGTACAGGGTCCCTAAGGGTGGCACAACAAGTGCTGCAGCCCTTAGGCGCCTTCCCTGGTCACAGTGCCCTGGGTACCCATGGTACCATTTACCAGGGGCTGACCTGTGGCCAGGGATGCCAATTGGGTGTAGGTATCAATGCAGTTTTAGGGAAGGAACACAGGCCCTGGGTACCTGGTTTGCAGGAGCCCAGGGCACATCAGCAATTCAGCAAAAAGTGGGGGCATACCATGCAAGAAAGATGGCACTTTCTCACACCAGTGGTGAAAGATTTTCTTGAAGGGTTAAAAAAGGTATACCCACCAGTACGAGCCCCTTCTCCTCCTTGGGAGCTCAACGTGGTCCTTACCAAACTGATGGGCGCACCTTTTGAACCAATACACAAGTCCTCCCTGCAGCACTTGTCCTGGAAAGTGGCATTTTTGGTTGCTATCACGTCGGCTCGTAGAGTCAGCGAGATACAAGCATTGTGTTGTAAGGAACCCTACACTGTATTTCACTCAAATAGGGTAGTTCTCAGAACTCATCCTAGTTTTCTTCCGAAAGTGGTCTCAGATTTCCGCATTAATCAGGTAATCACCTTGCCTACCTTCTTCTCTAATCCCTCTACACCTCCTGAAAGGGCCCTACACTCAGACCTTAAGAGGGTGTTGAAGTTTTATCTGGACAAGACCAAGGTAATAAAGACGGACCGGTTGTTTGTCAACTACGGTCCTATTAATACAGGTTTGGCAGCCTCTAAAAGGTCTATTTCAAGATGGATAGTCTCCTGCATTTCTTTTGCCTATCAATTGGCTAATAAGTCTCTTCAGGGAAGGCCTAAAGCACATTCAACCAGAGGAAAGGCCTCCACTACGGCCCTCCTCAGGAACATCCCTATAGCAGAAATCTGCAAAGCAGCTACATGGCGGTCTGTTCATACTTTCTCTCGCCATTACTGCTTAGATTCAGATGCTCAGGCGGATGCCCAAGTGGGACAAGCCTCACTGAGGAATTTATTTGCTTGATGTCATGTTAAGATGCTCTGTTTTTCAATACTATTTGCTCGTCCGCGAGGTAGTGGGTATGGGCTTGCTACTCTATTCAGTGCTTATGACTATTGATGAGTATCCCCTGGAAGAGAAGGATTAGTTACTTACCTGTAATCCTAGTTCTCTTCCAGGGGTATACGCATCAAAGTCATAAGCAACCCTCCCTCCTCCCCGGACGAGCATTTTTAGTATATTTTTGTTGTGATTGTATCTTATAATCAGGTTGCTACAAGTTAGTACACCGTAAAAAAAGAACTGACCTAACTGTCACCTGTGGTGCATGATGGGAGCAGAGGGGCTCCTGGAGGCCTTAAAGGCAAAGTGTCCAAGTTCTTGGAAGCCTTAAAGGCAAGGTGCCTGTTTTTTACTGTACTGTGATGTTTATTCATCTATGCAGCCTATGGGCCAACTGCCTATTACCTGTTTTTTTCCTTTCTGAAAATAAAGGTTTTCTTGTATGACACTATTACAGTGTAGGTTCTCTATTACAGAGTGTATATGGGAGATTGTCTGTACAGGAAAAACCTATGTAATTTTGGCATTTTGCCCTATTGGAATTGTTAGCCTGCATATTTATGTATTTATATACATTTATATATGTATGTCGCGGTAGTGCTATGCACTTGTGATCCCCAACATACACATATATATGTGTATATTTCTATATGCTCCGGGATCCCGCACGTGGGCGGGGATAATTCAGTGCTTATGACTTTGATGAGTATACCCCTGGAAGAGAACTAGGATTACAGGTAAGTAACTAATCCTTCACATCAATCTGTTGAGTTACCCGTGTTCTTCCCTCAACCAGATTCAGTGGCAGAACGTGCCCTACACACATTAGATGTGAAGAGAGCATTGCTTTATTACATAGAAGGGACAAAACCTTTCCATAACACAAATCAACTTTGTCGCTTTTGTTCTACCACATAAAGGCAATCCCATATCAAAATCAGGAATTGCAAGGTGGATAGTCAAGTGCATTCAAATCTGCTATGCGAAAGCAAAACAAACGTTAACAGTTCCCCCTAGAGCGCATTCTACACGCAAACTGGGGGCTTCTATGGCATTCTTAGGAAATATACCCATAGATGACATATGCAAAGCTGCAACATGGTCTACACCTCACACATTCACAAAACACTATCGTGTAGATGTGTTAGCAAGACAACAAGCTAGAGTAGGCCAGGCAGTTTTACGTACACTATTTCAGACCACTGCAACAGATACAGGTTAGCCACCGCTTTGGGAGATAACTGCTATGTAGTCTATGCATAGCATATGATCTACAGCTCATATGCCTCGAACGGAAAATACTACTTACCAAGTATGCATCTATTCTTTGCATATAGAGCTGTAGAGTCATATGCGCCCACCCGCCTCCCCAGGAACCTATACCTGTTGCAGTAACATCTTACTTAGATACATGCATTCATGGACATCTCCTTTTACTACTCATACTATCTCCATTATCACCCTCTGCGGGAAAACAATCTAAAAATGGAGTCGATGCCCATGCGCACTATCACCGAAAGGAGGAGTCACCTACCTCGTGACTGGAAAGACTTCTTCGAAGAAAAACAGTGTAAACATCCGGACCCAACACTAGATGGCGATCTATGCATAGCATACGACTACAGCTCTACATGCCAAGAGCAGATGCATTCTGGGTAAGTAGCATTTTCCTTTTAAACCTGGTTTTTCTTAGATTGATCATTAGAAAATGTTCCTATGGTAGAAATGAAAATAAAAATTTTGTGAAATAAGCTCAATCTAAGAGTATAAGGATGTGTCCAGCCTGGTGGCCGGATATTGTTCGAGCTTTATGAATCGGAAATATCCTTGTTGGAGAATATTAACCTTTCCTTACTGTAGAAACTGACTGAGCAGTCAAGGGCTTACTTTAAAAGGTGGTAGTGGATTTGAAAGTCATAAAATCAATTTCCAGTCAGAACTTTTACTGAGAATGTCTTTCCTTAGAGGGAAGTAAGGTGAGCATGTAGCTGAGTTTCCCACAAAAAACAGTTGTGACTTCCCTCCCGTTTCCCTGTGCTCTGTGAGGCTTCACCAGGGCAGGTACCGCTTCCCACAGTGAGGGATGGTGCACAGTGGGAAAGTTAAACTACAGTTTTTGTGTCCACACTGATCTGCTGGTATGCAAGATCTTGGTGGCTCATGAGCAGCTCACACACGAGTGTCCTCTGAGGGTAGTCAGGTTACTGAACAGTCACTTATGTTCTGAGTGCCTAAATACTGTTACATTCAAACCTAATGGCCAAAAATGTACTTAAGCACTTGACACTCACAATACCTTGGCCAGGCAGCAGGATTTGCTCAAGTAGTTTACACATTAGATAGAAATAGACTGGACAGACTACTTGTTTTTACTTTTTCTTTTTAGGAATAAAGTGACTACATTACAGGTAAATAAAATATCTGACCCTAAGAATTAGAATATGCATTGAAAACCAGAAGTGTCTAGCTTCTGGGCCCAAGGTATAAACCTATAAGCTTTTAATGCTGCACTACCTCCCCTAAACTTCCAACACCTTGGTGATTTCGGACTGTCCCTCATACCCACACTTATAATTTCTGAAATGCTGTTTTCCGCCCTACCATCCCCAACCCCAGAGTGGTTTCTGCCCCCTTCACACCCTCATTGCCCTAATGGTGGTTCCTGTTCTTTATTCCTGAGAATGCATCTTTCTAACTACTGGTCCGTCTCTTTCAGATAAAAAAGAGTAAAACGAAGATGCCTTCCCTTGTGCAGAAGTGGCAGACGATCCAGCGGGAGCTGGATGAAGAAGAGAACTCTAGCTCCAGTGAGGAGGACCGGGAGGTGCTGTCGCACAAGCGTATCGAAGAGTGGAAGCAGCAGCAGATGGTTACGTAAGTCCTAACCCCACAAAATCTTACGTAGAACAGAGTTGTGAACCCAAGCTGTGTTGCAGATTCATGAGTGCCTAGGGCAGTCGGAGGTTTCTTTTTCAGTGCTCAGTGTGTACTCTTGTTTACTACTGTTGTCTTGGGTTTATAATACTATATCTGATATAGACATCTATCTGCAGATTCCTTACATCTCAATTTCCCAGGTGCTGCCTGGATCCGGAAGATTTTTCTTTAAACAATATCCTTGCGCGCCGGTAGGTGGTGTCCGTCTGCTCCACGTGACGATATTGGCGTCTTCTCCGTGAAGCGAGCATCCCTGTCACTTTTTATCAGGCTGTTTTCAATGTTTGTCGAATTTTTGGGTGTGTAGGATGTCCAAGACGACTTCTGTATCTGAAAGAAACACGTTAGTGATAGATTCCTTACCTTAGAATTACCCCCAGGCGTCAGACTGGATCCGGAAAGTTTTCGTCAGCAGTACCCCTGCGTGTCGGAAGGTGGCGTCGTGCGGCTCTGCGTCCCTCGTTGGCGTCGTGGTCGCCGAGATGACGTCGCGGCAGCTACTTAGACGCCGCCCTCGCGCGCTGACATCACCTACTTTTTCCGCGCCAGCAAGCGCAGATCCGGAGAGAGCGGTACCCCCAGTCATTTTTTGACTGAGTTTTTGAGGCTTTTTGTCTCTATTTGTCGAGTTGATCGACTCCTGGTGCCGTAGGGGTGCCCGGCTTCAAGTCCTGCGAGGAATGTCATCGCATGATGTCGGTGACAGACCCGCCCCGCGTCTCTCTACTGCCTGGGGCGTGACCACGACCCAAAGTCATGCCCCGACTGCCGGGCAATGGCGCCGAAGACTTTGCGGGAGCGGTCCCGAAAGTTGCTTGAAGTCCGGCAGTCGGCTCTGCGCCGCTCAAGGTCCCGGTCCCGTGGGAGGTCGAGGGACCGGTCGCGGAGCCACCACCATCGTTCGTCGGGATCGAAGTCTTCGCACTCTGGGTCAGGTAAGACGAAGCACTCTAAGAAGTCGAAGAAGCGCTGTTGCTCTCCGACTTCCTGTCGTGCGACGATGCTGAGGGTGCAGGTGGTGCCACCCCCGCGGCTCCGGCGCAGCCTACGCAGTCCCCGTCGGCCTACCCGCCCTTCCCGGGTCCGTCGGCGACTCCGGCCCAGCTGCAGGACTTCCTGTCAGCCATGGCTCGCCTCTTTGGGCCGTCTGGTCCCGCCGGTGCGCCTTCGGGCCCCGCGGGCCCGACTGGGGGTCCTTGCCTTCCACTGCCGACGGCTCCGGCATCGCTGTCGGCTCCGGCCCCGCAGGGCCCCCATGGATCCCGGTCGACGCCAGTTGACCTCGTAACACCTCCACCGACGTCGGCCCCTCCGGCACCACTTCCGACATCGCCTGTCCCGCCGGACGACATCGTCCCCGGTTTCAGCCCCGAAGTGGACACGGCGGCGGAATGGCGTCGCTCGACGCCGATGGGATCCTTCTATCCCTATGTCCATCCTTCTTATTTTCGGCCTGTTCATCAGCCTTCGGAGGAAGGGGAGGACTGGGAGGGGTCTGAGGACCCTTTCACTGCACAGTGTGAGTTAGACCCGGACTGGGCAGAGGAACTGGGGGATGCCAGTGGTCTTGACACCTCTCCTGACCTTGGCATGCTCACTCCTCCTACCGTGGCTACGGAGGAGGGTGCAAGTTACGCCGTGGTGTTGTGTAGGGCGGCCGAGGCCCTCCACCTCAAGCTCCCTACAGTGGCCGTCAGGACTAACCTCCTGACAGAAGTGCTTCAGCCGGCAGCTACCTCTGCGGAGCCACTGCTGCCTTTTAATGATGCACTTTCTGATGTTCTTTTGGGCACCTGGTCCAGGCCCACCACAGGGGATCCTGTGGATAGGAACGTGGCCCGACGCCATCGCCCGGCCCGGATGACCCCCTTTTCCTCTCCCAACACCCCACCCCTGAGAGCTTGGTTGTCCAAGCCTCTGCGTCCCCGAGCGCATTCCCTACCGCACCTCCGGATAGGGAATCCAAGAAACTGGAACAATTTGGGAAGAAGATGTTCGAGGCATATGAGCTGCAGAATTCACACTTTGTGCATAGATCGCCATCTGGTGTTGGGCTCGGATGCTTGCACCTTGTTGTTGTCTTGGAAGAAGTCTTTGTAGTCACGAGATAGGAGACTCCTCCCTTGGACGATAGTGCGCATGGGCATCGACTCCATCCTCCGATTGGTTTTTTCCGCCATCAGGTTCGGATGTAACTTCTGCGCTCCGGTTCCGTACTGTATTATCCAAACCTTTTCGACGCGCAAACCATCAAACTCGACGGTATTGTTTTCGTTCGCGTGCTCTTCGACGCGCTCCTCAAATCCCCGGTTCCAGTCGACGTGGGCCGCTGGGCCTATCGACGCCATTCGGGCCTACGGCTAATGGAAAGGACTCCATTTAAAAAATGCCCCCAGTGTGGAGCTAAATTCCCACACAGCGACCAACACAAGGTCTGTAACCTCCGTCTCTCGCCCGAGCACGAGGAGACTAATTGCCAGGCCTGCGCCTCCTTTCGATCCAAAAAGACTATCCGTGATCGCCGGGCCCGACGACACGTTATGGCGCAACGAGCAGCTCCGGAGGACATCTTTAACGAAGGCCCCGATGTCCCGGAGGGCGATTCGGAGGATCTGGAAATTGTTTCCGAGGCAGACGACTCAGACGACCACATCACTCCAGGTCAACGAGTGAGTACAACTGCCCCTACCCCAACCCGAAAAAAAGAAGGCTCTGGTCAAGACTTCGCCTGCTGGCCCCAGTCGCGACCGACAGAAAGCTTCAGAAGCCCCGCCCCTGGCGACCAAGGAGAAGCCTTCCGGCGGCTCGGGACAGACCAAGCCGCATATCAGTGCCCCGCAGACACCATCGGCACCGAAGCCGGGAGAGCATCCTACTCCCGCAGTCCCTGAAAGGCCATCGGCACCGAGCACCTCGGCGTCGAAGGAAAAGGCCTCGGATCAGAAACAAAAACCTTCGGAACCGAAAAAGATTTCAGACTCCACATCGAAGCCGAAGGATCCAAAAACCCCTTCTAAGGCTCCAGAGCAGAAATCTAAACCCCGCTCTGACCCGAAAAAATCAACGCCGAAAGCGATTACCGAACAGGAAGAACTTTTTCGACCGGATCCCATCGATCCGCAACAAGAAACTCTCCAAGTGGACCCCAAAACAGGACATGTGGTCAATGTTCCACACAACAAGAGGAAATTCGACACCACACACATCCCCGAGGTGCCTGTAAACTTCACCTTTACGACCCTCTTCTCCTGTTCTTCCTACTAAACCTTTCTTTTCTCCAAATTCTCCCATACTTCCAACATACTCACCACCACCACAGGATGATGATTTAGGGGGTGGGGGAGTGAACAATGACCCTTTCATTGACCCTGATGACGACACAGATGTACCACAGGACAATTGGGATGATTATGATGACCCAGTAGATCCTCCAGACCTTCCTGATCCACATGCATACCCCACAAAGCCATCTCCCCCAAATGATAGTTTGTTTTTTTGAAAACATTTTATTTATCAATTCGCATATATTGCGCAGGGCTCTGCACACCAGAGTCATCTGCCAAAGCAATCCAAATACCACCATTACAGCGAACAACTTTTTGTTTTTCCTTTTTTGGCCACCATAATCGGCAATACAATACATAAGAATATTCAATAGTGCCCCCCCTCCCCCAACTCTCCCCCCCCCCCCAAAGATCGCACAAGTCCATACTATCTCGTCCGTAGCTGTAAAAGGAGATCAAAAGATCCTAATCCAGGCCCACCACCCCCCCCTGCTCCGTCCCTCCCCTCCCCCTATACTGGCCCCTCGGTTAGAACCGGCATCAAAGGCTCCTCTATCACCGGAGGTTCCAGCCAGAGGCCCCGGTACTCCGCCCATCGTTTCCATATTTTATGTTTGCGCGGGCACCCCCTGGCCACAAAAATGGGTTGCTCCAGACCCATGCAAAAGTCCAGGCCATTTTTCCAGGCCGCCACCGATGGAGCCCCCGTCGCCTTCCAGGCTTTAGCAGACAATATTGGTTTTGGTCAGCTTATAGACAGAGCTGCCAAGTACCATGGTGTTCAAATGCATTTGGACCCCACAGAGGAGGACTTCCTAATGGACACCTTTGCACAGTCACAAAGCACTGTACAGACTTTACCAATGTTAAAAGGCGTCATTAAACACGCCCCAGACATATTCAAAGACCCTGTAAGGGCTAGAATTCTCAATCCCAGATTTGACAAAAAATATAAACCCGCTCCCAATGATCCCACCTACATCAAGGGTCAACTGCCTTTATATTCTCTAGTGGTGACCAACGCTAGAAAACGTGCCAACTCTCAGACCTCCGGTGATGCTCCACCTCCGGACAAAGTCTAAATTATTAGATGCTTCGGGCAAACGTGTTGCTGCCCAAGCAGCTAATCACTGGAGGATAGCCAATACGCAGGCATTACTTGCCAGGTATGATAGGGCTCATTATGACCAGCTGGAAACCCTATTGCAGCATTTGCCTGATCAATATAAGACCAAGGCCAATGATTTGATTCAAGAGGGCAAATTAATAACTAATGCATCAATCTAGTGTGCCCTCGATGCAGCAGACACCGCATCTAGATCTAGTAACACTAGTGTGTTACTAAGAAGGCATGCCTGGTTGCGCATTTCTGGTTTCAAACAGGAGGTACAAACAACTATCCTCAATCAGCCGTTCAATCAGGAACAACTTTTTGGCCCAGCTGTAGATACAGCTCTAGAAAAAATGAAAAAGGACACGGAGACTGCTAAATCCATGGGAGCATTACAGTCTCCATCCACACAAGGTTCCTTTCGACGCTCCTTCTATAGAGGCACATCCAAAAACATCGGTGCAGACACTGCTTCTTCCTCCTACAAGAACCCCACACAAACTTCCCCCAACAAGGGATATTTTAGAGGTGGATACAGGGGGAATAACAACAAAGGAAGAGGCCGAGGTAACAACAACCCTCGCGCCTCTCCCGCTAATAAGCAGTGACTTCCCTCCACTCCCTCCAGACCATTCCACTCCGGTCGGAGGGAGACTCAGTTCCTACCTGTCTGGAATTCCATCACTACAGACAAGACACTCCTCAAACAAGTTCTTTTGCTGCTTCAAAAGTATGCAATAGAACCAGTCCCCATACAACATCACGGAACAGGAGTTTACACTCTTATTTCCTAATCCCCAAAAAGGACGGTTCCCTAAGGCCAATACTAGACCTCAGACCTCTCAATCTCTACATAGTCAGATCATTTTCACATGATCACTCTTCAACAGGTTCTTCCACTGCTTCAACAAGGCGACTTCCTTGCCACATTAGATCTCAAGGACGCCTTCTTCCATATTCCCATACACCCTGCTCACAGGAAATACCTAAGGTTCACAGTGGACGGCCAACACTATCAGTTCAAAGTCCTTCCATTTGGAGTGACCACAGCACCCAGGGTGTTCACAAAGTGCTTTGCAGTAGTAGCAGCGCACTTGCGACGACAACAAATCCATGTATTTCCATACCTCGACGACTGGCTCATAAAAGCCAAGTCAGACAACCAATGTGTTCACACTTATCAAACCATTCAGCTGCTACACAACTTGGGGTTCACTGTAAACTACACCAAGTCGCACCTTCAACCCTCCAAATACATCAGTATCTAGGAGCCACAATAGACACTTCCAAAGCTCTAGCATACCCCAATCCAGCAAGGATAGCCAGTATGCAAACCCTCATCTCCAAGTTTCAGCCCCAACACTCTCTCCCAGCACGAGTGTTTATGCAGCTCATAGGAATGATGGCCTCTTGCATTTTTATCGTACCTCATGCAAGACTTCAGATGCGCCCCTTACAAGAATGCTTAGCACGTCAGTGGAACCGGGCTCAAGGTTAACTTACAGATCTGGTGTTGGACAGCCGCACGCATCGCTCTCTGCAGTGGTGGAACATACAAAACCTTTCCACAGGGCGGCCGTTCCTAGAGCCAGTTCCACAGATAGTGCTAACAGCAGACGCATCACTCACCGGCTGGGGAGCCCATCTCCTAAACCACACAATTCAGGGCAGGTGGTCCACCCAACAAAAACTGTTCCACATCAATTACCTAGAATTACTGGCAATATTTCTAGCGTTAGTCGTTTCAAACACATCTCCTCAACAAAGTTGTCCTAGTCCGCACAGACAACATAACAGCAATGTATTACATACAGTAACCAGGAGGAACACATTCTTTGCAGCTCTCATCTAGCGCAAAGTATATGGAGATGGGCCATTCCACAAAAAATATATCTTCTAGCAGAACATCTTCCAGGGGTGAACAATCAGATGGCGGATCTGTTAAGTCGTCAAACTCAACAGATACACGAATGGGAACTCATCCACAAGTTCTTCAACCCTTCTTCCAGATGTGGGGCCAACCAGACATAGATCTGTTCGCCACACATGCAAACGCAAAATGCCCAACCTTCGCCGCCAGCTTCCCACACCCGTTGTCCAAGGGCAATGCAATATGGATGAACTGGTCAGGCAGATTTGCGTACGCTTTTCCGCCACTCCCGCTCATTCCACTAGTAGTACGCAAGCTCAAGCAACAGTCTCTCAAAATGATCCTAGTTGCTCCACCATGGGCACGGCAACCATGGTTCACAACACTCCTGGAACTCTCAGTGGTTCCACACCATAAATTACGTCTCTCCCCAAAGCTGCTAACGCAGAACCATGGCGAGATAAGGCACCCAGATCCAGCGCAACTGAATCTAGCGATCTGGCTCCTGAAATCCTAGAGTTCGGTTACCTTAACCTCCCACCGGACTGTATGAACATTATTAAGGAAGCCAGACGCCCCACTACTAGAGCTTGCTATGCAGCTAAATGGAAAAGAGTCGTCATTTACTGCAACAATAACAAAATTGACCCATTAGATGCTTCAATTCAGAACATTATCTGCTATTTGCTACATCTACAAAGATGCAATCTGGCATACTCATCAATAAGATTACATCTGGCTGCCCTGGCCGCCTACCTACAAAACAGACATTTGTCATTGTTTAGGGTACCCGCTATCAAAGCCTTTATGGAAGGCCTTAAAAGAATAATTCCACCCAGACTGCCACCCTCTCCAGGGTGGAACCTAAACATTGTTCTTACTAGACTCATGGGTCCCCCATTTGAGCCTTTACAAAAATGCGAATTACAATTCCTTACATGGAAAGTAGCCTTCCTTGTCGCAATCACCTCTCAGAAGAGTAAGTGAGATACAGGCTTTAACCATACAAGAACCATTCTTACAAATACATCGTAACAAGGTGGTTCTTAGGACAAATCCAAAATTCCTTCCCAAAGTAATCTCTGCTTTCCACCTTAATCAGAGTTACCAGTATTTTTTCAGAACCCTGATTCTGTAGCAGAAAGAGCTCTTCACACGCTCGACGTCAAAAGAGCTTTACTTTACTATATAGACGGGACTAAAGCCTTTAGGAAAACAAAGCAACTATTTGTATCTTTCTCTCCACCTCATAAAGGCAATCCTATTTCCAAAGCTGGAATTGCCAGGTGGATAGTAAAATATATTCAAATATGCTATCAGAAAGCAAAACGTACGTTAACAATTCCCACTAGAGCGCATTCAACACGCAAACTAGGGGCTTCCATGGCATTCTTAGGGAACATTCCCCTAGAAGACATTTGTAAGGCAGCAACATGGTCTACTACACACACCTTCACCAAACACTATTGTGTAGATGTGCAGGCAAAGCAACAAGCTTCTGTAGTCCAAGCTGTTCTTAAGACACCTTTTCAAACCACTGCAACCGATACAGGCGACCACCGCTAGGAGACACTGCTGTACAGTCTATGCACAAAGTGTGAATTCTGCAGCTCATATGCCTCGAACGGAAAATGCTACTTACCAGTATGCATCTGTTCTTGGCATGTAGAGCTGCAGAGATTTACACGCCCACCCACCTCCCTGGCACCTGTATCTGTTCCAGTGTTATCTTACTTAGATGCATTCTCATGGACATCTTTCTGTTTCTTACAAACTCCATCATTTCCCTTCATGGCAAAAAACAATCTGAGGATGGAGTCGATGCCCATGCGCACTATCGTCCAAGGGAGGAGTCACCCATCTCGTGATTACAAAGACTTCTTCCAAGACAACAACAAGGTGCAAGCATCCAAGCCCAACACCAGATGGCGATCTATGCACAAAGTGTGAATCTCTGCAGCTCTACATGCCAAGAACAGATGCATACTGGTAAGTAGCATTTTCCTTTCTCTTCCGCCAGTTCTGGGCTGCGGTCTGTGAACACCGCATGCCTCTTGGGCCGTTATTCCCACTCTCTGTGATACGGTGGCGCAAGTGCTGCCTCAGTGTCCGGAGGAGGCCCGGACAGTGCTCTCTCAGGCTATTGCTGAAGGGAGAGATGAGTAAACAAAAACAATGGTTCTGTCGGGTTTACCAATTATTTCTTAAAAAGACGCCTGGTGTTAATGTATTATTCTATAATCATAAACAGAAGTATCTGTTATCCAGACAAAAATAAAACAAAACAAATAATAACACGCGTGACACAAATTGCTGTCTATTCACTCGTTTTATATAAATTAAATCATTCATATATATTTACACATTCGTAAACAAGGCTGTCAACACGAGGTAAAGTTCTGTAAATGATAAGTGATCAAGTGACATTTGTGCTCAGTGCTGGTGTTCAGTGCGCAATATATACAGAGTGTTTAAAATATATACATGGGGAAGAATAGGCCAGAATTTTGTGGAACAATGACTCTACTGTGTATTGAATATTCTTAATCACACAGAGCCTTGGTCAATCTGGACCATGCAAGGTCGTCGACGTTTCAACCCAAACTCAGCTCCATTAGGTAGTCAAGGACTAAGAACGAGGGTCAGGGGTCTTCATCAGGACAAAGAACGAGGGTCAGGGGTGACAGCCCAAATATCACCAGAGTAATTCCTGGTTATTCATACATCTTTGTGGATCATGGTAGTGAGATCCAAATTAATTAGACCAGGTGACGTAAATCAAGTAGAAGGTCCGAGCGGTGAGTCTCGGTGTTTTAGTGGTGACAGCAACGGCAGTTTCAGTGCTGTCTAGCGGAGACAGGCAAGTGTCCTGTAAAACCGCAACCATCCGTCAGAAAGATGCGGTAAAGTTCACGATTCGATGTGGCCTTGACACCGCCGACTCGCTGGGCAGGGCGATTTCCACGACCGTGGCGCTCCGTCACCACGCCTGGCTGAGGACTACTGGTTTCTCGAGGGATGTCCAGAACACCCTGATGGACATGCCCTTTCATGGCATTCGCCTTTTTGGCAACAAGGCAGATAGTGCGTTGGAGCGCTTTAAGGACTCGCGGGCTACGGCCAAGTCCCTGGGCCTTTCCGCCATGCGCCCTCCTCCGCCTTCTGCTTTTCGCCCCGACACGTTTGCTTCAGAGCCACAGGCCTGCGCAGCAACAGTCTCAGCGCGGACGTGGGACCCGCCGAGGTGGGTCAGGGGGCCAGTGGGTGGGTCAGTCCACCTCCACCCCGGCCACCACTGCCTCCAAACCTTCCTAGTCCGGTCTTTAAGGCCCATCAAACGCCAGTGGGCGGCAGGATTCACCATCACCTCCCCCACTGGCGCACATCACTTCGGACAGGTGGGTTTTACAAATAGTCCGAAGGGGCTACTCCCTCCCCTTCGAGACTACCCCTCCAGCCATGCCACCCCAGTACCACCGCATGTCGGGGGATCACTTGGCACTTCAACAGGAAGTCGCTGCCCTCTTGGCCAAGGGGGACATCGAGCGCGTTCCTGCGCCAGAAGTAGGACGTGGTTGTTATTCCCACTGCTTTCTGGTGCCCAAGAAGGACAAGGGCCTGCGTCCTATCTTGGACCTCAGGGACGTCAATCGCTTCCTCCAGAAGGAGAAGTTCAAGATGTTGACTCTGGCTCAGGTCTTGTCTGCCCTCGACCCTGGAGACTGGATGGTAGCGTTGGACCTGCAGGACGCATACTTCCACATTCCCGTCCTGCCGGCCCACCGGCGTTACCTGCGGTTTACGGTAGGCCACGAGCACTTTCAGTTTACCGTGCTCCCCTTTGGCCTTACCAGCGCCCCTCGGGTGTTCACGAAAGTGATGGCGGTGGTCGCAGCTCATCTGCGCAGATCAGGGGTTCCAGTCTTCCCCTATCTCGACGACAGGCTGTTGAAGGCGGGCTCGCCCCAGGCAGTCGTCTCCCACCTCCAGACTATGGCCGACCTCCTGCATTCGCTGGGGTTCTCCATCAACTTGCCGAAGTCGCACCTGATTCCCTCTCAGAAGTTCCTCTTCATCGGAGCGGTTCTGGATACGACGCACTTTCGGGTCTATCCTCCCGAACGGCGAGTCCAGGATATTCAGGCTATGATTCAGATCTTTCAGCCTCTATCCTGGGTTTCGGTCAGGATGACCCTGAGGCTGCTGGGCCTCATGGCCTCCTGCTGGTCGATCATGCCAGATGGCATATGCGGGCTCTGCAGTGGGACCTGAAGTTCCAGTGGGCGCAGCATATGGGGAACCTGTCCGATTACGTCCAGATCTCGGAGGGCACTGCTCAACAGCTGCAGTGGTGGCTCACGAACCGGCATTGGGTCAATGGCAGATCCCTTTCCCTTCCCCAACCGGAGCACACAGTGGTGACAGACGCGTCCCTCCTGGGATGGGGCGGCCACATGGAGAGGCGGAGATCAGAGGCCTCTGGTCTCCGGCGGAGTCCAGGCTCCATATCAACCTTCTGGAGCTTCGGGCGATCCGACATGCACTGAAGGCATTCCTTCCCTCTGTCAAGGGGAGAGTAGTGCAGGTGTTCACAGACAACACCGCCATGTGGTACTACAACAAACAGGGCGGGGTGGGGTCGTGGACCCTATGTTGGGAGGCTCTACGCCTCTCGACATGGCTGGAACATCAGGGCATTTCCCTGGAGGTTCAACACCTGGCAGGTTCACTGAACGCGAGGGCGGACGAACTCAGCCGCAGGTGCATGATGGATCATGAATGGCGTCTTCACTCGGACGTGCCGCAAGGTCTTTCAACAGTGGGGAGAGCCTTGGTTAGATCTATTCGCCACCGAAGAGAACGCGCAATGTCAGCAGTTCTGCGTGTTGGAATTTCCAAGGCGGCACTCGCTCGGCGACACTTTTCGTCGCGAGTGAAGTTGCGGTCTGTTGTACGCCTTTCCGCCTATACCACTTCTGCCCAGAGTGCTGAAGATCAGGCGCGACCGGGCCCAAGTCATTCTTGTGGCCCCGGACTGGGCTTGAAGAGTTTGGTATCCCGAGCTGCTCAGTATGACCATCGATCCCCCGATCCGACTGCCTCTTCGGGGGGGATCTCCTGTCGCACCAGCAGGGGACGGTCCTCCACCCGAACCTGTCCAGTCTCCACCTCTTTGCGTGGAGATTGAGCGGCAGCAGTTGATTCCCTTCGACTTGCCTCCTGAAGTCTGTGATGTCATTCTGGCAGCCAGGCGTCCCTCCACTAAGGTGGTATACGCCTGCAGGTGGAACAAGTTTGTGGCATGGTGCACAGCAAAGGCTGTGGATCCCCTTTCTGCCCCTCTTTCTGAGGTCCTACTGTTCCTTCTTTCTTTGGCCCTGCAGGGCTCTGCTCTGGGCACTATCAAGGGCTACCTTTCTGCTATTTCAGCCTTTCTCAGGCTCCCTGATCAGCCCTCTCTTCAAGTCCCCTGTTAACAGATTCCTTAAAGGCATTACTCACCTTTTTCCTCCTGTTCCCTTTGTGATGCCACATTGGGACTTGAACCTGGTTCTCACATACTTAATGTGCGCTCCCTTTGAGCCTCTTCACAACTGTCCTCTTCGTTTGTTAACTCTGAAGACTGCTTTCCTGGTTGCCATCACCTCTGCTAGGAGAGTGAGTGAGCTCCAGGCTCTTTCTTGTAAACCTCCTTTTCTGTCTGTCCATCCGGACAAGGTTGTCCTCAGGACACGTCCATCCTTTCTGCCCAAGGTTGTTACTGCCTTTCATATCGGGCAGACCATCACTTTGCCCACCTTCTTTCCGCCTCCTTCCAGAGAGGCTCCACCGTCTGGACCCAAAACGTGCGCACTCATTTTACCTGAGTCGCACACAACAGTTCCGGGTGGATGACCAGCTCTTTGTTGGCTACGTTGGCACCAAGAAAGGTCGGGCCGTACACAAGCCGACTATCTCCAGATGGGTCGTCTTGTGTATTAAAGCCTGTTATTCTCTGGCAAAGAAGGAGCCTCCGTTGGGGCTGCGCACCCATTCTACCAGGGCGACGGCTGCCACTATGGTGTTGGGACGTGGTGTCCCCTTACAAGACATCTGTCAGGCAGCTAAGTGGCCCTCGCTGCACACTTTAACTAAGCACTATTGCCTGGACAGCCAAGTCCGG
This sequence comes from Calotriton arnoldi, assembly GCA_963921515.1. Classification (NCBI taxonomy): domain Eukaryota; kingdom Metazoa; phylum Chordata; class Amphibia; order Caudata; family Salamandridae; genus Calotriton; species Calotriton arnoldi. The sequence continues at coordinate 3,969,822 of CAWUFW010000466.1, forward strand.
AGAGACGGCTTCTTTGGCTGTTCTGTTCTCCGGGACTTTCTGGTGTGATCTTCGTTCGCAGACCCGCCATTGGGTTCGGATGCAATTTTCGCGCACTGGTTCGAAACTGTAATTTTCAACCTTTTCATCGTGCAAAACTGCCACCAACCTTCTATCGACATCGAAATCTCGACGCGCCTCTCATCCATTCCTTTTCCAGCCGTCGACACGGGCCGCTGGGCCCATCGACACCGTGAGGCCTACGGCTCATGGAAAGGACGCCCTTCCGGAAATGCCCCCAGTGTGGAGCAAAGTTCCCCCACAGTGACCATCACAAGGTCTGTAACCTGTGCATCTCGCCCGACCACAATGAGTCCAGCTGTCCATCTTGCGCCTCCTTCCGTTCGAAGAAAACGATTCGAGATCGTCGAGCTCGAAGGCACGTCATGGCGCAGAGATCCGCTCCAGAACCGGTGGACATCTTCGACGAAGGCCCCGATGTCCCTGAGGAAGATTCAGAAGATCTCCAGATCGTGTCAGAGGCAGAAGACTCAGACGATCCCATTACTCCTGGGCAACGAGTGAGTACTACTGACCCTACCCCAACCCCGCCACCAAAGCAGAAGGCATCGGTCAAGACTTCGCCTGTTGGCCCCAGTCGCGACCGAAAACACGCTTCAGACGCCCCGCCTTCGAGCCCGGCGCCGAAGAAAAAATGTAAGCCTTCCGATACCTCGGCACCGACCAAGCCGCATGTGCTAGTTCCACCGGCACCTTCGGCGCCGAAGCCGAAAGAACACTCTGCTTCGAAATCCACACCTATTCCGTCCACCTCTAAAATCAAACCCGCCTCGAACACATCGAAGCATGGGGATAAGCCGGCGTCGAAACTCAAACATCACGCCACAGCCCCTAAGCCAAAGCCTTCGGAGCCGATTTCTAAGCCTAAGGATTCTTCCACGCCTCCTAAGGCCAAAGACCATAAAAATCAGCCACCACCCCGTTCAGAACCGAAAAAGTCGGCGCCGAAACCGGTTATCCAGGAAGAGGAGCTTTTTCACCCGGATCCTGTTGATCATAACCAAACAAAGATCCACATTAACCCCAAAACAGGACATCTCACAGCTGTACCACGCCACAAGCCAGTACCTGTGGAAAAGGACTGTGCCACTTCACCTATGCCTCCTTCTTCCCCTGTCCTTCCATCTAACACCCCTCCTCTCCACATACCTGTTACACCGCCTCAGCCCGTAACATCTCCACCACATGATTATCAAGATGACATGGGGGACGGTGGTGACCCTGATGACCACTAACCCAGATGACCCACCACAGGATGATTGGGAATACAACGATCCAATAGATCCCCCAGACCTCCCAAGCCCTCTACCATACCCAACAAAACACTCTCCTCCAGATGATAATATTGGGTTTGGGCAACTCATTAACAGGGCTGCTGTTTTTCATGGGGTACACATGCACACAAATGCACCAGAGGAAGATTTCCTACTAGACACTTTTGAACAGTCCCTCAAAACTGTACAAACTTTACCTATGATTAAAGGAGTCATCAAGCATGCTCCTGACATATTTAAAGATCCTGTACGCGCCAGGATTCTTAACCCCAGGCTCGATAAAAAATATAGACCTGCCCCTGACGATCCTGCGTACATTAAAGGCCAGCTCCCTCTAGACTCCTTAGTAGTCTCCAATGCTCAAACGAGCTAATTCACAAACCTCAGGAGACGCGCCGCCCCCTGATAAAGAGTCAAAATTGCTAGACGCATCAGGCAAAAGAGTAGCTGCGCAGGCCGCCAATCACTGGCGCATAGCCAACACTCGGGCACTGCTGGCCAGATATGATAGGGCCCACTATGACCAATTAGAAACCCTGTTACAACACTTGCCTGACCAGTACAAAACTCAGGCAAATGACCTAATTCAAGAGGGCAAACTAATCACCAATGCGTCCATTAAGTGTGCCCTTGATGCAGCTGACACTGCCGCTAGGTCTGTCAACACTAGCGTACTGCTCAGAAGACATGCATGGCTGCGCATTTCAGGCTTCAAGCAGGAGGTTCAAACCACCATTTTAAATCAGCCGTTCAATCACAACCAACTTTTTGGACCGGCTGTAGACACTGCTCTTGAGAAAATGAAAAAGGACACCGAAACTGCCAAATCAATGGGAGCGTTGCAGTCTCCGCAACCGCGTGGCTCCTTTCGTCGCTCCTTCTACAGAGGAGCCTCCAGGAACATCAACACAGACCATTCATCTTCTTTCAAAAACACCACCCAAACATCCCCCAATAGAGGATATTTTAGAGGAGGTTACAGAGGGAACAACAGTAAAGGAAGAGGCTGAGGTAGCACCAACACCCGTACCTCCCCTGCTACTAAACAGTGACTTCCCTCCACTTCCCCCCGACCATTCCACTCCTGTCGGGGGCGACTAGCATAGTTCCTACCTGTCTGGAACTCCATTACAACAGACAGGTGGGTGAGACAAATTATCCAAAATGGTTACTGCCTGGAACTTACAGCTGCCCCCCCCCAAACATACCACCCAAGCAGCGTCCAATGTCCGCAGACCATCTTACACTTTTAAAGCAAGAAGTTCTTTCACTGCTTCAAAAGCATGCCATAGAGCCAGTCCCTCTACTACACCAGGGAACAGGGGTTTACTCCCTGTATTTCCTAATCCCCAAGAAAGATGGGACCCCAAGGCCAATTTTAGACCTCAGACCCCTCAATCAGTATATACATTCGGATCATTTTCACATGATCACTCTCCAATAAGTGCTTCCCTTACTACAACAAGAGGACTTCCTTGCCACACTAGACTTCAAGGACGCCTACTTCCACATTCCCATACATCCTGCTCACAGGAAGTATCTAAGGTTCGTACTCGATGGACAACACTACCAGTTCAAAGTCCTTCCATTCGGAGTCACCACTGCTCCAAGGGTGTTTACCAAATGCCTTGCAGTAGCAGCAGCACACCTACGAAGACAGCAAATGCATGTCTTCCCATACCTGGACGACTGGCTCATAAAAGCCAGATCATTCAACCAGTGTGTCCAACACACTCATCAGACCATTCAAACACTACACAACTTGGGGTTCACAATCAACTACACCAAGTCGCACCTCCAGCCCTCCCATATACATCAATATCTGGGAGCCACAATAAACACTTCCACAGCTCTAGCTTATCCCAGTCCAGCCAGGATAACCATTATACAAGCCCTCATCGCCAAGTTTCACATTCAACACTCTCTCCCAGCCAGAGTGTTCATGCAACTAATCGGCATGATGGCATCTTGCATTTTCATCGTACCTCATGCAAAACTTCAAATGCGTCCCCTACAAGAGTGTCTAGCACACCAATGGAATCAGCCTCACGGACAACTTACAGATCTGGTGTTGGTGGACAGCCGCACACATCGCTCTCTGCAGTGGTGGAACACAAAAAACTTGTCCAAAGGGCGGCCGTTCCGCGAGCCTGTTCCACAAATAGTACTAACAGACGCATCACTCACAGGATGGGGAGCACACCTGTTAGATCATACAACACAGGGCAAGTGGACCACTCAACAAAGACTGCTCAACATCAATCATCTAGAACTACTAGCAATATTCCTAGCCCTCAAATCCTTTCAACTCCAGGTACAAAACAAAGCCGTCCTGATCCGAACAGACAACATCACGGCCATGTATTATATACAAAAACAGGGGGACACACACTCTCTACAACTGTCCCAACTGGCACAGAACATTTGGAGGTGGGCCATTCCACAAAACATATACCTTCTCGCCGTACACCTACCAGGAGTTCACAATCAAATTGCCGATCTGTTAAGACGACACACAACAGATTCACGAATGGGAACTACATCCACAAGTTCTTCTACTTTTTTTCCAGATGTGGGGCCAGCCAGACCTAGATCTGTTCGCCACACACCAAAACGCAAAATGCCCAACCTTCGCCGCCAGGTTTCCACACCCGCAGTCCAAAGGCAATGTGATATGGATGAATTGATCCGGCAGATTTGCGTACGCTTTTCCGCCACTCCCACTCATTCCGCTTGTAGTACGCAAGCTCCGACAACAGTCTCTAAAAATGATCCTAGTAGCTCCCACATGGGCACGCCAACCCTGGTTCACCACACTGATGGAACTGTCAATAGTCCCACACCAAAAACTACACCTCTCCCCATCACTACTAACGCAGAGCCATGGAGAGATAAGGCACCCCGATCCATCGCAACTGAACCTTGTGATCTGGCTCCTGAGGTCCTAGAGTTCAGTTACCTTAACCTACCACCGGACTGTATGAACATCATTAAAGAGGCCAGACGCCCTACCACCAGAGCTTGCTATGCAGCAAAGTGGAAAAGATTAGCTATTTACTGCACTAACAATCATATCCAGCCACTACAGGCCTCCACGCAAAACATCATTTGCTACTTACTACATTTGCAAAGATGTAATCTTGCATACTCATCCATACGTCTGCACCTCGCAGCCCTTGCTGCTTACTTACAAAACAGGCAACACTTATCACTGTTTAGAGTCCCCGCCATTAAAGCCTTTATGGAAGGCCTTAAGCGGATCATACCTCCCAGATTACCACCTTCCCCAGTGTGGAATCTTAATATAGTACTTACCAGGCTCATGGGACCACCTTTTGAACCCCTACATAAATGTGAACTTCAATTCCTTACATGGAAAGTAGCGTTCCTAATTGCAATCACCTCTCTCAGGAGGGTGAGTGAGATCCAGGCTTTAACCATACAAGAGCCCTTCTTATAAATACATCACAAAATAGTTCTCAGGACAAACCCAAAATTCCTTCCTAAAGTAATTTCTCCTTTCCACCTTAACCAATCTGTGGAACTACCAGTGTTTTTTCAAAACCCGGATTCTGTAGCAGAAAGAGCTCTCCACACCCTAGACGTCAAAAGAGCTCTAATGTATTACATTGACAGAACCAAGTCATTTCGCAAGACAAAACAATTGTTTGTAGCTTTCTCTCCACCACATAAGGGTAACCCTATCTCAAAAGCTGGGATTGCAAGGTGGATCGTTAAATGTATCCAAATATGCTACCTAAAAGCCAAGCGCACATTATCAATTCCCCTAGAGCGCACTCAACACGTAAACTAGGGGCTTCCATGGCATTCTTAGGGAACATTCCCCTAGAAGACATCTGTAAGGCAGCCACATGGTCTACAACACACACCTTCACTAAACACTATTGTGTTGATGTGCAAGCCAAGCAACAAGCTTCTGTGGGCCAAGCTGTTCTTAGAACACTCTTTCAAACTACTGCAACACATACAGGCGCCACCGCTAGGGGAGATACTGCTGTACAGTCTATGCACAGTGTGAGCTCTGCAGCTCACATGCCTCGAACGGAAAATGCTTCTTACCAGTATGCATCTGTTCTTGGCATGTAGAGCTGCAGATCCTCACACGCCCACCCACCTCCCCGGGACCTGTATGTGTTCCAGTCCTAGCTTATTTAGATATTCACACATGGACATCTTTTTCCTTTCTACTAACTCCATCACTCCCCATTATGGCGAAAAACAATCTGAGGATGGAGTCGATGCCCATGCGCACTATCGTCCAAAGGAGGAGTCACCTATCACCTGACTACAAAAGACTTCTTCGAAGACCACAACAAAGTGCAAGCATCCGAGCCCAACACCAGATGGCGATCTAATGCACAGTGTGAGGATCTGCAGCTCTACATGCCAAGAACAGATGCATACTGGTAAGTAGCATTTTCCTTAGTGATAGATTCCTTACCGCCCCACCCATCCTCCCCGTTCTGCAAACTGATTTCTAGGGTTAAGGTCATCCCTTTCAGGGCCCTAGTTTCAATGCACCAGTGGTCAGTATCTTGCATGGCTCTGCATTCCTGGCGCGGAAAGTCATGTACAGAACTGACGTCAGCGCGCGAGAGCGGCGTCTAAGTAGCTGCCGCGACGTCATCTCGGCAACCACGACGCCAACGACTGACGCGGAGCCGTACGACGCCACCTTCCGACGCGCAGGGGTACTGCTGACAAACTTTCCGGATCCAGTCTGATGCCTGGGGTAATTCTAAGGTAAGGAATCTATCACGAACTAATGTTTCTTACAGATATATCGTTACCGAAGGTAAGTAACTTGTGCATTCAAGCCGTGCGGCAACTGTCACCGCGCCATGTCAGTAACAGATCCACACCTTGTTTGTTTGGTGCCTAGAGCGCGACCACGACTTGAAGTCGTGCTCCTGCTGCCGGACCCTGGCTCCGAAAGCTTTGAGGGAGCGGTTCCTAAAGCTACTTGCGGCCCGGCTCTTGGCACCGCGTTCGTCCCAGTTGAGAGGAAGGTCCGGGCACTGCTCCGGGAGCCCTACGTTTCGTCCTCCCACCGGAAGTCTTCGAGTCGGTCAGGTAAGAAGTATAAAATCACAAGAAGTCTAAGTGTGCTTTGACTTCTCCCAGTTGGTTGGCTAACGCGACGGAGGAGTCTCTGCGTTCTTTGCCTCGTTCGGCTGAACCTGCGCCTAGGTCGGCTCCACGCTTCCTGCGAGCCGGAGCAACCCCTGCCCAGCTCAAAGAATTCTATGATGCCATGTGCCTCATATTTGGGCGGCCTCTCCCTACCGGCGCTCCTTTGGGCACTGTAGACTCAGAGGGGGGGATCCATCGGGTTCCATGCTGGCGGCTCCGGCGCCAATAGCCCCCACCCCCCATTGATCCGGACCGATGCCGGTTGTGCCACTGTGACCTTCCACTGCGCCAGCCTCCACGCTGAGACTCCTACCACCGCTGGCGGCACCAGCCCCATTCTCATCCCCGATGAGCCGGATCGGTGCCTACCCGACATCAATTCCGGCGCCGACAGAACTCTTTGGTTCTAGGTCAGTTCCTCAGCCTTATTTTGAAGGGCTAGTAATAGAGGAAGATTGGTAGGGGTCGCTGGACCCTTTACAAGACCAGCCAGACCAATGAATGGACTAGTATGAGGAATTTTGGTGAGGCTTTCTGGACCTTTAGCTCCCTTTTTGTGGCAGTCAACTGCATTGAAGCCTAAACCCAATTGGCATCTCTGGCCACAGGTCAGCCCCTGGTAAATGGTACCACCGGTACCCAGGGCACTGTGACCAGAGAAGGCCGCTAAGGGCTGCAGCACTTATTGTGCCACCCTTAGAGGTCCTGTACCCTGACACACACACACACACTGCCTTCCTTTGCAGGCTACGTGTCTTGGTGCGGAACAAAGTGAAGACTCTCCATGGCACACATCCCTGTGTGCCATGCCTACAACCCCCTGCCCTGGCATAGATCAGTCACCCCTCTAGTTGGGTGCACTATACCAGTGGTTAGGGTACAGGTGCCTGAGCCATGTACCCCTACAGTGTCTAAGTCCATGCATTGTAAGTGCAGTGCTGCCATTAAGAGTATATGATGCTGGGAACTTGTCATCTAACCCACCTCTAGTGTCCAGGCTGAGTGGCTGCTTTCAGCTGCCACCACCAGGAATGTTTCTAGAACCCTGGGTCGAGAGCCTGCTGCTCTCGGGGGGGGGGGGGCCTGAAACAATGCACATCCTGGGACGAGGTGCTAAGCCTCCTCCCCCAGGATGGGCAGGGTCCACGAAGGGGAAGCTTCAAAGGCATGCCGCCTTTGTGAGCTTCCCCAGGCCACTTGCTGATTTAAGCAACTGGTCCCCACTGGTTCTGACCCCCACTTTGGGCGGGAGAACCGGCGGCAAAAACAAGTGAGGAAGGGAGGTGTGCCCACCTTTGCCAGCTCCACCCCTCAGGTGGGGGAGGCAAAGTGAAGCACAACTCTGTCCCTGCCATCTTGCAGATGGGGGGGGAGCCAGCCAACCAGGGTGAGGCATATGCCCCCCTCCCACTGGAGGGTGTGTAAGGAAGTGGGTTTCTGTTGCAGTAACCCCCCCACTTTTTGCCAGACCACTGATGCACTTTGACTTGATGTGCCCTGGGTCCCTGCCAATCAGGTTCCAAGGGCCTGTGTTCTTTCCCCAAAACTGTACCCAATTTGCATCTCTGGCCACAGGTCACCCCCTGTTAAATGGTACCACAGGTACCCAGGGCACTGTGACCAGGGAAGACCTCTAAGGGCTGCAGCACTTATTGTGCCACCCTTAGAGGCCCTGTACCTTTACACACACACACTGCCTTTGCAGGCTGCGTGTTTTGGTGCAGAACAAAGTAAAGAGTCGACATGGCACACACCTCTGTGGGCCATGCCTACAACCCACTGCCCTGGCATAGGTCAGTCACCCCTCTAGCTGGGTGCCCTATACCAGTGGTGAGGTTACAGGTGCATGAGCCCTGTACCCCTACAGTGTCTGTCAATTCTTAGACTTAGACATTGTAAGTGCAGTGCTGCCATTAAGAGTATATGGTGCTGGGAGTTTGTCATTACGAACTCCACAGCACCATAATGGCTGCACTGAAAACTGAGAAGTTTGGTATCAAACTTCTCAGCACATTAAACCCACACAGATGCCAGTGTGGGATTTACTGAAAAATGCACAGAGGGCATCTTTGAGATGCCCCCTGAAAAACGACCAGCCTCTGGTGGGTTCCCTGACTGGTACACACCAGCCTGTCACCACGAGACATGTTTCTGGACCCCTAGGGTGGGAGCCTATGCTCCCTGAGCCCAGAAACAAAGCCTTTCCTGGGCGGAGGTGTTCACACCTCCCCAGGCCAGGAAGAGCCATCTGTGGCAGGGGAGCTTCAAAGGCCTGGCAGCCTTTGTAATGCGACTCCCCAGCCTCTCCTGCTATCAGGAGCAGGCCCCCTTCCTGTCTCCCTCCCTTTCGGCGGGAAAACAGGCGGGAAAAACTAGCCAGCCCAGGAGGTGTGCCCACCTCTGCCAACTCCACCCCTCAGGTGGGGGAGGCGAGGTGAAGCCCACTCTCCAGTGCTCGCCATCTTGCAGATGGCAGGCACTCCCCAATCAGGACTAGGGATTGTGCTCACTCCCCCACGTGGGGTGAGCACCCCAAGGGTGTAGTCACCCTAAGGTCAGTAGCCCATTGGCTACTGACCTCAAGACCCCTAAAACGCCCCCTAAATACAGTATTTAGGGGGCAGCCCTGAACCAGGAAGGCAGATCCAGCAACTACAAGAAAAAGGACGAGAAGCCGTGCAGAGCTAACAAGAGGACGACGCCCACAGACTAGGCCCCAGCCCTACAGGCCTGTCTCCCCTCGAATCTGCTCCTGCAAAACCCCGGCGTGTCCAGCGGCCAGCAACCTCAAAAACCCCGGAGGACCTGCCTGCCTTCACTTTCCAAGCTGTTTCTCCCGTGAACACCGGACGTGTTTGAACTGCAGCTTCTGGTGCCAGCCAGGAACCGCGAATCCCGCACACTCTGCACCCGCCGAATCCAGCCCGAAATCGAGTGGGCAAATACCCAGAGGAGGTCCCCCCCAGCGATCCTGACCCGAGATCCGGCGACCCCTGACCTGCCTCACGCCTCCTGACGACGCCTGCAGCCTCAATCCAGAGGACCCCCCCACCGCGACCAGAGCGGGTAAGAAAATCCGACGTCCCACGGCCTTGTGTGCCCAACCCAGCGGTGCCTAACCAACCCATAACATCCCAACTTGCCCCTCGAAGTGGTGGTCACTCCTGGAAGATCCTCGTCCCTGGGCCTGCAGTGTTTCTTTGTCCCGGAGAATCTCCATTGAAATCAACAGGGCACCCGACCTCAAAACTGCACCCTGCACCCGGCCGCCCTAGTGCCGCTGAGGTTGCCCCTTTTGTGCTAACTTGGTCCCCAACTTGCCCTGAGCTTAACCCTAGAAGCTTTGCTCCCACAACCCTGTGGCCTGCTTGCCAGCAGCCACCAACCGGAGTCCCCCTATCCTCCATAGGATAACATTGGGCCTGAACACTCTGCACCCGGCCGCCCTAGTGCCGCTGAGGGTGCAACAACAGTGCATCACTGACCCTGGGAGACCCCTGAGTCTAACCCCAGAACCCTAACTCAAAAGACCGATTACTTACCTCAAAACCGATAACCTGTTTTTCCTCATAGGATAACATTAACACTTTTTCTCCCAAAAAGTTTCTAAGTGTCGACTTTTGAAAACTAAGAATATTCCTTAAAAATCACACAAATAACCAAAACGCATTTTCTCAACTGTTTTCAGGAAATGTCCCAGTGCTGAATCTAGGCATCCAGCACGGAGTAAGAAAAGTAACGTTAAAGTAACTTACCTGTGAATTGAATTTCCTTCCGTAGGATAACATTGGTGGTTCTAGGTGAAAAAGTTTCCAAGTGTCAACTTTTGAAATACAAGAATATTCTTTAAAAATCGTACAAACTACAAAAACGTAATTACTTACCTGTTTTAAGTAAATGTCCCAGTGCTGAATCTAGGAGTCCAGCACTGGATTACAAAAGTAACGCAAAAGTAATTTTACCTGCATTTACCTTAAAAAGCCATTCATTTCAATGTACTGCATTTACTAAGTATTGCAAACTACTGCATCCCCCCTGTAAATCAAATCAAGTACAATCTTCATTGCTTTTTAAAACTATGTACAAGTAACTTATTACTGAAAAGAATTGAATGCTTACCTGTATCAGGCTTGCTTGGTTCTAAAATAAAATACCAGTATATTTTTTATACAAAAACAATTGGCCTAGAGTTCAGTTCTTGAGTGTGTGAATTCATTTGCTGACTGAGTGTGTACATCAAATGCTTAACACTGTCCTCTGATACTGCCTTACTGCTCGACCAAGCTACCACTTTAGAGAGTAAGGTTCTATCTAACTTTAACCTCTGCCAAACCTCTGGAGACCCTTGGACTCTATACACACTGTACCTCACTTTGGTGCAGTATATATAGAGCCAGTTTTGCAGCGTGAATCTTTCTGGATTCACTATGCTGTGCATTATTCCGCCATCTCGTGGTTGGGTCCGGATTCGTAGTCTTTTCTTTGTTTTTGTCTTTTTTTTTTTTTTTTTTTTGTTGGCCCAGGTGGGCGGCGACGCCCACCATTTGGTGTCTTCGGTGACGTCGTCGCGCTTCCGGCGGAAGCTCCCACCTTTGGTAGCCATCTTCAGATTCTTTTTTCCGCCGTGGGGTCTGGATCGTTGCCGAGAAGTTCCAGAAAGTTTGGACGAAGAATCTCAAAGTCGAAATTTCATCACAGAAGATATACTACTGAGACACCGGACGACGACACTAGTACCGGAGAAGAAGGACGACGAGGTAGAAGGTCCACGACCGAAATCTCGACGCCTACAGAGAATGCGCTCACAGGGGGCTCCCTAAGCGCGGTTATGGACAAGACTCCGTTCAAGTTCTGCAGAAATTGCCACCACAAATACGCCCAAAAGACCAGCACCCAGTCTGCAACCTCTGCTTGCCGCTCGACCACGCCAGCGAAGACTGCAACGTGTGCTCGGCGTTCACCCGAAGACCCTCTGGGTGAGAGACAGACAGAGAAGGGCGAACTACAGCATGCAGGGCCAGGGACCAGCACCATCTCTCCGAGACCTGGGTCTCTCGAGCGGAGAGGAGGACAACATCGCAGAGGGACCAGAGGACTGCGCTGTCGTCGAAATCGAAAAGAAAACGTCGAAGGAGGTAAGGGAGTCGTCGACCCCAAAACACCAAAGCGACGCTCGAAAGAGTGAAGCCAGAATCCCTAGCGACACTCCGAGAAGTGTAGCAAAGTCCTCGAAGGGAGCGTTGCCGCCGAAACACTCGACGAAAGCAACAGCACCAAGGGACAAACAGCCGAGCGGATCCTTGGACAAGGACTCTCAATCGGCGAAAGCCTCCGAAAAAACGAAGGCGTCGAAGGTCGTCCCCGAAAAGGAAACCTCGACACCGAGAAAGGAAGGCCCGGCATCTGTTTCGACGACCGCGACCGCGAAGAGAGGCACTGCACCACTCGACGCCGAAAAGGCCCACGAGATGGCGAAAAAGAAGAGGAGGCTCGAGGCAGAGATGGCGAGCATCCTGCAACGCAAAAAAGACTTCGACGAGAAGATGAAACAATACGCTATTCCGTCGAAGCAAGCCCACGAGGCAGTCGAGGAGTTCGAGGTCGAAGTCGACGAGGCCCCGGGGACACCCGAACAGCTCGAAGACCAGGACGAGGAATACTACTACTTCGAGGCCGAAGGCGAAGAAGAGATGCTGTCTTACAGGGACTCGGCGTCCTCTGAAGTACAAGACCTAGACTGGCAAGACCTCGACACAGAGTCACCAGAAGAAGGGGTAGACACTTACCCCTCGAGACCTTCGCCGCCAGACGACATCGGAGTCTACAATGAGGTCGTGCAGAAGGCTGCAAAGACTTATGGGGTCGAAATGCAGGAGGAAAAGACAAAAGCAGGTTTCCTCTTCGAAACCCTGCTCCCCCAACAGACAAGGAGCCAATTTCTACCCATGTTACCTGGCGTTCTCGACCAGGGAAGGGAAGCCTTCAGGGAACCAGCAATCTGCAAGGCGGTTACCCCTAGGAGCGAAAAGAAGTATAAGCACTCCACAAAAGATCCTGCATACATACAGGGGTCTGTACCAGCAGACTCCATTATCGCTGCAACAGCCAGGAAGAGGGCCGGTGTGCCCACCAACACAGGCCCACCTCCAGACAAGGAGAGCAAAAGAATAGACCTCACAGGACGTAAGGTGGAGAGGAACGCAGCCATACACTGGCGTATCGCCAACTCCAACGCCCTCATCAGCAGGCATGCATACCAGCATTGGGCAGAAATGATCCAGCTCATTAAGCACCTGCCAGAAGAACACCAACAAAGGGCCAATTACCTAGCGGAAGAAGGCAAGGCCATCGCGAACACTTGCCTAAAGTCAGCCTTGGACGCAGCAGAGAACTCCAGCAGGCAAATGATGATAGGGATGACTGAGAGGAGACACGCATGGCTCAGGATCTCCGGCTTCAAACCAGAAGTACAGAGCAACATCATCAACACACCGTTCGACGGTGAGAAACTGTTTGGAGCAACAGTTGACAACAAATTAACACAACTAAAGACGGACAACGAAACTGCAAGGTCCATGGGAGCGCTGCAGTTCAGGGGAATGAGAAGAGGGAACCCCTCAAGGTGAGCCAGTGGTAGAGGAGGCAATGCACCTACCACTTCACATCAATCACAACAACAAGGGTACCAAGGGAACAACCAGGGCCAAAACCTGCAGGGACAACAGCAGCAGAATTGGCAGTACCAACCCAGAGGACGGTCCTTTCGAGGGCGCGGGTACGGACGGGGACAGGCCCGAAGAGGGGGCCAGCAGCCCGCCTCAAAGTGACTCCACACACAGAACAAGCCCCCACCGTTAACACCAAGGTTGAGGGGAAGTCCGCAAAAGGAAAATATAAAGAGCAGAAGCACACAGCAAATAACCACCGAGCATACGACACCAGTGGGAGGAAGAATAGGAAAATTTCTCACACAATGGAGGAAAATTACCACAGACAAATGGATACTAAACACCATACAGCACGGGTACTGCATAGACCTCCAAAAACACCCGCCAGGGAGAAGACCAAGACATCGGTCAATACCCGCAAGAGAACTAGCCCTCCTCCGCCTAGAAGCAGAGGAACTGCTACAAAAGAGCAATAGAGCCAGTTCCAAACAACGAAAGGAACAAGGGAATATACTCAACGTACTTCCTAGTGCCAAAGGTAGACGATACACTAAGACCAATACTGGACCTCAGATTCCTGAACAAGTTCGTAAAAACCCAAAAATTCAAGATGACTTCACTTCAGGAAGTAATACCCCAAATCCAAGAAGGGGATTACATGGCGACCTTAGACCTAAAAGATGCATACCTGCACATACCCGTCAACCGCAAACACAAACGGCTATTAAGATTCGTGATAGGCCACGATCACTACCAGTTCACAGTGCTAGCCTTCGGACTAAAGTCCGCACCAAGAGTGTTCACGAAATGCCTAGCAGCAGCTGCAGCGCACCTTCGGAGAAGGAGCATACATGTATACCCCTACCTCGACGACTGGCTGGTAAAAGCAGGATCATACAGACTCTGCAAAAACACATCAAACAAGTCATAGAAACACTGTCCACATTAGGTTTCTCAATACATTGGGAAAAATCGTCAACAGAACCCCAACAAATCAAGATATTCTTGGGGGCACAAATAGACAGCACACAGTCCAAGGTGTTCCCCAGCGACAAGAGAAGTATAGCGCTCCTGAGGGAAACACGTCATTACCGCAAGGGGCAAGTTCTGACAGTGAGGACGGTGAGCAGAATAATGGGAATGATGGCATCATGCATCCACCTTGTCCCGCATATCAGACTGCACATGAGACCGTTCCAGGAATGGATACAACAGCAATGGTCACAAGCCACAGGGAGTTGGGAAGATCTAGTGGTTGTCACACACGCAGTGCAGAAAGAAATAGCGTGGTGGAAAGAAGAGAACATATTACAAGGGAAGCCATTCACACAGCCAACTCCAACAGTGACCATCACAACAGACGCCTCACAGCAGGGCTGGGGCGCGCACATGCACAGACTCCGCGTCAGGGGGCTGTGGTCACAACAAGATGCAGTGAAACACATCAACTACCTAGAACTCAAAACTGTGTTCCTAGCCTTAAAAGCCTTTCAAAAGCAGCTTTACGGCCTGCCAGTGCTGATACAAACAGACAACACAACTGCAATGTTCTACATCAACAAGCAAGGTGGGACACAATCAGCACCGCTGTCAAGTCTGGCACAACAGATCTGGAGATGGGCCATCCCTCTAAGGATAGACCTGCTAGCAATACACCTCCCAGGAATAGACAATGTAGAAGCAGACCGACTCAGCAGGCAGACGTCTGCATCCCACGAATGGGAACTGAACCAACAGGAGGTGCAGCAACTGTTCCAAAAGTGGGGAACACCACGGATAGACCTCTTTGCAACACCCCAGAATGCAAAATGCCAACATATCTGAAAGAGACACGTTAGTGACAGATTCCTTACCTTAGAATATCCCCAGGCGTCAGGCTGGATCCGGAAAGTTTTTTGCGTAGCAGTACCCTTGCGCGTCGGTAGGCGGCGTCGTGCGGCTCCGCGTCCGTCGTCGGGCGTCGTGATCGCCGGGATGACGTCGCGGGCAGTACTTAGGCGCCGCCCCTGCGCGCTGACGTCAGTTCTGTTCTTCTTTTCCGCGCCAGTAAGCGCAGATCCGGGAAGAGCAGTGCCCTAGTCACTTTTTGACTATCTTTTTGTGAAATTTTTCACTGTTCTCTTCAACGAGTCTTCACGACTCCTAAGGTGTCGTAGGGATGCCCGGCTTTAAGCCCTGCGAGGTATGTGGTCGTATGATGTCCATCACGGACCCCCACCTCGAGTGTCTCTTCTGCCTCGGCCGAGGCCACGACACGAAGTCGTGCCCTGACTGCCGGAAACTTCATCCGAAGGCTTTGCGAGAGCGGTCTCGAAAGCTCCTTGAAGTCCGGCAGTCGGCTCCGCGCCGCAGCAAGCCCCGGTCCCGGGAGAGGTCGAGGGGCCGGACGCGGAGTCCCCGCCGTTCGTCGGAATCCAAGTCTCCGCGCTCCTCCGGTAAGTCGAAGCACAAGAAGTCTAAGCGGCGTCATCGCTCTAAGACTTCGCCTCGCCGGTCGCGCGACTCGGCTGAGGTCCCTGTCGGCACCGTCCCCGCCCCGCGGCCCCGGACGTGCCTGTCGAGTTGCCCCCGCATTACCCGTCCTTCCCGGGTTCGGGGGCGACTCCGGCCGAAGTACAGAAATTCCTGTCGGCCATGGCCCGCCTCTTCGGGCCTCAAGGTCCCTCCGGTGCGCCTTCGGGCCCCGCGGGCCCAGATGGGGTTGCTCCGGCGTCGCCGTCGACTCCGGTCCCGGCGTCGCCTGTCCCACCAGCCTTCGTCCCGGCCTCGGCTCCGGCCCCGGCCTCGACCCCGGTTCCGGTGGTGCCGCAACCTCCATCGACGCCGGTTGACCTAACCACGCCTCCGCCGACGCCGATGTCCCCGGTGCCGTTTCCGACGCCGTCCGGGGCTCCGGGCGGCGTCGCTCCCCGGTTCTCCCCGGGTCCGGACATGGAGCCGGACCGCGTCGCCCGACGCCGGTTCCGGCGCCGATGAGGCCTTGGGTCCCTTATGTCCCTCCTCCTCCATCTTTTCAACCTGAGGAGGACCAGGAGAGCTGGGAGGGGTCTGACGACCCTCTCACACAACAGTGCGAGTTTGACCCGGACTGGGTTGAGGAACTTGGGGATGCCAGTGGGCTGGATACCTCCCCCGACTCTGGCATGCTGTCTCCTCCCGTGGCAACGGAGGAGGGGGCTAATTTTGCAACGGTGTTGCGTAGAGCTGCTGGAGCCTTAAATCTCCAGTTGCCTACAGTGGCCGTCAGGACTAACCTCCTGACTGAAGTGCTTCAGCCGGCGGCCTCCTCTTCGGAGCCTGTGCTGCCGTTCAACGATGCACTCACTGACGTTCTTTTGGGTGCCTGGTCCAAACCCACCACAGGGGCTCCTGTGGATAGGAACGTGGCCCGACGCCATCGCCCGGCTCCGGGCGACCCCCTGTTTCTCTCCCAACACCCCACCCCTGAGAGCTTGGTTGTCCAAGCCTCTGCCTCCCAAACAGCCTTCCCTACCGCCCCTCCGGATAGGGAATCCAAGCGCCTGGATCACTTTGGGAAGAAGGCTTTCTCTTCCTCCAGTGCTGGCTTGCGGTCTGTTAATACCGCTTGCCTCTTGGGCCGATACACCCACTCCCTGTGGGATTCGGTGGCTGATGTTTTGCCGCAGTGTTCTGAGGAGGTCCAGACACTGCTTACCCGCGCTATTGCGGAAGGG
The DNA here is from genome assembly GCA_963921515.1 of Calotriton arnoldi. Taxonomy (NCBI): domain Eukaryota; kingdom Metazoa; phylum Chordata; class Amphibia; order Caudata; family Salamandridae; genus Calotriton; species Calotriton arnoldi. Next base: position 3,986,673 of record CAWUFW010000466.1, read on the forward strand.
CGTGATGCGGCTAAGTATACCATCCGCTGTGGCCTTGATACCGCCGACTCGCTGGGCAGATCGCTTGCAACGACGGTGGCGCTGCGTCGCCACGCCTGGCTGAGAACCACTGGTTTTTCAGGGGATGTCCAGAATACTCTCATGGACATGCCCTTTGATGGAGTCGGTCTCTTTGGTTCAAAGGCGGACCATGCGCTGGAGCGTTTCAAGGATTCACGGGCTACTGCTAAGTCCCTGGGCCTTGCTGTTGTGCGCCCTCCGCATACGTCTGCTTTTCGCCCTTTCGTGGCCACGGAAGGGGCGCCCAGTCACGTCCACAGCCCGGCCAACGGCCCGCGCAGCAAGCGCCTTCGCGTGGCCGAGGACGTGGATACCGCCGTGGCGGTTCGGGCAACCAGCGTGCGGGTCAGGCCACCACCTCCAACCCGTCCGCGGCCTCCAAGCCCTCCTAGTCCCTCCTTTCCGGTGCACAGCACGCCAGTCGGGGGCAGGGTCCGCCATCACCTTCACCACTGGCGTCCCATCACCTCGGACAAGTGGGTCTTGGACATTGTCCGAAGGGGCTGCTCCCTCCCTTCGAGACCACCCCCAGCCATGCCACCTCAATTCCACCGCATGTCAGGGGATCACTTGGTGCTTCTACAGAAGGAAGTCACGGCCCTCTTGGCCAAGAGGGCCATCGAGCATGTTCCGACCCCAGAAGTAGGGCGTGGTTGCTACTCCCACTACTTTCTGGTGCCCAAAAGGACAAGGAGGACATGCGTCCTATCTTGGACCTCCGGAACGTCAATCGCTTCCTCCGGAAGGAGAAGTTCAAGATGCTCACCCTAGCTCAGGTCTTGACTGCCCTCGACCCCGGAGACTGGTTGGTAGCGTTGGACTTGCAGGACGCCTATTTCCACATCCTCGTCCTGCCGGCCCACCGGCGTTACCTTCGGTTCACGGTAGGCCTCGAGCATTTTCAGTTCACCGTGCTCCCCTTTGGCCTTACCAGTGCCCCTCGGGTGTTCACGAAAGTGATGGCGGTGGTCGCAGCTCATCTGCGCCGGGCAGGGGTTTCAGTCTTCCCCTACCTCGACGACTGGCTGCTGAAGGCGGGCTCGTCCCAGGCAGTTGTCTCCCACCTCCAGACTACGGCCGAACTCCTGCACTCGCTGGGGTTCTCCATCAATGTGCCAAAGTCGCATCTGATTCCTTCTCCACAGCTCCTTTTCATCGGAGCAGTTCTGGACACGACGCAGTTTCGGGCCTATCCTCCCGAACGGCGAGTCCGGGATATTCAGGCTATGATTCCGATCTTTCAGCCCTTATCCTGGGTTTCGGTACGGATGACCCTGAGGCTGCTGGGCCTCATGGCCTCCTGCATCCTGCTGGTCACTCATGCCAGATGGCATATGCGGGCTCTGCAGTGGGACCTGAAGTTCCAGTGGGCGCAGCACCAGGGCGACCTGTCCGATCACGTCCAGATCTCGGAGGGGACTGCAAAACAGTTGCAGTGGTGGCTCTCGAACCGGCAATGGGTCATGGGCAGATCCCTCTCCCTTCCCCAGCCAGAGCACACAGTTGTGACGGACGCGTCCCTTCTGGGATGGGGCGGTCACATGGGAGAGGCGGAGATCAGAGGCCTCTGGTCTCCGGCGGAGTCCCGGCTCCATATCAACCTTCTGGAGCTCCGGGCGATCCGACTTGCACTCAAGGCATTCCTTCCCTCTGTCAAAGGGAAGGTAGTGCAGGTGTTCACAGACAACACCACTGCCATGTGGTACTGCAACAAACAAGGCGGGGTGGGGTCGTGGACCCTTTGTCAGGAGGCTCTGCGCCTCTGGACATGGCTGGAACACCAGGGCATGTTCCTGGTGGTTCAACACCTGGCAGGTTCCCTGAACGCCAGGGCGGACGAACTCAGCCGCAGGTGCATGATGGATCACGAATGGCGTCTTCACTCGGAAGTGGCGCAAGGACTCTTTCTACAGTGGGGAGAGCCTTGGTTAGATCTATTCGCCACCGAAGAGAACGCGCAATGTCATCAGTTCTGCGCGTTGGAATTTCCAAGGCGGCACTCGCTCGGCGACGCTTTTCGTCACGAGTGGAGTTGCGGTCTATTGTACGCCTTTCCGCCTATACCACTTCTACCCAGAGTGTTGAAGAAGATTCGGCACGACCGGGCCCAAGTCATTCTTGTGGCTCCGGACTGGGCTCGAAGAGTTTGGTATCCCGAGCTACTCAATATGAGCGTAGATCCCCCGATCCGTCTGCCTCTTCGGGAGGATCTTCTGTCGCAGCAGCAGGGGACGGTCCTCCACCCGAACCTGTCCAGTCTACACCTGCTTGCGTGGAGATTGAGCGGCGGCAGTTGATTCCTTTCGACTTGCCTCCCGAAGTTTGTGATGTGATTCTGGCAGCCAGGCGTCCCTCCACTAAGGTGGTATACGCCTGCAGGTGGAACAAATTTGTGGCATGGTGCACAGCAAAGGCTGTGGATCCCCTTTCTGCCCCTCTTCTGAGGTCCTTCTGTTCCTTCTCTCTCTGGCCCAACAGGGTTCTGCCCTGGGTACCATCAAGGGTTATCTTTGTGCTATCTCGGCCTTCCTCAGGCTCCCTGATCAGCCCTCCTTTTCAAGTCCCCTGTTGTTAACAGGTTCTTAAAAGGCATTACTCACCTCTTCCCTCCTGTTCCGTTTGTGATGCCTCAGTGGGACTTAAACTTGGTTCTTACCTTTTTAATGTGCGCTCCCTTTGAGCCTCTACATAACTGTCCTCTTCGTCTTCTGACTCTGAAGACAGCCTTTCTGGTGGCCATCACCTCCGCTCGGAGGGTGAGTGAGCTCCAGGCTCTATCTTGCAAACCTCCCTTTCTGTCTGTTCATCCAGACAAGGTTGTTCTTCGGACGCGTCCGTCCTTCTTGCCAAAGGTGGTTACTGCTTTCCACATTGGGCAGACCATCACTTTGCCCACCTTCTTTCCGCCTCCGCATCCTTCCAGAGAGGAAGAGAGGCTCCACCGTCTGGACCCAAAACGTGCGCTCTCCTTCTATATTGACCGCACAAAACACTTCCGGGTGGATGACCAGCTCTTTATTGGCTACGTGGGCGCCAAAAAGGTCGGGCGGTGCACAAGAGGACCATCTCCCGCTGGGTTACCTTGTGCATCAAGACCTGCTATTCTTTGGCTAAAAGGAGCCTCCTGTTGGGCTGCGTGCCCATTCCACCAGGGCAACGGCTGCTACCACGGCCTTGGGCCGCGGTGTTCCGCTGCCGGTTATCTGTCAGGCAGCTACGTGGGCCTCGCTGCACACGTTTACAAAGCATTACTGCCTTGACAGTCAGGTCCGGAGGGACGGCTTCTTTGGCCGTTCTGTCCTCCAGGACTTCCTTGTCTGATCTTTGTTCGCAGACCCACCACCGGGGTTGGTATTGCTGGGGTATCTATTCTAAGGTAAGGAATCTGTCACTAACGTGTCTCTTTCAGATGCACAAGTTACTAACTTGTGTAACGATATATCTGTAAGAGACAGTAGTTAGTGACAGATTCCTTACCGCCCCACCCATCCTCCCCGTTCTGCGAACTGATTTCTAGGGTTAAGGACATCCCTTTCAGGGCCCTAGTATTTTTCAGACACCTATGTCAGCTTCTTGCATGGCTCTGCGTTCCTGGCGCGGAAAGTCGTGTACAGAACTGACGTCAGCGCGCAGGGGCGGCGCCTAAGTACTGCCCGCGACGTCATCCCGGCGATCACGACGCCGACGACGGACGCGGAGCCGCACGACGCCGCCTACCGACGCGCAAGGGTACTGCTACGCAAAAAACTTTCCGGATCCAGCCTGACGCCTGGGGATATTCTAAGGTAAGGAATCTGTCACTAACTACTGTCTCTTACAGATATATCGTTACACAAGTTAGTAACTTGTGCTACGCATCCAGACAGCCGGACCAAAGGTCCCTAGGAAATGCCCTATGGATAAGTTGGTCGAACGAATTTGCTTACGCTTTTCCCCCGATACCACTGTTACACAAAGTACTCAGCAAATGCAGGAGCAGCAGCATGACACTCATACTGGTGGCACCTCAGTGGGCCAGACAAACATGGTTCTCACAGATTATGGAAATGGCGCAGGAACCAGCACACAGGTTCAGCAGAAGGAAAGACCTCCTCACAATGCAAGACGGAAAAGTGCTCCACCCAGAACCAGACAGCCTCAGCCTAGCAGCATGGCTCCTGAGGACCTAGAATTCGCACACCTCAAACTACCTCCAAGCACCATGGCAGTACTCAGAGAAGCAAGGAGACCCACTACAAGAAAATGCTACATTGCAAAGTGGAAAAGGTTCTCACAATGGTGCATTACAGAGGGACTGCAACGAAAAGTCACAAAAGAATCAACAGTACTGCGATATTTAACACACCTACTACAAAGCGGGCTGAGCTACTCCTCACTAAGGGTTCACCTAGCAGCCATAGTGGCCTACACCAGGGGAGAAGCGGTGAAAAGCTTCTTCACCTCCCAAGTGGTCAAAAGATTCCTGGAAGGGGCTAAAAGAATAGCCCCCTAAAAGGATGCCAGCCCCAAGCTGGAACCTCAACACTGTACTGACACAGTTGATGAAATCACCATTTGAACCCATACACAAGAGCACACTGCACATGCTCACACTAAAAACGGCTTTCTTAGTGGCTATCGCGTCACTGCGAAGAGTCAGTGAACTACAGGCTCTCACACTACAAGAGCCCTACTTGCAAATACACAAGGACAGAATTGTCATGAGGACGGACCCACACTTCCTGCCAAAGGTGGTGTCGCGGTTCCATATCAATCAAACAATACAGATACCAAGTTTCTTCCAGAAACCTTCAACACCCTCAGAAAAGGCGCTACACACGCTAGACGCCAGAAGGGCAGTGATGCACTACATAGAAAGGACGAAGGAATGCAGGAAAACAAAACAACTCTTCGTTTCCTTCGCAAGCAGTTTCCTGGGACGACCAGTAACAAAAAATACCATTGCACGGTGGATTGCACAAGCAATACAACTCTGCCACAAGCAGGCAGGACAAGAGTTACAAGGGGCCGCCCAGGCTCACTCAACAAGGAAAAGGGAGCAACGGTTGCGTTCCTAGCGAACACACCTATACAAGACATTTGCCAAGCGGCAACATGGTCTTCCGTGCACACGTTCACCAAACACTACTGTGTTGATATCCAAATGAACAAAGAGGCACAAGTAGGACAGAAGGTCTTACAGCACATTTTCAGCAACCAATGCTCATCTTCCACCCAACCACCGCAATAACAAAACCGCTACTAAGTCTATGCACAGCATAGTGAATCCAGAAAGATTCACGCTGCAAAACGAATAGTTTCTTACCTGTCGGTGTAGTTTTGCAGCTTGAAGACTTTCTGGATTCACTAGCGATCCCACCCGCCTCCGCCAGGAAGATAACATAGGAGGTTAAGGGTACAACTAAACTACATACAAGGTTTAAAGGGATCAAAGAATAATTGAAGGATTAAAGGTTAAAGACATAGACAACAAAAAACTGTAAGAGGAAAAGAAAAAAGAATCCGAAGATGGCTACCAAAGGTGGGAGCTTCCGCCGGAAGCGCGACGACGTCACCGAAGACACCAAATGGTGGGCGTCGCCGCCCACCTGGGCCAAAAAAAAAAAAAAAAAGACAAAAACAAAGAAAAGACTACGAATCCGGACCCAACCACGAGATGGCGGAATAATGCACAGCATAGTGAATCCAGAAAGTCTTCAAGCTGCAAAACTACACCGACAGGTAAGAAACTATTCGTTTCTTACAGTGGCATAATAGGGGGTGTACCCACCCCAGGGAAGGGACCCACTGGTCCCAAACTTTTACCTACCTGTAACGCCCCTTGCTTCCTCAGACAAGAAACCAGAAGAAGAAAAGGACCGAACAGCCGTGCCGAAGCTAACAAGAGGAGGACGCTCACTGACTTGGCCCCAGCCCTACCGGCCTGTCCCCACCTCGAACCTGCCGAAGTGAAACTCCGGTGTGTCCTGCAGCCTCAAGAACCTAGAGGACCTGCCCTGCCTTCAAAAGAAAAGACTGTCTTCCGTGAACACCTGATTTGTTCACCAACTGACTCCATCTCCAGCAGGATCCGCGAGTCTACACCACTCTGGACCCCACGGCCCGAGTTCGAGTGGCCCAACACCAAGAGGAGATCCTGACCCGAGATCCGGTGGCCCCTGACCTGCCTCAAGCCTCCAGCCGACTCATGCAGCCTCAAACCGGAAGGTCCTGCAACCGCGACCAGGTGCTGGTAAGAAGATCCGACCCTAAAAGGCACCCCTGCACCTGACGTCCCACGGCCTTGGGTGGCCCAACTGACGGGCCTAACCAACCCCCAGCATCCCAACTTACCTCTCCAAGTGGTGGTCGCACCCAGAAGACCTTCGTCCCCGAGCCTGCAGTGTTTGCAAACCGGAGCCTCCCCACTGAAAGCTACAGGGCGCCCAACGCCAAAACAGCACTCTGCACCCGGCCACCCCAGTGCCGCTGAGGGTGCACCTTTGGTGCTACTTTGTTTCCACATTTGCCCTGAGCTAAAGTCTAGGAGCTTTGCTCCCACAACCCAGTGGCCTGCTCGTCAGCAGCCACCAACCGGAGGCCCCCTTTCCCCCATTGGATAACATTGGGCCTCAGCACTCTGCACCCGGCCGCCCTAGTGCCGCTGAGGGTGTAGCAAGAGTGCATCACTGACCCTGGGGGACCCCTGAGTCTACCCCCAGAACCTCCACTCCCACTACCAAATACTTACCTCAAAACCGATAACAGTATTTTCCTCCATAGGATAACATTGACTGTTTTTCTATGAAAAGTTTCTAAGTGGGGAGTTGGAAAATCTATGAAACCCTTTAAAACTAACAAAAACGCTTTTACTTGTTTACAGGAAATGTCCCAGTGCAGTATCCAGGTATACTTCACTGTGTAAGAAAAGTAATCTGTAAAGTAATCTACTTAACATTCTACTAAAAAGCCAATATAAAGTATATGTACAGTATTTCAAAGCATTGCATTACTAGTAGCTCTACTGTAATCAAACCAAAGTGCATATACAATTGCAATCCAAACTGTTTACAAACTGCATTACTACTGTAAAGTACTTATCACTTACCTTTGCCAGGCTTGCTTGGTTCTAGAAAATAAAATGACTAAAAATATTTTTATACAAAAACAATTGGTCTGAAGTTCAGTCTTTAAGTGTGTGAATTAATTTGCTGACTGGGTATGTACAACAAATGCTTAACACTATCCTCTGATACTGCCTTACTGCTCGACCACACTACCACAAATGGAGAGTGAGGCGCTATCTAACTTTACTTTACCTCTGCCTACCTTTGGGGATCCACTGGACTCTGTGCACACTATACCTCACTTTGGTATAGTATATACAGAGCCAGCTTCCTACAAGCATTTACTAATTACTCCTACTAATTCGCCACAACCACAAGCACCTGATTATCAGGATGATGGGGATGGGGGCAATGATCCTTCACCTGCAGACCTCTGGAAGGATTATAATGCGGATTCTCCCACAGATAATGACCCTGGCCTTTCTCCTACCAAGCCTTCTTCACCAGATGATAATGTAGGCTATTTAGAGCTGCTGAATATCATGGGGTACAATTACATAAGGAATACCTAGAGGCGCATTTCCTCTTTGAAACCCTTGGTAGTTCACAAAGATCCACCCACACACTCCCTATGCTCAAAGGCATGTTAAGACATGTGGACGACATATTTAATGACCCGGTTCATGCATGCATTCTCACCCCAGGATAGACCAAAAATATAAACCTGCACCATCGGATCCAGCTTTCATTAAAGGCCAGTTAACTTTAGACTCTTTAGTGGTTTCTAATGCCCGTAAACGGGCCAATTCACAGACGTCAGTGGATGCTCCACCTCCAGACAAAGAGTCTAAGCTCATAAACACCTCCGGTAAAAGTGTAGCCTCCCAAGCTGCAAATTACTGGCGTATTGCTAATACCCAGGCCCTTTTAGCCAGGTACGATAGAGCGCATTGGGACGAAATGGAGCAATTGCTCCAATTTCTGCCAGATGAGCAAAAAACCAAAGCCCACGACTTAGTGCAAGAGGGGAAGCTCATCTCATTCTTCAATTAGGTGTGCACTGGATGCAGCTGACACTGCAGCTAGAGCTGTCAATACTAGTGTGTTACTAAGACACACATGGTTAAGGATTTCGGGTTTTAAGCCCGAAGTTTAGGCTTCCATTCTTAACACACCAGTAGACAAACATCTCTTTGGTCCTGTAGTAGACATGTCCTTAGAAAAAGTGAAGGATACAGACGTGGAAAAATCTATGGGAGCCCTTCTGTCACCTTCCAACCGTGGGTCCTTTCGGCACACCTTCTATCGTGGGGGGTCCAAAAATATCTTTTCAGACACTACCTCTACACCATAGAAAGGCAACAATCGGCCCTCTTCCTCAAAACGTTTCTTTAGAGGAGGCTACAGAGGCAACAATGGCCAAGGTAGAGGTTCCACAACACGTACCTCCCCCTCAAATAACAAATAGTGACTTGCCTACGATTCCCCCCGATCATTCAACACCTGTCGGGGGACGTCTTTCACAATTCCTCCCTGTCTGGCAATAAATAACTACAGACCAATGGGTGCTAGGAATTATCCGATCTTGTTATTGCTTGGAGCTTACCAACAATCCTCCAAACATTCCCCCGCGTTCACACAAAATGTCACCGGATCATATACACCTCCTCAAACAGGAGGTTCAGTCTCTCCTTTTAAAGGGAGCCATAGAGCCCGTACCGCTACAATATCGGGGGTCAGGCGTTTACTCCCTGTACTTTCTAATACCCAAAAAGGACGGCTCTCTCAGACCCATTTTAGACCTCAGAGTTAAATCACTACATACAATCTGATCATTTTCACATGGTGACACTTCAACAAGTGCCCCCAATGCTACAGCAAGGCGACTTTGTCTACTCTAGACTTAAGACGCATATTTCCACATTCCAATACATCCCGCTCATCGCAAATATCTCAGATTTGTGGTAGCGGGGCAGCATTACCAGATCAAAGTACTCCCATTCGGAGTCACCACTGCTCCCAGAGTATTTACCAAATGCCTGGCAGTAGTCACTGCTCACCTGCGAAGACAACATATTCATGTCTTCCCATACGTAGACGACTGGCTCATCAAAGCCAGCACTTACAAAGTGTCTCCAGCACACTCGCATAACGCTACAGTCACTGCACCAACTGGGGTTTACAGTCAATGTGTTAAAGTCTCATCTCCAACCTTCCAATACACAAACCTATCTAGGAGCTACTTTAGATACTCAAGAAGCCCTGGCTTTTCCCAATGCAGCCAGAATTCGCAATATTCAGGCTCTAGTCGCTCAGTTTCAGCCCACCCACTCGCTACCAGCTCGAGTCTATATGCAACTGCTGGGAATGATGGCCTCTTGCCTCATGATTGTCCCCCATGCCAGGCTTCATATGCGTCCCCTCCAGGAATGCTTAGCGAGTCAGTGGAACCAGTCGCAGGGTCATTTGACCGATCTAGTGTTGGTAAACGGCCGCACCCAACGCTCTGTAGTGGTGGAACCCACAAAATGTATCAAAAGAGTGGCCCTTCATGGACCCTGTTCCACAGACAGTACTAACAGCAGATGCATCACTCACTGGTTGGGGAGCTCATCTCCAAAATCACACAATTCAAGGCTTGTGGAGTCAAAACCAAAAGTGTCTCCACATAAATCTTGAGCTGCTAGCAGTGTTTCTAGCGGTCAAAGCTTTTCAAATTCACCTTCTAGACAAAGCTGTCCTAGTCCGCACCGACAACATGACAGCTATGTACTATATACAAAAACAGGGCGGACACGCTCTCTCCAACTGTCAGACCTAGCTCAAGCCATTTGGAAATGGGCCATACACCACAAAATTTATCTCCTAGTAGAACACCTTCTGGGAGTAAATAATCAAATTGCCGACCTTCTCAGCAGACACAGGCAGCAAATCCACGAGTGGGAACTTCACCCTCAAGTTCTCCTCCCATACTTTCAAAGTTGGGGTTTTCCTCAAATAGATTTTTTCGCCACACACAAACGCAAAATGCCCAAGCTTTGCATCCAGGTAGCCACACCCGCTCTCCAAAGGCAATGCACTATGGATGAAACTGGTCCGGGATATTTGCATTTGCTTTTCCGCCTCTCCCACTCAATCCGTTAGTGGTTCGGAAGCTCAGGCAAACATCCCTCACACTAATCCTAATAGCTCCCACATGGGCCCGTCAACCTTTGTTCACGTCCCTGTTGGAGTTATCAATAGTTCTACATCAAAAGCTACATCTCACATCCAGTCTCCTCTCACAGAGCTATGGAGAAATCAGGCATCCAGATCCCAAAGAACTCAACCTAGCGATCTGGCTCCTGAAATCATAGTTTGGATATCTCAAGCTTCCTCCAGACTGTATGAACATTCAGAGAGACCAGAAGGCCTACTACAAGAGCTTGTTATGCAGCTAAATGGAAACGATTTGTTATCTATTGCAATAATATCAATCCTTTGGACGCTTCCATACAAAATATCATCTGTTTATTACATTTGCAGCGGTCCGAATTAGCTTACACATCCATCCGCTTACATCTTGCTGCAATTGCTGCGTACCTACAGACAGCACTTGTCTCTGTTTAGAGTACTGATTCTCAAAGCATTTATGGAAGGGCTAAAAAGAGTTATACCACCAAGACTTCCACCTGCCCCATTATGGAATCTTAACATGGTCCTTACACGATTAATGGGTCCACCTTCTGAACCAATGCATAAATGTGAACTGCAATTTCTCTCATGGAAAGTTGCTTTCCTCATTGCAATTACCTCACTGAGGAGAGTGGATGAGCTACAGGCACTAACCATAGAAGAACCTTTTTTCCAGCTTCACAAAGACAAAGTGGTCCTTCGTACCAACCCTAAATTTTGCAGCGTGAATCTTTCTGGACTCACTATGCTGTGCATTATTCCGCCATCTAGTGGTTGGGTCCAGAATTGTCGTATTTCTTTCTCCCCCCTCCCCGAACCCCCCCGTGGGCGTCGACATACCACCATTTGGTACCTCTTCGTGACGTCGACGCGCTTCCTCCGGAAGCTCCCACCTTTGGTCGCCATCTTCAGATTCTTTTTTTTTCGGGCGTTGGGTTAGGATAGTCAGTAAAGGAGCTCCAGAACTTTGGAGAGAAGAATCCACGGAAAACAGCAGGAAAACGACAAATCACCTTACAACATACCGGACTACGAGTCAGGTAACTGGGACGACGAAAGAGGAGGAAAACATCGAGAACTTCAACGTTCTACGGAGTTACCTGTGTTCTTTCCTCAACCAGATTCCGTGGCAGAACGTGCTCTACACACTTGATGTTAGAAGAGCTTTGTTATATTACATAGAAAGAACAAAACCATTTCGTAAAACTAAACAACATTTTGTTGCTTTTGCTCAACCTCACAAAGGCAATCCCATATCCAAGTCGGGTATTGCCAGTTGAATTGTTAAATGCATTCAAAAATGTTATAAGAAAGCAAAGAGCACTTTAACAATACCCCCTAGAGCGCATCCCACTTGCAAAATAGGGGCTACTATGGCTTTCTTAGGAAACATTCCCATAGTTGACATTTGTAAAGCTGCAACATTCACCAAGCACTATTGTGTAGATGTGTTAGCAAGACAACGAGCTAATGTAGGCCAAGCAGTACTTGGAACACTCTTTTAGACAACTGCAGCAGCTACAGGTTAGCCACCGCTTTGGGAGAATACTGCTATATAGTCTATGCACAGCATGTGATCTACAGCTCACATGCCTCAAACGGAGAATGTTACTTACCCAGTAAGCATGTGTTTTTGGCATGTAGAGCTGTAGATTCACATGCGCCCACCCACCTCCCTGGGTACCTGTACCTGTTGCAGTTCCTTCTTATCGTTCATACATACGCATGGTCATCTCTATTCTACCTTTACTAACTTCATTCTCACCCTCTGCGGGAAAACAATCCAACAATGGAGTCGATGCACATGCGCACTATCACCGAAAGGAGTCGTCACCTACCTCGTGACTGGAAAGACTTCTTCGAAGTAAAACAACTTGCAAACATCCGGACCCAACACTAGATGGCAGGAGTATGCAAAGCATGTGAATCTACAGCTCTACATGCCAAGGACAGATGCTTACTGGGTAAGTAACATTATCCTTTACCTCTGTAAGCCTTTGGGAATCCACTGGACTCTGTGCACACTATACCTTACTTTGGTATAGTATATACAGAGCCAGCTTCCTACAACAACCAACTCTTCGTGGGGTACGTGGGTGCAAAGAAGGGTTGTGTGGTGCAGAAAAGGACAATCTCTTGATGGGTCGTCCTTTGTATCAAAATCTGTTGCGCTATGGCCGAAAAGCAGCCTCCGGAAGGCTTAAGGGCTCTTTCTACCAGAGCTAGGCTGGTACTAGGGCGTTGCAACGCGGAGTCCCAGTCCTAGATGTACTTTAAAAAAAATATATATATATTTATTTTTAGAGTTTTATATAGCGCGAACTAGACCCGAGAAATCGGGTATCAGAGCGCTTTACATGAGCACCAGTTTCGTTACAGAAGGACACATTCATTTGTGTTAGGCACAGGGAGATTAAGTGATTTGCCTAGGATCACAGGATGTTTTAGCGTCGTTGCCGAGACTCGAACCCAGTTCCCCAGCTTCGAGGTGACTGCTCTAGCCGTAAGGCTACATCCTCTCTACTGCAAGGAGCATACGCGAGTCACCTCGGTGCTTCCTCAGTGAGTACTTTCTAAGCGCTCCTTTTATTGTGGTGGAGTGCACTGTAGCACTTTGCTTCTGGTTTACTCTCAGGTGCGGACTTTAACCATCAGTCATCGTGGGGCGCATGCTCTGACTCATTAGCTACTGCAAGGGAGCGCACTCTTATTGGTCCTTGGTATTGTGGGGGTTAGCACTTGCCTTCATCTTTTGTTATTCCTGTGGCGTGTTTTCAAACTGTTGTCCTGGGTACTTGTGTGAAAGATGATTTTACTATATTAATCCTTGTTGTGAGGAGACAGTTTGGCACAATTGATCCTTTTTATTGTTTACTGTGCACGGCCTCAGTCTTTGTTTTGGGGGATCATTTGACCTCATTGACCTGTTGTGGAATGTGTACTGCCTCATTGGTACTAATTGTGAGTGGACCACTTGACCTCTCTGACCCATGGTTCTTGTGTGTTTTTTGGCGGGAGCTCTTTACCCCAATAGTCCTTGTTCACTGTTGGGAGAGTTGCTTTTCCTCATTGGTTCTTGATTACTGCGAGTTGCATATGAATTCACTGTTCCTTGGATACTGTGGGGGAGGGCTCTTTACCTCAATGGTCTTTGGTTATCCTGGGGTAAACGCCGTAGCTCATTGGCCCTTCTCAAGGGGTAGACCAGTTACACTCACTGTTGGGCATGCATTGGTCCTTGGATAATGTGAGACATGCACTTCTGTTCGTAGGTCCTTGGATACTGTGTAACAAGCACTTCTGCTAGTTGGCTCTTGCAGGAAAGTGCCCCTTTTGCATGGTTACCCCCCACTTTTTGCCTGATATCTGATGCACTTTGAGGGTGCACTGAGTCCCTGCCGATCAGGTTCCCAGTGCCTGTATTAACCAAAACTGTACCTTTTGTTTCCACAATTGGCACCCCTCTGGCCCACATGGAAGTCACTTGTAAAAGGTGTAGGAAGCTGGCTCTGTGCACACTATACCTCACTTTGGTATAGTATATAGAGTCCAGTGGAACCCCAAAGGTAGGCAGAGGTAAAGTAGATAGCACCTCACTCTCTATTTGTGGTAGTGTGGGCGAGCAGTAAGGCAGTATCAGAGGACAGTGGTTAAGCATTTGTTGTACACACTCAGTCAGCAAATGAATTCACACACTCAAAGACTGAACTTCAGACCAATTTGTTTTGTGTAAGAATATTTAGTTATTTTATTTCTAGAGCCAAGCCAAGCCTGGTGCAGGTAAGTAAAATAAAAATATTATGCAATGTTTTACAATTGAAAGCAGGTTCAAATGCAGTTGATTGAATTACAGGTAAGTCAATGTTTCGAAATTACTTTTCAGATTACTATGTACGTTACTTTTTAGATTACTTTTGCTAATCAGTGTGATATGCTTAGATATCACACTGAGACATCTCCTAGACAAAAGTTAAGTAAATCACTTTTAGCTCATTTGCAGTTTTGTTGTTCCATACAAACCAACTCCACACTGGGAACAATTTTTTGGAAAAAGCAGTCAATGTTATCCTATGGAGAAAAATAGTTATCGGTTAACAGGTAAGTTCTTTGTTGTGGGAGTTGGTATTCTGGGGTTAGGACCAGGCTTCCCCCAGGGTCAAGGATGCACTCTTGTTACACCCTCAGCGGCACTAGGGCAGCCGGGTGCAGAGTGCTGAGGCCCAATGTTATCCAATGGGGGATAGGGGGCCTCCGGTTGGTGACTGCTTATGAGCAGGCCACAAGGTTGTGGGAGCAAAGCTCCTGGGGTTTAGCTCAGGGCAAAGGAGGATCCGAGTTAGCATGCAAAGTACACCCACAGGGGCGGCTGGGTGCAGGGTGCTGTTTTGGCGTCGGTTGCCCTGTTAATTTCAATGGGGATTCTCCTGTTTCAACAAAGACAGCAGGCTCGGGGACGAAGATCTTCTGGAGGTGACCACCGGTTGGAGAGGTAAGTTGGAGGGCGTTTATTTGCTCCCCTGTGAAATGGATCCAAAAAAGACATTTTTTTGCTGGAAACTTCGTCTTTTTCTGACATTTTTCAATTTCTAAGCGCAGCCTCGGGGTGGAGAGAAATAAAACATTCAAAATATGAAAAATAAATAACTAAAGCAAGACAGAGTGGTTGCAAGGTGGCCAGATTGATGTATTCACACCTAAACACATTAGCGCCACTTTACAGTGTTTGCCAGTGAAGCGCTACTTTTGTTTTCTCGTCGCACTTTGAACAACATTGTTTTCCCGGGGTGGAAAAGTGCACTATTCCTGGAGGTACTGAAATACCTGCTTGATGGGTGAATTGGAAAACAAAATGCATACTGCGGCCCTGTATTCACAAATGTGGTCTTTTTAAGCCGTACTGCTTACGTTTTGTAAGGATATAAGCAATGGACATTGAAGCGGGTCCCTTCTGGGCCCTGTAGTCATGGCCTTAACTTTTCAGTCCAAAGCACTCACTAATTTCTGAATAATGAGTGTAAAAAGAAAAAGGTAACCATGTTGTTCCTGCTTACATTTCACATGCTTTACTTAATCTTGCATTCTCTATGAGTGTTTGCTTTTAATAGGATGTTGTTAATTTTTTTTTAGGTAGCATATTGCTCTTGTCTAGTGCGTAATTTGAATTGAGTCACATCCAGGTGTTTATAGCTGGTCAGTGCAGTGCAAGTTTCTCTCAGTGGGGCAGTATGGTGTTCAGTGGAGGAGAGGATGTGGCACTATGGCCAGAGCTGCTGAATTTGGAACTGGGGAACCAGGTTCAGCCTTCATGACCAGTCCACCAGACCACTCCCCCTGAGGGAGCACATT
Organism: Calotriton arnoldi; assembly: GCA_963921515.1. Lineage (NCBI taxonomy): Eukaryota > Metazoa > Chordata > Amphibia > Caudata > Salamandridae > Calotriton > Calotriton arnoldi. The sequence continues at coordinate 4,002,299 of CAWUFW010000466.1, forward strand.
CCTATGCTAGACCTTAGAAGGCCCGCAAGATCTTAAAAGCCTTGGTGTCTTAGCACCAGCAGGTGGACCCTAGCATTGGCAAGTGTGGGTTAACCTTGAAGGCCTGTCCGCCACAATTCATTCTGAAGTTCACCTCCAGTCTTGCAGGCAGGCCTATGAAGCAGCACACCATAGAGTGACAGTGACTCTGTCACTGAGGTCACAGGACCCTTGAGCAGGGTGGCTCTAGGGCAGTGCGACTGCACCAGGCGCTGACCAGCCGCTGTTTGTGCAGGTAACAGCGGTGGGGCAGACGGGCCAGGTAAGGGGGGATTTCGAGGGACGATGCAGAGGGAAATTTAAATAATTAATTTTCCCTCTGCATCGTCCCTTGAAATCCCCCCTTACCTGGCCCCACCGACCCACTGCTGTTCCCTGCATGGACCACGGCAGGCGCTGACTTCAGGTGGGGGCGTCGTGTTTGCAAGTATAATATGGTTTTAAAAGCACTTGCCTCCTTCCTGGCCTCCAACAATTTTCGGCACACCTCTGACTCCGCCCACTGACCCAATCCACGGGTTATTCCCGCCCTCTAATTCTCCGCCCACAGTTCCCCCACTTTTTTTCCCCCCACTTCGACCACTGCCTACAGGCACGGTGCACCATACCACAGGTGAGGGCATAACTGCATGAGCAATGTGCCCCTACAGTGTCTGCCATTCACAGACTTAAGTGCACTGAAGCTGTATTGAGTACATGGGCTGGGAGGTTGTCATTACGAACTCCACAGCTCCATGATGGCTTTACTGAATGCTAAAAAGTTTGGTATCAAACTTCTCAGCACACACACTGATGCACTCAGAGGGCATCTTAGAAATGGAAAAATTAGTAGTGAGGAGAGGTGTGTCCCCTCTCTACCAGAACCATCCCTAAGGTGACGCCCACCCCTTAGAAAATCCTCCCTCTTGAATGGAAGGATTTTAGCCAATCGGGTTAGGGGATGTCTCCTCCCCAGCGGGAGGGGACATTCAAAGGGTGTAGTCACCCTGAAGGCAAGTAGCCCATTGTCCACCATCTGCCAGTACCTGTTACTCCCCTAAATTCGATATTTAGGGTCACCCCTGAACCTTGACCCTCAGATTCTTGCAACCTACGAAGGATGTGCAGCAAATCCTGAAGACAACCACTGCCTCAGCCCTACCGGCTGATCTCCAGCTAAAGAGCCTGCGAAGAAGACGCCTGTCCTGTGGCCAGCGACTTCCAAGAACCCCAGGAAGACTGCCACAATTCAACAATGACCAGATCTCCAGAGGACAGCGCCCATGTCCAGAAAGCTTCAACTGCAAGGACTCTGGATCCAGGCGGAACTGTGATCCCTGCCCACTCTGCACCTGATGCCCACAGCCCAAGTCTGAGTGGCTTACCTGTCCAGTGAAGTCTCCCCAGCGATCCTGACCTCAACGCCATCGGTGGTTGGCCTCTTCTGGACACCACAAAGTTGCCTGCAGTCTCTACACGAAGGGTCCCCCTGACCGCGACCGGCTCCAGTAAAGAAAATCCGACACCAAAGGGCACCCCTGCATCCTGAGCCCAGCCGAAGGTGCCCAGCCCTCCTTCGACATCTCAACTTACCTGCACTGCTGGTGGTCGCCTTCATCCAGCCACCTGGTCGGAGTCTGCAGCCTCGTTGTGCGACCGAGATTCCCCATTGAAACGCATTGGGTGCCTGACGCGGATTTGCACCTTGCACCCGGCTGCCCCTGTGCTGCTGATGTAAGGTTGGTGCTGCCTTGTGGCTCCCCCTGTGCTTGCTTTAACCCCTGGGGTCTGTGCCCTGAAACCGCGGGTACTTACCTGCAAACCGCACCTCTTTTGGGTGCCCCCAGTCTCCATTGACTAACATTGGACTCGGTGACCTCTGCACCCGGTCGCCCCAGTGCTGGTGGTGGTGCAGTTCCTACTTTGGACCAACACTGGGCATGGGTCAGACCAAAGCCCCGAAAACTGGATATGTAAGTTGAGTACTTGCCTGTAAATTCATACAACTTTTCCTTCCAAAGAATTGCATTGCATTTCTGCCTATTGCATTTAAATGTCTATCTTCTACAATTGCTAACTTCTACTGTTGCTGATTGACAATACCAAAGTATTTCTAGTACTGTAAAGTATTTTTACTGCCTTACAAAACAATCCCTACTGCATTTTGAAAAGTATTATTGCTATTCTTGAAACTGTTATCTGCAATTGAGTTCTTCTCAGCTCTAAAAATCTAATAAAGTAATTTTTTTATACAAAACAATTGGTCTTTGATTCAGTCTGAGTGCGTGTGATCATTACTTGCCTGAGTGTGTACAATAAATGCTTAACGCAGCCCTCTGATAAGCCTAACTGCTCGACCACACTGCCACAAATAGATTTTTTAGCATTATCTACCTTTACCTCTGTAAGCCTGTGGGCATCCACTTGTCTCCGTGCACACTATACCTTACTTTGGTATAGTATATACAAAGCCAGCTTCCTACAGTCCTTGGATACTGTTACATGCCTGGATACTGCTTAAGGAGTGCTGTCTAGCACAGCGGTACTTGGTTACCCTGTGGAACGCTTTTTACCTCCTTAGTCCACAGTTGCTAAGGGCTGCGTGCGTTTGCTCTTTGGTAACTGGTAGAAGAGCACTTAAGGTCATTGCTCCTCGCTTACTACGGGCAGCGTGCTTCAGCTCTGGTCACCATGGTGGAAGAGCACTTACGGTCATTGCTCCTCGGTTACTACGGGCAGCGTGCTTCAGCTCTGGTCACCGTGGTGGAAGAGTACTTGAGGTCATTGCTCCTCTCTTACTACGGGCAGCGTGCTTCAGCTCTGGTCACCATGGTGGAAGAGCACTTACGGTCATTGCTCCTCGGTTACTACGGGCAGCGTGCTTCAGCTCTGGTCACCGTGGTGGAAGAGTACTTGAGGTCATTGCTCCTCGCTTTCTACGGGCAGCGTGCTTCAGCTCTGGTCACCGTGGTGGAAGAGCACTTACGGTCATTGCTCCTCGGTTACTACGGGCAGCGTGCTTCAGCTCTGGTCACCATGGTGGAAGAGCACTTACGGTCATTGCTCCTCGGTTACTACGGGCAGCGTGCTTCAGCTCTGGTCACCGTGGTGGAAGAGTACTTGAGGTCATTGCTCCTCTCTTACTACGGGCAGCGTGCTTCAGCTCTGGTCACCATGGTGGAAGAGCACTTACGGTCATTGCTCCTCGGTTACTACGGGCAGCGTGCTTCAGCTCTGGTCACCGTGGTGGAAGAGTACTTGAGGTCATTGCTCCTCGCTTTCTACGGGCAGCGTGCTTCAGCTCTGGTCACCGTGGTGGAAGAGCACTTACGGTCATTGCTCCTCGGTTACTACGGGCAGCGTGCTTCAGCTCTGGTCACCATGGTGGAAGAGCACTTACGGTCATTGCTCCTCGGTTACTACGGGCAGCGTGCTTCAGCTCTGGTCACCGTGGTGGAAGAGTACTTGAGGTCATTGCTCCTCGCTTTCTACGGGCAGCGTGCTTCAGCTCTGGTCACCGTGGTGGAAGAGCACTTACGGTCATTGCTCCTCGGTTACTACGGGCAGCGTGCTTCAGCTCTGGTCACCGTGGTGGAAGAGCACTTTAGGTCATTGCTCCTCGCTTACTACGGGCAGCGTGCTTCAGCTCTGGTCACCGTGGTGGAAGAGCACTTGAGGTCATTGCTCCTCGGTTACTACGAGCAGCGTGCTTTAGCTCTGGTCACTGTGGATAGAACACTATTGCTCATTAGTCCTTGTTATTGTAGGGAAGGGCTGTTGTGCTCATTCATCCTTCTTGTGAGGATGCACGTTAGCCCTTTGCTTTCTGTCGCAAAGAACACTGTTTTTGACACATTGTCTTTTTTTTTTTTCCAGGGGATTGGCCGAAAAGAATGCTAACTTTGAGGCGCTTCCTACAGACTGGAGAAGTCGAATCAAAAGAAAGAAAATGGCTTCGAGTACATGAGATGTGGCGCAGTTTTTTTACACATGTACAGTTTATTATTTTTATAAATATTGCCAGAGAAACTGTAAATGTTTGTTTCCTTGAATATTCCAAGCGGATGCTCTGTTCACACCGAATTGTGTGATTTATCTAATAATTCTCACCTAGTTGTTGACCACAGACGCATACAACTTACTGCCTCCAGATCTGCTCTTCACGCCCCAAGTATCTCCTGGCCTCTGGTCTGCAGCTGAAGTGAGTCCTAGTTCTCTCTTCCAGTTGTGTTCAATTTGTACTGAACATCTGGTTCTCGCGTCTTGGAACCTTTTCCAACTTTCACCTCAAGTTAGTATTATGAATGATTGGAGACCACAAAATGACCCTATTTCCAAAATAGTTATTTGTTAGACTCTTCTCTAAGAGCAGTCTTCCCTGACTTTAAGATGTGTAAGACAACCTTCCTCACAGTGGGGAGGAGAAAGCAGCCTGTCCCTTACGAAACGGTTACATATTAAATGACTTAATTTGGCCCATTGGAAAGCAAGTGTTGCCTCTTCCATTAACAATTGCACTGCAAGGCTTGTATGGCCATGTGCCTTGCCCATGTGGACACCCATACCCCAATGCTGATGGGGTGTTTATTGAAGCTCCGCCTCTAATTGTGAACAGCGCATCCCTTTTCAGTATTTAGGTCCGAAGGAGCAGGGCATGTGGAGCATTTCCCAGTTGTAGTTTTCTGATGATCTCTAGATTCTCAGGGTTGTTTGAGGATTCACCTGGTAAACTCCAGAAAAGCAATTGGTGGTTTGTACTCCTTCACTTGTGACTTTGTAAATTTGTACATATTCACTAATAAAATTTCTTTTTTTTAACTTATGTTTGTATTTGTGCTTCATTTTGGCCATCTAGGTCCATTGAATATATATTTCAGGAATGTGGCAAAACAGGGTACAGCGTGAGGCGGTGACGATATGTAACTTTAGGCTGAACTGCACCACCAAGAAGTAGCTCAGTACGCCCCCTTCTAGCAGGTTTTTGTTTAAATGTGTCATGTTCTCTGGTCCTGGGTCAGATTGACTGCTGGCAGTGTCCTTGGGAATAGTATTTGCTCTTGCGTTTTCAGATACAGTGCAGAATATTAGAATTTGTTTTATATATGTATATTTTGTATTGTTTGGTAAAGTCCTAATGTACACCCAGAGGTTTTTGGCTCTTGGGAATTATTTAGACCTGGAAGGTATCCTCACTACTTGTATTAACAACTGCTAAGGGGGTAAAGCCATAACTTTCTACCCTTACCTCTTTGGTTTTAGGAAAATGGAATAGGAAACGTTCTTTTCAGTTCAGTCGTAAACTAGAATGACTCGTACCCTGAAACATTCAGTGCACCCAGACTCCACTTAGGATTAACTTTTTTCCCTCACTATTGCCTCTAGGCTTTTTTTATGCTTTGATGCAGCTGACTGATGTGGGGGACTTTGGTGCGGACATAAAAGGACTTCAGCTCCTGAGGACCAGGATGGAAAGTGGAACATCTTAGAAGCTATATCTTCCAACGTCTGTTCTCCTGTGCAAATTCCTCCAGGAGGGAGTTTTCATGTTGAAAATTTCCCTTTTAAATGTTCTCCGTGCAATACCATTTTTCTCTGAAAGACAAAGCCTCATTTGCATGGTGAATTGAAGTGACTGGGTCGCCAGGCTTTTCACTGTAAAAAGACTATAAAGGGTAAGGCATGAGGACGGGTGCACTACAGCTATTCTACAAAGCACTGAAGTGGCCTAGAAGATTTCTGTAGAGCAGTTCATCATGATGTCCATAGATGAAGATTCCATCCAGAGATTGGAGTACTGATTAATACAGCAAAGAGGTTATCCTCCGATCCCATATAGATAGAAACTTTATGCCTCATGACAGAATATATTTAGGCGACCATCAGGCGGTCGTTCCATCCTTATTAAACACACCCGTAAAATAGTGGCCACGAAATACCAACCAAATCGCAAGCACTTCAAGTTCTCCTAATAAAAGGTACAAAGTTCAACTCTTAACCCCTACGTCTGCTGTTGGTAAATTGCTACCTGAATCCTGCACCGCTCCAGAAGAACCAGGCCTTAGTCTTCTTTGCAAACACAGTTGACGAGCTGCTGACCAAATAAGAGTCCTACCAGGCAATTATAGCCAGGGACTTTAATCTTGGGGACCTGGGCAAGCCTCTAAATTCACTCAAGCCGTTAGGTGTGGCTGCACCCCTACATGTTCTCCTTTCCAACTATAACCTTAGCTCGTCTCAAGTCATAAAGCCCACTCACCCCATTGGCGCCCCACCCCTACTTTTAGGAATTCCTCCACAATAGACTACATCTTCATCAGCGAAGAGCTGGACCCAAAGCTCCAAGACTTTGAAATCGACAACAGGAAGGAGAGCTACCACAGACCCCTACGTATAGCTTTCCAGCTAGTCTCCGCCGACTCCCCATCAATACCCCTGATTGGAGAACCAACAAGGGTGAGCTCCATAAAATCTTACATAGAATTAAATGGGCCACCAAACTAAGGGTGAATCTCCAAGCCCGGTTAGAGGGAAGAAAATCAGTCACTATATCAACCAGATCAAAAACACCTTCTGAGAACTGGGAGGGCCTCGTATTGGACCATCAGCATATGTTGGGGAACGGGCAACAGAAACCTTCCAGTCGTTTAATCTCAACACAGATCCATCGCCACTCCAAGGAGCTCATTGCCTGCAAACACACCCTCCAGAGGGCCCTGGCTGCCAGAAGAAGAGGTAGTATCCCAGGTAATGACCATACTATCTCCCACCTTAGGGCAATTTACATGAATAAAATATGGCAGCATAAAAAGGAGCACAATGAAGCAGAGTCGCTGAGAATTTTCACGTTACTAAAAGATAAAAACCACACTAGATTGTGGAGGTATATAAATAGTCTGGGCAACCCAGGGCACACTAAGGAAAACAGTGTGGTGGAAAAGGATTGGATTTGTCATGTGGAACGGTTATATACATCCTGCCAAGCAGCAGACTCTTCTCTGCCCCTCACTATCCCAGACTCTGGGGCCCAACACGGGATGACAATCACAGTACGCACAGTAACCGCCATAATCAAGAAAATGATGAACGATGGGGACCCAGGGCCAAATGGGATTCCTGCCTTTGTGCTTAAAACAGCGCCAGATTCTTGGCAGCCTATTTTAACGCCACTTTTGACACTGCAATAATCCCTGCCTCCTGGAGGGGTTGCATCCTTTTCCCCATTCACAAAAAGGGAAACCGCTCTAACCGAGCCAACTACAGGCTTATAGCTCTACTCTGTATCAAAGCAAAGGCCTATGCTCGTATTCTTCTAAAAGAGCTTGAAACATGGTTAGAGGAAAAGGTAACTCTCCCACTTTACCAATCCGGGTTCAGGGCCAAGAGCTCAACAATGGATAACATCCTAGCTCTGGCTCACTTAACACAAGCGGCCAGGAGGACGCAACCACCATTGTTCTGCTGTTTCATTGACTACAACACTGTCTTCGACAGGGTGGACCGCGGCAATCTATGGGGGAAGCTAGTCGCTTGAGTGATCCTGCTCCTGCTTCTCAGGGCAATCACATCCTTATACCAGGGAACATGGGTCCGGGTTAAAAAAAAGCTCTGCCACTGCCACCGCCTGTGTGCCTACCAACAACGGGCTTAAACAGGGCTGAGTGTTGGCTCCCCTCCTTTTCAACCTTTATACTGTAGCTATAGGAGCAGCTCAGGAAGGAGCCAGACTAGTAACACCAAGGCTGGGATGGTTGCATCTTCCCATCCTGCAGTATACTGACGATACTGCCATCTTGGATCACATCAGAGTCTGCAGCGAGCCCTCAAAGCACTTCACCGTTACAACCAAGCAAATCTTCAGGTGAACCAGGGCAAAACCAAGGTTGTCAATTTTGGGAAATTCCCGCACAAAAAACAACTTCAATGACAGCTGGGAGACCTCCAAATCACGACAACTCCAGCCGATAACTATCTTGTAGAGTGGGTTTCTGAAAGCGCCAAACCGGCCGTCCACTTAAAGCACCTTAGAACAAAGGCCATCACTGTTTTCCACTCACTGTACCGCCTTAGTAACCATCTACAAAGCCCAACTGCAGAACCCATGCTGACGGTCTTGAAAGCAAAACTCATCCTGGCCCTCAACTATGGTCGCTTGACGTTCCCCCGGCGCCTTTGACACATTTTTAATAAATTCCTAGATCAAGGCGTACAAGAAAATCTTACTCTCCCCCACTCTCCCCCCCCCCCCCCCCTTCCGACAAGCCAGAAAAACAACGCTGGAGCTGGGCCTCGTGGGCCTGGGTGATCTAATAAAGTTGTATCTCAGGGTCTTGCAGGCCCCAGAGTCCTCGCTCAAATATTTGAAACCGGTCTTCGCAGCAGGATCTCCCTGGCAACTGCAGCTAGCAACCACAACCAGCACTCTTAAAATGAGGACAGATAGCCTGCATCTCTAAGAAATTCCTTACTCTACCTGGAAAAAAGTTGTGAACAGGCAAGTGCTATTAACGTCCTTTGAACGGGATGTCGATAGTCTTCGACCCTGACTGAGGCGTGGGATGCATCTTATACTTCTGGGAAGGCACAACCCTACTTTAAACAAGCGCTTTCAACCCAGGCCCGTATGAAAATTCTCTATATGAGGCTAATTGCACTGCCAATTTTAGACTTCAATCCTGGTTGGGTTCACTAAGATGAGGTAATTTCATGCAGGTTGTGTAACTACTGAAAATCCTGGTTCCATCTGTTGTGCTGCTGCCCCATACTGACCGAGGAATGACACCGCCTGCTCCTAACGCTGTGTCGTTCAAAAGGGGTTAAGTGCTGTAAGGAGGCATCGGATATGTGCTTTACTGAAAACATACCAAGTACAGTAGCTAGACTGGGGAAATTCACGAGCTTTATTTGCCTTTCACTCATTGAAGCGAGGACATCAGCCATTGTCCATTGAACCCAGAACAGCATTTAGCAGCTATCTCTTAGGAGAGCCTCCAACTGGAACTGATAATCTCAAGGGATATGTGTAGCATCCTTCACGGTCATGAGGCCCGGGATATGGGGACTGCAAACCCAGAATATACGACTGACTGCTGTACATCATTTACTGAGGGCAGGGATACCCCATCAGCCATGACATACATTTTGGGGTACCGAGAATTAGTAACCCTAGCCCTAACAGCAGGAGGACTTATTAGTTTGCACACAGCACATTACCTATATCTGTAAAACCTCGGACACTGGTTTTTTATCTTAATTATGCACGGCAGGTTTTAACTCTTCCATACTTATGAAACAATATAGTTGTCATTGTTTTTAAATCCCTGAAATTCAATTCTGGTCGCAGTATACATTGTTGAAAATTTATTGTACAGTTCTTAGTCATGTGATGGTTTTAATTAATCGAACATGAATGAATAAATAAACTTAAGAAAGCCTGCAAACTTTAAACTTATGGTCCAAATTAGTTCAATATTGGGAGAAATCAACAAAAAATGGGACACCACAAAGAATACCTTCCCAACGCCAAGTTTAGTAAGCTACAAAAAAGTACAGAATTTCTTGAGAAAAACTATCCCTAAACTATGGAGGATTATTACACAAGTCCTGAGTTTCAGGCCAATAAACAGAGGGAGACGCTATAACTCTTCAAACTGGACATCTAGTTCAGGTGACGAGAGTAGTGAAAATAAAGGGCAAAGCAACTGCCAGAACTAAAACTGATTATTGGTCAAATTATTTCACCTTCAGTATCTTTTTATAGCAGATGAGGCTGTGTTTAAAAGGAGTCTGCAGACTGTCAGTCTGTGGCAGAGGAAGAAAACATTCCAGCCAGAGTGGACGGAACCAGAAGCAGGGGTTGAATCTAAAATAGATGCAGCAAGGAACATATTGATGAACATATCGAATGTGCCCCTGACAACACTGGAAAATAAAGGTTTGAGGCATGTGAGCTGCAGAGCTCACACTGTGCATTAGATCGCCATCTGGTGTTGGGCTCGGATGCTTGCACTTTGTTGTTGTCTTCGAAGAAGTCTTTGTAGTCATGTGATAGGTGACTCCTCCTTAGGACAATAGTGCGCATGGGCATCGACTCCATCCTCAGATTGTTTTTTTCCGCCATCGGGTTCGGATGCAATTTCGACACTCCGGTTCGAAACTTGTTTTTTGCAGCGTTTTCCACTTTTCAACGCCTGATACCGACATCGACATCTCGACGTCCCTTCCTCGATCTCCTTTCCAGCCGTCGACGCGGGCCGTTGGGCCCATCGACGCCGTAAGGCCTACTGCCCATGGAAAGGACGCCATTCCGAAACTGCCCCCAATGTGGAGCAAAGTTTCCTCACAGTGACCACCACCAGGTCTGTAATCGGTGCCTCTCACCAGACCATAACGAGGCCACTTGTCCGGCCTGCGCCTCCTTCCGCTCCAAGAAGACAATCCGCGATCGTCGAGCCCGAAGGCACATCATGGCGCACAGGTCCGCTCCGGAACCAGTCAACATCTTCGATGAGGGTCCCGATGTTCCGGAAGAAGACTCCGAAGACCTCGCTATCATCTCCGAGGCAGAGGACTCCGACAGTTCCATCCCTTCAGGGCAGCGTGTGAGTACTACTGCCCCTGCCCCAACCCTCCCTGCAAAATCGAAGGCACCGGTCAGTACTTCGCCTACGGGCCCCAGTCGAGACCGTAAACGTGTTTCGGACGCCCCGCCTCCGGGCTCGGCACCGAGCAAGAAAACAAAGCCTTCTAGTTCCTCGGCACCGACCAAACCACATGTGCCCGTTACCCCGGCACCTTCGGCGCCGAAACACAAATACCACCCGGCGCCGAAATCCAGTTCGGTCACCAAATCCGCCTCAAAGCACGCGGATCCCTCGGCACCGAAACCGAAGCTACTCGACACACCCCCTAAACTAAAGCCGGTCGAGCCTGTAGCTAAGCCGAAGGACGCCTCGATGCCTTCTAAAGCAAAGGAACATTTAAAGAAGCCATCACCACGTTCGGAACCAAAAAAGTCGGCGCCGAAAACTAATATTCAAGGGGAGGAACTGTTTACACCGGATCCCATCGATCCTAATCAACACAAACTTTATATCAATCCTAAAACAGGACACATTTCCTCTGTGCCACGTCACAAGCCTGTCCCTCCAAAGAAGAAGGACTCTTCCACTTCCCCTATGCCTCCTTCTTCCCCTATACCTCTCTCTAACACCCCTCCTCTCCACATCCCTATCACACCTCCTCAACCTGCGGATTCTCCCCCACATGAGTATGAGGACAACATGGGGTACGGGGATGACCCTCATAATTTATATCTGGATCCAGATAATCCACCACAGGATGACTGGGGTTATAATGACCCTACAGACCTCCCCAGCCCTCCACCTTATCCCACAAAACCATCTCCACCAGATGATCACATAGGTTTTGGGCAACTCATACATAGGGCGGCCGTTTTTCATGGGGTGCATATTCACACCGACCAACCAGAGGAAGATTTTCTTCTAGACACTTTTGAACGGTCTCAAAAAACTGTTCAAACTTTGCCCATGATCAAGGGTGTCATTAAACATGCACCTGAAATTTTTAACGACCCGGTCAGAGCCAGGATCCTTAATCCTAGAGTGGATAAAAAGTATAGACCTGCCCCCGATGACCCCACCTACATCAAAGGTCAGCTCCCCCTTGACTCACTGGTCGTTTCTAATGCCAGAAAACGCGCCAATTCCCAAACTTCAGGGGATGCTCCGCCCCTGATAAAGAATCCAAATTGTTAGATTCCTCTGGCAAACGCGTAGCTGCGCAAGCCACCAACATCTGGCGCATCGCTAACACCCAAGCTCTACTAGCTAGGTACGACAGGGCACACTACGATCAGCTAGAAACCCTCCTTCAACATCTACCTGATCAATACAAAACACAAGCCACTAACCTCATTCAAGAACGCAAACTTATTTCAAATGCCTCCATTAAGTGCGCCTTAGACGCAAAGACACCGCCGCTAGGTCAGTTAACACTAGCGTGCTTATCAGACGACACGCCTGGCTTCGCATTTCAGGTTTTAAGCCAGAAGTCCAGACTACCATACTAAACCAGCCATTTAACCAAAACCAACTATTTGGTCCTGCTGTCGACACAGCACTAGAAAAGATGAAGAAGGATACTGACACTGCCAAATCAATGGGAGCATTGCAGTCCCCGCAGCAACGTGGCTCCTTTCGCCGCTCCTTTTACAGAGGGGGCTCCAGGAATACCACCGCAGACAGTTCCTCTTCCTATCGAACAAACACCCAAACCTCTCCTAATAGAGGATACTTTAGGGGTGGTTACAGAGGCAACAACTCTAAGGGCAGAGGTCGAGGTAATAATAACACCCGTACCTCCACCACTCCCAAACAATGACTTTCCTCCACTTCCCCCCGACCACAACACCCCTGTCGGGGGAAGGCTATCACAGTTCCTGCCTGACTGGAACTCCATTACAACAGACAGGTGGGTGAGACAGATTATCCAACATGGCTACTGCCTGGAGCTAACAGCTACCCCCCACCATACCACCCAGGCAGCGTCCAATGTCCACAGACCATCTTACACTTTTACAACAAGAGGTACTTTCCCTGCTTCAAAAGCACGCCATAGAGCCAGTGCCTCTGCTACAGCAGGGCACAGGGGTTTACTCCCTGTACTTCCTCATTCCCAAGAAGGACGGCACTCTCAGGCCTATTTTAGACCTCAGACCTCTCAATCAATACATACACTCAGATCATTTTCACATGATCACTCTCCAACAAGTGCTTCCCTTACTACAACAAGACTTCCTTGCCACATTAGACCTCAAGGACGCCTACTTCCACATTCCCATACATCCTGCTCACAGGAAGTATCTAAGGTTTGTTCTCAATGGGCAGCACTACCAGTTCAAAGTACTCCCATTCGGAGTCACCACTGCTCCAAGAGTGTTTACCAAATGCCTTGCAGTAGTAGCAGCGCATCTACGAAGACAACAAATACATGTCTTCCCATACCTGGACGACTGGCTTATCAAAGCCAAATCATCCAACCAGTGTGTCCAACACACCCACCAAACGATACAAACATTACACAACTTGGGGTTCACAATAAACTATACCAAGTCCCACCTTCAGCCCTCCCATGTCCTTCAATATCTGGGAGCCACAATAAACACTTCCACTGCTCTAGCTTACCCCAGCCCAGCCAGGATAGCCAGTATACAAACCCTTGTCCCCAGGTTTCAAATGCAACACACTCTTCCAGCCAGAGTGTTTATGCAGCTCATCGGCATGATGGCATCCTGCATTTTTCTCGTCCCTCATGCAAAACTTCAAATGCGTCCTCTACAAGAGTGCCTAGCGCGCCAATGGAACCAGGCTCATGGACATCTTACAGATCTGGTGTTGGTGGGCAGCCGCACACATCGCTCTCTGCAGTGGTGGAACACCAACAATTTGTCCAAGGGGCGGCCGTTCCTAGAGCCGGTTCCACAAGTAGTACTAACCACGGACGCATCCCTTACAGGATGGGGAGCACACCTGTTACATCATACAACACAAGGCAAGTGGACCACTCAGCAGAAGCTGCTCCACATCAACCACCTAGAGTTACTAGCTATATTCCTAGCTCTCAAGTCCTTTCAACTCCACGTACAAAACAAAGCTGTCCTGATCCGAACAGACAACATCACAGCTATGTACTATATACAAAAACAGGGGGGACACACTCTCCACAACTGTCCCAACTAGCACAGGACATTTGGAGGTGGGCCATTCCACAAAACATATACCTTCTAGCAGAACACCTACCAGGGGTTCACAATCAGATTGCAGATCTGTTAAGTCGACAGACACAACAGATTCACGAGTGGGAACTACATCCACAAGTTCTACCTTTCTTCCAGATGTGGGGCCAGCCAGACTTAGATCTGTTCGCCACACACCAAAACGCCAAATGCCCAACCTTCGCCGCCAGGCTTCCACACCCGCAGTCCAAGGGCAATGCGATATGGATGAACTGGTCCGGCAGATTTGTGTACGCTTTTCCACCGCTCCCACTCATCCCACTTGTAGTACGCAAGCTTCGACAACAGTCTCTCAAAATGATACTAGTAGCCCCTACATGGGCACGCCAACCGTGGTTCACCACACTACTGGAGCTATCAGTAGTCCCATACCAAAGACTACACCTCTCCCCAACAATGCTAACGCAGAGCCATGGAGAGATAATGCACCCAGATCCATCACAGCTGAACCTTGCAATTTGGCTCCTGAAGTCCTAGAATTCGGTTACCTTAACCTACCCCCAGACTGCATGGACGTTATAAAAGAAGCTAGACGCCCAACTACCAGAGCCTGCTATGCAGCTAAATGGAAAAAGATTCGCTATTTACTGCACTAATAATAACATCCAACCATTACAAGCCTCTACGCAAAACATCATTTGCTATTTGCTACATTTGCAAAGATGTAGTCTTGCATACTCATCCATACGTCTGCACCTCGCAGCCCTTGCTGCTTACTTGCAAAACAGACCACACTTATCACTATTCAAAGTTCCCGCCATTAAAGCCTTCATGGAAGGCCTTAAGCGGATCATACCTCCCAGATTACCACCTTCCCCAGTGTGGAATCTTAATATAGTACTTACCAGGCTCATGGGTCCACCTTTCGAACCCTTACATAAATGTGAACTTCAATTCCTTACATGGAAAGTTGCGTTTCTAATTGCAATCACTTCTCTCAGGAGAGTCAGTGAGCTACAAGCTCTAACTATACAAGAGCCGTTCTTACAAATACATCATAAAAAGGTAGTTCTCAGAACAAACCCAAAATTCCTTCCCAAAGTCATTTCGCCTTTCCACCTTAACCAATCAGTAGAACTACCTGTGTTCTTCCAAAACCCAGATTCCGTGGCAGAAAGAGCTCTCCACACCCTAGATGTCAAAAGAGCCCTTATGTATTACATTGACAGAACCAAATCCTTTCGCAAAACCAAACAATTGTTTGTGGCTTTCTCTCCACCACACAAAGGTAATCCCATCTCAAAAGCCGGGGTTGCAAGGTGGATTGTTAAATGTATCCAAATCTGCTACCAAAAAGCCAAACGCACATTATCAGTTCCCCCTAGAGCGCACTCAACACGCAAACTAGGTGCCTCCATGGCATTCTTAGGGAACATTCCCCTAGAAGACATATGTAAGGCAGCCACGTGGTCTACAACACACCTTCACTAAACACTATTGTGTTGATGTGCAAGCCAAGCAACAAGCTTCTGTGGGCCAAGCTGTCCTTAAAACCCTTTTTCAAACTACTGCAACACATACAGGTGACCACCACTAGGGGAGATACTGCTGTACAGTCTATGCACAGTGTGAGCTCTGCAGCTCACATGCCTCGAACGGAAAATGCTACTTACCAGTATGCATCTGTTCTTGGCATGTAGAGCTGCAGATCCTCACACGCCCACCCACCTCCCCGGGACCTGTATGTGCTCCAGTCCTATCTTAATTAGATACACACACATGGACATCTCTTTTCTACTAACTCCATCACTCCCCAATATGGCGAAAAACAATCTGAGGATGGAGTCGATGCCCATGCGCACTATTGTCCTAAGGAGGAGTCACCTATCACATGACTACAAAGACTTCTTCGAAGACAACAACAAAGTGCAAGCATCCGAGCCCAACACCAGATGGCGATCTAATGCACAGTGTGAGGATCTGCAGCTCTACATGCCAAGAACAGATGCATACTGGTAAGTAGCATTTTCCTTCTTGGTATCATCCCATTCAATAAACACTCTACTTCAGAATTCAGACCAAGATAGACCTGCATCAGTTTTTCTGAAAAGTAAGGTTAATTTTTCCAGAACACAGCCAATGACCTCTCCACTGATGATAAACGTGGGTTAGAGAAATTCTAATGTTCGAGGCATGTGTGCTGTAGCTACACATGCTTTGCATACTCCTGCCATCTAGTGTTGGGTCCGGATGTTTGCAAGTTGTTTTTCTTCGAAGAAGTCTTTCCAGTCACAAGGTAAGGTGGTGACTCATTTCCGTGATAGTGTGCATTGGCATCGACTCCACTGTTAGATTGTTTTTTTCCGCCATCGGGTTCGGACGTGTATTGCTGCGCTCCGATTCAAAACTGTTCTTCGGGTTCCCCTCGGGGCGCAATCCACTCTACCCTTGACTGTATTGTTTCCGTATGCATTTCCCTGTTCTCCGCGTATCGAATCAATAGACAAATTCTCAGTTTTCGATCGGAAACCTTGTGGGCGGCCGTCGGGCCTAGCCGTGTCGGTCCAGCCGTCTGCCGATGGAACGGACTCCATTCCAATTCTGTCCTGGGTGCCATGCCAAGTCCCCCCCACACAGACCTACATCAAGTTTGTAACTTGTGCCTCTCCCCAGAGCACAAGTCGGAAGACTGCGACGCTTGCAAATCGTTTCGGTCCAAGAAGACACTGCGCGATAGTCAGGCTCGACGACGAGAGATGCAACGTAAAAGCATCCAACACACTGCTGATATCTTCGGGGAAGAATCCGAGCAAGAGGGGATCGAAGCATCCGCCGCAGAAGAGGGGGACTTTTCCGTTCCAGAGTCTGATTCAGAGCTCGAGATCGATATGGAGTCCAAAGATGTGCCTCCGGGGCAAGGTGCCATGAGTACTGAAGACCCCTTCCCCCTTAAACCCTCTTTGAAAATGCATAAGGCTACGGCACCACCTCTGCCTTCTGGCCAAGGTCGGCACCAAGACAATGTTTCCGAGGTCCTGCCTCTCTGCACCAAAACTATCAGTCAAGCCTTCCAGCTCGGGACAGAGCCGACCGAAATTACCTTCGGATCCGAAGCCATCAGACTCCAAGCCAAAACCCTCAGATTCGAAACAAAAACATGCTACGGAGCTGAAACCTCTGCTTCGAAACAAACACGCTTCGGAGCCGAAACCTTCTACTACCAAAGACCAGTCGATTTTGATGCCAAAATCTAAGAACGGTGTCTCCGAGCCTCCAGAACCAATTTTTTGGGGGGAATAAACAATTTTATTGAAATTTTACAATTGACAAATTGAACATAGTGTCACTGTGCCATAATGATGATTTCAGCATAGTTTGCAACTTTCCCTTGTCGGGGCCAGTCCGAAAAAATTGTGAAATTGTTTCCAAGTCCCTCTTCCCACCCCAGCCCATCCGGACCCAACACTAGATGGCAGGAGTATGCAAAGCATGTGAATCTACAGCTCTACATGCCAAGAACAGATGCTTACTGGGTGAGTAACATTATCCTTACTGCACACAAATGATAATGTGTGCAAATGTAATCACTTAGTGTATTGATGTGTTTTGATCTTATTTAAATGTTTCCACCACAGTTCAGAATTACAAAAAGTTTCATTTGTACTAATTCTGATGTATTATAAAACATCACAATTCATTTTTTTTGTGCTAGAAAAAAAATCCTACACGCTCTGCTCTTACATGGATACTTCGTAGGATTATCACACAAATTCTTACTTTGAAATCAGAGGGGAAAAAAGTAAACGCCAAGCTCCCTCGGAAGACAGCGCTTGACATTTGACTTCTGTCTTTGAATGCACAGCAAATGTGTCAAGATAAAAAAAAATGTAAAGGCCTGTTTACAGAAAGTTTGTGGAAGAATACAGTAAATAAGGTTTGGGTGAGAGGAGAGACTAACTCAAGCTGGGCTAACTAAAGCATCTGAAAGAGACACGTTAGTGACATATTCCTTACCTTAGAATATCCCCAGGCGTCAGGCTGGATCCGGAAAGTTTTGCATAGCAGTACCCCTGCGCGTCGGTAGGTGGCGTCGTGCGGCTCCGCGTCGGCGTCGTGATCGCTGGGATGACGTCGCGGCCAGTACTTAGGCGCCGCCCATGCGCGCTGGCGTCAGTTCTTTCTTTTTCTGCGCCAGTAAGCGCAGATCCGGATTGAGCAGAGCCCCCAGTCTTTTTTTTTTTTTAATACCAAATTTGATTTGATTTTCAAGAGAAATCTGGGCGATTAGCCCCATAGTACCAATAAATGAAAGAGGTATACATATGCTCTTTAAATCCTCATTTTGTACATATATAAACGCCTGCGAAACATGCAGGGCAATCAACAATACAAAACAGCAGACATCACAATATCTCACGGTTGGTTCACATGCCCCCAGTCTTTTTTGACTGAGTATTTTTTGAGACTTTTTTTGTCCAAGTTTTCGAGTCGCTTCGACTCCAAGGTGTCAGTAGGGATGCCTGGCTTCAAGCCATGCGAGATCTGTAATCGCATGATGTCGATTACGGATCCACACCGAGAGTGTCTCTTCTGCCTGGGGCGTGGCCACGACCCCAAGTCGTGCCCTGAGTGTCGGTCCCTCGCCCCGAAGACTTTGCGAGAGCGGTCTCGAAAGCTCCTCGAGGCCCGGCACTCGGCTCTGCGCCGCTCGAGGTCCCGGGAGAGGTCGAGGGGCCGGTCGCGGAGCCGTCTTCATTCGTCAGGGTCGAAGTCTTCAGGTAAGGCGAAGCACAAGAGGTCTAAGAAGCGTCGCTCTAAGACCTCCCCTCGCCGGTCTCACGACCCGGCCGAGGGTCCAGTTGGTACCGCCCCCGTGGCTCCGGGAGTACCCGAACAGCCGACGCCGGCCTACCCGCCTGTCCCGGGTCCGACGTCGACTCCGGCCGAGATACTTCCTGTCGGCCATGGCTCGCATCTTCGGGCCTAAGGATTACCCCGGTGTGCCTTCGGGCCCCAGTGGGAGTCCCCCTTCGGCACCACCGGCGGCTCCGGCCCCTGTGTCTCCGGCGCCGCAGGACCCCTCGGATCCAGGCCTGGATCCCGGTCGACGCCGGTTGACCTAATAACACCTCCACCGGCGCCGACCTCACCGGTGCCGTCCCCAGGTTCTCCCCGGACACTGAGCCGGATCGACGTCACTCGACGCCGATGGGACCTTTCTTCCCTCATGTCCCTCCTCCATACTTTTCACCTGTTTTGGAGGACGAGGAGGACTGGGAGGGGTCGGAAGACCCTCTCTCCAGCTCAATGTGAGCCTTATCAGGACTGGGCTGAAGAACTAGGTGATGCCAGTGGTCTGGACACCTCTCCTGACCTTGGCATGCGGTCTCCTCCTTCCGTGGCTACGGAGGAGGGAGCAAGTTATGCAATGGTGTTGCGTAGGGCGGCTGCGGCCTTGCGCCTCGAGCTCCCTACAGTGGCTGTCAGGACTAACCTCCTGACGGAAGTGCTTCAGCCGGCGGCTACCTCTTCGGAGCCACTGCTGCCGTTCAACGACGCACTTTCTGACGTTCTTTTGGGCACCTGGTCCAGGCCCACCACAGGGGCTCCTGTGGACAGGAATGTAGCCCGACGCCATCGCCCGGCCACGGGTGACCCTCTGTTCCTCTCCCAACACCCCACCCCCGAGAGCTTGGTTGTCCAAGCCTCTACCTCTCAAACCGCCTTCCCTACGGCTCCGCCAGATAGGGAATCCAAAAAACTGGAACAATTTGGGAAGAAGATTTTTTCTTCCTCCAGTGCTGGCTTGCGGTTCGTGAACACCGCTTGCCTTTTAGTCCCGTTACTCCCACTCTCTGTGGGATTCGGTGGCGCAGGTGCTGCCCAAGTGTCCTGAGGAGGTCCAGGCACTTCTCTCCCGTGCTAATGCGGACGGGAGAGACGCGGCGAAGTTCACTATCCGATGTGGCCTAGATACTGCTGACTCGCTAGGCAGATCGCTTGCTACGACAGTGGCGCTGCGCCGTCACGCCTGGCTGAGGACCACTGGTTTTTCGGGCGATGTCCAAAACACCCTTATGGACATGCCCTTTGATGGTATCCACCTTTTTGGCAATAAGGCAGACCGCGCGCTGGAGCGCTTTAAGGACTCGCGGGCTACGGCCAAGTCCTTGGGCCTCTCCGCCCCGCGCCCTCTGCAGCAGTCTGCTTTTCGGGGCGCCCAGTCACGTCCACTGCCCAGCCACCGGCCCGTGCAGCAGGTGCCTTCGCGCGGCAGAGGACGTGGCTCTCGCCGAGGCGGGTCAGGTAACCAGCGTGCGGGTCAGGCCACCACCTCCGCCCCGTCCGCGGCCTCCTAGCCCTCCCTTTCCAGTCCACGGCACGCCAGTGGGGGCAGGGTCCGCCATCCCCTTCCCCACTGGCGCACCATCACATCGGACAGGTGGGTTTTGGACATTGTCCGAAGGGGCTTCTCCCTCCCCTTCGAGACTACCCCTTCAGCCATGCCACCTCAGCATGTTGGGGGACCATTTGGTTCTTCTTCGACAGGAAGTTGCGGCCCTCTTGGCCAAGGGGGCCATCGAGCGCGTTCCGACCCCAGAAGTAGGGCGTGGTTGCTATTCTCACTACTTTCTGGTGCCCAAAAAGGACAAGGAGGACATGCGTTCTATCTTGGACCTCCGGAACGTCAATCGCTTCCTCCGGAAGGAGAAGTTCAAGATGCTCACCCTAGCTCAGGTCTTGACTGCCCTCGACCCCGGAGACTGGATGGTAGCGTTGGACTTGCAGGACACATTTTCACATCCCCGTCGTGCCGGCGTTACCTGCGGTTCACGGTAGGCCTCGAGCACTTTCAGTTCACCGTGCTCCCCTTTGGCCTTACCAGCGCCCCTCGGGTGTTCACGAAATTGATGGCTGTGGTCGCAGCTCATCTGCGCCGGGCAGGGGTTCCAGTTTTCCCCTACCTCGACGACTGGCTGCTGAAGGCGGGCTCGTCCCAGGCAGTCGTCTCCCACCTCCAGACTACGGCCGGACTCCTGCACTCGCTGGGGTTCTCCATCAACGTGCCGAAGTCGCACCTGATTCCTTCTCCACAGCTCCTTTTCATCGTAGCAGTTCTGGACACAACGCAGTTTCGGGCCTATCCTCCCGAACGGCGAGTCCAGGATATTCAGGCTATGATTCCGATCTTTCAGCCTCTATCCTGGGTTTCGGTACGGATGACCCTGAGGCTGCTTGGCCTCCTGCATGTCGATCATGCCAGATGGCTTATGCGGGCTCTGCAGTGGGACCTGAAGTTCCAGTGGGCGCAGCATCAGAGGATCCTGTCCGATTACGTCCAGATCTCGGAGGGGACTGCACGAAAGTTGCAGTGGTGGCTTTCGAACCGGCAATGGGTCACGGGCAGATCCCTCTCCCTTCCCCAGCCAGAGCACACAGTTGTGACGGATGCGTCCCTTCTGGGATGGGGCGGTCACATGGGAGAGGCGGAGATCAGAGGCCTCTGGTCTCTGGCGGAGTCCCGGCTCCATATCAACCTTCTGGAGCTCCGGGCGATCAGACTTGCACTAAAGGCATTCCTTCCCTCTCTCAAGGGGAAGGTAGTGCAGGTGTTCACGGACAACACCACCGCCATGTGGTACTGCAACAAACAAGGCGGGGTGGGGTCGTGGACCCTATGTCAGGAGGCTCTGCGTCTCTGGACATGGCTGGAACATCAGGGCATTTTCCTGATGGTTCAACACCTGGCAGGTTCCCTGAACGCCAGGGCGGACGAACTCAGCCGCAGGTGCATGATGGATCACGAATGGCGTCTTCACTCGGAAGTGGCGCAAGGGCTCTTTCTACAGTGGGGAGAGCCTTGGTTAGATCTATTCGCCACCGAAGAGAACGCGCAATGTCGTCAGTTCTGTGCGTTGGAATTTCCAAGGCGGCACTCGCTCAGCGACGCTTTTCGTCGCGAGTGGAGTTGAGGTCTGTTGTACGTCTTTCCGCCTATACCACTTCTACCCAGAGTGTTGAAGAAGATTCAGCGCGACCGGGCCCAAGTCGTTCTTGTGGCTCCGGACTGGGCTCGAAGAGTTTGGCATCCCGAGCTACTCAGTATGAGCATCGATTCCCCCGATCCGTCTGCCTCTTCGGGAGGATCTTCTGTCGCAGCAGCAGGGGACGGTCCTCCACCCGAACCTGTCCAGTCTCCACCTCCTTGCGTGGAGATTGAGCGGCGGCAGTTGATTCCTTTCGACTTGCCTCCCGAAGTTTGTGATGTGATTCCGGCAGCCAGGCGTCCCTCCACTAAGGTGGTATACGCCTGCAGGTGGAACAAGTTTGTGGCATGGTGCACAGTAAAGGCTGTGAATCCCCTTTCTGCCCCTCTTTCTGAGGTTCTTCTGTTCCTTCTTTCTCTGGCCCAACAGGGTTCTGCCCTGGGTACCATCAAGGGCTACCTTTGTGCAATCTCGGCCTTTCTCAGGCTTCCTGATCAGCCCTCCCTTTTCAAGTCCCCTGTTAACAGGTTTCTTAAAGGCATTACACACCTTTTCCCTCCTGTTCCGTTCGTGATGCCTCAGTGGGACTTGAACTTGGTGCTTACCTTTTTAATGTGCGCTCCCTTTGAGCTGCTCCATAACTGTCCTTCATCTTCTCACTCTGAAGACAGCCTTTCTGGTGGCTATCACCTCCGCTCGGTGGGTGAGTGAGCTCCAGGCTCTTTCTTGCAAGCCCCCCTTTCTGTCTGTTCATCCAGACAAGGTTGTTCTTAGGACGCGTCCGTCCTTCTTGCCAAAGGTGGTTACTGCCTTCCACATTGGGCAGACCATCACTTTGCCCACCTTCTTTCCGCCTCCGCATCCTTCCAGAGAGGAAGAGATACTCCACCGTCTGGACCCAAAACGTGCGATTTCTTTCTATCTGAACCGCACACAACAGTTCCGGGTGGACGACCAGCTCTTTGTTGGCTACGTGAGCGCCAAAAAAGGTCGGGCGGTACACAAGCGGACCATCTCCCGCTGGGTCGTCTTGTGTATCAAAGCCTGCTATTCTTTGGCTAAGAAGGAGCCCCCTGTTGGGCTACGTGCCCATTCCACCAGGGCAACAGCCGCCACCACGGCTTTGGGACGTGGTGTCCCATTGCAGGACATTTGTCAGGCAGCTACGTGGGCTTCGCTGCACACGTTTACCAAGCATTACTGCCTTGACAGCCAAGTCCGGAGAGACGGCTTCTTTGGCCGTTCTGTTCTCTGAGACTTCCTCGTCTGATCTTTGTTCGCAGACCCACCACCGGGGTTGGTATTGCTGGGGTATCTATTCTAAGGTAAGGAATCTGTCACTAACGTCTCTTTCAGATGCACAAGTTACTAACTTGTGTAACGATGTATCTGTAAGAGACAGTAGTTGGTGACAGATTCCTTACCGCCCCACCCATCCTCCCCGTTCTGCGAACTGATTTCTAGGGTTAAGGTCATCCCTTTCAGGGCCCTAGTTTTCAGACACCAGTGTCAGTTTCTTGCATGGCTCTGCGTTTCTGGCGCGGAAAGTCGTGTACAGAACTGACGCCAGCGCGCATGGGCGGCGTCTAAGTACTGGCCGCGACGTCATCCCGGCGCTCACGACGCCGACTATGGACGCGGAGCCGCACGACGCTGCCTACCGACGCGCAGGGGTACTGCTACGCAAAACTTTCCGGATCCAGCCTGGGGATATTCTAAGGTAAGGAATCTGTCACTAACTACTGTCTCTTACAGATATATCGTTACACAAGTTAGTAACTTGTGCAAATAAAGCCAGCAAATATGAAGACAGAAAATGTGAGTTACAAAACCATTGAGCGGAATACATTCCTAGGTCAGCTTTCTGAATGTCTCCAAGATGTCTGTAGCAAACCAGACCGCTATGCTGTCTGGTAATCTTTGACCTAACACGCAGTCCTCCCAGACCTTTGTAAACAAAAGAAATGATGATACCGAGCACCATGACCATCTACGGAGAGTAGAAAGCATAACACTCTTGTCCCAAAACACAGTGAAGATGTAATCAAACAAGCGGACAACGGTGATGCTGTTGTAGTGGAGGACAAAACTACATACCAAGAAGAATGCTGCTGACTAATTTCTGATCAACTAGGTTACAGGAAATTACCAGCCAGTTTCCTCTAAACCAATCAAGAGAGAAGTTGTGATTTCAGTGGAAGAAGCAAAGGGGGCTGGTTGGATCTCAAAACAAGTGAGTTCCTTAAAGCTGAATGTTAGACCTGGCACCATTGGCGTGGGTCTCCCTTCCATTTTTCGCTGTTGTCTCCTCTGTTTTACTGGTGTTAGATGCTCTGGGCGCTGTGCCACTGCCATTCAGTGTCACAGCGCGAATGCTCCCTGTATAAATATGTCTATGTGAATTGGTATATCCCTGATTGGCTTATTTGGTTTACCGGTTAGTCCCTAGTAGTGTGGCCTATGTGTGCCCAGGGCTGGTAAACCAAATGCTGCTGGTGGGCCTGCAGCACTGATGTGTGCCACCCACAGAAGCAGCTGGTAAAGTGTGTCTCAGACCTGCCACTGCAGTGTCTGTGTGCAGTCCAGAACTGCCATCTTGGCTGTGAAGTGCAACCACTTCCCAGCCCCTGAACCTTCCCTTGGCATCCTGTAAGTCGCCCCTCGGGTAGGGTGCATTGTATGTGTAAGGTAGGACATGCCTTGGTGTGTGTAGCATGTCCTGGTAGTGAATTATGCACCCTTTCGTTTTTCACTACTGTAAGGCTACCTGTTCCTCATAGGCTAGAATGGGCAGTTTGACTATTACATGCTATAGTCCTAACTGACCCCAGGAACATGGTAGAAAAACGAATTTAGTATGCCGGAGCTCAGAATATTAAAATACACCTTTTAGTGAAGTTTATTTTTTATATTCTGTGTTTGAAAATACCACTTTTAGAAAGTAGGTATTTTCTTGCCTAAGCCTTCCAGTGTGCTCTGCCGTTATGTGTATTGGCTGTCTGGTTTTAGAGGGGCAGGACAGGCTGAGTCAGACCTTGGTGGAATAGAGAGATCTGCATTTAGAGTGTGGGGAAGGGTGGCTCTTTGATCTGAATAGGGCTGTGCCTGGCAAGGTGAATGCTGGCTCCACCTCCCACTGTGTCTGCTAGCAGACCCCTCTTTCTGAAAGGAAGGATGCAGCCTGGTAAACAAAGTGCTCCAGGCCTGAGCAGAACTGGTTCTGGCTAGGTTCAGGGACTGGTAGCTTCAAGGATCAAAGGCTTTTGGGGTATAAATATCTGTGCTCAAACCCCCTATTTTTGTATTGCTTTTGGATCTGGAGAGGAAACTCTGTCCGTGCCACTGGAGGAATCTGCAGGAAGTGACTGTCCCTGTGCTGTGTTGTTTCTTGCACTGGCCTGCAGCAGTGACCACTGGACCTTGAAGAAGAGGAAAAGGAACTCTTGAGAGAACTTTTATTTTTGTACAGCAATCACCCAAGGGCTAGGAAAAGAGCTAGCCTCCTGCTGGAGTCTCAGGCACAACAGACTCCACCACCAACCTCCTGCTTCCTCCCTGCGAGGACTGCTATCTGCTGAGGAGGCTCCTGTGAGTTCCAGGGCCTCTAGTTTGCATCAGAGAGAAGAGGGTAAGAAATCGACGCTAACGCATCTTTGCGGGCCGCTGCAGTCGAGAGCGCTGGGAAAATCATCGCGCTACTGCCGCCGAGGGCCCGCAACCCGAAACCATCGCTGACGCCCCTTTGCGAGCCGCTGCAGCCGAGACGCGCTGGAAAGATCATCGCGCTGCTGTCGCCGCGCACTCGCAACCCTTAAAGAAATCATCGTTTCGAGACATCGC
The DNA here is from genome assembly GCA_963921515.1 of Calotriton arnoldi. NCBI lineage: Eukaryota > Metazoa > Chordata > Amphibia > Caudata > Salamandridae > Calotriton > Calotriton arnoldi. The sequence continues at coordinate 4,027,898 of CAWUFW010000466.1, forward strand.
AGTGCGGACGCCGTGCGTTCGCCACTTTGATCGCATCGCACCGAATTTCGTCGCTCCCTCGCGGAGCGTCTTGTCTTCGCATCGCAACACGATCGCACAGCGCAACAGGATCACCGCATCGACTTCTCCCACGCGGCAAGAAAGTCATCGCATCGGCGGTCCAGCGTGCAGAAGTTTGTCGCATCGTCTCCGCACGCATCCCGCAGATCGGCGCATCATCCTCCCTTGCGGCAAGGATTTCAACGCATCGCCGGCCTCGCGTGCCGAGAATCATCGCTACAGCTTATTTGCGACACTTTGTTGGTTTTGCTACTAAACCCAGGTACTTTGTGAAAGAAAGGGTCGCAGAGACCACTGCTTTGAACTTGAACCTTATTTTTGCAACCTTTGAACTATTTTTGACAGCCTTTCAACAGCTATCCTATTTTTGACAGTATTGTGGCTTTTACAGTTATTGGTCTTGTGATAAATCTGCCTTTATATAAAGATACTTATTTTTTATAATAACTACTTGTGTGGTGTCCCTTTGTAGTGTTCCTCATTGTGTTACTGTGTATGATCATAAATGCTTCACACCCTGCCTCTGAGATAAGCCTACCTGCTCGTGCTACGTTACCACAGGGTTGAGCAGGGGTATTAAAGAGGGTAGCCCTCTCACTCTGACTTAGGAAGAAGGGTCCCTACTTGGACAGTGGCCAGCCATTGCCAACTAGAGACCCCCATTTCTAACACTGAACATCCAGTAAGATCTTATCTACACTGCTTACCAAAGTTACATAGGAAAGGTTTCTCCCTCCTGGAAGACTGATTGCATCTGGAATAGGGCCCCTGTTCCATCCACTTGCCCAATTCATCAATTTGTTCCACCAACCCTTGGTAAGAATGTGCCCTCCTACTCAGGATACAAAAAGACCCTGAACTTATCAAAGGCTTTTTTTTTTTTTTGTACAAGTGCATCCTAGCAACCAAATCATGTCCTTGGATGTAGAGGCATTATACACCAGTATCCCCCAAACCGCTAATGTGAGAACATTGAGGGCCTTCTAAGAAAGAGACTGCTAATGTCTTACTCCAGGTGGGTTCATTTTGGCATGTGCCTCAATGGTGTTGGTCAAAATAAATTCTTCTAGTTCATACAAGACTACTACTTCCGAATAGGAAGGACTAGCATGATTCGTTTGTGTCCACAATTTTTAAATTAAGTGCATCCTGAAGCAAACCTATATCTGTGTGATCAAATTGTGGTGTAGATACATTAATGACAGTGTGATCTGGGATGGTAATGAACAGCACTTTGGGGTTGTTTTCATGCGGCTTAACATGTACGAAGTATGAATAGGTAGGAACTGACTCACTGTGAAAAGTTAGATACGTACAGATACCCAATGAAACTAGTGATGCAAGCATTCCTGTAAAAGAAGGGTTACTATACATGCGAAAATAAAAACATAAAAGAACGACTTGTCAACACTTTTAAACAAAATCAAACAATGAATGGCGAAACATTGGGGGTATCCTTGTAAGATGAAAAATGGGAGAAGCTGTGGCTTGCCTTTAAAAGAGGAAAATTATCCAAGACGAGTGCACACAAGACCTCACCCTAACATAAGACTCGATCCCAGACTACTCTCTGGAAACCACAGAGTTACAGGCTGTTTTCCTTGCAGGTCGTGTAGTGTATGCACTCATATCATCCAGTCCCAGAGTTTTTAATTGGGAGTTGGTTTCCCTTGGTACAAAGGTATCATACAAACTGTAACAGTCAGAATGTGTGTGCATGTTGAATTGCCATTGTACTTGAGGTATATAGGACTGCCAACTTACAGTCAGAACATCGGATGTGCTAAGCTCATTGCTAAATTAGTTACTTTAGAGCGAAGCAACATAATGGCAAGGATTTACGATGGACAGTGATTGTTCATCCCTCCTCAGTTTGTCAATTTCTCAGGGCTTAAGAAAAAAAAAAACTTACATAGCGAACAAGAGTGGATTTTTAATTGATTGATTGATTGACTGACACCAGTGGGCTGAATGATACAGATAACCTGAATAGGCTATCCGAATTTTGGTTTGGACTAACCATTACAGAATAAACACCACCAACTGTTAGGTGAGTAGGGGGGCCAAGGTCCAATAAAGCACTAAGTCCAGTAGAACAGTCCTGTAAGTATACATATGCAGTGGAGAGGTGTGGTGCAGCGGCCAGGGCAGCTGACTTCGGAGCACAGGGCTCACGGTTCGATCCCCGGCGGCAGCTCAGCACCATGTGACTCTGGGCAATAGCTCACTTAATTTCCACGACGGCCCCCAGCGCCTTAAGACCCGTAAGGGTGAGTAGTTCGCGCTTTACAAATGCGGCTTTCCCATAGGATAATATTGCTGCATTTGAGGCTCATGCCTCAAATCTGACAGCTGTAATTTCCCCCCCCCCCGTAAAAGTTGAGCGTCTAAAGTACTTACCCGATTCCGATAATCTTGGTGCCAAATTATATAAAAATCTGTTATTTTTCAAAATTTGACTCAAGTTTCTTCTTGAGTGTGTTACTCATTCATTGACTCTGTTCAACAAATGCTTAACAGGTGAGCTACCCTCTTATAAGCCTAAACTGCTTACCCACACTACCTCAGAGCATTTGGTATTATTACTTGAAGCCCCGAAAGCCAATAAGGGTCTTCTGGACAGTGGCGTAGCAAGGTCAGGTGGTTCGAGGTGCGGAAAATTTCTCATCTATTCCCTCTTTCCCTCCCTCCCCCCCCCCGCCCACATTGAAATTAATAAAATAAGGAGAAAAAAAGATAGTTACACATATTTTTGCCATTTTGTCACCCCCCTCAGTGCCATTTTGTCACCCCCTCAGTGATGACACCCGGGCGGCCCGCACACCCCTTCCTACGCCACTGCTTCTGGACTTTCTACATAGTGTACCACATTTTGGTCCACTACATAAAAAGCCGGCTTCCTACATGCGGAAAGAAAAGAACATAACCTCAGTGTGCTGCAGTGGCACCTATTTAATTGCTGTGCACGTCACTCCCGCCGCGGACGACTCCAATCTGAGCTAAATGATGGCTCCAACCAGCGCTACGGGATACTGCTCACAAACAAATTTGGGATCAAGTCTGACGCCTGGGGAACATTCTAAGATAAGGAATCTGTGGCTAGAAGTCTCAATCTGATACGTGGGGTACAATTCTTATCCTTTTTTCGACTTGCATGGTAATTATGTGTTCGAGGCATGTGTGGCTGTAGATACACATGCTTTGCATATTCCTGCCAGCTGGTGCTGGGTCTGGATGTTTGCAAGTTGCTTTTCATCAAAGAAGTCTTTCGAGTCAGGAGGTAAGGTGACTGCTTCTATTGGTAATAGTGCGCATGGTCATCAACTCTATTGTTAGATTGTTTTCTTTCTGCCATCGGGTTTGGATGTGTATTGCAGCACGCCGGTTCGAGATGGTTTTCGGGGTCCTCTCATTGCGTAATCCACTCTGCCCTTGTCGGTATGGTTGTCAAACGCGTTTTCCTTCCCTCACATATCGAAATTCAGAAAACTCATTTGGGGCGGAACACTCCAATTGCGGCCTTTGGCTGCCTTACACTCATTTGACTCCATCAACGATACTCTGCTGATGGAACAGACTCCGTTTTGATTCTGCCCTCAGTGCCATTCAAAGTGCCTGCGGCCGACCTTCATGAGGTCTGCAATCTGTGCTTATCCCCTGAGCACAAAGAAGATTTTGAGGCCTGTTGGTTGTATCGATCCTAAAAGACTTAGCGGGACCGTCTGGCACGACGCAGACAGATGCAGAGATGTGACATTGAACATGTGCCCAATGTCTTCAGACAACAAGATATCTAACAACAAGAGGACGATATGGAAGCTTCAGATGTCGAAGAGGATGGGTCCTTTTCGGTTCAAAATTCCGACTCAGATCAATTTGGAGTCGCATGATGTTCTGCCGGGTCAAGGTGCCATGAGAACTCAAAGCTCTCACCTACCCACACAAACCTTCGGTTCCTATAAAACAAAAGGCTTTTGGGCCACTCTGCCCTCTGGCCATGGTAGACACCGAGAATCAGCTTCGGCTGCCCCTCCCTCCGGCTTGGCACAAAGCATATAAAAAGCCTCTGGCTCTGCAATGAGCCGAGATAACACCTCTTCGGCTTCCACCGCATCGGTTCCGAAAGTGAATCCAGGTTCGGTTCCGAAACCTTCGGCACGGAAACAATCAGCTACTACAATACTGCCGGAGCCAATTTTAGAGACGATATAGGAAAGACTTGATCTGAAATGAAAGAGGATCCATATACACACAGAGACTGGCTGCATTATCACAAAGACTGGGTCAGTGCCTTCTTTTAAGAGGCAAGCCTCTTTCCAACAGGCCCTTGATCTCCCAATATCTTAAAGAAAAAGGATAAAGCTACCAGTCCCCTGCACCCTGTTCCTCCTCCTCATATAGCACCACCTTCATTATCTGTACCTCATTCCCCACACAGTCCTTTAAACATTACATCTCTGGGTTCTCGGCTGCCAGTCCCTTAGTTTTGCAGTGCGACTCAAGGAGAATGAGATTTGAAGAAGAGGCGAAGTGGGGCTGCCCCTCCCATGTGCTGTGGAGAGCTGGACAGATCCACTCATCGTTGTGCTGCTGCTACACAGGCAAACGACGACCGGCACACCAGGGAGAAGGGCCGCCTGAGGACCTTTGGGAATGGACTACCTGATCACCTAGTGATCGATGTTTTGGTGCTCGCAGCTTGGTGCCAGAGTCATGGAAGACATTCTAGAAAGTGAGTGCCTTTTATTTGTAATTATTAATTTAGTGAGGCTGTGTGCGAGCAAGAGCGCACGCGCACCAAGGAGCGAGGCGAGCTAGAATTGTTCTGGCTCATTTTGTTGCATCGCTTTTGTAAAAGACACTTGCAATCCCTAACTTCCCATAGCTGCGTAGTGGCCGATTAATCCAAGGAAGCCAGACACTAGCTATTCACTTCGGAATTACTTTAAGCTGCTTGCCTTTTTTTCTATGTTCAATCAATCACCACTTACTTTAGCGTGTTTAGTAAGTGTTAACATTACCGACAGTGGACTCTGCCTTCAACGCATAAAGGCTTTAGTTGCTGTACACACTAAACGCGGGCGGCCTATTCAATAAGGGGGAGGGACCGTTCTTATTAAGTTATTGAATACATTTTGCGTTCAGCATTGTGCGCTGTGCTCATGCCTCATTGAAAGCTTCGTGTACTCGGAGCATACGGTGTTGCTCACTCAAGCTTAATTTATTAATCATATTAACGGCAAAAATGGCTCCTCCCGTTCTGGACTGAGAGCCACCTCTATCACAAAAAATATTTTTTAAATGTAGGTGTTCAGAACTTCTTTCTAAGCCGTCTGTTGCACAATGGAATTAAACAATGAGAAAAATGGAAATTTGCTGCCACCCAATTGCATAGCATGGATTAGTACTAGTAGTATATATGTCAACAATTCCGTAAAGCACGAATACCCTGAATTGGAATAAATCTAAATCTGGTATTTATAAAGCAAGAACTACTCACCCCTGAGGGTCTCAAGGCGCTGGGGGCCATCGGGGAGATTAAGTGAGCTATTGCCCAGAGTCACATGGTGCTGAGCTGAGCTACCGCCGGGGATCAAACCGTAAGCCCTGCGCTTCGGAGTCAGCTGACCTGGCCACTGCGCCATACACCTCTCCGCAATAGAGTAGAGTAGATATTTTTTTTATAGTCTAGGAATTTTGTATCGAATATTTCTCCAAACTGCCTCCCCAGTTGTATCAGTTTTTTCAGAAGCACTAGCCTGTCGGGAAAGTTCCAGAAATCCCTGTATGCCAGCTCCCCCTTGCCTCTGTTAACTCTGAACACAAACCAAAGGCCCTCGATTGAATTTTTCGCTGAGAGAATTCAATAAATACCACAAAAACACCTGTGTTGTTCAATGGCCGGATACACCGCATTTGCATTGGCATTTGCAGCCACTTCTCAGGCGAGCTCCAGTGACATGCCCAACATGCAGCAGAAACTCATCTGTTCTCCTGTCTTTGCACTTTCTCGCCTCATCACGAGCAGAACAGAAGTGGGCAGTCCCATGCGCATCCATCACAGGGGCGCTCTCTGCGGAGTGTGCAGGTTAGAGACGCCAAATCGTAGATGTTGGAAGCACTTGATTGCAGGGCTAATTACATGCCATGTTTCCATAGTGCAGACCACAGGCGTCAATCAGTTAATTACATTCCCGGACCCATTTATTCACGCTGGGTCTGCTTCACAGGAGTCACTGCCCTTGTGCTACACACACCTTTCTGGTGTGTGTAGCACAATGGTGTGCGGAACTCCACGGAATCTCGCTGAGTTTTTATGTAACTCTGCAGAATTCCGCGGAGTAAAAACTCTGCGAGCTACGCCCACCCCCTAGTATGAACCCTCCAGGAGACACAGATCCAGACCTATATCCTGCCAAACCCTCACCACCTGACGATACTTAGTCATATCAGGAGCTTATGGCTAGGTGTAGGAAAGTGGGTTTCTGTTGCAGTAACCCCCCCACTTTTTTTTTGCCAGACTACTGATGCACTTTCACTTGATGTGTCCTGGGTCCCTGCCAATCAGGTTCCCAGGGCCCCTGCCAATCAGGTTCCCAGGGCCTGTGTTTTTTCCACGAAAATAACCCAATTGGCATCTCTGGCCACAGGTCAGCCCCTGGTAAATGGTACCACAGGTACCCAGGGCACTGTGACCAGGGAAGACCTCAAAGGGCTGCAGCACTTATTGTGCCACCTTAGAGGCCCTGTACCTTGTCTCACACACACTGCCTTAGCAGGCTACGTGTTTTGGTGCAGAACAAAGTGAAGAGTCGACATGGCACACATCCCTGTGTGCCATGCCTACAACCCACTGCCCTGGCATAGATCAGTCACCCTTCTAGCTGGGTGCCCTATGCCAGTGGTGAGGGTACAGGTGCATGAGCCCTGTACCCCTACAGTGTCTAAGTCCATTCTAAGACATTGTAAGTGCAGTGCTGCCATTAAGAGTATATGGTGCTGGGAGCTTGTCATTACGAGCTCCACAGCACCATAATGGCTACACTGAAAACTGGGAAGTTTGGTATCAAACTTCTCAGCACACTAAACCCACACTGATGCCAGTGTGAGATTTAATGAAAATTGCACACAGAGCATCTTAGAGATGCCCCTTGAAAAACGACCAGCCTCTGGTGGGTTCCCTGACTGGTACACACCAGCCTGCCACCACGAGACATGTTTCTGGACCCCTATGGTGGGAGCCTCGCTCCCTGAGCCCAGAAACAAAGCCTTTCCTGGGCGGAGGTGTTCACACAGGCCAGGAAGAGCCATCTGTGGCAGGGGAGCTTCAAAGGCCTGGCAGCCTTTGTAATGCGACCCCCAGCCTCTCCTGCTAGCAGGAGCAGGCCCCCTTCCTGTCTCCCCTCCTTTTCGGCGGGAAGACAGGCAGGAAAAACTAGCCAGCCCAGAAGGTGTGCCCACCTCTGCCAACTCCACCCCTCAGGTGGGGTGCGCGAGGTGAAGCCCCCTCTTCAGTGTCCGCCATCTTGCAGATGGCAGGCACTCCCCAATCAGGATTAGGGATTGTGCTCACTCCCCCACTCGGGGTGAGCACACCAAGGGTGTAGTCACCCTAAGGTCAGTAGCCCATTGGCTACTGACCCAGAGACCCCTAAAACGCCCCCTAAATACAGTATTTAGGGGGCAGCCCTGAACCAAGAAAGCAGATTCCCGCAAGCTAAGAAGAACAAGTATTTGCAATGCAATAGGTCTCGCATTTGCAAGAGTTTGAGCTAATGCCATTGTAAATGGCAATGCCTTTTATTTGTGTTTTGAAACCTGCAAGCGGTGCGTAAACACACACTTTGTACTTAGTCATTGCCTACGAGAAGCAAGGTTGGCGGTAACTGCGCCTCTTTTACTGTCCGCCTTGCTTCTCGTAAGCAAGGACTATAAGTACAAAATGCGTGTTTACGCACCGCTTGCAGGATTTCAAAACACATAAATAAAAGGCATTGCTAATAGCTCAAACTCTCGCAAATGCAAGCCCTATTGCATTGCAAATGACTGTTCTGAGATTCGAGAATAAAGTTTCCCTATGGGGAAAAAAGTGCAGCGTAACAGCAGAAAGAAGGCACGTGGTGACCGCTGTGAAAACAAATGTGGTCATATAACAGCTTGTCACTCTTCATACGCCTCTTGCGCTCAAGCACCTCCCTCCCCACCGCCAGCACACTGTGAGGCAGTTTAGAACGGTTAGCCAGCATTCTGCCCCTTGTGTGCATGCTCAGTGAAGGCGCCCCTTCCGAAAAAGTCAGTGCCTGTCCTGCAATTTAAACATGTACGTAATCCGTGTCTCCCCCTCAAGTCCCTCCATTGTGTACACTGCACGGAGCAGCTGCATTGCAACGCTATGTTGTACGTTCATATAAGGATGCATGTGTCATAATGCCTCGGGCCAACATAAACACAAACATTTTCATCAGAGCCAGAGGGCTAGCGTTGTGTAATAGAAATATGGGAGCTTGTCCACTGCGTGCGGGTCACTGAAAGGTATATACTGTGTATACCTTATGTTCCCTGAGACACACCATTCCGTCTGAAAACTGGTAAATTTTCAATACTGATAATGAACATAAATACAAGCAATATGTACGCCACAAAATGCAGTGATATCGCTTGTCAAAGTACGGTAGGAGGGGGTGGGAAGACAGACAATATGGACGAGAGGGGGGGAGAGATAAACAAACTACGGCGGGAGGGGGCGGGAACAAAGAACACGGGCAACGGGAGGGGGGCGGGAACAAAGTGCCCACGAGAGGGGGGGGAGAGAAATAAACACAAACTACGGCGGGAGGGGGCGGGAACAAAGTGAACACGGGCAACGGGAGGGGGCGGGAACAAAGTGAAACACGAACAATAAAGTTACAAAACAAGCCGAGGCATCACCCCTACTACCACAAGTACTTAATTGGCAAGGCACAGTAATCAGGACACAGATGGTCGATATAGCAGTTAAAATACAAAAGGGATTGTACCTTATTAAAGCAGATGGCCAGCGTATTGAGCTACAATGAGGGATGGCCCATGCCCGGTCTCTTATGGATGAAGATGGGCCTGGCCTCGGGCCAGTTTTCACCCCGGCACCCGCCCCATGCAGTGGGCTGTTACAGCTGATTAATTATGCCCGCACAGCAGTCTCAACATGCGGCCCCATCTCTTCTTGCCAACTGGATTATGGTGCCTGCAGTCCTTGCCCCAAAGGCTTTTTGTGCACATCACAAGAAGCAAGTTGTTACAGCTCGTTAAATATGTCCATATGACAGACTCAACATATGGCCTTTCCTACTCTCGCCAGATAGATTATGGTGCCTGGGGGGAAGAAAGACAAAACAAACTACGGCGGGAGGGGGGCAGGAGAAAAGGGAATATGGACAACGGGAGGGGGCGGGAAGAAAGACAGCACAAACTGCGGCGGGAGGGGGGCGGGAACAAAGTGAACCACGAACAGGAAAGTTACAAAACTAACGGGGCAAAAGAACAAGCTGTCACGAGTTGGTGACCCACTGAGAAGCGATCGGAGAAAGCCACATGCGCGCGTTGTGCCTCACAGATTGCCTGAAACGCCGAGAGCAAAAGAGACGGGCGTGCACATCTCCTGTCCGTACGCGTGCACATCTCCTGTCCGTACGCGTGCACATCTCCTGTCCCCCTTCCGAACAAAAATTGACGACAATAGATCTCGCCAAGCGAGCAGCGCATGCGCTGCGTCGCTAGGCAAGACCTAAAAAGGACGAAAGAAGACGCCCAGCAGAGGAGACTGCAGAGAACAACTGACTTGGGCCCCAGCCCTACCGGCCCGTCTGCAGTTTCCGGAGATCCTGCGCCAAAAATTATCTTGTTCTGCAGCCAGCGACCTCCAGAACCCCTGGGAGGACTGACTGCCTTCAACAAAGACCCGATCTCCTGTGAACAGCAGCCCTGTTCAAAAGAAACTCCGAAAACAGACTCTGAGCCTGCTGAGGACAAAGAAACCCGACGCCTGGAACTACCACTGCACCCGTCACCTAAGGCTCGAGTTCTTGTGGCCCACCGGTCCCAGCGAGGTCCCCCAGCCCTCCAGAGTCAGAGTCCACCATGGGGTTGACCCCTCCAGGACTCCCCGACGTCGCCTGCAGCCTCTGCAAGGAGACCCCCCCCCCCCCACCGCGAGTGGCTCGGTAAGGTGAAATCCGACCTCAAAAGACACCCCTGCATCCAGCCGCCCTGCGCCCTGGAGAAAAGAACCCGAGGTGCACCTACATCCCCGAGCCCTCCAACTTACCTGCCCAGCTGTTGGTTCCTCCTGGAAGTCTTCCTGGACCGAGCCTGCAGCTAAAAACCAAAACCGAAAATCCCCATTGAAAAGAACAGGGCACCCAACGCCAAAACAGCACCCTGCACCCAGCCGCCGCTGCGGGTGCACCTTGGGTGCTAAACCGGATCCCCCTTTGCCTGAGCGTAACACCAGGAGCTTGGCTCCCACAACCAAGTGGCCTGCTCGTCAGCCACCAACCGGAGGCCCCCTATCCCCCATTGGATAACATTGGGCCTCAACACTCTGCACCCGGCCGCCCTAGTGCCGCTGAGGGTGTAACGAGAGTGCATCACTGACCCTGGGGGACCCGTGAGTCTACCCCCAGAACCTCAACTCCCACTACCAAATACTTACCTCAAAACCGATAACCGTATTTTCCTCCATAGGATAACATTGACTGTTTTTCTTGGAAAAGTTTTTAAGTGTGGTTAGTACAATTTTAAAGAATTTCTTTAGGTTTTCTAACAAAAACGATTTTACTTACCTGTTTGTAGGAGATGTCCCAGTGTAGTATCCAGGTATACTATACTGTGTAAGAAAAGTAATCTCAAAAGTAACTTAGCTGTAAACACTATTTTCCTCCAGAGGATAACAGTGACTGTTTTTCTTGGCAAAGTTTCTAAGTGACATACACCAGCACCTGCTTCCACGAAGAAACTGGACCAAAATCACCGACGACCAGCTCACCTCCTCACTCAACAACTCCACCCCAACCATCGCGGAAAACGACGACCCCAACACCGCAGCCCGAACCCTGCATAGATGGATCTCGGACAGCACCAACACCATAGCCCCCCTCAAGAAAAACAACAATACCCGCACCAAGAAAGCCAGATGGTTTACCACCGAACTTCGAGAGTCCAGAAGCACATGCCGCCGCCTCAAAGGCCTGGAGGAACACCAAATCCACAGAAGCCCACGACAACTTCAGAGCCGCCACCAACGCCCACCATCAACTCATCAGAGAAACGAGGAAAAAAGCGATTGAAGACAGAATCTCCACCCACGCGCACAACAGCAAGGAACTCTTCAGCATCATCAAGGAGTTCGCCCAACCCACTAGCGAGTCTACCGACATCCCTCCCGCACAAGACCTCTGCGACAAACTCGGCACCTTTTTCCACCCCAAAATCAAGAGCATCTACGACAACTTCGACGAAGACAACCAACACACTGAACCCTCACCAACCACCCCCGACACCCGGAAACCAGCGATTGACGACTGGACAGCCCTCCCCACCGAAGACACACTGAAGACAATGAAGTCAATCCACTCAGGGGCCCCCACGGACCCCTGCCCCCACCACATCTTCAACAGAGCCGCTGACACCATCGCACCCATGCTCCGCCACACCATCAACCGCTCCCTGGCGACCGCCTCGTTCCCCGACGACTGGAAACACGCCGAGGTCAACCCCCCTCCTAAAGAAACCCTCAGCGGACCCCACCGACCTCAAAAACTACAGACCCATGTCCCAGCTCCCGTTCCCAGCGAAAGTCATCGAGAAAGCCATCAACAGCCAGCTCGCCACATTCATTGAAGAACACAACATCCTCGACTCCTCCCAATCCGGCTTCAGAAAAAAACCACAGTACGGAAACCGCCCTCCTCGCCGCAACAGACGACATCCGCACCCTACTGGACAAAGGAGAAACAGTAGCCCTCATCCTCCTCGACCTATCAGCGGCGTTCGACACAGTCTCCCACCGCACCCTAATACGCAGACTCTACGACGCAGGAATCCAGTACAAGGCCCTCGACTGGATCCGCTCCTTCCTCTCCGGCAGGACGCAGCGGGTCAGACTCCCCCCTTTCCTCTCAGACCCCACACCTACCACCTGCGGAGTCCCCCAGGGCTCCTCCCTCAGCCCGACGCTCTTCAACGTCTACATGGCTCCACTCGCCCCCATCGTCAGAACCTACGGACTCAACATAGTGTCATACGCAGACGACACCCAGCTCATCCTCTCCCTAACCAACGAGCCCAACACCGCCAGACGCAACTTTCGAGAAGGCATGGAAGCCGTCGCCAAATGGATGAAAAACAGCTGCCTACAACTAAACACCAACAAAACAGAAGTACTCATCATGGGCCCAAACCCCGATGCCTGGAGCGACACCTGGTGGCCCCCCGCCCTCGGAAACCCGCCAACCCCTACGGACCACGCACGCAACCTGGGAATCATCCTGGACTCCGAGCTCAAAATGGACCGCCAGATCAACTCTGTCTCGTCTTCCTGCTTCCACACCCTCCGCCTCCTTCGTAAGACCTTCAAATGGATCCCCCTCGAACACCGAAAGACCGTCACTCACGCCCTGGTCACCAGCAGACTCGACTACGGCAACGCACTCTACGCCGGAATAAACAAAAACCTCACCCGCAAGCTACAGAACATCCAGAACGCCGCCGCAAGACTGGTCCTCAACCTGCCAAAACACTGCCACATCTCCCAGCACCTGCGCACACTCCACTGGCTCCCTGTCGAGGCGAGAATCACCTTCAAGATGCTCACCCACGCACACAAGGCCCTCCATGGCACCGGACCAGCATACCTGAACAACCGACTCAAATTCCACGCCCCCCAAAGGACCCTACGATCAGCCCAGCTCTCCTACGCCGTGGTCCCCCGCACCAGAAAGACCAGATCGGGAGGCCGCTCCTTCTCCTTCCTCGCGGCCAAAGCATGGAACGCCCTTCCGCTCCACCTCAGACAGACAACATCGCTCCCCATCTTCGCAAGAAACCTCAAAACCTGGCGCTTCGACAGACCCCTCCTTGATGGATGGAACCTGCACCCACCCCTAGCGCCTTGAGACCCTTACGGGTGAGTAGTCGCGCTTTAACAAACCCCTGATTGATTGATTGATTGATAAGTGTGGAGTTTGAAAACCCAAAGAAATTCTTTAAAATTACACTGTTTGACAAAAACGATTTTACTTACCTGTTTGCAGGAAATGTCCCAGAGTAGTATCCAGGCATACTACTCTGAGTAAGAAAAGTAATCCAAAAAGTAACTTACCTGGTATTTCACTGAAAATCCCATTCAAGTCTATGTACTGTATTCACAAATCATTGCATTTCTCTGAAACAATACTGTAAATCAAATCAAAGTACATTTACTATTGCAATCCAAACTGTTTACAAACTGCATTCCTACTGTAAAGTATTTATTGCTTACCTGTGCCAGGCTTGCTCGGTTCTAGAAAATAAAATAACTAAAAGAATATTTTTATACAAAAACAATTGGTCTGAAGTTCAGTCTTTGAGTGTGTGAATTCATTTGCTGACTGGGTATGTACAACAAATGCTTAACACTGTCCTCTGATACTGCCTTACTGCTCGACCACACTACCACAAATAGAGTGAGGTGCTATCTAACTTTACCTCTGCCTACCTTTGGGGATCCACTGGACTCTGTGCACACTATACCTCACTTTGGTATAGTATATGCAGATCCAGCTTCCTACACTAGGGCAGCAGCATACCACGGGGTTACACAACATAAAGAATCTATGGAAGAAGATTTTTTATTTGAGACACTAGGCACTACACACAAAACATCTCAATCTCTTCCTATTTTGAAAGGGATGATTCGCCATGCAGATATTTTTTAAAGACCCTGCACGTGCTTGCATCATTGAATAAATAATATAAAGCTGCACCATCTGACCCAGTTTTTATTAGAGGTCAGCTTCCACCAGACTCCCTAGTTTCAAATGCCCGTAATAGAGCAAATTCACAAACTACAGTAGATGCACCACCTCCTGATAAGGATTAAAAATGTATTGATGCGTTAGGCAAACTGGTTGCTGCGCAATCTGCCAATCATTGGCCGATTGCAAATACAGAATGACTGTTGGCCAGGCATGATCGAGCTCACTGGGATGAAATGGAGGAACTACTCCAATATCTCCCATAGGAGCATAAAAAGAAGGGACAAGAATTTGTTATTTGAATTTGTAGGGTGCACAACTACCTGAAAGGGTTTCCCGGCGCCTGCCAGATCGGAGATCAGAAAGTTAGCGGGAGGTTTAAGAGTTGAATAGCCATGTTTTCAGGCTTTTGCGGAAAAGACCATAGTCGGTCACCTTGCGTAGGGAGAGCGGTAGAGAATTCCACAAGGTAGGACCTAAATGAGAGACCGGCCGCCCATGCGGAAGAGTTTGAATTTCGGGACCGAGAACCTCATCAGATGGGCAGAGCGAAGAAGTCTCGGAGGTTGGTAATGTGGACTTACTTTTGTAGGTAGAGGGGGGCACTCCAGATTTGATTTTGATCATGTAGCAGAGGGCTTTAAATTTGATACGGTTCCCCACCATCAACCAGTGAAGGCTGCGAAGGAAGTTAGCGACTGATGAAAACTTCGGCACCCGACACAATCTAGCAGCCGCGTTCTGTACTACTTGGAGTCTTTGAAGTAAGGCTTTATTGGAGCCCAGGTACAGAACATTGCCGTAATCCAGCCTGGAAGTAACTAGGGCATGGACTACCGTTTTTTGGGGCAAAGAGGGGGGGGGGGAGGGGATCATCCATATGATTTTTGCCAACCATTTTAAAATAGTGAAACAAATAGCAGAAATCCGCGTAACTTGCTGGTTCATAGACAAATGCTCGTCAATAATGAAACCCAGGTTATGGACGTGGGGTGTAGGCTGGGGCAGTGCTCCCAATTCAGGGGGCAAGTGTTGAGGACACCACAGATCATTATTCTTCCCTAAAATCATAACCTCAGTCTTGTCACCGTTCAGTTTGAGCAAATTGTTTTGCATCCAAGATGCGACTTTGCACAGACCCGACTGAAGAGCTGAGGGTTACGACCCCTTAACCGAAGAGAGGGAGAAAATGATCTGAGTGTCATCCGCATACGAAAAAAGGGAAAGACCCACCTCGTCTACGATATCAGCCAATGGACGGACATACACATTAAATAGTAGAGGGCTCAGCAACGACCCTTGAGGGACTCCATAAGGGGACGGATAGGAAGTAGAGTTCCCTGCCGTCGAGAGAACCCGAAAGGTTTGATCGGCTAGTAAGGAACCCATCCACTGTAAGGCTGCACAAGTTATGCCCGCCCCTTGCAAGGCTTTCAACAAGATGGAGTGAGAATGTGTCGAAAGCGGCGCTGAGATCTAATAGGATAAGGGCCACACTTTCCCTGCATCAAACTTGAGTCTTATCATTTCTGTAACTCCGAGGAGAGTAGATTCGGTAGAGAAACCGGCTCTGAAAGCTGATTGAGAAGTATGTAGGACATTCTGGGATTCTACAAATGTGGTCAGCTGTCTGTTTACGTGTTTTTCCAAGATTTTGGAAAGGACCGGAAGCAGCGAAATAGGCCGGAAGTTGGATGGCTTAGTAGGGTCAGCATTAGCTTTCTTAAGAAGAGGGAGGACCATAGCATGTTTCCATTCCCGAGGTACAAAGCCCTCCGATAAGGAGGCGTTCAGGAGATTCATAAAAGTAGAAAGTGTGGATGCATCCAATTATTTGATCACATGAAAAGGGAGTACGTCACGAGGGGACCCCGATTTCATGTTTGCCAGTAAATGGCCAAAGGAGCTTGGTTCCAGGGGGGTCCACGTTTCCAGTCTATTGGAGGAGGGAATATTATCTAGTGGCCCAGGTCCAGCAGACTCCTGGGTTAGTGTCGAGAGACCCAGCTTCCGGGGGCGGAGATTGAGGGTGTTTGCTGAGCAATGCAGAGTAAATTTGTTCGATTATCTCATTAAAATAGAGGGCGAGCTCTTCACACTGGACACTCGTGAGAGCAAGGGGAGTAGAATGACAATCTGCGCCGTATAGTTCTTTAACCACCTTTTAAAAGTGTTTTGGAGCAGTTATGGGCCTGAGAGATTTTAAGTGTAAAGAACTCAGCACGAGTAACTTTGCAGAGGGTGTGGTATTCCTTAAGGGCTTTTTATAAGCTACTTTGTCTTCTTCATGATAATGTTTCCTCCAGGCTCTTTCAAGGGATTTACATTTTGATTTCTCCATCCTCAACTCCGAAGAGAACCAAGGGGCAGGTGGCAGTTGTCTTACTACGGGCTTGTTAGTCAGGGGGAGACGTGCATCGACAGCTTGGGTGATCCAATTATGGAAGGGACCTAAGTCTGTGATTGTGATCAGTTCTGCGGCTGGTTTGCTTTCCACTAGACTGTTATTTAGGTGCCGAAACATCCAGTTTAGCCCAGTTTCTCCTCGTTTGCTCGGCAACCAGACAGGTCGCTGGAGGAGAGGAAGCCACCTTCAGAGAGAAAGCTACAGCAAAGTGATCAGACCAGCATAGGGGAAGCGCAGGGCTGCAGCTAAGATCAAGATTAGAAAAAATCGGATCTAGCAGATGATCCGCAATATGGGTTGAGCCTGAGTTGCAAAGATGAATATTCATGGCTTCTAGATCAGAAATGAGAGACTGATTTAGTGCAATTTGGATCGTCTAAATGTAGATTCAGGTCGCCCAGAATGGTAAAGTTTGCAGCCTTCAGGATGTGTAGGGCTGCTTGATCGGCCAGAGAAAGTGCCCACGGCCCAACCGGGCCGGGAGGGCGGTACATCAAGCTACCTGAGAAGGTCAAGTTAGGCGTGTTATTTTAAATAGCAGAGTTTCGCAGTTGGTGACACAGAGTACATGTAAGGGTACTTTTATGAATGATGGCGATGCCGCCCCCCATTTTCAGTTTCCTGTCCTTCCGTATAATAGAGTAATTAGACGGAAGTGCAGCTGCCACATCAGGTCCTGAGTTTTCCTGCAACCAAGTTTCGGTTAGAAAGACCGCATCCGGTTAATTATTCATCAGGAAATCAAAGATATTATTTTGATGTTTAGGCAGGGAGCGGCAGTCGATGTTGTAAAATGTGAAATTTATATAAGAAGGGAGTGTGCCTTTAGGGGAAGACCTATTAGGTAACATTGTCGGGTAATGCAGGAAGGCAAATTAATTTCCAACTCCTCCATTAGATGCTCACTGGACTCTGATGATACCGCTGCCAGAGGCATCAATACAAGTGTCCTCCTATGGATTTATGCCTGGCTGTATATCTCTGGATTTTAGCCGGAAGTCCAGCAAACTTTATTCAACATCCCCTTTGATAAGAAACATCTCTTCGGCCTGCAGGTAGATGAGGCCTTGGAGAAAATGAAAAAAGATACTAAGTAGCCAAATCCATGGGAGCACTTCAAACACCTACTAATAGAGGCTTCTTTCATTGCTTCTGTTATAGAGCCAGTTCCAAAACCACTTCCACAGATGCCTCCTCATCTTCCTACAGGTCACAAACTCAATCCCCTCCACCTAGAGGATATTTTACAGGCAATTACAGGGGTAACTACTCCAAAGGTATTGGCTAAGGTACACCAATCCGTAATGCCCCATCCGGCAACAAACAGACTCCAGTATTATTCCCCCCGATCATCCTACACCTGTCGGGGGTAGACTACAGCAGTTTCTTCCCACCTGGCAGTCAATAACAGACAGGTGGGTGTTGGACATTATCCAACATGGTTATTGCCTGGTGCTCATCAGCAATCCTGTGCATTATTCAATGAATCAGGGATTTGTGAAGCATGCTACTCACCTGTGTGGGTCTCAAGGTGCTGGGGGGGGGGGCTGGGCGTGCAGCTCCGAGTCAGCCGAAGAGGCAGGTCTTGAGGCTCTTCCTGAAGGTGTGCAGAGTGGGGGAGCGTCTGATGTTGGGTGGGAGCTCGTTCCAGGTCTTTGCCGCGATGTAGAAGGCTCTTCCACCCACTCTGGCTCAGCGGATGCGCGGGGGTTCGGCGAGGTCGGCGGAGCGGAGGTCTCTCTTGGGTACGTGGAAGGAGACTCTTTCGTTGAGGCATTTGGGTCCTGTGTTGTGGAGGGATTTGTAGGCGTGAGTGAGTAGCTCCGCAGTTGATCTCTCTGGGTTCGGAGAGGAAAGGCGGGAGCCTGATTCTTTGGGTTCGGCTGGTGAGGAATGAGCGGATCCAGTCGAGGGCGGTTCCCTGTATGCCGGCGTCTTGGAGTCTGGCGGTGGGAGACGGTGTCGAAAGTCGCAGAGAGGTCTAGTAGGATGAGGGCCGCAGTGTGGTCCTGATCGAGGAGAGTGCAGATGTCGTCTGTGGCGGCGAGGAGGGTGGTCTCGGTGCTGTGGTTGCTGCGGTATCCAGATTGGGAAGGGTCGAGGATGGAGTTGTCTTCGATGAAGTTTGTTAGCTGGATGTTGACTATCTTCTCGGTGACTTTAGCCGCGAAGGGGAGGAGAGAGATGGGTCTGTAGTTTTTTAGGTCCGTCGGGTCTGCAGAGGTCTACTTGAGGAGGGGCTTGACTTCATGCGCATTTCCAGTCATCGGGGAATGTGCCGGATTCGAAGGTGGCGCTGATGGTGCATCGTAGCTCGGGTGCTATGGCGGCGGCAGCAGCTCTATGGAAGGTGTGCGGTGGGCAGGGGTCCGTGGGGGCTCCTGGGTGGATGCTCTTCATGATCGTGGCAGTGTCTTCGGTGGTGACCGGGGTCCAGGCGGAGATGGTAGGCTGGCTGGCGTTGCTGGAGGAAGGAGTGGTTTTGGTGATTGGTGTCTGTTCGTTGAAGTTGTCGTAGAGGGACTTGATTTTCAGGTGGAAGTAGGAGCCGAGTATGTTGCAGAGGTCCTGGGAGGGTGTGACGTCTGAGGCTTCGCTGGGGGGATTTGGTGAATTCCTGAATGATGCTGAAGAGTTCCTTGGAGTTGGTGAGGATTTTGTTCTGGATGAAGGTCCTTTTAGTGGATCTGATGCGTTGGTGGTATTCTGTCATGGCGGTCTTGTAGGTGGTCTGATCTTCCACCTCACACCCACAGGCTCTCTCTGGAACATCAACAACTGCTCAAACAGGAAGTGCAAGCTCTAATACTCAAAGGAGCTATAGAGCTGGTTCCTTTACAACATCATGAGTAAGGGGTTTACTCCCTGTACTTCCTAATTCCCAAAAAGGATGGCTCCCTAAGGCCTATTTGAGATCTAAGGCCTCTAAATCACTGCGTACTATCAGAAGACTTCCATATGGTCACACTTCAACAAGTGGTTCCTCTTCTATAGCAAGGCGACTTCATGTCGGTGCTAGACTTAAAGGACACATACTTTCACATCCCCATTCACCCGGCACATCGCAAATATCTCAGATGTGTGATAGCAGGGAAAAATTATTGATTCAGAGTCCTTCAATTCGGAGTCACTACTGCACCCTGAGTGTTTACCAAATGCTTTGCAGTGGTAGCAGCAATTTACGAAGAAAAACATTTGTCTTCCCATATCTAGACGACTGTCTTATCAAAGCCAGTACACAGCTATGCCGTCAACACACTGATTACCATAAATCTTCTACATCAGCTGGGATTCACTATCAATACTCCAAATCCCGACTTCAACCCTCACAGCGACAGCCATATCTAGGAGGTATGCTCAACTCTCGAGTAGGTCTAGCCTATCCATATGCAGCCAGGATTCAACATTTTCAAACACTGCTACCACAATTTCAAGCCAATCAATACCGAACAGTCAACTTGTATGCGTCTACTGGGGATGATGGCATCATGCATTGCCTTAGTGCCTCGTGCAAGACTAGACCTGCGTCCTCTGCAGGACTGTTAGCACGACAATGGATCAGTCACAGGGTTGACTGGACGATAGTGTTGGTAGACAGCCACACTCCTCACTCTACAGTGGTGGAACACAAAAAACCTGTTAAAAGAGCAGCTGTTCATTGACCCTGTTCCACTAGTCGTGCTAACAGCCGATTCATCCCTCACAGGTTGGGGTGCTCACCTCCAAAATTAATCAGTTCAGGGTCTCTGGACACCAGATACCAAAATCTCCACATCAACTACCTAGAGCTTCAAGCTGTTCACCTAGCGTGTGAGAAAGTGTCTCTTTTGACATGGTTAGCCTCCACTTTTTGGCTGGTATTTGATGTGGTTTTGATTGTAGTGCAAAGGGTCCCTGCCAACCAGGTCCCCTGTGCTCGGGCTTCTTCCCTAAAAACACCTATCCACAATTGACACGTCTGACCCCTACAAGTCCCTAGTAAGTGGTACCCTGGGTACCTAGGGCCTTGAAGCTGAAGAGGGTCCCCTGGGATTCCCCTCACTAGGACCATGCCACTGCCACTGCAATTCGCATTCCCTGTGAGGTGAAAAATGAGTCAACAAGGCACCCTGCCTGGGTACTATGCCAGCCAGCACTGCCTGAGGGTATAAGTAAGTCACCCCTCTAGTAGGCCTTACAGCCCTAAGGCAGGGTGCGCTATACGGGTGAGGGCATATCTGCATGAGTAGATATGCCCCTTCAATACTTAAGTCAATTCTTAAATATTGCAAGTGCCAGTGAAGCTATAGAGAGTACATGGGCTGGAAACTTGACGACTCGAGTTCCCCAGCACCATGATGGCTTCACGGAAACCAGGAGTGCTTGGTACCAAACAACTTTTTGTAATAAATCCACACTGATGCCAGTGCGAGATTTATTAAACCATGTACTCAGAGGGCACCTCAGAGGTGCCCCCTGACAACCTACCAACCCTGGTGTGGTCACTGACTGGCTTTAGGCAGCCTGCCACACAGACACGTTTCTGGACCCCTGGTGGAGAGCCTCTGCTCTCTGGGACCAGAAACAATGCACATCCTGGGCGAAGGTGTCACACCTCCTCCCCAAGGATGGGCCAGTGATCGAAGGGGAAGTTTCAAAGGTCTGCTGCCTTTGTAATGCGACCCCCAGCCTCTGCTGCTAGCAGCAGATGGCAGCTCCCAGTTTGCACCCCCACTTTGGGTGGGAAAACTTAGAAAGACTAGGTGGTGTGCCCTCCTTTGTCAACTCCACCCCTCAGGTGGAGGAGGCGAAGTTAAGCACACTTTTCAGTCCCCTCCATCTTGAAGATGAGAGGACTCTTCCAATCAGGGCTAGGACTATGCCCCCTCACACAGGAGGGTGGTATAATAGGGGGTATAGTATAGGAAAGTGCCCCTTTTTGCATGGTTGCCCCCTTTTTGTTAGCCTAAATGTTGATGTATTTTGACTGAGGCCCTGGGAACCTGGTTGGCAGGAACCCAGGGCACACTATGTTCGTTCCCTAATCTGTACTGTTGCAAAACCCAATTGGCAACTCTCTGGTCACATGTAAGTCCCTTGTAAAAGGTACCATGAGTACCAAGGGCACTGTGACCAGGGAAGGCCTCTAAGGGCTGCAGCACATATTGTGCCACCCTTAGAGGCCCTGTACCTTTACGCACACTGCCATTGCAGGCTGCGTGTTTTGGTGCAGGACAAAGTGAAGTCGACATGGTGCATGCCCACAACCCACTGCCCTGGCATAGGTAAGCAACCCCTCTAGCTGGGTGCACTATACCAGTGGTGAGGGTACAGGTGCATGACCTGTGTACCCCTACAGTGTCTAAGCCAATTCTTAAACATTTTAAGTGCAGTAAAAGCCATAAAGAGTGTATGGTGCTGGGAGTTTGTCATTACGAACTCCACAGTACCATAATGGCTTTACTGAAAACTGAGAAGTTTGGTATCAAACTTCTCTGCATATTAAACCCACCCTGATGCCAGTGTGGGATTTAATGAAAAATGCACTCAGAGGGCGTCTTAGAGATGCTCCCTGAAAAATGATCTAACTCTAGTGTTCTGGCTGAGTGGGTGCTCGCCAGCTGCCACCACCAGACATGTTTCTGGGCCCCTGGGTCGAGATACTGCCGGTCTCGGGGTCCTGATAAAAAGCACATCCTGGGACGAGGTGCCAAGCCTCCTCCCCCAGGATGGGCAGGGTCCATGAAGGGGAAGCTTCAAAGGCTTGCTGCCTTTGTGAGCTACCCCAGCCATTTGCTGCTCCCAGCAACTGGCCCCCACCTGTTCTGACACCCACTTTCGGCGGGAGAATCGGCGTGAAAACCAAGTAAGGAGAAGTGTGCCCACCTTTGCCAAACCCACCACTCAGGTGGGGGAGGCGGCGAGGTAAAGCACAACTCTCAGTCCCCGCCATCTTGCAGATGGGGGGACCCAGCCAACCAGAGTGAGGCTTATGCCCCCTTCCCACTGGAGTGTGGCATAATAGGGGTTTACCCACCCCAAGGAAGGGACCCATTGGCCCCGACCTTTACCTACCTGTAACACCTCTAAATTTAGTATTTAGGGGCAACCCTGAACCGTGCCTCCTCAGACAAGAAGTAGGACCGAAGAGCCGTGCTGAAGAAGAGGACACCAACTGACTTGCCCCCAGCCCTACCAGCCTGTCCCGACCTCCTCCAGCGAAATCCTGGTGTGTCCTGTAGCCAGCAGCTCTCTAGAACCTGGAGGACCTGCCCTGCCTTCCCAACCAAGACTCTGCCTCCCGTGAGCATCGGATTTGCTCACCAACAGACTCTGGCTCCGGCTAAATCCGCGAGTCTGCACCACTCTGCACCCGACGCCCAAGTTTGAGTGGCCCGACACCACGAGGAGGTCTCACCGGTGATCCTGAACTGGGATCTGATGATCCCTGACCTACCTCAAGTCTCCAGCCATCGCCTGCAGCCCTTTTCTGGAGTGTGTACAATAAATGCTTAACACAACCCTCTGATAAAGCCTTACAACTCGCCCACACTACCACAAATAGAGTAAGGTATTATCTATGTTGGCCTATGCCTACCTTTAGGGATCCACTGGACTCTATGCACACTATACCTAAACTTTGGTATAGTATATTCAGAGCCAGCTTCCTACATGTAGTCACCCCCAAGTGAGGTGCACATTGGCCCTACCTGTTACTCACTTAAAACGCCCCTTAAATCTGGTATTGTGGAGGCTCACTCAGACCTTGAAGTTAGTTACCTGTGACCTAAGAAGAAGGAAAAAGACGCCGTGCAGCAAAGCCTGAAGAAGACTACTGACTTTGCTCCAGCCCTACCGGCCTTTCTCCAGCTTCCAAGACTCTGCGAGAAGACGGCGCCTGTCCTGCAGCCAGCAACTTCCAGAAACCAGTGGAAGACTGCCTGAACTTTGAAAAAGACCAGAACTTCCAAGGACAGCGGTTCTGTCCCCAAGAAACCAACACAAAGAACTGCGGTGCCATCCAGATCCACGAGTCCTGCCCTCACTGCACCAGACGCCCGTGTCCAGGTGGCCCACCGACACAGAACAAGTTCCCCAGGGATCCTGACCCCAAGTCCAGCATTGGCTGACCCCTCCTAGACTCCACGACAACGCCTGCAGCCTGAATCCAGAGGCTCCCCCTGACCGCGACCGGCTCTGGTAAGAAGACTCCAACGTCTAAAGGCACTCCTGCACCCGAAGCCCCTGGGCCTTGGTGAGCTGAACCGACAGTGCCCCTACGACCCCTACATCTCTACTTACCTCTGATGTCGGTCTCCCTCAGACTGTTTGTTGAAAGGAAGGTCTCCATAGAAGAGCATTGGGTGCTTGGTGCTGAAATTGCATCCTGCACCCGGCCGCCCCTGTGCCGCAGGTGGTGTACGTTTGGTACTCCCCTCCCCCCACCCCCACCCCCCTTGCTGGTCCTAACTCCCAAAGCTTGGCCCCTGCAACTGATATACTCACCTGCAAGCAGTGTGGCTTCGAGCACCCCCCAGTCTACATTGAAACGCATTGGGCCAAACTCCTATTTTGACCTCTGCACGCAGCTTCCCTGTGCTGCTGGTGGTGCAGTTTTGGTACTCACCTGACCCTTGCCCCTTGCTGACCTTTGGTCCCGAAGACTGGAACTGTAAGCTGGATACTTACCTGTGTAACCGCATTATTGTTTTCCTCCCTAGGATAACATTGAACTCTTTGAAAATTGCAGTGTGTTGACTTTTGAAAGTGAAAATTCTTTTTATTTAAAAACGTACTTACCTTATTGCAAAGATCTTGGTCTTAAAATAAAACACAAAGGTTTTAAAATTGGTGTGTATCTCCTTTTTGAGTCGTGTGTCAGTTATTGCTCATATATGCAATAAATGTCTTACACTTCTCTGTGCTAGGCCTAAGGCTGCTCGACCACACTATCACTGATGGAGCATCTTGGGTTTGCATTGAGATCTGTAAACTTCTGGGAGAATCGCTCGACTCTGTGTAAGGTATAACCACCTAGTGGTATACGATATACAGAGCCAGCTTCCTACATAGAGTTAAAAGTATTTCTGCCTCACCTCATAGGCAAGGTTGTCCTAGTCCGGAAAGACAATAGGACAGCCATGAACTATGTACAAAAACGGGGGGGGCCGGGGGCCACACTCTGCAGCTGTCACGCCTCTCTGAGACCATTTTGCATTGGGCAATACATCACAAAATCCATCAGTGGAACACCTCCTAGGAAACAGACTACTTAGCTGACCTCAGCAGGATGCGGCAACAAGTCCACAAGTGGGAACTCCACCCCCAAGTCCTCTTCCCATACTTCCACAAGTGAGGCTTTCCACAAATAGGCCTATTTGAGACAGCAGAGAACACAAAATGCCTTAACTTCGCCTCTAGGTTCACACACCCTCTATCCAAAAACAATGCCCTATGGATGAATTGGTCAGGAATATTTGTCTACGCTTTTCCGCTTCTCCCTCTTCCATTTCGGAAGCTCGGGCAGATGTGTCTCATCCTCATTCTGATAACTCCCACATGGCCTGGTCAACCATGGTTCAGCACACTACTCAAACTTTCAGTAGATTCACCTCAACCCAGACCTTCTCTGCACTCGCGTGGAATCTCAATATTGTTCTGATCGGACTTATGGGTCCAACCTTTGAACCGTTACACTATTGCCCCCTCCAATTTCTTTATTGAAATGTTGCTTTCTTAATTGCTATCACCTCACTAAGGCGTGTGGGTGAGCTTGAGGCACTAACTTTAGAAGAACCTTTCTTCCAGCTTTAAAGGGATAGGGTGGTTCTTCGTACCAACCCAAAATTCCTTCCACAGGTAGTATCCCCTTTCCACATTAACCAATCGGTTAAGCTGCCTGTTTTCTTTCCTCGACCAGATTCTGTAGCAGAAAGGGCTCTTCATACACTAGATTTAAAAAAGCATTAATGTATTATATTGACAGGATAAAAGATTTTCGCAAAACAACTTTTTGTTGGCGTTTGCTTCCCCTCATAAGGGGAAGCCAATTTCAAAATCAGACATTTCTAGGTGGATCGTTAAATGCATTCAGACATTCTATCTCAAAGCCAAAAGGACTTTGTTTATACCCCCTAGAGCACACTCTACTCTTAAAATAGATCTATGGCTTTCTTAGGCAACATTCCCATAGCTGACATTTGTAAAGCAGCTACATGGTCTACACCCCACACATTTACCGAGCACTACTGTGTGGATGTATTAGCACGTCAACAAGGTAATGAAGGACAGGTGGTGCTATGTCCATGTCCCCCAAACACCTGCAACGTCCACTGGAGGGCACATGCTTTGCATAGACTGTGTAGCAGTGTATCTACAGCCACACATGCCTCGAACGGATTGTGTTACCCTGTAAGGATCTGTTCTTAGCATGTAGTACTGTAGATTCATATGCGCCCTCCCAACTCCGCGGGCACCTGCAGTAATTGCAGTTCTAATCTATATTTTCATATGCATGACATCTCTTTACTTACACCTACTTATACTCTATTCATCCTCTTGCGGGAAAACAATCTACCAATGGAGTCCATGCGCAATATCACCGAAAGGAGTCACCTTGCTGTGTGACTCGAAAGACTTCTTCAAAGAAAAAAAAACTTGCCAACATCCGGACCCAACACTAGAAGGCAGGAGTATGCAAAGCATGTGTATCTGCAGCACTGCATGCCAAGAACAGATGCTTTCAGGGTAAGTAACATAATCCTTACTATTTCAGTCTTCTTGCTGTTTGAGAAACAAAGATAAGAGTTTATTTTAATTTCTTTTGTAAATCATGAGCACATATTTGAACGAATCATCAAAAGGCACATCCAGTAAAGCTTTCTAAACCTTTCCAAGGAGGCCGGAGCAAAACAAACTGGCAAAGTGACAACAGAATACAGAAGAAATCATTCACTAGGCCATAGAATGCATCGAATAAAGGCCAGACTAACAAGTTACTTACCTTCGGTAACTCTTTATCTGGTAAAGACTATCTAGCCACAGATTATTTCCCAGGAGTCAGACTGGATCTGGAAGATTTTCGAACAGTACCCCTGTGCGCCAGTAGGTGGTATTGTTTGGCTCCATGTTGGCACTGGCAGTGACTTGCGTGTTACTTCCACGCCAGGAGCGTGGAGCCACCATGAGAACTGACCACTTGTAGAAGTAGACCTCACCAAGGCCTACCGGTGCTAGGGGTTCGCCCTTCTTTGCGCTCTAGTCCTCAGACTCAGACCAATAAATAGAGATTGGCACAGAAGCTGGAATATCAAAACAGTTTATTAAACCTCATGAGTGGAACTACATCTATACAAAACTCTCAGGCAGTGTATGAGGTAGCACAAGCAGCACAGAAACTGTGGGTCTTTTATACCCACTCAAGAGCTCAAAAGGAGGCGGTACAAGCACACACAAGAATAGCTATTCACATGTATGGACATACAGAAAA
The DNA here is from genome assembly GCA_963921515.1 of Calotriton arnoldi. NCBI lineage: Eukaryota > Metazoa > Chordata > Amphibia > Caudata > Salamandridae > Calotriton > Calotriton arnoldi. The sequence continues at coordinate 4,054,824 of CAWUFW010000466.1, forward strand.
TGCTCAGTCAACAAAGTAGGAGGAGAATGAAGTTGCTGACATCAGTTAGAGCAGCCAGACATTTACAGACTAAGACGGGTGCATGAGCAGCTACAGACTTTTCTGAGCATGTGCAGTGTTACAGGAGCTAACTATAGATAGTTATTCTAGTAAAGCACAAGGGTAGGCAACAGCGAAGACGGAAGGAGCACATGGCGAGCACATGGTCAACTAAAATGGCTGCCAAAAACAAAATGGCTTCAGCTCATGCTAACAGTGATCTCTGCCAAACTTCCACAGACGACCCTTTTAGCATTAGCTGAAGACATCTATAATCTAGAAGGAACAATAAAAACATCTTGTGTGTCAATTTTCATAATTTCATTAACTTCTTGATCTAATACACGTTGGGCATTCACTTTCTTAACATTACATCTGGCAGGTATACAAGCAGTAATACAGAGGGAACAAAGCATTGGACCACATTGTATACATAGGCAGCATGTCAGCAGGATTGCAAATAATATACATAATATTGTCAACAGTTTCCAGCCCCAGGTAGTAAATAGTGTCCATAGCCAACCGGCTAAAGTCCATGTTCCGGTATCGGGGTGAATCTCAGCAGCGATTTTATGCAGTTTAGAGATCGCATCAAAAACTGAAGGGGCATGATCAGGAATATAGATGCAGCAACTGCTCCCGATGATGCGACATGCACCACCTTGATCGGCCAGGACTACGTCAAAGACCATACGGTTTTGGAGTGCCACAATCCTCGCAATCTGTAGTTCTTCTGTGATGTTTCCAAGTGCCATAGCTGTTTGATTGGTTACAGCCTCTACAACACGTGTTAAACGTCGGATCTTCCGGCTGTTTAAGGTAGCACCAACAAAGAAGAACATTCCCAAATTAAAATCAACATATTGCTGCAGTGTAGTATCAGTCTGATCCACCTCATTATGATTTGTTGTCCTCTTAAATCTGTTTTTGGAAATGTCATTAAACAGTTTATAGTCCTTGTGATATGATGCAGGTGCCAGAAACACAGGTGGTAACAAAAAGGACACAAAACAAGTACCGGACCAGCCAATGGGTAAATTGTAATATCCCTTATTCCCACATATAAAGTAGGTATTATGCGCTGACGTAAAACTGCTGTTATTTACTCTGGTAATATTTAAAACCAGAGTACAGTCGCTTTTCCCCACGGGAATACTACCAACACTGTTCACACACAAGTCTGCACGAGCTCTAGTAACAGCTATAACAAAAGGTCCATTACCCTTAGCAGTTCGAGTATTCGGGAAAACATAGTGTGTAGAGGAATTTCCTCGGCGATACTCCTCCATTTCCCATACAGTTCCTTTGGCCTGTGGATCTCCTTCCTCACCAGGGTAACACACTTTATTCAACTGGTAGTTTAGTCTTCCTACATCATATTTAGTAATATTAGCAACATGGGTAGCCCAGAGCAGCGCAAACCAAGCCCTACAAGAACCATTGTGTGAAAATGGCAGAGGAATGAAAGGTGTTCCTCCCTTCTTCTGATGAGCAGGCATCATTCCACACACCCAACAGTCGGTAATGTTCGTAGCATTATGTGTGTGGTGCAACATCTGGATGAACGTGTTGTTCAGATAGGACTGTCTATGCTTCTGCTCATGATAAGGGAGAGTAAAGTAGTGGTGTTCAATAGGTGCTGGAGTAGTAGCAGTAAGTATTCGTCGAACAGGAGCCACTTCCTCTACAACCCAAGTTATTACTGCCATAATGATCACACTGACAGTAAACCCAACAATGCACATAATTTTCTTATCGCAGATTCTCGCAGCAGTCGATGTCTCTTTCATAGGCATGGTCATCTTGATGCTGAAACAACAAAGCAGATGGAGCTCTAAAGTCCTGGGCAGCCGTTGGTTTCTTCACTGAGGGTTAAGATGGGTGTCACTAAGCAAAAGATCCCCTCTTTAGCTCAGTCTCTCACTAACCCAGGACGGTTGCTCAACCAGTCTCTTTCAGCAATGCAGTTTCTCTCCGGGGTCGCAGCTGATATCGAGATGTACCAGGGATCGTGTGGTCCGGGAAGACTTCCTCAGGTGACGTGGTTTGGCCTCTCTCGGTGTCCAGAATCTGTCGATAGTCGACGAGCGCAGCAGGTGCCACCAGGGCAGACGGCACTTTTTTGCAGTGGGTAGAATGGATCCAATTCCTCCGATTGGTCACTCGGACTGCAGTTCTCGTCGCCAAAAGCACCTGCTCAGGACCTCTCCATCTGGGCTCTAGGCTGTTCGACCTCTGGAAGACCTTGACCATGACGTGGTCACCGGGCCGAAGATCATGACCATCACCCTGCGACCTGTCAGGAAGAGCTTCTGGAACCTGTTGATGAATAGAAAGCAAGCTGTCAGTCAACTGTGACAGGTAGTCACTCATCAAGACACAAGGTACATCATGTATGGGGCGTGGCTTAGGAATTCCCCAAATATTCATAGGCCTTCCAAATACCACCTCATACGGTGTAAGGCCAGATCGTGTATGTGGCACTGATCTAATGGACAGCAATGCCAAGGGTAATGCATCAGGCCATTTCAGAGATGTGGAAGCCTGGATTTTAGCCAACTTAAGTTTGAGGGTAGAATTGTATCGTTCCACTAGCCCTGCTGATTGTGGGTGGAAGGCAGCATGAAACTTCTGCTTAATTCCCAATCCTTTCAAGACATAGTCAACAACTTGCCCAATGAAATGGGGTTCGTTGTCACTCCACAAAAGTTTGCAAACACCAAATCTAGGGAAGAACTCCTTTAAAAGCACCTTTGCTGTAGTAAGAGCTGTATTATCTTTCGTAGGGTACGCCTCTATCCACTTACTAAAGGCACAGACCACTACTAGAACATACTTTAGATTATTACAGCGTTCAAGCTGGATGTAATCCATTTGCAGAACCTCAAAAGGTGCAGTTGGTGTAGCAAACCCTCCTGTTGGAGTTTGTGTCCCTTTTCCAGGATTGTACTGAAGACAAATCAAGCAGGACTGCACTATCTTTTTAGCTGTGCCGGCAATTTCTGGATGCTCCCAAACTTGCGTAAGCAACTTCGTTATTGAGGATGCTCCAACATGTGCCGGCCCATGTGCCATATGAATCATAGGATGTAAATAGGCTGTGGGCAGTATCCATTTAGTCATGTCTTTATTCCTCCAACAGCCCTCATCATCCAATGTTCCCTCCCTAGACCATTGCTCAAATTCTTCTGCAGAGGCAGATCGCTGCATATCAAGCACTTCCTGCCTAGCATCATGCCAACGTTCAGCCTGTGACTTCACCACATACATAGATGTGGTGCTTCGCTGATTGCAGTTTCGCAGGCTATGCGATCTGCGAAGGCATTACCCTGTCCTATTTTATCAGTCACTTTCTTGTGTGTGCTACACTTAACAATCGCTATTTTCTTCGGATATGTCAAGGCAGTCAGGAGATTATGCACCAATTCTCCATGCACTATTTGCGTCCCATGTGATGTAAGAAAGCCTCTTTCCTTCCAGAGTAAACCAAAATCGTGAGCCACTCCAAAGGCATAGTGGCTATCGGTATAGATGTTGACAGACAAGTCAGTACTAAGTTCACACGCCCTCGTCAATGCTATCAGCTCAGCTGCCTGAGCTGACTTCTGTGGAATGCGAGCTGTCTCAACTACCGTCTGAAGCGTTGTGATTGCATATGTAGCTGATGTCGTGCCATCTGGTAATCGCAAACAAGACCCATCAACCCATAATTCTCCATCAACATTTGAGAGGGGCGTATCTTGTAGGTCAACACGGCCCTTTGTCTGTTTCTCAGTAAGGAATATACAGTCATGAGACTCTTGTGACTGGGATTGAGTAGCTGGATACGGCAACAGAGTAGCTGGATTAAGAGTTGAACATCTTTTCAAAGTGATATGAGGGGCCAAAAGTGTCAATTCATATCCTGTCAAACGAGCACTAGTTAAATGTTGCGTTTTAGTTTGGTTCAAAAGGGCATCAACAGCATGGGGTACTAACACAAGCAATCTATGTGACAAGACTATCCCTTCACTCTGACGTATGGACACAGCTGCCGCTGCAACAGAACGAAAACACCCAGGCAACGCACGAGCGACTGGATCGAGGACAGCTGAAAAATATGCACAAGGACGCTGCTTATCACCGTGTGTCTGTACTAAAACTGAGAGTGCACAACCATCCCTCTCGTGTTCATAGAGTGTGAAAGCCTTAGTGTAATCTGGAGTACCTAATACTGGTGCAGAACATAGAGCTTGACGCAACTGTTGGAAAGCATTCTGACATTCAGTAGTCCATGGGAGGGGCATTGGAGTGTCTTTAGTCAAGAGGGCCAACAAAGGTTTAACAATATGTGAAAAACTAGGAATCCACTGCCTACAGAAAGAAGTAAGGCCAATGAATGCACGAACATATTTCTGAGTACTGGGCACAGGCGTGTCTAAGATAACTTGAATACGATCTGTTGTGAGTGCACGTCCCTCCTTAGACAGGAGGTGACCTAAATAGGTAACCTGCTGTCTACAATATTGCAATTTCTTCCGAGAAACCTTGTGATGGTGTGATGCAAGAAATTAAAGCAATGACAGTGTTCCTTCTTCACACTGTTCAGAGGTATCAGCTGCCAACAAGATGTCATCAACATATTGTATGAGAGCCACCCCTGTTGGCACAGGGAAAGAATCAAGCTATCTTTTCAATGCTTGGCTGTAAATACTAGGACTCTCTGTATACCCCTGTGGAGCTCTACAAAATCTGAAGGATTGATTATTCAAAGTGAAGCCGAACAAATATCGGCTATCAGGATGAATAGGGATCGAAAAGAAAGCATTCTTCAAATCAATCACAGAGAATGTAGTCGCAGTAGGAGGAACCATGGTAAGGAGTGTCGTGATGTCAGAGACTACCGGGTATTGGGGCACTACGATCTTATTAACCTCTCGCAAATCAATGATAAACCTGTATATTTTAGTATCGGTGTCTTTCTTCAAGATGGGAAGGATAGGACTATTGCATATATTGCAAGGGACTTCTTCCACTACTCCTACTTCAATCAAATCTTGAACAATACGTATTAGTGCCTCTTCACCTTCTCGAGACATTTTATATTGAGGCAGTCGAGGCAATGAAGCACCCTCCTTCACTTGAATATGAACTGGTGGGATAACCATTTGCCCTACATCGGTATCTGACGTAGCCCACAAAGTACTAGGGAGTGATGCCAAAGCAATATCTTCTCTAATGAGATAAGACTTCTCAACCATGGGATAGTTATCATTCAAAATGACACGCACGCCTTCTGGGGAACAACGTATCGTAGCTCGGAAATGCTTGAGCATATCAAGACCCACAATATTGTCCGGCGTGTTAGGGGAAAGCAAAAATGGACATGCAGCAGAGAATTTATCAACGTGAAATGCAAGTGGTTGTGACAGTGGGCTAAGGGATGGTGTCCCATCGAATCCTATCGATGTGATTGATTGTTAAGCCAGACAGGGGAGCCCTTGGAACCAATTGTTTGGACAGGGCGCTACGAGTAGCTCCTGTGTCAACCAAAAACCGATCAGTGGAACCCAAAACATGTGCGTTAACATAGGGACCCTTCTAATCTACTGGGACTTCAACTGATTCCTTACCCCATCCTAGGCATTCCTATGCATAAGCAGAATCCTTCAAATCAGCAGGTGAATAATCAGACATTTGATATTGGTTTCGTCTATCAAAAGTATTAGAAGAATTCTGAGTATGCTTGACTGCCTCAAACCTAGTGCGATCATCCATACCTCCCCTATGTCCTGAATTCCCCGGACGGCTTCTCATTTGTCCTCGACCACGCTGATACTGCTGAGTACGCAAATGTGGACATTCAACAGCCCAATGTCCAATCTCCTTACAATAAGCGCACTGATCAGAAGATAAAGTAGCTCGGGAAAAGAGGGTGCGCCAGGGCGATACATTGCACGTCCGCCTCTGCCACCACCTCTATAGGGTGGACCATAAACCTGAGCTAACATAACCTTCGTTTTTAAATCCTTAGCCTTTTTATCCTCGTTGCCCTTAGCTTCCAATTCCTGACGTTCATAATACTGAGCCATAGTCAAAAGAGAGACTGGGGAAGACGTAGTCCATGAACTCTCGCTGGCCTTTAGGCGACTAGCTATTCCTGGCAACATGTTAGCGACAAATTTATCGACAAACAGATGCCTGCCCATGTCATCTGTCAATGACTGGCCACTAAAGTCGTGGAATGTCTCCTCAAAACGTGTAAAGAAGTCAGAGACCGATTCATCTGCCTTTTGCTTACAGGATGCTAACATAGTCCAGTCTATCTTTTTAGGAGGAATGAGAGTTTTCAATTTAACTATTATAGCCTTTGGAAGGTCTAAAATTTCTTGTTGCGGTTTCTGTGCGGGTTCCCTTTCTGCATCTAGACTCTCTAGTTCCTTCCAAAGATGTCCAAAAGCTGCATGATCATCTACTTTACAAATAGACCTCCACATATCAGGGGGTAGGATAAGCCCAAAAACATATCAATATCAGACAAAGTCATAGTACAAGAACTAATAGCTCCTTCAACTTCTTCATAAAAAGCAGCCGGATTTTTCCGCGGATCAGGCAAAGCAGCTTTAAGAGCCATAACATCCGCTCTACTCCAAGGAGTATAGACCCAATTATAAATAAAATATCCCTTCGCATCAGTTGAATCTTTATCGTCATTCGTGACCGCACCCCTAGGAGGGACATACAAAGGCGCAGCTTCACGCATTGGTTTCCCATGAACTACAATATCCTTATCTGTCCCAGGATCGTCATCCTGTGGCACGGGGGTCCGAACTGTTTGTTCAGCTGTAGTAGCTGCCTTTTTCTCCTCTCGCAAACGGAATGCATCAGCTCGCAGTTTAACCACGCGTCTAATTAAGTCAGCCACCTGGGAAGGGAGAAAAAGACCGTCACTCAACTGTTTATGATAATTTTTTATATCAACAGGCTCTAATTCTTTGGAATGTTTCCTGAATCTTTCAATTACTTCTCCAGTAAACGACTCTGTAAAATATAACTGCTCTGCCTCCGGCCATTGCTGAACTTGCGTGCGCTATAAGATCTGGAGCAGAAGTGTCACCACGAGCTGCTTTTCGAGCAGTATATCTAAGAGTGGCCGCACGATCAGCCGTCATAAAAGAGCGAGTCTGTCGTTTAGTGTCCGATCCTGACTTTTCCTGAGCTGAGAGAGATGTCATCATCAGAATCAATCTTGGGGGCAGAGGGAAAAGTATAAGGAGGCGGAGAGCGATCTAATAGAATTGAATCATCCTGTGGTTTATTAAGTAGAGGATAAAGGGGGCGCCGGACAGGGTATTGGCCATTTACCTGTAAACGACGCTCCCTATCCTCTCTCTCTTTTATTTCCTTCATTTCTTTATTTTTCAGCTCCAGCGCTTTCGCATAGATATTTTTGCGCTGTTCTTTTTCTGTTAAAGCTTGCTCTCTTCTCACTCGTTCACGCATTTCTTTCTCCCACATTCGTACACAGTCAAACATATCTTGTCTACTTTTGCGCTTAAACATACATTGTTCCACATACTGAATTTTTCTAAGATCAAATGACCCATTTATAGGCCATCGCAACTCAGGATCCTTGCTGGTATATTTATTCCATAGTGCACTATACATTATAGAAGAAATACCGTTTTTAATGTACATATCCCTATTTGGTGTCCCCTCAGGGGAGCCGGCTGATTCTGTTCTAGATCCATATTGGTACCTTCAAGAAAGCAACACATTCTACGAAGTGTGCTTGAAACAGGCATGCCAAGAATATTGTAGCATATACAATATTATTCGCCAAGTGACACTTAACACAATGTGTGCCGTTCAAGTTTTCAAAGTTTAGAGAAAAATCTCCTCATTTCCTGCCTATATAAATTGCAATTTATATATATCCAAACAAATCCAAGATTTTGGCCAAACAAACAAGAAGTGTCGCATCAAACGACCTTACCAAGCAAAAGTCTCCAGCCTCCAACTGCCAAGTTCTGAATCGACCAAATGGTCTCTGCGCGACGAACGCCAGAAGGGATCTCAGTCGAGGACCGGCACCACCTGGAGGGTCAAATCGGGAAAATCGGAAAAGCACCTCGGCTTGCTAAGACACGGGTCTCCTCATGCAGTGATCATCCGTAGTGAGATTCCAATCCTCTGTCAAGACCATTCCGTCGGGCATCCGAATCGCCGATGAGCCACACGTGACGGGCGCCAATTTGTAGAAGTAGACCTCACCAAGGCCTACCGGTGCTAGGGGTTCGCCCTTCTTTGCGCTCTAGTCCTCAGACCAATAAATAGAGATTGGCACAGAAGCTGGAATATCAAAACAACAGTTTATTAAACCTCATGAGTGCAACTACATCTATACAAAACCCTCAGGCAGTGTATGAGGTAGCACAAGGAGCACAGAAACTGTGGGTCTTTTATACCCACTCAAGAGCTCAAAAGGAGGCGGTACAAGCACACACAAGAATAGCTATTCACATGTATGGACATACAGAAAATGCTCAGTCAACAAAGTAGGAGGAGAATGAAGTTGCTGACATCAGTTAGAGCAGCCTGACATTTACAGACTAAGACGGGTGCATGAGCAGCTACAGACTTTTCTGAGCATGTGCAGTGTTACAGGAGCTAACTATAGATAGTTATTCTAGTAAAGCACAAGGGTAGGCAACAGCGAAGACGGAAGGAGCACATGGCGAGCTCATGGTCAACTAAAATGGCTGCCAAAAACAAAATGGCTTCAGCTCATGCTAACCGTGATCTCTGCCAAACTTCACACACTGGTGTGACAAACTAATGCCCAGAGAAGGGTGCCCCTTACTGAGTAATCGGTTCGCTGAGTGGGGAGGATGGAAGGGTCAGTAAGGAATCTGCGGCTAGATAGTCTCTACCAGATAAGGCGTTACTAAAAATGTCACTTGTTAATCTGATAGAGACCTCTAGATTCCTTACTTTAGAATAGATACCATACCCAAGCGATTGGAGGTGGCTCTGTGAAGCCAATTAAATCAAAGTTCTGCAGTAAAGGACAGGCGAAGTGCCTGCCACAGCGGACCTGACGGTCCAGACAGAAGTGCTTGGTGAACATGTTCAGGGATGCCCACGTTGCTGCCTGACAGATGTCCGGGACAGTGACCCTGCATGCTAACGCAGTTGTTGCAGCCTTGGCTCTGGTGGAGTGAGCCCACACACCCTCAGGTGATTGCATTAAGATCTGCTATGCATTGGCCAAGAAGCATAGAACAATCCATCTTGAGATTGTCCGTTTCTGCACAGCCTTCCATTTTTTTAAGCTCCTACATAGCACATGAAGAGTTGATCTTCCACCTGGAACTCTTTTGTGCAGTCAAGATAGAATGAATGAGTTTATTCATGTTCAGTTACTTAAAATCATTACATGGTACAACATATTACGGAGTTCAATAACAGGAGAGTAAAATCAGGAAATCTACATGATTTGCGCAGTTTATATTTTATAATTTAAGTAACTCATTAAAATGCTGTTTGCAATGTACCATATTAATTTGTCCTTTATTTTTCTTTTAATCGTAAAGTGCTGGGTGCAATTAAGACGTCTTAGCAGACAACAAGGTCCAAGGTGGCTCTACATGGACACATGAAACCTTACATCTTTAAGAGACTGCCTTGTAAAAGTGCTGATGCAGAGATCGGATTAAAACACAAGAGCAAGCTGCAGGTGACTGGGGTCTCGAGACCAGAATGATAAATACTGTAGGTTTAACTGAGGTACTCTTTTGGTTTACAGAGGAGACTATGCAGGGATCAAGTGGGGTCTTGACCGGAAGAACTAGCCAGCGACATTTAAAGTGCGGAACGAATAGCGATGGTAAATTTCCCCAGCCTTGCCGGGGTCGCAGGAGTGACGTTAGAAAAGCATAGTTCCATAGCCATTCTGCAAGTGCGTGTCCCTTGACCCAGAAATAGGGGAACTAACAAGCGACGTAGGTCACAGGCGAGCAAGATAGAATGACAACACACTCTTTGGGTCCAGATGGTGGAGTCTCACCTCCTCTTTGAAGGGATGTGGCAGAGCAAAGAAGGTAGGCTGGAAGAGAGATAACCTTTAACGGTGCCCAGAGCAGAGTCGTGCTGGACCAAAGATAAAGGAAACAAGAGCCCTGGATAAAGGTGCAGAATGGGGGTTATTTTTGTGGGCAGCACATCATGACACAAACTTATTCCAATGGCAGGCGTATACCAACTTGCTGGAGGGATGCCTACCTGCCAGAATAATATCTCAGATTTTGGGAGGAATGTTGAAAGCTGTCCACTGTCGCTGCTCAAGGTCAACGCATGAAGGTGGAGGGTGCGCAGGTTCGAGTGCAGGTGTTGCTGCAACAGAAGGTTCATTCAAAGAGGCAGCCTGACTGGAGGACATATGATCATGCTCAACTGCTCGGGATACCAGGCTCTCCGTGCCCAATTCGGAGCCACAAGAATTACTTTGACCCGGTCGTTTATGATCTTGAGAATTCTGGGCAGGAGTGGTATCGGTGGAAAGGTGTACCAGAGACCAGAGCTCCACGTGAGACAAAAAGCGTCTCTGAGCGATTCGCCTTGGAAACTCCAGTGTTCAAAACTGCTGACATTGTGCATTTCTTGCAGTGGCAAACAGATCTAACTAGGGCTCTCCCCACTGCTGAAAGAGACCTTGCACCACCTCTGGATGGATACGCCATTCGTGATCCACTAGGCATCTTCGGCTGAGTACATCTGCTCTGGTGTTCAGAGTTCACAAGGTGTTGAACCACCAGGGAAATGCCCTGACATTGCAGCCATGTCAAGAGACACAGGGCCTCTTGACAGAGGGTCCATGAACCCGCCCTGTTTGCTGCAGTACCACATGGCAGTGGTGTTGTCTGTGAACACCTGCACCAGCCTCCCCTGATCGAAGGTAGAAAGGCTTTCAATGTCAAGCGAATTGCTTGAAGCTCCAACAGGCTGATGTGGAGTTCAAACTCTGCCGGAGACCAGAGTCCTCTGATCTCCACCTCTCCTAGATAGCCAGCCCAGGAGTGACACATCTGTCAGTACAGTCTGATCTGGTTGAGGAAGGGAGAGGGGTCTGCCACTGACCCAATCGCGGTCGTTAGCCATCACTGCATATGTTTTGCAGTTCCCTCTGAGATCTGGACCCTGTTGGAGAGATTCCCTTGATGCTGCGCCCACTGAGACTTCAGGTGACAGTGCAGTGCCCCATATGCCTACGGGCATGAGTATTCAGCAGGAGGCCATGAGGCCCAACAGCCTCCGAGTCGGTCTCACTGAAATCCAGGATAGAAGCTGGAACATCAGAATCATAGCCTAAATATCCTGGACTTGTCGCATGGGAGGATAGGCCTGCAACTGCACTGTGGCTAAGAAGGCTCCAATGAAAGGGAGCATCTGAGAGGGAGTCGGTGTGACTTCGGCACATTGATAGTGAACCCCAGCGAGTACAGGTTTGTTGTAGCCTGAAGGTGGGAAATGACTGCTGGGGGCAAGCCCGCCTTCAACAGCCAATCCTCAAGGTAGGGGGAAGACTGGAATTCCCGACCTCTGCAGATGAGCTGCAACCACTGCCATCACTTTCATGAACACCCGAGGGGCGCTGGTAAGGCCGAAAGGGAGCACGGCAGACTGGAAGTGCTCTTGGCCCACTGTGAACGGCAAGTAACGCCTGTGGGCAGGCCGGACGAGGATGTGAAAATAGCCATCCTGCAACTCCAACACTACCATCCAGTCTTCCAGGTTCAGGCCAGACAGGACTTGGGCGAGCGTGAGCATTGTGAATTTCTCCCTTTTCAGGAAGAGGTTGAAAAGGCACCAGTCTAGGATAGGACTAAGACCTTCGTCCTTCTTTGACACCAGAAATTAGTGGGAATAACAACCCCAACCAACTTCTGATGCAGGCACCCTCTCTATGGCTCACTTGGCCAAGAGAGCCTGCACTTCCTGACGGAGCAAGGAGAGCTGATCCTCCGTCACCCAATCATAAGCGTGATATGCCTATGGGATCTGCATCCTTGGCCACAAAAAGACTGGGAAGCTTGTTGGCCATGGTGGCTGGTAGGGAAAGAATGAAGGGCTCTTCCATGGCAACAAAAGGGAAGGAAGGTGGACTTTGGTTGGCAAGGGGCCATAAAGAAGCCCAAGGACCTGGCTGTAGCTCTGCTGTCCTTTAAGTGCTCCAGCACAGTCCGCTTTCTCTCCAAAGAGGCAAGAGCCATCAAAGGGCATGTCTATGAGGGAAGCCTGGACATCCCCTGAAAAGCCAGTCATTCTCAGCTAGGTGTTGCGCCGCAAGACCACCAACAGTAAAATTGCTCTGCCCAGTGAGTCGGCCGTGTCCAGTCCACACCTCATGGTGAACTTACTGCATCTCTCCCTTCAGCAATGGCCTGGGTGGTTTGGCTTGGGCCTCCTCCAGGATCACTAGCAGAATTTGTGTAGCCGAGTCCCATATCGCATGGGAGTAACGTCTCAATAGGCATGCAGTGTTCAGACTGCAGTGCTAGGCAGGAGGAAGAGAGCATTCTCTTACCAAAGGTATCCAGCCTCTTGGATTCCCTATCCAATGGAGTGGTAGGGAACGGGCCAGAGTTCATTCTGAATGTGGAGGTTTGGAACACCAAGCTCTCCGGATTGGGGTGCTGAGTAAGGAAACTGGGGTCCCCAGAAGCGGAGTGTTATGTTATGTTATGTTAATTGCACTTTTAGAGCGCACGGTTGCCCTCAGGTGTCCTGGCGCTGAGCACTGCCTGCTGGAAAGAGTAATGGAATATTCTACTGATTAAAAAGCCATGTTTTGAACCCCTTCCTGAATGAGAGGAGGTCTGTGGAGTTCCTCGGATAGAAAGGGAGATCATTCCAAGCCTTTGAGGCGCAGGTGATAAAGCTCCTGCCTCCCCAATTGACTTTTTTAAATGAAGGGACAAGAGCTTGTTTGGCTCCCGTTGAGCGTAGCGTTCTTCTGGGGACATACCACTGGACTTTTCGCCTCAGGAAGTCAGGTCCTACTCCATTGAGAGCCTTAAAAACGGTGCAAAGTGCTTTAAAGCGTACTCTGTTTGACGGGGAGCCAGTGGAGTTGTTTTAATTCTTCCTTAACGGAGACAAATTTCGGAGTCCCTGACAGCATTCTGGCCGCTGCATTCTGAGCAATTTGAAGCCTGTTGATGTGTTGTTTTTGGGCGTTCAAATATAGGCCATTGCAGTAGTCGAGACGTGACATAATGAGGGCCGCGATCACTGTCTTAAGGCCGTTTTCGATGAGAAAAAACTTAATTTTTCTAATAATTTTGAGTGCCAAAAAGCAGGCCGAAATTACCATACTTATTTGGTCACCCAAAGCAAGCTTGTTATCCACCATCACCCCAAGGTTCTTTGCTTTCTTAGTGGGTGTAGGACTGTGAGAAAATGCCCTCTTTCTGCATGGTTGCCCCCACTTTTTGCTGAATTGCTGATGTGCTTTGACTGAGTGTGCCCTGGGCTCCTGCCAATCAGGTACCCAGGGCCTGTGTTCCTTCCCTAAAAACTGCATTGAAGCCTAAAACCCAATTGGCATCTCTGGCCACATGTCAGCCCCTGGTAAATGGTACCACAGGTACCCAGGGCACTGAAACCAGGGAAGGCCTCGAAGGGCTGCAGCACTTATTGTGCCACCCTTGGAGGCCCTGTACCTTTACACACACACTGCCATTGCAGGCTGCATGTTTTTGTGCAAAACAAAGTGAAGAGTCGACATGGCACACATCCCTGTGGGCCCTGCCTACATCCCACTGCCCTGGCATAGGTCAGCCACCCCTCTAGCTGGGTGCCCTATACCAGTGGTGAGGGTACAGGTACCCCTACAGTGTCTAAGTAAATTCTTAGACATTGTAAGTGCAGTGCTGCCATTAAGAGTATATGGTGCTGGGAGTTTGTCATTACGAACTGCACAGTACCATAATGGCTGTACTGAAAACTGAGAAGTTTGGTATCAAACGTCTCAGCACATTAAACTCACACTGATGCCAGTGTGGGATTTAATGAAAAATGCACTCAGAGGGCATCTTAGAGATGCCCCCTGAAAAACGACCAGCCTCTGTTGGGTTCCCCGACTGGTACACACCAGCCTGTAAGAAGTTGGGACACTTAACTGTAGACAAGTCTTGCCCTCACAACAAGGCCCCTAGTTCCACAAGTACAGCTACTCCTGGTGTAGCCAGTCTACAGATGGGATCAACAGTGTGCCCAGAGCAAATCAGGATGCACACTGAAGCAGTTCTAGTTTCAGAGGGGGAAGTTGAGTTTGCCACTGTAGCTGTGTGGCCACCCAACTTAAAGAAATACTTACAGTACCCTTGGATCAATGGAACTAGGATAGAAGCTCTGAGGGATACAGGTGCCAGTGTCACTATGGTGAGAGAAACACTGGTTTCCCCTGAGCAATATTTGATTGGGCGTACTTACCCAGTCACCAATGCTGACAGTGTTACCACTAATCATGCAATGGCTATGGTGACATTAGACTGGGGGGGGGGAGGGGGTTACTGGTCTGAAACAGGTAGTGGTCTCTCCAAAGCTACCAGCTGCATGTCTGCTTGGCAATGACCTGGAAACCTCAGCCTGGGCTGAGGTTGAACTAAAAACCCATGCAGCAATGCTGGACATCCCTGAATTGGTGTGTGTAAAAACAAGAGCACAGAGCAAAAGGCAGGGTGAAGAAGTAGTGTTGGAGCCTGAAAGAATGGCCCAACCTACCAAGAGAAAAGGTAAGAAGACTGGGGGACCAGCTTCTATACAGCCAAAGGATCAGGACCCCTCTCCTCAGGGAGAGGACTTGGACACCCCAGAGGGAACTGAGCCCATGGAGCTTGACCCTTACCAGGTTGAACTCTTGGGCCCAGGGGGACCCTCTAGGGAAGAGCTGTGCCAGGGACAGCAAGACTGTCCCACTCTTGAAAGCCTGAGGCAGCAAGCTGTTTCAGAAGCAAAGGGAGATGTCAGTGGTACCCACAGAGTTTATTGGGAAGAGGGATTACTGTACACTGAGGCAAGAGACCCCAATCCTGGAGCCACCAGGAGAGTGGTAGTGCCACAGAAGTACAGGGAGTTCCTCCTAACTTTAGCTCATGACATCCCCCTAGCTGGGCATCTGGGCCAAACCAAGACTTGGGAAAGGCTAGTCAGCCACTTTTTCTGGCCCCAGATGCACCAAAAGGTGAAGGCGTTTGTCAGCTCCTGTGTCACCTGTCAGGCCAGTGGCAAGACAGGTGGCCACCCAAAGGCCCCCCTGATACCACTGCCTGTGGTGGGGGTTCCCTTTGAAAGGGTAGGTGTGGACATAGTGGGTCCACTTGAACCTCCCACAGCCTCAGGGAACAAATTCATACTAGTGGTAGTGGATCATGCCACTAGGTACCCTGAAGCAATCCCACTTAGGACTACTACAGCTCCTGCAGTAGCCAAGGCCCTCATTGGTGTCTTCACCAGGGTGGGGTTTCCTAAGGAGGTGGTTTCAGACAGAGGTTCTAACTTTATGTCTGCTTACCTAAAACACATGTGGAAGGAATGTGGAGTGCAGTACAAGTTTACTACACCCTATCATCCACAAACCAATGGCCTTGTTGAGAGGTTCAACAAGACATTGAAAGGCATGATTATGGGGCTCCCTGAGAAACTCAAAAGGAGATGGGATGTCCTCTTACCATGTCTGCTTTTCGCTTACAGAGAAGTGCCACAGAAGGGAGTAGGTTTCTTACCCTTTGAACTTCTGTTTGGCCATCCTGTGAGGGGACCACTTTGTCTTGTAAAGGAGGGCTGGGAGAGGCCTCTCCAAGAACCCAAACAAGATATTGTGCACTTTGTGCTTGGCCTAAGGTCCAGAATGGCTGAGTACATGGAAAAGGCATCCAAGAATCTTGAGGCCAGCCAGGAGCTTCAGAAGCACTGGTATGACCAAAAAGCTGCACTGGTTGAATTTCAACCTGGGCAACAGGTGTGGGTTTTGGAGCAAGTGGCACCAAGGGCACTCCAGGACAGATGGAGTGGCCCTTACCCTATCCTGGAGAGAAAGAGTGAGGTCACCTACTTAGTTGACCTGGGCACAAGCAGGACACCCAAAAGGGTTATCCATGTGAACCGCCTGAAGCTCTTTCATGACAGGGCTGACATCACCATGCTGATGGTGACTGATGAGGATCAGGAGACAGAGTGAACCTCTCCCTGACCTCCTCTCATACAGCCCAAAAGATGGGTCAGTTGATGGAGTTGTCTTTTCAGGCACCCTCTCTACCCAACAGCAGACTGACTGCAAGCAAGTCTTGCAGCAGTATGCTAAGCTCTTTTCCTTGTCCCCTGGTCTGACAAACTGGTGTACCCATGATGTGGACACTAGAGACAGTGCACCTGTCAAAAACAAGATCTATCGACAGTCAGACCAAGTCAAGGAAAGCATCAGAGCTGAGGTAAGCAAGATGCTGGAGTTAGGGGTTATTGAACCCTCTGAGAGCCCTTGGGCTAGCCCAGTGGTTCTGGTCCCCAAACCTCACCCACAGGATGGAAGGAGAGAAATGAGGTTTTGTGTGGATTACAGAGGGCTCAACTCTGTCACCAAGACAGATGCTCACCCTATCCCAAGAGCAGATGAGTTGATAGACAAATTGGGTGCAGCCAAATTCTTAAGTACCTTTGACTTAACTGCAGGGTACTGGCAGATTGGCATGGCCCCAGGAGCAAAAGAGAAAACAGCATTCTCCAAACCTGATGGGCATTATCAGTTCACTGTTATGCCCTTTGGTTTAAAGAATGCCCCTGCCACCTTCCAGAGGTTGGTGAATCAAGTCCTTGCTGGGTTGGAGTCCTTTAGTGCAGCTTATCTTGATGATATTGCTGTCTTTAGCTCCACCTGGCAGGATCACCTGGTCCACCTTGGGAAGGTTTTAAAAGCCCTGCAAACTGCAGGTCTAACTATCAAGGCATCCAAATGCCAGATAGGGCAGGGCACTGTGGTGTACTTGGGCCACCTTGTTGATGGAGGCCAGGTACAGCCCTTACAGCCCAAGATCCAGGCCATCCTGGACTGGGCAGCTCCAACAACCCAGACCCAAGTCAGGGCATTCCTTGGCTTGACTGGGTACTACAGGAGGTTTGTGAAGGGATATGGGCCCATTGTGGCTCCCCTCACAGAACTCGCCTCCAAGAAGATGCCCAAAAAGGTTAACTGGACAGTTAGTTGCCAAAAGGCTTTTGACACCCTGAAAGAAGCAATGTGCTCAGCACCAATTCTAAAAGCTCCAGATTATGCCAAGCAGTTCATAGTGCAGACTGATGCCTCTGAGCTGGGGATAGGAGCGGTCCTATCCCAGACCAATGATGAAGGCCAAGACCAACCTGTTGCTTTTATAAGCAGGAGGCTTCTCCCCAGAGAGCAGCGTTGGAGAGCCATTGAGAGGGAGGCCTTTGCTGTGGTTTGGTCCCTGAAGAAGTTGAGACCATACTTGTTTGGTACTCACTTCCTGGTTCAAACTGACCACAGACCTCTCAGATGGCTGATGCAAATGAAAGGGGAAAATCCAAAACTTTTGAGGTGGTCCATCTCCCTACAGGGAATGGACTTTGAAGTGGAACACAGACCTGGGACTGCCCATGCCAATGCAGATGGACTTTCCAGGTTCTTCCACTTAGACAATGAAGACTCCCATGGGGAAGGTTAGTCTCATCACCTTTCATTTGGGGGTGGGGGGTTGTGTGAGAAAGTGCCCTCTTTCTTGCATGGTATGCCCCCACTTTTTGCTGAATTGCTGATGTGCTTTGACTGAGTGTGCCCTGGGCTCCTGCCAATCAGGTACCCAGGGCCTGTGTTCCTTCCCTAAAAACTGCATTGAAGCCTAAAACCCAATTGGCATCTCTGGCCACAGGTAGGCCACTGGTAAATGGTACCACAGGTACCCAGGGCACTGTGACCAGAGAAGGCCCCCAAGGGCTGCAGCACTTATTGTGCCACCCTTAGAGGCCCTGTACCCTGACACACACACACTGCCTTTGCAGGCTGTGTGTCTTGGTGCAGAACAAAGTGAAGAGTCGACATGGCACACACCCCTGTGTGCCATGCCCACAAACCACTGCCCTGGCATCCATCAGTCACCCCTCTAGCTGGGTGCCCTATGCCAGTGGTGAGGGTACAGGTGCATGAGCCCTGTACCCCTACAGTACCCAGGTCCATTCCTGGGCACTGTAAGTGCAGTGCTGCAATTAAGAGTATATGGTGCTGGGAGCTTGTCAACATGAACTCCACAGCACCATAATGGCTGCACTGAAGACTGAGAAGTTTGGTATCATACTTCTCAGCACATTAAACCCACACTGATGCCAGTGTGGGATTTAATGTAAAATGCACAACAGAGGGCATCTTAGAGATGCCCCCTGAAACTCGACCAACTCCCAGTGACCTGACTGAGTGGCTGCCGAGGCTGCCATCACCAGACTTGTTTCTGAACCCCTGGGTCGGGAGCTTGCCGCTCTCGGGGGCCTGAAACAATGCACATCCTGGGACGAGGTGCCAAGCCTCCTCCCCCAGGATGGGCAGGGTTCACGAAGGAGAAGCTTCAAAGGCATACCGCCTTTGTGAGCCTCTCCAGACCACTTGCTGTACTCAGCAACTGGTCCCCACTGGTTCTACCCCCCCCACTTTGGGCGGGAGACCCGGCGGGAAAAACAAAGTGAGGAAGAGAGGTGTGCCCACCTCTGCCAACTCCACCCCTAAGGTGGGGGAGGCGAGGTGAAGCACAACCTCGAGTCCCCGCCATCTTGAGGATGGGGGACCCAGCCAACCAAGGACAGGCTCCTGCCCCCCTCCCACTGGAGAGTGGCAGAGTAGGGGGTGTACCCACCCCAGGGAAGGGACCCATTGGTCCCTGCCCTTTACCTACCTGTACCGCCCCTAAATTTAGTATTTAGGGGCACCCTGAACCTTCCTTCCTCAGATCCAGCAACAACAAGAAAAGGAAGAAGAAGAAGGACGAGAAGCCGTGCAGAGCTAACAAGAGAACGACGCCCACTGACTTGGCCCCAGCCCTACAGGCCTGTCTCCCCTCGAACCTGCTCCTGCAAAACCCCAGAGTGTCCAGCGGCCAGCAACCTCAAAAACCCCGGAGGACCTGCCTGCCTTCACTTTCCAAGCTGTTTCTCCCGTGAACACCGGACGTGTTTGAACTGCAGCTTCTGGTGCCAGCCAGGAACCGCGAATCCCGCACACTCTGCACCCGCCGAATCCGGCCCGAGCTCGAGTGGGCAAATACCCAAAGGAGGTCCCCCCGGCGATCCTGACCCGAGATCCGGCGACCCCTGACCTGCCTCAAGCCTCCTGACGACACCTGCAGCCTCAATCCAGAGGACCCCCCCTACCGCGACCAGAGCGGGTAAGAAAATCCGACGTCCCAAGGCACCCCTGCACCCGTCGCCCCACGGCCTTGTGTGCCCAAACCAACGGTGCCTAACCAACCCTCTACATCCCAACTTACCCCTCGAAGTGGTGGTAGCTCCTGGAAGATCCTCGTCCCCGAGCCTGCAGTGTTTCTTTGTCCCGGAGAATCTCCATTGAAATCACCAGGGCACCCGACCACAAAACAGCCCCCTGCACCCGGCCGCCCTAGTGCCGCTGAGGGTGCCCCTTTGGTGCTAACTTGGTCCCCAACGTGCCCTGAGCTTAACCCTAGGAGCTTCAGTTCTTGAGTGTGTGGATTCATTTGCTGACTGAGGGTGTACATCAAATGCTTTACACTGTTCTCTGATACTGCCTTACTGCTCGACCAAGCTACCACTTTAGAGAGTAAGGTTCTATCTAACTTTAACCTCTGCCAAACCTCTGGAGACCCTTGGACTCTATACACACTGTACCTCACTTTGGTGCAGTATATATAGAGCCAGTTTCTTACAAGGACAGATTCCCAAACCTTCAGGCCACCAGTCAAGTGTCCACACATGTGGATTGTTCCCAGACTTTATGACCTCGGTTTTACTCGAGTTTAGTTTTAAACAGTTAGCGGACATCCATCCAGAGATTGCAATCGTGGAAACGTGCCCCTGTTTCTTTTTCAGCCCCATCTCTCAGTGACAACACTATTTGAGTGTCGTCTGCATAAGAGGTGAGTTGGAAACCAAAGGATCTTATCACTCCAGCCAGGGGGCCACATACACATTAAAAAGCTTCGGGCTGAGGGACGAGCCCTGTGGCACACCACATGGGAGGGAGAAAGGCTGTGATCTGCAGCTATCCAGATCCACAGTTTGCATTCTGCCGGAGAGAAACGACTGCAGGAGTTTCCAGGCTAGTCCTTTTATCCCCACCTCAGACAACCGGTCCATCAAAACTTAATGATGGACCGTGTCGAAGGCCGCGGACAGATCCAGCAAAATCAGTATAGCATTGCCTCCCCTATCCAGGGCCTCCCTAATTTCTTCTGTGGATTTAATTAGGGCTAGCTCAGTGCTGTGTTCTGCTCTAAACCCGTATTGGGATGGGTCGAGTATTTTATTAGATTGGAGGAATGCACTGAGTTGGATATTCATGGCTTTTTCCGTGGCCTTAGCAGGGAGCGGAAGCCGCGATATTGGCCTGTAATTATTAGGGTCCTTTGGGTCAAGGGTCTGTTTCTTCAGTAGGGGAAGAATGGAAGCCTTCTTCCACATACTGGGAAAAATGCCCGAGCTAAATATGGCATTCAGTAGGGGTGTAAGTGCTATCCCAATGACGTCTGGAATTTGTTTCAGAACAGACGCTGGACAGGGATCAGTGGGAGCCCCAGAGCGAATAGAACTCAAGAGTTTGATCGTATCTGGTATCTCAAAAGGTAGGAATTGGTCTAAGACCGGTATAGGGCTAAGGCTATCTGACTTTGCCGCAAGCCGCCGCTCATCTTCCTTTTTATCAGTTAAGGTAAAAGAGGAAAAACTGGATTCCACCTTATGTTTAAAAAAATCGGCCAGTTTATCGCAGAGTTCAGGGCTGCTTGAACTCATAGGGACATTAGGAGTGGCAAGTTTCTTAATAGTTTTGAAGAGTTCTTTTGAATTGGATTTGGCTTGTGAGATTTGCACCGCAAAAAACTTTTTTTTAGTATCCAGCAGAAGCCCCTTGTAAATGGCAATGCTATGTCTATACGCTTCCTTATCTGAACTTTTATAACCTCTCCGCCAAGCCCGTTCCAAGCGCTTACAGGCCAATTTTTGATTTCTGAGTTCGTCAGAATACCAGGGGGCTGAGGGTTGGGCCCGTTTAGGGGTCCACTTCTTTACAAGGGCTAATATGTTGCAAGTAGCGTCAAGCCATTGTGTATAGGCCGATGTAGCCTCTTCCACTCCAGAGGGGAAGGGACGCATTGATTTCCTCAGAGTTTCTTCTAGTTCCGTGCTGTCCACATCTTTCCATGCTCTTGTTTCAATCTCCTGAGCAGGCTTTAAGCTGGCTCGATGGCTCGATGGCTCGCGGGAGTCTTCAATTCAAATAGAATGGCACTATGATCTGACCACAGTGATGGCGATGGGCAATTGTCCTATACACAGGAGCCTCCTGTGCAGGGCTTGGACCGGGTCTCTGAGTAGGAAGCCTGTCAGGGGTTGAGAAGGGGTGACTATTGGTTGAAGCAAGTTAGTCTTGACTGCAATGTGGGCAGCTGAAGGTCCAATACCTCAGCCACTCTACGCACCACCACTGCAAAAGGGGCTCCCTCCTCCTTAGCCACGGTAGACCAGACCAGTGTCAGTTGCTCGTACCAGTTGTCCTCTTCCTCATCGGGGAGCTTGTAAGCATAAGGGTCCATTGCCCCCTCCCATTTGTCTCCCTCTCCAGGCCTATAAAACAAATACGGTACTGGCTCCACTCTGGAAAGCATGGGGACAGACGGCTCTGGAGTCTGTGTTGGATGACATCCATCCAGCTCTGTGTCGGAGTCAGGAATAACGATGGGGATGATGCCACGTAGGGCCGCCGCCACTGGAGCGAGCACGAGGTAGGTCTCGGTCTCACCGGTGGCTCTGCTCCAGATCCAGCATGTGATCCATGGAACGCGACTGGTGCAGAGGGTGAACCATTCCGCGTGGGTCCAGTCAGGGCCCCTTCCGTGCCCATGGGGCCTGAAGGCGCTCAAGAGGGGCTGACTGCCCAAATATAAGGTGCATGGCCTCATAGAAACCCTTCAACTGGGCGGGTGTCGCTCTGGCAAAATCGGGGTAGCACAGAGCCGCCTCTGGTTCAGGTTCCGTTGACTTGCGGGGCCTGGAGTGCTGACTCGTTTCAAAACTTTGACGGATGCAGAGAAGTTGAAAAACCTCTTTGACTACTTGGATTTTTATATGTTTGGGAGACTTACCTGACTTCCCCAACGATTTGGAGTGCGGCGACGACCGTTGAGAAGGGCTCCACGAACAGTCCCAATCCCTTTAGTGCGATCGAGACGTTAAGAGTCACTGAGTCAACAAGTGTTGGGCGGTGAGGAGATTGAGGGAGTGCTCCCTCAGGGCCTCTGGATGCATGCATGGCAGTCCTCGCAGGTTTTGGAGTTGTGGTCCCTCTCAAAGCACCAAAAACACACTTAGTGGGGTTCTGTCACTTACATTCGCCTGTGACAGGCCCCACATACTTTCAAACCAGCTGGTTTCTTAGGCGACATACCTAACCAGGAGAACATTTCTCCCCAAAAATAAAAAATCGTCAAAACGTTGAAAAAAGCAAGCCAAAAAAGTGACTGAGGGGTAGCTCAGGCCGGATCAGCAGTATCTGGCGTGGAAAGGAAAGAACTGATGTCAGCGCGCTGGGGTGGCGCCTATCTAGATATTGCGCGCGTCTCTTTCGGCGTAGAAACCAACACAAAGCTGAGCAACGCCACCCACCTGGGCACAGGGGTACCACTAAAAACTCTACCGGATCCAGTGTGATGCTTTGGAAATATTCTAAGATAAGAAATCTGTGTATAGACGTCTCCATCAGATCTAAGAAGTAGCCTGGTTGCATCAAACGCACCACACACCAGGTCAACAAAGGGGCTGCCAACATGATCAGGAAGAAGTGTGACCACCATCTCAGCCATCTCTAAAAGACCAGCCAGATAAGAAGATCTTACTCCCTTGGAAGTAAGGCTAAAAGACCAATCCAGGTCCAAGTCTGACTCCGAGGTCCTACCTCTGACCTAATGGAAGGCCAAGGAGAATCTATTAACAGAAACAAGATGAAGTAGGAACAGCATCATCCTCCTCGGTATCAGTGGCAGAATCCGAGAGTTTAGATCAGACCGAGGCAAAAGATCACCCAGAGTGCTAGAACCAGGGCATCACCTCTGGTGCAGGCTCATCATACCCACACACATATGGTGGGCCATGGCCAACAAAACCAGAGGGAACGCTACCATCAGAGAAGGATCAGTGAAATGCAGCCGAACCAGGCATGGAGCCGGAAAGGAGTGGGCACCAGTTCAGGGCATCCACGCAACTGGGCAGCAGCAGAGTCCAAGGATGACACCAGAGTTGCCAATGATATTTAGGATTGGATGAAATAGGAAAGGAACACCAGACTGGGTTTCGTAACACTAGCAGAGCTGAGTTGGAGGCCCTAAAAGTACTGGCAGAGATGATTCAATCGTGATCAAACCTGCAGATAAAGGGGGAACAGTTGTAATTCTCCCAAAAGAAATGTGGGTCCCGTGCTCTCCATGCCACTGGAGTCGAGCTATCCTGGCTGATGAGGGGTGAAAGCCCGAAACCGGTCCCAGGATGCTTGTTTCCAGTCCAGGGAGGACCTGGCCTGGCAGTTCCGGCTGGACTGTTCCCATTGGGCGCAGGGTCAAGACTGATTTGTATATGGCTGGGTCCAAACTGGAATGGCATGGTGAGCAAAAAAACGATGGATTTAGGCCAGATCTCTGTACTGGGGTGAATGTATGACATTGTTCTGCATTCTGTCCATCAATTGTTCTTTTTGCATTTGTCACCCCGAGTGGGACGGGTATGCCCAGACGTGGGTCCCGTGCTCTCCATGCCACTGGAGTCAAGCTATCCTGGCTGATGAGGGGTGAAAGCCCGAAACCGGTCCTAGGATGCTTGTTTCCAGTCCAGGGAGGACCTGGCCTGGCAGTTCGGGCTGGACTGTTCCCATGAGGCACAGGGTCAAGACTGATTTGCATATGGCTGGGTTCAAACTGGAATGGCATGGTGAGCAAAAAAACGATGGATTTAGGCCCAGATCTCTGTACTGGGGGTGAATGTATGACATTGTTCTGCATTCTGTCCATCAATTGTTCTTTTTGCAGGGACTAGAGACGACACCTAAGAGTTCGGAGAGTGGTTAAATGCACAAAATCCTTTCCTGCAGATCACCCTCACTATTGGAGGCAGTGAACAGTCATTTCTAGTCCTGCAAATAAAAGAAAAAGATGGTGAACTGCACAGCGAATTTGGTTTACAAACCAACTGATCGTAATAACCCTGTGCGGTTTGAGAGCCACCACCCATGAGGCCTTTCAGAAAATCTGCCAGTGGGCCAGTTTCTGCGACTGAGACACAATTGCTCAGACACTAGAGACTATCGGGCACATGCAAAAAAGCTGACACAAACTGAGAAACATTACCCACCAGAGCTCATCAGAAAAGGCAAAAAACGGGCATTAAACAACATTAGGAAACAACTGCCAATGCCCAAGGAAAAGAAGACCTGTGAAAAACTGATCTGCGTATCCACATACAGTACCATGTCGAACAAATTCCAAAAAATGATTAATAAGAACTGGGGTATCCTCTGCTGAACATGGCTAAGCCAATGCACTCATTCAGGAAGGCAAGGAACATAAAAGATCCGGTAGTTCGCACCAGACCTAAACAAAGGGGAGCTGCAAGCCATCCACCCACACTGTGGAATCTCCCACCCCCAGTGGGCTACTCCCCTTGTGGAAACTGTAACATATGTCCCTTTGCCAGAAGAGTAAAGGAACTAGATCTGGGACTGAGGACACCCTTGAGACTACAGGAACTGACGAACTGCAACACCACAAACTTGGTGTACCTAATAAAGTGCCCATGTAGCCTAAAATACTTCGGCATGACGTCCAGGAAAGTGCGCATCTACATTTCTGAGCACCGCAGCACCATCCGATGCAAAAGGGATGCTACAAAGCTCACTGCACATTATATTGAAAAAGGCCATAGTGCAGATGAAATGGAGTGGTACATCCTGGAAAAACTTAAACCATACCACGCAGGCATGATAAGAGCCCTACTCATCTTCGAACAAAGATGGGTGCATAGGAAAGGTACGGACCGCCACGGGCTCAATGACCGTATTCCATGGGGCAGCCTATCATTTTAGTAGACTGCTGAACATGAGCACATCAGATGTGAATGAAGAAAATTTCTTGCTCTAGGCGTCCGTTCTACCTTCACCAGTACTCCACCATGCCCTCGTAGTGGAGCAGCAATGGTCCATCATTGAGATTAAGCTCTAACCGAACTATCATGAAAGTATTGCTTCTATAATGCACGAGTGAACACCTTCTAGAAGATGTTTTGTTTATGCCCCTAACAACACACACACATTTTATTTTTAATTAATTAAGGCGCAGGGCAAGGTTTCCAACAATGGCACCCAGAGACAGCATTAGAATAAAAGGTTTGGGCTTACTGTGGGGAGCATGGAATAAGGGACCGCATGAACAAACAATAGTAATCCTAATGACAGGAGTGGGAACGAACAGGTTCATTAGAGTGGGAACGAACAAGTTCATTAGAGTGGGAAACGAACAAGTTCATTAGAGTGGGAACGAACAGGTTCATTAGAGTGGGAACGAACAAGTTCATTAGAGTGGGAAACGAACAAGTTCATTAGAGTGGGAACGAACAGGTTCATTAGAGTGGGGAACGAACAAGTTCATTAGAGTGGGAAACGAACAAGTTCATTAGAGTGGGGAACGAACAGGTTCATTAGAGTGGGGAACGAACAGGTTCATTAGAGTGGGGAACGAACAGGTTCATTAGAGTGGGAACGAACAGGTTCATTAGAGTGGGGAACGAACAAGTTCATTAGAGTGGGAACGAACAGGTTCATTAGAATGGGGACCGAACAGGTTCATTAGAGTGGGGAACGAACAGGTTCATTAGAGTGGAAACGAAAAGGTTCATTAGAATGGGAACGACCAGGTTCATTAGAGTGGGAGCAAACAGGTTCATTAGAGTGGGGAACGAACAGGTTCATTAGAGTGGGAGCGAACAGGTTCATTAGAGTGGGAACGAACAGGTTCATTAGAGTGGGGAGCGAACAGGTTCATTAGAGTGGGGAACAAACAGGTTCATTAGAGTGGGAACGAAAAGGTTCATTAGAGTGGGGAAGAACAGGTTCATTAGAGTGGGAACAAACAGGTTCATTAGAATGGGAACGACCAGGTTCATTAGAGTGGGAACGAACAGGTTCATTAGAGTGGGGAATGAACAGGTTCATTAGAGTGGGGAACGAACAGGTTCATTAGAGTGGGAACGAACAGGTTCATTAGAGTGGGGAACGAACAGGTTCATTAGAGTGGGAACGAAAAGGTTCATTAGAGTGGGGAACGAACAGGTTCATTAGAGTGGGAACAAACAGGTTCATTAGAATGGGAACGACCAGGTTCATTAGAGTGGGAACAAACAGGTTCATTAGAGTGGGAACAAACAGGTTCATTAGAGTGGGAACGAATAGGTTCATTAGAGTGGGGAACGAACAGGTTCATTAGAGTGGGAACGACCAGGTTCATTAGAGTGGGGAACGAAAAGGTTCATTAGAGTGGGGAACGAAAAGGTTCACTAGAGTGGGGACAAACAGGTTCATTAGAGTGGGAGCGAACAGGTTCATTAGAGTGGGGAATGAACAGGTTCATTAGAGTGGGGAATGAACAGGTTCATTAGAGTGAGAACGAACAGGTTCATTAGAGTGGGAACGAACAGGTTCATTAGCGTGGGAACAAACAGGTTCATTAGCGTGGGAACAAACAGGTTCATTAGAGTGGGAACAAACAGGTTCATTAGAGTGGGAACAAACAGGTTCATTAGAGTGGGAACAAACAGGTTCATTAGAGTGGGAACAAACAGGTTCATTACAGTGGGAACAAACAGGTTCATTAGAGTGGGAACGAACAGGTTCATTAGAATGGGAACGAACAGGTTCATTAGAGTGGGGACGAACAGGTTCATTAGAGTGGGGAACGAACAGGTTCATTAGAGTGGGGAACGAACAGGTTCATTAGAGTGGGGAACGAACAAGTTCATTAGAGTGGGGAACGAACAAGTTCATTAGAGTGGGAAACGAACAAGTTCATTAGAGTGGGAAACGAACAAGTTCATTAGAGTGGGGAACGAACAGGTTCATTAGAGTGGGGAACGAACAGGTTCATTAGAGTGGGGAACGAACAGGTTCATTAGAGTGGGAACGAACAGGTTCATTAGAGTGGGGAACGAACAAGTTCATTAGAGTGGGAGCAGAACAGGTTCATTAGAATGGGGACCGAACAGGTTCATTAGAGTGGGGACCGAACAGGTTCATTAGAGTGGGGAACGAACAGGTTCATTAGAGTGGAAACGAAAAGGTTCATTAGAATGGGAACGACCAGGTTCATTAGAGTGGGAGCAAACAGGTTCATTAGAGTGGGGAACGAACAGGTTCATTAGAGTGGGAATGAACAGGTTCATTAGAGTGGGAACGAACAGGTTCATTAGAGTGGGGAACGAACAGGTTCATTAGAGTGGGGAACAAACAGGTTCATTAGAGTGGGAACGAAAAGGTTCATTAGAGTGGGGAAGAACAGGTTCATTAGAGTGGGAACAAACAGGTTCATTAGAATGGGAACGACCAGGTTCATTAGAGTGGGAGCAAACAGGTTCATTAGAGTGGGGAATGAACAGGTTCATTAGAGTGGGGAACGAACAGGTTCATTAGAGTGGGAACGAACAGGTTCATTAGAGTGGGGAGCGAACAGGTTCATTAGAGTGGGAGCGAAAAGGTTCATTAGAGTGGGGAACGAACAGGTTCATTAGAGTGGGAACAAACAGGTTCATTAGAATGGGAACGACCAGGTTCATTAGAGTGGGAACAAACAGGTTCATTAGAGTGGGAACAAACAGGTTCATTAGAGTGGGAGCGAATAGGTTCATTAGAGTGGGGAACGAACAGGTTCATTAGAGTGGGAACGACCAGGTTCATTAGAGTGGGGAACGAAAAGGTTCATTAGAGTGGGGAACGAAAAGGTTCACTAGAGTGGGGACAAACAGGTTCATTAGAGTGGGAGCGAACAGGTTCATTAGAGTGGGGAATGAACAGGTTCATTAGAGTGGGGAATGAACAGGTTCATTAGAGTGAGAACGAACAGGTTCATTAGAGTGGGAGCGAACAGGTTCATTAGCGTGGGAACAAACAGGTTCATTAGAGTGGGAACAAACAGGTTCATTAGAGTGGGAACAAACAGGTTCATTAGAGTGGGAACAAACAGGTTCATTACAGTGGGAACAAACAGGTTCATTACAGTGGGAACAAACAGGTTCATTAGAGTGGGAGCGAACAGGTTCATTAGAATGGGAGCGAACAGGTTCATTAGAGTGGGGACGAACAGGTTCATTAGAGTGGGGAGCGAACAGGTTCATTAGAGTGGGGAACGAACAGGTTCATTAGAGTGGGGAGCAGAACAAGTTCATTAGAGTGGGGAACGAACAAGTTCATTAGAGTGGGAAACGAACAAGTTCATTAGAGTGGGAAGCGAACAAGTTCATTAGAGTGGGGAACGAACAGGTTCATTAGAGTGGGGAGCGAACAGGTTCATTAGAGTGGGGAACGAACAGGTTCATTAGAGTGGGAACGAACAGGTTCATTAGAGTGGGGAACGAACAAGTTCATTAGAGTGGGAGCAGAACAGGTTCATTAGAATGGGGACCGAACAGGTTCATTAGAGTGGGGACCGAACAGGTTCATTAGAGTGGGGAACGAACAGGTTCATTAGAGTGGAAACGAAAAGGTTCATTAGAATGGGAACGACCAGGTTCATTAGAGTGGGAGCAAACAGGTTCATTAGAGTGGGGAACGAACAGGTTCATTAGAGTGGGAATGAACAGGTTCATTAGAGTGGGAACGAACAGGTTCATTAGAGTGGGGAACGAACAGGTTCATTAGAGTGGGGAACAAACAGGTTCATTAGAGTGGGAACGAAAAGGTTCATTAGAGTGGGGAATGAACAGGTTCATTAGAGTGGGAACAAACAGGTTCATTAGAATGGGAATGACCAGGTTCATTAGAGTGGGAACGAACAGGTTCATTAGAGTGGGAACGAACAGGTTCATTAGAGTGGGGAATGAACAGGTTCATTAGAGTGGGGAACGAACAGGTTCATTAGAGTGGGAACGAACAGGTTCATTAGAGTGGGGAACGAACAGGTTCATTAGAGTGGGAACGAAAAGGTTCATTAGAGTGGGGAACGAACAGGTTCATTAGAGTGGGAACAAACAGGTTCATTAGAATGGGAACGACCAGGTTCATTAGAGTGGGAACAAACAGGTTCATTAGAGTGGGAACAAACAGGTTCATTAGAGTGGGAACAAACAGGTTCATTAGAGTGGGAACGAATAGGTTCATTAGAGTGGGGAGCGAACAGGTTCATTAGAGTGGGAACGACCAGGTTCATTAGAGTGGGGAACGAAAAGGTTCATTAGAGTGGGGAACGAAAAGGTTCACTAGAGTGGGAACAAACAGGTTCATTAGAGTGGGAGCGAACAGGTTCATTAGAGTGGGGAATGAACAGGTTCATTAGAGTGGGGAATGAACAGGTTCATTAGAGTGAGAACGAACAGGTTCATTAGAGTGAGAACGAACAGGTTCATTAGAGTGGGAACGAACAGGTTCATTAGCGTGGGAACAAACAGGTTCATTAGAGTGGGAACAAACAGGTTCATTAGAGTGGGAACAAACAGGTTCATTAGAGTGGGAACAAACAGGTTCATTAGAGTGGGAACAAACAGGTTCATTAGAGTGGGAACAAACAGGTTCATTACAGTGGGAACAAACAGGTTCATTAGAGTGGGAACGAACAGGTTCATTAGAATGGGAACGAACAGGTTCATTAGAGTGGGGACGAACAGGTTCATTAGAGTGGGGAACGAACAGGTTCATTAGAGTGGGGAACGAACAGGTACATTAGAGTGGGGAACAAACAGGTTCATTAGAATGGGGAATGAACAGGTTCATTAGAGTGGGGAATGAACAGGTTCATTAGAGTGGGAACGAACAGGTTCATTAGAATGGGAACGAACAGGTTCATTAGAGTGGGGAACGAACAGGTTCATTAGAGTGGGGAACGAACAGGTTCATTAGAGTGGGGAACGAACAGGTTCATTAGAGTGGGGAACGAACAGGTTCATTAGAGTGGGGAACGAACAGGTTCATTAGAGTGGGGAACGAACAGGTTCATTAGAGTGGGAACGAACAGGTTCATTAGAATGGGGACCGAACAGGTTCATTAGAGTGGGGAACGAACAGGTTCATTAGAGTGGAAACGAAAAGGTTCATTAGAATGGGAACGACCAGGTTCATTAGAGTGGGAGCAAACAGGTTCATTAGAGTGGGGAACGAACAGGTTCATTAGAGTGGGAACGAACAGGTTCATTAGAGTGGGGAACGAACAGGTTCATTAGAGTGGGGAACAAACAGGTTCATTAGAGTGGGAACGAAAAGGTTCATTAGAGTGGGAACGAAAAGGTTCATTAGAGTGGGGAACGAACAGGTTCATTAGAGTGGGAACAAACAGGTTCATTAGAATGGGAACGACCAGGTTCATTAGAGTGGGAACGAACAGGTTCATTAGAGTGGGGAATGAACAGGTTCATTAGAGTGGGGAACGAACAGGTTCATTAGAGTGGGGAACGAACAGGTTCATTAGAGTGGGGAACGAACAGGTTCATTAGAGTGGGGAACGAACAGGTTCATTAGAGTGGGAACGAAAAGGTTCATTAGAGTGGGGAACGAACAGGTTCATTAGAGTGGGAACAAACAGGTTCATTAGAATGGGAACAAACAGGTTCATTAGAATGGGAACGACCAGGTTCATTAGAGTGGGAACGAACAGGTTCATTAGAGTGGGAACGAACAGGTTCATTAGAGTGGGGAACGAACAGGTTCATTAGAGTGGGAACGACCAGGTTCATTAGAGTGGGGAACAAAAAGGTTCATTAGAGTGGGGAACGAAAAGGTTCATTAGAGTGGGGAACGAAAAGGTTCATTAGACTGGGGAACGAAAAGGTTCATTAGAGTGGGAACAAACAGGTTCATTAGAGTGGGAACAAACAGGTTCATTAGAGTGGGAGAGAACAGGTTCATTAGAGTGGGGAATGAACAGGTTCATTAGAGTGGGGAATGAACAGGTTCATTAGAGTGAGAACGAACAGGTTCATTAGAGTGGGAACGAACAGGTTCATTAGCGTGGGAACAAACAGGTTCATTAGAGTGGGAACAAACAGGTTCATTAGAGTGGGAACAAACAGGTTCATTAGAGTGGGAACAAACAGGTTCATTAGAGTGGGAACAAACAGGTTCATTAGAGTGGGAACAAACAGGTTCATTACTGTGGGAACAAACAGGTTCATTACAGTGGGAACAAACAGGTTCATTAGAGTGGGAACGAACAGGTTCATTAGAATGGGAACGAACAGGTTCATTAGAGTGGGGACGAACAGGTTCATTAGAGTGGGGAACGAACAGGTTCATTAGAGTGGGGAACGAACAGGTTCATTAGAGTGGGGAACGAACAGGTACATTAGAGTGGGGAACAAACCGGTTCATTAGAGTGGGGAATGAACAGGTTCATTAGAGTGGGAACGAACAGGTTCATTAGAGTGGGAACGAACAGGTTCATTAGAATGGGAACGAACAGGTTCATTAGAGTGGGGAACGAACAGGTTCATTAGAGTGGGGAACAAACAGGTTCATTATTGTGGGGAACGAACAGGTTCATTAGAGTGGGGAACGAACAGGTACATTAGAGTGGGGAACCTTTTGATAAAGTAAGGAGGAATGGTTGTACGGTGGTGGGGGGGCTGCGCATTTCATGTGGTGCGCGATGTGCGGGTGGAGCCTCGTAGAGGCAGGGCTCCAGTTTTTTACATATCTCCATTTGCCCATTAAGAGCATAAGTATAAGAAAGTGGCTCTGTATATACTGAACCAAAGTAAGGTTCAGTGTGCATAGAGTCCACAGTCCCCAGAGGTTTGGCAGAGGCTAAAGTTAGATATAACCTTACTCTCTAAAGTGGTAGCTTGGTCGAGCAGTAAGGCAGTATCAGAGGACAGTGTAAAGCATTTGTTGTACACACTCAGTCAGCAAATGGTCTCACACACTCAAGAACTGAACTCTAGGCCAATGGTTTTGTATCAAAATATATAGTTGTTTTATTTTAGAACCAACAATAGGTATCAAAATATACTTTCTCAGAATGAGTTACTTTAGTTAAATACTTTTCAAATAGGCAATAGACTTTTGAATACAATAGTTACGGTTGTTGCAATAGGCAACACAATTTCAAACACAATAATACATTGAGCTCAAAGGGAAATTCTAGTTAAATGCAATAGATTACTTTTTGGATTACTTTTCTTACCACAGGACTGGATCCTAGATTCAGTCCTGGGACATCTCCTGTAAACAGTTGAGTAAAAACGTTTTGGTTACAGTTGTGATTTTTAAGGAATATTATTGTATTTTAAAAGTTGACACTTAGAAACTTTTTCACATAGAATCAATCACCAATGTTATCCTATGGGAGGAAATTCACTTAGCAGGTAAGTGGGGTTATTGTTACTTTTTCTAACTCAGTGTTGGATCCTGGATCCAGCACTGGTGCATCTCCTGTAAACAGTTGAAAGAATGTGTTTTTGTTATACAGGCGATTTTTAACGAATATTTGTAAGTTTGCAAAATCGACACTTAGAAACTTTTTCAGCAAAAACCAGGCAATATTATCATATGGAAGGAAATTCAAGTTACCGGTAAGTACAGTTATGATTTCTTTTCAGGGTCAGTGCTGGGCACCAAGATCCAGCACTGGGATCTCTCCTGATAACAGGTGAGTAAATTCGTTTTAAGTAATTCGGCTGATTTTAGATGAATATTTTAAAGTTTAGAAACTTCACACTTAGAAGAATTTCCAAGTGAAACCAGTCAATGTTACCCTATGGAAGAAAAGTGAGTTATCGGCTTCCGGGTAAGTACTCGACTGGCAGAGTTAAGGTTCTGGGCATAGACTCAGGGGTCTCCCAGGGTCAGGTAAGTACAGTTGTTACACCCTCAGCGGCACAGGGGCAGCCGGGTGCAGAGTGAGTTAGGCCCAATGTTATCCTATGGGAGGCAGGGGGCCTTTGGTGGGTGGCTGCTGGCTAGCAGGCCACGCGGCTGTGGGAGCTGGGCTCCTGGTCACTTGCTCAGGGCAAATGGGGAAGTAGCTTAGATTAGAGATTGCACTGCCAGGGGCACTCGGGCGGCTGGGTGCAGGGTGCTTTTGAGCCGTCGGGCGCTCAATGGATTTCAATGGAGAAGCTCAAGAACGAACAAAGGCTGCAAGCTCGGGGACGAAGATTCTTCAGGTGCGACCACCACTTCGAGAGGTAAGTTGGGTAGTTGGAGGATAGGTAGGCACCCAGGAGTTGGGCACAGGGGGCCGCAGGGTGCCGGGTGCAGGGGTGCCTTTTGGCGTCGGGAAATCTTACCCTCAGCTGGTCGCGGTTGGAGGGGTCCCTGGTTCTGAGGCTGCAGGCATCATCAGGAGCATCGAGGTGGGTCCTTGGGTGCTGGATTCGGGGTCACAGTCGCCGGGGGGACGTCCTCGAGGTCTTTGTTCACTCCAGCACAGGCCAGGCTTGGCGGGTGCAGAGTGTGCAGGGTTCGCGGTTCCTGGCTGATGCCAGGGGTTTGTTACTTGCTTTGAGCAGTACCACTGCTCGTGGGAGTCCCAGGTAGTTAGAGTCACAAGGCAGTCAGGTCCTCCGGGGTTTTGAGGTTGCTGACCACTGGAGACGCCGGAGTTTAGCAGGAGCAGGTTCGAGGGTCGACAGGCCGGTAGGGCTGGGGCCAAATCAGTTGGTGTCTTCCTCTTGTTAGCAGCTGCACGGCAGGTCTTCTTGTTTCTTGTTCTTCTTTCTTGTTTCAGAATCTGGATCTGAGGAAGGAAGGTTCAGGGTGCCTCTAAATACTAGATTTAGGGGCGTTACAGGTAGGTAAAGGGCAGGGACCAATGGGTCCCTTCCCTGGGGTGGGTACACCCCCTATCCTGCCACTCTCCAGTGGGAGGGGGGCAGGAGCCTAGTCCTGATTGGGTAGGGCTCCCCATCTTCAAGATGGCGAGAGCCCGGAGATGTGCTTCACCTCGCCTCCCCCACCTGAGGGGTGGGTTGGCAGAGGCTGGCACACCCCCTTTCCTCACTTGTGGTTTCCCGCCAGTCTTCCCGCCAGAGTGGGGGCTAGAACCGGTGGGGACCAGTTGCTGAGTACAGCAAGTGGTCTGGGGAAGCTCACGAAGGCGGCATGCCTTTGAAGCTTCCCCCTGCCCATCCTGGGGGAGGAGACCTAGCACCTCGCCCAGGACGTGCATTGTTGCAGGCCCTGGAGAGCGGATGGCTCTCTACCCAGGGGTCCAGCAACATGTCTGCTGGGTGGCAGCCTAGGCAGCCTCTCAGGCAGGACGTGGGTTGTAGGTTAGGTTCAGGGGGCAACTCTAAGTTGCCCTCTGTCGTGCATCTTACATTAAATCCCACACTGGCATCAGTGTGGGTTTAATGTGCTGAGAAGTTTGATACCAAACTTCCCAGTTTTCAGTGTGGCCATTATGGTGCTGTGGAGTTCGTAATGACAAACTCCCAGCACCATATACTCTTAATGGCAGCACTGCACTTACAGTGCCCAGGAATGGACCTGGGTACTGTAGGGGTACAGGGCTCATGCACCTGTACCCTCACCACTGGCATAGGGCACCCAGCTAGAGGGGTGACTGATGTATGCCAGGGCAGTGGTTTGTGGGCATGGCACACAGGGATGTGGGCCATGTCGACTCTTCACTTTGTTCTGCACCAAGACACGCAGTCTGCAAAGGCAGAGTGTGAGTGTCAGGGTACAGGGCCTCTAAGGGTGGCACAATAAGTGCTGCAGCCCTTAGAGGTCTTCCCTGGTCACAGTGCCCTGGGTACCTGTGGTACCATTTACCAGGGGCTGACCTGTGGCCAGAGATGCCAATTGGGTACAGTTTTGGGGAAAGAACACAGGCCCTGGGAACCTGATTGGCAGGGACCCAGGGCACATCAAGTCAAAGTGCATCAGTGGTCTGGCAAAAAGTGGGGGGGTTACTGCAACAGAAACCCACTTCCTTACAATAAGTGGTGGAAGAACTTGGAGTACGGATACCATTAAAAGAAATAATGAGTCAGTCACGCCAATAGTACATTTGTTGCATGTTTAAAAAGTTTTTCCCGTTGTTTCGCCCTGTAAAAATCGGTATGTCTTAAACAAGTTACACTACAAATTGTGAGGAGCTACACTGGTGTTCCGAATGAGATAGGCCGAAATGAATTAAGGAATACTTGTAGGAGAGCACTCAATGCTAAGAGCTAGCACATTATGCCCTAGCCACACGAGTATCATGACGCCATTGCTCTATCAGGGCTTCTAGGGCGATCAGAAAAATGTCTAATAGATAATATCTGATAAGAAATATTTAATATATGTCAGCCACAGTATGTGAGCCTCTACTGAATTCCCCCCCTCCCTTTTTTCTGTTCAACATTAGAGTGTGACTGCAAAGAACACCGCCCCCTCCCAGACCACCCTTCCGGTATCCCCTAAAATCTAGGGTAAGGTGTAGTAATTCAGAACATCATTTACTAAACATAGTTATTTTTAATAAATTAACCAGAAAACAACTAAATAAGTTAAGCTAATGACTAGATGTATAATGGTGCATGTGGAGAATCAGTCTCCTCTCACCCACTACACCTATTGGCCTAGAGCACTGTACAAATGACAAGAATTCGTTCCTCTGCACGTGTTGGGAGGGAATTACTCACTATAGGTAAATTTGGGGAAATCATATAAAACAATTCCACCCTTTGTACAGCCGTTCTGTAGGAGAAATTACACTGCATACCACGGTTATATTCATGAATCTATAACCTTTCCGTAAATTTTTCCCAATAAGTTCTGTGCGAATATCGCTTGAAAAGAAACCCAGGTAGGACATTCCTGGGTGATTGTGATTGGTGATGAACTAGCATTGCCTAGTAGGAAAAACTAGGCCTATTGGCCACTGTTGTAGGGATCCTGCAGCCCTGACAAATGCCCAAGTCCAGATAGGCTAATTATTGAGGGCAGAAACATGTTGATTAGCAGCAGACGGGTCTAAGCCACTACGCTCATTTTACCCGTCGAGTTAAGTGATTTTAAATATACCTAGAGTCCTCGCTAACTAATAAAGGTAGTAACCGAGGAATCATAAGATGTTTTTAGTCTGTCTGGATCCCACCTTGTAAAGTAGTTTTATTTAAGAACTCCCTCCTATCGCCAAGTCTTCGCAGAGGTTGAGTCCGCACTGGTAGTACCATCCTACCAGGGTGGGCAGAGGATGCCAATGATGAAGCATGACACACGTGTGTGAGGCTTCTTCTTCCATTAAGGATGGCCTTCCCATTTTAACCGACTCTCGCTTAGTATAGCGGTAGTGGATTGACCTCTCCAATAATCTACGTTGTGGTCTCTTCAAGAAATCCCTGACCCCCTTTTCTGGCAAGCACCCTACTTTCATGTTGTAGGAAGGTAGGATTCTTCTAGCATGGTTACCCCCACTTTTTGCCTGGTGTCTGTGTGTCCTAATCAGGAGCCCAGTCACTGTCCTGTCTCCCGAAATGTAACTATGGTAAGTACTTCTGTGTCTCCACAATTGGCTACTGGTGTACCCATGTAAATACATAGTATATGGTACTAAGGTTAACCCGGGCATAGGTACCCCAGGGGTCTCCCATGGGCTGCAGCTTGTATTGTACCACCCATGAGAGACAATTCAACCTGTGACTACAGGCCTGCCATTGCAGCCTGTGTGGGTTGGTGCTTGCACCTTTCACGACAGATATACATTTCCTTATATCTGAGGTCACTACACTTAAAACCTATGTCCCCCTATGACAGGCTCTTCAGTCCTGAGGGCAGGGTGCTTGGTTACAAGTGTGATGGTGCCCCTGCATGAGCAGGACACCCCTACAAACCCCAGAGTCGATTCTCCTGGCTTTGTAAGTGCAGTCAGCCATTTTAATACATATAGTGGACATCAGTCATTACGAGATGTCTAACTATATATTGGCTGCACCAAAACTGGTCATGTTGTTTTTTTGGATAACCTATTTTATTGAAATGTTCACAGTACCACATGGGCAAAAGCCCACATAATCCACTTGATAACAAAATGTTGAAGGGGAAAGGAGTATAGGAGATATCAACGGGTACAGTTTATCTACAAACAGAACAAAACAAACTGAGAACTGTACGCAGACTGCCCCACACCCCCGGCAATGGCGAGCAAAAATCAATACCCACATTAGGCTAAGAAAAAGAAATGGTATATCATACATTTGGACCCACAAGCTTCTCATAAGATTGTTTCTATGGGGATTGTGAAGGAAGAGGGGGGAGATCAATGCCGCGGTATGCGGCCCACCGAGACCATATCTTTCTATGTTTTAAGGGACAACCCCTCGCTTGGAACACAGCCATCTCCGCACCCATACACTTATTGAGCTCCTGTCGCCATGTCCCAATCGTTGGTGGCGAGGTATCCTTCCATAGCTGGGCTATATCCGTTCGGCGATCGTAAGGGCCAAGAATAACAGGTGTTGCTTGTATCGGTTCCCTCCGATGTCCTCCGTACCATGGAGTAAAACTGGTCATGTTTGGTATCAAACATGTTGGAATCATACCCCAACACCGATTCCAGTGTTGGAAGTATGATCCCATGTACTGGGGGGCTCCCTTGGGGTACCCCCCTGTACTCCCAGTTATAGCCTTTCAGGGTCTGCTAGCAAGCTAGTGCTGCTGCCGACCACAGACACGATTCTACCCTCCTGCTGCTAAGCCAAGCTCGAGCAGGGGAAAATAGAACAATATGTTTCCTGTCACAGGAAGGTGTGACCACCTCCCAGACAGGACTTAGTGTATTGTGGTGGGGGCACTTGCCAGCGCCACCAGGCTGCTTTGAAGGGCACTCCTTGCTTACTCCAGTTTGAGCCAGTTAATGGATCTTGGCTCCTGCTCTGGCGCGAAACTGGACAAAGGACATGGGAGTAGCCTCCCCTCTGTCCAGCCCCTCCTCTGGGAGGGACCCCTCAGTCGTCCTAACCCCTTTCTAGGGTATTTAAGAGCTTATCTGTGGGTGGGTCCTCAGATTCGTCGTGAGACAAGACTCAAGCTGGAAACTACGTCACTCTTCGACTGTCTGGACGCCGCCTGGAACCCAGACTGCATCAAGGAAGACTCCTGCTCCTGGTCTCGCTGTTCTGCAAGTCTTCTTCGTCGTCTGTCTCTGTGCTTCATCCAGGTTCTTCAACAGACCTGTGGGCATCAAGGACACCCGAGGTAATCTCCCTTGGAGTGAAGGAGTCACTCCCCTGCATCTGCAGGCACCGCAATGAAGCTGACCGGTCTGCTGCTCCTGACGTCCCACGGACTCCGAAAGGCTCAGCAACACAGGTGGAGGTTCTGCAACTCCCTCGAGGCCTGACCTCTCCTCTCTCAAATTTTGAGGCCGGTATCCCTCGTCAGAACCGCTGGGACCAAACCCCTGTGCACCGCGTCGACTTGTCATTGCCAAAGAATATAGGCTCTGGATTCCAGAGATCTTCGGGCTACCAGAAGCTCCAGCCTTTAACATCTCTTCCTACCAAGTACAGCGTCTTCACGGCATCCTCTGCACCGTGGGCCTTCCTTCTTGGTGAGTTGCTTGAGGTCCTCTTGCGACTTCTGTGCCTTCGGCCTGTGGGTCCTCTTGAGTGTCTTCTGCTTCAGTGGGCTCCCCTGCTTGCTTGGGGCCTGCTCTGACTCCCCTGCTTGTGGTGAGTCCCTTGGACCTTGCTGCTCCCAACGTTGCTCCTCCTTCGCTTTCCACACCTGTTGCAGCTGCCAAGGCTTGTTGGTGCTCCAGCTGGACACCGACCCCCTGGGTCTCGACTTCCGACATGAGGCAGCTCCTGCACGGCTCCAGGTCTTCCTCAGTGTCGCCTGGTCCTCGCAGCTGCAGCGACAAGGTCACTGTCAACAATTCTGAACAGTCCGACATTGGTGAGCATTACTCTTCCGTGTCTCCTGGTCACCTCCGGTTGGCATAGACTCTGTCCCCTCTGCGTGCAGGTACTCCTCTTCAAGATTCCACCCTTGGATTCCACCGGACTCTCGCACAGTCTTCTCCAGCGGCACCTTCTCTAAAGTCCTCCATTGTGATCTACAGCAGCTTCCGACGTCACCTCGCACTAATGCACCTGGCTTCCCTGGTGTAGGTATCCTGGTTCCTGGGGTACCCACGGGTGGGGTGAGTCTCCATCCTTCTGTCTTCCACAGGACTTCTTCAGGGTCCCTTTCCTTCCAAACTGCAATTGTGACTTCCCCGTTGACTTCTATTGGACATGCAGTTGTGTTTCCACTCTGCACACAGCCTTAGTGGAGTTCCTGGGTACTTACCTTGGGTGGTTCCTTGTGTCCCCAGCTCCTCTGAGTCTCTTGGTTCAAGTCCCGACTCCAGTCGCAGTTCGCATTCCACTTTCTTAATATATGGTGGGGTCTCCCCCTGGAGACCAGCGTATTTTGTGCTTACCTACCTGTTACAATTGAAGTATTCTTATGTATTTGTGTTCATATCTCTAGGT
The DNA here is from genome assembly GCA_963921515.1 of Calotriton arnoldi. NCBI lineage: Eukaryota > Metazoa > Chordata > Amphibia > Caudata > Salamandridae > Calotriton > Calotriton arnoldi. The sequence goes on from CAWUFW010000466.1 coordinate 4,094,799, forward strand.
AGGCGATATACCAATGTGTTAGTGAGTGTTGTGTAATAAATAGAACTATTTTTACAACTAGACAGTGTGGTTCTTTTTTGTTTAACCTACACTATGTGATTAGATCGGGTAAAACAAGCTGCTTGACACTCCTTCTGGACTAAGCCTGAAGGCTGCTCTCCACAGCTACCACTTAGACAACCATAGAACACTCTCTAAGACCACTAAAATCACCATAAGGGTTGTCTGGATTAGTGCAGGGTGCTTCACTTAAATAAGTGTGCACCATATACTAAGCCCGCCTCCTACACATGTGATGTATAAGGCAATGATATCACAGACAAAGATTACCCCATGAGTAGGAGTGACGCTCGATAAGGACAAAGCCTCCTGAAGCAGACAGAGGCGATGTGGTTACTGTAGGAAGGCACTGACCGCAAAGCCATGTCACCAGAGTGACTACGGAAGCTGGATCTAAAGCAGGGCCTGGAGAGGCTAAAAAAATATGAATTCCGACTACCCGCGTTGCAGCTGAACCAGACGACTATGCCGACTCAGTCACTTCACTCTAATTTTGTCCAAAGAACCGCCCTGAGTCCATTCGTTGTCATCGACACTGCTCTATTGTACAGCTTCCAATTACGCTTTCAGCTGATTGTCCAATTCACTACTACTGACTGACCTTTTGGCGGACAACTGTCCACTGCACGGCTACTGTTTCCAATCTCTCGGCTGATGGCTTGGTGAACTACTTCATTCCAAAACACATTCTATACTAAGAGTCAACCCACCATTTGCCTTGCAGCTCTTCCTCTGCCCTTTTTCACCTTCTTCTCAAGCATGTTCATTAAATGGTTTAATGCCTTTAATCACCTAAGGCAACACATCACACCTCCTACCCTCAATACCCAAACCAGTTCCACTCTTCATCTCCCCCACCTTTTCAAACTGTCCCCAACCACGTTTCAAGTCTTCAGTGATATTACTCCTGAAAAGATACTGTTGACGCCAGCATCCTTCTTTCCATCGTGCTGTCTCCCTACTGTCTTACCTCTCTAAAGTCTTGAAACATGTAGACTGTAGAATAATCTCCAAGCATTAGACAGGATCTGGACGCTTCAAAGCTCTCACATCGCTTGTGGGGGGTGCTGGCTTCGCATTGACACCAGAAGTGGTGTTAGATGATGTTACCAAAACCCATAGAATGCCCAACCCCGCATAACAACGTCAGTTTCCATCTATTTCTTCAGATCCTTCAGAGTGAGCAGATGGACTGACACAGATGGAGGGGTGCAGATTTGGGATCTTATTAACTCTCCCTATAACACATACATCAAACGGGGAGGCCAGCAGGTCGGTGAGGAATCTGCAGTTAGAGTATCCACCAGAAACATCTTTACCGCAGGCAAATAACTTTCTTCTGATTAATATTTCTACCTGTGGATTCCTCACCTGTAGAATAGATTCCCGAGCAATACCCTGCCTAGGAGGAGGGTTGATGGATGGATGGATGGATGGATGGTTGAACTAGGAAATCCTGCAAAACCGATCTGACAAAGTGGCCGTCCCTATGCAACTGGGAATCCAGGCACGTATGCTTGGCAAAGTTGTGCAGGGAACCCCAAGTCACGGTCTTGCAAATCTCAACCATCCGAACCCCTCTGTCAAGAGCAGAAGTGGTGGATTTGGCTCTGGAAGGGATCAGAGCTCCTTTCACCAGAGGTTCCTTCTTAGTGTAGCAGGTCTCAATCCACCGAAATAGGATGTCTTTTTCTGCAGTTCATTGCCGTTCTTGGCACCACAGTACCCTATAAAGGTCTGGCTATGTAGTCGTATGTTCTTGGTGCGGTCCACGGAGAAGCGGATCCAACCTGTGCAGCCACTCCGGTTCAGTGAGATGGAGCAGGGGATAGTAGGTGGAGAGGGGAATGGATTAACCAAGGAGAAGGGACTCACCACTTTTGGTAGGAAAGCAGACCTGGGTCGCTACATCAAATCAACACCAACTTATCGGGGTAGAAAGGTAGATGGAAACTGAGAGCCTGCAACTCACTCACCTGTCTGGCTGAGGTAATGGCTACTAAAAATACTGGGGCAGATTTACAAGAAAGTGACGCATCTGTAGAGATGCGTCACTTTCCCTGTGCCACTCTGAGAAACCCTTGCGCCACCATGGATGCGGCGTATTTACAATACAGCCCACCATGGCGCAAGGATTGACAGATGCGTCAGAAATTCTGACGCATCTGTTGGGGCAAAAGTCACGCATTGCTGAAGTCACGTCGCAAGCACGGCGCAACTCCAGTAATGCGTGTTGAGGCCTATTCCCACTACACTGCGTCACTACTTACGCCTGCTTCAAGCAGGCGTAAGGTTTTGACGCAGTGGCGTCCTAAAAGTGGCGCTGTGAAATCTTTTAGATTTCACTGCGTCACTTTTACAAGGCCTTCCTGCGTGGGAACGCCCACCCTGCATACATTATACCTGACGCAGGTATAATGTGACGCAGGGCTTTACAACGTGACGCATCTCCCTAGATGCGTCACGTTGTAAATAGGCCGCATTATTAGCGCCGCCGTTGCGTCAAAAAAAGTGGCGCAAGGGGCTTGTAAATCTGCCCCACTGTTTTGCAGCATGGACGTCTTCTAGATTCCCATACTATGCATATTCCGCCATCTAGTGGTTGGAGTCAGAAAGTGCCATTTTTTTTTTTGTTTCTCAGGGGTGTGTGTGAAACCAGATCCATCCGGCCTTGGCCACCACCCCCCTTTGTGTGTGTGTGTGTAGTCCTCAGGTTATTTTATCTGCCATGGAGTTTGGAGGTGCCCCGCAGACTGCGGAGAAAATAAAGCAGCAGAAACATGTAAGAAAGGAAGCGCACCAGGCGGGGCATAGGCGGTATGAAGGACTGTTGCAGCTTCATGGGCACTGCTCACGTTATTCCTCAGGCAACTAGACAAGTACACGTTCCCTGCCTTTTTCAATTACTCTCTCGAGGTAGTTGGGAAAGGTGAGGCGGAGAACTCGTACTTCATCCAGGAAACCAGGAAGGAGGAGGTAAGATTTTGCCTTTTAACTATATTACAGGAGCAGATACACAGGGGACCTGCTCGCTGCATGAGCACAAAGATTTAAAAAAAACATGTCGAACAGGCCTATGCTTACTGCAAGGGGCTGTTACATACTTCGTATTTGCCGTTTATATGGCTTTGGCACACTACAGTATTTTTTATGGGGGATGTTCACTTCGTTCCCAATCTTTCCTTATTTTGCAACCATCACTAATGGCTTAGGCCGTAGATGCGCGCTCGCCTTCACAAGCCTTTATTTTTTGGAGTCAAACTCTGCAGTGTATAATTAACAACTTTTGTAAGGGGATGTTTACTTGTTTCTAGGCCTGGGTGGAGTTCCGGAACTCCGTGAAGTGACAAAAAACCGCCAAGCTACACAAAGTTCCGCGAGCGGTGCAGTGGTTACCTTGTCCCGTTCGCACTGAATTTTAGTGCTGGGTGTTTCTCTCTCACTGTAAAGCAGTGCGAACGGCATCCCGCGCAGTGCAAGAGGGCGCTGCTTCTTTCTGCCGCTCGAGTAGAAGTTCTACTCGAGAGGCAGCTTCCTCAACGCGAACGGAAGGTTTTTCAACGCGATCAGTAGCGACCATCCGCGTTGAGAAATCTCGCAAAGAAGTGGTCTAGTGTTGGATTTTCCTCGCTTGCACTCGCCAAGTTACCGTTGGCGAACGAGGAAAGAGTTGTTCGGAATTCCGTGAGCTTCGTGGAGCGCGGAAAACTCTGCAAACTCCACGAACGGAGCGGAATTCACCACCCAGGCCTACTTGTTTCTCAAACTTTCATTACTTTGCACTGGCATTAAACATGGGGGCACAAAGAAAATTCCACAGGGCCCAGATGTAGCTCACATTTGGGAGGCTCTCACAAAGAGTTGTGAAGATCGTAAAACTCCCTTTGATCGCCACACACAGATATGGGGCCTCCAGAACGGGGAAGTTTCCAGCAGAAAATTTAAAAAATGCCATAAAGTGGCCTTCAAGCCCAGGACAGATACCTCATTAATCTTCGGCTTATCCAGTGCTTAATTGGAGCTGGTGGGTCCGGTGCTCAGCACTGGCACTTAATCAACACCGGCGCTTTTCATGAGCACCAGGTAAGGACACATTCATTTACGGGGAGATTAAGTGATTTGCACAGTCACAGGATGTTGAGCCGACGCCAAGACTCAAACCTGGTTACCCCGCTCCGAAGTCTGCAACTCTGGCCATTACTTCACATCCTCCCCCAGGGCTTTAAGTGGGATGAAAAACCTGGGGGAGGGGATCTCTCAGAGGGGCGTGGCTAATGCAATTTAGGGCGTGGCTTAAAACACAAGAAAAAAAATCTGTGTTTAGCATAGTGTGCTGTCCCACTGGTATTTTGCTGCTTCTGTCCATTCACCCAGATAGATAACACAAGTAACATTACACCTACAACAAGCCAGGACTATGGGCTTTGTCAATGGTTGTTAGTTGCGTAAGATAAATAAGCAACAACTATCACTTCGTTGTATATAATATTGAAAATGCGACTCTCTCTTGTGGGTGAGGTTGTGGCAAAGGCTAGAGCAGCCGACCTTTTAGCTGAGAAAACAGGCTCGAGCCTGATGTCCTGTGATTCAAAACATGAATATGTCCTTGTGTAATGTAACCGGTGCTCATGTAAAGCGCTCCAAGTTTGTGCTATATAAAACTCAAAAACGAGTCTCTATGAAGTTACATCAAAGGCAGTTAAGGTTTTTTTTTTCACCCTGAGGATAAAAATGGAGATCCCAACATGGACCCATCTGGGCACCTGCTTTTAATAAGCATCTGCAATGCAATAGGTCTCGCATTCTAGAAACTTTGACCTATTGGTATTGTAAATGACAATACCTTTTATTATTGCAGGTTTTTTAAACACATAAATAAAAGGCACTGTCATTTACAATGCCAATAGGGCGAAATCTCGCAATTGTGAGACCTATTGCAAATGCTTTTTTTTCTGGTCCGATGTTCCATGAATATTTGTATGTGAATCGCTCATGCGGATTGCTGACGCAGTGACAGTCAGTGGCGCGTGCAGGCCCTGTGGGGGAGCCAGCAGATTCTCTGGCAGGCTGATTGATGCATGTCAAAGGCTTGCGGGGCTGTCACGGGGCTTCCTCTGTGCCAGTGCTCCAACCCTGCTGGCGGAATCTAAACAAGCATTTGCAATGCAATAGGTCTCGCATTTACGCGAGTTTAAGCTACTGGCACTGTAAATGACAATACCTTTTATTTATGTTTTGAAAACCAAAACATAAATAAAAGGCATTGCCATTTACAGTGCCAATAGCTCAAACTCGCGTAAATGCGAGACCTATTGCATTGCAAATGCTTGTTTATTTATGCGTTTTCATATAGCGGACGAGCTGTCGCCATTGCGCAAAGGCAGCCGCTTGTTTATATTTGCATCGCGCTTTCACTTTAAGTGAAAGCGCGATGCAAAAATAAACACGCGCCACCATTTCCAAAGCCCCTAATGGAAAAAAAGTGCTTACACGACTAAACAAAGGAGACAGTATAACGCCGCCAGTACCCAATCCAGTCCGGATGGGCCGGCGAAAAAGGCGACAGGGCGGTAACAAAGAAGAATGATTTCCAATTACGAGCCAGCGTTTAGCATAAACGATGACGCCAGGATCTTTTACCGAATTTTTTGGTAAAAAAAACCTACATTTAAATGGTCTCACTTGCCACCTTCAGGGGACGTAGACTTTCCACTGGCCCATTAAACACCAGAGCCAACATTCCATTGCATCTAAAACATACCGGCTCCGGATTTTATCTTTTTTTCTGTTTGTTTGGTTTCTGCATGCCGCAGTCTCACGCGGAAGTCCAGCGCCGCCGCCATGGTTAACCCCAACCGCCAGCGTTTCCTGTGTCTGCTTCCAAATAACCCACTTGGGGTTTTAAGCGAAAACACAGCAGATGTCAAAATAAATTCAAAGAAAAATATGCTGTAGAGCAAAAACAGTCGCCTTGTTGACCGAGAAGCTGTTGATTGGTCAAAAGAGGCCTCCAGATTTCAGATGCGTTGCTGTTCACATTTTATAATGTCAGATTGACGTGAGGCAATAACACAGCATGGCAGCGCTTCTTGGTCGCCCCAGTGTCAGCATTGGGGTTTATTCTCCAGTGCTTCTTGAAAGATTGCAGGACAGGCCGTGCCTTTATTTAAATATGTGCGTTTAATGCACGAGTCACGCGTTTGGATCCAAGGAGGGCTGGCTCCACCCTTCATCATTCCAAGGACGGGACTCCCCCTCGCGTACTGACAACGCCTAGCGCCGTTGCTTTACATGGCTCCCCAGTTTAATCACACCTTGAGGGCTTGCATTTATTTGCGTGGCGGGGTTTTGTCTCTGCTTTAATGCAGCAGTGAAACGGTGTGTGTGTTCGAATCACCCAACGTGTTTTTTTGTGTGCAATGTATGTCCCATTTGTGATGTCAGCCCCGGCCCTGCCTCTGGGGAAGGGTTGGGGGGAGGGTTCAAGTTAAGTGTGGGGTTGGATATTGGGGTGACGGTTGTCTTCTCAGAGAATCCACTCAGCGAAATGAAGGAGGGTGTGGTTTGGGACTGACTGCGACTGAGAGAACCCCCTTGTAATAAGTGGCTCACAATTACAAGAGGGGACAAGGAAATGGGGGGGGGGGGGTGGTATGTGGAGAGAAAGACACCGGGTCAGGTAGAAAAAAGAGAAGGACAACAAAGGGAACAAGAAGCAGAGAGAGTGTATGCTTGTCTGTGAGAGAGACAGTGAGAGGGCATCGACCCACAGAGAAACACCGAGGCACCGAGAATAGAAACAGAACAACAGACTGGAGATGGGCAGATAGGGACGTCTCGGGGTGCGCCCCCTCTCTATTTGTCCTGACCCTCTTTGCGCACCACCAACACAGCTGATGAGTAAAACACAGACCCATTTATTTATTTATGCGTTTTCATATAGCGGACTGAAGTATCAACAAAAACGAAGAACAAGTACAACACGGACGAGCTGTCGCCATTGCGCAAAGGCAGCCGCTTGTTTATATTTGCATCGCGCTTTCACTTTAAGTGAAAGCGCGATGCAAAAATAAACATGCGCCGCCATTTCCAAAGCCCCTAATGGAAAAAAAAGTGCTTACACGACTAAACAAAGGAGACAGTATAACGCCGCCAGTACACGATCCAGTCCGGATGGGCCGGCGAAAAAGGCGACAGGGCGGAAACCAAGAAGAATGATTTCCAATTACGAGCCAGAGTTTAGCATAAACGATGACGCCAGCCAATCAAACAGATGGGCGTGGCTACAAGTCCACTACAGAAATTTTATCGATTACTATAAGCCTCGCAGAGCGAGGAGCGCATGCGCGCTCCAGCGCTAGGTCTGCGAGACCTAAAAAGAACAGAAGGGGCACGGCATGAAGGCGCGTAGCACGCTCTCACCTGGGGCAGTGTGTCCATGGGCAGCTGTGTTCGCGGAAGGGCTTGGCCATATTGTTGGTCCCTGCAGTGGTCCCTATGCCTGCCCTCTCCCTGTAGCACCGCCCAAACAGCAGGCGTGCCAAATGAAAACGGCGTGCCTGCTGTTGAGGTGCACATACCACAATTAAAGAGCGCAGCCGCTGCTTAAAATATTTAAAAACAGCGATCTTAACCCTTAATGCTAGCCCTTTCCTGGCGAGCGCAGCACCTGAGCATGACCCGACCAGAAATGATGCGCATGCCTCTCCTCTGGACGGGCACATCCATGGAGCCTGCAATGGTGATCGGTTGCTGCGCTCCCAGGGAAGAGCTAGTTTAAGTAAGCGTGCTCTCTATAAAATATTAACAGGCCGCAAAAGCACGCGGCTGCCAGAGATAAAGCTCAGCCGTAGTCGCGCTAACAGGAGAAATGAGCTGGTGCAAGCTGCCTGCTGATGAGAGCCCTGGCACTTATTGTTTTACAAATTAACCACTGGGCTTATCTCGGGGAAACGCAGATCTTAGCTTCCCTCCTACAGAGGATAAGAGAGCAGGATTAAAGTTGAGGGGAAAAAAACAAGCACTTCATTATTTTTATTTAGCTTGGGCTTCTCAAAGGCTTTAAAAATGCAAATATACTTTGTTTGCACATAAGGAGTTTTTCTTTTCCCATAGGTAGATTAGACATAGGTGCCTAAAGAACCCAATGATATATCAGCAATGGCAACACGTACCAGTTACTACAACCACTCGGCACAAGAATTCGCTGCATAGCATCTAGCACAGGTGATGGCTGAACAGGGATGCATAGGTTATTTTTTCCCCAGCTAGCCACAAGGACTCCGTAAACCTCTTCTCTTGCTGTCTTTTTCTGTTCACTAACATACGTTACAAGTAGTGTTACAAGGAATCACCTAATTACCCGTAATCAAAGACACAAAGACGGGGAAGGGGGGTGGACGACTTGTCCCAGCCCCCATAGGTACATGGGCCATGTATGTGTGTACACACACACACACACACCCCCGTCCCCCCCCCCACACACCCCCACCCCCCCTCCCTCCCCCACCTTCTACAGTTCATAAGTATAAAATAACGGATTGGTTACTGGCTTGTTCCTAACAACACAAAATGTCACTATTAAAAAAAAAAAAAAGGGGGGGGCAACAATAATGCCTCTATAGATATAAAGCCCTCGTTACCAGTTCCACACAGCATTAGGCCTAATTTCCAGTGCTGTAGGCGAGCACAAGTGTCATTGCTTTCAGACATACACCCGAGGGAATTATCTGGGCAATAACGGGAAACGACCTTAACAACGCGGTCAAAACACCGCAGTACATTTAGATCGCTGCTTTTACAACGCAAGTCGTTACCACGACTTCCACTGGAGGGCGCTCTAGACTAAGGAATAGTGTGATTTACTATTCCAACACCTTCCCTACTGTACGTAGGCTGGAGTTGGAATAGTGAATCATACTATTCCTAAATCCAGCGCCCTATCGCGTTGTTACATCATACATCCGGCAATAACAGGCGACAGCTTTTCCTCTATCCCCAAAACAACAAAACGTCATGGTTAAAGTGAACTATAAGAAACATCCGCGCCCTTAAATGGGGACGCCAGAGAAGGCAATTATAATGCATAAATACAAATGTAAAAAAATCATCTTTACAGAGTTCAGGGCTGTAGTTAATCACGGTTACCGGCGTGAAGGGGCTTTTTAAGATATGCAGTGACACTAAAGGGGGCCATATAATACCTGTCGACCTTCACATTCACACGTACAGTAGTGAAGGGTCACAGTGTTGATAGCTCCTACTTCGAACATTTTTCGTAACCCAGGTTTCCGCCTACTCGGAGCTTAACCTTCCTTTCAGTGGAAGGGGCTGGCACGGCAACACCATACACTCCTCCTTCGCATACATTTAGCCAATTTCTAGTGAGGGAAGGGCTCTCACTCACATAGAAAACCTTACAAACCACTACTAACAGATCGCATAAAAACAGCACCCTTTTACCTTAGGAACCTGCCCTCACAACACAAGGTAAACATGCAAGGCTCTACTTATAAGAATATGACTTTAAAAAGGTTTCAAACAACTGGGTCCATAGAAAACTATGGATGCATGATTTCTCTCAAAGTACCTGTAAGTAAGTAATCTTTATTGCTTGATTAATAAAAATCTTAGCAAAACAGCTGCATATTAAAACACATATAACATAAAACAGCGCTCGAGCCGATAAAATCACAGTGGTTTCATAAAATACAGAAGTATAAAACTTGCATACAGTATGGAAGATATAATAATAATATGTGTATCATGTTTAGGCACACAATGACTACTGGGGACTGTCCTCCCTGAAATTCGCCTCGGTTCAAGTATCTGTGTGATTAAGTATAAAATCCTTGCCAGGTTAAGGGTAAGTCTAAAATCGGTCCTTCCCAGTGAGCAGATACCAGATGAGTTAGCAGCAACCAAGGGTGCTAGCCAATTTGTTGGGAGGTTGCCAAGTCTAATTTTGTTTTTACTATTTTCATAAAACGTACAAAGCTACAGGCTAACCGGACGTCACCCCCCTCGAAGCAGGACTTCACCGTCTGTCTGCATGATCGTATTCGATTTTCGTTCAGGCGCGGCTTTAGAAGCTGTCTTCGTTCAAGATCTAAACTCTTACAGACGCACAATAGATGTAAGACATCCTCTTCGGGGTTATCGCATAGGCTGCAGTTGGGGGTTAGATGTGTGCGTTTCCACGGCGGTAAGTGTGGTTTTACCGGTAGAATCCCCAGTCTCATTGCCAGAAGGCTTTCCTTCATACTTCTCGAAAAGCTTGTACCTAAATATGGCTGAGGGACGCATCTCGAGTAGCTCTCGAGTAGCTCTAACCAGCTGTGTGCCCTCTTATTTAGGTCTGTTTTGTCTTTTTCTAGGGAAATAATCTTCACCGATTTGTTCACCAAGACTTTAAAACTGTTGTAAGGAAGACTGGATTTCCACGAATCCTGTAAAGCAAGCCGCCTTATTCCTGACTGAAGATAAACCATAGCGGGGCAGTCATTTTTCCTAGTCATCTCTTCCCACAAGTATGAGTTTAAAGAACCAGACTTTGCACTCTTTATTTTGTACCAGCATTTAGCGTAAACGCCCTTCCTTGCTATTTGCTGCTTTTGTAGGCCAAGCTCCAGCCTTAATTGTGCTGGCGAAGTGTATTGGGGGAGATTGAATATTATTCTAGCAGCTTTGGAGACCACCGTATCCGGAGTTATTTCGTCTTTCCTTCTCATTGATTCGCTGCCATACGTGATTGTAGGTAGCAGCTTTGCCCGGAGTACTTCCAGTAGAGAGATAAGGTTGGGGACAGTTATTTTGTGCTTGTTGTTTTTTAGCATAACAGCCAGAATGGTTCCTCTTCCTTGAATAGCCACTTTTTGTTGGTGGTACGTTCCCATGCTGTCAAAGACAATTCCCAAATATTTGTAACTTTTAACCGTCTCCAGCTGTCTGCCCCCCAGCCGCCATCTGAATTGATTCTTGGTGCTTCGTTGGTTAAAGACCATTACTTCTCATGGCTTATGCTTAATCCGTTCTTTATGGCGAAATTGCTCGTGACATTTATCAAATGCTGCAGGCCAACTGGGGTTCGGCTGATCAGTATCAGGTCGTCGGCGTATAGTAAGTTTGAAAGTGACAGGGCACCCAGATTCGGGGCGTGGTGATGACAATTATCCAGTTCCCTTGAGAGGTCTGACACGAAAAGGTTAAACAGGCTTGGGGCAAGGACACAACCCTGTTTTAGCCCCTTAGTGGTCGGAATCCTCCTCGACAGACTGTCGCCGGTCCCCAGCTTAATTTGGACCCATGTCTTGGAGTGGAGCAGGATTAGCTGGTTCAGAAGGGTTGGAGCTATTTTCCACCCGGCTAGCTTAGCCCACAATTTCCCTCTGTTAACGCTATCAAAAGCTGCTTTGTAGTCAATAAAACAAACAAATAATGGTTTGTTAATTGCTTTCGTGGCGTCAATTAAAAGTGAGAGAGCAAGAATGTTTGTAGTTGTCCCCAGGTTTTTCTGAAAACCTGTTTGGTTGATTGGGATTAGATCGTTTTCCCCTGCCCACTCGATTAGTTCAGCGAGTAGTAGGCCGGCATAATATTTGGCCTCAATGTCAATTAACGCTATGAGTTTATAGTTCTTTGGTTCGTTCTTGCTGCCTTTCTTGTGTATAGGTGAGATGATCGATCCTTTCCAAGAATCTGGGATTCTTCCGGCTTCCAAAATATTGTTAAAGACTGGTAGTAATGCTCCAGCCCAATAGGTTGCGTCCTGCTTGTATACTATTGGGGAAGCCCGTTAGGGCCAGGCGCTCCTTCGTTTCGGCTTTTTGAAATTCTATCCATAATCGTTTTAAGTGAAGAGAAGGGTATAGGTTCCGGGCCGCAATGCTTTAGGGATTGCCACTGGCTCTGACGTGCCACTTTGTCTTGGGTGTTTTCACCGTCTTCCGTGTTAAAATGACTCTGTAGGTATTTTACCCAGGCGTCCTCCGTTATATGTGAGTTAATTCCTGGTGCCGTTGGATTCTCTATGCTGTTGACTGTCTGCCAAAACCTGGAGCTGTTCTTTGATTTTGCATCGTGTAGCAGTTTTGCCCATGTTGTTTCAGTGGTTTCTTTTTTTGCTAGCCAGATGATTTTATTTTTCCGGGCCCTTAGCTTCCTTAATTCCAGCTGTGTTTTATCGGCAGAGCAATTTTGACGAGGTTGCGCATTGCTCTGTTTATTTCGCCCCTTATTTGTCTTAACTCGGCATGGTGGGTTCCTGATAAATAAATTCTTTGTTTGTTTACTGACCTGCTCAGTGGTTCCTGTTTGATTTTTTGCTCAGTTTTTGTCAAGTTCGATTTACGGTTAGATGGGCCAAAGCTTTCAGTAAAGCTTTCCCAGGCTGTTAGGAAGTTATCATGTAGTAGTTTGTTATCCTCCCACCGTTTTTTTGACTCTGCCAAGAGTTTTACTGGATCATGTGTGTTACATTTTATTCTCCTATGGCTAAATGTAGCGTTTGTACATAAGTCAGCAATTGGGTGAGTGCGTGGCAAGTGTGAACTCTTGGGGTTGATGATCGCTGTGGTCTTGTATTCCGATCCTAAAGTCTTTTATCAGATGATAAAGTGGTAAAGACGAAAAAGTATAGTCTATTGCGGTGTCGGCAAGCACATTGTGAAAAGTTGCAGCTTGGGGACGATCCCCCGACAATCAGCCATTTAATGCTACCAAGGACAAGCTTTCTAGATCCTTCAACAGTTCTTTGGAGATTTTTGTTGGCTTGCCCCACATACACTTATCCTGAGGAGGGATCCCCCATGCTGTTTGTAGGTCTTCTGCCGGCCTGTCTAGGTCGCCACTCCCTGTAAGGAACATGTTAAAATCGCCCGAGACGATAAAGTTCGAAGTTGCCTTCTCAGTAATTAGTTTGGTTAGTTCTGTTATCAGACGTTTTGCTCCATGTCTTTTGTTCCGGGGGTGTAGATAGGTGTTAACGAGTATTAATTGCTCTTTGTTTTGAGGACCAACTATGTCCAGCAGAATTGTTTTTATCTCATTTGTTGTAATACTTGTGCTTGTTAGTTCCTTGACCGTCGTTATGGTTTTAATCGAGGCGTAGGTCGTAAGGCCTCCCTTAAAATGGCCGAAATTTGAGTTTCTAGTTGCTGGGAGGTAATATGATTTGAAGCCTAGCAGGTGAAGTGGTTCTGCCAGCCACGTTTCTTGGAGCAGAATTAAGTCAAATTGTTGAAAGTACATCAGCAGAGCTCTGTCTGCTGTTTTAGTTCCAAGGCCGTTAACGTTCCAGGAGCAAATTTTTAGGTTAGGAATATTTGTTTCCTGGTCTAATCCCTGTCAGGGGGAATCCCTTTTTGTGTTTATGGTTTTTGCTATCCAGGACCAATCCTGTAGTGTGTCAGGTTCTCTTTGACCCTGGATGTCCCGATTGATGGAACTATTTCTCTCCAAAGTCTCTGCTGAGGTACTACGTGCCCCCTTGAGCACTGAGATGACGGGCCCAGAGCTTCTCCTTCTCCTTGCACCGCTATTTTTGGGCTCTCGATGGGAATGGAGTAGTGGATCTGGATACCCGACTGCTTGATGGAGATGTAGTCGGATCCCCCAGGTTTCAAGTTGGTGCTTTTCCTTGAGAATTTTCTCCACTATTTCTCCAGTTGCCCAGACTGTCTTGGTTGCTTCTTGCTCCGCTAGATGTTTGAAAGTTTCAAATTCTACTGATTCCAGGTCTTGTGAGCCAATCCCTGCCAGACTGCTAATAGCGGATAGTATTCGGAGAATGTTGCCTCGATTTAGGGTGTCTCCTCGTCCTTTGGATTTATACTCCGGGATAAACAGAACTGCCTTGGACGTCTCCCTTCGGAGCTTGTTTGGGAGGGATTCACTGCATACGGATTTCTCGTTTTCCCCTGTGCTTGTGGCTGTCGCATTTTGTTGTTCTGCCCTTTCTATGGTGTCCGGGCTTCGCTCTGGTGCCGTGCACTTTCCGCTAACGCTTTGCCGTTTCGCTAGCCTCATTCTATTTGCGGTTTCCACTTCTAGCTTGGCATCCCTTTGTTCGGTATATGCTGTTGAGGGTGTCATATTTTGTTGTTTTGCCCTTTCTGGGGAGTCCGGGGTTTGCTCTTTTTCCATGCGCCATCCGCTGACGCTTTGCTGTTCCTCTGGCCTTGTTCTATTTGCTGTTTCTGTTTTTGGTTTGGCATTCCTTGTTTTTAATTGATCAGTGTGGGCCTTTGCTGCTACTGTTAATGCTGGGGCAGCTACCCTTGCCGCTGTGGATATCAGCTGGGTTTCTGCCTGCTCGCTTGAGTTGGTGAGTCCGAGACAGTTATGCTTGCTTATATTCGCCTCTCCTGTTGTTCCTTCCCAGACGATCCGGGGGTATCGATGCCGTTTGGCTCCAGCTGCGCGTTTGTTGATGCGCCGCTTGCTCTTCGTACTCGCTGCTGCCCACTCGGAGGTTTTGGTGCAACTTGAAAGAAGTGTTTTATTGATGGGTTCTTGTTCCTTCCTTTCCTCCTTTGTTTCCGACGCTGTTTAGATGTTTGCCAGTTGTTAGACTGGATGTCCTCCTCGTCTGGATGACCTGTCTGCTTGCTGCCGCTGCTGGTGGTCTGTATCAGTGATTGGCGTTCAGGGGCGACTGAAGGTTCTGAAGGATCGGTGCTCGTGTTGTTTTGTTTTGACTCTGAGGATGCACCTGCTACTGGCCCCATGTCATTCCTGGCCGGCGTGAAGGCGGTAACCAGAGTGTTTCCCCACTTGCCAGGCTCGAACCGCTCTTTTTCTCCTGGACGGGCGATGACGTTTCCCTGTGGCAATCTTGTTCTTGTTTAATTGAACTGGCGTTAAGCTTGCCAGTGTTTGAGTACTTTTTAAATCCGTGAGAAGATCACCCATCACAGTAGGCCAGGATACTAGTTTTTCGGCAATTAAATGGCAGCTGCAGCTTGGGGGGGATTATTGCTGTTTCAGATTGAACTCTTTTTATAAAGTTGTTCATTTCCGACAACTTGCTGTCAATGCTTGTGACGTGCAGGGCTAGACAGTTGAGGAGGGTAAGTTGAATATCCATCTTATCCGAGTGGTATTCCAGCGCTTTGGTTGAGAGCTGCATGGTATTTAAGAGGGAGGCCCATATTTTGTTTTCTCCTGTTGATGTGTCCTCCTGGCTCCCCTTCGTAGCCATTCCAGAGCCTAGAGGGGTTGCGTCTCCTTTGCCCTCGGCAGAGAATGTAGTGACCAAGATTTCCCATTCTTCTGTCGTGAGGAAAGACGTGTTACTGACCACGTAGTTCTGGGCGTCATGGTGGTTCCGGGGATCTTCTTGTTTGCTCCCTGTCATTGCTACTCTATCCCCTGATATTGGGGGGGCGGGTTCTAGCTGTGGTCC
This sequence comes from Calotriton arnoldi, assembly GCA_963921515.1. Taxonomy (NCBI): domain Eukaryota; kingdom Metazoa; phylum Chordata; class Amphibia; order Caudata; family Salamandridae; genus Calotriton; species Calotriton arnoldi. The sequence goes on from CAWUFW010000466.1 coordinate 4,110,262, forward strand.
AAGAAGAGGTCGGTTTGGTGACTTGGCTATTGTTTTGAAGCCAGTGTCGGTATTATTTGCTGTCTCTCTGAGCTGAGGCTTTGCTGCATCCGCTGTAATCATCACTGAGGTTTTCCCATTAGTGTCATTAATGTATTCAGGGTTTTCGAGGTCGGGGTCAGTGACAGCTGGACTCAGTTTTGGGGGGGGTTTCACCCGTTGGTTTAGTTAACCGTTCGTCTAGGGTAGAGAAGGCTGTAGTCCCCCCAATTATAAACATTTCTGACTCAGAGTCCTGCAAGAGCTGCGACTCCTTGGGTCGTTGTGTTCTGGCACGTCCGTATTTTAATTTCTGGCTCCAATGGTAATCTTGAAGTCTCCTTAGAAGTAGGCAAGGGCAGATTTCCTGTGCATTGTGTTCTTTCATCATTCTCTTTCCCGGTGTTTATGTCGGTGTCAGTGCGTTTTGCGTTTTGCTGGGCTTCATGTGCTGCTTGTAAATCTGCTACCTCTTTAACTGCCCCATCAATTGTCCAGCAAGGTTGTGCCGGGCTGCGTCCTCCTGATTTGGCCAGTTTGTCCGTTGAGCCGTTGCCTGTTGAGCCGTCCGGAAGTAATGGATGTAGGGGGGAAGGGAGGTCCAGTTGTTTGTTGATGCTAAGGTTTAGCACTGCACCAGCATCTTTCACAAATGAAAATTTGGAATATATTTTAGGTTGAGAGTACTTTTTTCCTTTGTTTGTTTGTGGCTGCGCTTGTCTGTCTACTGATCCACCCCCGTCTATATCCACCAGCATGTGTGCTAAGATTCCGGAACCCGTGTAGGCAGATATCTCTGCGTTTGCCGCTGCTGTATCCAGCGGAGTTGTTAGTGTGGAAGGGCGACTGTCGGTTGATTCGGTTGTTTCCCTTAGGATTTTGTTTTTCTTTTTCCTATTGTTGATGACGTTTGTTACTGACCGCCTCTCCTTGCCAGACCTCATGGTCACTTGTGTGCTGACGGTATCGGTGGCAGTTTATTGTTGTTTGTGTTAATATTGTGTTGATATTGTTACTGCTATTGTTGTTGTTGTTGTTGTTATTGCTAATTATTGTTTTATTGTTTTTTGTTGTTGTTGTAGATGTAAATGTACGGTTTAGTGTGGATATTATTTGGTTATCTTTGAATAACAGGTCTTAGTTGTGGTAGGTTGGTTTGTTGGTTGATCTGCAGGCCCTGCAGCCCCCACGCACTGAATCCAGGTTCGCTGATAGGAACTGCGCGGCTAGGCTGACGAAGAAGGTGAAATGGTGAAGGGATGGTGCAGTTAGCTGTGGCAGGGGCTGGGGCTTGGACAAGCGGGGCTCACAATGCTGTGTTGCAGGCTGCACCTGGGCTAGTCAGGCCTCCTCCGCAAGACACCAAGGGCACGCTCTTGCTGCAGCCGCCCGCTAGAGGGCAGCCGCGCTTGTCTCCGGCAATCACCGGCAATCACTAATCAGTGATCACCGCTATACTCACTTCACCCTCTGTCACAAGTCTCGAGCAGGCATCCAACAGAGTCTCTCTCTCTCACTGCCTCTGTCTCTTTCTCTCTCACTCCATTCCAGCTGGAGCTCCCCAGGCTCTCCAAGCTCTCCAAGACAGTAAGGGAGGGTTTGAGGTTTATAGTTGTTGTTATAGTTGTGGTTGTGGTTTGGTGGGGGTTTGCGGGGATTGGCAGGGTGCTTATTGCGGCGTGGAACTTGGAGCGAGCCTCTTACTCCTGCCTAAGAGCACTTCGGCTCTCAGCCTAGCTCTATTCTCCGGCCGGCCGGCTCAGCTCCGATCTATGGCGTTGCATCCAAACCCCCTGCTCGCTCAATCTATAGCGCGGTGCACACAGCTTCTCACCGTTTGACACCTGCTACCGCCTCCACTGCTGGTCCACTGGTCCACTGCTGGTCGTCGCAATAGCAACTCCTTCCCTCCAAGGAGCGCTATCTCTGGGCTCCTTCCCCAGGCTCTCCGCTCTCACTGGGTCACACCGCGTGCCACCAGAGGGAGTGCCTCTGGAGCCGCGGGGACCACTGGGGCCGCTGATCAGTTGTGGCGGTGGCGGTTTTGTGCTGGAATCACAGCTGGGGGAGAGGGAGAGGGAGGGAGGCTGATGGGCGGAAGGGAGCGACGAGCCAAAGCGGCAGTGGCAGTGGCCGCTGGATCAATCCCGCTCAAGAGCAGGCTCCGCTCAAGCTCAAGCTCTGGTCCGGGAGCGAGCGAGCGAGCCAGAAGTGGTGAGGGCGGCTGAGTTAACCCTGCACAGGCTCAAGCACCGCTCATACACCGCTCATGCTCCGGTCCGGGAGGGAGCGAACCAGAAAGGTGATGGCGGCTGAATTAGCCCTGCTTCCAGCTCAAGCTCCGGCAGGGATCGAGCGATGACGGCTGGGTTAGCCCCGCTCAGGCTCAAGCTCCGGTCCGACCACAACGAGCTCCGTGCTCCGTGCCCTGTGCTTCGCCGGCTCTGCGAACTCCTCCTCTTCCTCCACTGGGCAGTTCACGTCTACAGAGACAATGTCAGAGGGGAAATCTTCAAAGTACCTGTACTTGCGACAAAATTCACAAGGCTAAACAGCTGCAGATACGGAAAGCATCGAAAAACAAGGAGATGCGTCAGTTCCTGAGACCCTGGGGAGACGATGCAACAGTTCTGCTACACGCAGGAGAAGTGATGCGTCGTGTCCGGTCTGTAGCAGGAACTGAAGCGTCGACTCCAAGACAATTCTGGTCCGCGGGTGATGCGTCGGAAAAACTTGCTGCACAGGTACGATGCATGGAAATCCGGGTTGCGTTGGCGATCAATGCGGCGGCAAGCGGCACTGCATCGGTTTCTTCAGCCGCAACCCTCACAATGCGCAGGTTTTTGCAGCCGCGACAGGCACTGCTCCGGTTCGGCAGCGGCGTGGCAATGTGTGGAGATTCTTCTCACATGGCAGTGCTGCGTCGGGAAAAAACAGCCTCAAGAAGAGCGATATGTCAATTTCTTCAGTTCTTCTTATCTTCCAGCTCCCAGCAGCAAGCACAACCTCCAGAGGCCCAGAACTGGAACAGGCACCTCCTGGCAGGTCAGAACTCTCAGCAGCAGAGTTCAGGGGAGCTGGGGGTGAAGTCTTTGCGTCCCTGAGACTTCAGAACAGGAGGCCAGCACACATAAACCCTTCAATCAATCAATCACTCATCAGGGAATTTTAAAGCGCGCTACTCACCCGTGAGAGTCTTGAGGCGCTGGGGGGGAGGGGGGGTTTGAGTCAGCCAAAAAGCCAGGTCGAGGCTCTTCCTGAAAATGTGCAAAGTAGGGGAGCGTCTGATGTTGACCAGAAGCTCTTTCCAGGCCTGAGCCGTGATGTAGGAGAAGGCTCTTCCACCCGCTCTGGTTCTGCGGATGCGCGGGGTGTCTGCTAGGGCGAGGTCGGCGGAGCAGAGGTTTCTTTTGGGTACGTGGAAAGTGACTCTTTCGTTGAGGTATTTGGGTCCGGTGTTGTGGAGGGATTTGTAGGCGTGGGTGAGTAGCTTGAAGGTTACTCTCTTCTGGACGGGGAGCCAGTGGAGGTCTCGCAGGTGTTGGGTGATGTGCTCATGTCGTGGGATGCCGAGGGCGAGTCTGTCCGCGGTGTTTTGGATGGTCTGGAGTTTTCGTAGCAGGGATTTGTTGATTCCAGCGTAGAGTGCATTTCCGTAGTCCAGTCTGCTTGTTATGAGTGTGTGGGTGACAGTCTTTCTGGCTTGGGGGGAATCCACTTGAAGGTCTTGCGGAGGATGAAGAGGGTGTTGAAGCAGGTGGAGGCGGCGGCGTTGATCTGGTGGCTCATGGTGAGGGAGGAGTCAAGTATGATGCAGAGGTTCTGGGCGTGGTCCGTGGGGGTAAGGAGGTTGCTGAGGGTGGTGGGCCACAAGGTGTTGTCCCAAGCTGAGGGGGTGGGTCCAAGGACGAGGACTTCTGTCTTCTCCGAGTTGAGCTTCAGGCAGCTGTTGCTCATCCACGATGCAACGTCCTTCATTCCTTCCTGGAAGCTGAGTCTGGTGGTTTCGGGGTCCTTCGTGAGGGCGAGGATGAGCTGGGTGTCGTCGGCGTATGATACTATGCTGAGTCCATGCTGTTTGATTATGGCGGCGAGGGGGGCCATGTAAATGTTGAAGAGCATTGGACTGAGCGATGATCCTTGGGGTACTCCGCAGTTGATCTCTGTGGGTTTGGAGAGGAAAGGCGGGAGTCTGATCCTTTGGGTTCTGCCGGTGAGGAAGGATCGGAGCCAGTCGAGGGCGGTTCCCTGTATGCCGGCGTTGTGGAGTCTGGCTGTGAGAGTGCGGTGGGACTTGTGTCGAAAGCTGCGGAGAGGTCTAGCAGGATGAGGGCAACGGTGTGGCCTTGGTCCAGGAGTATGCGGATGTTGTCTGTGGCGGCGAGGGCGGCAGTCTCGGTGCTGTGGTTACTGCATAATCCGGATTGGGAAGAGTCGAGGATGGCGTTCTCTTCGATGAAGTTTGTCAGCTGGGCGTTGACGATCTTCTCAGTGACTTTGGCTGCGAAGGGAAGAAGAGAGATGGGTCTGTAGTTTTTCAGGTCAGTTTGGTCACCAGAGGGTTTCGTGAGGTGGGGCTTGACTTCTGCGCATTTCAATTCATTGGGGAAATTGCCAGATTCGAAGGTGGCGTTGATGGTGCGTCGTAGCTCGTGCGCTATGGCCGCCCTTGGCGGTCTTCAAGCAGGTTCAAAGCAAAGTCCCAGTTTTTGTCCTTTCCTTGGCAGAAACAGCAACTGCAGGTCAACCCCACACAGCAAAGGGGCAGTACTCCTCCTCACAGCTCTTCAACCCTTCTCCTTGGCAAAGGTTCCTCTTGAGTCCAGAAGTGATCTAAAGTTCTGGGGTTTTAGGTCTAATACTTATACCGCATTTTGTTTTTGTTCTCTTTGTGCAAGGGTCTCTGACCCCAGTCCAAACCAGTTCTGTCCTCACTGGTGCAGTATGACCACAGGGGGTGGAGACAGCATTGTGCAAGGGAGACCGGCCCAATTCAGGTGCAAGGAAATCTCCTCCCACTACTCTAAATTCAGCCAGGGTCTATTTAGCTCAGCTCTGAGTCATCCAGGAAGGGCCAGGCACACCTCAACCCCCCCTCCAGTGGCTGTCTACAGTGAATGCACATCCCCAGCACCTGTCACTCCAAAACCAGACAGTGAATACATAAAAGATGTGTTATTAAATTCTGAGTTCAGAGAGCCTAAACATTATTTCTCTATCTTGTCCCAATGGGAAGTTGTACTTGTAAGATGTTACAAAGTAATTCCCATTCTATCCTATGGGACAGAAAGCCTTTCAATAGAAAAAAACGAAATTGGCAGTATTTCACTATCAGGACATGTCACACACACCAGTACATGTCCTACCTTTCATATACACTGCAAACTGCCCATGGGGTGTCTTATATGTAAGAAAAGGGAAGGTTAGGGCCTGGCAAGTGGGTGCATTTGCCAAGTTGACTTGGCAGTTTAAAACTGCTCACAGACACTGCAGTGGCAGGTCTGAGACATGGTTGCAGGGCTACTCATGTGGGTGGCACAATCAGTGGTGCAGGCCCACTAGTAGCATTTGATTTACAGGCCCTGGGCACACCTGGTACACTTTACTAGGGACTTACTAGTGAATCATATATGCCAATCATAGATAAACCAATCACCAAAACAAATTAGACAGGAAGCATATGCACTTTAGCACTGGTTAGCAGTGGTAAAGGGCCCAGAGTCCTAAAACCAACAACAACAGGTCAGGAAAAAATAGGAGGAAGAAGCAAAATGTTTGGGGATAACCCTGCAAAAAGGGCCAAGTCCAACAGAGCAATAGAATGTAACTGGGGTTCTTACTAAATTGTTCCGACATCACAGCACACATACACTTACGGACACACAAGGTAGGAAGATTACATGGTGCACCTTTTAGACTGTACTGCAAGAGAACAGCTCCACACACAGTCGGGGCTCAACATAGTAGTGCATATAGTTGGTCCAAAGCACTCGGTACACAGGAAAATTAAGGGTAACACAACCCAGTGGGCAGTTGTTACTATTTCTTAATCAACACTTCACCACACAGCAAGGTGAACCACAGCATCTCTGGGGTTCTTACTCGTAAACACATAACTAACAAACTCATACCGTACACCTTACTTTCTGTAAATCAGCAACATGGAAAGGAAAACAATTACTACATCCTGTCAGCAGCATGCACCTAGCCTTTGGTCGCAATCAAAAGCTGCCTTCAAATGAGGGAGAACAGGCCCGTTACATCAACTAAAATACAAACAGCCTCTGCGTAACTAAGCAACGAGCTAGTGGTTGGTATCAATGACATCAGGGGCCTCAAAATACACGCATACAGCTTTAAAGTACCACACTACATACAATTAAGCAAATTCAACCTTACCCTGAATAATTATATAGGGGCCAAGGGTATACTGGTAAAAAAAGAAAAATCCTTTTTCCACATAAAGCAGTCTGCCTGCTAACCAGTAACCGCAATATAGGACGTTTCACAGTCACGCGTATAGATAAGTACATACACTCTCAGACTAAGGTCGGCCCTGGAGAGATATGTGTATGGATGTATGTGTGTGTATATGTATATATATAGATATATATATATATAGATATATATATATATCTATATATATACACACACACCTTTATTTTCAGTATATGTAAATATATATATACACACACTGTAGGAAGCTGGCTCTGTATATACTATAGCAAAGTGAGGTATAGTGTGCACAGAGTCGAGTGGAACTCCAAAGGTAGGCAGAGGTAAAGTAGATAGCATCTCACTCTCTATTTGTGGTAGTGTGGTCGAGCAGTAAGGCTTTATCAGAGAACAGTGTTAAGCATTTGTTGTACACACTCAGTCAGCAAATGAATTCACACACTCAAAGACTGAACTTCAGACCGATTGTTTTTGTATAAAAATATTCTTTTAGTTATTTTATTTCCTAGAACCAAGCAAGCATGGCACAGGTAAGTAATAAGTACTTTGCAGTAAATATACAGTTTGTAAACAGTTTGGATTGCAATTGTAAATGCACTTTGTTTTGACTTACAGTATTGTTTCTGAGAAATGCAATGCCTTGTAAATACAGTACATATACTTTGTATAGGATTTTCAGTAAGATTACAGGTAATTTACTTTTGAGATTACTTTCCTTACACAGTGTAGTATACCTGGATAATACACTGGGACATTTCCTGTAAACTGGTAAGTAAACCCGTTTTTGTTGGTTAGTACAATTTTAAAGAATTTCTTTAGGTTTTCAAACTCCACACTTAGAAACTTTTCCAAGAAAAACAGTCAATGTTATCCTATGGAGGAAAATAGTGTTATCGGTTTTCGGGTAAGTATTTGGTAGTGGGAGTGGAGGTTCTGGGGGTAGACTCAGGGGTCCCTCAGGGTCACGGATGCACTCTTGTTACACCCTCACCGGCACTAGGGTGGCCGGGTGCAGAGTGCTGAGGGCCAATGTTATCCAATGGGGGATAGGGGGCCTCCGGTTGATGGCTGCTGACGAGCAGGCCACAAGGTTGTGGGAGCCAAGCTCCTGGTGTTAGGCTCAGGGCAAAGGGGGATCCAGTTTAGCACAAAAAGTGCACCCGCAGGAGCGCAGGGGCGGCTGGGTGCAGGGTGCTATTTTGGCATCGGGCGCCCTGTTGTTTTCAACGGGGATTTTCGGTTTTGGTTTTCAGCTGCAGGCTCGGTCCAGGAAGACTTCCGGGAGGAACCAACAGCTGGGCAGGTAAGTTGGAGGGCTCGGGGACGTAGGTGCACTTCGGGTTCTTTTCTGCAGGGCGCAGGGCGGCTGGATGCAAGGGTTTCTTTTGAGGTCGGATTTCACCTTACGGGGCCACTCGCGGTTGGGGGGGTCTCTGTGCAGAGGCTGCAGGCGACGTGGGGGAGTCCTGGAGGGGTCAACCCACGGTGGACTAGGACTCTGGAGCGCTGGGGGACCTCGCTGGGACCGGTGGGCCACTTGAACTCGGCTGTAGGCGACGGGTGCAGTGGTGGTTCCAGGCGTCGGGTTTCTTTTTCCTCAGCAGGCTCGGAGTCTTTCTTTGGTGTTTCTTCTGAACAGAGCTGCTGTTCACAGGAGATCCGGTCTTTGATGAAAGCAGTCAGTCCTCCCAGGGGTTCTGGAGGTCGCTAGCTGCAGGACAAGACAATTTTTGGTGCAGGATCTCTGGAAATTGCAGACGGGCCGGTAGGGCTGGGGCCAAGTCAGTTGTTCTCTGCAGTCTCCTCTGCTGGGCGTCTTCTTTCGTCCTTTTTCTTCTTAGGTTGCGGGAATCTGCATTCTTGGTTCAGGGCTGCCCCCTAAATACTGTATTTAGGGGGCGTTTTAGGGGTCCCGAGGTCAGTAGCCAATGGGCTACTAACCTTAGGGTGACTACACCCTTGGTGTGCTCACCCCACGTGGGGGAGTGAGCACAATCCCTAATCCTGATTGGGGAGTGCCCGACATCTGCAAGATGGCGGGCACTGAAGAGTGGGCTTCCCCTCGCCTCCTCCACCTTAGGGGTGGGGTTGGCAGAGGTGGGCACAACTTCTGGGCTGGCTAATTTTTCCCGCCTGTCTTCTGTAGTATAGATTGTGGGTCCATTGTTGACATCTGCTAAGTTAGCATGAGCTTCGGTGCCATGAGGCTGCTTTTGCGCACAACACTGCATACATAGATTTTGCAAGACTCTGTTTGTGCCCTTTTCACATGAGAACTGTCTGCTCTTCGCGTTCTCTGCCGTGCTCTGAGGTTTAGTCTGCACACGATGTACAAGGTCGATCAACAATGCCCCTTGTTATTCTGTTCTGGTCAGTCCCTCGCACCTAGACATCACATGACACACAGCTGCACTACTGGAAATCGTATGTTTTAATATTGCAAGCGAAGCATGTGCAGCGGCACTTGGAGAGACACCTTTCCGGAGAGAAGAGCTGTGCTTGTCCTGAGATGTAAACCTTTCATCTAGGCCTTGAGGTATGGGGTCTGCTGACAAAGCCCAGAGTTGTTCTTTTTTTATAATAAACTATTTCTTACCACGGGGAGTGTGGTTAGGTATTGTAGCCCTTTTCCACTGTCTCTATAAAATGATATCCCCGTTTGTATTCTATGGACTTGTGACAATGCTGACTATATTGTGTTTATGCATTTTGCTGCTAGTAATGGCACGTGTACTGCACCATAGAGCGCGTTAGTTAAAATAAACATTTTAAACTATACCGTGACTGATTACTCGCATTGTGGACAGGTATGAGTGAGTGAGCGAAAGAGTTGTCTGGCTCCCACGATTCCTGAGAGAGTTGGGAGTGTCGTGTTCTGGGTTGTCTAATCATTGGTAGCTTCGCTGTTAGTCGGAGAACGAATGAGACACTATAGCTAGTCGGTTTGGGATTTTGGGTACTAATGTGGTAGGTTGGTACACCCCTATTCGCTGAGGTCCTGTTTTCCTGCGCATAGTTCTGTATATGTGCAGAATCCCTGCAACATGGCGCCGCCAACCTTTGGTCTGGTTCTCATCTGCGAGACGCTTGAGTAGAGCTTGTGCTTGTCCACAATACCCCCACTTTTGTCTCCGGAGACAGCTGTGACGGTTTAACCTCCTATATTGATGTTTTTATAGGTTCTTTCAAGCTTGAAGTTTTAAATAAAAGGTTTCTCTCATTATTCTTAACCCATTGTTGCGCTGTCGCTTATTGAGTTGTTCTTCTTTGCTTTTCGTGATGGCGGTTAACATCCAGCCACCTAGTCGCGCACCGCTCAGGGCTCATTTGACTCTACATGGGGTCCCTGATGCGGGTGTTGCGCTGATTTTTGTAGTAGAAGCGGATCCAGCATACCGCTTCGAAGTGTTTTACTCTTGGGTCACCTTTCCGGCGGTAGACGGAGCAGATAATTTGTTTCATGAATACACTGCACTCCTAATGCGTATCAACCCTATCGGACTCTGGAGGTTCCGCTCACAGCTTGGCAACACCGAATTTGGTTTAATGGCGCCCTTCCACACCCACTCACGCCGGTCCGTTTAGGTCCTTTATCAATAGATGGGGCCACATGGCCCGTTTTGGCTGGGTATACCCCTCACCCGCGTGGGCTTACAACAGCTACGCTGGCAGAACTTTGCGTGTTACACACTTCTTTAATACGCGTGCATAGAGCTGTTATTCAGTTCATGTCGCGCAACTACCAGGTGGGACCGCCTGCCCTTGCTGCGCAGCCTGCTGGACCTGCTGGTATAACCATCAGTCCTGTCATGGTTAATTCCGTAATGGGCAAGCGCCCAGAAAATAAGGATGATTTGCCTTATTGGCTTGCTGAGAAATTTGGACAGCTTGAAGCTGTTTTTCCCAATACAAATCCTGTGGAGAAACACAGGATATTGACAATAAGTTTGCCTAAAGACTTACTTCCTGAGGTGGCTGATTGTAACACCTGGGGCAGGGTGTTTGCAGCCGTATATTCAAAGTGTTTCGGCACTCCCTCTATGACTGTACTCCCCTCCGTGATTAAACGTGTTCAAGATGAACACGGAGCTGAAGCGGCTGTAGAGCTGGGGATGAGACTGGTGGGGTGTTCGATGTGGTTGCTGATCTGATCCTTGCCAATGTCAAGGGCGATGCAGTAAGCTTTCAAGTCGCTAACGGCTTGGAGACTGTGCCTGATGCAGACAAACCACGCGAATTACCGAAGATTATTGCAAAGGCTTATAAAACAATAGGCCGCAATAGTTTGGGAGTTAAGCCTTTTACTCAAACGCAAACACAATCTCAAACACAACAGAAAGCTCAGTCAGATAAAGACGGGCGTCCAGTCTTTCCTAAAAAGAACTGGAAAAATAAAAAACAGGGGCAGCAACAACAGAATCAGGGTTCGCGTGCTGGTTCACCGACACCGGACACTTCTGAGCGTACTTATGACTTGCGCGACCGCGTGAAAATTAAGACTCCTGATAGATTTCAAGTCCCTGATCAGCGCTCTCCTCGTTCTTCACAGGCCACATCTGGCTCTCAAGTTGGTGGTGGGGATCGCCAGGATCGTGGCAAGAGTCATCCTGCGCCACAGGGACGTGATCAGCCTCGTCAGTTTGTCGTCAAGGGGAAACAAGTTGAGCTACCACGCTTCCGTGCCCCGTTTCAAAAGAAAAAGGTTGCCGCTTTGACAGCGAGGTATGCCTCAGATGGTGAGAACCCGACTGCTGGATTGGACTGGGGCGGTAGTGGAAGTTACCATAGTGCGGGAGGCACTGCGTCCTTGTCTGGAGGCGACAGCAACTGAAAAAGTCATTACAGTAGAGACAGCTGACACCCGGGTTGCACCCCCCGGATCGGCTGTATAACATCGTTTTTCGAATTTAAGGTGACATTGAGCGTGTAATCACAGGGATTTTTTGGGAGAATCTGACCGCTTCCTATGACATTTTGTTAGCAGAGGCAGATTGGCCCCCACCTTTTGTACTTGCCGCATCAAGGGAGGAGGACGTGATACTTCCGAGTTTTTCGCGTTACGTCCCCAAGGAGCATGCAGAAGCTTTTGCAGCTGAGTGGGCTTTGGCCCTGGCGCCGGCAGTGTACCGTAATCAAGTGGGCTGGGATAAAGATTCTCCGCCACATGAGATTCCATTGCGGTCTATGCCTCAACCTCACCCCCAATATCCCATCCGGCGGGAAGCCAAAGGTCCCGTTTCTGATGTTCTAACTGAGTTGGAGTATCAAGGAGTGATTGAGACGTGTGTCACCGATGAATAATCCTCTTTTTACTGTGTCCAGACCCGATGGGTCTTATCGCATAGTTTTAGATTACCGGCATTTGAACTCTCATTGTCGTACTTTTGCGGTACAGAATACCCATAGCTCTGCTCTTGTGGACAGTATAGTTCGTAAAAAATATAAAACGACTCTTGACATTTCCAATGGCTTTTACAGTCATAACCTGTCCCCTGAATGTAGTCAATGGACCGCATTCACGGCCGGTGGAAAACAGAAAAAATTTCGGCGTTTACCTATGGGGTATAAGAATAGCCCTGGGGTTTTCGCCGCGCATGTTGCCTCTTTGTTAGACAGCATAGACCCAGATGCATACTCGTATGTTGATGATATTTATCTCACAGAGGACGAATTATGGCCGCATCTATGCCGTGTTGACCGCATCATCCTTGAGTTGGCTGACTACGGATACAAATTTAATTTTGCTAAATCACACATCGCTTGCTATGCAGTGCTTTTTTTGGGCTATGAGCTCAATAATGAAGGTCGGGGCTTGGCACCCCACTTTCTGGAGAAATGCGCACGCTTGCAATCTCCAACTACCCTGAAAAAACTTCAGTCTTTGCTGGGATTTATAAATTTCGGGAGGTCTTACATTCCAGAGTATGCCCAGCGTATCAATCCTCTTTATGCTTTGATACAACCTACCTTTTCAAAAGCCAGCTGGCTCCCGGAACATTCTGCTATTTTGCATTCTTTGCAATCTGATTTGCTTGAATCTAAGTTCTTGTTGACACGTGATAACCCCACAAACCTGGTGATAAGAGTCATGCCAGGCGCAGTGGGTTTCACTTACTTGACGTACAATGAAGGCGACACAGTACCTATTGCATACAAATCATATTTGTACACTTCAGCCGAAATGCGGTTTTCCACTGTTGAAAAGGTTTTGACAGCTGTGCAGATGGCGGTCCTGAAGGAACGCGCACTGGCATAGGGGAAACGCATTTTGGTGGTTACACCTTTCCCTGCTTTGGAAGCAGTAACTAAGGCGAGTGTGCCTAGCTCTAAAGCATTACATCCCCGTTGGATACAATGGGCTACTTCTTTGACGTCTCCGGATGTCACGTTTATCTTTGACCCCTCTCTTCAGACACAGGAGTTCTTGCAGTATGAACTCGTTCATCCACCTCCTCTGTCTTTGCTTCCCTTAGAGGAGTACACATGTATCATCTACACCGATGGTTCGGCGCAACCGGCCACTGGTTCTAAACATGCTTATTCAGCGGCTTGCGCTTTTGTGGCTGGTACAATGTTGAATGGAGAATTCAAGTCTAATATAGTGCATACACAGGCGCTAGGGGACTGTACCGCCCAATTGGCCGAGCTGCGCGCTCTGGTTCTTGCTCTCGAGTTTGCAGATCTGAGTGTTTCTACACTCATTGTGTGTGATTCCTACTACTGTGTTCAGTCTTTCAATGACAACTTATTCTTTTGGTCTCAAAATGATTATCGAGATTCAAAAGGCAGCACAATTAAGCATAAAACGCTTTGGGTTCGAGTGGCGGATCTTAAACAACGTCTGCCACTCACACATGTTATACATACTCTTGGCCATCAGCGTGTGGGAGCACACGCTCTCGGAAATTGTTTGGCTGATGAAGCAGCCAAATCTGCAGTAGCCACGTGTTCCGTAGCAGCCGTTACAAGGTCCATGACTAAGATTGATAATGACATTTTGGCAGCAATTGCTGCAACTGCGGAGGGCTCTAATTATCCACAGGGTTTCCCTTCAAAGTATTCTTATCAGTTAACTCCTGAACAAGTTCCTTTTGCTAGAATACCTGATGTTGGAGATCGGCTGATTCCCAACGCGGACCGCAGACACACTTTAATCAAAACCGCACACAAAGGTATGGCTTCGGCCCATGCTGGAGTGTCCGCGACTGTCTCTATCTTGCAGCAACGTTATTGGTGGCGTGGTTTATATAAACAGACCCGTAATTATGTACTTTCTTGTGACATCTGTCAACAAATCAAGCCTTCTACGGTAACACGCCCACCACAAACACAGCTTTGCATTTCAAATCTCCCCTTTGCTTGTGTATATCTTGATCACTGCGGTCTATTTACTTCTGATACTGCATATAAATACATTTTGGTTGCAGTTGATTCGTGCACTAGATTCCTTTGGGTTTGGCCACAACGCAGTGCTGACGCTCGAAATGTCATCAGGGATTTGCGTGTCTTTGTAGGGATCTTTGCCTGTGGCACCTTTCATTCAGACCAAGGTCCAGCGTTCGCCTCTAAGTCGTACAAGGACGCAATGAAGTCTTGGGGGGGTGCTGGTGCAGTTTTCGTCTCCATACAGGCTTGAGGGCAATTCAATTGTGGAACGGATGAACCGTGACTTAAAGCAATCTTTGACAGCTAGAGTCTTTAGGTACTGGCAGGAACTGGCTAGCCCATTTGTATGGAGTCCAACGTGCACTTAATAATCTCCCTATAAGACCTCTGGGTGGGCGGATCCCATACGAGATGCTCTTTGGCATCAAAATGTTTGTGCCAGACCTTGATGGTCTAGACGTTGGGGCAGCAGCCGCGACCTTTGACGTAGATAATCATTCTACTATGTTACAGGACCTACAAGAGACCCATGCCAGTCTTGCTACTGAACATTTGCCTTCGGCAACAGATGCTGCACTGCTGATTCCGGTGGCCGGCTGGCTTCTGAAAGTTGGTGATCTGGTCCGAGAGAAGTTGGAGAACAAAAAAGAATTTGGTCCCTCTTATCGTGCACCGGTTCCAGTGCTTGGCTTAAAGGGTACTCGTACAGTCATTTTACCACCGCTTCCTGGTCGCAAGGACAACAGATACATCTCAATTGACAATGTCAAGCTACAACATCTGGCCGATTCTGAATAGTGGGACGCCTGCTGTTTCGTGCCCCACAATTTCGAGAAATCCTGGGGTTGGCGCATCTTTCAACTCACCACATGGCACTGTCATCGAGATGGACCCTGTTATTGACCATTTATCTGTCCCTCCTGCTCCCTCCTGCAACGAGGAAGTTGAGTATGCTTATCCCACAAGTGAGTCTTTGCATGGCTTGCCCGAAAGCCCTTTACACCATGGCAGCTTTTCTTTTGACTCGTCTTCCACCACTTCAATTGGCCCTACCAAATTGTGTATTTTTGTCTCCTGGTTTAAACAGACTTATTTAGTCCCTCCTTGGACATACATCTGGTTAATACTGATCACGAGTTTTCTCTTCATGTCAATTGGTTTTGTGACGGTGTTTTTCCTACTCATCAATGGTCACTACTTACCAGAACGCTCTGTCGTGAACTTGGTTGATGGTATTCTGGCCCCTCACTCATCTTCCCACATCATGAAGCGTGACCAATCTCTTGTTAACATTTCAGCATTCCCAGTTGCGGATGGCATCATCTGGGATAAAGTGGATTTTCAGGTCCATGGCCCGACGGAAATTATCAACGTTCCATACGTCTTTCGTGTCTCCATGGGTGATGTGGTAACACAGGACATACGCTCAGACGACTGGGATGTGCATGCAATACAATCATTGTTTTCCGATTTGAAGTATTATGCTGCTTTTAATGCTGAAGATTTATATTTAAATTCTGCCAATTATGCCGATATATTCTGTTATCAACACTACGGGCACCATTTCCTACATAAGAGTAATACATTACACCCTGTTGTCAATTACACACAGTGGGAACATTGCCCGACGCCATTAAAAGGTAGTTCGAGAGCACTTGGAAATAAATTTACATATTTTACAGACTTTGACAGGTCAACACCTGAGTCCTATTATTTTAAAATAAATGTTCCTTCAACTCCCAAAGTAATGTTGACCCATACAAAATTAATTTATTCAAATTCTCGCAGACATGAGCTGTCAGTCAGGGGTTATGATCACTGGAAGGCCACCATTGATTTGAAATCGATCTGGGGTTCTAAGACCTGGCAGGTGCGAGGCACCGAAGCCTTACATCGTGCCTGCCTCATCCCAACACAAATTTTGTTTTTGAATGAAACAGTTTACCAAACAACTTGCTTTGGTTTGGCAACTGCAAAAAACTTAAACGCCCCTGCCATTCCCTCTTTAGCTGAGTATACTAATTGGCGCATATACACGAATTATACCATTGATGCCTTACAATCTTTGTTTCAAAATAACACGTTTAATGTATCTGAAATGGATCCTTTAGGTTGGCTAGTTTGGCAGACGAATTCGAATGCCTGCCAACTCCGTTTTCATAACACTAGTTCAGGACACACGATTTTTTTACGCAGCTTGCAATGAAATATGGAAACTTTCACAGATTGAAGCGGCGTCACGTCTGCGGGAAATTGACCAAGCGAACTTAGAAAAGGTTCTAGCTGTTGTCGATAATAGTATTAACACACTATCTTCCCGCATTTACACATTGGATAATATTGTTTCTTCTGTTATTGATATTGTGCAGGAAGATGTGTCTCTGTTATATCATGGTCAAAATCAATTACATTCTGTAATGCAATTCGCATGGACTTTGCAAACTCTAAAAATGGGAAAAGAACCATGGGATTATTTAAATGCAACTGCTTTGTTTTCACCATTTAATTTGACTGACAAACAGCAGTTCATGTCCATGAAAGATGCAATTTACACTCTTCTACACATAGAAAAAATAGACCCTTTGCCCTTTTCTGTAGCGGAAACTGACTCTGCTGTTTGGCTAATTCATGGGGTTATATCTTTGCCTTTCTCGCTGTTCCAATTCAGCTCCTGTATGAAACATTACCCGCTAGGCCGCTTTGAACCCCTGGGTAGCGCTTTTCTGCATGAACTGTGGTCTTTACCTTTTACCTACCGATGTTTGCGGGAAGAAAATGAAGTATACCTTACAGGGGTGGACTGTGATTCCACAGTGGGTCATTCCCTTGTTTGCAAAAATATAAGGTTACACAGAGCATGTAATATGTCAGCTCCGAACTTTGCATGTGTTTTAAAAGGTAATCCGGTTCCCGCAATAATTCCCACGTTCACTCTGCTTACTAACGGTAGTTATCTTATTCTAAATAACCAAGAATGCTGCGGCTTGCTGGCTGGCATACCATACATAGTAACGGTTTCACAGCGCGTAATTTGTTGTAAAAATGTGCTTTTTCCTCCCCCGCATGGGCAGCTCGACAGCTCAATTTGGCCTTCAATACCAACTTTGAAAGCAGATTTCAACAAGTTGAGCAGATTAAATGCGCTTTTAACCCAACAAGAAGTCGCCCTTACTTCCGCACGAGAAACCTTCAACCTGCAGGTGGCTAGCGCTGCTAGCGAAATTCAAACACTTTTAAACACTAACCTCCCACTGTATTTTGGGGAGCTAATACACCGCATATTTAATGCGTCTGATACAAGAGGCCTTGCACATGTTTTTTTAAAGCTGTCGGCTCTGGCTTTGTGACTTCTTTACAGACAATATTTGCTGTTATACCTGCATTCATTCATTCTATTTTTTCCAGCATCTTTGGTGGATTCCCTTTAATACTGGCGTTAGCTACTGGAATCCTGCTTCTACTGTGTCTGCTGCGCAATGGCTGCTCCTCTTTTAGTGCTGCACAGACCTGCATGGATGCTTCGGTACACTACCACTGGCAACTCTCAGTGTGTCTTATGGGTTGTTCGTTCCGCTTTGCATACTTCACTTGCGTGCAACCAGTCTTTTCATGTCTACAATGTCCATTTACATGGGCGTTGGATTTATGCCTCTCCAATACGTCGTATCCAGACCTGGATTTCGACCAGCTGATGGGTCCCTTAGTGGCCCATGAGCAGGACTGTTCTGGGATTGGCCTTATGGCCGGTGCAGCTGCACTTGGAATCATGGCTCAATGGGATATCTGTGAGGCTGCGCAGAATCTCCTACTTCAAAGTTACATTGAATATCATGCAGGTTGTCCGGAGATGCTAATGGAGGCACCTGAGTATGAGGAGCACACTTGTTCATTCGATTTGCTAAACTGGATGACATCCCTTTTTTCCACAAACGACAATGATGTACTTCTGGAGGGTGTTGCATTTTTTTGCTCCTACACTCTGATGGATTAAATTCACCAATTCTTGGATTACGGATGCCTTTCTATACACTTACTTTTTTCTCCCTAATAGTTTTTTTTTTCTCTCCCTTCTGCGTAGTTCGTTTCGTTTAATTTTAAACGCATAGATGCTTTTGAACTCTGCTCGTACTTTTTGAACTCTGTTTTCGTACTATGTCTACATACGATGGACTTACCAGGGGGAGGGTGTAGTATAGATTGTGGGTCCATTGTTGACATCTGCTAAGTTAGCATGAGCTTCGCTGCCATGAGGCTGCGTTTGCGCACGACACTGCATGCATAGATTTCGCAAGACTCCGTTTGTGCCCTTTTCACATGAGAACTGTCTGCTTTTCGCGTTCTCTGCCGTGCTCTGAGGTTTAGTCTGCACATGATGTACAAGGTCGATCAACAATGCCTCTTGTTATTCTGTTTTGGTCAGTCCCTCGCACCTAGACATAACATGACACACAGCTGCACTACTGGAAATCGTATGTTTTAATATTGCAAGCGAAGCATGTGCAGCGGCACTTGGAGAGACACCTTTCCGGAGAGAAGAGCTGTGCTTTTCCTGAGATGTAAACCTTTCATCTAGGCCTTGAGGTATGGGGTCTGCTGACAAAGCCCAGTGTTGTATTCCTCTTAGGGTGTCCGTATATAGGTTTTCCTGTATCATGTCCTTATATAGGCACAATTCGCCCTGCCCTTATATAGGCATAAAATCCCAGTCCTTATTTAGGCATTAAACCGTGCACTCCAAATACAGGCATGGTCTCCGACATCCGTCCACCCTAACGTCACAACGAGTTCTTGAAAAACAGACCCTTAGGCTTCGGGAGTTTCCCTAGCACAGGACTATTGATTTCTTCAAGGACTCATCTATTATGCATGAACCGTTATACCTTAGGGGTTCATTCATGACGTCTTCCGCTGTCCGATTCACGTCAATGCTAACATTGTGAGGTACCTCTCAGGTATAAATATACCTTCCCTAGCCCTTGTAAACTAGAGGAGACCTCGACTTCAGAGGAGCCCGTATCCCGGCCTGACGCACTGAGAAGACGCTGTCATCCCTGCACGGAGAGAGTCCAGCTTCCAGTGATCTAACTTCCCTTGCGGGGTGTTGGAGTTCGAGTCTGGCAAGAGATTCCTACCGCTCTCATTCTTAAGTATGGAGCTGACTAGAACCTAGAGGGACTCTTGGCATACTAGGCGTAACATACTCTTAGTATACCATAGTAAGGAATACTCCACCTACGTCATACCTCTCCCTACACCTAGGTTAGGTTAGGTACATCGGGGTAGAACTAGTTTAGAAACGCATCGTATGAGTACTCGCATTTTTAGTCTGTGTTATTTATGTAAATGAATATCTGCTAAAGATAATGCTAGCGCAGTATTATTTATTTCTACTGCTTACACTGTACATTATTTATCTTGCATACTGTCTTGTGATCGTAACTACACACTTTACTTACACGAGAAACAAGACTGTTCAATAAATCTTTTATTGAAACGCCCGTCTATTCTTTCTGTGTAACTTTGAGGAAAACTAAGTATGCACGATTGAGCTGAGTGAAATAGTTATCTATTGTTTCCACGACTCTGGGACACGTTCTGATTCTAAAGGGAAACAAAGTTGTCATGTTTTGCGGCTGCCAGAAACTACTCCCTTCTTGTTATCCAAGGAGTTTCTAGTGGCCTCTGAGCTAGCTGGCACAAGTAATTAAGTTTAATATACTCGATAGGGACATACAGAGGTATTCTATTCATGGGTAATATTTCCTGAATCAAATTCATTAACACACATGTTTCACTTCTACAAAGAAGATGATCCACCAGAGGAATATATTCCTTTCGAGGATATTGAAATTCCACTAACATACCAGGAGCATCAGCTCTGGTTTAAAGGCGCCCTAAAACATCACAAAAACATTACCAGGCTCGGTCCACTAGGTAGACCAGGAGCAACATGGCCGATTCTAGCCGGCTACACACCTCATCCTGACATTGAAGAAATGTCAGACGAGGAACTACTTGTTCAACTACAAGAATTAATAAAAATCTACAGACAATTGGTCCAATATGTCATGAGGACTTTCACAGTCCAACCACCATTGACACTTCCAAATCACACTCCTCAACAGGGGAATACACTAAAAATTACACCACAGACTCTATACGCAGTCATGGGTAAAATGCCCACAAAACGTGAGCAAATTCCATTCTGGATAGCTCAAAAAATTACTCAAATCGAAGCAGTATTTCCAAATAGTAGCCCGTATGAGAAACACAGAATACTAACAATCAGTTTACCAATGGGGATCACACCACAACTGGAAGACTGCACCACTTGGGGCTCAGTCTTTGCTGCCATCTATACTAAAACACATGGTATTCCATCAATTGCGGTAATACCTGATGTCCTGAAACAAATTCAAAATGAATACGGGGCAGAGCCTGCTCTAAATTTAGGTATGAAATTACTGAAAAATTTCGACCACGTCTCAACAATAATATTATCTAATATTAAAGGGGAGGCAGCAGCAGTGGCGATCCGCCAAAAATTAAGGGAATTCGATGTTACAGAACATCAGACAGAACTACCCAGAATTATAGAACAATCCTATGCAGAATTAGGCAGAGATAGTTTGGGTGGAAGACCAGTGAAGACAAAACTATCTGAAAGTCCTGAGAAAGACTCTATTAAATAAATTCCTACATCTTCTAAAAAGAAGTGGGAAACTACTAAACAAAATTGAAATGAGAAACGTTCTCAATCCCGAGGTAGGTCTCCTCAAAAGGAGCCCTCTGAAAGGAGGTATAACCTCAGGAATAGGGATAATTTGAGAAAGCCTGACAGGTATCAAGATACTGATACACGTTCCTCTCGTACCTTTCAGATCTCGTCACGGACTTCGGAAAGAAGAGGACGATCAGAACATAGAGAAGAACGCGTGAAATCCAAAGAAGAAAAACACGCTCCAAAAAATAAAACAAAACCTCAATTCTCCAAAAAGAAAGTAGCAGGTCTGAAGATCAGACATGCCGAGAATACTGAGAACACAACTCAAGAACGGAGAATGGGCTCAGACAATGCTGGACAGTGCAGCAGAAGTCACAATAGCTCGCCAGAACCTGAAGGGACTTCTGGTATAGTGGACTTGAATGAGTACATTACAGTTGAGACTGTGGACACCAGGGTTAGTACTCCACAAAAGTTATATGAAATAACACTCCGGATGGAGGGAGACATACCTAGACAGGTGAAAGCACTTTTTTGGGAAAGACTATCAAGGGGCTATGACATACTTCTAGCAGAAAAAGACTGGCCACCACAATTTGTCAGGGAGTGCCCACACGGCGAGGACATTATTATGCCCGCCTTCTCCAACCATATTCCAATACATCTAAAATATACATATGCCAGGAAATGGGCAGGAGCCCAGGCCCCAGCACTATATAAAAATCATGTAGGATGGGATGAGGACTCACCTCACCATAAAATACATCTGAAACATGAACCAACTGCACAAAGGCATTATCCAATAAAGCAAGAAGCTAAAAAACAGGTCAGGGAGATCTTAGATTAACTTGAATACCAAGGGGTGATTGAAACATGCACCTCCTCAATGAACAATCCTTTGTTTCCTGTCTCCAAACCAGACAATACATATCGTCTAGTTTTGGATTACAGACACTTAAACACTTGTTGTAAAACATTTGCAGTGCAAAATGCACATAGTACAGCATTAATGAATAACATTGTGCGTAAAAAATATAAAACCACATTAGACATCTCAAATGGTTTCTTTTGTCAAAACCTAGCACCTGAAAGCAGGTACTTAACAGCATTCTCCATAATGGGGACCCAGCGTCAATTTTGTCGTCTCCCACAAGGGTTCAAGAACAGCCCAGGTTTATTCTCAGCGAGGGTAACGGAGTTACTACAAATTTATGACAATGAGGCATTGTCCTATGTCGATGACATTTATCTGACAGACGATGACCTGGACAAACACTTGAACAGGGTGAGCACCATTCTATTGGGCTTCGCCTCTGAGGGCTACAAATTCAATTTTAAAAAGTCCAGAATTGCCCATCTCAATGTCCTATTTCTAGGATATGAGCTTTCAAGTGAAGGCAAGAGCTTGGCAGCTAACTTTTTAGAAAAATGTGCGCTGCTCCAACCTCCAAAGACGCTAAAAAGCTTACAATCCATACTGGGTTTCCTAAATTTTGGAAGAACATATATTCTAAATTACGCAGAAAGGGTTAAACCTCTCTACGCATTAATCAAACTTGATTTTTCAATCAAGAATTGGACACAAGAACACACAGAAATCTTGCGTTCACTACAGGCTAACATGTTAGCAACAAATCACTTACAAACACGCGTAAGTCAACGCAACCTGGTGATCCGAATAATTTCGGGTCAATGCGGATTCACCTACTTAACCTTCAATGAGGGTGAGAAAATACCAATCGCATACAAATCTCATTTGTACACACAAGCGGAAATGCGCTTCACTTCAACTGAAAAAATTCTGACAGCAGTTCAAACCGCTGTAGCAAAAGAAAGAGCCCTAGCCCAAGGGAAACGCATTATTGTCGTAACCCCGGTACCGGCTTTAGAAGCGGTCACAAAAGCAAGCATTCCAAATGCTAAAGCATTACATCCAAGATGGATACAGTGGGTTAATTCTCTTGCTGCAACAGATGTTGAATATGTTTTTGATCCTGATTTAAAAACACAAGCATTCCTGCAATATGAACAAGAATGTCCTCTGCCCACTGAAATTCTGCCTGTCGATCAGTACGAATTCATAATTTACACTGACGGATCCGCACAACCCGCAACAGGGGGTAAGCAAGCTTACAGTGCAGCGTGTGCAATCGTTAAAGGTCGCATGCGAGATGGCATATTCAGACCTATGGCCACAAAAACTCAATCTCTAGGAGATTGTACAGCTCAGCGAGCTGAACTACAAGCATTCAAACTGGCACTTGAAAGTACAGATCGAGAATTCCCCACACTGACAGTGTGTGATTCCTTTTACTGTGTTCAGTCGTATAATGAATATATACAAAACTGGCTTGAAAATGGTTTCAAAGATGCGAAAGGTGGCACAATAAAGCATAAAACGCTTTGGGAACAAGTAGTTCAGTTGAAAAACGAACTACCAAAGGCTCATGTGATCCACACACTGAGTCATCAACGTGATGGCGTTCACGTTGCAGGGAATTCATTGGCTGATGAAGCCGCAAAGGGGGCTGTTCAGACGGCTTCCGTAGCTGCGATCACTCGTTCAAAAACAAAAATAGACAGTGAGATAATGTTGGCTGTCAATGCTACAAGCAATGGCAGTGGTGCAGCGCTACCAAAAAAGTTTCCACTCAAGTACTCTTATGTAATTGATGCAAACAACGTTCCTTTTGCTCGAATCCCTGGAGTGGGGGATAGGGTAATTCCAAACAAGGAACGTAGATTAGGACTAATCCTAGCAGCACACGAAGGGATAGCTTCTGCCCATGCAGGTGTTTCTGCAACAGTATCTTTACTCAAGCAAAGATATTGGTGGCCTGGCATTAGAAAACAAACAAAGAACTATGGGCCATATGTATGAAGCTGTTTTGCGATCGCAAAACAGAGCCCCGCTATGTATGAGACACATCCTGACAGCCAATGTGCGAATCGCATAAATAGCGATTCGCAATAATTGCGAATAATACCATATTGCGAATATTTTGCGAATTCGCTAAATACATCAAATCCTAGCGAAATTCGCAATTGTTGTGTCCAGATTTAGCGAATTCGCTAAATGGAATGCATGAACAATTCTCAATTTGCGAATACACGAAATTCGCAAAATAGAGAATCGCAATTACCACCAAGTCTGAGCAGGTGGTAACCAGGTGCAACCCATATAAAGAGATCCACAATGCAACTGATGTTTGCCACAATGTCAGGGCTGTACGTGATAGCCAGGAGGCTGCGACTGAGAGCTGCTGCACAGAGAAGGAGACGCCAGGAAAGGATCTTCAGAGCGCGCATAACCCTGCTCCAGCGGACTGAGGAGGAGATCCATACAAACTACAGGCTGGATGAAGAGAGCATCCTGGAATTAATAGCGGAGCTCAAACCTATCCTTGAACACCCCACACGCAGGACACACACAATCCCCACCCACATACAGGTCCTGTGCTCACTCCACCTCTTGGCGTCAGGGAGCTTCCAGGGGTGATAGCCACAGCAGGAGGGGTCTCACAGAGTGCATTGTCGCGCTTCTTCCACGCGTTCCTTGATGCCATGGTACAGAGGCTGCATAACCACATATACTTCCCCAGCACACCACAGGCACTAGCCCAGACCAAGCAGGAGTTCTACCACATTGCACAATTCCCCCACGTCATTGGATGCATAGATGGGACCCATGTCGCCATATCCCCCCTCCCAGAACGAATATGTGTTCAGGAACCGCAAGTCCTACCATTCCCTGAACATACAGGTGGTGTGTAATGCCAGGCACATCATCACCGACCTCGTCGCAAAATACCCAGGCAGCACCCACGACTCATTCATCTTCCGCCACAGTGGGATACACCGCCGACTCACAAGTGGGGAGTTTGGTGAGGGATACCTACTAGGTAATTGCATGTGATAGAAGGACACCCTAGTAATGCATAGCAGTGGCAGGACAGTGTTCATCCTAATTTTTCTCGCCCCACAGGTGACAGTGCGTATGCGGTCCGGGACTACATACTCACTCCTTACCTTAATCCTGCAAATGCTGGGGAGCAGAGGTACAACAGTGTCCACATAGCAACCAGATGTACCATTGAGCGGACCTTCGGGATACTCAAGAGCCGGTTTTGATGCCTACATAAGAGTGGAGGGGCACTTCAATACAGCCCCCAGACCTGTTGCAAGATAGTGGTAGCGTGTGCCATGCTGCACAACATCGCCACCAGGAAGGGCACACCAGTGGAGCTCACTGAATCAGAATCATCAGATGAGGAGGGGCCAGCTCCTGGACGCATGCCGGCCGGAGTAATTGGTGCAGCTGCTGGGCGACAGAGGCGGAATGAGATCACACAGAACTATTTCTAGGTAAGAAAAGATGACACAATGCCAAAGATCTAATACAGGACTGTGTTTAATTCCCCTTTGGACAGAATATCAATCGGCACACAGCCTGTGTGGCACACAATGTTTCGTCAAAAGTACCGCACATGTGTGATCCACAGTGCAATCTGACTCCTGACCAAGTGTCTGTGTGCACTGGGTTAATGCACCCATATCCATGCCTTTATGTGGGCGCCTCAACTGCGGCGCTGACGGGCCGAAGGCTCTCGCCGTGGGTGCACTGTGCCCTCTTCGCTTGTCCCAGCAGCCCTGCCGTGACGCACACTACGGCGCCTGTCCGGTGGGGGCGGTGGTGTGATGCTGCTCCTGCTGGATTGTGCGTCCTCGTCTGTTGGAGTGAGGACTCCTGGGCCAGCAGTGGCAGCTGCCCGCAGCTGATCCACAGCACATGTCACCTGTACCAGACCCCTGGCCACGTCCTGGCTGCAGTGTGACACCTCGTGCTGCATGCTGATGCTGCGCCTTGACAGCACTGAGGTGGCTGAGGAGAGGCGGTTTACTGCCCTGGTGTAGAGGTCTAGGCGGGTGTGGAGGCGCTGCCTCTCCCTGCGCCTAGCAGCACGGTCCGCCCTCAGTTCAGCACAGAGTGCCTCCAGGGCACCCGTCAGGCCCATGAAACCAACCCTGATCTGCCTCTGTATTGACCTTATGTTTTTGCCTGCAGGCGCTGGACCTCCAACATGTGGCCCTCCAACCCTTGGAAGACTGTCGTCTCCTGTGGATGCTGCACTGGTGGATGCACGTGGTGCCCTGTGCCTTGATGGGATTCGTGGAATTGGTTCGGCACGTGCACGTGCACGGGGTTGTGGCTCTGCCTGTCCCTGGACTGTTTGGACATTCCCATCGGTGTCCTGGGATTCCTCCTCCAGTGGTGGCAATGGTAGCACTGCAATCCGCCTGCGGCGTTTAGGTGGGATGACTGGGCTGCCCTAGTCTTCCTCTTCCTCCTCCTCCTCTTGCCCTGTTGCCTCTGGGCTGGGGGATTCATCCTCCCCTCCACTGTATGTTCCCTGTGTTTCTGCTGGTGCTGTGGACATAAATGCACACATTAATTTACTGTCCTGCCTTGCATCTGTCATGCATTAAATATCACTGTTTGGAGTTACATGGGTCCTATCCATCTGCATTTTGACTTTCATGATGCACACATACTGTCTGAGCCTGGCTGGGTGTCATTGCTCCTCTGTTAGGTGCATGTGACTACATCTCCCATAATGCATTGCTGTGTGTGCTTGTGTACCTGCACTGGAATTGTAGTTTTGCTGTGCCCCTGGGACTCTCCTGGGCGTGTGGGGGTGGTAGGGGGTATCAGGGGTGTGATGGCATGCTTCTTACCTTGTCTTGGGTGTGTGTGGTCGGAGCTGTCCAGGTGTGACACGACCACTGCACTCTCCGGAAGCAGGGTCCCCTCAACCATTTCCTCAAGTGGAGTTGAAGCGGTGGCAGTGGAGGTCCCCCACCGGTCTTGTTGGCCTCCTCCAGCCTGGTAGCTACCTTCTCCTTGGAGCGCGCGCGCATGTCATACCAGCGCTTCTGCAGGTCTTTGACGCTGCGATGTGTGACGCCAATTGCATTTATTTTGCGCTGTATGTCTGCCCAGATTCTCCTCTTACGTGTCTCTGGCACACGCAGGAACGTCTTGCCGAATAGGAGCTCATGGCTCACAACCATCTCCTGTATCAGAGCCTCCTGTTCACTTTCTGTGAACTTTGGCTTTCTGATTCTGGGTGTCTCCCCTGCTGCATGTCCTTGCTGGCCATGTCTCCACTCTCTCCAATGTGTGTATCACTGCAGTGTTGCCTCAGCCTCTACTCCTGCTCTCTCACTCTGCTCCTGGGACTCAGGTGCAGCATGGGTAGTCACACTTCCTGGTTGTGATGTCATCAAGCTGCACCTGTGTCTCAGAATTGCCGTTGCGAATTTCTCAATTTTGCGATTTTCTCAATTTTGCGATTTTCTCAAAATTGCGAAATTTGCAATATCGAAGGTTCAATGCTAAATGAACGCTATTTGGGTATTCGCTATTTATTTAGCGAACTTTAGCGAATCGCTATTTTTTGCGATTATTTGTTTACATACGGTTTTGCGTTTCTCAAATAGCGATTCGCTAAAATTCGCTATTTGAGAATCGCAAAAGGGGACTTTGATACATATGGCCCTATGTTTTAGAATGTGATATATGCCAACAGATGAAAGTCTCCACAGTGAAACGCCCTGCGCAGACACCCCTGTTAATTTCAGACAAACCATTAGCTTGTGTTTACCTGGACCACTGCGGTCCCTTGCAAAGGGACGGTAACTATAAATATATCATGGTTGCAGTGGATTCATGCTCTAGGTTCCTATGGATATGGCCTCAGCGCTCGGCTGACGCTCGAACTGTTATAAAAGATTTGCGAGTCTTTATCGGCACATACGCAATAGGCACGCTACATTCTGACCAGGGCCCTGCGTTTAGCTCTCGGGCTTACAAAGAAGCCATGGCCAGTCTGGGCGTTGCATTGCGGTACTCCTCTCCATTCCATCCCGAGGGAAATTCGGTTGTGGAAAGGAAAAACCGGGACATAAAGCAGTCTATAACAGCTAGGGTATTAGGTTCGGGTGATGGGTGGGTCAAACATCTTTATGGGGTCCAACGCTCATTAAACAATCTGCCAAGAAGTTCTCTAGGGGGGGTCACTCCATATGAGGTCCTATTTGGGACAAGAATGTGGGTACCAGATCTTGATGACGGAGGCACAGTGGTGGAAAATAAACCGTTTGATATCAAAGATCGTTTGGCTGTTTTACAGGAACTCAATGAACTGAGATCAAAACAAAGCAACGTATTCCTGCAGCCAACCACCACTGGGGAAAAACCGGCGGCCCCAGCAAGGCCTGTCTGGATTCCAAAAGTTGGGGATCTAGTCAGAGAAAAGATTGCGGACAAGAAGGAATTTGGACCTTCTTACAGACAACCAGTACCTGTCCTAGCAGTTCAAGGAACAAGAACGGTACTTCTGCCGCCCCTTGCTGGAAGAAAGGAGAAAAGATTTGTGTCCATCGACCTCATCAAACCACAGTATGTGGCCAATACTAAATAGTAGGCCTCGTGGACTCCGACCAAGTAGCAGACACACTCCTCTCGCTACTATCCAAGAGGTTCAGACTGAAAGACTGATAACAATTGGGAATTCAGCAGTAACAGATGAAGGACTAAGCAACAATGCTATGGAACTCATCCCTCTTGAAAATCAAGTAACAGTTCGTCCAAATACACCTGTCTACACCAATGTAGCAAGTGATCAACTGGTTCCAGCGATTTCTACAAATCCTGATGCAATTCCAACAATTGATAGAACTGCTTCTGGCTATTTCATTAACTTTGATACGTTCTCAGAAGATCCGAGTGAACCTGAAACGACGCCAGCATCATTGAAATTCAAGCAGCAAGTACAAGACTTTCTTCACTTTCTGAAAAAGACTTATCTGGTTTCTCCATGGATTGAACTCTGGATTACATCTGGACTATTTGTTTTCCTGCTCTGGCTAGCTTTGGTTACAACTGTGAGCGTGCTTATAAGTGGCAGATACATCCATGTGAATACTGAAGGAAAAGACGTGAACGTACTTTTGAAACCTCATAAATCTTCTCATCGTGAAGCAAGAGACTTGTCAACAGTGAACATCACAGCCGTTCCTATACAGGATGGTATAGTGTGGGACAAAACAGATTTTGATGTCTTCGGCCCGACGGAACAATTGAACATTCCACATTTGTTTAAAATTTCACTAAGTGATCTAATTTCGTCCAGTACCTATTCAGATGATTGGGACTTTGAGACTGTTAATGACATAATGTTTGACCTAGAAAAATCTGCTGCATTTTCTAAAAATGAATATTTAGAGGGTTCATCAGACTATGAACAACTGTATTGTTATAACCACTATGGTCATCATTATTTGCATAAATTTGCATACCCTAGAAATGTGCTTATGTTTAACCAATGGGAGCATTGTCCTACACCACCACAAGGTAGTTCAATAACATTTGCTAACAAGTTTCCATATTTTTCAGGTTACAATACATCTGATCCAGAAACGTTTTACTATAAAAATGTAAACAAAACAGGACTGAAAATTATGTTACCTAATACGAAACAGATTTACTCTGCAATATTTATTGCCCAACTGTCTAGACAGGGTTTCGACTTATGGAAAGACACAATAGACACAAAAACTGTGTGGGGTACTAAAGATTGGCAAGTACAGGGGATAGAAGCGTTATTTAGAGCCTGTATCATCCCTGAACAAATAATGTTTTTGAATAAAACTATCCAACAAACATCTTGTCTTGGACTAGCCAAGATCAAAGAGATGAAGACACCTTTTGTACCAACACCTGCCAGTGATAATAATACACAGGCAGCGGTGACAGTTGACAAAATACTACAACTCAACAGATCTAATCCTGATGGAAAAAATGGTTGATCTGGCCCACAGACACGAACAACTGTCAGGAAAGATTCCTGAATAAAACTCAGGGCTTTACTATTCATAGGCCAGACCCAAGATACGTCCAAAGACAGCATCCGGGGGTAGTAACAACATACAGTGTAGGTAAATTATGCCTCGATTGGCTGCAGAAATCTACACTACAGGATGTGAAACAACATTTATCCTTACTTAAAGAGGACGCAGACCTTAGGGAATTCTTGCTTGGACCAAGAAAACCGCGTCAAAAACGTTTCATATATGCCGGCATTTATGCTGCTTATAATGAAGTATGGAAGGTTTCACAGGCAGAGGCCGCAGAACGAATACGTGAACTTGATCGTATTAACTTAGAGAAAACTCTCTCTGTGGTCGACAATGGGTTAACAACTTTGTCCTCCAGAATATATTCAATGGACAACATTGTATCCTCTGCTATCGACATACTAGAACAAGATTTGGCGATGTTACAGCAAGGCCAATCTCAATTACTTTCTATTGTGTTATTAAGCTGGACGCTGCAATCTTTGCGTCCGGGCTATGTGCCTTGGCGTTTTATCAACACGTCAGCTCTGTTTGCAGAATACAATCTAACTGATAAACAGATCGAACTGGCACGAAGAGGAGCAAGGTATACGGTGTTGAGCATTGAAAAACTGGAAAAGTTACCATTCACAGTGGCAGAAAAACCAGCTACAGAATGGCTTATTCATGGCAAAATCACACTACCTGTGACTACTTTTCAGTTTCAGTATTGCCTCAGACAAATGCAAGCATGCAAATATGAAAGGTTGGGTAAGGAATACATCAAGGCATCTTGGAATTTACCATACACATATAGATGTTGGAGTGGGGATCGTGAAGTGTTTCTGAGCGGTACACACTGTAAAAATGCACTGAGCGGTTCACTGATATGTCAGGACATTTCTTTACACGGGGCTTGCAATGGTTCTGTGGCAAATTTGTCTTGCCACCAGCAGGGTACACCAGCTGCTGTAATTAATCCAACGTTTGGACAACTTTCGAATGGGAGTTACCTCATGTTGAATGATCAGAGTTGCTGCGGCATGTTGCCAGGCATCCCATATCTAGTAACGGTCAACTCCAGGGTCACTTGCTGTATGCAAGTATTGTTTGCCCCCATAAATACAGTCAGGGAGTCGCCTTTATAAGATTTGATACTTTGAGCAGAATGAAAGCCATTCTTTTACAACAAACAGTGCCTTTGACCTCGGCCAAAGAAACCTATGATCTACAAGTAGCAAGGACTTCGGCTGAGATACAGACTTTAATACGTACAAACTGCCCTATACATTTCGTGGAAATGATAGGACGTATCTTTAACATGTCAGATACAAGCGGAATTATACATGTATTTAAGAGCATCTGCTCCGGTCTTTTAACACCTTTCCAGGCAATACTCGGAATCATCCCAAACTTTGCACATTCGGTGTTTGGTGGCATACCATTAATTCTAGCACTTGTTGCCGGAATTCTATTTCTCTTCCTGCTATTACGCTATGGCCAGCCTATTCGCAGACATCACTCCGAGCGAAATGGAGAAAGCTCTCCTTGAACGAAAGTGCCGTGAGCGAATAGTACAGCTTTTGGGCATGACTCGTCTACGGGACCTGAATACCACGTGGTTCCTGTCGTTCAGACCAATCTGGCAAGATTGTATTTTACCTGTCCTACGATGCCTGCTATGCGGTGAAGAATGCATATTAGACACCTGTCTAACATTTCCATCAGCAACGCCAACGGATGTCGATACTCTGCTGGACCGATAACGGCCCATGCTCTGTGTTGTCCCCAGAGGCTACCAATCCTGATGACAGCATTCATTGAGATCTCACAGACGCTTCCGGCTGCTGCTGAGGTACGAGAAAGATCTACAGGCACACAGGTAACAACGGACGCGAACATTGCTGCGGCCTCCTATGCTGAAAGCGATGCTTCACATCTCTGTGCAATTAATTTACTACACGAGGTGTTCCAACTGACACCAACTTCAGTGGACGATATTTTGTCTACAGAAATAGATGATCTCATGTTTTCACCAGACCCGTAAACTGACTCTGATTCAGCCTACAGCAGAGGTCTTCAAACTTTTGGATGCCGTGACTCCCCTGTCAAAATTTTCAGAGGTAAGGACCCCCTCCTGACAAACATCTCTATAACTTGGTACTCCTCATCATTCGACAACCATAAACGCCCCCAGTTTGCACGGCAAATAATTTTTACGGTGGGGAAATATTATTAAACAGTGTTTAGCAAGTCAAAGGTTTGTGGGTGACTGGTCACAGGCTAACTACACAGAAATCAACAGTGAAAACAGTCCACCAGACCACAAAACAGGCCAGCAAGCAGCCAATAAAAAGCCCACACACTGACCTGCCTGGCCACCCCTTTGGCCACTGGCCAGACTGCCCTATAGGCAGGGCTACTGGAATTATGAGGCAACGGAAGGACCAAATTATGCCGCAGTTTCAAAATTGTAAATGCTGAGCTGTATAGGTGTTTTGCAAGGTATGGGAGACTGCATGCATTTGTGCTTGCTTCAGACAATGTTTGTCGTCATAGCACAAAAATCAACAGTAAAAACAGTCAACCAGACCTTAAAAGAGCAAGCAGCAAAAAAAAAAGCCTACACACTGACCTGACTGACCATCCCTTTGGGCACTGCCAGCCTGCTCTAAATGCAGGGCTACTGGAATTATGAGGCAGGGGAGGACCAAATTATGCAGCAGGGTCTATTAAGTTGTGTGGTAAGAAAATATAAATAATGCTATGTGATGTGGGATTGCCATTTTTTACACATAGTAACACTGGGCAAAGATTCCACCTCATCAGTACCAGTTTATAACCAAAATACAGCAATAAACAACAGAAAGATGTCTAGTCATCCTTTATAAAGGACCTTCCATTCCGCAGTGTCGCCACATTAGGAGCTCACCAGACCCTGGCCGAGAGCAGCAGGGGTCCCTTAAAACCCGGGCGGTCTTGTGCAGAGTTAAGCAGTTTACCCACACCTCTTTCCTCTCACCCCCTCCCTTCTATTATTCTCCCCTCTATCAAGCCCGGTCTTCCAATCGGCCTCGCATAGACCCATCTCCCATCCCTGTCAGTTAAAGTATGTCTGGCCCTGTCTCTCAATATCTAAAAATCACACAGACTGTCTGTCCAGGCTCTTTCCCTTCAACCCTTCAGTGTTATGCCCCCACCTCTCGCTCCCACCAAGCACACTGCCCTTCTGTCAGCTGCATGATGGCAGTGTGATTTCTAAAGGGGAAAGAGCACCTGAAGCCAGCACCACTGCCCCAACCCTGCCTCGGGAAGAAAGTAAAAGGCATAGCCCCTGAGAGCTTGGGTCCGAGTGCACACGACATGTGACGCCTCTGGTTGGATTCTCCTTATTTCATGTGTTGAATACTCAATGAGTTTTGAATGGGGGACGTGGCCAACAAGATGGCCGAGTAGGACGTGCTTTGTTGAGCTCCATCCTACCGCAGCGAAAATCCATAATTATCCTGCGGTGCTGAACGAGCACCGACCTCACCCTGCAGTCCTGTTCGACCGGTGCATCCCCTGAGCCCGTCTCACGTTACGAGGAGTTGCGGATTAGTGAGCGTGCGCAGAAGACCGGAGCATCCCTGGGTCGGGGCCGCCATCTTGACTGGCGCAGAGATTGCTAAGGGCCGCGGCGCAGGCCCTGGGTGGACGGCCTCCCCGGCCCGTCTCCAGCTCACCGTGCAGATACGCGTGGGGGCGGGCTTGACCACACCAAGCCTGGAAATAACCGATCCCAGGTGGCCCACGAGGTTAGTGGTACACGGAGCACTGCGCACGGACATATGCACAGCCTGCATGCATAAACGCAGACACTCCGCGGTGGACCGGTTCTCCCTGAAGGAGATGCGATGCTGGAAAATCAGTAAGGCCCCGTCCTGATCAGACCAGAAAAGGAATATTAGGGACAGCGGAGGCGCAAGGGAATGTGGGTGCCTTGCATGGGCGCGAGACAATAAAAGCCAGGTCAGAGACGCTGGGGGACGCCCTGGGAGGCAGCGAGGAGAGCGGTGGTGCCCGCTGACTAGGGGCCACTGGGAGGAGATCACCGATGGCCCGGAGCCGGTATCGCTCGTCTGTAGCTGCTGGGGCACAGCCTCGGGAGGCCTGAGGGACTGGTGCCCACGTATACTGCTGGGAGATCGAGCTGGGGGGCCTCACATAAAGGAGCCATTACCCCTGTATTTAAGGGGTTACCACGGGGCATTTGCATGCGTCCCCCGGACAGACGACTGAGGCCAATACCGGCGAATGGCGTGTTGCTGACCTTTGGGGCCCGGTTGCTACGTACCGGGGTGTAGTGGTCTGGCTGCACCTCTGCCGCACTTTCGACTGGCCCTGGACACCGTAAGAAACCTATTAGTAATTGGAGGGGCACGGCGAGGCCTGGTGTGCCCTGCAGATTCCGGTGGTGATTTGGAGGTACCTGATACCCGGGCTGAATACTGTGTGCCCCACTCCTATAGGGGCTGGTCGGGGCCCTGAACGGCACGTGTGTCAAAAACTACAGGGGAAGAAGCAGAGGGTGCTGGCCCCGGGGCGAGCTCGTGCTTGCTGAGCGCAGAGGAAGTGAGACGTTGTCGTACAGTATGGTGAAGGATAAGGGCGCTCGGGCGCAGGCTAATAAAATCCTGAACTGCGCGCAGCCCCTTCCCCACGGCCCTAACCAATGGGACTCGCAAGGTGATGTAGAAGCTGAGACAGTGCCGGGGGAGGAAACGCGAGGTCCCTCT
This sequence comes from Calotriton arnoldi, assembly GCA_963921515.1. Classification (NCBI taxonomy): domain Eukaryota; kingdom Metazoa; phylum Chordata; class Amphibia; order Caudata; family Salamandridae; genus Calotriton; species Calotriton arnoldi. The sequence goes on from CAWUFW010000466.1 coordinate 4,144,522, forward strand.
TTGAATGACATCCTGATGGCCGTACGGACGACTAGAGACGAGATGGTGACCAGGATAGACGCCGTGGCGATCGATGTTAACCTACTCCGATGCGACTTGCGCAAGGTCTCGGACAGGGTCATCTCAACAGAACAGAATGTGGATGTCCTCCAGACGGAGGTCAAGGCCCTGCGAGACATGGTTATGGAACTCCAGAGAAAGGTGATCAAGCTGGATGAACGCGCCGAGGACCAGGAGGGACGCTCACGGAGGAACAACTTGAGATTAATGGGATTTCCGGAGCGTGCGGAGGGACTCTCTGCAGAACTGTTTCTGGAAGAATGGATAACAAAGGTCCTGGCTCCTAGCAAACTGTCAAAGTTTTTTAATATCGAGAGGGCTCATAGGGTGTTGGTCCCTCTGCCGCGGCTGGGGGCGCCGCCACGGGCCATCATTGCCTGATTCTTTAATTACCGGGATCGAGATATGCTCCTGCAGTCCACCCGCACCATGCCAAACCTACACTACGAGGGACATCATATTGCAATCTTCCCGGACTATACACAAAGAGTGCAGGACCAACGACGCACTTTCTTGGCAGTGAAGAGACGCATGAGAGTGCTGGGGTTGAAGTACAGCCTTCTCTATCCAGCCAAGCTTCGGGTGGAACATAAGGACAGGGCTCTGTACTTTGGATCGGCGGAGGAGGCTTCGGACTGGATGGATGCCATGGGAGACCAGGAGAATCGGAGGAGGACGCAGACACAGGTAGCCTCGTGAACAGAATCTACAGACCAGATGGGACGGCGACGCAGGGTATCCGGAGGAATGCGCATGAGGGACACAAGTGACTCTGGGAGAGTTTGGGTGTGTGAAGATGGGACCTTGCAGATGGTGGAAGTATCGCCGGACTCTGATCTGCCCTCCTCGGAGGTCATCCCTGACACTAATGTTGCCTGAATCCTTGGAGGGGATGGGAATGCTGGTTCGGGGCTATGGATACGCAGATAAGTGACTCTATACCATTGTTCTGCAAATACCTGTTACCTTATTCTCTGTTGCACCTTTATGATCTTGTGTGAGGATTAAACTGTGGATGTATGCCGCGGGGGGTGGGACATGCCCCTCACAAGCGGTTGGGTCCTATTCTGGGAGCTGGAGGCCTAGTCCTCGCACCCGGTTGGGGAGCCGGTCGCTTGCATAGCAATGATGTGAATGGTCTTACTCAGGGCATGGCCCAGCAGGCCATGCTCTGTATATCGGACTGGGGGAGATTGATGCAGAGTCTTACTGTTTCATTGGAAAAGCCTGGGAGGGGGGGGGGGGTGGTATGGGGCGGAGGATGGCGCTGTTCACTCGCTCTGTTGGCAGCAGGGATAGTCTTATCACATTGCCCAGTGGGTGGGGGGGACTGGGGAGTTCAACTTGTTTCCATTGTTATTCATGGCTATTGGGGAAGTTCAAGGGATCCATGTCTGGGTTGTGGTTCATTACAGACTGCTCAGTTTGATACTGTACTGGCGGGATGGGAACAGATGTGGGGCGCCAGGTATGTGGGCTTATGGCTCCCTCCCCGACGAAACTCCTTACGTGGAATATACGGGGGATGGAAGCGTTGGAGAAACGTAGGAGGGTATACTCATATTTACGGAGATATAAAATAGCAATAGCGGGTTTGCAGGAGACACATGTTTGGGGGGATACGCTGCTGTACATCAGGCGCAGGTGGCGAGGGCAACTGTATGCCACTTCATTCTCGGGATTTGCGCGGGGGGCATTGATCTGGGTGGCCCCCGGAACCCCATTTCAGCACCTACACCACATGCTGGACCCTGAGGGACGTTACATAGTACTGCATGGTAGGCTGGATGGTCAGGAGATGTGCCTGATAAATGTGTATGCCCCTAACTCGGACGCCTACGCTTTTTTAATGAAGTGTTGACGACGGCGACTCCCTACATGGGTGGAGACATTGTCCTTTTTGGGGATGTTAATTGTGTCCTGGATGGGTCTTACTGTTTCATTGGAAAACCCTGAGGGGGGTGGTATGGGGCGGAGGATGGCGCTGTTCACTCGCTCTGTTGGCTGGAGGGATAGTCTTATCACATTGCCCAGTGGGTGGGGGGGACTGGGGAGTTCAACTTGTTTCCATTGTTATTCATGGCTATTGTGGAAGTTCAAGGGATCCATGTCTGGGTTGTGGTTTATTACAGACTACTCAGTTTGATACTGTACTGGCGGGATGGGAACAGATGTGGGGCGCCAGGTATGTGGGTTTACCTGCGCGAACACCCCGCGCGAACACCAAGCCCGGCATGACTGGGGCGCTGATGGACATGATGAGGGAACTGGGCCTACTAGATGCATGGCGGGTTTGGCACCCGGATTCGTGGGTGTTCTCCTGTCATACCCCCGCGACCGATACATTCAGCAGGTTGGACCAGTTCCTGGTGTCGCAGACTCTGATGCCCAGGGTGGAGGAGATAGTGTACCTCCCGAGGTATATATTGGATCACTCCCCGTTGCTTTTAACCCTGAGAATGAGCAGACCCAGAGCGGCAATTCCCACATGGCGACTTCAAACTGAGGCACTCACAGACCCGCCCTTCGCCGGGAAGCTAGAGGAGGAAATCTCTAATTATTTTAGGACTAATTGGGGTTCGGCATTGTCGAGGGGTGTGGAGTGGGAAGCAAAGAAAGTGGTAGTACGTGGGTTCTGCCTCAGCACGACCTATGGGGATCAGACGCAGCTCAAACGGGATATTCAGCTCACTAAGAGGAGGCTGGCTGAGCTGGAGGAGGTGTTGCCTACAGCACCTGGCCGCCTGAACGAGTGTCGGGAGACATGGGAGGAACTACTGGTGGCGCTATGCTGCCTTGAGAAGTTCCACTAAACTGCATATCGACAGCGCCTGCACGCGGAAGGGGATCGCTCGGGGGCACTATTAGCGAGACTGATCCGTAATGAGATGCTGACACATCCCCTATAGTACAAATGAAGACCATGGACGGACACACGGTGTATAGTCAGCAGGGCATTCTGGATATTTTGGCGGATCATTTGGCCGGAGTTCACGCGGGGTGCCCCACCCTGGCCCTGGAGGAGGTGAAGAGATTCCTTAATTCTCTGAACCTCCATCATTTGGAGGATGAGACCAGCCAAATGCTGGATCAACCGATCTCGAAGGAAGAAATACTGGGGGGTATCAAATTCCTGAAGTCGGCCAAGAGTCCGGGATATGATGGCTTACCAGCTGAATTCTATAAGAAATATGCACACATTCTAGCAGACCGCGTTCTGGAGGTGTATAATGAGGCATTCCAGCATCAGGGACTTTCGCCCCTATGAATGAAGCAGTGGTGGTCATGCTCCCTAAGGCAGATAGGGACGCTCAGCTTCCGGGGTCGTATAGACCCATATCCCTGCTGAACATCGACATGAAGGTCCTTAGTGGGATCATGACAGCACGACTGCAACCATACATGCAGCGCCTCGTCCACTCTGACCAGGCGAGCTTTATCCCCAAACGTAGTACGGCCCTTAATTTACGATGATTGTCTCACGTTTGGCCCTCACCCGTGCTTCACCAGGAGGAGTGCGCCCTGGTACTTTTAGATATTGAGCAAGCATTTGATTCATTGGGGTGGGTGTATCTTTGGGAAGTCTTGCGGGCAATGGGGGTAGGGGCTCAGTTCTTGAAATGGGTGCAGCTTTTGTACTCAGAACCTAGTGCCAGGATTAGAGTGGGGCGGCTGGTATCACGGGCCTTTCGACTGCAACGGGGTACCAGGCAGCGTTGCCCATTATCGCCACTGCTTTTTGCTGTGGCAATGGAGCCCCTGGCGGCGGGTCTACGAACAGGGATGGAGGCATTTGGGATCATGTTGGGTGAGACTAATCACGTGGTGTCCATGTATGCGGACGACACCTTGGTGTACGTCCGGGACCCGTCAGCTGCAATACCGACCTTGCTGGGCACCCTGGAGAGGTTTGGCCATGTGTCAGGACTGCAGATTAATCCGGGGAAGTCCAAGTTGGTCCCATGGGAAAACTGGCCTTGCGCCCAGATGAGGGATTACCGGAGGTGGGGCTCCCGTGGGTGAGGACTGCACCCCAATATCTGGGGGTCAGACTGGCGGAGACAGCCGACCAATATCTGGCGCTCAACCTTGGCAGAGTGTTGGAGGGGTTGCGAAGAATGGTGCGATTTTGGCGGGAGTTGCCTATGTCACTTATGGGGAGGATAGCTCTGATAAAAATGGAGGTCCTGCCCAGATGCTTGTATGCGATGCAGCACTCTTTCTTTAGGATCCCCCGACACTTTTTTACCAACCTGGACAGGCTCCTAACGGACCTACTAGGGGGACCCAAGCGCAAACGGGTCAGTCTGACCACTCTGCAAAGAACGGGGAAAAACAGAGGGTTGGAGGTTACATGTATGGAATATTACTACGCGGCCTCGCAATTACAACATGCAGTACACTGGCTGGATGGGGACGACAATTGGGAGAAGGCCCTGCTGGCGGAGACCTTTGGAGACAGGGAGGTGCCTGAGTTGCTTATGATGGGGACGCGGGTACCCTCATCCTGCCCGTACATTGTTCGCCATGTGGCGGAGATGTGGGAGTTGGTGGTCCGGAGAATACTGAAAAGAGCCCCATATGCCCCGGACATGCCCTTGTGGGTCGTCCGACCTTTTCAACAGATTTCTGCATCCATGTCAGTGCGTTGGTGGCAGGAGGGGGGATGTTTGACAAGGGTCGATCTCCATGACAACGTACGGTACATCACACGCGAGCAGGCAATGGAAACTTTCGAGCTGGGTCCAGGACAATTCTTACAATATGAGAAGATAGCGCAAGTGGCGAGGGACTTATGGCCTATGTTTCCGGACGAACCCCCGGTTTCAAAAGTGTTACAGACTCTGATAGAAATGGGCAAAGGCCGCAGATTGATTTTACATCTCTACCGGGCGATACGGAATGACGGGGTGGTCGGGGTGCTACCAATCCAAGCGAAATGGGAGGCGCTGATGGGAGACCAAAATCCACGAGGGTGTTAAACAAGTGAGTGCAAACACGAGGTTCAAATTAATCCAATTTAATTATATACATCAGACATATCTGACTCCCAAGATGCTACATAAGATCTACCCAGAGTGATCCGGGCAGTGTCCTAGGTGTGGAGAGATGGAGGCTACGTTTGTCCACATGGTCTGGGCCTGCCCTGCAGGGATATTGGACCGAAGTCCTGACTGCGTTGCGGGGAGCAACAGGGTGGGAGATAGCGGGGGAGAACCGGGTGGTGTTGCTGGGTTTGCTGCCCCGACCTAAGAATAAGATTCTTAGCAGGAAGCTTGTCCTCCTGGGACTGGTACTTGCGAAAAGGCGGATTGCCATCTCGTGGCTGGGTCGCCGGCCGCCCAAAATGGCACAGTGGGTGCGGGACATGCAGGAATGGGAGACTGCCGAGGTGATTCAAATGCAGCAGACTAGACGTGACGAAAAGTTAGAAGATGACTTACAGGCCTGGAGGGCAATGGTGGCAGAGCTGACGAGTGGGGGGCGGACTGTACAGATGGAGAGGAAGCCGAGGGAAGCGTACAGCCTGGAAGTGGCCTGGAGGGTGATCAGGAGGCGGGAGGGACCAGACAGCGTGGACATGCCGGGCAGTGACTAGACACGGGATGGGAGGTCAACTGATAAAGACGCATAACCTAGGACCGTAGACCATACATGGAGGGGGCGTGGGGGGGAGTTTAGTTGGGGAAAGGGGGGGCTGGGAGGGGGGATTGGTAAATAATGGGTAGCTCATAAGTTTGGAGACAGACTATAGTAGATATACGTGGGATTGGACAATGACGAGGCAACATGCATATGTGTAAAATTTCTGTTGATGTTAGTTGAAATACTGATCATAACTGTACTGCAAATGGGCTTAGGCCTAATGTATATTTTGCTTTGGCACTCAGTAATGTTTGAATATGAAAGACATATGCCGATATCTTGTAATGTTCGTTATAAATGTCAATAAAGATATATAAAAAAAAAGAAATTAAAAAAAATGATTTAGTTTTGAATGGCTAGTTTTGTCTTAAAAAACCCTTTTTGTTGGAAGGATTGTTCCTTCCGGTGGTGCAGGTGGGAATGTGACTGCCTCCCTGGGGTACTTTAAAGCAGAGATGGAAGTGACACATTCAAAAGCATGTGGGACAACTTTGCAATTAAAATCGAATAACAGATATCAGTAAGTGAAACTCATGCTATTTACCAAATGTAACTGGCTTGGTAGATGCCACTAGGACAGTGCACAGTGGGGTTTTAAGGTGTGTATGCAGTAGTCGGGGAGAACTGAGCTAATTGGGGTAATTGATAACACTCACAGGGAAGCAAGCACAGAGAGAAGTGTGAGCTACACTGGGATTTCCATTTGCACATAGTGCATTTACCTCTGAGAACTGGTCCTTGGGTTTTGTTAAGAATGACTAGTTTTGTCTTTAAAAAAACATTTTAAGTTTTAAAAGATTGTTCCTTCTATTGGCGCAGGTGGAAGTGTCACTGCCTCCCCTCCCTGCCCCCCTCCCCTCCCAGCCCGGGATAGCCAATGTGGACTTTCCTCAAGCCAGCTGGACAAACGGAGGTCAGAGAACGGGAACAGCTAACAGCGAGGGCAGAGCAGAGGAATCCCAAAGACAGCAGTGTGGAAAGGGTGGGCATGAAAATAAAGGAGGGTTTTAGAAATCAGTTCCAGGCAGAAGTGCGACAGGGAATGTGCGACCCCTTTTTTATGACTCCACGGCCCCCCTGGGGGTCGCGCCCCACAGATTGAAGACCCCTGGCCTACAGTGTCCCAGAGATACAATAACAATTTGGCCTTCATATTTCAAAAACTTGGAACTCTTCCCATATTGAACTTTTTTCCGTTTTTTCAACTTAAATGGCACAACAATCTGCTTGAAGTAGAACTATTCTTATAGTACGGACTTCGCGGTACTTCCTCAGACACTTTATCATCGTGTTAGTCTAAAAAAGTTCATTAATTTCCATGACATGAAATGACTTTTGATTTTGAACAACTTATCGATCATTTCTCTGTCACATGTAAATATTACTGCTTATTTCATTCCAATTGCATTTTATTTTCAAATATATGCCTGAAATGAGAAGCAATGCTAAAAATGTACAGTACTTTTTGCATTCTAATAGGTTTTTTAAATGCCTTTTAAGAAATATTTTTAGCAATATGCGGTATTCCATTTTATGTTTAGCATTTTAAATGTTTAGCATTTATATTATTATCGTACACACGAAAGTGTAGTGGGCGTTGTATTCCTCTTAGGGTGTCCGTATATAGGTTTTCCTGTATCATGTCCTTATATAGGCACAATTCGCGCTGCCCTTATATAGGCATAAAATCCCAGTCCTTATTTAGGCATTAAACCGTGCACTCCAAATACAGGCATGGTCTCCGACATCCGTCCACCCTAACGTCACAACGAGTTCTTGAAGAACAGACCCTTAGGCTTCGGGAGTTTCCCTAGCACAGGACTATTGATTTCTTCAAGGACTCATCTATTATGCATGAACCGTTATACCTTAGGGGTTCATTCATGACGTCTTCCTCTGTCCGATTCACGTCAATGCTAACATTCTTAGGTACTTCTCAGGTATAAATATACCTTCCCTAGCCCTTGTAAACTAGAGGAGACCTCGACTTCAGAGGAGCCCGTATCACGGCCTGACGCACTGAGAAGACGCTGTCATCCCTGCACGCAGAGAGTCCAGCTTCCAGTGATCTGACTTCCCTTGCGGGGTGTTGGAGTTCGAGTCTGGCAAGAGATTCCTACCTCTCTCATTCTTAAGGTATGGAGCTGACTAGAACCTAGAGGGACTCTTGGCATACTAGGCATACTAGGCGTAACATACTCTTAGTATACCATAGTAAGGAATACTCCACCTACTTCATACCTCTCCCTACACCTAGGTTAGGTTAGGTACATCGGGATAGAACTAGTTTAGAAACGCATCGTATGAGTACTCGCATTTTTAGTCTGTGTTATTTATGTAAATGAATATCTGCTAAAGATAATGCTAGCGCAGTATTATTTATTTCTACTGCTTACGCTGTACATTATTTATCTTGCATACTGTCTTTTGATCGTAACTACACACTTTACTTACACGAGAAACAAGACTGTTCAATAAATCTTTTATTGAAACGCCCGTCTATTCTTTCTGTGTAACTTTGAGGAAAACTAAGTATGCACGATTGAGCTGAGTGAAATAGTTATCTGTTGTTTCCACGACTCTGGGACACGTTCTGATTCTAAAAGGGAAACAAAGTTGTCATGTTTTGCGGCTGCCAGAAACTACTCCCTTCTTGTTATCCAAGGAGTTTCTAGTGGCCTCTGAGCTAGCTGGCACAAGTAATTAAGTTTAATATACTCGATAGGGACATACCGACCTTAGTCCTATGTCAAGCCTATAGGGTATATTATTCCAATGCGCAGAGCCTATTAGGGAAATAGGAGCTACACTACACCAGAGGTCTTCTTTTTTATAATAAACTATTTCTTACCACGGGGAGGGTGGTTAGGTATTGTAGCCCTTTTCCACTGTCTCTATAAAATGATATCCCCGTTTGTATTCTATGGAATTGTGACAATGCTGACTATATTGTGTTTATGCATTATGCTGCTAGTAATGGCACGTGTACTGTACCATAGAACGCGTTAGCTAAAATAAACATTTTAAACTATACCGTGACTCTGATTACTCGCATTGTGGACAAGTATGAGTGAGTGAGCGAAAGAGTTGTCTGGCTCCCGCGATTCCAGAGAGAGTCGGGAGTGTCGTGTTCTGGGTTGTCTAATCATTGGTAGCTTCGCTGTTAGTCGGAGAACGAATGAGACACTATAGCTAGTCAGTTTGGGATTTTGGGTACTAATGTGATAGGTTGGTACACCCCTATCCGCTGAGGTCCTGTTTTCCTGCGCATAGTTCTGTATATGTGCAGAATCCCTGCAACACTTCCAGCCGAAAAGGAGGGGAGACAGGAAGGGGGCCTGCTCCTGACAGACAGCAGGAGAGGCTGGGGGTGGCATTACAAAGGCTGCCAGGCCTTTGAAGCTCCCCTGCCACAGATGGCTCTTCCTGGCCTGGGTGAGGTGTGAACACCTCCGCCCAGGAAAGGCTTTGTTTCTGGGCTCAGGGAGCGAAGGCTCCCACCCTAGGGGTCCAGAAACATGTCTTGTGGTGGCAGGCTGGTGTGTACCAGTCGGGGAACCCAACAGAGGCTGGTTGTTTTTCAGGGGGCATCTCTAAGATGCCCTCTGTGTGCATTTTTCATTAAATCCCACACTGGCATCAGTGTGAGTTTAATGTGCTGAGACGTTTGATACCAAACTTCTCAGTTTTCAGTACAGCCATTATGGTACTGTGGAGTTCGTAATGACAAACTCCCACCACCATTTTTTTTTTTTTTGTAACATATGTTTATTCATTTTTTAAACAAAATCATCATACATATACCAAGTGCACAGTCCAGCCGGTAACAGATATAAAAAAGACAATCGAAAAGCCCTGTAATGAGATGTAGTAAACTCTACTGCTTGGATAGCAGAATAGCAGGGAAGTCAATGCACAACTACGAAGTAGATCCAGAGTGCTACCTCCGATAGGCAGCTGGAGCCGCTCAATCGCAGCAACATCTTCAGCACTAGCGAATAAGAAATCAATGCGACATGCAAGCAGTCCAGGGCAAACATAAGGCCAAATAATAATAAGTACCATCAGTAAGGAAGAACATGCACTCAAGAAAAAGGGCCCCCCCTTCCCCCCGCCCTCAGTTCCCCTCCCTCAACAGTCCCTCCCCCCACCCCCGGGCGTGGCACATGAAACAGTTAAGACCAACTAATACAATATGTGGAACTCATGGTGTAGTGCAGGTTACTAAGCCCAGCTGTAACATCCAGTGTCAGCATATTGCTGGGTGGCTCCAATTACCCACCCCTCAGGGTCTCCATCATGTCCTGGCAGGGCTCCAATGGGCCGACTCTGAGCCACCTCCTACTGAACGCTAGCCACAGACTCAGCGTCAGAGTCGACATCAGGCACCTTCAACAATAATACTAACGCCTCCCACGCCCTTGCTGCGTCCAGCGCTTTATCATTATTTGCGCGAGTGGCCGCCTGTACCCGCACAACACCCTCACAGTCCGCCCACTTAACAAAAGCTGCCCTCCATCTATTAAAACTCGGGCCCCTCTTAGCCTTCCAATGTGCGGTTATCTCCCGTTTTGCGAGCACCAGGCCCAGATCTATGAATTTGCTTGTGATCTTGGTTTTGGAAGTGTGGGGAAACCAGTGGAGCAGGCAAACCCCGGCCCCAGGTCAATGTCCCTCTCTGTGATGTTATGTAATAACTCCACCACGTCCCGCCAGTAATCCCGTACCTGAACGCAGTCCCACAGCATATGGCGAAGGTCTGCCCCCTCTCCACCGCATCTTGGGCAAGGCGCCGCCGACACTTTGAAGTATTGCCTAATTTTCTCTGGCGTTAAGTATGCCCTATGTAAGATAAAGAACTGGATTAGCTGGAATCGGGCATTCCGGGAACATTTCCAAGGTCGTTCGAGTATCTCAGACCACGCTTTCTCGGGAATCTCACCCCCCAGGTCCTCCTCCCATTTCCGCTTCAACCCGTCTAGAGGAGCAAGCCGCTCCTGCGTCATTCGTCTGGTTAAGCACGTGACTGCCTTAATGGTGCCCGCGGCTAATACCACATACTGGCAGACCATAGAGGTCGGAGGCTCAGACAAGCCCCCTCCCCATTGCCTCTACACAGCCGCGATCAATGTGGAAAGTAGTCTCCCCGGGGCAGGTCAAAACGGTCCCGCAAGGTCTCGAACGGAAGGAGGGCCCCATCGTCCTACAGATCACCCAACGCGTTTAGGCCCAAGTCATTCCAACAGACAAGCGCCGACCAAACAAACTCCCAGCACCATATACTCTTAATGGCAGCACTGCACTTACAATGTCTAAGAATTTACTTAGACACTGTAGGGGTACCTGTACCCTCACCACTGGTATAGGGCACCCAGCTAGAGAAGTGGCTGACCTATGCCAGGGCTGTGGGTTGTAGGCAGGGCACACAAGGATGTGTGCCATGTCGACTCTTCACTTTGTTTTGCACCAAAACATGCAGCCTGCAATGGCAGTGTGTGTGTAAAGGTACAGGGCCTCTAAGGGTGGCACAATAAGTGCTGCAGCTCTTCGAGGCCTTCCCTGGTCTCAGTGCCCTGGGTACCTGTGGTACCATTTACCAGGGGCTGACCTGTGGCCAGAGATGCCAATTGGGTTAGTTTTGGGGAAAGAACACAGGCCCTGGGAACCTGATTGGCAGGGACCCAGGGCACATCAAGTCAAAGTGCATCAGTGGTCTGGCAAAAAGTGGGGGGGGGTTACTGCAACAGAAACCCAGCTTCTCACACACACTACATGCACACAGTGGGAAAACACATAATACTATGTGCAAAGAACGGGAGTTCTCACGCGCTCTCAGATACAAGTGGGAAACCACACAATTTTTTCTGGCATCTGCTAGAACTTCACTCCCTCCTCCGCACCCGGCAAAAACTGCTACAGAATCGATGCACAGTAGGGAATCTAGATGTCTGTGCTGCACAAGAAACGAGCTACCTACCTGTAACGATAGTTTTGCAGTTTGATCTCTTCTAGATTCACATACATCCCCCTAGACCCCCCTACCCCCGGTGAAGGGGGGGGGGGGGGAACTTACCAGGTAAACAACAAAAGTAATTAGCAGAAAAGATTAACAAATAAATGAAATTAAAAACTCAAGACACACTTCCTGAACTGAAAATGATATACAAGAAAAAAAAAAACACAAGAGCTACACTCGTCCTTTTATAATACCAGGTAGCCTTTCAAAATTATACCAGACGTATGCAACTACATAAATAATCTGAGAACTACGCATGCACAAAGGGGGGAGGTAGCCGAAGCCAGATGGATCTGGTTTCACACAGACCCCTAAGAAATGAAAATAAAATTAGCACTTTTGGTCTCCAACCACTAGATGGCGCAATATGCATAGTATGTGAATCTAGAAGAGTTCAAGCTGCAAAACGATCGTTATAGGTAGGTAACTAGTTTCTTTTCAATGTCAACTTTCTTAAAGGACAATTATGTAGAGACTGGAGTCCCCACCGGAAATGTTAAAACTATTTCTTGGTCCCACTGGGGCACAACAAAGGGAGTTGGAGGATACAGATTTGTCAACCCCTTCAGAAAACACACCACAGTGGGGAACTTGAAGAAAGAAGGCTGGTCTGGAAGACAGAGGAACGCCAACAACGCAGCTAAGTACCCCCACCGCACCCCCCCCCCCCTCTTATGGGCAAGGGAAAGGGCAAAACGAAAGACCTGGGACAACTTAGATGCAAGGGGCCCACGTTGTTGTCTGCATACCATGCAACAAAGTTTGTCCATCTTTCAGGGTAAGATGACGTGGTGGAGGGGTGACGCGCTAACATGTCTACCACCTCCAGTGGCAGCTGGAAGGTATTCGGATGATCCCGCTCAATCTCCAGGCATGAAGGTGCCGGCCTTGGAGATTGGGGTGCAGAACAGTTTCCCCCGACACAGAGAAGGTCAAGTCTGAATGGCAGCTTGAGCGGGGGACATTTGGAGAAGCACTGAAGGTCTGGATAACATACCCTTCTTGGCCAATCCAATTGTGAATCTTCATCAGAATTTGAGGAATGAAGGGCTTGGGGGAACCATGCAGTGCAGCTGAAATTTCCACCTCAACTAAAATGCATCCCCAAAGGCTCCTTATACAGATACCGGAGGGCGCAGAATTGCTGACTGAGCATTTTCTGAGGAGGCAACGAAGTCCACTTGAAGAGTGCCCAACCGGGATAAGATGTCCTGAACCTCCTCCGGAATAAGACGCCACTCGTTGGTAAGATAACACCGCTCAGGCTGTCGACTCTGACATTCAGGTAATTGGTGGTGAGACAGATTCTTTGATGGTGCACCCAAGTGTAGGAGGCCAGCTCTGTATATACTATACCAAAGTGAGGTATAGTGTGCACAGAGTCCAGTGGATCCCCAAAGGTAGGCAGAGGTAAAAGAAGATAGCACCTCACTCTCTATTTGTGGTAGTGTGGGCGAGCAGTGTGAGAAAGTGCCCTCTTTCTGCATGGTTGCCCCCACTTTTTGCTGAATTGCTGATGTTCTTTGACTGAGTGTGCCCTGGGCTCCTGCTAATTAGGTGCCCAGGGGCCTATGTTCCTTCCCTAAAACTGCATTGAAGCCTAAACCCAATTGGCATCCCTGGCCACAGGTAGGCCCCTGGTAAAAGGTACCACAGGTACCCAGGGCACTGTGACCAGGGAAGGCCCCTAAGGGCTGCAGCACTTATTGTGCCACCCTTAGAGGCCCTGTACCCGGACACACACACACACTGCCTTTGCAGGCTGCGTGTCTTGGTGCAGAACAAAGTGAAGAGTCGACATGGCACATATCCCTGTGTGCCATGCCCACAAACCACTGCCCTGGCATACATCAGTCACCCCTCTAGCTGGGTGCCCTATGCCAGTGGTGAGGGTACACGTGCATGAGCCCTGTACCCCTACAGTGCCCAAGTCCATTCCTGGGCACTGTAAGTGCAGTGCTGCCATTAAGAGTATATGGTGCTGGGAGTTTGTCATTACGAACTCCACAACACCATAATGGCTACACTGAAGACTGGGAAGTTTGGTATCAAACTTCTCAGCACATTAAACCCACACTGATGCCAGTGTGGGATTTAATGTAAAATGCACAACAGAGGGCATCTTAGAGATGCCCCCTGAAACTCGACCAACTTCTAGTGACCTGACTGAGTGGCTGCTTAGGCTGCCACCAACAGACATGTTTCTGACCCCTGGGTCGAGAGCCTGCTGCTCTCGGGGGCCTGAAACAAAGCACATCCTGGGACGAGGTGCCAAGCCTCCTCCCCCAGGATGGGCAGGGTTCACGAGGGGGAAGCTTCAAAGGCATGCCGCCTTTGTGAGCCTCCCCAGACCCATTGCTGCTTTCAGCAACTGGTCTCCACTGGTTCTACCCCCCACTTTGGGCAGGAGAACCGGCGGGAAAAACAAGTGAGGGAAAGAGGTGTGCCCACCTCTGCCAACTCCACCCCTCAGGTGGGGGAGGCGAGGTGAAGCACAACTCTGAGTCCCTGCCGTCTTGAGGATGGGGGGACCTAGCCAACCAGGGACAGGCTCCTGCCCCCCTCCCACTGGAGGGTGGCACGATAGGGGGTGTACCCACCCCAGGGAAGGGACCCATTGCCCTTACCTACCTGTAACGCCCCTAAATCTAGTATTTAGGGGGCACCCTGAACCTTGCTTCCTCAGAGCCAGACAAGAAACAAGAAGAAAAGAAGAAGGACGAAGAGCCGTGCAGAGCTAACAAGAGGACGACGCCCACTGACTTGGCCCCAGCCCTACAGGCCTGTCTCCCCTCGAACCTGCTCCTACGAAATCCCGGTGTGTCCTGCAGCCAGCAACCTCAAAAACCCCGGAGGACCTGCCTGCCTTCACTTCCAAGCCTGCTTCTCCGGTGAACACCGAACTTGTTCAAACTGCAGCTTCTGGCTCCAGCCGGATACCGCAAATCCAGCCCACTCTGCACCCGCCGAACCCGGCCCGAGCTCGAGTGGAAAAACACCACGAGGAGGTCACCCCGGTGATCTTGACTCGAGATCTGGTGACTCCTGACCTGCCTCCAGTCAACGCCTGCAGCCTCAATCCAGAGGCTCCCCTCTACCGCGACCAGAGCGGGTAAGACTTTCCGACGTCCCAAGGCACCCCTGCACCCGACGCCCCACGGACTTGTGTGCCCAAACCAACGGTGCCTAACCAACCCAAGACATCCCAACTTACCCCTCAAAGTGGTGGTCGCACCCAGAAGATCCTCGTCCCGAGCCTGCAGTGTTTCTTCTAACCGGAGGCGCTCCATTGAAAACAACAGGGCACCCGACCTCAAAACAGCCCCCTGCACCTGGCCGCCCTAGTGCCGCTGAGGGTCACCTTTGGTGCTAATTTGGTTCCCTATTTGCCCTGACCTAAACCCTAGGAGCTTTGCTCCCACAACCCAGTGGCCTGCTTGCCAGCAGCCACCAACCGGAGACCCCCTATCCGCCATAGGATAACATTGGGCCTCAACATTCTGCACCTGGCCGCCCTAGTGCCGCTGAGGGTGCAACAACAGTGCATCACTGACCCTGGGGGACCCCTGAGTCTAACCCCAGAACCTTAACTCCCACAGTCGATTATTTACCTACAAACCGATAACCTGTTTTTCCTCCATAGGATAACATTGACACTTTTTCTCCAAAAAGTTTCTAAGTGTGGAGTTTTGAAATCTAAAAATATTCTTTAAAAATCGCACAAATAACCAAAACGTGTTTACTTACCTGTTTGCAGGAAATGTTCCAGTGCTGAATCTAGGTATCCAGCACTGAGTTAGAAAAGTAACGTAAAAAGTAACTTACCTGCAATTTACTGAAAAAGCCTATTCATTTCAATGTACTGTATTTGCTAAGTGTTGCAACCTACTGCATCCCCTGTAAATCAAACAAAGTACAATTTCTATTACATATTCAAACTGTTCTATATTCAGCAACTTATTACTGCAAAGTATTTAATGCTTACCTGTGCCAGGCTTCCTTGGTTCTAAAATAAAACAACAGTATATTTTTATACAAAAACAATTGGCCTAGAGTTCAGTTCTTGAGTGTGTGAATTCATTTGCTGACTGAGTGTGTACATCAAATGCTTAACACTGTCCTCTGATACTGCTTTACTGCTCGACCACTCTACCACAAATAGAGAGTAAGGTTCTATCTAACTTTAACCTCTGCCTACCTTTGGAGTCACCTGGACCCTATACACACTATACCTCATTTTGGTGTAGTATATATAGAGCCAGTTTCCTACATTGGTGGATCAGCGGTGGGATATACAACTTGCATTTGTTGGACTACTTGGTTACCACCTGATCACACAACAGAACTCTTAAATTGCCTTTAGAATTCAGATTTTTTTCAAATTGGCATTTTTACCAAACTACTAAAAGTGTTGTTAGGGCCTTGCTTAAGTCCCTTTAGAATTTTAGAAAATAAAAAGTCACTGTAGCCAAGGGTAGAGGGGTTAGAACTTTTTTGTTAGAATGTCTCAAAAACAGAACCCAGCTATTAGTGAAGATAATAATGACATGCAGGACATGGTTGAGGAGCTCGACCTCACCCCTTACCTTCACTTGTCTTTCAAGGAAGTAAGGTCCTTATGTAAAACTAAAAACATAGCAAAGGGCCCACATCCAACCAAACAAGGGCTCCAGGAGCTCCTGGCTGAGTATGCAAAGGCCCACCCCTCTGAAAATGGTGATGACCAGTCAGAGGGAGAAGGAGGTGAGGAGGATGGAGAAAGGTGCCCACCTCCACCACTTCCTAGGGAAGAAAGGGGCCCTGTACCCTTGATTCCAAGAGTTAACCTCTGGGGACCTAGAGGCCACACAGGTGGCTCAGGTTCTGGTGAGGACATTGAGGACAGCCTCAATGAGGAGGACAGCCTTTTAGCAAGGCTGGCCAAAAGACTGGATCTAGAGTCCAGACTCCTGGCTCTAGAGAAAGACAGACAGGAGATGGGTTTAGCACCCATCAATGGTGGCAGCAATCTTAATAAGGATAAAGAGCAATCTTATGATCCTAAAATCCCCAAAGGGATTGTCCCTAAATTTGAGGAGGGTGATGACATCACCAAATGGTTCACAGTCTTTGAGAGGGCCTGTGACCTGAGAAAGGTGAAGAAACCTCTCTGGGGGGCACTCCTGTGGGAACTGTTCTCTGGTAACTGCAGAGACAGACTCCTGACCCTTTCAGGGCCAGATGCAGGGTCCTATGACCTCATGAAGAGAACTCTGATTGAGGGATTTGGACTCACCACTGAGGAGTACAGAATTAGATTCAGGGGGGCTCACAAAACCCAAAACCAGTCCTGGATTGATTTTGTAGACTATTCAGTAAAGACACTAGATGGTTGGTTAACTGGACACAATGTGCATGACTTTACTGGAATTTACAACTTGTTTATGAAGGAACATATTTTAAGTAATTGCACGAATGAAAAGTTACATCAGCATTTGGTAGACCTAGGTCTAATTTCTCCCCAAGAATTGGGAAAGAAGGCAGACTACTCGGTCAAGACTAGAGTGACTAAGACAACCACTGGGGGTGACCAAAAGAAAGTGGTTACAAAACCTCCCATGGGGAAAGGTGGTGAGAATCCCCAAGATAAAAAGTCTGAGTCTTCTAAAGGGCCCCAAAAACCTGCACAGGGGGGTGGGTTCCAAAACACTCCCTATACTCCACAGCCATATAGGGGGAAGAACTTTGATCCTGCAAAGTCCTGGTGTAACAACTGTAAGAAGTTGGGACACTTAACTGGAGACAAGGCTTGCCCTAGCAAGAAGGCCTCTAGTCCTACAGCTACAGCTATTCCTGGTGTAGCAAGTCTCCAGATGGGATCAACAGTGTGCCCAGAGCAAATCAGGTTGCACACTGAAGCAGTTCTAGTTTCAGAGGGGGAAGTTGAGTTTGCCACTGTAGCTGTGTGGCCACCCAACTTAAAGAAATACTTACAGTACCCTTGGATCAATGGAACTAGGATAGAAGCTCTGATGGATACAGGTGCCAGTGTCACTATGGTGAGAGACACACTGGTTTCCCCTGAGCAATACTTGATTGGGCGTACTTACCCAGTCACTAGTGCTGACAGTGTTACCACTAACCATGCAATGGCTATGGTGACATTAGACTGGGGGGG
Organism: Calotriton arnoldi; assembly: GCA_963921515.1. NCBI lineage: Eukaryota > Metazoa > Chordata > Amphibia > Caudata > Salamandridae > Calotriton > Calotriton arnoldi. The sequence continues at coordinate 4,162,401 of CAWUFW010000466.1, forward strand.
GTTACTGGCCTGAAACAGGTGGTGGTCTCTCCAAAGCTACCAGCTGCATGTTTGCTTGGCAATGACCTGGAAACCTCAGCCTGGGCTGAGGTTGAACTAAAAACCCATGCAGCAATGCTAGATATCCCTGAATTGGTGTGTGTAAAAACAAGAGCACAGAGCAAGAGACAGGGTGAAAAAGAAGTATTGGAGCCTGAAAGTATGGCCCAACCTTCCAAGAGAAAAGGTAAGAAGACTGGGGAACCAGCTTCTGTTCAGCAGAAGGATCAGGACCCCTCTCCTCAGGGAGAGGACTTGGACACCCCAGAGGGAACTGAGCCCATGGAGCTTGACCCTTACCAGGTTGAACTCTGGGGCCCAGGGGGACCCTTTAGGGAAGAGCTGTGCCAGGGGCAGCAGGACTGTCCCACTCTTGAAAGCCTGAGGCAGCAAGCTGTTTCAGAAGCAAAGGGAGATGTCAGTGGTGTAAGAAAGTGGCTCTGTATATACTGTTCCCAAATAGGTACAGTGTGCACAGAGTCCACAGTCCCCAGTGGCTTGGCAGAGGCTAAAGTTAGATATAACCTTACTCTCTAAAGTGGTAGCTTGGTCGAGCAGTAAGGCAGTATCAGAGGACAGTGTAAAGCATTTGTTGTACACACTCAATCAGCAAATGAAGTCACACACTCAAGAACTGAACTCTAGGCCAATTTGTTTTGTATATAAAAAAAATATATACAGTTTTTATTTTAGAACCAAGGAAGCTTGATGCAGGTATGCAGATAAATTACTTTTCAATTACAGGTACTGAATGAATACTTTTTCAAAGGCAAGTGCACTTTGTACTTTAGAGTTTGCAGTAGTTGTCAAGTTATTGTACAATTTCAGAAAACTCAATACATTACTTTCAATGGACTTTTTAAGATAAATGCATGTAAATCACATTTGGATTACTTTTTGTAACTCAGTACTGGATCATGGATTCAGCACCGGGGTAGTACCTGGAAACAGTTGTGTAAAATCGTTTTAGTCAAACATATGATTTTTAAGCAATATTTAGCTGTTTCAAAAGTGGACACTTAGAAGAATTTTTGCACAGAATCCCCAATGTTATCCTATGGAAGGAATTTCAAGTTAAAGGTACGGTACGTTACGATTACTTTTGTAACCCCAATGATGGACCAGGGATTCAACACGAGGACAGTACCTGCAAACAGTTGGAAAAAGTCGGGTTAGTGATTCGTGCGATTTTTGAGGAATTTCTTTAGTTTTGAAAAGTGGGCACTTTTCTGGTAAAAATGTCTCAATGTTATTCAATGGCAAAAAACCAAGTATCGGTTTTTAAGGATTTAATCGGTCTTAGTTCGGATCAGTGCTGGAGCCTTTTCTCCAGCACTGGGGTCTCTCCTGGAATCAGGTGAGAATTTTCGAATTCGGGCTTCGGTCGATTTTTAAAGAATATTTGCAACTTTCAAAATTGGACACTTAGAAGAATTTCCGAGTGAAAATGTCTCAATGTTATTCAATGGCGAAAAACAAAGGAACGGTTTTGAACAGGTTAATCGGTCTTGTTCGGGTCAGTGCTGGGGTCTTGTCTCCAGCACTGGGGTCTCTCCTGGGTTCAGGTGAGATTTTGCGGATTCGGACTTCGGGCGATTTTTAAGGAATATTTGCAACTTTCGAAATTGGACACTTAGAAGAAATTCCAAGTGCAGCCAGCCAAGGTCTCCCAGGGTCAGGATGATGTGATCTCTACACCCTCAGCGGCACTGGGACGGCCGGATGCAGAGTGCTGTTGGGCCTTCGGGCGCCCAATGGTTTCCTATGGAGAAGCTGCCTGACGAACAAACACTGCAAGCTCGGGGACGGAGATTCTTCAGGTGTGACCACCACTTCGAGAGGTAAGTTGGGAAGGTAGAGGACGGGTAGACACCCAGGAGTTGGGCACAGGGGGCCGTGTGGCGCCGGGTGCAGGGGTGTCTTTGGTGTCGGAAATCTTACCCTCTGATGATCGCGGTAGGAGGGGTCCCTTGTTCTGAGGCTGCAGGCGTCGTCAGGGTCGTCGAGGAGGGTCCGTGGGTGCTGGATACTGGGTCCCAGTCGCCGGGGGACGTCCTCGTGGTGTTGGTTCACCTCAGCTCGGGCCAGGGTCGGCGGGTGCAGAGAGGTGTGGATTCGCGGTTCCGGGCCAGGGCCTGGTCTTGTAGCTTTTCTTTAAGCAGTACCACTGCTCGTGGGAGTCCCTGTCTTGAAGTCTGTGGCAAGGCAGTCAGGTCCTCCGGGTTTGGTGAGGTTGCTGACCACAAGGGAAGCCGGGATTTCGCAGGAGCAGGTTCAGGGGTCGACAGGCCGGTAGGGCTGGGGCCAAGTCAGTTGTCATCGCCCCTTTGTTAGCAGCTGCACGGCTGTTCTTCTTGCTTCATCTTCTTTCTTCTTTTCTTCTCGGGATCTGAGGAAGGAAGGATCAGGGTGCCCCTAAATACTAAATTTAGGGGCGGTTACAGGTAGGTAAGGGCAGGGGCCAAGGGGTCCCTTCCCTGGGGTGGGTACACCCCCTATTCTGCCACTCTCCAGTGGGAGGGGGGCAGGAGCCTGTCCTTGGTTGGCTCGGTCCCCCCATCCTCAAGATGGCGGGGACTCGAGTTTGTGCTTCACCTCGCCTCCCCCACCTTAGGGGTGGAGTTGGCAGAGGTGGGCACAACCCATTTCCTGCCTCTGGTTTTCCCGCCGGTTCTCCCGCCAAAAGTGGGGGTAGAACCAGTGGGGACCAGTTTGCTGGGAGCAGCAAATGGTCTGGGGAAGCTCAAAAGGCGGCAGGCCTTTGAAGCTTCCCCTGCCCATCCTGGGGGAGGAGGCTTTGGCACCTCTCCCCAGGATGTGCATTGTTTCAGGCTCCTGAGAGCAGATGGCTCTCAACCCAGGGGTCCAGAAACATGTCTGGTGGTGGCAGCCACTCAGTCCAGGCACTGGAGGTCGGGTTGGTTTCAGGGGGCATCTCTGAGATGCCCTCTGTGTGCTTTTTACATTAAACCCCACACTGGCATCAGTGTGGGTTTAATGTGCTGAGAAGTTTGATACCAAACTTCTCAGTCTTCAGTGCAGCCATCATGGTGCTGTGGAGTTCGTAATGACGACCTCCCAGCACCATCTATTTTTAAATGGCAGCACTGCACTTACAATGCCCAAGAATGGACTGGGGCACTGTAGGGGTACAGGGCTCATGCACCTGTACCCACACCACTTGCATAGGGCACCCAGCTAGAGGGGTGACTGAGGTATGCCAGGGCAGTGTTGTTGCTGGCATGGCACACAGGGATGTGTGCCATGTCGACTCTTCACTTTTGCTCTGCACCAAAACACGCAGCCTGCAAAGGCAGTGTGTGTGTGTAAAGGTACAGGGTCCCTAAGGGTGGCACAATAAGTGCTGCAGCCCTTAGGGGCCTTTCCTGGTCACAGTGCCCTGGGTACCTGTGGTACCATTTACCAGGGACTTTACCTGTGGCCAGGGTTGCCAATTGAGTTTAGGCATCAAAGCAGTTTTAGGGAAGGAGCCCAGGGCACACTCAGTCAAAGCATATCAGCAATTCAGCAAAAAAAAATGGGGGGCATACCATGCAAGAAAGATGGCACTTTCTCACAAGTGGTACCCACAGAGGTTATTGGGAAGAGGGATTACTGTACACTGAGGCAAGAGACCCCAATCCTGGAGCCACCAGGAGAGTGGTAGTGCCACAGAGGTACAGGGAGTTCCTCCTAACTTTAGCTCATGACATCCCCCTAGCTGGACATCTGGGCCAAACCAAGACTTGGGAAAGGCTAGTTAGCCACTTTTACTGGCCCCAGATGCACCAAAAGGTGAAGGAGTTTGTCAGCTCCTCTGTTACCTGTCAAGCCAGTGGCAAGACAGTTGGCCACCCAAAGGCCCCCCTGATACCACTGCCTGTGGTGGGGGTTCCCTTTGAAAGGGTAGGTGTGGACATAGTGGGTCCACTTGAACCTCCCACAGCCTCAGGGAACAAATTCATACTAGTGGTAGTGGATCATGCCACTAGGTACCCTGAAGCTATTCCACTTAGGACTACTACAGCTCCTGCAGTAGCCAAGGCCCTCATTGGTGTCTTCACCAGGGTAGGGTTTCCTAAGGAGGTGGTTTCAGACAGAGGTTCTAACTTCATGTCTGCTTACCTGAAACACATGTGGAAAGAGTGTGGAGTGCAGTACAAGTTTACTACACCCTATCACCCACAAACCAATGGCCTTGTTGAGAGATTCAACAAGACATTGAAAGGCATGATTATGGGGCTCGCTGAGAAACTCAAAAGGAGATGGGATGTCCTCTTACCATGTCTGCTTTTCGCTTACAGAGAAGTGCCACAGAAGGGAGTAGGTTTTTCACCCTTTGAACTTCTGTTTGGCCATCTTGTGAGGGGACCACTCTGTCTTGTAAAAGAGGGTTGGGAGAAGCCTCTCCAAGAACCCAAACAAGATATTGTGGACTATGTGCTTGGCCTTAGCTCCAGAATGGCTGAGTACATGGAAAAGGCATCCAAGAATCTTGAGGCCAGCCAGGAGCTTCAGAAGCACTGGTATGACCAAAAAGCTGCACTGGTTGAATTTCAACCTGGGCAACAGGTGTGGGTTTTGGAGCCAGTGGCACCAAGGGCACTCCAGGACAGATGGATTGGCCCTTAACCTATCCTAGAGAAAAAGAGTGAGGTCACCTACTTAGTTGACCTGGGCACAAGCAGGACACCCAAAAGGGTTATCCATGTGAACCGCCTAAAGCTCTACAATGACAGGGCTGACATCACCATGCTGATGGTGACTGATGAGGAGCAGGAAGCAGAGTGAACCTCTCCCTGACCTCCTCTCATACAGCCCAAAAGATGGGTCAGTAGATGGAGTTGTCTTTTCAGACACCCTCTTTGCCCTACAGCAGACTGACTGCAAGCAAGTCTTGCAGCAGTATGCTCAGCTCTTTTCCTTGACCCCTGGTCTGACAAACTGGTGTACCCATGATGTGGACACTAGTGACAGTGCACCTGTCAAAAACAAGATCTATCGACAGTCAGATCAAGTCAAGGAAAGCATCAGAGCTGTAGTCAGCAAGATGCTGGAGTTAGGGGTTATTGAACCCTCTGAGAGCCCCTGGGCCAGCCCAGTGGTTCTAGTCCCCAAACCTCATCTACAGGGTGGAAAGAGAGAAATGAGGTTTTGTGTGGATTACAGAGGGCTCAACTCTGTCACCAAGACAGATGCTCACCCTATCCCAAGAGCAGATGAGTTGATAGATAAGTTGGGGGCAGCCAAATTCTTAAGTACCTTTGACTTAACTGCAGGGTACTGGCAGATTGGCATGGCCCCAGGAGCCAAAGAGAAAACAGCATTCTCCACACCTGATGGGCACTATCAGTTCACTGTTATGCCCTTTGGTTTAAAGAATGCCCCTGCCACCTTCCAGAGGTTGGTGAATCAAGTCCTTGCTGGATTAGAGTCCTTTAGTGCAGCTTATCTTGATGATATTGCTGTCTTTAGCTCCACCTGGCAGGATCACCTGATCCACCTTGGGAAGGTTTTAAAAGCCCTGCAAACTGCAGGTCTAACTATCAAGGCATCCAAATGCCAGATAGGGCAGGGCACTGTGGTGTACTTGGGCCACCTTGTTGGTGGAGGCCAGGTACAGCCCTTACAGCCCAAGATCCAGGCCATCCTGGACTGGGCAGCTCCAACCACCCAGACCCAAGTCAGGGCATTCCTTGGCTTGACTGGGTATTACAGGAGGTTTGTGAAGGGATGTGGGTCCATTGTGACTCCCCTCACAGAACTCACCTCCAAGAAGATGCCCAAGAAGGTTAAATGGACAGTTAGTTGCCAAAAGGCTTTTGACACCCTGAAAGAAGCAATGTGCTCAGCACCAATTCTGAAGGCTCCAGATTATGCCAAGCAGTTGATAGTGCAGACTGATGCCTCTGAGCTAGGGATAGGAGCGGTCCTATCCCAGACCAATGATGAAGGCCAAGACCAACCTGTTGCTTTCATAAGCAGAAGGCTTCTCCCCAGGGAGCAGCTTTGGAGTGCCATTGAGAGGGAGCCCTTTGCTGTGGTTTGGTCCCTGAAGAAGCTGAGACAATACTTGTTTGGTACTCACTTCCAAGTTCAAACTGATCACAGACCTCTCAGATGGCTAATGCAAATGAAAGGGGAAAATCCTAAACTGTTGAGGTGGTCCATCTCCCTACAGGGAATGGACTTTGAAGTGGAACACAGACCTGGGACTGCCCATGCCAATGCAGATGGACTTTCCAGGTTCTTCCACTTAGACAATGAAGACTCCCAAGGGAAAGGTTAGTCTCACCATCTTTTGTTTGGGAGGGGGGGGGGGTGAGGTTGTGTGAAAAAGTGCCCTCTTTCTGCATGGTATGCCCCCACTTTTTGCTGAATTGCTGATGTTCTTTGACTGAGTGTGCCCTGGGCTCCTGCTAATCAGGTACCCAGGGCCTGTGTTCCTTCCCTAAAACCTGCATTGAAGCCTAAACCCAATTGGCATCCCTGGCCACAGGTATGCCCCTGGTAAAAGGTACCACAGGTACCCAGGGCACTGTAACCAGGGAAGGCCTCTAAGGGCTGCAGCACTTATTGTGCCACCCTTAGAGGTCCTGTACTCTGACACTCACACACTGCCTTTGCAGGCTGCGTGTTTTGGTGCAGAACAAAGTGAAGAGTCGACATGCCACCCATCCCTGGGTGCCATGCCCACAAACCACTGCCCTGGCATACATCAGTCACCCCTCTAGCTGGGTGCCCTAGTCCAGTGGTGAGGATACACGTGCATGAGCCCTGTACCCCTACAGTGCCCAAGTCCATTCCTGGGCACTGTAAGTGCAGTGCTGCCATTAAGAGTATATGGTGCTGGGAGTTTGTCATTACGAACTCCACAACACCATAATGGCTACACTGAAGACTGGGAAGTTTGGTATCAAACTTCTCAGCACATTAAACCCACACTGATGCCAGTGTGGGATTTAATGTAAAATGCACAACAGAGGGCATCTTAGAGATGCCCCCTGAAACTCGACCAACTCCTAGTGACCTGACTGAGTGGCTGCTTAGGCTGCCACCAACAGACAGGTTTCTGGACCCCTGGGTCGAGAGCCTGCTGCTCTCGGGGGCCTGAAACAATGCACATCCTGGGACGAGGTGCCAAGCCTCCTCCCCCAGGATGGGCAGGGTTCACTAGGGGGAAGCTTCAAAGGCATGCCACCTTTGTGAGCCTCCCCAGACCCATTGCTGCTTTCAGCAACTGGTCCCCACTGGTTCTACCCCCACTTTGGGCGGGAGAACCGGCGGGAAAAACAAGTGAGGGAAAGAGGTGTGCCCACCTCTGCCAACTCCACCCCTCAGGTGGGAGAGGCGAGGTGAAGCACAACTCTGAGTCCCTGCCATCTTGAGGATGGGGGACCTAGCCAACCAGGGACAGGCTCCTGCCCCCTCCCACTGGAGGGTGGCACGATAGGGGTGTACCCACCCCAGGAAGGGACCCATTGGTCCCTGCCCTTTACCTACCTGTAACGCCCCTAAATCTAGTATTTAGGGGGCACCCTGAACCTTGCTTCCTCAGATCCAGACAAGAAACAAGAAGAAAAGAAGAAGAAGGAAGAAGAGCCGTGCAGAGCTAACAAGAGGACGACGCCCACTGACTTGGCCCCAGCCCTTTCAGGCCTGTCTCCCCTCGAACCTGCTCCTGCGAAATCCCGGTGTGTCCTGCAGCCAGCAATCTCAAAAACCTCGGAGGACCTGCCTGCCTTCACTTCCAAGCCTGCTTCTCCCGTGAACACCGGACTTGTTCAAACTGCAGCTTCTGGCTCCAGCCGGATACCGCAAATCCAGCCCACTCTGCACCCGCCGAACCCGGCCCTAGCTCGAGTGGAAAAACACCAAGAGGAGGTCACCCCGGCGATCCTGACCCGAAATCCGGCGACTCCTGACCTGCCTCAAGCCTCCAGTCGATGCCTGCAGCCTCAATCCAGAGGATCCCCTATACCGCGACCAGAGTGGGTAAGACTTTCGACGTCCCAAGGCACCCCTGCACCCGACGCCCCACGGCCTTGTGTGCCCAAACCAACGGTGCCTAACCAACCCAAGACATCCCAACTTACCCCTTGAAGTGGTGGTCGCACCCAGAAGATCCTTGTCCCCGAGCCTGCAGTGTTTCTTCTAACCGGAGGTTCTCCATTGAAAACAACAGGGCACCCGACCTCAAAACAGCACCCTGCACCCGGCCGCCCTAGTGCCGCTGAGGGTGCACCTTTGGTGCTAATTTGGTTCCCTATTTGCACTGACCTAAACCCTAGGAGCTTTGCTCCCACAACCCAGTGGCCTGCTTGCCAGCAGCCACCAACCGGAGACCCCCTATCCTCCATAGGATAACATTGGGCCTCAACACTCTGCACCCGGCCGCCCTAGTGCCGCTGAGGGTGCAACAACAGTGCATCACTGACCCTGGGGGACCCCTGAGTCTAACCCCAGAACCTTAACTCCCACAGTCGATTACTTACCTACAAACCGATAGCCTGTTTTGCCTCCATAGGATAACATTGACACTTTTTCTCCAAAAAGTTTCCAAGTGTGGAGTTTTGAAATCTAAAAATATTCTTTAAAAATCGCACAAATAACCAAAACGTGTTTACTTACCTGTTTGCAGGAAATGTCCCAGTGCTGAATCTAGCTATGCAGCACTGAGTTAGAAAAGTAACGTCAAAAGTAACTTACCTGTAATTTACTGAAAAAGCCTATTCATTTCAATGTACTGTATTTGCTAAGTGTTGCAACCTACTGCATCCCCTGTAAATGAAACAAAGTACAATTTCTATTACAGTTTCAAACTGTTCTATATTCAGAAACGTATTACTGCAAAGTATAAATCACTTACCTGTGCCAGGCTTACTTGGTTCTAAAAATAAAACAGTATATTTTTTTATACAAAAACAATTGGTCTAGAGTTCAGTTCTTGAGTGTGTGAATTCATTTGCTGACTGAGTGTGTACATCAAATGCTTAACACTGTCCTCTGATACTGCCTTACTGCTCGACCAAGCTACCACTATTAGAGAGTAAGGTTCTATCTAACTTTAACCTCTGCCTACCTCTGGGGTCACCTGGACTCTATACACACTATACCTCATTTTGGTGTAGTATATATAGAGCCAGTTTCTTAAAAGCAGTAAGGCTTTATCAGAGGGTAGTGTTAAGCATTTATTGTACACACTCAGGCAAGAAATGATGTCACACACTTAAAGACTGAACTCAGACCAATTTGTTTGTATACAAATATTATTTAGTTATATTTTATTTTCTAGAACCAAGCCAAGCCTGGTACAGGTAAGTACATAATACTTTGCAGGAATTATGCATTGAAAATGCAGTTTGAATGCAGTTAGATTGGTTTACAGGCAAGTCATTTGTTTATAAAACAGTCGAATTACTTTTCAGATTACTTTTCAAGTTACTTTGCAGATAAGGTTTTAAGTTACTTTTTCTACTCAGTGTGATATGCCTAGCTATCACACTGGGACATTTCCTAGAGAAAAGGTAAGTAAAGCAGTTTTTGTACATTTGCAATTTCTTAGGATTTCATACAAACCAACTCCACACTTAAAAGATTTTTCACAGAAGAGCAGTAAATGCAATCCTATGTGAGTCAACAGTGTTATTGGTTTATTGGTAAGTACTTAGGTTTTGGAGTTGGTATTCTGGAGTTAGAACCAGAGTTCCCCCAGGGTCAAGGATGCACTCTCAAAGCACCCTCATCGGCACTTGGGCCGCCGGATGCTGAGTGCTCAGGGCCAATGTTATTCAATGGGGGATAGGGAGCCTCCTGTTGGTGGCTGCTCACAAGCAGGCCACAAGGTTGTGGGAGCAAAGCTCCTGGTGTTAGGCTCAGGGCAAAGGGGGATCTGATTTAGCACACAAGGTGCACCCACAGCAGCACAGGGGCGACCGGGTGCACGGTGCTGATTTAGCATCGGGTGCCCTGTTGATTTCAATGGGGATTCTCCGGTTGCAACAAACACTGCAGGCTCGGGGACGAAGATCTTCTGGAGGTGACCACCAGTTGGAGAGGTAAGTTGGGATGCTTGGGATGCCGGGACACCATTGGCGGGGACACCTAAGGCCGTGGGGCGTCGGGTGCAGGGGTGTCTTTAGGCGTCGGGTTTTTCTTTACCCGTTCCGGACGCAGTCGAGGGGGATTCTCCAGAAAGGGGCTGCAGGTGTCGGCTAGAGACTTGAGGCAGGTCAGGATCGGTGGGGAGACCTCCTCGTGGTGTTGGGCCACTCGAACTCGGGCCATGGGTGTCGGGTCCACTGGTATAGTGCACCCAGCTAGAGGGTTGACTTATCTACGCCAGGGCAGGCTGTTGTAGGCATGGCACACAGCGATGTGTGCCATGTCGACTCTTCATTTTGTTCTGCACCACAACACGCAGCCTGCAATGGCAGTGTGTGTGTGTAAAGGTACAGGGCCTTTAAGGGTGGCACAGTAAGTGCTGCAGCCCTTAGCGGCGTTCCCTGGCCACAGTGCCCTTGGTACCTATGGTACCATTTACAAGGGACTTGGATGTGGCCAGAGAGTTGCCAATTGGGTTTTGCAACAGTACAGTTTAGGGAAAGGACATAGGACCTGCGTACCTGGTTGGCAGGAACCCAGGGCACACTCAGTCAAAGTACATCAACATTAGGCAAAAAGTGGGGGCAACAATGCAAAAGGGGCACTTTCCTACAGAAAGAGGATGAGACTAACCTTTCCCTAGAGAGTCTTCATTGTCTAAGTGGAAGAACCTGGAAAGTCCATCTGCATTGGCATGGGCAGGTCCAGGTCTGTGTTCCACTGTAAAGTCCATTCCCTGCAGGGAGATGGACCACCTCAAAAGTTTAGGATTTTCCCCTTTCATTTGCATTAGCCATCTGAGAGGTCTGTGATCAGTTTGAACTAGGAAGTGAGTACCAAACAAGTATGGTCTCAACGTTTTCAGGGACCAAACCACAGCAAAGGCCTCCCTCTCAATGGCACTCCAATGCTGCTCCCTGGGGAGAAGCCTCCTGCTTATAAAAGCAACAGGTTGGTCTTGGCCTTCATCATTGGTCTGGGATAGGACCGCTCCTATCCCTAGCTCAGAGGCATCAGTCTGCACAATGAACTGCTTGGCATAGTCTGGAGCTTTGAGAATTGGTGCTGAGCACATAGCCTCTTTCAGGGTGTCAAAAGCCTTTTGACAGCTCACTGTCCAGTTTACCTTTTCGGGCATCTTCTTGGAGGTGAGTTCTGTGAGGGGAGCCACAATGGACCCATATCCCTTCACAAACCTCCTGTAATACCCAGTCAAGCCAAGGAATGCCCTGACTTGGGTCTGGGTTGTTGGAGCTGCCCAGTTCAGGATGGCCTGGATCTTGGGTTGCACTTGGCCTCCACCTACAAGGTGACCCAAGTATACAACTGATCCCTGCCCTATCTGGCATTTGGATGCCTTGATAATTAGGCCTGCAGTTTGCAGGGCTTTCAAAACCTTCCCCAGGTGGACCAGGTGATCCTGCCAGGTGGAGCTAAATACAGCAATATCATCAAAATATGCTGCACTAAAGGCCTCCAATCCAGCAAGGACTTGGTTCACCAACCTTTGGAAGGTGGCAGGGGCATTCTTTAGACCAAAGGGCATAATAGTAAACTGATAATGCCCATCAGGTGTGGAGAATGCTGTTTTCTCTTTGGCTTCTGGGTTAATGCCAATCTGCCAGTACCCTGCAATTAAGTCAAAGGTACTTAGAAATGTGGCTGCACCCAATTTGTCTATCAACTCATCTGCTCTTGGGATAGGGTGAGCATCTGTCTTGGTGACAGAGTTGAGCCCTCTGTAATCCACACAAAACCTCATCTCTCTCTTTCCATCCTGTGGGTGAGGTTTGGGGACCAGAACCACTGGGCTAGCCCAGGGGCTCTCAGAGGGTTCAATAACCCCTAACTCCAGCATCTTGCTGACCTCAGCTCTGATGCTTTCCTTGACTTGGTCTGACTGTCGATAGATCTTGTTTTTGACAGGTGCACTGTCACAGCCCACCTCATGGGTACACCAGTTTGTCAGACCGGGGGACAAGGAAAAGAGCTTTGCATACTGCTGCAAGACTTGCTTGCAATCAGTCTGCTGTTGGGCAGTGAGGGTGCCTGAATAGACAACTCCATCCACTGACCCATCTTTGGGGGGGGGGGTAAGAGAGGAGGGCATGGAGAGGTTCACTCTCTGTCTCCTGATCCTCATCGGTAACCATCAGCATGGTTATGTCAGCCCTGTCATGGAAAAGCTTTAGGGGGTTCACATGGCTCACCCTTTTGGGGGTCCTGCTTGTACCCAGGTCTACCAAGTAGGTGACCTCACTTTTCTTCTCTAAGGTGGGGTAAGGGCCACTCCATTTGTCCTGGAGAGCCCTTGGTGCCACAGCCTCCAAAACCCACACCTTTTGCCCTGGGTGGAATTCCACCAGTGCAGCTTTTTGGTCATACCAGTGCTTCTGGAGCTCCTGGCTGGCCTCAAGGGTTTTGGACGCTTTTTCCATGTACTCAGCCATTCTGGACCTTAGGCCTAGTACATAGTCCACAATATCCTGTTTGGGGTCTTGGAGAGGCTTCTCCCAACTCTCTTCAACATGACAGAGTGGTCCTCTAACAGGATGGCCAAACAGAAGTTCAAAGGGGGAAAACCCTACTCCCTTCTGAGGCACCTCTCTGTAAGCGAAAAGCAAGTATGGCAAGAGGACATCCCATCTCCTTTTGAGTTTTTTAGGGAGCCCCATGATCATGGCCTTCAATGTCTTGTTGAACCTTTCAACAAGACCATTGGTTTGTGGGTGGTAAGGGGTAGTGAATTTGTAGTTCACTCCACACTCATCCCACATGTGCTTCAGGTATGCAGACATGAAGTTGGAACCTCTGTCTGAAACAACCTACTTAGGAAACCCTACCCTGGAGAAGACACCAATGAGGGCCTTGGCTACTGCTGGCGCTGTAGTAGTCCTAAGGGGAATTGCCTCAGGATACCTAGTGGCATGATCCACTACCACTAGTTTGAATTTGTTCCCTGAAGCTGTGGGAGGTTCAAGTGGACCCACTATGTCCACACCTACCCTTTCAAAGGGAACCCAACCACTGGTAGTGGACTTAAGGGGGCCTTTGGGTGTCCACCTGTTTTGCCACTGGCTTGACAGGTGACACAGGAGCTGACAAACTCCTTTACTTTCTGGGACAACTGGGGCCAGTAAAAGTGGCTAACTAGCCTTTCCCAGGTTTTGGTTTGGCCCAGATGTCCAGCTAGGGGGATGTCATGAGCTAAAGTTAGTAAGAACTCCCTGTACTTTTGAAGCACTATCACTCTCCTAGTGGCTCCAGGTTTGGGGTCTCTGGCCTCAGTGTACAGTAGTCCCTCCTCCCAATAGACTCTGTGGGTACCACTGACATCTCCTTTTCCTGGGCAGCAGCTTGCTGCCTCAGGCTTTCAAGAGTTGGACAGTCCTGCTGTCCAAGGCACAGCTCTTCCCTAGAGGGTCCCCCTGGGCCTAAGAGTTCAACCTGGTAAGGGTCAAGCTCCATGAGCTCAGTTCCCTCTGGGGTGTCCAAGTCCTCTTCCTGAGGAGAGGGGTCCTGATTCTTTTGCTGTTCAGATGCTGGTTTCCCAGTCTTCCTACCTTTTCTCTTGGAAGGTTGGGCCATACTTTCAGGCTCCAACACTACTTTTTCACCCTGCTTTCGGCTCTGTGCTCTAGTTTTGACACACACAATCTCAGGGATGTCCAGCATTGCTGCATGGGTTTTTAATTCTATCTCATCCCATGCTGAGGTTTCCAGGTCATTACCAAGCAGACACAAAGCTGGAAGCTTTGGAGAGACCACTACCTGTTTCAGGCCAGTAACCCCCTCCCAGTCTGTCACCATAGCCATTGCATGGTCAGTGGTAACACTGTCAGCATTGGTGACTCTGTAAGTTTTCCCAATCAGGAATTGCTCTGGGGAAACCAGTGTGTCTCTCACCATAGTGACAATGGCACCTGTATCCCTCAGAGCTTCTATCCTAGTTCCATTAATCCAAGGGTATTGCAAATACTTCTTTAAGTTGGGTGGCCACACAGCTAAAGTGGCAAACTCAACTTCCAGTTCTGAAACTAGAACTGCTTCAGTGTGCAACCCGATTTGCTCTGGGCACACTGTTGATCCCATCTGGAGACTGGCTACACCCGGAGTAACTGTAGGAGGACTAGGGGGCTTCTTGTTAGGACAAGTAGCATCTCCAGTTAAGTGTCCCAACTTCTTACTGTTGAAACACCAAGCCTTCTGTGGATCAAAGTTCTTCCCTCTGTACCTACCATTGGACTGGGAAGAGTTTTGGGACCCCACACCCCCTGAGCTGGTTTGTGGGGCCTTTTAGAAGACTCTGGCTTTTTGGCTTTGGAGTTCTCACCCCCTTTTCCCTGGGGAGGTTTGGTAACCTCTCTTTTCTGGTCACCCGCAGTGGCTGTTTTGGTTACCCTAGTCTTGGCCCAGTGGTCTGCCTTCTTTCCCAATTCTTGGGGAGAAATTAGACCTTAGTCTACCAGATGTTGATGTAACTTGTCATTAGTGCAATTACTCAAAATAAGTTTGTTCTTAAAAATATTGTAAAGTCCATTGAAATTATGCACATTATTTCCAGTTAACCATCCATCTGGGGACTAGAGGAGACTGCTTATCTAGAGTGGGAGGCACCAGAATACGATTAGAGTTGGAACTCACAGAGGCAGAGGACAGGTTGGCCAGACTTTAGTGCGAAGAGCGGGTCTCGACAACCCCCAATGACTTGCTCCTGCAGGCACAGCGCAGAGTTGGGGAGACTTGGGACAGATTGGACTGCCTAGTCCGGCGGGAATACAGACAATTATTGCATAGGGAGGGCGATCGATCTGGACGGTTATTGGCGTGGCTGTTAAAGCGTGAGTGCCCGTTTATGCTGATATTAACATTGCTGAGCCCTGATGGAGCCATGGCTATCACACAGACTGGTGTCAACTCTGTACTATTTAACCATTTGTCTGAAATTTATTGCGAGATCCCGGGGCTTGAGGTCCCAGTAGAGGGGGGGTACCTCTCAGATGTCCCCCTCCCACGTCTCACAGATGAACAGAGGGAGGAGTTAGAGGCTGCGCTTCAGCTGGGAGAACTGCTGGAGGCACTACAGGGTATGGTTCGCTTCAAATCGCCGGGCCCGGATAGGCTCCCGGTGGAGTTTTATCAGACATACGCAGAAATTATGCTCCCGCGTCTGCTGGAAACGTTGCAGGAGGCAAAGAATGCTGGAACTCTGCCTCAATCTATGAGGGAGGCACAGATAATAATGCTCCACAAGCCTGGTAGGAACACGGAAGATCCAGCTGCGTACAGACTCTTGTCTATGCTGGGAGTAGATGCCAAATTACTAGCAAAGGTCTTGGCTACCAGATTGAGAAAAGTGGTGACCTCTTTGGTGCATGAAGACCAGTGTGGGTTCATACCTTGGAGGGGAACACATATGAACTTAAGAAGGCTGTCTCAGGTCCTCCAATCGGTGTCTGATAGCGGTCTCTGCGCTGCGGTGATCGCCTTGGAGATCGAAAAGGCTTTCGATACGCTACGATGGGAATTTCTCTGGGAGGTATTGCGATGAATGGGTTTTGGCGGAGAATACATTACATGGGTTGAATTGCTCTACTACCAACCGATAGCTCGAGTGCGAAACGGGAGCCAAGTATCGGAGGCTATACGGATAGAAAGGGGCACGCAACAGGGCTGCCCACTATCCCCACTTCTGTGTGCACCAGCAATGGAGCCACTAGCGGTGAGACTGCGGAGAGTAATGGCACCATGGGGTATAGTGGTAGACGGCTGAACACACCTGGTCTCTTTATATGCGGACGATGCCCTCTTGTATATTAGACAGCCAGAAGAGGCAATCCCGGCATGCTTGAGGTGCTGGACTCGTTTGGTGTGGCCTCTGGCCTCCGAATTAATCACCAGAAAACAATATTGTTCCCCTTGGGTGCCCTTGCGCGGGGTCATCCCCAGGACCTCCCTTAAGAAGAACTGGACTGGGAACTTGATCATTTTAGATACCTGGGCATTCAGGTAGCACATCAGCCAGAGACTCAGTTCGACCTCAATATGGGTAAAGTTATCATAGGACTAAAAGCGTCCATACAATTCTGGAACAAGCTCCCACTCTCAATCATGGAGAGAGTGGCTCTGTCAAGGATGGTGGTGTTCCCCCACTGCCTATATGTCCTGCAGAACTCCTTCTGTAAAATCCGGAAACCCACATTCGATGTGCTAAATAGTCTACTAATGTTGCTGGTGTGGGCCGGGGGCCGAAGTAGAGTTAAGTTGGAAACACTGAAGTTTGACATGAACTCGGAAGGTCTCGGATTGCCTGATCTCAGGTTGTACTATATAGCAGGATTATTACAATACGCAGCACAATGGTGCATGGAGGGTCGCACGGTTGACAAGGAGCTACTGGGTGACTGGAATCAGGGGACACAATTGCAGAGGTTCCTTATAATGGGATTGAGGGCCCCAAGAGATTGTCCACACATAGTGCGTCTGGTTGCGGAGGCCTGGGAGCATGCCGTCACACTGGTCCTTCGCAGGACACCATATGCAAGTGCGTTGCCTCTTCGGTGGTTATAGGGGTTTCAGAGTATCCAGGCGTCTATGGACATCTCAAAGTGGTACGAGGGAGGATGTGAGAGAGCCGGAGATCTATATCAGAATGGAGCCTTTTTGACTTTTGAAGAGGCACAAAATTGGTTCCAGGTTACGGCGGGACACTTTCTGCAGTACGCCAAAGTTTCGAGTACGGTCCGGGAGATATGCACCACATTCCCGGAAGCACCACAGGAGTCACAAACACTATTGACACTGTTAGGGGTCTGATCTCACGCATGTATAAAGCGTTAAAGGAAGACCGCGTGACCGACTTATCGGCTATTAGGGGGAAGTGGGAAGAGGATTTACCTATTCCATTGACAGAAGGCGAATGGAAAAGAGCCCTAGCACAGGTGGCTGAAGCGACTAGTAACGCTAGGTTTAAGCTCACCCAATTCCATTACTTGCATCGCACAATCATAACCCCACAGCTTCGAGCGCGGTTCATACCGGGGGCCGCGTGCCTCTGCCCAAGATGAGGCATGGACTCCGCCACTTTTTTACACATGACCTGGAACTGCGTACATTTACAATTATACTGGAATCAGGTGGTACAGATTCTTCGCACTGCAACAGCAGTGCGCATAGAAGTTCCCATAAAACGGTGTTTATTGGGTACTCTCCCAGCACCAAAAAAGGGGACACGGATACGAGACAGGTTTTTGATGTTGAGTCTGGTCCAGGCAAAGAGACGGATTGCGATACATTGAATACTTTCTGCGCCGCCGCGTTGAACAAATGGAAAGATGATGTGAGGGAGTGGGGAGTGGCAGAAGAATGTCGCCTAAGGGCTGTAAGAACGGATGAGAATGCGGAGAGTGACTTGACGGAATGGGGACAAATGCTAACAGAAGTGTCCGTGGCAACGACACAGGGTGATGATGAAGCTACACCCGCACAGCAATCCACACATGCCTCACAGGTACCCACCGCTGCAGGTGATAATGACCCTCTCACATGCACACTCTAAACTAGTTATACCTGCCGATCTGAGTGCCCACATGACAAACAAATATTGTCGCTGTCTGCAGCCGGGGTGGGGAGGGGGGTGACAGGGAGGTTTCATGTTATTGTTCAGTTTTCACTCTTTATGTTTGAGAATACAAAAACTTAAGACATTGCAACCGTATTATGCCCCACAGATGTGGAGGACATAGCAGTACATGGACATGTAGATGCTGCAGTATAAATATGTGCATGATAATGGTACATGATGTAATGTGACACAATGTTGTCAATAAAAACAGTTCCAAAAAACCCCCAAAAACATCCATCTGGGGCCGTATTACAGAAGGTGCCCCGGGGGCGCAATGGCCCGCTTTGCGCACCCCCGGGGCACCTTGATATTATTGAAGGGGGCGCAGACGCTTGTGCGTCCCCTTCTATAATACCGATAGCACTGGCGCACTTAATGTGCCATTGCTACCGTCAAAGGGTGTTCCCTCATTTGCATTGGGGCGTGCTCTATGCAAATGAGAGAATTCCTTTGACTCTGCGCCCGCGCCATTTTACAGACGCAGAGTCAAAGAAGCCCTCAGGAGGCACATTGACAGTGCGCCATTTAAAAGGTGGCACACTTTCAGTGCACCTCCTGATAGCAGTCCTCTGCAGGGGGTAAAGAGGGTCCCATGGACCCCCCCAGACAGCCCCTTGCAAGCGGGTGCAGTCATTGACTGCACCCGCCTGCAAGGGGATCTCTAATCCCCTTTGAAAGTGCAGGCGGGTGCCGCCTGCACTGTGAAAATACGGAGATTCTGCTCCGTGTTTTCACATGAATGCGCTGCCCTGGGGGCAGCGCGAATTCGCGGCTGCCCTGGGGGCAGCGCATAGATCATAATAGGGCGCATTGGCATTGTTTGCGCCCGGCGCACCTTTTGAAAGGTGTGCCGGGCTCAAACAATGCTGATGCATAATACGGCCCCTGGTGTCTTAACTGAGTAATCTACTAAGTCAATCCAGGATTGGTTTTGGGTCTTGTGAGCCCCCCTGAATCTAATTCTATATTCCCCAGTTGTGAGTCCAAATCCCTCAATCAGAGTTCTCTTCATGAGGTCATAAGACCCAGCATCTGCCACTGTAAGGGTGATGAGTCTGTCCCTGCAGTTACCAGTGAACAGTTCCCTAAGGAGTGCCCCCCAGTGTGACTTCTTCACTTTTCTCATTTCGCAGGCCCTCTCAAAGGCTGTGAACCATTTTGTGATGTCATCGCTCTCTTCATATTTAGGGACAATCCCTCTGGGGATTTTAGGATCATTAGATTGCTCTTTATCCTTATTTAGTAAATTGCTGCTGCCATTGATGGGAGCTAAGCCCATCTCTGCTCTCTCTTTTTCCAGAGCCAGGAGTCTGGTCTCTAGATCTAATCTTTTGGTCAACCTCACTAAGAGGTTGGTCTCCTCATTGAGGCAGTCCTCAATGGACTCAGAAGCACCTGACCCTCCTGTGTGGGATCTAGGTGCTGTGAGTTGTATTCTTGGAGTGAGGGGCACAGGTGCCCTGTTCTCCCTAGGAAGTAAAGGGGGTTGGAAGTTATCCTCATACCCTCCATCCTCTTCTCCCTCTGAGAGGTCTTCCCCTTGCTCAGAAAGGTGGTCCTTAGCATACTGGAGCTTTTGTTTGAAGGAATGGAACACCATGGTAATGTTGTTAAGTTTACATAGAGACCTTAACTCCCTAAATTCTAAGTGGAGTTAAGGGGTGAGGTTGAGCTCCCCAACCATGTTCTCTATGTCATTGGTTATATTTTCACTAACAGCTGGGTTCTTGTTAAGAGACATTCTAACAAAAATTCTAACCCCTCTTACCCCTAACTAAAGTAAGTTTTTATTTTTCTAAAAATGCTAAAGGGACTTAACTAAGGCCCTAACAAGACTTTTAGTAATTTAGAACAATTTGTCAATTAAAAAATCAGAATTTCTAAAGACAATTTAGGAGTTCTGTCGTGTGATCAGGTGTTGACCAAGTCAGTCCAACAGTTGCAAAGTTGTATATCCCACCGCTGATCCACCAATGTAGGAAACTGTCTCTGTATATACTATACCAAAGTGAGGTATAGTGTGTACAGAGTCCAGTGGATCCCCAAAGGTAGGCAGAGGTAAAGTTAGATAGCACCTCACTCTCTATTTGTGGTAGTGTGGTCGAGCAGTAAGGCTTTATCAGAGGGTAGTGTTAAGCATGTGTTGTACACACTCAATCAGCAAATGATGTCACACACTCAAAGACTGAACTCAGACCAATTTGTTTGTATACAAATATTATTTAGTTCTATTTTCTAGAACCAAGCCAGGCCTGGTACAGGTAAGTACATAATACTTTGCAGGAATTATGCAGTGAAAATGCAGTTTGAATGCAGTTGGATTGGCTTACAGGTAAGTCATTTGTTTATAAAACAGTTGAATTACTTTTCAGATTACTTTTCAAGTTACTTTGCAGATTACTTTTTAAGTTACTTTTTCTACTCAGTGTGATATGCTTAGATATCACACTGGGACATTTCCTAGAGAAAAGGTAAGTAAAGCAGTTTTTGTACATTTGCAGTTTCTTAGGGTTTCATAGAAACCAACTCCACACTTAGATTTTTCACAGAAAAGCAGCCAATGCAGTCCTATGTGAGTAAACAGTGTTATTGGTTTATCGATAAGTACTTAGGTTTTGGAGTTGGTATTCTGGGGTTAGAACCAGGGTTCCTCCAATGTCAAGGATGCACTCTCAAAGCACCCTCATCGGCACTAGGGCGGCCGGGTGCAGAGTGCCGGGCCCAATGTTATCCAGTGGGGGATAGGGGGCTTCCGGTTGGAGGCTGCTCACGAGCAGGCCACAGGGTTGTGGGGGCACAGCTCCTGGAGTTAAGCTCAGGTCACAGGGGGATCCGAGTTAGCACCCAAAGTACACCCGCAGCGGTGCAGTGGCGGCTGGGAGAAAGGTGCTGTTTTGACGTCGGGTGCCCTGTTGTTTTCAATGGGGATTCTCTGGTTGCAACAAAGACTGCAGGCTCTGGGACGAAGACCTTCTGGAGGTGACCACAGGCTGGAGAGGTAAGTTGGGATGCTGGGACACCATCGGTTGGGCCATCCAAGGCCGTGTGGACATCAGGTGCAGGGGTGTCTTTAGGCGTCGGGTTTTTCTTACCGGCTGTGGTCGCGGTCGGAGAGATCCTCCAGAAAAGGGCTGCAGGCGTCGGATGGAGACTTGAGACAGGTCACGGATCGCCAGATCCCAGGTCAGGATCGCCGGGGAGACCTCCTCGTGGTGTTGGGCCATTCAAACTCGGGCCGTGGGCATCGGGTGTAGACTCGCGGATTTGGCCGGAGCCAGAGTCTGTTGGTGAACAAATCCGGTGCTCACGGGAGACAGACTTGTTTGCGAAGGCAGGGCAGGTCCTCTGGGTTCTTGGGGGCTGCTGGCTGCAGGACACACTGGGGTTTTGCTGGAGCAGGTTCGAGGTTGGGACAGGCCGGTGGGGCTCGGGCCGAGTCAGTTGGTGTCGTCCTCTTCTTCTTTCAGCACAGCTTCTTCGGTCCTTCTTCTTCGCTCTTCTTGTCTTAGGAGGCAAGGTTCAGTGTTGCCCCTAAATACTAAATTTAGGAGCGTTAAAGGTAGGTACAGGTCGGGACCAAGGGTCCCTTCCTTGGGGTGGGTACACCCCCTAGTATGCCACCCTCCAGTGGGAGGGGGGCATAAGCCTCACTCTGGTTGGCTGGGTCCCCCTCATCTGCAAGATGGCGAAGACAGAGTTGTGCTTCATCTCGCCTCCCCACCTGAGAGGTGGGGTTGGCAAAGGTGGGTACACCTCTCCTCCTAACTTGGTTTTCCTGCCGATTCTCACGCCCAAAGTGGGGGTCAGAACCAGTAGGGACCAGTTGCTGGGAGCAGCAAATGGCTGGGGTAGCTCACAAAGGCGGCAAGTCTTTGAAGCTTCCCCTTCGTGGACCCTGCCCAGCCTGGGGGAGGAGACTTGGCACCTCATCCCAGGGTATGCTTTGTTTCAGGACCCCGGGAGCGGTAGGCTCCCGACCCAGGGGTCTAGAAACATGTCTGGTGGTGGCAGCTTGCGAGCAGCCACTCAGCCAGGATACTAGAGTTAGGCCATTTTTCAGGGGGCATCTCTAAGATGCCCTCTGAGTGCATTTTTCAATAAATCCCACACTGGCAGCAGTGTGGGTTTAATGTGCTGAGAAGTTTGATACCAAACTTCCCTGTTTTCAGTAAGACCATTATGGTACTGTGGAGTTTGTAATGACAAACTCCCAGCACCATATACTCTTAATGGCAGTACTGCACTTACAATGTCTAAGAATTGGCTTAGACACTGTAGGGGTACAGGGCTCATGCACCTGTACCCTCACCACTGGTATAGTGCACCCAGCTAGAGGGGTGGCTTATCTATACCAGGGCAGTGGGTTGTAGGCATGGCACCCAGGGATGTGTGCCATGTCAACTCTTCACTTTGTTCTGCACCAAGACATGCAGCCTGCAAAGGCAGTGTGTGTGTGTGTAAAGGTACAGGGCCTCTAAGGGTGGCACAGTAAGTGCTGCAGCCCTTAGAGGCCTTCTCTGGTCACAGTGCCCTTGGTACCTATGGTACCTTTTACAAGGGACTTACATGTGGCCAGAGAGTTGCCAATTTGGTGTATAACAGTACAGTTTAGGGAAAGAACATAGGCCCTGGGTACCTGGTTGGCAGGAACCCAGGGCACACTCAGTCAAAGTACATCAACATTAGGCAAAAGGTAGGGGCAACTATGCAAAAAGGGGCACTTTCCTACACCAAGACCACAGTCTCAATGCTTTTAGGCAAAGGAGATGAGACCCTTCTCCCCCTTGCTTGTTGATGTACCACATCAATCAATCAGGATTTATAATGCGTGGCTAATCACCTGATAGGGTATCCAGGCGTTTGCAGATCCCGGAGGCTTATTCGAACAGCCAGGTCTTGAGGGCCTTTCGGAATCCCCAAAGTGAGGTGATGGTCCGGAGGTGCGTGGGGAGGCTGTTCCAGGTCTTTTCTGCTGTGTGGGAGAAGAAGCGTCCTCCACTTTTGCTTCGGTAGATGCGGGGAGTATGGCCAAAGGGAAACGACCTTTACCACTACTCCTTAACAACGAGGGGCCTGAACCACGATCCCTCAACAACGATCCGTTCTAAACCACTAATGCATTTACAACTATCTAGTCTAAACAACGACCTGATGGAAGAGATTAGTTGTTTCTTTTGTTATGGTAAGTTAAGTCTGTCCGATTTGGTTTTTTCAGAGTGTAAAATTTTGTAAAAATAATTAACTGTTTTACATTTTCTACGTTTAGTTAGGCAATCGTACTAATGTATGTTGTTTAAATTTACCTTCCGAGGCCAGTAGATGGCACTCTTGGATTGTTTATGACTGCTGTGTATTATATATGTATGTATACATGTGTGTGTGTGTGTATATATATATTATCTACTGGCGGTCGCCAGTAGATAGTTATAGTTACAACCTATTATCCATAGGAAATCCGCGACATTCTATTTGAAATAACTCTCTTGCCGGTTGACGTATCTTCGCGAAATTTTCAAACTTTGTGGGGCGCTCCGGTCCGCTCCTACCCTGAAAGTCTCGGGGTGATACGTCAAGCGGGGCCGAGAAAAAGGGGGTCCCAAAACGCGTTTTCCCCATGCATTTTCCCATAGGAAACTTTAGACACGGCTACAGCCCGAACTGCTGAACGGAATTACACCAAATTTGGCAAAGAGGTAGTTCTTGGTTCAGAAAGAACCCTTTTGTTAAATGGTGTAAATCCGTTCAGTAGTTGCTGAGAAAATGAAAAGTAAAAAGTTAGTGATATCTAGGGACGAGTAGGGTCCGCGTACCCTCCCGATCACGAGCTGCATGTTAATTGGCTGTCAGCTGGCTGTCAACATTCCGATTCAGGAAATGTTGGCAGCCATTTTGTCCCTCGGTAGAACCGAGGGACAGAAACAAGAGTGATGTAATATGTGACGTCATCAGCAGTGCATTGCGGGGGCGCGAGTTATAGTTAGCTGAACTAACTATAACGGGGAATTTCACGGGTTTTGTACGAGTGCAATGTCCAAGTAACTATAACTGTCCCTAAAACCTATGGTTTTTTCAGTGAATATATATATATATATATATATATATATATTCACTGAAAAACGATAGGTTTCAGGGGCGTTATAGTTAGTTGGACATTTCACTCGTACAAAACCCGTGAAATTCCCCGTTATAGTTAGTTGAGCTAACTATAACTCGCGCCCCCACAATGCACTGCTGATGACGTCACATATTACATCACTCATGACATGGTCAGTGACATCACTGATGACATCACTGATGACATCCAGTGACTGTGTGTTTCTGTAAAGTGTAAATATGTTTAATATATATAGGGAAAGGCATATTGAAGAATGAGTGGGTGTGTAAGTGTCTGAATGGATGATTTAGTAGGTGTGTGACTGACTCTATAAGTGAGTGATTAAACGTATCTTACTGAATGCATGGGTTAGTGACTAAACTGTGTGAATGTCTGTATCCGTGTGTCTGTTGGTGTGTAAGCGGCTGCATGGGTTTGTGAATAGCTACATGAGTATCTATATGGGTTATTGATTTGTTGTCTGAGTATCTGTATGGGTGCCTGAGTGTTTGTCTGTGTGGGGTGTGTGTGACTCTGATCATAGATGTGTGAGTGGGTGATTCACTGGTTGCATGGTTTCAAGAGTGTATCTGTGATGGACTGTATGGGTGGGTGAGTATATGTATGGGTGTGTTGGTGAGTGAATGTATATCTCAGTGGTACATGTGTGAGTAACTACATATGTGAAAAGTAATATATATGTGTGTTGGAGTACATAATTGGCTACAAATGTGAGTGTGTTATTGTGAGAGTGACTGTATGGATGAGTGTGTGCTTGTATAATTGATTGTATAAGAGCATAAGAATGTGCTAGTATTTGTATGAGTAATTGAGCTGGTGTGTGCATAACTGTACATCTGAATAAATGGGAGTGTGATTAATTATTTGCATGACTGACTAGGTGTGTGAGTACCTCTATGGATGAGTGGCAGTGTGTGAGTGTCTACATAGGTGTATGAGTGCATATGATAGTCCTGTACTGAGTGACCATAAGTATGAGTGACTGTACGGGTGAGTGAGTGGATGTGTGTGTAGACCTAAGAATCAGTGAGTGGGTATGTAGTTATTGGTGTTGGAGTGTCTATGGTTTTGAGAATGGTAGTGTGTAATTTAGAGTGGGTGTATCAAAAGTTATATTAGGGTGTGAGAAGATGCATGAAATGTTCACATGGATGATGTCACCAGTGATGTCATTTGAGATGTCATCAGTGATATCACTGACCATGTCATGAGTGATGTAATATGTGACGTCATCAGCATTGCATTGCGGGGACGCGAGTTATAGTTAGCTGAACTAACTATAATTGGGGAATTTCACGGGTTTTGTACGAGTGAAATGTCCAACTAACTATAACGCCCCTGAAACCTATGGTTTTTTCAGTGAATTTCTAAGGTTTTTTAATGCTAATTTCTAACTATAACGTCCCTGAAACCTATGGTTTTTTCAGTGAATATATATATATATATATATTCACTGAAAAACCATAGGTTTCAGGGACGTTATAGTTAGAAATTAGCATTTTAAAAACCTTAGAAATTTACTGAAAAAAACAGGTTTCAGGGACGTTATAGTTAGTTGTGAATTTACTCATACAAAACCAGAGAAATTCGGCCCTTATAGTTAGTTGAGCTAACTATAACTCACGCCCCCGCAATGCACTGCTGATGACGTTATATATTACATCACTCATGACATGGTCAGTGGCATCACTGATGACAACATCCAGTGACTGTGTGTTTCTGTAGTTTAAATATGTTTTATATATATATATGCCAAGGTGTATTGTAGAATGAGTGGGTGTATGAGTGTCTGTATGGATGATTTAGTAGGTGCGTGACTGACTGTATAAGTGAGTGATTAAAAGTGTCTTACTGAATGCATGTGTTAGTGACTAAACTGTGTGAATGTCTGTATCAGTCTGTCAATTGGTGTGTAAGCGGCTGCATGGGTTAGTGAGTAGCTACATGACTGTCTATATGGGTTATTAATTGGTTGTCTGTGTATCTGTATGGGTGCCTGAGTGTCTGTGTGCGTGGGTAGGGGGGGTGTGACTCCGTGCATAGATGTGTGAGTGGGTGATTCACTGGGTGTATGGGTTCGACAGTGCATCTGTGAAGGGCTGTATGGGTGGGTGAGTGTGTGTATAGGTGTGTTGGTGAGTGAATGGATGTCTCAGTGGTACATGTGTGAGTAACTACATATGTGAAAGGCAGTATATTTGAGTGTTGGACTATATAAATGACTATATGTGAGAGTGAGTGATTGTGAGAGTTGCTGTATGGACGAGTGTGTGTTTGTGTCAGTGATTGTATAAGAGAGTAAGTATGTGTTAGTATCTGTATGAATAAATGAGGTGGTGTGTGTATAACTGTGTAGGTGAGTAAATGGGAGTTTGATTGATTCTTTGCATGACTGACTATGTGTGTGAGTAACTATGGGTGAGTGGCGGTGTGTGATTATCTGTATAGGACGATGAGTACATGTGATAGTGCTGTATTGATGAGTGACTGCATGTAGGAGTGACTGTATGGCTGAATGAGTGGATGTGTGCAGTCATAGGAATCAGTGAGTGGGTACGTAGTAACTGGCATTGGTGTGTCTATGGTTTCGAGAATGGCAGTCTGTATTTTAGAGTGGATGTATCAAAGTTTATATTAGGGTGTGAGGAGGTGCATCAGATTATCACGTGGATGATGTCATCAGTGATGTCATTTAAGATGTCATCAGTGAGGTCACTGACCATGTCATGAGTGATGTAATATGTGATGTCATCAGCAGTGCATTTCGGGCGCGAGTTATAGTTAGCTCAACTAACTATAACGGCCGAATTTCTCTGGTTTTGTACGAGTAAATGTCCAACTAACTATAACGTTCCTGAAACCTATGGTTTTTTCAGTGAATTTCAAAGGTTTTTTAAATGTTAATTTCTAACTATAACGTCCCTGAAACCTAGGGTTTTTTCAGTGAATTTCTAAGGTTTTTTAAATGCTAATCCCTAACTATAACGTCCCTGAAACCTCTGGGGTTTTTTTCAGTGAATGTCTAAGGTTTTTTAAATGCTAATTTCTAACTATGCCTACATAGGTAGGACATGTGCAGAAAGAGGAAGAAAGGCGCAGAAAGAAGTAAGAGAAGTGCAGAAAGAGGAATAGAAATGCAGAAAGAGGCAACAGAAGTCCAGAAAGAGGAAGAAAGGTGCAGAAAGAAGCAAGAGATGTGCAGAAAGAACCAACAGAGGTGCAGAAAGAGGCCTACTTTGACTGTACCTTACAACAGACTCATACAAAGTACCTAATCACTAATCCTTCTCCGAAGAAGTCTTAAACCTCACTTTTCTCTTGAAGGTACACTATTAATCGACTGCTCAGAATGTTAGGCCTACCAAATATAAAACAGCAATCCTAAGCATATCACTGTTGTAAGTCTGTCCAAGTTTGTGAAGGTATGCATGTGTGTCTATGCTTTTACCTAGTGACATGTTAAATGAAAATAAACATACAAGCACTTGAATACCTGTGTTTCAAACAGCATACTCTGTAAATTTGTGTAAAAAAGGTGTATGCATTTCTTTCTGCTCACAATGCAGGGCAGATGGGTATTCAATAGTACATTTGAGGGGCTCTATAACACATATATACATAAGATTTGTCTGCCTGTGCAACCGAATGACAGAGCAGAACTGAGAAAATGTGACCACCTATAGGAGAAGTTACCCACTTTTTAAGCTACCATCTTCAGATGCATAACACATGTAAGAATACATATACAAGTAGACCTCAGTCACGAGAGCACGCAGACCTTTAAACTTGACAGCTTGCACTTCCCATTTGAGAATAGAAAGAGGAAAGAGAAGTTCAGAAAGAAGCAAGAGAGTTGCAGAAACAGGCAAAAGAGGTGTAGAAAGAGGGAATAGGGGTGCAGACAGAGGCAAGAGAGGTGCAGAAAGAGAGAAGAGGGGTGCAGAAAGAGGCAAGATGGGTGCAGAAATTTGCAAGGGAGGTGTAAAAAGAAGCAAGAGCAGTGCAGAAAGAACCAACAGAGATGCAGAAGTAGGCAAGAGGGGTGCAGAAAGAGGCAAGAGAAGTGCAGAAAGAAGCAACAGGTGCAGAAAGAGGCAAGATGGTTGCAGAAAGAGGCAAGAGAAGTCTAGAAAGAAGCAAGAGAAATGTAGAAAGAGGCAAGAGAAGTGCAGAAAAAGGCAAGAGAAGTGCAGAATGAAGCAAGAGAAGCGCAGAAAGAGGCAAGAGAAGTGCAGAAAGAGGTAAGAGATGGGCAGAAAAAGGCAAGAGATGCGCAGAAAAAGGCAAGACCGGTGCAGAAAGAGGCAAGAGAACTGCAGAAAGAACCAACAGAGGTGCAGAAAGAGGCAAGAGAAGTGCAGAAAAAAGCAACAGAGGTACAGAAAGAGGCAAGAGAACTGTAGAAAGAGGGAAGAGAGGTGCAGAAGAAGGCAAGAGAGGTGCAGAAAGAAGCAAGAGAGGTGCAGAAAGAAGCAAGAGAAGTGCAGAACGAAGCAACAGAGGTGCAGAAAGAACTAACAGAGGTGTAGAAAGAACTAACAGAGGTGTAGAAAGAGGCAAGAGGAGTGCAGAAAGAGGCAAGAGAAGTGCATAAAGAAGCAACAGAGGTGCAGAAAGAGGCAAGAGAACTGCACCTATGTCATTGGTTATATTTTCACTAACAGCTGGGTTCTTGTTAAGAGACAATCTAACAAATATTCCAACCCCTCTTACCCCTAACTAAAGTAAGTTTTTATTTTTCTAAAAATGCTAAAGGGACTTAACTAAGGCCCTAACAAGACTTTTAGTAATTTAGAACAATTTGTCAAAAATCAGAATTTCTAAAGACAATTTAGGAGTTCTGTCGTGTGATCAGGTGTTGACCAAGTCAGTCCAACAGTTGCAAAGTTGTATATCCCACCGCTGATCCACCAATGTAGGAAGCTGGCTCTGTATATACTATACCAAAGTGAGGTATAGTGTGCACAGAGTCTAGTGGAACCCCAAAGGTAGGCAGAGGTAAAGTTAGATAGCACCTCACTCTCTATTTGTGGTAGTGTGGGCGAGCAGTAAGGCTTTATCAGAGGGTAGTGTTAAGCATTTATTGTACACACTCAATCAGCAAATGATGTCACACACTCAAAGACTGAACTCAGACCAATTTGTTTGTATACAAATATTATTTAGTTCTATTTTATTTTCTAGAACCAAGCCAGGCCTGGTACAGGTAAGTACTTTTCAGATTACTTTTCAAGCTACTTTGCAGATTACTTATTAAGTTACTTTTTCTACTCAGTGTGATATGCCTAGCTATCACACTGGGACATTTCCTAGAGAAAAGGTAAGTAAAGCAGTTTTTGTACATTTGCAGTTTCTTAGGGTTTCATAGAAACCAACTCCACACTTAGAAGATTTTTCACAGAAAAGCAGCCAATGCAGTCCTATGTAAGTCAACAGTGTTATTGGTTTATTGGTAAGTACTTAGGTTTTGGAGTTGGTATTCTGGGGTTAGAACCAGGGTTCCTCCAGGGTCAAGGATGCACTCTCAAAGCACTCTCAGTGGCAGTAGGGCGGCCGGGTGCAGAGTGCCGGGTCCAATGTTATCCAGTGGGGGATAGGGGGCTTCCGGTTGGAGGCTGCTCACGAGCAGGCCACAGGGTTGTGGGAGCACAGCTCCTGGTGTTAGGCTCAGGTTACAGGGGGATCTGAGTTAGCACTCAAAATACACCCGCAGCGGTGCAGTGGCGGCTGGCTGAAGGGTGCTGTTTTGGCGTCGGGTGCCCTGTTGTTTTCAATGGGGATTCTCTGGTTGCAACAAAGACTGCAGGCTCTGGGACGAAGACCTTCTGGAGGCGACCACAGGTTGGAGAGGTAAGTTGGGATGCCGGGACACCATCGGTTTGGCCATCCAAGGCCGTGGGACATCAGGTGCAGGGGTGTCTTTAGGTGTCGGGTTTTTCTTACTGGCTGTGGTCGCGGTCGGAGAGATCCTCCAGAAAGGGGCTGCAGGAGTCGGATGGAGACTTGAGGCAGGTCACGGATCGCCAGATCCCAGGTCAGGATCGCCGGTTAGACCTCCTCGTAGTGTTGGGCCATTCAAACTCGGGCCGTGGGCATCGGATGCAGACTCGCGGATTTGGCCGGAGCCAGAGTCTGTTGGTGAACAAATCCGGTGCTCACGGGAGACAGACTTGTTTGCGAAGGCAGGGCAGGTCCTCCGGGTTCTTGGGGGCTGCTGGCTGCAGGACACACTGGGGTTTTGCTGGAGCAGGTTCGAGGTTGGGACAGGCCGGTAGGGCTCGGGCCAAGTCAGTTGGTGTCCTCCTCTTCTTCTTTCAACACAGTTTCTTCGGTCCTTCTTCTTCGCTCTTCTTGTCTGAGGAGGCAAGGTTCAGGGTTGCCCCTAAATACTAAATTTAGGAGCGTTAAAGGTAGGTACAGGTCGGGACCAAGGGTCCCTTCCTTGGGGTGGGTACACCGCCTAGTATGCCACCCTCCAGTGGGAGGGGAGCATACGCCTCACTCTGGTTGGCTGGGTCCCCCCCATCTGCAAGATGGCGAAGACTGAGAGTTGTGCTTCATCTCGCCTCACCCACCTGAGGGGTGGTGTTGGCAAAGGTGGGTACACCTCTCCTCCTAAATTGGTTTTCCCGCCGATTCTCACGCCCAAAGTGGGGGTCAGAACCAGTGGGGACCAGTTGCTGGGAGCAGCAAGTGGCTGGGGTAGCTCACAAAGGCGGCAAGTCTTTGAAGCTTCCCCTTCGTGGACCCTGCCCTGCCTGGGGGAGGAGACTTGGCACCTCATCCCAGGATGTGCTTTGTTTCAGGACCCCGGGAGCGGTAGGCTCTCAACCCAGGGGTCTAGAAACATGTCTGGTGGTGGAAGCTTGCGAGCAGCCACTCAGCCAGGACACTAGAGTTAGTTCTTTTTTCAGGGGGCATCTCTAAGATGCCCTCTGAGTGCATTTTTCATTAAATTCCACACTGGCATCAGTGTGGGTTTAATGTGCTGAGAAGTTTGATACCAAACTTCCCAGTTCTCAGTAAGACCATTATGGTACTGTGGAGTTTGTAATGACAAACTCCCAGCACCATATACTCTTAATGGCAGTACTGCACTTACAATGTCTAAGAATTGGCTTAGACACTGTAGGGGTACAGGGCTCATGCACCTGTACCCTCACCACTGGTATAGTGCACCCAGTTAGAGGGGTGGCTTATCTATACCAGGGCAGTGGGTTGTAGGCATGGCACGCAGGGATGTGTGCCATGTCAACTCTTCACTTTGTTCTGCACCAAGACACGCAGCCTGCAAAGGCAGTGTGTGTGTGTAAAGGTACAGGGCCTCTAAGGCTGGCACAGTAAGTGCTGCAGCCCTTAGAGGCCTTCTCTGGTCACAGTGCCCTTGGTACCTATGGTACCTTTTACAAGGGACTTACATGTGGCCAGAGAGTTGCCAATTTGGTGTACAACAGTACAGTTTAGGGAAAGAACATAGGCCTTGGGTACCTGGTTGGCAGGAACCCAGGGCACACTCAGTCAAAGTACATCAACATTAGGCAAAAGGTAGGGGCAACTATGCAAAAAGGGGTACTTTCCTACACCAAGACCACAGTCTCAATGCTTTTAGGCAAAGGAGATGAGACCCTTCTCCCCCTTGCTTGTTGATGTACCACATCAATCAATCAGGATTTGTAATGTGTGGCTAATCACCCAATAGGGTATCCAGGCATTTGCAGATCCCAGAGGCTTATTCGAACAGCCAGGTCTTGAGGGCCTTTCGGAATTCCCAAAGTGAGGTGATGGTCTGGAGGTGCGTGGGGAGGCTGTTCCAGGTCTTTGCTGCTATGTGGGAGAAGGAGCGTCCTCCACTTTTGCTTCGGTAGATGCGGGGAGTATGGCCAAAGGGAAACGACCTTTTCCACTACTCCTTAACAACAAGGGGCCTGAACCATGATCCCTCAACAACGATCCGGTCTAAACCACTAATGCATTTACAACTATCTACTCTAAACAACGACCTGCTTGAAGAGATTAGTTGTTTCTTTTGTTATGGTAAGTTAAGTCTGTCTGATTTGTTTTTTTTCAAAGAGTGTAAAATTTTGTAAAAATAATTAACTGTTTTACATTTTCTACGTTTAGTTAGGCAATCGTACTAATGTATGTTGTTTAAATTTACCTTCCGAGGCCAGTAGATGGCACTCTTGGATTGTTTATGACTGCTGTGTATTATATATGTATGTATATATGTGTGTGTGTGTGTGTGTGTGTGTATATATATACATATATATTCACTGAAAAAACCATAGGTTTCAGGGACGTTATAGTTAGAAATGAGCATTTAAAAAACCTTAGAAATTCACTGAAAAAACCACAGGTTTCAGGGACGTTTTAGTTAGTTGGAAATTTACTCGTACAAAACCAGAGAATTCGGCCGTTATAGTTAGTTCAGCTAACTATAACTCGCGCCCCCGCAATGCACTACTGATGATGTCACATATGACATCACTCATGACATGGTCAGTGACATCACGGATGACATCATCCAGTGACTGTGTGTTTCTGTAGTTTAAATATGTTTTATATATATGCCAAGGTGTATTGAAGAATGAGTGGGTGTATGAGTGTCTGTATGGATGATTTAGTAGGTGCGGGACTGACTGTATAAGTGAGTGATTAAACGTGTCTTACTGAATGCATGGGTTAGTGACTAAACTGTGTGAATGTCTGTATCAGTCTGTCAGTTGGTGTGTAAGCAGCTGCATGGGTTAGTGAGTAGCTACATGACTGTCTATATGGGTTATTAATTGGTTGTCTGTGTATCTGTATGGGTGTCTGTGTGGGTGGGTAGGGGGGGTGTGACTCCGTGCATAGATGTGTGAGTAGGTGATTCACTGGGTGTATGGGTTCGACAGTGCGTCTGTGAAGGGCTGTATGGGTTGGTGGGTGAGTGTGTGTATAGGTGTGTTGGTGAGTGAATGGATGTCTCAGTGGTGTCATGTGTGAGTACCTACATATGTGAAAAGGCAGTATATGTGATGTAATATGTGACGTCATCAGCAGTGCATTGCGGTGTCCCTGAAACCTATGTTTTTTCAGTGAATTTCAAAGGTTCTTTAAATGCTAATCCCTAACTATAACGTCCCTGAAACCTCTGTTTTTTTCAGTGAATGTCTAAGGTTTTTTAAATGCTCATTTCCAACTATGCCTACATAGGTAGGACATGTACAGAAAGAGGAAGAAAGGCGCAGAAAGAAGCAAGAGAAGTGCAGAAAGAGGAAGAGAAATGCAGAAAGAGGCAACAGAAGTCCAGAAAGAGGAAGAAAGGTGCAGAAAGAAGCAAGAGATGTGCAGAAAGAACCAACAGAGGTGCAGAAAGAGGCCTACTTTGACTGTACCTTACAACAGACTCATACAAAGTACCCTAATCACTAATCCTTCTCCAAAGATGTCTTAAACCTCACTTTTCTCTTGAAGGTTCACTATTAATCGACTGCTCAGAATGTTAGGCCTATCAAATGTAAAACAGCAATCCAAGTTTGTGAAGGTACGCATGTGTGATTATGCTTTTACCTAGTGACATGTTAAATGAAAATAAACATACAAATACTTGAATACCTGTGTTTCAAACACCATACTCTGTAAATTTGTGTAAAAAAAGGTGTATGCATTTCTTTCTGCTCACAATACAGGGCACATGGGTATTCAAAAGTATATTTGATGGGCTCTATAACACATATATACATAAGATTTGTCTGCCTGTGCAACCTAATGACAGAGCAGAACTGAGAAAATTTGACCACCTATAGGAGAAGTTACC
This sequence comes from Calotriton arnoldi, assembly GCA_963921515.1. Lineage (NCBI taxonomy): Eukaryota > Metazoa > Chordata > Amphibia > Caudata > Salamandridae > Calotriton > Calotriton arnoldi. Next base: position 4,196,082 of record CAWUFW010000466.1, read on the forward strand.
CACTTTTTAAGCTACCATCTTCAGATGCATAACACATGTAAGAATACATATACAAGTAGACCTCAGTCACGAGAGCACGCAGACCTTTAAACTTGACAGCTTGCACTTCCCATTTGAGTACAGAAAGAGGAAAGAGAAGTTCAGAAAGAGGGAAGAGGGGTGCAGACAGAGGCAAGAGGGGTGCAGACAGAGGCAAGAGAGGTGCAGAAAGAGGGAAGAGGGGTGCAGAAAGAGGGAAGAGGGGTGCAGAAAGAGGGAAGAGGGGTGCAGAAAGAGACAAGAGGGGTGCAGAAATTTGCAAGAGAGGTGCAAAAAGAAGCAAGAGCAGTGCAGAAAGAACCAACAGAGATGCAGAAGGAGGCAAGAGGGGTGCAGAAAGAGGCAAGAGAAGTGCAGAAAGAAGCAACAGAGGTGCAGAAAGAGGCAAGATGGTTGCAGAAAGAGGCAAGAGAAGTCTAGAAAGAAGCAAGAGAAATGTAGAAAGAGGCAAGAAATGTGCAGAAAAAGGCAAGACAGGTGCAGAAAGAAGCAAGAGAAGCGCAGAAAGAGGCAAGAGAAGTGCAGAAAGAGGCAATAGATGTGCAGAAAAAGGCAAGACAGGTGCAGAAAGAAGCAAGAGACCTGCAGAAAGAACCAACAGAGGTGCAGACAGAGGCAAGAGGAGTGATGAAAGAGGCAAGAGGAGTGCAGAAAGAGGCAAGAGAAGTGCATAAAGAGGCAAGAGAACTGCAGAAAGAGGGAACAGGGGTGCAGAAAGAGGCAAGAGAGGTGCGGGAAGAGGGGTGCAGAAAGAGGCAAGAGGGGTACAGAAAAAAGCAAGAGAGGTGTAGAAAGAAGCAAGAGAAGTACAGAAAGAACCACCAGCGGTACAGAAAGAGGCAAGAGGGGTGCAGAAAGAGGCAAGAGAAGTGCAGAAAGAACCAACAGAGGTGCAGAAAGAGGCAGAGGTGCAGAAACAGGCAAGAGAGGTGCAGAGGGAACAGGGGTGCAGAAGGAGGCAAGCGAGGTACAAAAAGAGGGAATAGGGGTGCAGAAAGAGGCAAGAGGGGTACAGAAAGAGGCAACAGAGGTGCAGAAAGAAGCAAGAGAAGTGATGAGACAAGAGAGTTGCAGAAACAGGCAAAAGAAGTGCAGAAAGAGGCAAGAGAAGTACTGAAAGAAGCAACAGAGGTGCAGAAAGAAGCAAGAGAAGTGATAAAGCAGACAAGAGAGTTTCAGAAAGAAACAAGACAGGTGCAGAAAAATGGAAGAGAAGTGCACAAAGATGCAAGACAGGAGCAGAAAGAGGCAAGAGAGGTGCAGAAAGAAGAAAGTGAGGTGCAGACAGAGGCAAGAGGGGGTGCAGAAAGAAGCAAAAGAGGTGCATAAAGAGGCAAGAGAAGTGCAGAAAAAAACAACAGTGGTGTAGAAAGAGGCAAGAGAAGTGCAGAAAGAGGCAAGAGAGGTGCAGAAAGAGGGAAAAGGGGTGCAGAAAGAGGCACGAGGGGTGCAGAAAGAAGCAACAGAGGTGCAGAAAGAGGCAAGAGATGTGCAGAAAGAGTCAAGAGAGGTGCAGAAAGAGGGAAGAGGGGTGCAGAAAGAGGCACAAGGGGTGCAGAAAGAGGCACAAGAGGTACAGAAAGAGGCACGAGGGGTGCAGAAAGAAGCAAGAGAAGTGCAGAAAGAACCAACAGAGGTGCAGAAAGAGGGAACAGGGATGGAGAAAGAGACAAGAGAAGTGCAGAAACAAGCAACAGAGATGCAGAAAGTGGTAAGAGGGGTGGAGAAAGAGGCAAGAGGGATGCAGAAAGAAGCAAGAAAGGTGCAGAAAGAAGCAAGAGAAGTGCAAAAAGAAGGAACAGAGGTGCAGAGAGAGGCAAGAAAGGTGCAGGAAGAGGGAAAAGGGGTGCAGAAAGAGTCACAAGGGTTGCAGAAAGAAGCAAGAGAAGTGCAGAAAGAAGCAACAGAGGTGCATAAAGAGGGAAGAGGGGTGCAGAAAGAGACAAGAGAAGTGCAAAAAGAAGCAACAGAGATGCAGAAAGGGGGAAGAGGGGTTGAGAAAGAGGCTAGAGGGAAGCAGAAAGAAGCAAGAGAGGTGCAGAAAGAAACAAAAGAAGTGCAGAAAGAAGGAACAGAGGTGCAGGCAAGAGGGGTGCAGAAAGAGGGAAGAGGGGTGCAGAAAGAGGTAGAAGGGTGGCAGAAAGAAGGGACAAAGGTGCAGAAAGAAGAGAAGTGCAGAAAGAAGCAACAAAGGTGCAGAAAGAGGGATGGAGAAAGAGGCAAGAGAAGTGCAGAAAGAAGCTCTTCCACATCGCCCGCAAGCCATGAGGGGAACGGCAGCCAAGTGGAGGCCACCAGTGACGCTCACGCTTCCGCGCCCGGAGGCGCGTTTAAAATCAGCGTAGGGCTCCCGCAGCTCTGGGAGCTCTTCCACATCGCCCGCAAGCCATGAGGGGAATGGCCAGGACTCTGCATCCCAGCAGCCAAGTGGGGGCTGCCAGTGACACTCACGCTTCTGCGCCCGGAGGTGCATTTAAAATCAGCGTAGGGCTCCCGCAGCGCGCGGAGCTCTTCCACATCGCCCGCAAGCCGTGAGGGGAATGGCCAGGACTCCGCATCCCAGAAGCCAAGTGGGGGCCGCCAGTGACGCTCACGCTTCCGTGCCCGGAGGCGCGTGTAAAATCAGCGTAGGGCTCCCGCAGCGCGGGACGTGCGCGGGCGTGCCCGGGCCAAGGGCGGGCCCATCTGCGCCCGTCAGAGGCCGGAGGAGGCCGGGCTGGGCCACCTCTCTGACAGGCATTATCTTCCAAGCTCTGCTGAGGTGAGTTACATACATCCAACTACAGTGAGCGTTGAAACATTTACGCCATGGGGAAACGCACTGGCATACTAAGCTCTCGCCCCTCCACCTCCATAGATAGTATGCTGGAAAGAGCAGTTAATATTGTTGCCACCGAGATTGAGCTAACCGAGGCGGCTGTCTTTGGGATTGGCAGCTCCACAGACTGTCCCTTTGGTAGAGGAGGTTCAAGATGACTGTGATGGCCCCCCCCCTGACACCGAGTTTATTGTTCAGTGCCACTAGCCATTCTCCGATCCTAGGAGCTGGCTGCAATAAGGAGAGTAACCAGGGCAACGAGGATCTACCAACGGTAGTCTGCAGTGGGGATAGTACACTAAATATGGATGCCTCCCCGACCACAGCAATTTCAGGGGCAAAAAGAAAAAGGAAACTGGCTAAACCCACCAGTTCCAAAAGGAAACAACCCCCTCGTGTTAAACAACAACGGACTGCCCTGAGTTCATGGATTCAGGGCACACCCTCCTCTGTGAATGTGAAGACTGAGGCCACTGTCGATCTAACATCAGCTGAGGCATTAAATCATTCCATCCATACTCAGACTGATACCACAGCAGTTCTTTCATCTTGTTATAGACTTGGCGACATCTCAATTGACATCATAGTGGACACTGTTTATGAGCGCATTAGAGACCTTGTGGATAAGAACTTTACTGCACTGTGGAAACGTTTAGATCGCTTGGAGTCATTGACAAATAGACTAAACACACATACCAACACCCCTAAACCTACTGTTCAACAAAGGGAGGTCTCCAACTTGCAGTCCAGTAGTGCATTTAGCCTTAATCAACAGTCACAGGCTCCGACATTAACGTCCATTCCCTCTACCAGTGCCTGTGACACTTGCAGTAAAGTCAAGGAATGCTTTTCACTTAAAACCACTGCCGCCCAGAAAAATCCACTGATTACAGGATGCACTAATAGCCCACCCTCACTTACACACCCAGCTCCTCACTCTGCTACTGCAAGCTCTGTAAACAAAGCCACTTTAGGGTGCAATATGCAGGGTGTGACCGTGACCATTGAAAATCCTGCTAGTATGGTGATCGCTGAGGCTAGTAAAGAAGTTCTTAGCCTACCACCAGCAGCATGTCCCTATGGCTTAGTTTTAGCAGGTGTTCCCCCCCTAAGAAAAAAATCAGACTGAGACCTGGGACCAATTGTGAAATAAAAGCGCCGACTGGCTTGTAAAACATAAAGGGGTTAGGGTGGCAAACATTAGTGACATCATAATGGTACGCAGGGTAGGGTGGGTTGGTTCCTCATTGAAGAACATTGAGGGAGACTGTATCGTCATTAATTTTCGACGACCGTCATTGGTAAGATCTATATTGACGATACAGGAGCTTAATACCACCATCCCAACTCTTATCTGGTCACTGCCCCTGGGTTTTTTCTACAAACCGACCCCGGGGCCAAATACCTACGATACTTTTCCACACATGGTGCATAACAGGTTTTCCGCCCTGTCTGGTTTAGACAGCCTGGATTGACTGTCATCTATCCCCACACTAGATGAGACTGTCTCTATCCCAATCATGACTAATCCCTCAGGACATGACACTTTAGATTTACATGAAACTGACCCAAAACTTACATGTACTGAGCTGGAATGTTGCCGGCTTAGCATCTAAAATAAGTTCTGATGATTGGGTAAACATAGTTCAAAAATATGACATTCTCATGTTCCAAGAAACATGGGCTACACGGGACTTACATCTAGAGGGGTTTGTATGTTTTAACATCATTGTACCCGTTCCCAAAGCAGGCCGCCCATCCGGCGGACTTTCTATCTGGGTCAACATTCCCTCAGGCGGTAGTGCTAAGGCTCTTGTCACAAATAATGATAACTTCCAAGCCTTGATTTACACACGGGGGGCCTTAATTTGTTTCATTAACTTTTATAATAATGATTTCCTGACCTCACCTAATACGAATTTTATTAACCTGTTTAATTTCATTTCTAATTTACAAAGACAAAAGGTGCTCCACAATTTAGCTGGTATCTGTCTAGGTGGCGACTTTAACGCCAGGATTCCTAGGGAAAACGAACTAGTTACTGATCCCCCGGCTTACGTGCCCCCATGCAAAAGGGGGTCAGAATTGCTGGATCATTTGTCTAACCACAATCTATCAAATGTGATGGAAATTGCGGCTGTACATCATAATGATAACTGTTTCGTACCAACATACAGAGGTCGTGGTTGTGCTTCAACCATAGATTACGTTTTCATATCTGCCTCATTAGAAGATTTCTTATTAAAGGCTGAGGTCATACCAACTGTGCAGGGCGATCATAACCCAATTGCGACAACAATTAGATTCGCCCCTAGACCGGATTTTGCCAAAGAGTGTGGGGCCAACAACTTAGTGTCCTCTACTGATAACTTGAGAGTGATTTGGAAAGGTGTTGACAACAATAACCTGTTCTCTAGAATGATAAAAGCACATCCATCACTCATTGACACATGCCTGTCACCTATCGACCCCAACCCAGAGGCAAATAACGCCTTTAGCCATTTATGTGGAGGCATTAAACGACTGATCTCTAGGCCCGAATGGTCACCTGTTACTTATTGCTAAATGTGGGTGTTAAATTGGTACTAATGGTGTGCAAGCCACTCTTGCTTCCCTCTGCGCCTCTCTCTGCATTTCTGTTGCTTCTTTCTGCACGTTTCTTTCTTTTTCTGCACTTCTCTTGACCTCATTCTGCAAATCTCTTGTACTTTCTGCACCTCTCTTCCCTCTTTCTGCACGTCTGTTGCCTTTCTCCACCTCATTTGCTTCTTTCTGCACCCCTGTTGTCTCTTTCTGCACTCGTCTTCCCTCTTTCTGTACCTTTCCTGCCTGTTTTTGCATCTCACTTGCCTCTTTCTGCACTTTTCTTGCTTCTTTCTACACCTCTGTTGCTTCTTTCAGCAATTCTATTGCCTCTTTGTGCACTTTTCTTGCCTGTTTCTGCACCTCTCTTGCCTCTTTTTGCACCTCTGTTGGCTCTTTCTGCACCTCACTTGCTCCTTTCAACACTTCTCTTGCCTCTTTCTGCACCCCTGTTGCTTCATTCTGCACTTTCCATGCTTCTTTCTGCACCTGTCTTGCTTCTTTCTGCACCCCTGTTGTCTCTTTATGTACCTCTTTCTGCACTTTTCTTGCCTTTTTCTGCACCTCTCTTCCGTTTTTCTGCACGTCTGTTGCCTCTTTCTGCACCTCATTTGCTTCTTTCTGCACCCCTGTTGTCTCTTTCTGCACTCGTCTTCCCTCTTTCTGTACCTTTCCTGCCTGTTTTTGCATCTCAATTGCTCCTTTCTGCACTTTTCTTGCTTCTTTCTACACCTCTGTTGCTTCTTTCAGCACTTCTCTTGCCTGTTTCTGCACCTCTCTTGCTTCTTTTTGCACCTCTGTTGGCTCTTTCTGCACCTCACTTGCTCCTTTCTACACTTCTCTTGCCTCTTTCTGCACCCCTGTTGCTTCATTCTGCACTTTCCATGCTTCTTTCTGCACCTGTCTTGCTTCTTTCTGCACCCCTGTTGTCTCTTTATGTACCTCTTTTGCCTCTTTCTGCACTTTTCTTGCCTTTTTCTGCACCTCTCTTCCCTCTTTCTGCACGTCTGTTGCCTCTTTCTGCACCTCATTTGCTTCTTTCTGCACCCCTGTTGTCTCTTTGTGCACTCATCTTCCCTCTTTCTGTACCTTTCCTGCCTGGTTTTGCATCTCACTTGCCTCTTTCTGCACTTTTCTTGCTTCTTTCTACACCTCTGTTGCTTCTTTCAGCAATTCTCTTGCCTGTTTCTGCACCTCTCTTGCCTCTTTTTGCACCTCTGTTGGCTCTTTCTGCACCTCACTTGCTCCTTTCTACACTTCTCTTGCCTCTTTCTGCACCCCTGTTGCTTCATTCTGCACCTTCCATGCTTCTTTCTGCACCTGTCTTGCTTCTTTCTGCACCCCTGTTGTCTCTTTATGTACCTCTTTTGCCTCTTTCTGCACTTTTCTTGCCTTTTTCTGCACCTCTCTTCCCTCTTTCTGGACGTCTGTTGCCTCTTTCTGCACCTCATTTGCTTCTTTCTGCACCCCTGTTGTCTCTTTCTGCACCCGTCTTCCCTCTTTGTGCACTTCTCTTGCCTATTTCTGCACCTCTCTTGCCTCTTTTTGCACCTCTTTTGCCTCTTTCTGCACTTTTCTTGCCTTTTTCTGCAGTTCTCTTCCCTCTTTCTGCACCTCATTTGCTTCTTTCTGCACCCCTGTTGTCTCTTTCTGCACTCGTCTTCCCTCTTTCTGTACCTTTCCTGCCTGTTTTTGCATCTCACTTGCCTCTTTCTGCACTTTTCTGGCTTCTTTCTACACCTCTGTTGTTTCTTTCAGCAATTCTCTTGCCTCTTTGTGTACTTCTCTTGCCTGTTTCTGCACCTCTCACCTCATTTTGCACCTCTGTTGGCTCTTTCTGCACCTCACTTGCTCCTTTCTACACTTCTCTTGCCTCTTTCTGCACCCCTGTTGCTTCTTCTGCACTTTCCATGCTTCTTTCTGCACCTGTCTTGCTTCTTTCTGCACCCCTGTTGTCTCTTTATGTACCTCTTTTGCCTTTCTGCACTTTTCTTGCCTTTTTCTGCACCTCTCTTCCCTCTTTCTGCACTTGTCTGTTGCCTCTTTCTGCACCTCATTTGCTTCTTTCTGCACCCCTGTTGTCTCTTTATGCACTCGTCTTCCCTCTTTCTGTACCTTTCCTGCCTGTTTTTGCTCCTCACTTGCCTCTTTCTGCACTTTTCTTGCTTCTTTCTATACCTCTGTTGCTTCTTTCAGCAATTCTCTTGCCTCTTTGTGCACTTCTCTTGCCTGTTTCTGCACTTCTCTTGCCTCTTTCTGCACCCCTGTTGCTTCATTCTGCAGTTTCCATGCTTCTTTCTGCACCTGTCTTGCTTCTTTCTGCACCCCTGTTGCCTCTTTATGTACCTCTTTCTGCACTTTCCTTGCCTTTTTCTGCACCTCTCTTCCCTCTTTCTGCACGTCTGTTGCCTCTTTCTGCACCTCATTTGCTTCTTTCTGCACCCGTTGTCTCTTTCTGCACTCGTCTTCCCTCTTTCTGTACCTTTCCTGCCTGTTTTTGCATCTCACTTGCCTCTTTCTGCACTTTTCTTGCTTCTTTCTACACTTCTGTTGCTTCTTTCAGCAATTCTCTTGCCTCTGTGCACTTCTCTTGCATGTTTCTGCACCTCTTTTGCCTCTTTTCGCACCTCTTTTGCCTCTTTTTGCACCTCACTTGCTCCTTTCCACACTTCTCTTGCCTCTTTCTGCACCCCTGTTGCTTCATTCTGCACCTTCCATGCTTCTTTCTGCACCTGTCTTGCTTCTTTCTGCACCCCTGTTGTCTCTTTATGTACCGCTTTTGCCTCTTTCTGCACTTTTCTTGCCTTTTTCTGGACGTCTGTTGCCTCTTTCTGCACCTCATTTGCTTCATTCTGCACCCCTGTTGTCTCTTTCTGCACTCGTCTTCCCTCTTTCTGTACCTTTCCTGCCTGTTTTTGCATCTCACTTGCCTCTTACTGCACTTTTCTTGCTTCTTTCTACACCTCTGTTGCTTCTTTCAGCAATTCTCTTGCCTCTTTGTGCACTTCTCTTGCCTATTTTGGCACCTCTCTGCTCTTTCTGCACCTCACTTGCTCCTTTCTACACTTCTCTTGCCTCTTTCTGCACCCCTGTTGCTTCATTCTGCACTTTCCATGCTTCTTTCTGCACCTGTGTGAGAAGTTGGCCTGGTATATGCTGTTCACTAATTAAAGTGGACACCTTGCACCAGAACAATTCGACTCTTATGGTAGATAGGTTTAAGACAACCTTTATAGAAAGCTATCCTAGTGGTAGCTGTGGAGAGCAGCCTTCAGGCTAAGTCTTGAAGGAATGTAAAGCAGCTTGTTTTACCACACAATCTCTTGAATTACCAAATGAAAAGACACCACACAGGTATATATATCAAATATATATGTATTTATTCATAAACACTCTCTACTAATCTCTTTATGAGATTAGAGGTCAGGAATATATGTACAAGTCAAATATTATCAGGATAAGTTTAGCACAATTGAATATTACAACCTTAGTTTGCTAGACCTAGGTCTAGGGCATCTAGAATCGAGGGACCCCCAAGAACCACCCCAGGTAGTTGTAGGAGACCCACAGGGGACGGACGCGGTGACCTGGCACCGATGCGAATCCTGTACGAGTCTATGCACTCAGACGCGATTGAGATATCAATGTTAAAGGTCCCTTGCGTGTTCGAGGCGAACACACCGATCGGTCCTTGTACGAGTCGAAGGACGCGGTTACAGATGGAATTGCAAGGGAGTTGGACGCGGTGTGTCTAACACAGACGCGAACCATGTACGAGTCAGTGCGATAGTCGCACTTCGAAAGTTAGAGTTTTAGGACACTTCGAGGGAAGCTACAAGCAAGTCACTTACAGGGTAAGTAGTTCTAGGGCCCACACCCACAGGAGCACCGTAGTGCTGAAGTTACCTCACCCGGGGGAGCCGGGTGCATAGGTGTTCTTTGGTGTCGGGTCGCGGCGTCGTTTTCAATGGGAGCCAGTGAAGACTTGCTGCTTGCGGCGACAGGAGAAGTGTCCGGAGGAATCCAAGCCTGGATTCGGAAGATGGAAGACCTGAAAGCAGAGGGGACAGTGTTCAAAGTCACTTGGCAGTGACTCGGGGCAAGGAAGATGGATGCCCACCGTTGTCGCAAGATTCAGGTCGTTCGCGGTTGCCTTGACTCTTCAGCCACGAGGCCCAGGAGGCGTCGACGACGACCAGGAGCTGGATTCGGCGTGTCCCACGATGTCTGCAGCTTACTGCGGTGTCGGCAACTCGATCGGAGCCAACAAGCCTTGGTAACAGCAAGTCTCGGGGAAAGTGTGAAGAGGCAATGGCGCAGACCAGCAAGGTCTGTGGGACTCACCCAGCAAGGGTAAGTCAGGGCAGGCCTGGAGCAACCAGGAGAGCCCTTCGGTTTCTTTAGGAAGTCTTCTGGGGACCCACAAGCCGGCTGGCAAGGGATCGCGAAGACGCCTCGGGAGGATTCGCTCACAGGGGCCCACGGTCACTCGGGACGTGGTAGGCCGCTGATCTTAGGAGGGATTCCTGCTGGAGGCTGGGACCACACGTGGTCCAAAGCACAAGTTCGTGGAACGTTGTGAAGGGGTTGCACTCGACAATAGTGCACGGTACCCAGGGGTCGCGGTTCCTCGTTACTCTTGGGGTCCACTGGCCTCAGCTTCGCTGGGGCTCACAATGGCCTTCGAGAAGTCAGGAAATCCACTTCTTGGGCTGCAGGGACTTCGGACTCCGGCGGGAGCGGCGTAGTTTGCGACCGTCGTTTGTAGTTTTTGGTGCCTGCCAAGCAGGGGAGTCACTCCTTGACTCCAAGGGAGATTCTTCAGTCTTCCAAAGGTAGTGGAACGTCGAAGGTCCGGGATTCTTCTTGTAGAGCGTCGTCCAGGGAAATCTAGGGTGCAATGCACAGGTTCCCCTCTTATACTAAAAGAAGGGGAGGGACTAGCTCAATGACCCTACCTATGGGAGGGTCAGGGGAGTGGGCGGCTACACCCACTTCCCTTTGTCCAGTTTCGTGCCAGAGCAGGGACAGGTAGCCCCTGAGCCGGTTTGAACTGGCATATGCACAGAGGAGCCTTCTGCTCCCCCAGTGCAGGACTTCAAAGCACTCTAAGAGTGCACCCACCCAGCCCCAATACACTAAACCCTGTCTGGGAGGTGGTCACACCCCTTGGGACAGGATATCTATTGTTGGGCTTCCTCCACTGCGAGTGTTGGTCATCAGCAGGAGGGCAGCCCAGTGTCTGTGACTGGTGGCATCCATTTTGTGATGCCAGGGCTCTGCAGGATTCTACCGCGTTTCCACAGTAGGTACATGTCCATCCCTCTAGAAGGGTGGAATGCTACCCCCGCCGCCAGGACTGGCGGGCGGGTAGTATTCCAAGGTGTTTGACACCAAACACGACATGTTTCGATGCAGCCATTCCAAAGTTAGCATTTTACCGCGAGGATATAATGCACTTAAAAGTATATGGTTTAACCGCATCCACAAACAGCACCAGAGAATGGACTCGGAGAGCTGCAGAGGGGCCCTGCTCAGGCAGAGGCACCCCCTCACATAGAAGCCAAGCACCCTGCCCTCAGGATTGATAGGGCCTGCCTTAGGGGTGACTGATAGGGTTATATGTGTGTGTAGGAGAGATATAGGGCACCTATATCTCAGTGAGGGGTGCTAGCACTTCCTCACTCAGGCTGCAGTAGCAGGCCTGTGGTGTCAGATTTAGTCTGCTTCCCAGGGGTGGCATAATACATGCTGCAGCCCCTGGTAGGCCTGTGAAGTACCTATGCCCTTGGTACCTAAGGTACCATATACTAGGGACTCATAAGGTACCACAGTATCCAATCACTAGTGCACCTAGAGTGCACTCCAAATCGTTTAGAGAGAACAGAGAGGCTGGGGCCCTGATTAGCAGGGACCCAGCCAGACTATAGCCAGAAACCAGTGTAAACATCAGAAAAAAAGTGGGGGCAACATAAGAGGCAGATCCTACTCTCCTACAACCTGTCTTGCTTCTTTCTGCACCCCTGTTGCCTCTTTATGTACCTCTTTCTGCACTTATCTTGCCTTTTTCTGCACGTCTGTTGCATCTTTCTCCACCTCATTTGCTTCTTTCTGCACCCCTGTTGTCTTTCTGCACTCGTCTTCCCTCTTTCTGTACCTTTCCTGCCTGTTTTTGCATCTCACTTGCCTCTTTCTGCACTTTTCTTGCTTCTTTCTACACCTCTGTTGCTTCTTTCTACACCTCTGTTGCTTCTTTCAGCAATTCTCTTGCCTGTTTCTGCACCTCTCTTGCCTCTTTTTGCACCTCTGTTGGCTCTTTCTGCACCTCACTTGCTCCTTTCCACACTTCTCTTGCCTCTTTCTGCACCCCTGTTGCTTCATTCTGCACTTTCCATGCTTCTTTCTGCACCGGTCTTGCTTCTTTCTGCACGCCTGTTGTCTCTTTATGTACCTCTTTTGCCTCTTTCTGCACTTTTCTTGCCTTTTACTGCACCTCTCTTCCCTCTTTCTGGACGTCTGTTGCCTCTTTCTGCACCTCATTTGCTTCTTTCTGCACCCCTGTTGTCTCTTTCTGCACTCGTCTTCCCTCTTTCTGTACCTTTCCTGCCTGTTTTTGCATCTCACTTGCCTCTTTCTGCACTTTTCTTGCTTATTTCTACACCTCTGTTGCTTCTTTCAGCAATTCTCTTGCCTCTTTGTGCACTTCTCTTGCCTATTTCGGCACCTCTCTGCTCTTTCTGCACCTCACTTGCTCCTTTCTACTCTTGCCTTCTCTTGCCTCTTTCTGAACCCCTGTTGCTTCATTCTGCACTTTCCATGCTTCTTTCAGCACCTGTCTTGCTTCTTTCTGCACCCCTATTGTCTCTTTATATACCTCTTTTGCCTCTTTCTGCACTTATCTTGCCTTTTTCTGCACGTCTGTTGCCTCTTTCTGCACCTCATTTGCTTCTTTCTGCACCCCTGTTGTCTCTTTCTGCACTCGTCTTCCCTCTTTCTGTACCTTTCCTGCCTGTTTTTGCATCTCACTTGCCTCTTTCTGCACTTTTCTTGCTTCTTTCTACACCTCTGTTGCTTCTTTCAGCAATTCTCTTGCCTCTTTCTGCACTTTTCTTGCCTTTTTCTGCACCTCTCTTCCCTCTTTCTGCACGTCTATTGCCTCTTTCTGCACCTCATTTGCTTCTTTCTGCACTTTTCTTGCTTCTTTCTACACCTCTGTTGCTTGTTTCTGTACCCGTCTTCCCTCTTTGTGCACTTCTCTTGCCTATTTCTGCACCTCTCTTGCCTCTTTTTGCACCTGTTGGCTCTTTCTGCACCTCACTTGCTCCTTTCTACACGTCTCTTGCCTCTTTCTGCACCCCTGTTGCTTCATTCTGCACCTTCCATGCTTCTTTCTGCACCTGTCTTGCTTCTTTCGGCACCCCTGTTGTCTCTTTATGTACCTCTTTTGCCTCTTTCTGCACTTTTCTTGCCTTTTACTGCACCTCTCTTCCCTCTTTCTGGACGTCTGTTGCCTCTTTCTGCACCTCATTTGCTTCTTTCTGCACCCCTGTTATCTCTTTCTGCACTCGTCTTCCCTCTTTCTGTACCTTTCCTGCCTGTTTTTGCATCTCACTTTCCTCTTTCTGCACTTTTCTTGCTTCTTTCTATACCTCTGTTTCTTTCAGCAACTCTCTTGCCTCTTTCTGCACTTCTCTTGCCTGTTTCTGCACCTCTCACCTCATTTTGCACCTCTGTTGGCTCTTTCTGCACCTCACTTGCTCCTTTCTACACTTCTCTTGCCTCTTTCTGCACCCCTGTTGCTTCATTCTGCACTTTCCATGCTTCTTTCTGCACCTGTCTTGCTTCTTTCTGCACCCCTGTTGTCTCTTTATGTACCTCTTTTGCCTCTTTCTGCACTTTTCTTGCCTTTTTCTGCACCTCTCTTCCCTCTTTCTGCACGTCTGTTGCCTCTTTCTGCACCCCTGTCTCTTTCTGCACTCATCTTCCCTCTTTCTGTACCTTTCCTGCCTGTTTTTGCATCTCACTTGCCTCTTTCTGCACTTTTCTTGCTTCTTTCTACACCTCTGTTGCTTCTTTCAGCAATTCTCTTGCCTCTTTGTGCACTTCTCTTGCCTGTTTCTGCACCTTTCTTTCCTCTTTTTGCATCTCTGTTGGCTCTTTCTGCACCCCACGTGCTCCTTTCTACACTTCTCTTGCCTCTTTCTGCACCCGTCGCTTCATTCTGCACTTTCCATGCTTCTTTCTGCACCCGTCTTGCTTCTTTCTGCACCCGTTGTCTCTATGTACCGCTTTTGCCTCTTTCTGTACTTTTCTTGCCTTTTTCTGCAGTTCTCTTGCCTCTTTCTGCACCTCTGTTGCTTCATTCTGCACTTTGTATGCTTCTTTCTGCATCTGTCTTGCTTCTTTCTACAACCCTGTTGTCTCTTTCTGCACTCATCTTCCCTCTTTCTGTACCTTTCCTGCCTGTTTTTGCATCTCACTTGCCTCTTTCTGCACTTTTCTTGCTTCTTTCTGCACCCCTGTTGCCTCTTTATGTACCTCTTTTGCCTCTTTCTGCACTTTTCTTGCCTTTTTCTGCACCTCTCTTCCTTCTTTCTGCACGTCTATTGCCTCTTTCTGCACCTCATTTGCTTCTTTCTGCACCCCTGTTGTCTCTTTCTGCACTCGTCTTCCCTCTTTCTGTACCTTTCCTGCCTGTTTTTGCATCTCACTTGCCTCTTTCTGCACTTTTCTTGCTTCTTTGTACACCTTTGTTGCTTGTTTCAGTAATTCTCTTGCCTCTTTGTGCACTTCTCTTGCCTGTTTCTGCACCTCTCTTACCTCATTTTGCACCTCTGCTGGCTCTTTCTGCACCTCACTTGCTCCTTTCTACACTTCTCTAGCCTCTTTCTGCACCCCTGTTGTCTCTATGTACCTCTTTTGCCTCTTTCTGTACTTTTCTTGTCTTTTTCTGCAGTTCTCTTGCCTCTTTCTGCACCTCTGTTGCTTCATTCTGCACTTTGTATGCTTCTTTCTGCATGTCTTGCTTCTTTCTGCAACGATGTTCTCTTTCTGCACTCGTCTTCCCTCTTTCTGTACCTTTCTTGCCTGTTTCTGCACTTTTCTTGCTTCTTTCTACACCTCTGTGGCTTGTTTCAGGACCCGTCTTCCCTCTTTGTGCAACTGTCTAGCCTCTTTCTACACCTCTTCCCTCTTTCTGCACCACTCTTGCCTTTTTTTGTACCTCTGTTGCTTCTTTCTGCACTTCTCTTCCTTCTTTCTGCACCCTTTGTGCCTCCTTTTGTACCTCTGTTGCTTCTTTCTGCACTTCTCTTGGTTCTTTCTGCACTGCTCTTGCCTCTTTCTGCACCTCTCCTGCTTCTTTGTGCACCTCTGATGCTTCTTTCTGCACTTCTATTGCTCTTTCTGCACCTCTCTTGCTTCTTTCTGCAGCTGACTTGCCTCTTTCAGCACCTCTGTTGCTTTTTTCTGCACCTCTCTTGACTCTTTCAGCACCTGTTACTTCTTTCTGCACTTCTCTTCCTTCTTTCTGCATCTCTCTTGCTACTTTCTGTACCTCACTTGCCTCTTTCAGCACCTCTGTTGCTTTTTTCTGCAGATCTCTTGCCTCTTTTTGCACCCCTTTTCTCTTTCTGCACTTTTCTTGCCTCTTTCTGCACCCCTTTTGCCTCTTTCTGCTCCTCTGCTGCTTCTTTCTGCACTTCCATTGCCTCTTTCTGCACTTCTCTTGCTTCTTTCTGTACCTCAATTGCCTCTTTCAGCACGTCTGTTGCTTTTTTTGCAGATCTCTTGCCCCTTTCTGCACCTCACTTGCCTCTTTCAGCACCTGTTGCTTTTTTTCTGCAGATCTCTTGCCTCTTTCTGCACCTCTCGTGCCTCTATCTGCACCCCTGTTCCCTGTTTCTGCACCTCTGCCTCTTTCTGCACCCTTTGCGCCTCTTTCAGCACCCGTTACTTCTTTCTGCACTTCTCTTCCTTCTTTCTGCACCCCTCCTGCCTCTTTCTGTACCTCTCTTGCCTCTTTGTGTACCCCTCCTACCTTTTTCTGCACCCCTCTTGCCTCTCTCTCCACCCTCTTCCCTCTTTCTGCACCTCTGTTGGTTCTTTCTGCACTGCTCTTGCTTCTATCTGCACCTTACTTGCCTCTTTCTGCACTTCTCTTGCTTCTTTCTACACCTCTGTTGCTTCTTTCAGCAATTCTCTTGCCTCTATCTGCACTTCTCTTCCTTCTTTCTGCACCCCTCCTGCCTCTTTCTGTACCTCTCTAGCCTCTTTGTGAACCTCTCCTACCCCTTTCTGCACCCATTTTGCCTTTTTACACCTCTGTTGGTTCTTTCTGCACTGCTCTTGCTTCTTTCTGCACCTCACTTGCTTTTTCTGCACCTCTCTTGCCTCCTTCTGCACCTCTTAGTTAGAGGTAGTTTTAATCCCCCTGCCCTATTATGTACTAGGGCCATACAGGGGAGGTCATGCCAATCACAGGGGTACCCCAACCCATAGTGTACCCTAGTGTATGTAGGTGTTTTCACTGTATTCTAAGTGTCTTTCAGCATAGCACTGGCTCCGGGCCTGGTGAGTCAGTTACCACCAGTACCCGTCAGCAAAAAGTTGGGGGCACAGGATGACTTTGCAACAAGGCCTCTGTCTGCTCCTCTGTTGGTTCTTTGTGCACATCTCTTGCTTCTTTCTGCGCCTTTCTTCTTCTTTCTGCACATGTCCTGTCCTAGGCATAGTTGGAAATTAGCATTTAAAAACCTTTGAAATTCGCTGAAAAACCACAGGTTTCAGGGACGTTATAGTTCGAAATTAGCATTTAAAAAACCTTAGAAATTCACTGGAAAAAACACAGGTTTCAGGGACGTTATAGCTAGTTGGACATTTCACTCATACAAAACCAGAGAAATTCTGCCGTTATAGTTAGTTCAGCTAACTATAACTCGCGCCTCCGCAAAGCACTGCTGATGACATCACATATTACATCATTCATGACATGGTCAGTGACATCACTGTTGACATCACTGATGACATCACAAATGACATCACAGATGACATCATCCACATGATAATCTGATGTACCTCCTCATACCCTAATATAACCTTTGGTACACCCACTCTAAAATACAGACTACCATTTTCAAAACCATAGACACACCAATACCAGTTAGTACATACCCACTCACTAATTCCTAGGTCTACACACACATCCACTCATTCACCCATACAGTCACTCATACATGCAGTCAACCATCAATACGGCACTATCATATGCACTCACATATCTATACAGACACTCACACACTGCCACTCATTCATAGAGTTACTCACACACCTAGTCTGTCACGCAAAGAATCAATTACACTCCCATTTACTCACCTATAGTTATACACACACCACCTCACTTATTCAAACATATGCTAACACATACTTACACTCTTATACAATAACTAATACAAGCACACACTCATCCATACAGCCACTCTCACAATCACTCACTCTCGCATATAGTCATTTATATACTCCAACACTCACATATACTGCCTTTCACATATGCAGGTACTCACACATGTACCACTGAGACATCCATTCACTCACCAACACACCCATACACATACTCACCCACACAGCCCTTCACAGATGCACTCTTGAACCCATACACCCAGTGAATCACTCACTCACACATCTATGCACAGAGTCACACCCACCCAGATACTCAGACAACCAATCAATAACCCATATAGACCCTCATTTAGCTACTCACCAACCCATGCAACCGCTTACACACCAACTGACAAACTAAACTGTGTGAATGTCTGTATCAGTCGCTAACCCACGCATTCAGTAAGACACATTTAATCACTCACTTATAGTCAGTCACGCACCTACTAAATCATCCATTCAGACACTTATACACCCGCTCATTCTTCAATACACCTTGGCCTATATATATATATATATATATATATATATATAACATATTTCAACTTTACAGAAACACAGTCACTGGATGACGTCATCAGTGATGTCATTTGAGATGTCATCAGTGATGTCACTGACCATGTCATGAATGATGTAATATGTGACGTCATCAGCAGTGCATTGTGGGGGCGCGAGTTATAGTTAGCTGAACTAACTATAACGGCAGAATTTCTCTGGTTTTGTACGAGTGAAATGTCCAACTAACTATACCGTCCCTGAAACTGGTGGTTTTTCCAGTGACTTTCTAAGGTTTTTTAAATGTTAATTTCTAACTATAACGTCCCTGAAACCTATGGTTTTTTCAGGGAATTTATATATATATATATATATGTATATATTCACTGAAAAAACCATAGGTTTCAGGCACGTTATAGTTAGAAATTAGCATTTAAAGAACCATAGAAATTAACTGAAAAAACCATAGGTTTCAGGAACATTATAGTTAGTTGGACATTTCACTCGTACAAAACCATAGAAATTCCGGCATTATAGTTAGTTCAGCTAACTATAACTCGCGCCCCCGCAATGCACTGCTGATGACGTCACATATTACATCATTCATGACATGGTCAGTGACATCACTGATGACATCTCAAATGACATCACTGATGACATCAATGATGACATCATCCAGTGACTGTGTGTTTCTGTAAAGTTTAATTTTGTTTTATATATATGCCAAGCTGTATTGAGGAATGAGTGGGTGTATAAGTGTCTGTATGGAGGATTTAGTAGGTACGTGACTGACTGTATAAGTGAGTGATTAAATGTGTCTTACTGAATGCATGGGTTAGTGACTAAACTGTATGAAAGTCTGTATCAGTCTGTTTGTTGTTGTGTAAGCTGCTGCATGGGTTGGTGAGTAGCTGCATGAGTGTCTATATGGGTTATTGATTGCTTGCCTGAGTATTTGTATGGCTGCCTGAGTGTGTGTGTGTGGGAGGTGTGTGACTGTGCATAGATGTGTGAGTGGTTGATTCACTGGGTGTATGGGTTCAAGAGTGCATGTGGAAACAGCTGTATGGGTGGGTGAGTGTGTGTATGGGTGTGTTGGTGAGTGAATGGATGTCTCAGTGGTACATGTGCAAGTAACTACATATGTAAAAGGCAGTATATGTGAGTGATGGTGTATATAAATAAGTATACGTGAGAGTCAGTAATTGTGAGAGTGGCTGCATGGATGAGTGTGTATTTGTATCAGTGATTCTATAAGAGAGTAATTATGTGTTAGTATCTGTATGAATAAGTGAGGTTGTGTCTGTATTACTGTATAGGTGAGTAAATGGAAGTATGATTGATTCTTTGCATGACTGACTGTGTGAGTAACTCTGGATATGTGGCAGTGTGTGAGTGTCTGTATAGGTGTTTGAGGGCATATGATAGTGTTGTATTGATGAGTGACTGCATGTATGAGTGACTGTATGGGTGAATGAGTGGATGTGTGTGTAGACCTAGGAATCAGTCAGTGCATATTTAGTAACTGGTATTGATGTGTCTATTTTTTCGAAAATGGTAGTCTGTATTTTAGAGTGGGTGTATCAAAGGTTATATTCAGGTGTGAGGAGGTGCATCAGATTTTCACGTGGATGATGTCATCAGTGATGTCATCAGTGATGTCATTTGAGATGTCATCAGTGATGTCATCAGTGATGTCACTGACCATGTCATGAATGATGTAATATGTGACGTCATCAGCAGTGCATTGCGGGGCGCGAGTTATAGTTAGCTGAACTAACTATAACGCCGGAATTTCTATGGTTTTGTACGAGTGAAATGTCCAACTAACTATAATGTTCCTGAAACCTATGGTTTTTTCAGTTAATTTCTATGGTTCTTTAAATGCTAATTTCTAACTATAACGTGCCTGAAACCTATGGTTTTTTCAGTGAATTTCTATGGTTTTTTAAATGCTAATTTCTAACTATAACGTGCCTGAAACCTATGGTTTTTCCAGTGAATTTCAAAGGTTTTTAAATGAAAATTTGTAAGTCTAATGTACCTCAATCCTATGTTTTTAATTTTATATATATATATATATATATATATATATACATATACATATACATATATATATTTAAAAAAATTGTGAATAATTTTTAGTTAGGAAAACTTTTTTAAATATTATACAGAAGTCGCGCACCCTTCGCGCACCCTACACAATGGCTGCGTGCATTCCGGTAGCCATTTTGAAAAGTTGCGCTGGGGTCGCGACTTCGGCGTAATTTGTAAAGTATGAAATCTCTTTAAATTAATTATAAATAAAAGTTTTCCTTTAAGTGTTTGTCTAAATTTATTAATAAAAGTATTTTTAAAGTATTATTTTCAATATAATTTCGACTAAAAATTATTCGATTATTATTGGATTCGGAGGTTAGGAGGGATGGCCATTTTGCTCGATCTGTTTTGCAAGATTTTTTGGTCTAGTCAGGTGGACACCCTCCTCCGGCTGAGGTACGGCTTGAGGATTCTATTCAAAAGGTGAGGAATCAACAGGCAGAAGTATCCATCAGAAGAGCAAGTTACTTACCTTCGGTAACGCTTTTTCTGGTGGATACAGTATCTGCGTGTGGATTCCTCACTGTCCCACCCGCCTCCCCGTTGTCCACCTGTTTCTACCAAAAAGATCCTTTTCTGTTTGGCATGAATGTTTTTAATATGTCTTAATCATGCTTATGTTTTAATAGTGAGAAATGCTTGATCTGTTGCTATTTCTTTATGCCTTTATTGGTTATGCATTTGTGTATATATATATATATATATATATATATATATATATATATATATATATATATATATATATATATATATTTAGTATACTATGTATACATGTGAAAATGTGTCGGTCCACCTGTTTACCTCGGTGGCACAGAAAAAATGGGTGGAACTGATGTCAGCACGCCAACGAGGTCCTCTTATGGCTCCTATGACGTCATACGGTGTCGCGAGCGGAGCCGTGCTATTATGACATCATCGTCGACGTGGGAGAGCTAGGAAAGAATTTCCGCAGAATGCTGGCGCAGGGGATATTCACCTTAGTGTTCAGGCTAGTCCTTTGGGAGCAATTATCTATGTTGCCACTCCAGAAGCCGAAACCAGTGATCCGAGGGCAGAGGCCCTGCAGATGGCACATGAGGTGGGGAGCCCAGTCGTGTGCACCGGCGGGGCAGCGAAGTGACAAGCACCACTACCCACAGAAAAGGTAACAAGGGCACTGAATAACACAGGATCTTCTCTTTGTATCTGCAGGAACAACAAGGTTAAAATGCCCTAGTTCCAAAATGTAGAATTAGTGCTACAACGGTCTTCAAGAGGACCTGCGATGGATGCCGCTTCTGCCTTCCGTACACTGGAGGCGGCACATGGGTCACGCGGTACGGTCATACTGCGGTGGGACGCACACTCGTTGACCTCTCATGGCACTGCTCCACACTTCGGGGACAACGCTTTCCATTAGCTGTGTTTTCTGATGACGTGTGGCACCGGCCCCGTCCAACAGCAGAACCCCTTTAGATCCAAACAGACTCTTCCACTCTCTCACCGGAAGTGAAACCAGGCCACGCGGACACTTTCACAATACAACAACCGGGAAAGCATTTTTCGGTAAAAAAACCACATTCCTTCCTCCTAATTTATCAAATAAATGACTCACTGAAGAACAGGGGCCAGCTTCGATCAGTAAACAGCTGTGTGAGAAGTTGGCCTGGTATATGCTGTTCACTAATTAAAGTGGACACCTTGCACCAGGGCAAATCGACTCTTATGGTAGATAGGTTTAAGACAACCTTTTAAAGAAAGCTATCCTAGTGGTAGCTGTGGAGAGCAGCCTTCAGGCTAAGTCTCGGAGGAATGTAAAGCAGCTTGTTTTACCATATAATCTCTTGAATCACCAAATGAAAAGACACCACACAGGTATATATATCAAATATATATGTATTTATTTCTAAATAACTCTCTACTAATCTCTTTATGAGATTAGAAGACAAACATATGCACAAATCAACGTTTCACAATAAGTTAAGCACAAAATATGGCTGGGGCCCTAGGGGCGTACCAGACCATATACTAAGTAAGAGACTTAGGGACAACGACTTGCAGGGAGACAAGGCCTAGGGCCTTCAGAAGTGCTGGGGCCTCACGAAACCACCCAAGGCAGGTAAGTAAAGGACCCACGGGGGACGCGTGCAGTGTAGATACACAGGCGCGGATCGCCGTTGACTTCACTGGGGCAAGTCGCGGTTGGAAATAAAGAGTTTTAGGATACTTCTATAGAACCTACAAGCAAGTCACTTACAGGGTAAGTCGTTCTAGGGCCCACACCCACAGGAGCACCGTAGTGCTGGAGTTACCTCACCCAGGGAAGCCGGGTGCACAGGTGTCCTTTGGTGTCGGGTCGCGGCGTCGTTTTCAATGGCGAACAAAGAAGACTTGCTGCTTGCGGGAGCTGAAGAAGTGTCCGGTGGAATCCAAGCCTGGATTCTGAAGAAGGATGACCTGAAAGCAGAGGGGACAGTGTTCAAAGTCACTTGGCAGTGACTCGGGGCAAGGAAGATGGATGCCCACCGTCGTCGAGTGATTCAGGTCGGTTGCGGGTGCCTTGACTCTTCAGCCACGTGGTCCAGGAGGCGTCGACGACGACCAGGAGCTGGATTCGGTGTGTCCCTCGAAGTCTGCAGCTGACTGCGGTGTCGGCAACTCGATCGGAGCCAACAAGCCTTGGCAGCCGCAAGTCTCGGGGAGATGAAGAAAAGTCGATGGCGCAGACCAGCAAGGTCTGTGGAACTCACCCAGCGAGGGTAAGTCAGGGCAGGCCTGGAGCAACCAGGGGAGCCCTTTGGTTTCTTTAAGAAGTCTTCTGGGGACCCACAAGCCAGAGGGCAAGGGATCGCAAAGACACCTCGGGCGGAATCACTCAACAGGGGCCCACGGTCACTCGGGACGGTGTAGGCCTCTGATCTTCGGAGGGATTTCTGCTGGAGGTCGGGACCACACGTGGTCCAAAGCACAGGTTCGTAGAACGTTGTGAAGGGGTTGCACTCGACAATAGTGCACGGTACCCAGGGGTCGCGGTTCCTCGTTACTCGTGGGGTCCACTTGCCTCAGCTTCGCTGGGGACTCACGATGGCCTGGGAGAGGTCAGGAAATCCACTTCCTGGGCTGCAGGGACTTCGGACTCCGGCGGGAGCGGCGTAGTTTGCGACCGTCGTTGTCGTTTTGGTGCCTGCCAAGCAGGGGAGTCACTCCTTGACCCCAAGGGAGATTCTTCAGTCCTCTAATCGTGATGTAGAGCGTCGAAGGTCCAGGATTCAGTTTCAAAGTTTAGTCCAGGGATATCTAATCTTGCTGTGGCAAGGGTTCCCCATTTTAACTAGTAAAACAGGGAGGGACTAACTCTATGACCCCACCTATGGGAGGGTCAAGGGAGGGGTGGCTACACCCACTTCCCTTTGTCCAGTTTCGTGCCAGAGCAGGGGCAGGTAGCCCCTGAGCTGGTTTGAACTGGCATATGCACAGAGGAGCCTTTTGCTCCCCCAGTGCAGGACTTCAAAGCACTCTAAGAGTGCACCCACCCAGCCCCAATACACATTATCCTGTCTGGGGAGGTGGTCACACCTCCCTGCAACAGGAAACCTATTGTCCAGGCCTCCCCTGCCGGAGTTTCGTCCAGCAGCAGGAGGCCAGACTTGTGTCTGTGGCAGCAGCATCCATTTTGTGATGCCAGGGCTTCAGAAAGAAGTTACCGGGTAAGCCAGAGTTAACATGTCTTTCCTCTAGAAGGGTGGAATGCTACCCCGCCACCAGGATTGGTGGGGGTAGTATTCCAAGATGTTTGACACCAAACACGACATGTTTAGGTGCAGCCATTCCAAAGTTAGCATTTTACCGCGAGGATATAATGCGCTTAAGAGTATATGGTCAGGCTGCACTACAAACAGCATCAGAGATGGTCTCCGAACGCTGCAGAGGGGCCCTGCTCATGCAGGGGCACCCTCTCACATAGGAACCATGCACTCTGCCTTCAGGATTGATAAGGCCTGCCTTAGGAGTGACTTATAGGTTTATATGTGTGTATGTATTTAGTGATATAGGTAACCTATATCACAGTAAGGGGTGCATGCACCACCTTACCCAGGCTGCAGTAGCAGACCTGTGGTGTCAGTTTGGATGGCCTTCCAGGGGTGGCATAATACATGCTGCATCCCCTGGCAGGCCTCTGAGGTACCTATGCCCTTGGTACATAGTATACCATATACTAGGGACTTATAAGGGCACACCAGATTCCAATCAGAGATGTGCCTAAGGCACATGGAAACCTTTTTACAGAGAAAGCAGATAGACTGGGGCCCTGAATAGCAGGATCCCAGTCCAACTAAGTCATAAACCAGCAAAACACCATAAAAAAAATGGGGGCTACCATATAGTCAGATTCCACCTTCCTACAAGCTGTTACAACGACTTTTTTACTTCGCGATACCATTACAACGCATGCATTACCACGCATGCGTTGTACATCGCAAAGTCATTACTACGCATTTTTTTAGAACGCATGGTCATTTACTAATTTTGTTGTAAAGGTATGTATGGTAAATGACCATGAGGTCTAAAAAAATGTAGACGATCCACATCGTTGTAAGGAAACAGAGGCTGTTCCGTTTCCTCACAACAACTGGGGCTGGTGTTTCAGAGTTTAGGGCAGTGCAGTGGTGTTCGGGCAGTGTAGGGGGTCGTGCTGGGGCTAGTATTTCAGGGTTTAGGGCAGTGCAGTGGTGTTCGGGCAGTGTAGGGGGTCGTGCTGGGGCTAGTGTTTCAGGGTTTTGGGCAGAGCAGTGGTGTTCGGGCAGTGTAGGGGGTCGTGCTGGGGGTGGTGTTTCAGAGTTTAGGGCAGTGCAGTGGTGTTCGGGCAGTGTAGGGGGTCTTGCTGGGGGTGGTGTTTCAGGGTTTAGGGCAGTGGTGTTCAGGCAGTGTAGGGGTCTTGCTGGGGGTGATGTTTCAGGGTTTAGGACAGTGCAGTGGTGTTCGGGCAGTGTAGGGGGTCTTGCTGGGGGTAGTGTTTCAGGGTTTTGGGAAGTGCAGTGGTGTTCGGGCAGTGTAGGGGACGTGCTGGGGGTGGTGTTCAGGCAGTGTAGGGGGTCTTGCTGGGGGTGATGTTTCAGGGTTTAGGGCAGTGCAGTGGTGTTCGGGCAGTGTAGGGGGTCGTGCTGGGGGTAGTGTTTCAGGGTTTTGGGAAGTGCAGTGGTGTTCGGGCAGTGTAGGGGGCGTGCTGGGGGTGGTGTTTCAGGGTTTAGGGCAGTGCAGTGGTGTTCGGGCAGTGTAGGGGGTGTTGCTGGGGGGGTGTTTCAGGGTTTAGGGCAGTGGTGTTCGGGCAGTGTAGGAGATCTTGCTGGGGTTGGTGTTTCAGGTTTTAGGGCAGTGCAGTGGTGTTCGGGCAGTGTAGGGGGTCTTGCTGGGGGTAGTGTTTCAGTGTTTAGGGCAGTGCAGTGGTGTCCGGGCAGTGTAGGGGGTCGTGCTGGGGGTGGTGTTCCAGAGTTTAGGGCAGAGCAGTGGTGTTCTGGCAGTGTAGGGGTCGTGCTGGGGCTGGTGTTTCAGGGTTTAGGGCAGTGCAGTGGTGTTCGGGCAGTGTAGGGGGTCGTGCTGGGGCTGGTGTTTCAGGGTTTAGGGCAGTGCAGTGGTGTTCGGGCAGTGTAGGGGTCGTGCTGGGGCTAGTATTTCAGGGTTTAGGGCAGTGCAGTGGTGTTCGGGCAGTGTAGGGGGTCGTGCTGGGGCTAGTGTTTCAGGGTTTTGGGCAGAGCAGTGGTGTTCGGGCAGTGTAGGGGTCGTGCTGGGGGTGGTGTGTCAGAGTTTAGGGCAGTGCAGTGGTGTTCGGGCAGTGTAGGGGGTCTTGCTGGGGGTGGTGTTTCAGGGTTTAGGGCAGTGGGTGTTCAGGCAGTGTAGGGGGTCTTGCTGGGGGTGATGTTTCAGGGTTTAGGGCAGTGCAGTGGTGTTCGGGCAGTGTAGGGGGTCTTGCTGGGGGTAGTGTTTCAGGGTTTAGGGCAGTGCAGTGGTGTTCGGTCAGTGTAGGGGGTCGTGCTGGGGCTGGTGTTTCAGGGTTTAGGGCAGTGCAGTGGTGTTCGGGCAGTGTAGGGGGTCGTGCTGGGGGTGGTGTTTTAGGGTTTAGGGCAGTGCAGTGGTTTTTGGGTAGTGTAGGGGGTCGTGCTGGGGGTAGTGTTTCAGGGTTTAGGGCAGTGCAGTGGTGTTCGGGCAGTGTAGGGGTCATGCTGGGGGTGGTGTTTCAGGGTTTAGGGCAGTGCAGTGGTGTTTGGGCAGTGTAGCGGGTCGTGCTGGGGCTGGTGTTTCAGGGTTTAGGGCAGTGCAGTGGTGTTCGGGCAGTGTAGGGGGTCGTGCTGGGGTGGTGTTTCAGGGTTTAAGGCAGTGCAGTGGTGTTCGGGCAGTGTAGGGGGTCGTGCTGGGGGTAGTGTTTTAGGGCTTAGGGCAGTGCAGTGGTGTTTGGGCAGTGTAGGGGGTCGTGCTGGGGTAGTGTTTTAGGGTTTAGGGCAGTGCAGTGGTGTTCGTGCAGTGTGGGGGGTCGTGCTGGGGTAGTGTTTTAGGTTTAGGGCAGTGCAGTGGTGTTTGTGTTGTGGCAGCGCATGTGCTGCGTCGCTAGGCGAGACCTAAAAAGCATTGCACCAAGATGGCTGCCAACACTTCCTGGATTGAAGTGTTGGCAGCCAATTAGAGCCAAGCTTGTGCTTGTGTAGTTAGGTCCCGCCCAGATATATAAAGATTTTTTTCCTTTAAGATCTCGAAAACTACTGAACGGATTTACACCATTTAAAAAAAAAAGGGCGCTTTCTGAACCAAGCACTACCTTTTTGCAAAATTTGGTGTAATTCCGTTGAGCAGTTTTGGCTGTAACCGTGCCTAAAGTTTCCTATGGGAAATTGATTTTTTGACCTCTGTCTTTTGAATTTCTCAGGAACTACTGAACGGATTTACACCATTTAAAAAAAAGGGCGCTTTCTGAACCAAGGGCTACCTTCTTGCCAAATTTTGTGTTATTCCGTTCAGCAGTTCGGGCTGTAGCCGTGTCTAAAGTTTCCTATGGGAAATAACATGGGGAAAACACGTTTTGGGACCCTCCCTTTTTACTCGGCCCTTGCTTGCCGAATCACCCCGAAACTTTCAAGATAGGAGCGGACCGGAGCGGGCCATAAGTTTTGAAAAGTTTGCGAAGATTCGTCAACCGGCGCCAAAGTTATTGGGAAAAGAATGTTACGAATTTCCTATGGATAATAGGTCCTAACTATAACTATCTACTGGCGACCGCCAGTAGATTATATATATATATATATATATATATATATATATATATATATATATATATATATAAATATATATATATATATATATATATATATACACCACTTCCGAATCCATCTTAAGAATCGGACACCGACACAGGGGTAGCGTTTGCAATTCCGTCTTACGCTTTATTCAAATATCCGCTGTTACGCGTTTCGGCACACCTGCCTTGATCACACCATATATATATATATATATATATATGTTCAAGAAGCCTCGTAAACCAGGAATGACGACGCTGTGTTCTGGCCAAAGTTACAATTTATTGTCGGCTGAACGGACGTGTTTCGCCTGCCCAGCAGGCTTGCTCACCAACAAAATTGCATAAAGTTTCAACCATTTTAAATACAGTGCTCGTGAAAATGTCACGTGATGGACTACTCAGATAATGTATTAGAAGACAGACTCGTAGTTTTATAATATAAAAAAAAAGTATAAAACACGCAATATGTTTCTTACGAACAGTGATAAGATATTGTTAGCATGTGATTGCCCACTAGGGCAGGATACGATATAATTCAATAACACTGATGAAATTGTCATTGTTTACAATACCTATATAATGACTATCGATATGGGTAATTATTTCGCCCACTGCGGCTAAATTTGGAATCTAATGAATTGGTACTGCTAAAACGAGGCATAACAATGGATTGTTATTTTAATAATGACTCTAAACAAGATAAATGTTGATATAAAGAAATGCCAAAAGCCATGAATTAATTTCAGATTTAACTGATAAATTTTATGGAGAGAAAACGGCATGTTTTATACTTTTTTTAATATTATAAAACTACGAGTCTGTCTTCTAATGCATTATCTGAGTAGTCCATCACGTGACATTTTCACGAGCACTGTATTTAAAATGGTTGAAACTTTATGCAATTTTGTTGGAGAGCAAGCCTGCTGGGCAGGCGAAACGCGTCCGATCAGCTGACAATAAATTGTAACTTTGGCCAGAACACGGCGTCGTCATTCCTTGTTTACGAGGCTTCTTGAACATTAATCGGACCTGACTTGGTTGGTCCGCTGTCGACGACGCGCCCTCTGATTTGGAGCTGAGACGGGTAAAACAAGCAACGAGTCTGCAATATATATATATATACACATATATATATATATATATATATATCAACAAACGCCCGAAAGCCGAGTGACCTGCCAAGCTTTCGGGCCTTTGTTTAACATATATATATATATATATATATATATATATATATATATATATATATATATATATATATATATATATATATATATATATATATATATATATAGTAATAATTTACTTTATTCGGTTATTACAACCATCAAAGTTTTCAGCAAAACTTACAAAACATTAAAATATCAATAACAATACACAGACATAGATCGTATTATTGCCAAATGCACCATTATCAGTCGAGGCTAAAAACTGTAAGCACCCCCAGCGCAAGAGGAATAGAACTCATTTCAAGTGCCACTTCCAATACAAGATGTGCAATAATAATAAAAACGAAGTGATAAAAAGATAAAGCATGGGTAAAACAAATATATATATATTCACTGAAAAAACCAAAGGTTTCAGGGACGTTAGAGTTAGTCTGACATTTCACTCATACAAAAGCAGAGAAATTCAGCAGTTATAGTTAGCTGGACTACCTATAATGCGCGCTCACGCAATGCACTGCTGATGACGTCACATATTAAATCACTCATGACATGGTCAGTGACATCACTGATGACATCACTGGTGTCCGTGTCCCGCTATCAGCTGACAAGCGCTGTGGGAATTGTGTTTGGATATATAGATATATATATATATATATATTCACTGAAAATGAATGATATCACTGACCATGTCATGAGTGATGTAATATGTGACGTCATCAGCAGTGCATTGCGGGGGCGCGAGTTATAGTTAGCTGAACTAACTATAACGGGGGAATTTCACGGGTTTTGTACGAGTGCAATGTCCAACTAACTATAACTGTCCCTAAAACCTATGGTTTTTTCAGTGAATTTCAAAGGTTTTTTAAATGCTAATTTCTAACTATAACGTGCCTGAAACCTATGTTTTTTTCAGTGAATTTCAAAGGTTTTTTAAATGACAATTTTTAAATGTATTAATTTTTATATTAATTTTTTTCATACTGATTTAATACATTTTTAGAAACAATTTCTTTTACATATTTTATTTTTAAATTACATTGTAATTACATTATACATTACATTACAAAAAATACTTTCTCAGAATGAATTACTTTAGTTTAAATACTTTGCACATAGGCAATAGACTTTAAGTACAGTAGTTACAGTTGTTGCAATGGGCAACACATTTTCAAACACAATGCAAGATTCAGCTCAGTGTGAATTTCTAGTTAAATGCAATTAGTTACTTTATGGATTACTTTTCTAACCACAGGACTGGATCCTAGATTCAGTCCTGGTACATCTCCTGTAAACAGTTGAGTAAAAGCGTTTTGGTTACAGTCGTGATTTTTAAGGAATATTATTGTATTTTAAAAGTTGACACTTAGAAACTTTTTCTCATAGAATCACCAATGTTATCCTATGGAAGGAAATTCACTTAGCAGGTAAAAACTGTTATCGTTACTTTTTCTTACTCAGTGTTGGATCCTGGATCCAGCACTGGTGCATCTCCTGTAAACAGTTGAAAGAATGCGTTTAAGTCATACAGGCGATTTTTAAGGAATATTTGTAGTTTGTGAAAACCGACACTTTGAAACTTTTCTGCTGAAAACCAGACAATGGATTCCTATGGAAGAAAATATAAGTTACTGGTAAGTACGGTTAAAATTACTTTTCAGGACCAGTACTGGGCTGAAAGATACAGCACTGAGGTCTCTCCTTATAACAGGTGAGTAAATCGGAATTCGTATTTCGGCTGATTTTAGAGGAATATTTGTATGTTTCAAAAATCAACACTTAGAAGAATTTCCAAGTGAAACCAGTCAATGTTAGCCTATGAAGGAAATTCAAGTTACCGGTAAGTACGGTTAAAATTACTTTTCAGGACCAGTACTGGGCTGAAAGATGCAGCACTGAGGTCTCTCCTAATAGCAGGTGAATAAATCGGAATTCGTATATCGGCTGATTTTAGAGGAATATTTTAAAGTTCCAAAACTCCACACTTAGAAGAATTTCCAAGTGAAACCAGTCAATGTTAGCCTATGTAAGGAAATTCAAGTTACTGGTAAGTACGGTTAAAATTACTTTTCAGGACCAGTACTGGGCTGAAAGATGCAGCACTGAGGTCTCTCCTGATAACAGGTGAGTAAATCAGAATTCGGATTTCGGCTGATTTTAGAGGAATATTTGTATGTTTCAAAAATCAACACTTAGAAACTTTTTCAGCAAAAAGCAGGCAATGATATCCTAAGGAAGGAAATTCAAGTTACTGGTAAGTACGGTTAAAATTACTTTTGAGGATCAGTACTGGGCTGAAAGATGCAGCACTGAGGTCTCTCCTGATAACAGGTGAGTAAATCGGAATTCGTATTTCGGCTGATTTTAGAGGAATATTTTAAAGTTCCAAAACTCCACACTTAGAAGAATTTCCAAGTGAAACCAGTCAATGTTAGCCTATGAAGGAAATTCAAGTTACCGGTAAGTACGGTTAAAATTACTTTTGAGGATCAGTACTGGGCTGAAAGATGCAGCACTGAGGTCTCTCCTGATAACAGGTGAGTAAATCGGAATTCGTATTTCGGCTGATTTTAGAGGAATATTTTAAAGTTCCAAAACTCCACACTTAGAAGAATTTCCAAGTGAAACCAGTCAATGTTAGCCTATGGAAGGAAATTCAAGTTACTGGTAAGTACGGTTAAAATTACTTTTCAGGACCAGTACTGGGCTGAAAGATGCAGCACTGAGGTCTCTCCTGATAACAGGTGAGTAAATCAGAATTCGTATTTCGGCTGATTTTAGAGGAATATTTGCACAATGGTGAAGGGAGGGGGCGGGGCCTGAGGTGACATCTGTGCAAACGCGCCCCGTGGCGCGTTTTAAGTTGGGGGATTAAGTCCCCTTGAATCATGAGGGTCCCTACGGGCCAACTAGCCCACCAGGAACCTCCAGTATGCGCCAGGGGCTGCGTTGCAGAGACATGTACAGAGGCCACACCCCTTTACACCTCTCTGCAACGCAGCTCTGTGGCGCTTTCTGGACGTACCTGTTGGGCTAGTTGCACCTCAGGGACCCTCAGGATTGAAGAGGATTTAATTCCCCATCTTAAAACGCGCCACGGGGCCTGTTTGCACACATGTCACCTGAAGCCCCGCCCCTCCCTTCACCACTGTGCAAACGCGCCCCGTGGCGCGTTTTAAGTCGGGGGATTAACTCCCCTTGAATCCTGAGGGTCCCTGGGGTGCAACTAGCCCACCATATACCTCCAAAAAGCGCCATAGAGCTGCGTTGCAGAGAGGTGTAAAAGGGGCATGGCCTCTGTACACCTCTCTGCAAGGCAGGCCTCTGGCGAATACTGGAGGTTCCTGGTGGGCTAGTTGGCCCCCAGGGACCCCCAGTATTCAAGGGGAATTGTTCCTTCTGCAAACGCGCCAGGGGGCGCGTTTGCAGAGTGGTGAAGGAAGGGGCGGGGCCTACGGGCCCGATCGTTTTTTTTTCCTCTCTGAAGGGGGCTGTGTGGCCCCCTTCCTTTTTCCTATTTTTAGGCCCTGGGGACCCCATCCCCCAGGGCCTTACCCCTTTTTTTAAAATTAAAATAAAATAAAAACGGGAAGGGGGCCGCGTGGCCCCCTTCCCTGGGCCTGTATTGGCCCCGGGGACCCCATCCCCCGGGGCATGGCCTCTTTTTTATTTGGAGGGGGCTGCGTGGCCCCTTTCCTCAGGCCATTTAAGGCCCCGGGACCCCATCCCCGGGCCGGCCTTGCACTTTTTAAAATGTTTTCCCCATTTTTTTACTTTGGGGAGGGGGCTGCGTGGCCCCCTCCGTGGCCACTTATGGCCCCGGGGACCCCATCCCCCGGGCCTGGCCTCTCGTTGGGGACTGTGGGGGTCCCCAAGCCCCCCACAGTCCCGCCGGCTCCCCGTGTCCTACGGGAGCCGGCATAGCTTACACATGGGGAGCTGCTAAGATGCAGCTCCCCATGTGGAAAGCAATGTGCTTTGGATATTGGAAGAGAGAGCAGGTTTCCTGCTCTCTCTTCCAATATCCAAAGCAAGCTTGTAATGACAGGACGGGAGCCGCGAGGCTCCCGTCCTGTCACTGCAAACAGCAGTGTCCCGGGGTAGGCACCCCGGGACACTGCAGGAGCCGGCCCTGGGGGGTGGTGGTCCCCAGGGCCATCAAGGGCTTCCAGGAGGGGGGCCGCGCGGCCCCCCTCCCTACATTTTGAAAGCCCCGGGAGGTGGTGGTCCTCGGGGCTTGGGGTCCAAAACGGACCCCCATTTTAATTTTTCTTAGTGCCCCGGGAGGTGGCGGTCCTCGGGGCTGCGGGAGGGCTCAGAGCCCTCCCGCACCATTATACATAAAGCCCCGGGGGTGGTGGTCCCCGGGCTTGGGGGCCCTTAGAGGCCCCCACACATAAAATTAACCCCCCCAGCATGCCCCCGGGACTTGGCCCACCCGGGGCCAATTAACATCGAAGCGCGGGAGACCGTGCTTCGATTTTTTTTTCGGCAGGATTCGCGCTCCCTGAGCGCATCCTGCCGATTTTTTTTAAAAAAAGATTTTTTTTTGCCCAGGGGTCCTTGTGGGACCCCCTGAGCAGACCTAGGGGTCAGGGTGTTTCTACCCTGCTCCCTTTGTGCGCTTTGCGCACTTGTTTCTGTCCCTCGGTTCTACAGAGGGATAAAATGGCTGCCAACACTTCCTGATTTGGAGTGTTGACAGCCAATTAACATAAAGCTCGTGCTCGGGAGGATCCGCGGCCCTAGATATATCTATCTTTTTACTTTTGATTTTCTCAGCAACTACTGAACGGATTTACACCACTTAACAAAAGGGTTCTTTCTGAACCAAGAACTACCTCTTTGCCAAATTTGGTGTAATTCCGTTCAGCAGTTCGGGCTGTAGTCGTGTCTAAAGTTTCCTATGGAAAATTGCATGGGGAAAACGCGTTTGGGACCCCCTTTTTCTCGGCCCCCGCTTGACGAATCCCCCGAGACTTTCAGGGTAGGAGCGGACCGGAGCGCCCCACAAAGTTTGAAAATTTTGCGAAGATACGTCAACCGGCAAGAGAGTTATTTCAAATAGAATGTCGCGGATTTCCTATGGATAATAGGTTGTAACTATAACTATCTACTGGCGACCGCCAGTAGATAATATATATATATATATATTCCACAGCAGGATCCCAGGGGTACCACCATCCAAAGAAAGGCGCAACACCAAGAAACAGACTCCAAAGGCAAAGTTAGAAAGTCAATGATGGTTTATTTGAGCATCAAATGTCCAAATATATGTATATATATATATTCACTTTAAAAACCATAGGTTTTAGGGACAGTTATAGTTAGTTGGACATTGCACTCGTACAAAACCCGTGAAATTCCCCTGTTATAGTTAGTTCAGCTAACTATAACTCGCGCCCCCGCAATGCACTGCTGATGACGTCACATATTACATCACTCATGACATGATCAGTGACATCACTGATGACATCACTGATGACATCTCAAATGACATCACTGATGACATCATCCAGTGACTGTGTTTCTGTAAAGTTTAAATATGTTTAATATATATAGGGAAAGGCGTATTGAAGAATGAGTGGGTGTATAAGTGTCTGAATGGATGATTTAGTACGTGAGTGACTGACTCTACAAGTGAGTGATTAAACGTATCTTACTGAATGCATGGGTTAGTGACTAAACTGTGTGAATGTCTGTATCCGTCTGTTTGTTGGTGTGTAAGTGGATGCATGGATTTGCGAATAGCTACATGAGTGTCTATATGGGTTATTGATTGGTTCTCTGAGTATCTGTATGGCTGCCTGAGTGTTTGTGTGGGTGGGGTGTGTGTGACTATACATAGATGTGTGAGTGGGTGATTCACTGGGTGCATGATTTCAAGAGTGCATCTGTGATGGACTGCTTGGGTGGGTGAGTGTGTGTATGGGTGTGTTAGTGAGTGAATGTATATCTCAGTGGTACATGTGCGAGTAACTACATATGTAAAAGGCAGTATATATGTGTGTTAGAGTATTTAAATGGCTATAAGTGAGAGTGTGTTATTGTGAGAGTGGCTGTATGGATGCGTGTGTGCTTGTATCAGTTATTGTATAAGAGCGTAAGAATGTGCTAGTATTTGTATGAGTAAATGAGCTGGTGTGTGTATAACTGTATAGGTGAGTAAATGGGTGTGTGATTAATTTTTTGCATGACTGACTAGGTGTGTGAATACCGCTATGGATGAGTGGCGGTGTGTGAGTGTTTATATAGGTGTATGAGTGCATATGATAGTCCTGTACTGAGTGACTGTAAGTATGAGTGACTGTACAGGTGAGTGAGTGAGTGGATGTGTGTGTAGACCTAAGAATCAGTGAGTGGGTATGTAGTTTTTGGTGTTGGAGTGTCTATGGTTTTGAGAATGGCAGTCTGTAATTTAGAGTGGGTGTATTAAAAGTTATATTAGGGTGTGAGAAGATGCATGAAATTATCACATGGATGATGTCATCAGTGATGTCATTTGAGATGTCATCAGTGATGTCATCAGTGATGTCACTGACCATGTCATGAGTGATGTAATATGTGACGTCATCAGCAGTGCATTATGGGCGCGAGTTATAGTTAGCTGAACTAACTATAACAGGGGAATTTCACGGGTTTTGTACGAGTGCAATGTCCAACTAACTATAACTGTCCCTAAAACCTATGGTTTTTAAAGTGAATTTCAAAGGTTTTTTAAATGCTAATTTCTAACTATAATGTGTCTGAAACCTATGGGTTTTTTCGGTGAATTTCAAAGGTTTTTTAAATGCTAATTTCTAACTATAACGTGCCTGAAACCTATGGTTTTTTCAGTGAATTTCAAAGGTTTTTTAAATGCTAATTTCTAACTATAACGTGCCTGAAACCTATGGTTTTTTCAGTGAATTTCAAAGGTTTTTTAAATGCTAATTTCTAACTATAACGTGCCTGAAACCTATGATTTTTTAAGTGAATTTCAAAGGTTTTTTAAATGCTAGTTTCTAACTATGCCAACAGAGGTAGGACATGTGAAGAAAGAAGAAAAAACGCACAGAAAGAAGCAAAAGATGTGCAGAAAGAACCAACAGAGGAGCAGAAAGAGGCCTTGTTGCAAAATCATCCTGTGCCCACAACTTTTTCAGACGGGTACTGGTGGTAACTGACTCTGACTAACCAGAGCCAGTGCGCGTTGCACAGTGGTGA
This sequence comes from Calotriton arnoldi, assembly GCA_963921515.1. Taxonomy (NCBI): domain Eukaryota; kingdom Metazoa; phylum Chordata; class Amphibia; order Caudata; family Salamandridae; genus Calotriton; species Calotriton arnoldi. Next base: position 4,231,189 of record CAWUFW010000466.1, read on the forward strand.
AGGGAGGGGGGCCTGAGGTGACATGTGTGCAAACGCGCCCGTGGCGCGTTTTAAGTTGCGGGATTAAGTCCCCTTGAATCCTGAGGGTCCCTGGGGCCCAACTAGCCCCCCAGGTACCTACAGTTAGGACCACAGAGCTGAGTTGCAGAGAGGCGTTCGGAGGCCACGCACCTTTTTTCACCTCTCTGCAACGCAACTCTGTTGTGCTTACTGAAGGTACCTGGTGGGCTAGTTGGCCCCCAGGATTCAAAGGGAATTAACTCCCCAACTTAAAACGCACCACAGGGCGTGTTTGCGCACATGTCACCTGAGGCCCCGCCCCTCCCTTCACCACTGTGCAAACGCGCCCCGTGGCATGTTTTAAGTTGGGGGATTAGGTCACCTTGAATCCTGAGAGTCCCTGGGGCCCAACTAGCCCACCAGGTACTTCCAGTAAGCACCACAGGCCTGCGTTGCAACGCCTGTAACAAATTGTGCAGTTGTGTTTAGGTAGTGAAGAGGGTCGTGCTGGGGGTAGTGTTTTAGGGTTTAGGGTAGTGCAGTGGTGTTTGTGTAGTGTAGGGGGTCATGCTGGGGGTAGATTTAGGGTTTAGGGTAGTGCAGTGGTGTTTGGGTAGTGTAGGGAGTCGTGCTGGGGGAGTGTTTTAGGGTTTAGGGTAGTACAGTGGTGTTTGGGTAGTGTAGGGGTCGTGCTGGGGGTTAGTGTTTTAGGGTTTTACGGTTTAGGGTAGTGCAGTGGTGTTTGGGTAGTGTAGGGGATACTGCTGGGGGTAGTGTTTTAGGGTTTAGGGTAGTGCAATGGTGTTTGGGTAGTGTAGGGGTACTGCTGGGGGTAGTGTTTTAGGGTTTAGGGTAGTGCAGTGGTGTTTGGGTAGCGTAGGGGGTACTGCTGGGGGTAGTGTTTTATGGTTTAGGGTAGTGCAGTGGTGTTTGGGTAGTGTAAGGGTTCGTGCTGGGGTAGTTTTTTAGGGTTTAGGGTAGTGCAGTGGTGTTTGTGTAGTGTAGGAGGTCGTGTTTTAGGGTTTAGGGTAGTGCAGTGGTCTTTGGGTAGTGTAGGGAGTCGTGCGGGGGTAGTGTTTTAGGGATTAGGGTAGTGCATTGGTATTTGGGTAGTGTAGGGGGTCATGCGGGGGTAGTGTTTTAGGGTTTAGGGCAGTGCAGTGGTGTTTAGGTAGTGTAGGGGGTCGTGCTGGGGGAGTGTTTTAGGGTTTAGGGCAGTGCAGTGGTGTTCGGGTAGTGTAGGGGGTCGTGCTGGGGGAGTGTTTTAGGGTTTAGGACAGTGCAGTCGTGTTCGGGTAGTGTAGGGGGTCGTGCTGGGGGAGTATTTTAGGGTTTAGGGTAGTGCAGTGGTGTTTGGGTAGTGTAGGGGGTCATGCTGGGGGTAGTGTTCTAGGGTTTAGGGCAGTGCAGTGGTGTTCGGGCAGTGTAGGGGGTCGTGCTGGGGGTGGTGTTTTAGGGTTTAGGGCAGTGCAGTGGTGTTTGGACAGTGTAGGGGGTCGTGCTGGGGGTGGTGTTTCAGGGTTTAGGGCAGTGCAGTGGTGTTCGGGCAGTGTAGGGGGTCATGCAGGGGGTGGTGTTTCAGGGTTTAGGGCAGTGCAGTGGTGTTCGGGCAGTGTAGGGGTCGTGCAGGGGTGGTGTTTCAGGGTTTAGGGCAGTGGTGTTCGGGCAGTGTAGGGGTCATGCTGGGGGTGGTGTTTCAGGGTTTGGGGCAGTGCAGTGGTGTTCGAGCAGTAAAGGGGGTCGTGCTGGGGGTGGTGTTTCAGGGTTTAGGGCAGTGCAGTGGTGTTCCGGCAGTGTAGGGGGTCGTGCAGGGGGTGGTGTTTCAGGGTTTAGGTGCAGTGGTGTTCGGGCAGTGTAGGGGGTCGTGCTGGGGTGGTGTTTCAGGGTTTAGGGCAGTGCAGTGGTGTTCGGGCAGTGTAGGGTGTCGTGCTGAGGGGTGGTGTTTCAGGGTTTAGGGCAGTGCAGTAGTGTTTGGGCAGTGTAGGGGGTCGTGCTGGGGGTAGTGTTTTAGGGTTTAGGGCAGTGCAGTCGTGTTCGGGCAGTGTAGGGGGTCGTGCTGGGGGTGGTGTTTCAGGGTTTAGGGCAGTGCAGTGGTGTTCGGGCAGTGTAGGGGGTCGTGCTTGGGGGTGGTGTTTCAGGGTTTAGGGCAGTGCAGTGGTGTTCGGGCAGTGTAGGGGGTCGTGCTGGGGGTGGTGTTTCAGGGTTTAGGGCAGTGCAGTGGTGTTCGGGCAGTGTAGGGGTCGTGCAGGGGTGGGGTTTCAGGGTTTAGGCAGTGCAGTGGTGTTCGGGCAGTGTAGGGGGTCATGCTGGGGGTGGTGTTTCAGGGTTTAGGGCAGTGCAGTGGTGTTCGGGCAGTGTAGGGGGTGATGCTGGGGGTGGTGTTTCAGGGGTTAGGGCAGTGCAGTGGTGTTCGGGCAGTGTAGGGGGTGGTGCTAGGGGTGGTGTTTCAGGGTTTAGGGCAGTGCAGTGGTGTTCGGGCAGTGTAGGGGGTGGTGCTGGGGGTGGTGTTTCAGGGTTTAGGGCAGTGCAGTGGTGTTCCGGCAGTGTAGGGGTCGTGCAGGGGGTGGTGTTTCAGGGTTTAGGTGCAGTGGTGTTCGTGCAGTGTAGGGGTCGTGCTGGGGTGGTGTTTCAGGGTTTAGGGCAGTGCAGTGGTGTTCGGGCAGTGTAGGGTGTCGTGCTGAGGGGTGGTGTTTCAGGGTTTAGGGCAGTGCAGTAGTGTTTGGGCAGTGTAGGGGGTCGTGCAGGGGGTGGTGTTTCAGGGTTTAGGGCAGTGCAGTGGTGTTCGGCCAGTGTAGGTAGTCTTGCTGGGGGTGGTGTTTCAGGGTTTAGGGCAGTGCAGTAGTTTTCGGGCAGTGTAGGCGGTCGTGCTGGGGCTGGTGTTTCAGGGTTTAGGGCAGTGCAGTGGTGTTCGGGCAGTGTACGTGGTTGTGCTGGGGCTGGTGTTTCAGGGTTTAGGGCAGTGCAGTGGTGTGCGGGCAGTGTACGGGGTTGTGCTGGGGCTGGTGTTTCAGGGTTTTAGGGCAGTGCAGTGGTGTTCGGGCAGTGTAGGGGGTCGTGCTGGGGGTGGTGTTTCAGGGTTTAGGGCAGTGCAGTGGTGTTCGGGCAGTGTAGGGGGTCGTGCTGGGGCTGGTGTTTCAGGGTTTAGGGCAGTGCAGTGGTGTTCGGGCAGTGTAGGGGGTCGTGCTGGGGCTGGTGTTTCAGGGTTTTGGGCAGAGCAGTGGTGTTTGGGCAGTGTAGGGGGTCGTGCTGGGGGTGCTGTTTCAGGGTTTAGGGCAGTGCAGTGGTGTTCGGGCAGTGTAGGGGGTCTTGCTGGGGGTGGTGTTTCAGGGTTTAGGGCAGTGCAGTGGTGTTCAGGCAGTGTAGGGGGTCTTGCTGGGGGTGGTGTTTCAGGGTTTAGGGCAGTGAGTGTTCGGGCAGTGTAGGGGGTCTTGCTGGGGGTGATGTTTCAGGGTTTAGGGCAGTGCAGTGGTGTTCGGGCAGTGTAGGGGGTCTTGCTGGGGGTAGTGTTTCAGGGTTTAGGGCGGTGCAGTGGTGTTCGGGCAGTGTAGGGGGTCATGCTGGGGGTGGGGTTTCAGGGTTTAAGGCAGTGCAGTAGTGTTCGGGCAGTGTAGGATGTCGTGCAGGGGTGGTGTTTCAGGGTTTAGGGCAGTGCAGTGGTGTTCTGGCAGTGTAGGGGGTCATGCTGGGGGTGGGGTTTCAGGGTTTAGGGCAGTACAGTGGTGTTCGGGCAGTGTAGGGGTCGTGCAGGGGGTGGTGTTTCAGGGTTTAGGCGTGCAGTGGTGTTCGGGCAGTGTAGGGGGTCGTGCTGGGGCTGGTGTTTCAGGGTTTAGGGCAGTGCAGTGGTGTTCAGGCAGTGTAGGGGGTCTTGCTGGGGGTGATGTTTCAGGGTTTAGGGCAGTGGTGTTCGGGCAGTGTAGGGGGTCTTGCTGGGGGTGATGTTTCAGGGTTTAGGGCAGTGCAGTGGTGTTCGGGCAGTGTAGGGGTCTTGCTGGGGGTAGTGTTTCAGGGTTTAGGGCAGTGCAGTGGTGTTCGGGCAGTGTAGGGGGTCGTGCTGGGGATGGTGTTTCAGGGTTTAGGGCAGTGCAGTGGTGGTCGGGCAGTGTAGGGGGTCATGCACGGGGTGGTGTTTCAGGGTTTAGGGCAGTGCAGTGGTGTTCGGGCAGTGTAGGGTGTTGTGCTGGGGCTGGTGTTTCAGGGTTCAGGGCAGTGCAGTGGTGTTCAGGCAGTGTAGGGGGTCGTGCTGAGGCTGGTGTTTCACGGTTTAGGGCAGTGCAGTGGTGTTCGGGCAGTGTAGGGGTCGTGCTGGGGCTGGTGTTTCAGGGTTTAGGGCAGTGCAGTGGTGTTCGGGCAGTGTAGGCGGTTGTGCTGGGGCTGGTGTTTCAGGGTTTAGGGCAGTGCAGTGGTGTTCGGGCAGTGTAGGGGGTCGTGCTGGGGCTGGTGTTTCAGGGTTTAGGGCAGTGCAGTGCTGCTCGGGCAGTGTAGGGGGTCGTGCTGGGGGTGATGTTTCAGGGTTTAGGGTAGTGCAGTGGTGTTCGGGCAGTGTAGGGGGTCGTGCAGGGGCTGGTGTTTCAGGGTTTAGGGCAGAGCAGTGGTGTTCGGGCACGGTAGGGGTTCATGCTGGGGGTAGTGTTTCAGGGTTTAGGGCAGTGCAGTGGTGTTCGGGCAGTGTAGGGGGTCGTGCTGGGGGTGGTGTTTCAGGGTTTAGGCAGTGCAGTGGTGTTCGGGCAGTGTAGGGGGTCTTGCTGGGGGTGATGTTTCAGGGTTTAGGGCAGTGCAGTGGTGTTCGGGCAGTGTAGGGGGTCTTGCTGGGGGTAGTGTTTCAGGGTTTAGGGCAGTGCAGTGGTGTTCGGGCAGGGTAGGGGGTCATGCTGGGGGTGGTGTTTCAGGGTTTAGGGCAGTGCAGTGGTGTTCGGGCAGTGTAGGGGGTCGTGCTAGGGGTGGTGTTTCAGGGTTTAGGGCAGTGCAGTGGTGTTCGGGCAGTGTAGGGGGTCGTGCAGGGGCTGGTGTTTCAGGGTTTAGGGCAGTGCAGTGGTGTTCGGGCAGTGTAGGGGGTCGTGCTGGGGCTGGTGTTTCAGGGTTTAGGGCAGTGCAGTGGTGTTCGGGCAGTGTAGGGGGTCTTGCTGGGGCTGGTGTTTCAGGGTTTAGGGCAGTGCAGTGGTGTTCGGGCAGTGTAGGGGGTCGTGCTGGGGGTGGTGTTTCAGGGTTTAGGGCAGTGCAGTGGTGTTCGGGCAGTGTAGGGGGTCGTGCTAGGGGTGGTGTTTCAGGGTTTAGGGCAGTGCAGTGGTGTTCGGGCAGTGTAGGGGGTCGTGCTGGAGGTGGTGTTTCAGGGTTTAGGGCAGTGCAGTGGTGTTCGGGCAGTATAGGGGGTGATGCTGGGGGTGGTGTTTCAGGGTTTAGGGCAGTGCAGTGGTGTTCGGGCAGTGTAGGGGGTGGTGCAGGGGGTGGTGTTTCAGGGTTTAGGGCAGTGCAGTGGTGTTCGGGCAGTGTAGGGGGTCGTGCAGGGGCTGGTGTTTCAGGGTTTAGGGCAGTGCAGTGGTGTTCGGGCAGTGTAGGGGGCGGTGCAGGGGGTGGTGTTTCAGGGTTTAGGGCAGTACAGTGTTGTTCGGGCATTGTAGGGGGTCGTGCTGGGGCTGGTGTTACAGGGTTTAGGGCAGTGCAGTGGTGTTCGGGCAGTGTAGGGGGTCATGCTGGGGCTGGTGTTTCAGGGTTTAGGGCAGTGCAGTGGTGTTCGGGCACTGTAGGGGGTCTTGCTGGGGCTGGTGTTTCAGAGTCTACGGCAATGCAGTGGTGTTCGGGCAGTGTAGGGGGTCTTGCTGGGGCTGGTGTTTCAGGGTTTAGGGCAGTGCAGTGGTGTTCAGGCAGTGTAGGGGGTCATGCTGGGGGTGGTGTTTCAGGGTTTAGGGCAGTGCAGTGGTGTTTGGGCAGTGTAGGGGTCGTGCTGGGGCTAGTGTTTCAGGGTTTAGGGCAGAGCAATGGTGCTCAGGCAGTGTAGGGGGTTGTGCTGGGGGTGATGTTTCAGGGTTTATGGCAGTGCAGTGGTGTTAGGGCAGTGTAGGGGGTCGTGCTGCGGGTGGTGTTTCAGGGTTTAGGGCAGTGCAGTGGTGTTCCGGCAGTGTAGGGGGTCGTGCAGGGGGTGGTGTTTCAGGGTTTAGTGCAGTGGTGTTCGTGCAGTGTAGGGGGTCGTGCTGGGGTGGTGTTTCAGGGTTTAGGGCAGTGCAGTGGTGTTCGGGCAGTGTAGGGTGTCGTGCTGACGGGTGGTGTTTCAGGGTTTAGGGCAGTGCAGTAGTGTTTGGGCAGTGTAGGGGGTCGTGCAGGGGGTGGTGTTTCAGGGTTTAGGGCAGTGCAGTGGTGTTCGGCCAGTGTAGGTAGTCTTGCTGGGGGTGGTGTTTCAGGGTTTAGGGCAGTGCAGTAGTTTTCGGGCAGTGTAGGCGGTCGTGCTGGGGCTGGTGTTTCAGGGTTTTGGGCAGAGCAGTGGTGTTTGGGCAGTGTAGGGGGTCGTGCTGGGGGTGGTGTTTCAGGGTTTAGAGCAGTGCAGTGGTGTTCGGGCAGTGTAGGGGTGTAGGAGAGTAGGATCTGCTTCACAGGGGTACCCCCACTTTTTGCTGATACTTCACTGGTTTTCGACATTAGTCTGGCTGGGGCCCTGCTATTCAGCACCCCAGCCTAGCTGTTTCCTCTTTAAAAGGGTCTCCATGTGCCTTAGGCACATCACTGATTGGGATCTGGAGTGCCCTTGTAAGTCCCTAGTATATGGTATACTATGTACCAAGGGCATAGGTACCTCAGAGGCCTGCCAGGGGCTGCAGCATGTATTATGCCACCCCTGGTAGGCCATCCAAACTGGCACCACAGGTCTGCTACTGCAGCCTGGGTAAGGTGGTGCATGCACCCCTTGCTGTGGTATAGGTTACCTATATCACTAAATGCATACACACATATAAACCTATAAGTCACTCCTAAGGCAGGCCTTATCAATCCTAAAGGCAGAGTGCATGGTTCCTATGTGAGAGGGTGCCCCTGCATGAGCAAGGCCCCTCTGCAGCGTTCGGAGACCATCTCTGATGCTGTTTGTAGTGCAGCCTGACCATATACTCTTAAACGCATTATATCCTCGCGGTAAAATGCTAACTATGGAATGGCTGCACCTAAACATGTCGTGTTTGGTGTCAAACATCTTGGAATACTACCCCCCGCCAATCCTGGCGGCGGGGGTAGCATTCCACCCTTCTAGAGGGAAAGGCATGTTAACTCTGACGAGTCCGGTAACTTCTTTCCAGAGCCTGGCATCACAAAATGGATGCTACTGCCACAGACACGAGTCTGGCCTCCTGCTGCTGGACGAAACTCCGGCAGGGGAGGCCTGGACAATAGGTTTCCTGTCCCAGGGAGGTGTGACCACCTCCCCAGACAGGACAATGTGTATTGGGGCTGGGCGGGAGCACTTTCGGGTGCTTTGAAGTCCTGCACTGGGGGCACATTTGGTGTCCCTGTGCATACCCCAGTTCAAACCGGATCAGGGGCTTGCAGCCCCTGCTTTGGCGCGAACTGGACAAAGGGAAAGGGGTGTAGCCACCCCTCTGCCCTGACCCACCCATAGGTGGGGCCACAGAGTAGTCCATCCCCTATTTTTAGAATAAAGGTAGGAACCCAGTCCTTAGGACTTTAGATTATACCTGGACGAAACTCTGACACGGAATCCTGGACCTTCGACGCTCTACGACAAGATTAGAGGACTGAAGAATCTCCCTTGGGGTCAAGGAGTGACTCCCCTGCTTGGCAGGCACCAAAGAAGCATCTGTCCGGTTCGCATCACTGAAGCTCCCGTCGGACGCCGAAGTCATCGCATCACCAGAGGTGGATTCTCAGACTTCCCCGAGGCTACCCTGAGTCCCCAGCAAAGCTGAGGCCCGTGGCTATCGTGGGTAACGTGAGACCGTGACCCCTGGACACCGAGCACATTTGCAAGTGCACCATCTTCTGGGTCTCCCAAGAAGTCGTGCTTTGGGCTCCGAGTAGCCCTAGCCTCCAGCACCACCTGCACCGAAGATCACTGGCCCCCACTCCACGAGTGTCCTGTAAGCCAGCTCCACGTGCGGCGTCACGAGGCTCCTTCGCGGTCGCTAGCCCGTTGGCTAGTAGCCCTTACCGAAGGCCAATCTTTTCTTTACTTGGCAGTCTGGTTGCTCCAGGCCTGCCCTCACTTACCCTTGCTGGGTGAGTTCCCCAGACCTTGCTGGTCTGCATCATCGACGATCTACATCTTACTCGAGACTTGCCGTTGCCAAGGCCTGTTGGGTCCAATCTGGTCGCCGACACCTCTGCACTCGACAGACATCGAGCAACAGCCCGAATCCTGCTCCTGGTCGCCGACAACGCCTCCCGGACCTCGTGGCTGAAGAGTCAAGACGACCGTCAACGAACTTGAAGCACTCGACATCGGTGGGCATCTGTCCATCGCCCTCCTGGTCACTGGCTAGTGACCCAGACTCTGTCCCCTCTGCTTTCAGGTTCTTCAGAACTCCGATCCACTCTTGGATCCACCCGGACACTTTTCTCCTGGTCGCCAGCAGCACTTTGCAGCAGATCGCCATAAGAAACGACGACGAAACCCGACCCCGAAAGGCACCTATGCACCCGGCTTCCCTGGGTGAGGTAACACGAGTACTCCGGTGCTCCAGTGGGTAGAGACTCTTCAAAGTCCTAGATCTCAAAGGGTTTTGTCCTAGTCCTTTTTAAAGTGTCCCTTTCCTCTATTTTCCCGATCCCGACTTTCTCCATAGAAGTTAACGGCGTATCGCGGTTGTGTATTTACACTGCACGCATCTCCCGTGGGTCCCCTGTGTCACTACCTTGGGTGGTTCCTTGTGGTCCAAGCACTTCTAGAGGCTCTAGGCCTAGTGTCTAGTTCAGTCGTGGTTCGCATACCACTTTATTGGTATATGGTTTGGTACGCCCCTAGGGCCCAAACGTGTATTTGTGCTATTACTGTGATTTAAGATCTTATAACCTATGTACTTCGAACTCTAGCCTCATAAAGAGACTAGAGGGGTGTGTTTAGTAATAAATACATATATTTTGAATATATACCTGGTGTGGTGCTCTTTCATTTGGTCACTCAAGAGATTATAGACTGGTAAAACAAGCTGCTTTACATTCCTTCAAGACTTAGCCTGAAGGCTGCTCTCCACAGCTACCACTAGGATAGCTTTCAATAAGGTTGTCTTTAACCTACCTACCATAAGAGTCGATTTGGACTGGTGCAAGGTGCCCACTATAATTAGTGGACAGCATATGCCAGGCCAACTTCTCACATTGGTGTGCAGCGTGTGGGATTCCAGCTTGCTATTGTTTTACCAGATAATCTCAATTGAATTGATCAACTGAAAACCACTAAAGGTACCTAAGGTACATATAATTTAAGCTTAGAATATCAGTAAGTTCTACTGAACTTAGAGTTGTGTGTTAAGGGATAGCACAACCCTTTCTACAACTCAAGAGAGTTTAGTAGGCCACACTAGAGTAGGTAGTGCATACACCACACCACACTAGTAATGTCTTTAAAAGCAGGATCCAAAGATGCCCTGCAGGAAGCCATTGAGCTTCCCCCTCCAAGTATGACACACTCCCATTCTTGGAACTGAGAGCTTTGTGTAACGTGAGGAAATTAAGGACAGGCCAAAGTCCCACCACCCAACACCTCCAGGAGTTGTTGGTGGCTTATGATCTTAGTAAGTCCTCAGAGACTGAAGGGGTAGGAGCAGAGGGTGGGCCAGCAGATGAGGAAGGGGCCAGGGGTACTACTACCCCCAGCCCCCTCTGAAACTGACCAGGAGGGTGACAATGACCCTGACCTGGAAAACCCAATCCCTTCTGGGGAAGATGAAGATGAGGATCTAGAGAACCACACCTTTGTCCCCCCAGGAAGGATTATGAGTGTGCTCAGAAAGTCTAGGTCTCCTTCTCAGGAGTCTAACCACTCTGGCACCTCAATAGGGAGCTCTGTTTCTTCTCACAGGAGGGAATCCTCTCATGAGAGAAGAAAGAGACTGGTCCAGTATGAGGAAACTCAACTGGAGATCAGGAAGAAGCAATTGGCTTTAGATAGAGAATCCCTAGATCTCCTTAAAGAGAGAAGAAAGTTGGGACTAGAGTCCCATGGTGGCAGCCATGTCCCTAGAGATAGGGAAAGGTCCTATGACCATAGGAACCTGAGCAAGATTGTCCCTCCCTACCAGAGTGGGGATGATATCCACAAATGGATAACTGCTTTAGAGAGGGCCTGTAAAGTACAGAAGGTCCCTCAGGAGCAGTGGGCAGCAATCTTGTGGCTCTCCTTTGCTGACAAAGGTAGAGACAAGCTCCTCACTGTTAGAGAGGAGGATGCTGACAATTACAAGGTCTTGAAGAGTGCTCTTATTGATGGGTTTGGCCTAACCACTGAACAGTACAGGTTGAAGTTCAGAGACACCCAAAAAGCACAGACTCAAGACTGGGTAGACTATGTGGATTGTTCTGCCAAGGCTCTGGAAGGCTGGTTGATGGGCAGTAAGGTGTGTGACTTCTCAGGATTGTATAATCTGATAATGAGGGAGCAGATTCTTAATAACTGTCAAAACCAGCTGTTGCATCAGTACCTGGTTGACTCTGATCTGACCTCTCCCCAAGAATTGGGAAAGAAGGCAGACAAATGGGTCAGAACCAGGGTGAAGCAGAAGGTACAGAACCAAGGTGGGGAAACCAAGAAGCAAGATGCTAAGAACTCTGACAAGGGTGGGGAGAAGGGTAAAGATCAAAAGTCTTCATCAGGCCCCCAAAAATCTTCTTCTGGTGGGGATTCCCAGTCTACCAAGGGTAAAGGCCAAAGAAAACCATGGTGCAAGGTCTGTAAGCAAAAGACCCACTGGACCAGTGATTGCACCAAGTCCAAAGACTCCAGTCCAGCACCCACCAATGCCCCTAAGGCACCTGTTCCCCCTAGTACAGTTGGTGGAAGTGCTCCAGCCAAGGGTTTAGTAGGGTTCACCCTGGGAACTGAGTTGGGCTCTGACTTAGTCAGGGAACTGACTCAGGCTGTGTTAGTCTGTGATGGAGGCATGGATGTGACCTCCACTGTGAGTCCCAGTAATCTGGGCAAGTACAGACAACAGCCTTTAATCAATGGACGAGAGGCTTTGGCATTTAGGGACACAGGGGCAAGTGTCACAATGGTGACACAAGACCTTGTGCTACCTGGGCAAGTTATACTTGGTGAAATGTACCAAGTGACCAATGCTAGCAATGTCAGAACAGACCATACTCTGGCAGTTGTTAACTTCTCCTGGGGAGGGGTAACTGGCCTTAAGAAGGTTGTGGTAAGTGCAAACCTACCAGTCGAATGCTTGCTTGGCAATGACTTAGAGACTTCTGCTTGGGCAGAAGTGGAGCTCAGGACCCATGCAGAAATGCTGGGGATCCCTGCAGATGTGTTTGCTGTGACCAGGTCACAAGCTAAACTGTCTAAAACTGAACAGGCCTTGGATTCTGGAAGAATGGACCAAGTGCCTTCCAAGAGGAGGAGTAGTAGGGTTAAGGCAGTGCCTTCCCCTTGGCTCAGGAGGAAGATCAGTCCCTTGAGGGGGATGATCTCAGCCCTGAAGAAGGAACTGTCCCAGAGGAACTTGAACCTGACCAGGTTGAGTTCTTGGGGACAGGGGGACCTTCTAGGGCAGATCTGAGCCAGGAGCAGCAGAGCTGCCCCTCCCTTGAACCCCTCAGACAGCAAGCTGCTGCTGAGGCTGCTGGGAAAGCTAGTGGTCCCCATACAGTGTATTGGGATGATGGACTCCTGTACTCAGAGAGTAGAGACCCCAAGCCTGGTGCTACCAGGAGGTTGGTAATACCTTTGAAGTTCAGGGGCTTCCTATTGACCCTAGCCCATGATATTCCCTTAGCAGGACACCTGGGCCAGAACAAGACTTGGGACAGAATTGTCCCTCACTTTCACTGGCCCCACATGTCTGAAGACAGTAAGGAGTTTTGTCGCTCCTGTGTAACCTGCCAAGCCAGTGGCAAAGCAGGTGGCACTACAAAGGCCCCCTGATACCACTACCTGTGGTGGGGGTGCCCTTTGAGAGGGTAGGGATTGACATTGTTGGTCCCATGGATCCCCAAACAGCATCTGGGCACAGATTTATACTGGTGGTAGTGGATCATGCCACCAGGTATCCAGAGGCTATACCCCTTAGGACCACTACAGCACCTGTGGTGGCAAGGGCCCTCCTGGGAATTTTCTCAAGAGTGGGCTTTCCTAAGGAGGTGGTATCAGACAGGGGTGCAAACTTCATGTCTGGGTACTTAAAAGCAATGTGGAAGGAGTGTGGAGTTACTTATAAGTTCACCACACCCTATCACCCACAATGCAATGGTTTAGTTGAGAGATTCAACAAAACCTTGAAGGGCATGATTAAAGGGCTCCCAGAAAAGCTTAGGCGTAGATGGGACATACTCTTGCCCTGCCTTTTATTCGCATATAGGGAGGTGCCTCAGAAGGGGGTTGGTTACAGCCCTTTTGAACTTCTGTTTGGCCACCCTGTGAGGGGTCCACTGTGCTTGGTGAAGGAAGGATGGGAGTTACCTCTCAAGCCCCCAAAGCAAGATATAGTGGACTATGTACTTGGTCTCCGCTCCAGGATGGCTGAGTACATGAAAAAGGCAACCAAAAACCTTGAGGCTAGCCAGGAACTTCAAAAGGCCTGGCATGACCAAAAGGCTGTTCTGACTGTTTACCAGCCAGGACAGAAGGTGTGGGTGTTGGAGCCAGTGGCCCCAGCAGCTCTCCAAGACAAATGGAGTGGACCCCACACTATTGTTGAGCAGAAGGGTGAGGTCACTTACTTAGTAGACCTGGGAACACCCAGGAGTCCCCAAAGGGTTCTCCATGTCAACAGACTTAAGCCATATGTGGACAGGGCAGACATGGGCTTGCTCATGGCTACTGATGAAGGGCAGGAGGAAGAGAGTGACCCACTCCCTGACCTGCTCTCACAGAACCCTGACGATGGGTCAGTTGATGGTGTAGCCTTGGCAGGCAGCCTCACTACCCAGCAACAAACTGATTGCAGGCAAGTCCTCAATCAGTTTAGGCATATGTTTTCACTGACACCCAGTCAGACCACCTGGTGCACTCATGAAGTGGACACTGGGGACAGTCTGCCTATTAAAAACAAGATTTATAGGCAACCTGACCATGTCAGGGACTGTATCAGGACTGAAGTCCAGAAGATGTTGGAATTGGGAGTGATTGAGCCCTCAGATAGCCCTTGGGCTAGTCCAGTAGTCCTAGTACCTAAACCTCACACCAGTGGTGGGAAAAGAGAGATGAGGTTTTGTGTAGACTACAGAGGCCTCAATGCAGTCACTAGGACTGATGCCCATCCAATACCCAGGGCAGATGAGCTCATAGATACTTTGGCCTCTGCCAAATATCTCAGCACATTTGACCTAACAGCTGGCTACTGGCAGATCAGACTAGCTGATGCTGCAAAGCCCAAAACAGCATTTTCAACCCCTAGTGGGCATTATCAATTTGTGGTGATGCCCTTTGGTCTGAAAAATGCACCTGCCACTTTCCAGAGGTTGGTGAACACAGTTCTCACAGGACTGGAAGCCTATAGTGCAGCTTATCTAGATGATATTGCTGTCTTTAGCTCCACCTGGGAGGATCACCTGGTCCACCTCAGGAATGTTTTACAGGCCCTGCAAAAGGCAGGCCTGACTATCAAGGCCACTAAGTGCCAGATAGGGCAGAGTCAGGTTGTGTACCTGGGCCACCTTGTGGGTGGAGGCCAGGTTCAACCTTTGCAGAGCAAGATCCAGACCATCATGGACTGGACTGCTCCCACTACCCAGACTCAGGTGAGAGCCTTCTTAGGCCTGACTGGGTACTATAGGAGATTTGTCAAGGGGTATGGATCAATAGTGACACCCTTGAATGACTTAACTTCTAAGAAAATGCCCAAAAAGGTTCAGTGGACAGTTAGCTGTCAAAAGGCATTTGATGACCTCAAGCAGGCCATGTGCACTGCTCCAATTCTGCAGAGTCCTGATTACTCCAAGAAGTTCATTGTTCAAACTGATGCATCTGAGTTGGGGGTAGGGGCTGTACTGTCACAATTGAATGAAGAAGGTCAGGATCAGCCAGTAGCTTTTATTAGCAGAAGGCTGACCCCTAGAGAGAAACGTTGGTCAGCCATAGAGAGGGAGGCCTTTGCTGTGGTCTGGGCTCTGAAGAAGTTGAGGCCATACTTGTTTGGTACACACTTCCTGGTTCAGACAGACCATAAGCCCCTCTTATGGCTAAAACAAATGAAGGGTGAAAACCCCAAACTGCTTAGGTGGTCCATTTCCCTACAGGGGATGGACTTTACAGTGGAACATAGGCCTGGGAGTAACCATGCGAATGCAGATGGACTCTCTAGGTATTTCCACTTAGAACATGAAGACTTAACTGGGCAAGGTTAGTTTAATGTCCCTACGTTTGGGGGGGTGTTGTGTAGGAGAGTAGGATCTGCTTCACAGGGGTACCCCCACTTTTTGCTGATACTTCACTGGTTTTCGACATTAGTCTGGCTGGGGCCCTGCTATTCAGCACCCCAGCCTAGCTGTTTCCTCTTTAAAAGGGTCTCCATGTGCCTTAGGCACATCACTGATTGGGATCTGGAGTGCCCTTGTAAGTCCCTAGTATATGGTATACTATGTACCAAGGGCATAGGTACCTCAGAGGCCTGCCAGGGGCTGCAGCATGTATTATGCCACCCCTGGTAGGCCATCCAAACTGGCACCACAGGTCTGCTACTGCAGCCTGGGTAAGGTGGTGCATGCACCCCTTGCTGTGGTATAGGTTACCTATATCACTAAATGCATACACACATATAAACCTATAAGTCACTCCTAAGGCAGGCCTTATCAATCCTAAAGGCAGAGTGCATGGTTCCTATGTGAGAGGGTGCCCCTGTGTAGGAAGGTGGAATCTGACTATATGGTTGCCCCCACTTTTTTTATGGTGTTTTGCTGGTTTATGACTTAGTTGGACTGGGATCCTGCTATTCAGGGCCCCAGTCTATCTGCTTTCTCTGTAAAATGGATTCCATGTGCCTTAGGCACATCTCTGATTGGGATCTGGAGTGCCCTTATAAGTCCCTAGTATATGGTATACTATGTACCAAGGGCATAGGTACCTCAGAGGCCTGCCAGGGGCTGCAGCATGTATTATGCCACCCCTGGAAGGCCATCCAAACTGACACCACAGGTCTGCTACTGCAGCCTGGGTAAGGTGGTGCATGCACCTCTTACTGTGATATAGGTTACCTATATCACGAAATACATACACACCTAGAAACCTATAAGTCACTCCTAAGGCAGGCCTTATCAATCCTAAAGGCAGAGTGCATGGTTCCTATGTGAGAGGGTGCCCCTGCATGAGCAGGGCCCCTCTGCAGCGTTCGGAGACCATCTCTGATGCTGTTTGTAGTGCAGCCTGACCATATACTCTTAAGCGCATTATATCCTCGCGGTAAAATGCTAACTTTGGAATGGCTGCACCTAAACATGTCGTGTTTGGTGTCAAACATCTTGGAATACTACCCCCCGCCAATCCTGGCGGCGGGGGTAGCATTCCACCCTTCTAGAGGGAAAGACATGTTAACTCTGGCTTACCCGGTAACTTCTTTCTGAAGCCCTGGCATCACAAAATGGATGCTGCTGCCACAGACACAAGTCTGGCCTCCTGCTGCTGGACGAAACTCCGGCAGGGGAGGCCTGGACAATAGGTTTCCTGTTGCAGGGAGGTGTGACCACCTCCCCAGACAGGATAATGTGTATTGGGGCTGGGTGGGTGCACTCTTAGAGTGCTTTGAAGTCCTGCACTGGGGAGCAAAAGGCTCCTCTGTGCATATGCCAGTTCAAACCAGCTCAGGGGCTACCTGCCCCTGCTCTGGCACGAAACTGGACAAAGGGAAGTGGGTGTAGCCACCCCTCCCTTGACCCTCCCATAGGTGGGGTCATAGAGTTAGTCCCTCCCTGTTTTACTAGTTAAAATGGGGAACCCTTGCCACAGCAAGATTAGATATCCCTGGACTAAACTTTGAAACTGAATCCTGGACCTTCGACGCTCTACATCACGATTAGAGGACTGAAGAATCTCCCTTGGGGTCAAGGAGTGACTCCCCTGCTTGGCAGGCACCAAAAACGATAACGACGGTCGCAAACTACGCCGCTCCCGCCGGAGTCCGAAGTCCCTGCAGCCCAAGAAGTGGATTTCCTGACTTCTCCAAGGCCATCGTGAGTCCCCAGCGAAGCTGAGGCAAGTGGACCCCACGAGTGACGAGGAACCGCGACCCCTGGGTACCGTGCACTATTATCGAGTGCAACCCCTTCACAACGTTCTACGAACCTGTGCTTTGGACCACGTGTGGTCCCAACCTCCAGCAGGAATCCCTCCGAAGATCAGAGGCCTACACCGTCCTGAGTGACCGTGGGCCCCTGTTGAGTGATTCCGCCCGAGGTGTCTTCGCGATCCCTTGCCAGCCGGCTCGTGGGTCCCCAGAAGACTTTCTAAAGAAACCAAAGGGCTCCCCTGGTTGCTCCAGGCCTGCCCTGACTTACCCTCGCTGGGTGAGTTCCCCAGACCTTGCTGGTCTGCACCATCGACGATCTTCAGCTACATCGAGACTTGCCGTTGCCAAGGCTTGTTGGGTCCAATCCGGTCGCCGACACCGCAGCACTCGACAGACATCGTGTACCAGCCCGAATCCTGCTCCTGGTCGCCAACAACGCCTCCTGGACCTCGTGGCTGCAGAAACGAGACGACCGTCAACGCACCTGAAGCACTCGACATCGGTGGGCATCTGTCCATCGCCTTCCTGGTCACTGGCTAGTGACCCAGACTCTGTCCCCTCTGCTTTCAGGTTCTTCAGAACTCCGATCCACTCTTGGATCCACCCGGACACTTTTCTCCTGGTCGCCAGCAGCACTTTGCAGCAGATCGCCATAAGAAACGACGACGAAACCCGACCCCGAAAGGCACCTATGCACCCGGCTTCCCTGGGTGAGGTAACACGAGTACTCCGGTGCTCCCGTGGGTAGAGACTCTTCAAAGTCCTAGATCTCAAAGGGTTTTGTCCTAGTCCTTTTTAAAGTGTCCCTTTCCTCTATTTTCCCGATCCCGACTTTCTCCATAGAAGTTAACGGCGTATCGCGGTTGTGTATTTACACTGCACGCGTCTCCCGTGGGTCCCCTGTGTCACTACCTTGGGTGGTTCCTTGTGGTCCAAGCACTTCTAGAGGCTCTAGGCCTAGTGTCTAGTTCAGTCGTGGTTCGCATACCACTTTATTGGTATATGGTTTGGTACGCCCCTAGGGCCCAAACGTGTATTTGTGCTATTACTGTGATTTAAGATCTTATAACCTATGTACTTCGAACTCTAGCCTCATAAAGAGACTAGAGGGGTGTGTTTAGTAATAAATACATATATTTTGAATATATACCTGGTGTGGTGCTCTTTCATTTGGTCACTCAAGAGATTATAGACTGGTAAAACAAGCTGCTTTACATTCCTTCAAGACTTAGCCTGAAGGCTGCTCTCCACAGCTACCACTAGGATAGCTTTCAATAAGGTTGTCTTTAACCTACCTACCATAAGAGTCGATTTGGACTGGTGCAAGGTGCCCACTATAATTAGTGGACAGCATATGCCAGGCCAACTTCTCACATTGGTGTGCAGCGTGTGGGATTCCAGCTTGCTATTGTTTTACCAGATAATCTCAATTGAATTGATCAACTGAAAACCACTAAAGGTACCTAAGGTACATATAATTTAAGCTTAGAATATCAGTAAGTTCTACTGAACTTAGAGTTGTGTGTTAAGGGATAGCACAACCCTTTCTACAACTCAAGAGAGTTTAGTAGGCCACACTAGAGTAGGTAGTGCATACACCACACCACACTAGTAATGTCTTTAAAAGCAGGATCCAAAGATGCCCTGCAGGAAGCCATTGAGCTTCCACCCTCCAAGTATGACACACTCCCATTCTTGGAACTGAGAGCTTTGTGTAACGTGAGGAAATTAAGGACAGGCCAAAGTCCCACCACCCAACACCTCCAGGAGTTGTTGGTGGCTTATGATCTTAGTAAGTCCTCAGAGACTGAAGGGGTAGGAGCAGAGGGTGGGCCAGCAGATGAGGAAGGGGCCAGGGGTACCACTACCCCCAGCCCCCTCTGAAACTGACCAGGAGGGTGACAATGACCCTGACCTGGAAAACCCAATCCCTTCTGGGGAAGATGAAGATGAGGATCTAGAGAACCACACCTTTGTCCCCCCAGGAAGGATTATGAGTGTGCTCAGAAAGTCTAGGTCTCCTTCTCAGGAGTCTAACCACTCTGGCACCTCAATAGGGAGCTCTGTTTCTTCTCACAGGAGGGAATCCTCTCATGAGAGAAGAAAGAGACTGGTCCAGTATGAGGAAACTCAACTAGAGATCAGGAAGAAGCAATTGGCTTTAGATAGAGAATCCCTAGATCTCCTTAGAGAGAGAAGAAAGTTGGGACTAGAGTCCCATGGTGGCAGCAATATCCCTAGAGATAGGGACAGGTCTTATGACCATAGAAACCTAAACAAGATTGTCCCTCCCTACCAGAGTGGGGATGACATCCACAAATGGATAACTGCACTGGAGAGGGCCTGTAAAGTTCAGAAGGTCCCCCAGAGGCAGTGGGCAGCAATCTTGTGGCTCTCCTTTGCAGACAAAGGTAGAGACAAGCTCCTCACTGTAAGAGAAGAGGATGCTGACAATTACACAGTCTTGAAGAGTGCTCTGATAGATGGGTTTGGCCTAACCACTGAACAGTATAGGTTGAAGTTCAGAGACACCCAAAAGCTCAGACTCAAGACTGGGTTGATTTTGTAGATTGTGCTACAAAGGCTCTGGAAGGTTGGATACATGGCAACAAAGTGCATGACTTTTTAGGATTGTACAATTTGATTATGAGGGAGCAGATCCTTAATAATTGTCAAAACCAGCTTTTGCACCAGTATCTGGTGGACTCTGATCTGACCTCTCCCCAAGAATTGGGAAAGAAGGCAGACAAATGGGTCAGAACCAGAGTAAAAACTAGAAATCAGGGTGGTGACCAGAAGAAAGATTCTACTAAGTCCCAAGAGAAAGGTGGGGATAAATCTAAGGATAAGTCCCCTACAGGGCCCCAAAATTCCTCTTCTGGGGGTGGGTCCCAAACTCCTTCCTCTCCTGAAAAGAAACCCTATTGCCATGTCTGTAAAAAGCCTGGGCACTGGAAAACTGATCCCAGTTGCCCCAGGATTGGCAATAAAGAAAATGTTCCTCCCACAACTACTACCACCCCTCCTGGTACTACCAGTAGTAATCCTCCAGTTGGGAGTAGTGCACCCAAAAAGTTAGGTGCTTTTGCAAGAGGAACAGAGGTGGGCCCTAGTTTAGACAGGGACCCCTCAACAGACTCCTCTGACTCTGATGGTGGTATAGGATTTGCCACCTTTACCATGGGTCCCATAGCATTGGGCAGGTACAGACTGGAGCCAATGATTAATGGTCAGAAAGCTGTGGCATTTAGGGACACAGGGGCTAGTGTCACCATGGTGGCAGGGAAACTAGTCCCCCTCACCAGCTTTTACCTGAGTTTAAATACCAGGTGACCAACATTGATGGTGTCAGAACAGATCACCCCATGGCCATAGTCAATCTCAGCTGGGAGGGGTCACAGGCCCAAAGAGAGTGGCAGTGTCCCCAACCCTACCTGTAGATTGCCTGATGGGCAATGATTTGGAAATTTCAGCCTGGGCTGAAGTTGAACACCAAACCCATCTTAGGATGTTGGGCGTCCCTGCAAAGGTTAGTGGGGCTGTGATGGCCACAGCCCCAGCCCAAGAATTTGGAGAGATGGAGCCTGAAAGAATGGCCCACTCTCCCCCAAAAGAGAGCACAAGGGTTGAAGAAAAGTCTTCTTCCCCCAGACAGTAGGTAAGGGTCAGCCTCCTCAGGGAACTGACCCTACCCCTAGTGAAGGAACTGCCACAGAGGTAGTCAGGCCTGGCCTGGCCACACCCCTGATGGCAGAGGACCCTTCCACGGTGGTACCCAGTCTGGAGCAGGTAACCTGCCCCTCTCTACCCTGCCTCAGTCAGCCCAGGGCTGCAGAGGTCAGGGAGGTCAGTGGACCCCCCGGGCCCCCTGTCCAGAGGAAGCCCCCATCAGCAGATTAGGGGCACCCAGTCTAGTAGCCCTAGCCAGGTGAAAATTCCTCTACACACTGAGGGATCCCCCATACCTTTATGTAGGGACCTCCCCCAGAAGGACTCTGGTAGGCAAGGGCAAACCTGGGACCAGAAGGTTCCAAACCTGCCATGTCCCTCCAGTGTTCCATCCAAAGGGACCCAACCCCCAGCTGTAGGCAGCCAAAGGTTGACCCTTAGAGCAAAGTGCAACTCAGTCATGGAAAGACAGGCATACATGGTGACCAGTGATCTGAGGAAGCTGAGGCCAACATTCCTAGGGCCTCACTTCCCTACTCAGACACCTCACCAGCCTTGTACTTTACCTAAGCACACCAGAGGTAGTGATTCCCCATGGTGGAGACCCTCTCATACCCTTAGGGTGAGGGATTGCTTAGTGGACCATAACATAGGGGGCAACCATGCTAGTGCAGGTGCTTCCTTATATGGCCACTTAGTCAATATAGGCTCAACTGGCCAAGGTTAGCCTTATCTCCTTTCGTTTGGGGGGTTATGTAGGAAGGTGGAATCTGACTATATGGTTGCCCCCACTTTTTTTATGGTGTTTTGCTGGTTTATGACTTAGTTGGACTGGGATCCTGCTATTCAGGGCCCCAGTCTATCTGCTTTCTCTGTAAAATGGTTTCCATGTGCCTTAGGCACATCTCTGATTGGAATCTGGAGTGCCCTTATAAGTCCCTAGTATATGGTATACTATGTACCAAGGGCATAGGTACCTCAGAGGCCTGCCAGGGGCTGCAGCATGTATTATGCCACCCCTGGAAGGCCATCCAAACTGACACCACAGGTCTGCTACTGCAGCCTGGGTAAGGTGGTGCATGCACCCCTTACTGTGATATAGGTTACCTATATCACTAAATACATACACACACTATAAACCTATAAGTCACTCCTAAGGCAGGCCTTATCAATCCTAAAGGCAGAGTGCATGGTTCCTATGTGAGAGGGTGCCCCTGCATGAGCAGGGCCCCTCTGCAGCGTTCGGAGACCATCTCTGATGCTGTTTGTAGTGCAGCCTGACCATATACTCTTAAGCGCATTATATCCTCGCGGTAAAATGCTAACTTTGGAATGGCTGCACCTAAACATGTCGTGTTTGGTGTCAAACATCTTGGAATACTACCCCCCGCCAATCCTGGCGGCGGGGGTAGCATTCCACCCTTCTAGAGGGAAAGACATGTTAACTCTGGCTTACCCGGTAACTTCTTTCTGAAGCCCTGGCATCACAAAATGGATGCTGCTGCCACAGACACAAGTCTGGCCTCCTGCTGCTGGACGAAACTCCGGCAGGGGAGGCCTGGACAATAGGTTTCCTGTTGCAGGGAGGTGTGACCACCTCCCCAGACAGGATAATGTGTATTGGGGCTGGGTGGGTGCACTCTTAGAGTGCTTTGAAGTCCTGCACTGGGGGAGCAAAAGGCTCCTCTGTGCATATGCCAGTTCAAACCAGCTCAGGGGCTACCTGCCCCTGCTCTGGCACGAAACTGGACAAAGGGAAGTGGGTGTAGCCACCCCTCCCTTGACCCTCCCATAGGTGGGGTCATAGAGTTAGTCCCTCCCTGTTTTACTGGTTAAAATGGGGAACCCTTGCCACAGCAAGATTAGATATCCCTGGACTAAACTTTGAAACTGAATCCTGGACCTTCGACGCTCTACATCACGATTAGAGGACTGAAGAATCTCCCTTGGGGTCAAGGAGTGACTCCCCTGCTTGGCAGGCACCAAAAACGATAACGACGGTCGCAAACTACGCCGCTCCCGCCGGAGTCCGAAGTCCCTGCAGCCCAAGAAGTGGATTTCCTGACTTCTCCAAGGCCATCGTGAGTCCCCAGCGAAGCTGAGGCAAGTGGACCCCACGAGTGACGAGGAACCGCGACCCCTGGGTACCGTGCACTATTATCGAGTGCAACCCCTTCACAACGTTCTACGAACCTGTGCTTTGGACCACGTGTGGTCCCAACCTCCAGCAGGAATCCCTCCGAAGATCAGAGGCCTACACCGTCCTGAGTGACCGTGGGCCCCTGTTGAGTGATTCCGCCCGAGGTGTCTTCGCGATCCCTTGCCAGCCGGCTCGTGGGTCCCCAGAAGACTTTCTAAAGAAACCAAAGGGCTCCCCTGGTTGCTCCAGGCCTGCCCTGACTTACCCTCGCTGGGTGAGTTCCCCAGACCTTGCTGGTCTGCACCATCGACGATCTTCAGCTACATCGAGACTTGCCGTTGCCAAGGCTTGTTGGGTCCAATCCGGTCGCCGACACCGCAGCACTCGACAGACATCGTGTACCAGCCCGAATCCTGCTCCTGGTTGCCAACAACGCCTCCTGGACCTCGTGGCTGCAGAAACGAGACGACCGTCAACGCACCTGAAGCACTCGACATCGGTGGGCATCTGTCCATCGCCTTCCTGGTCACTGGCTAGTGACCCAGACTCTGTCCCCTCTGCTTTCAGGTTCTTCAGAACTCCGATCCACTCTTGGATCCACCCGGACACTTTTCTCCTGGTCGCCAGCAGCACTTTGCAGCAGATCGCCATAAGAAACGACGACGAAACCCGACCCCGAAAGGCACCTATGCACCCGGCTTCCCTGGGTGAGGTAACACGAGTACTCCGGTGCTCCCGTGGGTAGAGACTCTTCAAAGTCCTAGATCTCAAAGGGTTTTGTCCTAGTCCTCTTTAAAGTGTCCCTTTCCTCTATTTTCCCGATCCCGACTTTCTCCATAGAAGTTAACGGCGTATCGCGGTTGTGTATTTACACTGCACGCGTCTCCCGTGGGTCCCCTGTGTCACTACCTTGGGTGGTTCCTTGTGGTCCAAGCACTTCTAGAGGCTCTAGGCCTAGTGTCTAGTTCAGTCGTGGTTCGCATACCACTTTATTGGTATATGGTTTGGTACGCCCCTAGGGCCCAAACGTGTATTTGTGCTATTACTGTGATTTAAGATCTTATAACCTATGTACTTCGAACTATAGCCTCATAAAGAGACTAGAGGGGTGTGTTTAGTAATAAATACATATATTTTGAATATATACCTGGTGTGGTGCTCTTTCATTTGGTCACTCAAGAGATTATAGACTGGTAAAACAAGCTGCTTTACATTCCTTCAAGACTTAGCCTGAAGGCTGCTCTCCACAGCTACCACTAGGATAGCTTTCAATAAGGTTGTCTTTAACCTACCTACCATAAGAGTCGATTTGGACTGGTGCAAGGTGCCCACTATAATTAGTGGACAGCATATGCCAGGCCAACTTCTCACAGTGGCTATTACGTGAGGCCCTAAGGTAACTATAAATCGCACCCCTGCCATACACAGTTTTTCATCAATAATTTCACTGCAAATGTTCCAGTGATATGATCAATGATGTCATAGAAGATGTCATGAGTGATGTAATATGTGGGGTCATTAGCAGTGCATGGCAAGGGCAAGAGTTATAGTTACCTTAAGGAACGAGTTATAGTTACTTGAGATATCATAAATATAACTGCTGAATTTCTATGGTTTTGTGTGTGTAAAATATGAACCTAGCTATAACGTCACTGTAACCTTTGATTTCTTCAGTGAATTTCTATGTTTTTTTTAATTCAATTTCCTAACTATAATGTCCCTGTAACTTTTATGTTTTTTAGTGAATTTCCATGGTTTTAATAATGTTGTTTCCAAACTATAACATCCCTGTAACCTTCAGTTGTGTGCGTGTGTAACTGGGTGTGTGAGTGTGTGGTGGGTATGTGACTGTCTGTGTGGGTCTGTGAGTGGATGTGTGACTGAATCTCTGGGTCTGTAAGCGGGTGTGTAAGTGGCTGTATGGGTGTGTGAATGGCTGTGTGAATGGTTTTCTGAGTCTCTAAATAGGTGTGTGACTGGCTGTATGGGTGTCTGAGTTGGTGTGTGAGTGGTTTGCTGGGACTCTGAGTGGGTATGTGATTGTCTGTATGGGTGTCTGAGTGGGTGTATGAGTGGTTTTCTGGGTCTCAGAGTGGGTGTGTGAGTGGCTGTATGGGTGTGTGAGTGGATGTGTGAGCATTTGTGTGGGTGTGTAAGTGGGCGTGTGAGTGTGTAATAGATTGGCGTATGAGTGGATGTGTAAGTGACTGTGTGGGTCTCTGAGTTGTGTGTGAGTGGCTGTGTGGGTCTGTGAGTGGGTGTGTAAGTGTCTATATGGGTGTATACTTGGCTGTGTGAGTGGGTATGTGAGTGCTCGTGTGGGTCTCTGAGTGGGTGTCTGAGAGGTTCTCTGGCCCTGTGAGTGGATGTATCAGTGACTGTATGGCTGTGTGAGTGACTGTATGGTTGTGTGAGTGGGTGTATGTGTATATAAGTGGGATGTGAGTGCTTATGTGGGTGTGTGAGAGAGTGTGTCAGTGGGTCTGAGGGTGGGTATGGTTGCTTTTTTAGTTGTGGACTCAATCCACGGATCTGCCACGGATTCATACAGGGGCTGCCCTGAGCGCCGCGATAGATCATCGCACATTAAAAATAAAACATTTTTGGACAATTTCTTGCCTTTGAGGAGTCCCTCACAGACCTCTCCATCAGTCCCATGGGGTCAGCATACCTCTGTACTTATTTACATACCCATTAACCGTGTACTGATTCACAAAATGTCGGCTGCAACCATTCTCTCAGGTTGCAGCCAGCCAATCACGGCATTGCTATTGGCATGTGGATCATATCTCAGATATACATAAATCTTTTTTGTTTAGTAACTCCAAAACTACTGAACAGCTTTACACCAAATTACAAAAAGCACTCTTTCTTGTCCAAGATCTAGCTTTCTGACGATTTTGGTGTGATTCCGTTCAGTGGTTTGGGCTGTAGTCATATCTAAAATCCCTATGAGAAATTGCATAGGGATAATGTGATTTGGGACCCCCCTTTTTCTTGGACCCCACTTGACGAATCACCCCAACACTTTCCAGACAGTAGCTGAAGTGACTGGCAAACTAGTCCTTAAAATGTTATGAAGATTCGTCAAACATGTATAAATATATATCCATATCTATATGTAGCTATATATATATTCACTGAAAAAACACAGGTTTCAGGAATGTTATAGTTAGGAATTAGCATTTAAAAAACCTTAGAAATTCACGGAAAAACCACAGGTTACAGGAACGTTATAGTTAGGCTGACATTTCACTTGTACAAAACCTGTGAAATTCAGCCGTTCTAATTAGCTGAGCTAACTATAACTTGTGTCCCCGCAATGCACTGCTGATGATGTTACATATTACATCACTCATGACATGGTCAGTGACATCACTGATGACATCACTGATGACATCTCAAATGACATCACTGATGACATCATCCAGTGACTGTGAGTGTTTCTAAGAAGTTTAAGAATGTTATATTTATATACACCAAGGTGTATTCAAGAAAAAGTGGGTTTATGAGTATCTGTATGGATGATTCAGTGGGTGCATGACTGACTGTATGAGTGAGTGATTATACGTGTCTCAGTGAATGTATGGGTGAGTGACAAATCTGTGTGAATGTCTGTATCAGTCTGTCAGTTGGTGTGTAAGTGGCTGCATGGGTTGGTGAGTAGGTACATGAGTGTCTATATGGGTTATTGATTAGTTGTCTGAGTACCTGTATGGGTGCGTGGGTGTCTGTATGGGTGGGTGGGGGAGTGGGACTCCCTGTATGGATGTGTGAGTGGGTGAATCACTGGGTGTATGGGTTCATGAGTGCATCTGCGAGGGGTTGTATGGGTGAGTAAATGTGCGTATGGCTGTGTCGGTGAGTGAATGGATGTCTCAGTGGTATTTGGGTGAGTTACTGCATATGTGAAAGGCAGTATATGTGAGTGTTGGAGTAAGTAAGTGACTGTATGTGTGAGTGAGTGATTGTGAGAGAGGCTGTATGGGTGAGTGTGTGCTTGTGTCAGTGACTGTATAGGGGAATAAACATGTGTTAGTATCTGTATGAATAATTGAGGTGGTGTATGTATAACTGTATAGGTGAGTAAGTGGCAGTGTGATTGACTCTTTCGGTGAGTGACCAGGTGTGTGAGTAGCTCTATAGGTGACTGACAGTGTGTGAGTGTCCGTATGGGTGTATGAGTGGATATATCAGTGGCTGTATTGGTGAGTGACTGGGTGTATGAGTGGCTGTATGGGTGAGTGAGTGGATGTGTGTGTAGACCTATGAATCAGTGAGTGGGTAAGTACGTACTGGTATTGGTGTGTCAATGGTTTTGAGAATGATAGTCTGAAATTTGGAGTGGGTGTATGAAAGGTTATATTGGGGTGTGAGTAGGTGCATCAGAGATTATGTGGATGATGTCATCAGTGATGTCATTTGAGATGTCATCAGTGATGTCATCAGTGATGTCATCAGTGATGTCACTGACCATGTCATGAGTGATGTAATATGCTAACTATTAGCTCAGCTAAATATAACGGCTGCATTTCCACAAAATCACTGAAGCACCCTCTCACACCCCCATAGAGCCTTTCATACATCCACTTCCACACAACCATTCACAAACCCATTCATAGACCTATACAAGTACCTACACAGCCACTCACTGATTCATTGATCTACACACACATCCACTCGCTCACCCATCCAGCCACTCATATACTCACTCAGTCACTAATACAGCCATTGACATATCCACTTATACACCCATACAGCCACTCACACACTGACTTAGTCACCCATAGAGCTACTCACATACCTAGTCACTCACCCAATCAGTCAATCACATATCCACTTACTCACCCATACAGCTACACATACCCACTCACTTACTCATACAGATACTATCACATACTCACTCACCTATACAGTCACTGACACAAGCAACACTCACCCATACAGCCACTCTCACATTCACTCCTCACTCACCCATACAGTCACTCATATACCCCATCACTCCCCTATACTGCCTTTCACATACCCAGTTACTCACCCATATACCACTGAAACATCCACTTACTCACCCACACAGCCATACACACACTCACTCACCCATGCAGCCCTTCCCATATGCACTCACTAACCCATACAACCACTGACTCACCTACTCACTCATCCATACAGGCAGTCACACACCCCCTCACCCACCTACACAGAAACTCAGACAACCATACAGGTACTCAGACAACAAATTACTCACCAATACAGCCACTCACGTACCCACTCACACACCCACACAACCACTTAGGCACCAACTGACAGACAGATACAGACATACACACAACCAGTCATTCACCCATACATTCACTGAGACACCTAATCACTCACTTATACAATCAGTCACACATCCACTGATTCACCAATACACCTTGGTATATATATTTAACACTAAAAAACTTTTTTAAAACACTCACAGTCGCCAGATGATATCATTAGTGATGTAATTTGAGATGTTATCAGCAATGTCATCCATGATGTCACTGGCCATGCCATGAGTGATGTAATATGTGAGCTCATAAGCAGTGCATTGTGGGGGCGCGAGTTATAGTTAGCTCAGCTAACTATAACTGCTGAATTTCACTGGTTGTGTATGAGTAAAACCTGAGCCTAACCATAACGTCCCTGTAACCTTTGTTTTTTCAATGAATATATATATTACAGAGTCATTGATAATGACTGCCATTTTGGTTTGGTCAGAGTTTCCTTTAAAAAAAAAAAGAAAATTTAACCCAGAGATACGAGCTTACAATTAAATACCTTATAATAACATTGATATGGATACACAACACCATACTTAAAAAATAAATACATTACAAACCTACTATCGAATACATTATAGTAGCACAATGATAAATAGATAGCACCATAGATTTAAGACTAAATGCAATACTTCATCCATAGAATTCATATTTAAATTTATAATATAGCAATTGCATAAAAAAGGGTCAGCATGAATATAAATATATGAATAAATAAGGATAGTGATTCGAATAAAAAGCCCCATATTTCATAACTTCTGTGGTTAATTAAACTTGTAGGCAATTAAGACCTAGTAAGAGCCAGAGAAAAAACCAGGCTCCACTATCAAGGTCACCACTTACCCAATCCTGCAAAGGGGACCAGATCTTTTGCCCCCGCTTCTTAGCCTGTCTACCCTTACAATCGTATAAAGTTCTTTCTTGATTATACATAGCTATCAGTCACCCGAGCCACACCTAAAGCGCGGGGGTCTCTGAATCCTTCCATCTTGCTGCAATTAGCAGCCTAGAGACTGATTTAAAGACAAAATTAATCTGGGTCGTGCCTAGTTTGCTGCTATTATCATACCCCAATACCATCATAGAAGGGCTGAGACAAATCTTTCTCCCGAATAGAGTCTCACAGAATGTCTCCAAGCCATTGTTCAAGGGTGATAGCTCATTGCAGCTGTAAAACATATGGACCAGCTCAGCCGGACCGTCACCGGACCTGGGGCATTTATCATCTTCCCTTTTCCCCCACCCAAACAACTTACCCGGGATGAAGTATAAATTAAATATTGTCTTATAAGCTGAGCTTTCAGACTAGCTGAGAGGAAGATCTTTGAGGCTAATCCTAATGACATATCTAAATCGGTATCTGGATCCTTTAGTTTCCTTGCCCAGTTTGTTTCAGTCTTCTCCAGATCATCAGGAATACTATCAAATAATATATTGTAAATATTCCTTATCTTACAATCAGCATGGACGAATACCTCTAAGAGGGGGATTTTATCCAAAAGCACGTCCTCCCTGTGTTGGTTGAAGAATTCTTTTACTTGTAGGTACTTAAAATATGAGCTATCAGATATACCAAAATCCTGCTGTAAATCTGAAAAAGAGCACAATTGCCCTGATGAAAACAGGTTCCCAATCCCAGTGAGACCAGGTTTCTCCCGTTGTCTTCCCATTACATCATAAAAAAAGGGAGGCAAGAGTGAAGATCGCCACAAAGGAGTATATCTATTATAGTTTGGGATCTTCATTAATTTTTGAGCATTAATTAACATCTTAAACCGTACTTTCTTAAAATAACTCGGATCCAATTGTTGAAGCAACATGCCACCTGCCACCTTCTTCCCAACTGCAAGCTCATAGATAGTGGGGTAAACCGTGGGGCCTTCTATAAATCCCTCTATCCTTACTTGTTTCAACTGAAAATAATATACCCATTTGCTGCAAAAGAGATGACCAGTAGTAAAATAACAGGCTTGGAGCAGCCCATCCCCCGCATTCCTGAGGGAGAGTAAATTTCAAGGAGCGCCTAACCTTCCCATACTGCCATATGAAATTTATAAAGATGGAATTCAATGTCTTCAGTATAGATCCTTCAATCTCTAAAGGGAGAGATCTAAATAAATATAATATCTTTGGTAACATTATCATCTTGAGAATATTGGTCCTACAATTATTTATAGATGTAATCCATTCATGCGTCTTAGATTGGTGGATATTTTGTATACCAAAGGTTTAAAGTTAATCTGACTAATTGTATATACCTTAGGATTAATCCTAACGCCCAGGTCTGTAGCCATAACGACTCGCCGAATATCAAGGTAATCAATGTTCTCTGTACAAATTATCTGAGTCTTCTCATTGTTTAATAAGTATCCCGTCCCTCGACCATATTTCCCTGCCATCTCTTTAACCTCCTTCAATGCACTTTCCGCATTACTAGTTACTATGGCAATATCGTCTGCATATGCCAATACCTTCATTTCGTAGCCATTCGTGATAACCGGCTTTATTTTCTGATTGTGTAAAATTTGCTCAATGAATGGGTTAATGCAAAGAGCAAATAAAATTGGAGAACAGGGACATCCCTTCCTTGTTCCTCTGGCCACTTTTATTTTTTCAGATTCTTCGCCCATTAATTGTAGTCTGGCATACGGATCTACATACATTGGCTTAATGGCAGTAATCATTAGGGGGCCAAATCCATTTGCCTCTAATATGTCCCATGGATAGCACCATGCCACCCGATCAAATGCTTTTTCGGCATCAAGGAGGATCATAGCCATCTGACTCCCGGTCTCTTCAGCAATATCAAATAGCGATATAGCTCGCCTTTTATGGTCTGTTGTATCTCTTCCTGGTATAAAATCGTGATCCCATGGTGTGACCAGATGGGATATGATCCTCCTTAAATGCCCCGCCAGAGTTTCTGAATAAATTTTGGCGTCCGTATTTATAAGGGATATTGTACGATATGATGTGGGATTATCTCTGGGTTTGTCTTTTTTAGGAAATATGACAATGCCCGTACCCTTCCAAGACTCCGGGGGAGCCCATTCAGTTGTACTCTTAAAAATTAATCTATTAGAAGAAGAGCTAACTCTGTTTAAAGTGCCTTATATCGCTCCACTGGTATTTTATCAGCACCCGTCTCTTTCCCTGAGGAGAGTTGGTGTAATACATTTAATGCCTCTTCAATTGAGATGTCGACTTCTAATTCCTGCCTAACGGCTTGGTCTACTTTCCCACCCTAGTCCACCCCCTGAGCTAACCCTGGAACAACCTCCTGGTGGTCATCCTTATAAAGCCCTTGATAAAATTCTTGGAACACACGTATTGAATCATCAACCCCAGTTAGGGTTACCCCATCCTTTTTGACTGAGGTGATCTTATTCCTAATTGCTTTCTGTCTTGTACATAAAGCTAGAAGTTTCCCGACTGATTCACCCTATTCATAGCTGTCATTCCTGTGAGTTTGATAGTCTTCTGCAATTTTCTGGGTAAGATAACTATTTCTTTCTGTTTTAACCATTGTGATTTTAAGCTGTGTTTGTACTACATCAAACCCCTGGCTAATCCTTACCACATGCTCTTTCTCCACTTCAGTTAACTTTCCTAACTATCTCTTATTCTCAGCTTCTTGCTGTTTCTTAGCACAAGCAACAAAGCTGATGATCTCTCCCCTTAATCCTGCTTGAAAATCATCCCATACAATACCCCGTGGACACTGTATCTATTGCTATCAAAATAATCAACCTTCCAGCTTCTCATATGTTCAATAAATGCTGCATTGGCCAGCAATGTTCTATCAAAAGTCCATTTATAATGGGGCTTAAAGTTCCTTTGGACCACTACATCAAGTACCAAGAGATTATGATTGACATTAGCTTTGGGAGTTTCCTAATTGCAGCTTTCGCCAACTTTCTGCTCGAAACCAGAAAGTAATCCAACCTGACATATTTTTTGTGTGGACAAGAGAAATATGTACAGCTGGGGTCCAAGGGCTGTTAATGGCCCAAACATCAACTAAATGAATAGTCACTATTTAAATAGGGTTACGCACACCAAGGTATTCAAAAGTATACACAGTAATCAATTGAAGCGTGCAGGAGGGTACACTCTCTGATCCTTGAGTGTAAAATCATACAACGAAAACATGCGTTCCCTAACTGGGGTTCGTCCCCTTCCGCACTGCCAGATGCCCCTCTACTTTAAGGGTTCTTTAATCGTAAATAAATTCAATATTCATCCAATCGTTGTGAAATTTGCTTTTAATTCATTAGACCCGTGGTCTTTCAGTGTGAGATACCACTGTTGTTCAGAATTTATCATTCATTTTTTGTTCATCCCAAATAACATTCAATCACATGTTATTTCGTCATGTCCCAATGCATTTCGGGCTATAGTAAACCCTTCATCAGGGTAAAACATTCTGAAAATCAATAAAATTATATGAGGAAATAACGAAGCCAATGATACAAATTGCGATAACATTTCGTCTCAAAACATTGCAGATATCTCCTCCCGTGATAACATGTAGAAACATGCAAATAGAAGCATGCAAATTAAAAGCACCCTCATGATCGCCGATAGCTGAATAAAGATGACGCCAGACAATGTTACAAATGTCACTGTGTTCATGTGTCATATTTCAAGTGGACAAACTCAACCCAATAAAACGAACACTGTCTTTTAAGTGACTCATATTTAAAACGTGCCGCTTGTGATCAAACTGAGAAAACAGTGCAAGTCGTTCGGTGATAACCAAAAAATAAACCATTATACGATAGCCAAATCACCTGATTGAGATGGCATACAGTGATGCAATCTGAATACCATGATATAAAAAAACTTGATGCAAACAATAATATTCTCCAACGGCGTAATCAAAATCATGAAGCCAAACTTACTTCCGTGACAGCTTAAGAGCACATAAACGTGCTGCTCGCAGAGTAAGGAAGAAAACCGACAAGGATTTTAAATAAAGTTAACAAAACTTCCAGTGAAGAGGCACCAGCCGGCTGACACAAACGGTGGTGGCCATCTTGGAGTGTGTTAGGTCGAGGAGTGTAGAGCTAAAGGCAGCAGCCGGTTACGACAGTCAGTAGCGGCCAATGGGGAAGTGCAGTGTAACTCTCTAATCATAAAAAAATCTCAATGAAAATCTCAACACTGAGGGCTCAAGGTGATCGTCCCAAACTCATCCAGCCCCAAATTAATAGGCGTGATAACTCAAAGTGTAGGAAACAAAATGGTGACACAATAACAAATCTGAGTGTGTTAAAGAATGGTTACAACAACGTGACCCACTGCGAAAAACCTGTAATTAAATAAGCTTCAATGTGCATGTTATACAAGATGTGTCTATAGTACCAACTGTGAACAACTCTAGTGTCATAAATAACAGCTGAATTCCATTCTATCATTTAACCCCTTCGGGTTGAGTGCATCCAGTCTTTTGATCCAAAAGTTCTCTCTTTGTAATAGAAACTTATGAATGTCTCTTCCTTCTTTTTTCACCACTTTCTCCAATATCATAAACTTCAACTGGCAGATGTTATGTCCTTTTTCCCAAAAATGAGCTGCAATGACAGATTTGGAGTTCTTGGTTCGTATATTACTTTTATTCTCGTTGAATCTGGTTTTCATTTTTCTAGAAAGATGGGGCGTAAAAACAATTTCTGCTGAGGTAAAAATCTTTGACAGTCGATTATAATATGTAAATTAACAAATTTTGAGCCCAACCCACATAAACATTTACGATCAGGACGTACCATTACTGATTTTCTACTCACATGTGATACACAATGATTAATGCCTATTCTCCATCTAAGAACTTCGGCTCTAAGGCCTAGGCTGGGTAGAGTATCCAGATAGGGGTACCAAATTTCATTCTCCCAACTATTCATCATGAAATGTACAGATTCTTTCTTTCTCAGGTACCTGATATCTTCTATTCTGGATGCTTCCTTCCCTAATGTTCTAAGTTCGCCATTTGTTGCTTCTACTAGGAGGAACGGCTGATCGATTTTCACTTTTAGATTTTTACAAACAGAGAGCAGTTTCTTTTTGACCTCTTTGGCCCATTTTAGGTCACTATGCAAAGCTTCATACTTGCACCATTGTGATACTTTCATGACTACCCCAGAGCCCAATATTTTCCAGAATCTTAGAAGGGCCACTTGCACCTGTACGTTCCATGATGTCAAGCCCAACTCCAATCTGATTGCCTGAATCATAGAGGAGCCCGGTAATGACATCAATGGTTTGAGACTTTATTTTTTATTTATTTATTTGAAAAGTTTTATATAGCGCTGGCTAGACCCGGAGGTATCAGAGCGCTTTACATGAGGTAGGACATTGGTTTCAGAACATTGTTACATAGTTACATCAGTTGCTGGAGCGTCGCAAAACATAGAAAGGGAAACAATATAACGTAGTTACATAAGTAACAAAAGCATAGCATAGCATAAGAAAGAAACCGGCAAGGGGAAAAATACTTCAGGGGACACAGAAAAGTCAGGCTCGAAAAGGGAGGCAGACAGAGAGTCATGGAGGGAGGAGGCAGGGGAGGGAAAAAGAAAAACAACGGGGAGACGAGGAAAACAATGTCCGATGCCTGGCTGGGTAGGTGACGGCCGAGGGGTGAACCAGAGCCAACTCCTCTATAGCTGCATAGGACAGCTCCACCGGGCATCGGCCAAGGTTGCTCTGGCACCGCGGTAAGAACAGACGGTTATGAGGATAAGTGAGAAACAAGTTACAAATTACATCAGTTACAAGGGCATGTTACACAGATGTTACTAGAGCATAGAATAGCACCAACACATAGAAAAACAATGTTACAAGGTCACATGAGTAAATAGGGTATTAGATAACAGAGACACATATCCTAGGGGCATAGAAGGTAAGGGGGGAAAGAAAAAGGGATAAGGAATGCAGCTCGGGTCAGGCAGACCAGCAAGGGGAGAGCCACTGGGATTGGAGGCAGCCACAGGAATAAGGGGGGCAGGAGATCGCAGATACTGTGTCCAATGTCCGGCTGGGTAGGTGATGGCCGAGGGGGTAAACCAGAGCCGATCTCCTCTATAGCTGTCTAGGCAGCTCAACCGGGCATCGGCCATGTTGCACGGTCTCCAACATGCATGGTAATGTGTTTGTAATGATACATTATTAGAGGCTTTCATTTGACTGCA
This sequence comes from Calotriton arnoldi, assembly GCA_963921515.1. NCBI lineage: Eukaryota > Metazoa > Chordata > Amphibia > Caudata > Salamandridae > Calotriton > Calotriton arnoldi. Next base: position 4,265,864 of record CAWUFW010000466.1, read on the forward strand.
ATTTTGCAACTCACTTAGCGCTTGGGAGTTCAGGTAACATTTCTAGCCCTGTGCATCCTTCCACTGCTACCTGAGATTTGCGCTTTGGGATCGTCCCGGCTGGCTCTACCCGGAGGTATCAGAGCGCGTTACATGAGGACAGAGTTACTTCAATTACATCAGTTCAGAAACAAAGACAAAGCGAAGCTAAACATAGAAACAGTCCTGTGGAGCATAGAGGGTCGTGGGGGCCAGGGAGATAGAACTTAGGGGGAACATTGCAAAGTCACAGTAAGCAAACAGTAGTATGGAACTACATCAATTACCAGGGCACAAAAAATAAATCCTTGCATAGGCTACCAGGGAAAGAAGAAACGCAAGAACAGGTCAGAAGAGAACATAAAGGTGGAGGGGGAGGGGAGATGAGCCCAAAACTGGGCAAGGGACAAATCAGGCAAACCGGCGGTGAGGAACAGCTAAACATCATGAGTCACATAAAGACAAAGTCAACAAATAAACCAGACAGGTCGGGGGCAAGGAATCCACGGCATCTGGGGTGAGCCTCAAACACCACTTTGGAGTAACCTGGCTGTGGAGAGGGTCAGAAGGAGGGGCGGAGTGGATGTCTCCGACGGATCCTCGTTGACAAAAGGAGGGAAGGCGCCCCGTTAAGAGTGGATCATCATGAGGGGATGGCAGTTTTAATACCGGGTCTTCCAAAGGGCTATGTGTTAATTTTTGTCCCGGGGGCCGGCCACCAGAATCTTCGAGCCTTCCAGGGCGTCCCTTCACACCACCGCCTCCCGCTGCGTGTCCGGAGGGGGGGGACCCAATGCCTTGATTCAGTCCAGACCACTCAAATGCTCCAGGGAGTGGGCCCTGCAGTTCCCTAGGCACCAAATGCTCAGGGCTCCAGCCCCCTGCTCAGGCTCTTGCCGCCGTGAACTGCCCCTCCCCGGTTCCGCAGTTAGTCCTCCCGGCCTGCTCAATCCCCGGCCTCGCGTAGCTGCGCTGGCTGGGGATCAAGGTCCCAGAGGGAGAGGAGGCTCCCTTCCTCGATGTCCCAACTAGACTTCCCACTTAGGCACAAGACTTCAGCTCTGTACTGCAATTGTGGGGGTATCATTGCATTATACGCTTTCAACAGAGGTCTGTGAGACATATCCCCATAGATGCGGTTACATTTTCTTAATCCATATACTGATGTAAGGGCTTTAGCTTTCTGGGCTGCCAAATGCGTGTCCCATTTTAGAGACTTTTCAAACCAGATACCGAGATATCTGTACTCGTTCACATTTTCCAATTTGGTTGGGCCCAGATACCAGTTAAATCTCTGGACTTTTTCCTAAAGCATAAAATGTTGGTTTTGTCCATATTTACAAACAGACGCTTGGCCACGCAATATTCATTAAAAGCAGTTAACTTCCTGTGTAAGCCCATCTCTGTCTGGTCGAGGATTACCAAATCATCGGCATACAGTAGGCAGGAAAGTTATTTCCCATTCATTTTTGGGCTAGCAATTCTATCCACCTTCAAGATAGATTGCAGATCAGCCAGGTATATAGCAAAGAGTAGGGGGGCTAATACACAGCCCTGCCTTAGACCATTCTTGATCATTATTTTCGGAGTCAAGGCCCCGGCCGTATCCTTAATAACTTGCGCCCAATTATGACTATGTAACTCCTGGACAACTGCCAGGAGCCCATCTGGGATATCGTATTTCCTTAAGGTGCCCCAGAGGCAACTCCTGTCCACCAGGTTAAATGCCGCACGCAAGTCAACGAAGCAACAGCACAACTTCCCTTGCTGTTCCATAGACTTCTGCGCCACCGCCCAAAGTGAAAAACAGTGGTCGACCGTGGAGTGCCCCTCCTTGAAGCCCCCTTGTTCCACCGGCACGATAGACCGCTGTTCCACCCAGTCCTTCTGGCTGCCCAGGATTATTTTGGCTAAAACATTTTCCCCGATATCCAGTAAATTAATCAGTCTATAATTCTTTGGGGCTGTCCTATCTCCCTTGTTATGGATAGGTCTGATTACTGCCCCCCTCAACTTCTCTGGGATATGGCCCGAGTCCAATATGTCCAAGAACATAAAAGATAAAAATTCCGCCCACCAATTTTGCTGAGATTTTATTATAATGGCCGGGAAATTATCTGGTCCCGCTGCACGGGTTAAGTTTAAGTTTCTTATAGTGTCTTTAACCTTTTCTACTGTAAAAAGGGATTTTAAATCTTCCACGGCCCTTCTCCAGGGATGAATATTTCCTCCAGCAGCCTCAACACCTGTCCCGTATAGTTCTCCTAGATATTCTTCCCATGCTGATTCTTCCACTACACAGGGCATAGCCCCCGAGGACTGTCCAGATGCTTCCTTTATCAGATTCAAAAACTTACGGATGTTTTTTGCTTCGATTATTTCCAGCAAATGTACCCAACATTACTCTTTAAAAGCCCTCTTCAGGTTCCTAACTAGCGTTTTATATTCCTTCCTCAATTTTGCCAGATTTTTCTGTCTTACTTGATCATATTTTATTCTTAAACTTCTTTCTTCTCTCCTTATTAATCTTTTCTTAATTTTACACTCCCCATTAAACCAACTCAATTGTCTACCTTGCGTAGTTTGCATAACATTTGGGCGAGGATTCTTACTTTTTAATTCTACTCTAAGGCATTGTACCATTTCTTCTATCGTTTCCTCAAACCAAGCCACTTTCTTATCCCTTGCATTTCCCAGTACTAATTTCTGTTAAAAGCTGGCCAACTTTTCAGTGTATTCCTCTGTTAATCTTGTTGTCAAACGTTTGGGATACTCTAATTGTTGGGGGAGAACTATTTCGCTAGGGCTAAACGGCCCCCTGTCTAATTCGAAGCGCAAGATGTTATGATCGCTGCCTTCGCCCTGAGTTACCTGGAACCCTTTTATAAGGGCAAAGTTCGAAGCATGAATAAACACATAGTCGATGGAGCAAAGTTGGGTACCTAACCTGAAGGTCTGTTTGGCCGGGCAGTCTGTTTCCCACCTACCGTTTAAGCAGAACAGCCCTTTTAACCGCAAGTATTTACCCAGTTTAACATCTTGTCTGGAAGTAGTGCAATATGGAAAGACGGCTGGAGCTATATTATTTGAGCTCAAGAGTTCTTTAGACCACGGATCTTGTCTTATTGGGTTCAGTTTATGATTAAAATCACCCATTACAATGATCATATAATTCTCAAATATTTGCACAAGGTATCCAAATCAGCTTTGAAATGTCTCATTTCCACCTCGTATTCCTCATTAGTCCCCCATTGTATGTAAACATTCATGATTACCAAGTGTTCACACAACCTTTCTGAAACCAGTAGCGTTACCTTACAGACCAACAACCATTTACATGTCACTTTTACAGGCAGCACCTTTTTCGCGGTCCTAGTTGAGATGAGAGTCATGATCCCCCCGGCAGGGCGCCCGAACCTTTTTCTACTTGCGGGCCTGTGCAGTTGTGCGAAACCTTCAAAGACAGGAGTATTGTCTCATAGCCAAGTTTCCTGTAAGCCAATTATCTCTGCTCCCTGGGCTAGTTGTTTTATGCTTTCGACTTTTATTTCCCCTCCTAGCCCATTTACATTCCAAGATATAAAATTCATGCTATGCGACACCCCTATTCCCTAATCAATATCACTGAGGGGGTCAACAACAGTATGATTCCAGTGGAGAGAACTTAGCCAACTATCATCAGGGGTCCAATCACCCCAGGGTTTACCCAACTCATGGTTCTCAACTGCAATTCTCATACTTTCTCTTACCCTTCCATCACCTACAATCAACCTTATCTGTCTTTTCCCCAAGCCTGAATGACAGGACAAAAAGGCCCTGTCATGCTGGTTCCTCCCCACCAGTCCCCCAACCGGTATTAACCTTATCCCTTCTTTCGCTATCTCTTTTTTGGCTTTTACAATAGCTGTTTTTACCAGACTTGAGTATACTAATACCTTGGTAAATTATTTCCCTTTATTATTATGGCTAAATCCTACTTGTCTTAGGTCCTTCGTGCCAAATTCCCTCAGACTTGGGCATTTAGAGAAGGAGAATACGAGCTGGGAACGATTTAGGGGAATGACCTTCCTTCCTTTTTTTCTCCCCTTCTCTATTTCAACTGGTTCAAAATATAACCACAAATTACCCGTATCTTCTGCAGGCATTGCACCAAATAGCTCCCCTTCCTTCAAATTCCTTTCCCTGGATATTTTAATGATCCCTCCCCCCCAGCTACAATTCTGCTTTTATCCCTTCGCCCCTGGGGTTTTTCATGCGGATTGGCCAATTTGGCCTCCCTCTTATTTGATGGCGCTGGTTTTAATTGGACCTTTCTTTCCCCTATTTACACATCCCCCACCCTTGGAGCACTCTCAGGGTCCCTCATTGACCTCCTATTTCTTAGTATGGTGCTGCACACTTGACGGGTTACTTCTTCTCTGCCCCCTTTCTTAATATCCTTTGGGATTCCTTTAACCCTTCCTTTTTTCACAACCTTAGGCTTTCCCATTAGAGCCACCGATCTTCTCGTACCTCTCCGCAGCTAGAGAGGAATTGGAGAAAGGACTTTAGTGAGTCCAGCAAAAAGGCATACAGTGAGTCCATAAAAATTTACCAAGCGTAAATTAAAAAGGTAAAGGGACAATATTTTGAAGAAAAGATTAATTCAGCAGCAAATGCCCCCAAAGAAATCTTCCGTATCGTGAAAACACTGCTGGAGCTCCCACCCCCGGATACCTCCACAGGTTTAACTAACGATAGATGTAATGAACTGGCGGGATATTTCCAGGGAAAAATTCAGATCATATACAAGGCCTTTCCTGATTCCCCAGGCCCTAGTGATCTTCACACCCCAACAACAAATGACATAGCGCGTGACCCTTTTGAAAGAAATGGGTATGTCGACTCCACTAAGTACACTCTGGAGGACTTTCCACTCTTGGACATAGATACTATAACTGACATCTTCGGGCAAATTAAATCAGGTTCGCCTATAGACCCTGCCCCCCCCCACATTCTTAGTAAGGTAAAAGATACGGTATTACCAGTCATCCGGGATGTGATAAATCTTTCCATTAATAATGGACTGGTGCCACTTGCGTGGAAAGACGCCATGGTAAAAGCCCTGCTGAAAAAGCCAAATTTAGACCCGGAAGTACTAAGCAACTATCGGCCCATATCCATGCTGCCTATGCTTAGTAAGATCATGGAGAGGCATATAAATGTCGCGCTATCATCTTTTTTAGAGTCCCATGAGCTTCTACACCATTCTCAGACGGATTCCCGCCCCCAACATGGAACGGAAACCGCTCTGATTGCCGTGGTCGAAGAAGCAAAGAAGTTAATTGATCAGAGAGGTGCAGTGGCCATTATCCTACTTGATCTTAGTGCCGCATTCGACACGGTGAATCTGGACATCCTCATGAAGAGACTCAGGAGAGCCGGGGTGGCAGGAGGAGCCATTTCTTTGATCCAGTCCTTCCTCAATGGCAGAACATTTCAGGTTTATGCAGGGGAATGTACCTCTAGGACTCTACCTCTTAGTTATGGAGTCCCTCAGGGATCTTCCCTGAGTCCGACGCTTTTTAATGTATACATGAAGCCACTGGCGGAGGTCATTCAGCCTTATGGGGTCAAGGTTGTCACCTATGCAGATGACACCCAGCTGGTGGTACCTTTAAACCACCCACGCAACGCCCCAGCTGATTTAGAGTCCTGCTTGGAGAAGCCAACTGGATGCAACAGTCATGTCTCAAGCTTAATGGAGACAAGACGGAAATAATGTATCTTGGGAATACAGCTAATAAAGAGCCCAAACTGCCGTGGCCCATCTGTCTCGGACCCCCCCAGCCCCGAAGCCCAAAATAAAGAGTTTGGGCGTATGGCTGGATAAGGCTCTCAAATTTGACCAGCAAGCAGTGGCAGTCGCCGGTCTCTGTCATGGCACCCTCAGAATGTTGTGAAAAGTCCTTCCTCTACTCCCCATAATGGCAAGGAGAACTATGGTCCAGGCCTTAGTTCTCTCACGCCTGGACTATGGAAACGCATTGTATATAGGAGCACCCAAATCCACCCTGAGGAAGCTTCAGGTGGCACAGAATTGTGCCGCCAGACTCCTGACGGGAGCCCCCAGAACGCAGTCAGCCTTGCCCAGCTTAAAGTCCCTACACTGGCTGCCCATAGAGGAGAGGGTCACATTCAAGGTCATGTGCATTGCCCACAGGACCCTAAGGGGTCAGGCCCTCGCATCAACCACCCACTTATCAAGGCGTATCAGCCAAGGAAACCCCTCCGCTCGGCGAATCTAAATTTAGCTATCATCCCTAACATCCAGAGGATGCGCAGCGGGGGTCGGTCTTTCTCATACAATGCAGCAAAGGTGTGGAACTCCCTTCCCCTGCATTTGCGCTTAGAAACTGCCCACCTTTGCTTTAGGAAAGGGCTTAAAACCTGGCTCTTCCAGAAGATCAATTGGTAACCGCCTCGCTTTGTCTGTTTTGCCGCTAGCGCTGGGATGCCTTAGGGTAGCCATGCGCTCAAGAAATGCTAATTAATATTAATAATAATAATAATAATAATAGCGCCTATACCTAAATTGATCCTTCCATCTGTTTACCAGCATCGGGCAGCTAGAAATATAGACCTCCTGTGGGTTGGCCGTTTGCTCAGAGTCCCTGGCACCACCCTGCATCGGGGGATCCGGGACCTGAACCGGTCTCACTACTGTTGGCATTAGTCCCCTGATCTCTTGCAATTCCCCTACAATTTTCTGAGATTGAATTTCATGGGTTTTTAGGATGTTGTTATTTAACATAGACACTTCTAGCAACCCTTGCAGAGTTTTTTGTAACATCAGCATTATGTCTAGCATTGAAGCCGAAGGTGTAGCTGATATATCTATACCCAGAGTAATATTACGTGCTGAAGATTCTATAGACTCAGTTCCTTGATTTTCGGGTTGCCCCGTATTCTTGGCAGTCCTAGATGTTATAGTCTGGGCGGAATCATTTCTCCGTTCACTCCTTGAACCAGTTAAGGCCATCCCTTCACAATCCATATCAATGCCGTCGGACAGGGAGAAAGTCCGAGGTGAAGAGGATAATCTGGGTTCCGGGATGGGATCGATTCGGCTTAAATTCATTTGATTACAAAAGGATACATCCGACCCGGTGGCACAGTCACCCAAATTCACTTGTTTATTCAATGGTTCTTTACTTAAATCCAGGGTTCTTACAGGGGTTTGCATTCTCTTAAAATGCTTGCCTACAAAGTCCTTTATTGATTTGGATACTTGCACTCCTCCTTTCACTCCTAAGTGGGTGTCGTCGACTGTACTTTTGTTTCTCTTTGAAGACCTCTTTACCATTCCCTTGGGAGATACCAAACACTCTACCAAAGTCCCATTTTCAGGTATAGACTCATTAATGTGGCTGTCAGGATCTTTTCGCCCTTTATAAACTTTTGGCTTCCTTGGTGCCATCTTTCAGGGACGCCTTCCGAACTCTTTAGCTTTTGAAATTAAAATGTGGTTATATTTGCTGTATGAAACTCAGGCCTCCTTCCTGGCAGCGTATTGCGTCACCGTGTATTAACTCCGCCACCCTTTTATCAGTGTATAATTAGGAGTGCAAATTTTCTTTGCCCTATAAACTGGAACAAGAAATAGTTTATAAAATAAGTTGCCTAGGCTCAAATACAGGTCTCACTTACCTCCACTGTGCATTGGCTGGCTGGCTGACCATATTCCCTGCTTCTGCCTAGAGGCTTCTTTTCACTTGAGCACTTTCTTTTGAGCTCCTGCTCTGTTGTGCCCCCCAGGGCCCCCTTGGCCTTGGGCCCTTTGCCTCCCTGCCTGCCAGCGGAAGTTTCTGGGCTTACTACTAGGCACAGGAATTAGGGAGTTTAAAACCCCCAGTCTATCACACCTCTCCAGGCTCCTGGCTCCCAAGTTGACTTTGCTGCTGAACCCGGGGTGTGGTGCTGAATCGTGCTAACTTAAATCCCAACTGAGGCGGATACCCACTGCAGTTCCGCCTCACTCCTCGGCTCCGTGCTGGCTTTCACGATGTTGGGGACCGGCGTGTCACAGTCCCCGCGTCGCGTCTCTCACTTGCCACTCTTCCGGAAGTGCACGCATGGCGAACAGCAGCAGCCTCCACGTCGGCGTCTCCGCATTACGCGTTACGGTCAGTCAGCTGCACAGTGGAAGTCACATTCCATTGACATAGAAGTAGGACCAGCATGCTGCATCGAGCGAGGGACACCAAATGAGCTTAACAACACTGAAAATAGACAATGACACTCTAAAGGGAATTATATTCAGTTTTTAGACATCTGGGTTAAGCTTGTCTCCCTCTGTCCTCAGTTGAAGCAGACCTGCTCTGAACGGGGAGGTGTGCTTAAACTTATTGAAATTTGCAGTTACCTGATGACTCAATGTCCTCTGTCACGTCATCGTTTTCAGGTGTATTAGCCCATTTGATGCAGTAGACGCAAACCAAGACAAAAAGAACAATTGATGGACAGAATGCAGAACAATATCATACATTCACCCCAGTACAGAGATCTGGGCCTAAATCCATCGTTTTTTTGCTCACCATGCCATTCCAGCTTGGACCCAGCCATATGCAAATCAGTCTTGACCCTGCGCCCAATGGGAACAGTCCAGCCCGAACTGCCATGCCAGGTCCTCCCTGGACTGGAAACAAGCATCCTTGGACAGGTTTCGGGCTTTCAGCCCTCATCAGCCAGGATAGCTTGACTCCAGTGGCATGGAGAGCACGGGACCCACGTCTGGGCATACCCGTCCCACTCGGGGTGACAAATGCAAAAAGAACAATTGGTGGACAGAATGCAGAACAATGTCATACATTCACCCCAGTACAGAGATCTGGGCCTAAATCCATCGTTTTTTTGCTCACCATGCCAAGACTACAACTCCCAAAATGCAATAGTTTTTTTAATAGACGGTTAGGCAAAGAGTGTCCCTCGTGATGTGATAACCTCTTACAAGCGCCTCATTAGCATAATTTGGCATTTGACCAGCTTCACGCTGCATGTTCCGGTAACGCTCAGGCGCAGCAAGTCTCCTCGTTAGAGCTGCCTGGCGTCTCGATTTTCCCAGCACTGATTTCTCTCTTTATAATAGAAACTTATGGATGTCTCTTCCTTCTTTTTTCTCCACTTTCTCCAATATCATAAACTTCAACTGGCAGATGTTATGTCCTTTTTCCAAAAAATGAGCTGCAACGACAGATTTCGAGTTCTTGGTTCATTTTTTTTTTTAAACAGACTTTATTGAGTTTCATACACAGAATATAGGCCGTGATATCCCGACCCAGCCACTCAAATAACAGGCCAACAAGTTACTTGGAATACAAGTAGTGCAATCCATAACCCACAAGGTAACAGTTCGGTTGGAGCTTTAGGTGAACATCGTGACTAGACTGCTCTGTATCTGTACTCATAGTCCGGTCCCGCTACAGCTGCGGCCTCTGCGGGCTCTCGTCCCCAAACTACCCCTCTCCCCCTCCACCCTCTAACTATCCCCCTCTAACTATCCCCCTCCCATCCCTCCCCTCCAGGCGTATCACTTAGGTCTAGGCCAGTAATATGAGATACACGTACAGGGCTCGTTGGGCATCAACACTAATTGGGGTATCGCTGTGAGGGGACTCGCCCCAGTAAGGTGGTTCAGTGCATTCTCTAGTGACGGGACTCCGGGCCCCAGAAGCGCGAGTTCTGCCCGCAGATTACCCTGTGTGGGCTGTGGGGTCCCCTATAGAGGCGTCATCTTCGCTGTTATCAGGGGATTTGAGTGCTACAACCAGTGCCTCCCAGGCCCTCGCCGCTTCCAACGCCTTCTCACTCCCTGTTCGCTTCGCTACTTGCAACCTGATCACTCCTTCACATTCAGCCCATTTAAGGAGCTCTGTTTTCCATCGTGCTATACTTGGACCTTGCTTCGCTTTCCAGTGCATAGTGATATTTCGTTTGGCCAGGAGAAAACCCAAATCTAGAAACTTACTTGTGACTTTATTTTTAGACGTATGAGGGAACCAGTGTAAGACGCAGTGTTTCAGAGACGGTTCTATTTCCCTATCCGTGACATCAGTCAGTATCGTTGTTAATTCCTCCCAGTAGCTGTCTAGGAACGGGCAATTCAAGTTCTTGGTTCATATATTACTTTTATATTACTTTTATGCTCATTGAATCTGGTTTTCATTTTTCTTTCTGTCTTTCCAACGTACACTTTCCTGCACGGGCATTTCAACAGGTATATTACGTTCATGGAGTCACAATCAGCTGTGACTTTCAAGTTGATTTTGTTACCTTTCATAGGGTGTGTAATGGATGACCTTTAATGATACTATTACAATTGTTGCAATTATGGAATGGCACTGTCCCTTTGAAACATCGATCTTCATTTTGAGTGATCTTGGAATTAAGTTATTCTTTTACATTTCTCCCTATTTCATAGGCAAAGAGAGGCTGATCAACGAAAATCCCTTTAAAATCATTATAATTATAGAGGATCTCTAAATAACCCATATCAAAACAGAATTGACATCTAGAATGGAAGCTGATGAATGGTCAAAAACATTGGATGCCATTAAATCACAAATCAAAAAATACTCTCAAGAAATTAATGAAACACAGATTTGCAAAAACAAAGGCGATACGATTGACTACAAACTGGGTGAAGTGTACAGCTGGGCTGAGATTCATGCCAAAAGAAGAATGAACAAACCATACAGTCAAACAACAGACACTGAAACTTCATCCAATGATAGCGCAAGTGATCAACCACAAAGGAGACCGTTTAGGCCTGTTGGAGACAAGGCAGTCCAACAACCTACTGAAAATAAACAGTTAAATAATCAAGATAGCGAGCAGCCAAGAACATCAGGGGCACCTTTTTTAGAGGGCGGCCCCTTGGCCAACGACGAACCCGGAGGGGAAAAAGAACATCCAGAAACAAAAGTGGTGCAAGCATCAACCAAGAGAATCAAGGGCAAGAAACAAACAACTTAGTGATAAATGTTTCAAAGTATCAATTCACTCCCATAGAAATTCAAACTTTACAAAAAGGCACTTCTTATGTTCCTACATGTCATAGCAACTGCCTCGAATTGGAAATTGTTTTTTTCAAATTCATGCACAATTCACGCTTAAGGAACTTTTTATAGAACATTGTGGGCAACCAGGGTAACCAGAGTAAAGACCACAATGACCTTTTGAAGGGCTTGAGATCAAAAAGCACTTTTCAAGCGCCGGTTAGCCACAAGATTTTGGATTCCTTCGAAATACTGGTTAAACAGGATATTCAACATTTCAATTATCAACAGCGTTACAAACAGGGCTATCTAAATAATAAAGAGAGAGGCATCTTGAAGACGATCGCTCACAATCCTGATATCACATGTCAAAAAGCTGATAAAGGAGGAGCACTAGTTATCATGGACACTTCATTTTACAAAAGAAATGTAGAAGAACATGTATCTGATATTCAGACTTATTCCATCTTGAATCACAATCCCACAGCCACATTTACCAACATTCTAAAAACACTCGTGAACAGAGCTATAGACAATGGCACCCTTACTGAGGAGATAAAACGGTTTTTAATCCAAACCAACCCTAAGAGTCCACAATTGTACATGCTACCCAATGTGCATAAAAACCAACACAATCCTCCCTTTAGACCCATTGTGTCCACCAGAGGAAGCTTACATGAACCTGTGGGCAAATTCTTGGATAGACACTTACAACCTTTTGTCCTGAAAATGAGAACCTATATCAAAGACACCACTGAATTTTAACTCAAAATAAACCAAGTCATCGTCAATCAGGAAGATCAAATTCTGTTTTGCACAATCGATGTTAAATCTCTTTATACTTCAATTCCCCATGATCTTGGTATGAAAGCCATTGAGTATCACCTGATAAACTCTACACTTGATGAAGATTTCAAATTATTCTTAATGGAACTTATACACATCACTTTATATTAGAGCTAGTTCTGCTGGGAAGACCGGTATCATCTACAACTTACGGGCACTTCAATGGGCAATTGCGCCGCACCTGCATATGCAAATTTATTCATGAACAAATTTGAGATCAACCACATTCTCAATAACAAAATATGGAAGACCAATGCCATTTTTTACGTAAGATACATTCACGATATTTTTCCTCTATGGAAGGGTTCTAAAGAAGAGTTGACAAAGGCACTCATTGAACTTAACAACATCAATGAAAGAATACAATTCACGCACAAAATTAGTGACATTGGCATAGCCTTCTTGGACGTATTTGTGTCAAAGAATCAAAATAGTTTGGACACCAACATGTTCAGAAAAGACACAGACCGCAATAACATACTGCATTTTAAGAGTTTTCATCAGCACTCTTTGAAGAATCATTTACCGTACTCTCAAATGCTAAGAGTTAAGAGAATTGTCTCGAATTCTGCTTCACTGAATGAACAGATGAGTATGATGATTACTAAGTTCAAGGACAGAGGTTATCCTATGAATGTTCTTGATGAAGCTACAAAACGATGCACCACCAAGACCAGACAAGAATTACTTAGCCCGGTCATAGAGAAGAAACAGAATCAAAGAATGGTTTTGATCTCTAAATTTTCCACTGCAAGTCCGCAATTCAAGAAATCAATCATCAAGCATTGGCCAATGCTCGTCACGGACCCTGATTTTAAAGGATTTTTGTTGATCAGCCTCTCTTTGCCTATGAAAGAGGGAGAAATGTAAAAGAATTACTTAATTCCAAGATCACTCAAAATGAAAATCGATGTTTCAAAGGGACAGTGCCATGCCATAATTGCAACAATTGTAATAGTATCATTAAAGGATCATCCATACACACCCTATGAAAGGTAACAAAATCAACTTGAAAGTCACAGCTGATTGTGACTCCATGAACGTAATATACATGTTGAAATGCCCGTGTGGGAAAGTGCACGTTGGAAAGACAGAAAGAAAAATGAAAACCAGATTCAACGAGCATAAAAGTAATATACGAACCAAGAACTCGAAATCTGTCATTGCAGCTCATTTTTGGGAAAAAGGACATAACATCTGCCAGTTGAAGTTTATGATATTGGAGAAAGTGGAGAAAAAAGAAGGAAGAGACATTCATAAGTTTCTATTGCAAAGAGAGAACTTTTGGATCAAAAGACTGGATGCACTCAACCCGAAGGGGTTAAATGATAGAATGGAATTCAGCTGTTATTTATGATACTAGAGTTGTTCACAGTTGGTACCATAGACACATCTAGTATAACATGCATATTGAAGCTTATTTAATTACAGCTTTTTCGCAGTGGGTGACATTGTTGTTGTAACCATTCTTTAACACACTCAGATTTGTTATTGTGTCACCATTTTCTTTCCTACACTTTGAGTTTTCACGCCTATTAATTTGGGGCTGGATGAGTTTGGGACGGTCACCTTGAGCCCTCAGTGTTGATATTTTCATTGAGATTTTTATATGATTAGAGAGTTACACTGCACTTCCCCGTGTATATTTGATTCTTTTTCCTTTAACTTTCATTCTAACATACTAATTTCAAGTTGGCCGCTACTGACTGTCGTAACCGGCTGTTGCCTTTAGCTCTACACTCTTTGACCTAACACACTCCAAGATGGCCGCCACCGTTTGTGTCAGCCGGCCGGTGCCTCTTCACCGGAAGTTTTATTAACTTTATTTAAACTCCTTGTCGGTTTTCTTCCTTACTCTGCGAGCAGCACGTTTATGTGCTCTTAAGCTGTCACGGAAGTAAGTTTGGCTTCATGATTTTGATTACGCCATTGGAGAATATTATTGTTTGGATAAAATTTTTTTATATCATAGTATTCAGATTGCATCACTGTATACCATCTCGATCAGGCGATTTGGCTATCGTATAATGGTTTATTTTTTGGTTATCACGAACGGCTTGCACTGTTTTCTCAGTTTGATCCCAAGCGGCACGTTTTAAATATGAGTCACTTAAAAGACAGTGTTCGTTTTATTGGGTTGAGCTTGTCCACTTGAAATATGACACATGAACACGGTGACCTTTGTAACATTGTCATCGCGTCAACTTTATTAAGCTATCGGCGATCACGAGGGTGCTTTTAATTTGCATGCTTCTATTTGCATGTTTCTACACGTTATCACGGGAGGAGATATCTGCAATGTTTTGAGACAAAATGTTATTGCATATTGTATCATTGGCTTCGTTATTTCCTCATATAATTTTATTGATTTTCAGAACGTTTTCCCCTGATGAAGGGCTTAGTATAGCCCGAAATGCATTGAGACATGACCAAATAACATGTGATTGAATGTTATTTGGGATGAACAAAAAATGAATGATAGATTCTGATCAACAGTGGTATCTCACACTGAAAGACCACGGATCTAATGAATTAAAAGTAGATTTCACAACGATTGGATGAATATGGAATTTATTTACGATTAAAGAACCCTCAAAGTAGAGGGGCATCTGGCAGTGCGGAAGGGGATGAACCCCTGTGGGGGAACGCATGTTTTTGCCAAACATCAACTAAACCATGGCTGACCATAAGAGAGGTCAGAACCCTATGTACACATGTTTTTTTCCCTGCTATTTACTAGGGGTGGGCGGAGTTCGCAGAGTCCCACTACGCGGAATTCCGCGGTGTCGCAAAAAAACTCCGGAGTTCCACATTCGGGCAGAGTTTACCGGCGTGCCCGCTCGCATTGCATTGGGAATGTCAAGTCCATCCGCCAAAATCATGAGGAAATGGCGCTATGTGGTCCCGAAGTGTGATCGCGTTTTAAATCACACGCGTACAGCACCACGCAGTCCGTATGGGCTCAGCCATCATGTTTTTCTGCTCTCTGTTATGGTGCAGGGCCTAATTTTTAATCTGTTGTTAATATTTATCATCCACCTCCTTTATTACTTTTCTACCCCTAATTTTTCCTTTTTACAAAATTGTGCGACTTTGTGTTTGTGTATTTTACGTTTTTGCTTAAATTTTTGCATGTTTTTGTGACATTTTGACTTACTTTATTTCCCCCTACTTCTTTCCTTACTTTTTTCTTCTTTACTTTCCCTTCCTTTCCCGTCGTAGGTTACTTGATTTCCCCACCCAGTGCCATGGCTGAGGGCCGGCTCCCATGTGGGCGGCACTGCCGCCCAGGTATCCAGCCCCGGGCGATCTTTGGAGAGGAGGAGGTGGCAGCACTAGTTTTTTTTATGCAGCGCCACCTCCCCTCTATGCTGGCATCAGGCGGCAGGCCCGGTAGTGGCTACTCCCTGCGGGAGCGTCGGCAGCGCTAGGGGATGGTGCACCGGTGCATGTGGCTCCACAGCGAGGTTCGGCGCATCACCCAGCAGATGAGGCACTGCTGGGCCGACATTCTCGACAGGGAGCAGGACCAGCTCGACCTGCTAGGCGTCGAGATTCCGGGGCTCGGTGAGTATTAATTATTTGTTGTGTTTGTGTTCTACAATGCTAAAAAAAATCTGAATACCATGCTGCTCACACTCAGAGGTAAGTTATGTGTTTAGTAGAGTTTACGCTGGTATATTATTATTATTACTGTGTGATCCAGTTTTTAGTTTCTGCTAGGCAGGTGCTGCTACCTAATCGCATTCATCAGGCGTTCGCTTTGGCTGATTAATAAAGAAGCCATTGCAGACTGTTTCTTCTGTCACTATAGTGAATCACTGAGTAGCGCATTCTCTCAGTGACTTTGTTTATGTAGCTTGTACAGTTCAAGGTTATTTATTTAATTGAATTCACAGTGATGATGTGAAGTATGCAGCCATCTATGCATTGCAAATAAAGGAGAGTGAGCTGGCTCATCAAGGGTGTTGAGAAATGCGAATAGAATAAAATCAAATATTATTAACTGCAATATGTAGTTTTTGTTAAGGAGATTTGGAATATGGATTTAACGATCGTCGATAGACTCAAGTCGAAAGAAACTAGTGGTACTATAGGTGATCTGTTTTAGCGACTGCGGGCCCGATTCACAGAACTAACTTAAGACAAAATCCTAAACTTACTACCATTTTGGTATTCACAGAAGGCACTTACTCATTTTAGTATTCACAGAAGGCACTTACTTACTCATTTTGAGTAACTTACTTCATTTTGAGTAACTTACTCATTTGTGTAACTTACTCATTTTGATATTCACAGAAGGCACTTACTCATTGATGAGTAAGTGCCTTCTATGAATACCAAAATGAGTAAGTTACACAAAATGAGTAAGTTACTCAAAATGAGTAGTTACTCATTTTAGTATTCACAGAGGCACTTAATCATCAATGAGTAAGTGCCTTCTGTGAATACTAAAATGAGTAAGTTACACAAATGAGTAAGTTACTCAAAATGAGTAAGTTACTCATTTTAGTATTCACAGAAGGCACTTACTCATCAATGAGTAAATGCCTTCTGTGAATACTCAAAATGAGTAAGTTACACAAAATGAGTAAGTTACTCAAAATGAGTAAGTTACTCAAAATGAGTAAGTAGGTGCATTCTGTGAATACCAAAATGAGTAAGTGCCTTCTGTGAATACCAAAATGGTAGTAAGTTTAGGATTTTGTCTTAAGTTAGTTCTGTGAATCGGGCCCTGCGTTTGCTTTTCACAAAACATTTTGTGGAGATTATTATCAGACTCACTAATCTATTTTTATTTATCTTCTTTATTTCTTTCATCAGCACCCAAGGGTAAGAAGAGGGATGATTTGGAGGGTCCGGAGCAAGCTGGTCAGCCGGCGCTGACCACCAACGCCGCTGCAGAGGGCTCTGCAGTTCCCAGTAAGTCCTATTATGATTGTTGTGGACTTCTTAGGGTAGAACGGACCGTAGAATCTTGGGGTATATTTTGTCTGTTGGAATGTTGGTGCCATCTATCGTGCTTTGTGAAGATTCAGATAGCAGGCCCAAGTAAGCTAGTATTTGTAAATTAAAAAAATCGCCATGTATGTTTGTTCTGAATGCTTTCATTTTCCTGCTTATGCCTAGCTCTAACACAGTTCAGTTCATGAGACAGTGGCAATGGTAATCATGGACCCCCCCCCCCAGTGTAGTGTGCTGCAGACCCGTTCATTTATTGTTACAGTACACCACCAGTTTCCAATGACAGTGCAGCAAGGCTGGAAAAAAGTATGAGGTCCCATTGCATTTGCCATCCAGCCCCACAGGCTTTTCATTGAGTGTTATTCCATGCCTGGCTGTCTAACTTTGTGAAACAACCAATCAAATGCCCAGAGTGATATTTGGAAGATACGTTCTGAGCTGTAGTGCTGCATTGCTGTTGTATTTGGGGTTGCGTATCTGGGAAACATAGAAAACTATGTTTAATGTTTTATATTCTAGCCACACAGAGCATCGGTGATGCCGGCTCCAGTGTTGCTGCAGGAGGAGATGGCGACGGCTCAGTTCTTGCAGGGGGAGAAGCGGCAGCAGGGATGGGAACTGGTAAGTCACATATTTCTTGCAATTACTATGCTCACTAGCTATTGCCATGGCGTCGCTCATGGTCGTCATCAAAAATGACTGTGAGGTAAAAGCCACAGCGGTGGTTGAGTTATTAAGGACTCTTCTATCTGCAAATGTAGCAAAATCTCACATAATGCGCTTTGATGGCTTGAGGGAGACATGAAAGAACAGAGGGCAACTTAAAAGAAAGGAAATGGTATATGAGCGAAAGGGTGGGTGGGCTATTCTTGGCATGTGCCACATTTAATCATGCAATACCCATGTGAAGTGATTCCAGAACATATATCATGGTTTCCCATAACAGATTAATTTACACTTGTTCAGATTTTTCCCTTGTGGATTGAACCACGAGTGAATAAGCCAAAGATGATGAATCGATGATCAGTGTAGTGGCCCCTCTATTATACCCTACCTGTCTAATCCCTCTACCCTACCCCCTGCAGAAGAAAAAATCAAGTTCCCTTTCCTTGGTTCTTGCCCAGCCATACTAGTTGTCTTACCTGAATATACGTGCAGCAATAACAGGGGAGGCATCACAACTTCACAAGCGAGGACCCACTTCCAGTTCCACCCAGGTGAGATCCAACTGTAGGATTGTTCTGAATGATTGATTGATGATTATCCATTGTAGGCAACTAAATGGAAGTAGAAAGACTGAGTAAGTCGGTTACATATATTTATCAAAGATTTATAAACAATTGACATCACCTGAGTAGTACGTGATGGTGATGACACAATGAGAATGCCTGATTGTGCTAAAATAGAAAATATAGCAATACTAGTTTTGGCTAATGTGGAGCTAGCAGTATTATTTGTGAACTCCACAAGTTATCAAAAAGGACTCAAAATCTGGAGTCGACAAGGTTAAGTTAGGCGTTTACGGTTAGTGATGATGATGCTGACGAGTGATGCTCTTCATTTTTTATCTAAAAAACAATGGATCATTTTTAATGCGTGGGTTGGTAATCTGCTGGTGTGGGCTACTGCTTCGAAGATTCTACAGTAAGTTGGTGTTGCTTTCACCACATCCGCCCCACCAAGTGTGTGATCCATTGATGGTATAATTTTAAGCCACAGCTCAATAAATCACACAGCTCGGGGGAAGAGGGTTACAGGTTTGATGAATGGATGGGTAATGGGATTTGGGGAAAGGTTTGACAAAGACAAACACTACAACACAAGGCCAACATTCATCTGGGCAATAAGCAGCAGCACATCATTTGCCATCAATCTGTTGTTAGAAGGAAACAAAGGAATGAGTATGACAGAGTACAGATACATGCATTGCAAGCAGTCCTTCTGCCCCTGGCTGAGACCCAATTTACCATATATCCAAATGCCCTGTCTTCTAGGTTAGGAAGTGAACCCACCCACCCACTTCTTCTCTTAGTTAATATGATTGTTAAAAGAAAAATGATAGTATATTGCAAAATTGGGTGGTGCGTCTGCATACTCCTCGGAAATGTCGACTCTTTGTGGCCTCTCTGAACTAGTCTGGTAGGTGGGCAGGAGTGTTGTTGAGCTCATCTAGCTTTCGCCTTTCATTTGTGAAGGAGACTAGATGAAGGCCTGAAGATTGTAAAAGAGAAACTGTATTTTAGAGTTGAGGAGAAGGACAGAAGGAAGATAAGCTTCATGAGGATTGTATCAAGATTAAAAGACTCAGAGGCAGAGCAAAAGAAATAAGGAGGGGTGCTCAGAGTTTCACTTTTGCCACAAGTCCAACACACACACACACACACACAGAGCAGCATTTCACAAACACACCTCTCTCTATTCCAAATAGTTGAGTAGTACTAGGCCTCAGGCTCTTGGTTTACCTTTGAACTGAAGCCGATACTCGATAACCTCTTGCTTCTTGCTGTGTGTTGATGAGGTAGTCCTGCAGCTTCCAGTCCCGCCCAGAGGTCTTCTTCCATGATACTCCTCCAATCCTGAGTGACTCAGAGTAACCCTGTACCAGTCCAGAACCAGACCAGTCATCATCATCATGATGAATCGCGAGGACCAGAGCAAAATAGATTAGGAGTGCAGTGCACTGCTGTTGAAGAACAAGTAGAGAATGAAACAGAATTGCAGTATTTTGCATAGGTTTTTATTTGATAACTACATTGACTGTTCTTGTGTCTGAAGAACCAGAAAAAAGGAGAACACCCCTGCAATTAATTAAATCTGGCTAAGTGTGAAAGGGCTGATCATCATCACCTACAGGGAAAATAAAATAGGCACCCATCACTCAAGCCCCAAACAATGCAAATCAATAATCAATTTCCCATATTACAGTTAAACAACACACACCCCTGAGTGTCTGCCACCACATGAATCATCAATCAACTTAAATTATCACTCACGCAATCAGTCACTCACCGTTGCAATAGTTGAAGTTACCTCATCCAGTCCAAGGCAAGCACTGGTATTACAGGTATTGGGTATTCAATCATCTTTGATGCAAGCAACACATTGGAATTTGGTATTGGCAGGCAGTCCTGTACATAATAAATGATTTTATGGGGCAGCTGTTCTAGTACTAAGTGATGCAAAAAGGGATAGGCATTAGGCAATAGGCATGCGAGGGGGGCAGGCATTGTCCCCAATGTCATGAAAGAATTGTGGAGGCTTCTTCAATGCACACTGGTCCAACTGCAATCCAGCAATATATATGTGACTCCTAAAAAAAATGTGGGGCAGCATACATCTGACACAAAAATAATAATGTTCCCCTAGCTATTTTTTTAAAATGTTTTTTTGCAAAGAAAAACTAAGTTCAATGAGAAAACTTGAAAAGTTCTATGGGGACACTGGCATACTTAGTCCGGGAAGTACAGTTCGTCCTCAAACTCAGGTGTTTCACCCAGAAGTTGGTCTGCTAACACATTTGATTCAATTTGGGACCAATCACCCTATTTCACCTTCTGTGCTGCTGCTTCAGGAATGGTGTAATTGTGGGGTATAAAATGTTGGTTCATTTTGATCATAGTCAATCTCTCCACATTTTGAGGCGAGAGACTGGTCCTTCTTACTGTGACGACCACACCAGCTGCACTGAACACATGTTCAGCAGGCACACTGGGCACAGGACAAGCCAGATACTTGATTGCCAGCCTGCTAAGCTCCGGCCATTGGCGCATCTTCCCATACCAATACATGAATGGATTTTGATCCACATAGACCTCTTTTGGATCATCCAGATACTCCTGAAACCTCCTGGGGATGGGCATTGGTGCTGCCACTTGCTCTACCTGTTTTGCCATCACTTCTGCACTGGACTTGAGCCCTGCCAATTGAAACCATACAATGCAGAGGTTGGGTCCGGTCCTTCTTTTGCTGTTGTTGCCGGTGTTCTGGTTGATGGTGTTGTTGGCTGCTGTGAGACATGACTGCCCTCTCTGGAAGTTGAAGGCGGCACCCCAGAACTGCAGGGTGGGACTCGAAGTTCCAGCCGTTCTTCTTCCAAGTCTCCGGCTTGCTCTACAATCTACCTCTTGTATTTTAAAACGTCCCCTTCAGAAAAAGGGATGAAAGTGGGCAGATTTTTTTTGTACCGTGGATGAAGTAGTGTGGCAAATATGTACTCTTTGGACTCGATGATGTCATGTTGCAGCCTTATATTTGAAGCTAAGGTGCAGGACTAAGCTCTCAACCAAGGCATGTGCTTCTGTGTTTTCATTCACACCTGCAGGGGCATACCTTTCAGACGCCTTTTTTACCTGGTCTTGTAGAAGATGCAGCAATGGGATAGCTTGGCCCATCATACTGTTCTCCTTGCTAACTTCCTGCGTGAAAACCTCAAAAGGGAGTAGCATCTGTGTCAGGCATTTGACCTTGCCCCATTTGTCCACATCCATGGTTATAGCTTTCCCAACTGCATCCCCTCCTCTTTGAATGACATAGTCATTGATCTGTTTGTACTACTCAAACAGACGTTGCAGCATGTAAAAGGTGGAGTTCCAACGTGTTGGTACCTCCTGTAGCAGGGCTTTAACTGGTGCTCTATTATTATGCTGTATAATCCTCAGCTGCTTCCGGACTTTAAAAGAATGGCTGAAATGGGTGCAGATTCTTCTGCAGGCGGTCAGTTTGTTGCTGACTTTGTCTTCCTTTTTGAGGAAGTCTTGCACCACCAGGTTGATGCAATGGGCCAAACACAGGACCCTGAAATACCTTCTGTCTGACATGGCCTTGACTATGTTACTGCCATTGTCTGTGGCAACAAATCCAATTCTAAGACCTCTGGGCTGCAGCCATTCATCCACCTTGCTGTTAAATTCCTCCTAGATGTTTACAGCTGTGTGTGATTTCTCCATGGCGAACATGGCCACTGTTGCATGCCACCGAATGCTCTGAAAACTTTCTTCAGGGCCAAGACCCGAAGATATCTTTTGCTTTAACCCTGCAAAACAGATCCAGTGTGCAGTGATGCACATGTAATCAGTCACCTGGCCCATGCTTCTTTCATCAGGTAGATGGTGTGAACAACACTTTGCTGCAAAGCTTGTCCACTCAACTGCAGCACATCGTGACGCAGCACTGGAACAGCCTCTCTGGCAAAATTGGTCCTACTTGGTACCTTCCATTTTGGGCAGATGGCTGTCACAAATTCTAAAAATCCCACTCCTTCCACAAATGAAAAAGGGAGGAGGTCCAGCGCTAACATTTTTGCCAGTTTCCTCTTGTACAAACAGGCGGTTGGGTGGTTTAGTTCGTAGGGCTCCTCCTACCGAAACATGCCCATAAAAGTAGCCTGGATTTTCTTCTTTTCTTGGGGCACTGACACAGGAGTAGTAGATGCTAGTGGTAGACTCAATGTGCGCCGTGGTGATTGGGCAGTCACTGTGTGCCGCAATGTCTCCATCATCTCACTCTGAGTCTTCTTGTGCCATTGTGAAATCACTGAGGTGGGTGATTCTGCTGGTGCACTGCTGGGGACAGGGCTGCTTTGCATGAAGATGTCACCTTCTTCTTCCTCATCATCACCTCCTGCCGTGATTGGACTTGTAGCTGATGTTCTCCGGCTCTCCCCACCACCACAACTACGTTCAGCAATTTTCTTAACATGCTCCTCCCACTCGATTGTGTGGTGTTTTTTCATATGGGTCGTCTGGCCTCCAGTACCATAATGTGTACTGGGCTTACCTTGACAAACATTTGTGTGGCAAATGGTGCATACTGCAATGTGTTCCCCCTCTTTGCTAACTGTAAAAAAGTCCCAAACTGGGGAGGAGTACTTTTTTACTGGCCCACTGCCAATACCTGAAGACAAACTGGAGGTAGGTGGCCATGTCATCGATTGCTTCTCTGCTTCTCCTGAGGCAAGGATTGGTGCAGGTCTCAGCTAGGGCTTTGCAAATATGGGAGCTGGTGGCAGTGCTACCTGTGCCACATCCCTCGGAGCTGGTTGAATAGCAATGTTAGATTCCTCTGTGTCACCTTCCACCATGACTACCTCGCCATCCTCCTCTTCATCCCCTTCCATAAATCTAAGTCTTTCTGGAACTTTTCTTTTCCCTTGCCTCTCCTGTTGTCTCCTGGTCTCTGTTGGGATCCACTCCATGTCCCTATCATCATCATCATTAGAAGTGGTGCTGCTTGAAGAAGATGGTGCTGCAGTACCCTTCCTTTTCCTTGCTGGAGATGTGGGAGCCAATGATTTTAAAAGAGGAGGTTCAACTTCTTGCTCTGAAGGAAGCTCAACCTCCTGTTCTGCTCCACTATCAGAAAAATCCATTGCTGGCCGCGGCAGCTGTCCACTTTGCTGTGTTCCCTGAAAAGATTGTGTACTACTTTGCGAAAGGGACAAATCCAATTCAACATCGCTACTCATTGGTGTTGATATGATTGCACTGGCTGACTCACTGACAGACATGGTCCTGGGCTTAGGTTGGGGAGGTGGTGCTGTTGATGGAGGAGTGCTGCTCTCAGCTTGCTCGCCAGAGGCCGGTGCAACAGGCACAACTTTCCTGAAAAAGGTTGCGGTCAGCACGCCAGTAGTGGAAATCTGCTACTTCTGCTCCCCAGTAGACACTTTCTTGGCAGCACCTTTCTTTGGGGCCATCTTGAAGCTGTCAGTTTGCAGTGGCACTTAGCTTCACAACAAACTGAAGAGGTGACTGTGTTGCATAGTCAGTCACATGTCATGTCTTGCACAGGTCTTCTGTCTGGCAGTACTGTGAGTGATGTCTCTTCTCTTGTGAACCTAAAAGCAAAAAAGCAAGAAAAACATCAGTGAAACATGGCATTGTTGCAGTTCAAGTAGTAGTACAAACAAACAATATCATTCAGTGTGGTTACTTAAGTTATTATAAATAATTCACAGTAGTATGCAGTGTTCATTCCTAAAATGGAAAACTACACCAACATAAACTTTCATGGTGACTGTACACTCAGGGAGGGAGGATTAGAAAGAGCAACAACATCAAAACAATACAACTGTAACTGTTTGCTTTATATGCAATGCATCACGTGGGATGTGGCACGCAGGGAGGTGCAGCTGACAAATGCATTGACAATTAAATAATCCTTACATAATGATTGCTGTTGGGCACCTATAGCAGAAATGGGGTTGATTCATTTATGTCAGATGCTATGAAAATGGTAAAAAAAAAGACAAATTAAAAAAGCTACTATTGAAAAAAATTAAAATTACGTTTAAGATAATTATGAATAAGTGACATTATCCTCAAGCATATCATTCATTTTTTATTTATTCAACTGCTATCTCATTGCTCAACCATCCATGCAAGCATATGGCAAAGGGCCACACTGGCTGGACACGCAAAACGGCTGCCTGCCATTGCCACATGGTGAACCAGCAAGCAAGGAGGTATGGCCGCAACATAACGATAGAAGAACAACACATGGAAACCTATGGCAAAAGCACACTGGATGCCTTACCAAAATGGCCACCAGCCACATGGTCAGACAACAATAACCAGCAAGGGGGTATGGCCACAAAGAAGAAATGGAGGCCTATGGGGAAAGCACACTGACTGGCTACACAAAATGGCCGCCAGCCACATGGTCTGACAACAGCCACCATCAAGGGGGCATGGCCCCAAACAAAGAAGAATTGCAGGCCTATGGGGAAAGCAAAGCACACTGGCTGGCTACACAAAATGGCCACCAGCCACAAGGTCACAACAACAACAAGCAGGAGGTCTGGAAAACAAAGAACAAATGCAGGCATAGAGTGGACACGACTATACAAAATAGCCCCTGGCCACATGGCATACCGATTCTTGAACAACAAAAGCAAATGGTGGCCTATGCCAAGCACACATACACACACACGCATACACATGTTACCATCCTTGTGGGGACTATGTGTGAATACCTGCCTTGTGGGGACTAACCTTTCCCAGTGTTTTAAAAATATACCAATAATGGAAAACTGTTAAGAAAAAATTCATAATAGAGGATCCTGCTTCAAATTTGCAAATATGTTGTTTTTTAACCGCGCGCACAGAATCATCTTTGTGGGGACTTAAACATGTGTTACCATCTTTGTGGGGACTTGCTCTATAATTTTCATTTGCTATTGAATACAGTCATGGGCACGTGGCTTAAGGTTTATTTTATCAGCAAGATATGCAAATAACATAATAACCTTTTCATATATCAATGGCTTCATGTATTCTATGGGTACACAATAGATGAATTGTGTTAATAAAGTGCCAGAAATTAACATATATCAGGATTTCAGAAGGGAATTTAAAACTGTATGTAGCTCTTTGCTTAGTGCTCAAAGTCTTAAGATATAAGTAGGAGTGGGAGTAACTCACATAATTTGATGTAGTGTCATTAGATGAAATTACACCAAATTATGCAAAATGTTGCTGAATTATGCAAGGAGCATATCCTAGCATTTAGCACTTTTTTCAGAGCGCAAAATGCACCCTCGCATCCAAAATGGACATGAGGATGCATTGTGTGCTAAGAAAATAGCTAAGAGAATACCTCTAAAAGCAAACGAACCCAAACAGCAGCAGTCAATCGTGCCCACTATATTCATTGTTCCTGTGCTACTGCAGCAGGATTTCTGTGCCAAATTAGTCCTAAATACGCGAACGGGCAGAGTAACGTAAAATTACTGCAATTACTCTGACTACTCTGCATAATGAAAATGTCACCCAGGTCTAGAGATAAAGGATTAACACATGGATAAATTAATTGATGGAATCATCAATGTTGTCTAGTAGAACTTAGTGTGATTAATTTTATTTATTTCAAAGTAGCTAATAGACCATATCTCCCTAGCAATTATATGCAATGTTAATGTTTGCATAGGAATGGTGTGTGATGATGCACACAAAGGTCATATGTGATCATAGAAATATCATGGACTCTTCAGAGACACTGTCTAAAACCCTGTTGAAAGTCCCCACAGAGGTAACATGTGAAAATAATAATGTTCAAGTACCACAAAGATAGTTTATGATTATAAGAATGTTCAAGTCCTAACAAAAATGGTGTATGAAAGTAATCTTGTTGAAGTCCCCACAAAGATACTGTGTGATTATAATGATATTCAAGTCCCCACAGAGATAGCATTTAGTTATTGTAATGTTTAAATTCCCACAGAGATAGTGTGTGGTTACTGGGCTAATATTTGGTTATTAGGTTGTTCAAGACGTCACAGAGATGGTGTGTGAATGTAGGCATCTTCATGTCCCCTCAAAGATAGTGTGTAAAGATAATAATCAAATCTCCCCACAGAAAGTGTGTGAAGATAATGATGCTCAAGTCTTTACAGAGTTAGTGTGTGATTATAGCCATGTTCAAGCCTCCTCATAATTTGTGTTTACAGTGGTTTTCATGTCTCTCCTGAAATAGTGTGTGGACATTATCATGGCCAAGTCCGTACAGTGAAAGTGTGTGAAGATAAATGTATTCAAGTCCCCACAGAGATAGTGTGTTATTACAATGATCAAGTCCCCACAGAGATAGTGTGTGATTATTGGGATGGCCAAGTCCCCACAATGATAGTGTGTGGTTACAGGAATATTCAAGTCCCCACAGAGATAGTGTGTTAGTAAAGAGATGTTCAAGTCCCCACAGAGATAGTGTGTGATTATTGGGATGTTCAAGTCCCAAAAGAGATAGTGTGTGGTTATGGAGATTTTCAAGATATCACAGAGATGGTGTGTGAAGGTAAGCATGTCAAGTCCCCATAAAGAGAGTGCATGTAGATAACCTCTCCCAACAGATTGGGCCCAATTCACAAAGGTAGTGTGTGATTATAGCAATGTTCAAGTCCCCACAGGGATAGTGTGTGATTATAGTGATGTTCAATTCCCCACAAAGATAGTGTGTGATTATAGTGATGCTCAAGACCCCACAGAGATAGTGTGTGATTATAGTGATTTTCAAGTCCCCACAGAGATAGTGTGTGATTATAGTGATTTTCAAGTCCCCACAAAGAGAGTGTGAATATAGTGATGTTCAAGTCCACAAAAATATAGTGTGTAGTTACTGGAATAGTCAAGTCCCCATAGAGATAGTGTGTTGTTATTGGGATGTTCAAGGCCTCATAGAGATAGTGTCAAGTTAAAAATGCCACAAAAATAGTGTGGGAAAATATTGTTCTTTCTTTTGTAACATTTCTTTATTGATTTTACAGATCGTTGCAAACACCACTGCACGCGGCCACCTATGTAAGTGTAGGAGGAGCTCATAAATTTGTTACATAGAAGGAGTAAGAAGAGTCATACAAAGAAAAAGGGCATAAGCTTAACAAACTATCTTGACCCGCACCGTAACTCCTGAACATTCTAGGTCATAGTATAAGCCACCCTACCAATGTTAGTACTATGTAGACAAAAACAGAGAGTTCACACATGCGGTGCTAAGAACTAAAAACAGTATCACCAGTAATATACCCAAATGTCCCGTCACAGTAAACATACCTTTGCACACCAACCACAGTACAAAATCATAGGTAGAGCATGTACTACTTACCCAGTTGGAACATATATGTCCAGTGCCCTCCTCCCTTGTCCTACCTCTCAGTCAAATGTGATGTGATAGTGGCCACGCATGTGTGTCAGTGCTTACTCGGATGCCACATGATATGCCTTTGCTGCCTATTCTGTTTTATCTCTGTCACCTATACCTATGCCGGGGGGGGCAAAATGGGGGATGAAGCTAATATTCAATCTCCACACTGATAGTGCATGAAGATAATGATGTTCAAGTCTCCACTTCAGGCCTGCATGTGATGTGATATTTTAATGGTTTTCAAGTGCTTACTGACAGAGGGCCTGATTCACAAAGGTAAACTTAGACCTGAAGTCTAAGTCTAAGGGCCTGATTATGACTTTGGTAGTCCTGGAGGGGGCCACCATGCCAGCGCCTGCTCCAGGACCACCAAAGTTGACTGCAGCTCACCCGATTATGAGTATTTTCGTGGTCTGGCGAGCAGGCGGCGTGGCATCCCACGGCGGTGCAGTTTAAAGGCTCATAAGTGAGCCTTAGAATGCATTGCCGCTGGACTGCCAATGCACGTTCCTCCACGGCATGGACTGAGCAGTCAATGTCTAGCAGGAACAGGAGTGCCTGCACACAGGATGGTACTACATGGACTCCCTGCTTGCACCCCCATGCTCAGGGGCAACACAGGGCCCTCTAGGGGCCCCTTTGTTTCCCCACCAAAGCCTTTTCATGGCGGGCTCACCGCCATGAAAAGGCTGGTGGTGGGGAAACTTGTAAACTGCACTGCCATGCATATGGCATTCCCAGACCACTGCACCACCACCAGGGATTGGGGATCCCTTGCGGTTGCGGTGGTCCCAAAGTGCTTTGACCACCGTACTCGTAATACGGCGGTTGGACCACTGGTGCAGCGGTCACCAACCACCACCGCACCTCCACCGTGAGTTTGGCGGTCCTATGGGCCACCAAACTTGTAATCAGGCCCCAAGTTTAGACCTGAAGTCTAAGTTTAGACCTGAAGTCCAAGTTTAGGTCTGAAGTCTAACTTTAGATCTCAGGTCTAAACTTAGACTTTAGGTCTAAACAGAGGCCCTGTTTCAAAAAGGTAAATTTACAGTTTTGTGTAAGTTTACAATTGTTTGCTATTCACAAAGGTATTTTACTAGTAGTATCTTTACGACTACTGAGAGTCCCCGCATAAAAATATAGGACTGTTCTATCTTTTTATGTGAGGAGATTCCACAGTTATAAAGATACTACTAGTAAAATACCTTTGTGAATAGCAAACACATGTAAACCTACACAAAAGTGTAAGTTTACCTTTGTGAATCGGGCCCTTAGACTTCAGGTTGAAACTTAGACTTCAGATTTAAAGTTTTACATCAGGTCAAAACGTAGACTTCAGGTTTAAGTTTACCTTTGTAATTCGGGCCCGAGTGTGTTGAGATTATCATGGTCAAGTCCACACAGTAATAGTGTGTAAAGGTAAGTATATTCAAGTCCCCACAGAGATAGTGTGTGATTATAGTGCTGTTCAGGTCCCCACAGAGCTAGTGTGTGATTATAGCGATGTTCAAGTCCCCACAGAGATAGTGTTTAGATATGGACACGTTCAAACCTCTACATAATGTGTGATAATAGTGGTGTTCTCCTCCCTAGGGAGAAAGAGTGTGAAGATAATCATGTTCAAATCCCCATAGTAAAAGTGTGTAGGGATGATGTTTGAGTCAGTTTTAGATTACAGTGATGTTCAAGTTTCTACAGAGTTGCTGTGTAATTATAGTGATGCCATAAAAGGTTAAGTCAAATTTAAGTGATACGTTTACCATATTGTGTTATGGTAATCATGTTCAAGTTCCCAAAGCCATAGGACCCAATTCACAAACTGTATTTTGCACTATGTAAAGCAGCACTACAGTAGTAACGCTTACTACAAAATGCAATTCAAAAACCTATGGAGCCCAGTCACATAAATAATCTTAGAAATGAAGACATCTACATGTCTAAGTTTACTCCTACACTTTTGAGTATCTTTACTGCTTAGGGCTCTTCACAATTTATGAGTGTCATGTTACTCAAAAGTCCTCAACCACTAAATTCAGGGGCTGAAGCCTAAATTATGAGTTTAATGTTAAAACTTGTAAAGTTTAATACTTTGGAGCATACCAAGGTGGAGATCTCACAGAGTAAAGTATAGGGAACAACTGTAAAGTTTATTTAGTTTTAAAAAAATAGAAAAAATACTTGTGTTAATTAATAATGTGAATTAATGGTAATTTTATATATATATTCTAAATGTAGAATAATATAAACAATGTTACAGAATTATTAACTTTTTGAATTTTTTAAATTAAAAAGATGTTATCTATAGTTTTATTATTAAAAAATCCCCCAAATTTAAAACATTTTGATTATGTATTTTAAATTATTAAAGGTAATGTATCCAATTAAATAACAGTAATTTAATTATGTTTAATAAACATTAATCCCAGAATAATCTTGAAATTTACAAAAGATGAATACAATATTTTAAATTAAATTATTAATTATGGTTTATTTTTAGAACCTTGGTTAAACAATATATAGAATTTAATTATATTTTAAACAGAGTCGCCCTGCATGTCACAGTGATACTATGAATCCATGGAACTCCAAATAAAAGATTTTTTTAAATTTGACAAAGGTGTCCACTCTGGAATCCTTCTCCCTCACAAGGCACAGGGGTCACGGCTCCCCTACCCTACTCCCTTTTATCTTATTTTTTTTTTTTTTAGTTTTTAGGACTAAGATGGTGAATGCAATTTTCCATCAGGTTGCGACAGTCAATCACAATATGTGCTTGAACGGATTTACACCAAATTACGCTCTCTGGAAAAAGATCTAGATTTCTTCCAAGTTTTGTGTAATTCCGTTCAGCCATTTTAGCTGAAGCTGTGTTTAAATTTTCTATGGAAAACTGCATGGGAAAAACATGTTTTAGGAATCACTGTTTTTGTCACCCCCGCTTGATGGACCACCTTGAAACATTCCATGAAGAAGCTGAGGTGGATAAGAATTTTTGGGGAAAAGTTTCATAAAGACTCATCAAACAGCACCAAAGTTATTATTAAACCAGAAAATCCATAATCCATATCCTATCCCTATGGATACGTGGTCCTAACTATAATTAGCTAGTGGAAAACACCATTGGGTAATATGTACATAAATACACATATACATATGTAAAAATGATGTTCAAGTATGATGAGAGATGTGTGTAATTATTGGCATGCTCAAGTTTCTGTAATTTAAAATATATATATATGTACTCTTGCTCACTTTGCACATGGTGTGATCAATAAAGTTATTTGAAAGGACTACCTGCTGTGGTGCCATGACTTTCCCGAGAGGGCGTAAAGGATTTATATATATATATATATACATCATACATACATATATATATATATATAACCTACTGTCATCGGTCGTCCAGTAGGTAGTTATAGTTAGAACCTAGTTTCCATAGGAAAATCGTTTTTGATTTGCCAATACCTTTGGCGCCGTTTGACGAATCTTCACGAAATTTTCAAAACTAATTGTTCACTCAGGTCAGCTCCTGTTTTGAAAGTTTGGGGTGATTTGTCAAGGGAGGCCGAGAAAAGGGGGTCCCAAAACGTGTTTTCTCCATGTTAATTTCCATAGGAAACTTTAGACACGGCTACAGCCTGAACTGCTGAACGGAATTACACCAAATTTGGCAGAGATAGCTCTTGGTCCAGAAAGCACGCTTTGTTTTAAATGGTGTAAATCCGTTTAGTAGTTTTTGAGATATATAACGATTTACAGATATCGAAATTGTGAGATCTGATTGGCTGAGCCCTCCCGAGCATGAGCTTGCCTCTGATTGACTGCCAACACTTCAAACCAGGAAGTGTTTGCAGCCATCTTGTGACTCGGTATGGAGGGAGAAGGAAAAAGGTGAGAGATGCATTCAAAACAAGAAAAGGAGGCAGGGTAAATACCTGACCCCTGACCGTCCCCAGGACCCCAGGCCAAAAAAGCATTTATTTTTTATTTTTGGCGGGGTCGTGCCAGTGCGCGGATCCATCCGAAAATTTTAAAAAATGAAGCACGGGCTCCCATGCTTCGTTTTCAAAGCCCCGGGTGGGCCACGTCCCGGGGCAATTTCATTTATGTAGCGGGGGCCCCGGCAGCCCCGGGATTGCCACCACCCGTGGCTTGATAATTTATTCGTAGGGGTGCACGCGACCCCCGCAGCCCTGGGGACTGCCACCTCCCCGGGGCTTCATTTAAATAAGTGTGGGGCCTCGTGGGCCCCCAAGCCCTGGGACCGCCACCTCCCGGGGCTTCATTTAAATAAGTGCGGGGGCCTCGCTAGCCCCCCAAGGCCCGGGGACCACCACCTCCCCGGGGCTGTAATAAATAATAAGTGTGGGGGTGGCTCGAGCCCCCCCACACTGCTCCGGGGACCTCCACCTCCCCGGGGCACTCTATTTTTAAATACGGGGGTCCATTACAGACCCCCGGGGACCACCACCACCTCCCCGGGGCTTTGCAAACGTTGGGAGGGGGGCCGCACGGCCCCCCTCCTGGAGCCCTTGATGGCCCTGGGGACCGCCACGCCCCAGGGCCGGCTCCTGCAATGTCCCGGGTTGCCCACCCCCTGGACATTGCCATTTGCAATGACAGGGCAGGAGCCGCGCGGCTCCCGCCCTGTCATTGCAAACTCTGCTTTGCTTCGTTGAAGCGAGAGCAGGAAACCTGCTATCGCTTCAACTAAGCTAAGCAGGATTGCTTTGAGCAAGGGGAGCTGCATGTCAGCAGCTCCCTTGCTCAAAAGCTAATGCCAGCTCCCGCAGGAGGTGGAGAGCCGGTGGGACCGTGGGGGCATTGGGGCCCCCCACGTTCCCCAATGGTAAGGGCCAGCCCCAGGGGATGGGGTCACCGGGGCAGAAATTGGCCCAGGGAAGGGGGTCCACGTGGCCCCCCTTCCCTATAAAATAAATAAAAAAAGGGCCAGCCCCGGGGGATGGGGTCCCCGGGGCCAGACTTGGCCCAGGAGGGGGGGCCACGGGGCCCCCCTCCCATATGAATAAATTTCAGAAAGGAGGCCATGCCCCAGGGGATGGGGTCCCTGGGGCTGAAATTGGCCCAGGGAAGGAGGGCCACGTGGCCCCCTTCCCTATGAATAACATTTAAAAGGAGGCCATGCCCCGGGGGATGGGGTCCTCGGGGCCGAAATTGGCCTTGGGAGGGGGCCGCATGGCCCTCTTCCAGTTGTTTTTTTTTTTTTTTAAAGGGGTCAGGCCCTGGGGGATGGGGTCCCCAGGGCCCCAAAAAACTGAGAGGCCACACAGCCCCCCCTTCTAAAAAAAAAAAAAAGCAGGCATCTCTCTGGAGGCCCCGCCACCCCCCAGGGCCGGCTCATGCAATGTCCCGGGTGCCCACCCCCTGGACATTGCCATTTGCAATGACAGGGCGGGGCCGCGTGGCTCCCGCCCTGTCATTGCAAACTCCTGCTTTGCTTCGTTGAAGCGAGAGCAGGAAACCTGCTATCGCTTCAACGAAGCAAGCAGGATTGCTTGAGCAAGGGAGCTGCATGTCAGCTAAAAGAAAAGTAAAAAACTAAAAGAAGAAAGGGCCACACAGCCCCCCTTCAAAAAAAAAAAAAGCAGACATCTCCCTGGAGGCCCTGCCACCCCCATGGCCGGCTCCTGCAATGTCCCGGGGTGCCCACCCCTGGACATTGCCATTTGCATTGACAGGGCGGGAGCCGCGCGGCTCCGCCCTGTCATTGCAAACTCTGCTTGCTTCGTTGAAGCGAGAGCAGGAAACCTGCTATCGCTTCAACTAAGCTAAGCAGGATTGCTTTGAGCAAGGGAGCTGCATGTCAGCAGCTCCCCTTGCTCAAAGGCAATGCCAGCCTCCCGCAGGAGCCGGTGGGACCGTGGGGGCATTGGGGCTCCCCCCACGTTCCCCAATGGTAAGGGCCAGCCCCAGGGGATGGGGTCACCGGGGCAGAAATTGGCCCAGGGAAGGGGGTCCACGTGGCCCCCCTTCCCTATAAATTAAAATAAAAAAAGGGACAGCCCCGGGGGATGGGGTCCCCGGGGCCAGACGTGGCCCGGGAGGGGGGCCATGTGGCCCCCCCTCCCATATGAATACATTTAAAAAAGGAGGCCATGCCCCAGGGGATGGGGTCCCCGGGGCTGAAATTGGCCCAGGGATGGGGGGCCACGCGGCCTCCCTTCCATATAAATAAAATTTTAAAAAGGAGGCCATGCCCCGGGGGATGGGGTCCCCAAGGCCGAAAGCCCCCCTTCTAAAAAACAAAAACAAAAAAAAAACAGACCTCTCCCTGGAGGCCCCGCCACCCCCCAGGGCCAGCTCCTGCAATGTCCCGGGGTGCCCACCCCCTGGACATTGCCATTTGCAATGACCGGGCGGGAGCCACGCGGCTCCCGCCCTGTCATTGCAAACTCTGCTTTGCGTTCAAGCGAGAGCAGGAAACCTGCTATCTGGGAACTGCATAACCTCCCCAGGGAGGCCTATAGTCTCTTCAAATGAGAGCTTTCTTGAAAATACAGCTATATACATCAACTCTTTTCTTTTCCCTTTGTAAAAACATTACCTTCTTATTGCAAAGACAGTGGGGACTTTCTTACTAAAAATCAATGGCCTGGCTTGGAGTTACTCTTTTATTATGATTACCCTTGATGTTTCAGCCTTATATACTTCGATTAGTCATGAGTTGGGGATGCTGGCATGCGAGTATTATTTGAAAAAAAGACCGGCATGTTTTGTAGAACATACACGAATGTTGCTGCAGATGATTCAGATCTGTCTGAAGGATAATATCTTTATGCATGATGGAAGGCTGTACAGACAGATCATGGGAACGGCTATGGGCACCTGCTTCACCCCCAGCTTTGCCAATTTGGTGATGGGCTGGTGGGAGAAGCAGGTGGCCTGGGCGGATGACAATGCCAAATATGTACAACATACCCTGGTCTGGACCCAATAGATAGATGATTTATTTTTGTTGTGGAGTGGGTCCAGACAGGAGGCTGAGGAATATGTGATGATTTTAAATAAAATCCCCTTCAATTTACATTTTACAGCACAGATGAGTGTTAGTGAAATATCTTTTTGGACATCCTTTTACAAGTGAAGGATGGTAAGATCAATACAACTGTATTTCGTAAAAAAACTGCCAGCAATAGTACTCTGCATTTTAAAAGCCAACATCCTATGAATCTAAAAGCCAGCATCCCTTATGGGGAAACATTAAGATTAAAAAGAATCTGTAGTGATGAACAGGAATTCCAAGGGCAGGTACGGCAATTGAATGAAAGGTTTAGAAAACGTGGATATCATTCCAAGACACTAACTGAGGCTAAACGCAAGTCAGAGGGGGTTAGTAGAGACCAGTTACTTTATCCCAACCAAAAATCCCTAAGGAAGATATAGCATCGAGATTTATCACAGGTTTTAATCAAATGTCCCCTAAGGTATACCAGATCCTGAGAAGACACTGGCAGGTGGTCGAAAATGATATTATCATCGGAAAGGATCTACCAATGACACCGCCAGTCACTTACAGGAAAGGAAGGACATTGGGTGACAATCTGATGCATATCTATTTTGATAGCAGTAGAAAATCAGAGACATTTCTATCTAATATGAAGGGGTTCTATAAGTGCAACCACTGTAAGGCTTGTAGAATGGTGAGGAATGTCCTCACTTTTAAATCTAATGATGGACATATTAATAGGATTCACGGGTTCTATAATTGCAATACTGACTATTGCGTCTATGTACTCAGTTGTCCTTGTCCGATGATGTACGTGGGGAGTACGATTTTCCCCTTGAAAAAACGTATGCTTGAACATCAGCGAGCGATTAGGAACCAGGATTTCACGTACTTTGTGGCAAAACACTTCTATGATAAACATGAAAGTGATCCTGGATTACTGACGTATTTTGCCATAGTTAGGGTCCCCCTGAACATCAGAGGGGGCAATAGAACTAACAATCTAAGACGTCTGGAATCTAGATATATTTTGGATCTTAATACCAAATTTCCCCATGGGTTGAATAGGGATGAAGAGCTAGAAGTGCATCTGAGATGAGGGGCTGCCTCGCTATCTCCCTATTCCCCATACTTTGTATATTGCTGCACCTTGCCGAAGGCTCTTATGGGTTTTACGTTTTTTTTATTGTCTGTTTTTACCGAGCCCTTGGGGTTGGTTATTGACCTGTATTGATTTGAGGATTGCACCAAAGCACTTTATACTTCTTAGCACCTTGGATATTTAACACTGAGTCACTTTATGAATTTAACCTGATTGTATCTATATTGTGATTGAAGATATTGATAGGAAGGATTCCTCATTATCGATTGTTTGTAACCTGACACTTGAAGTATCTTGAAAAAATTCCACACATTGATTAACATTGAGTATACCTTGGAGAAATGTTTAATATGGATAACTTATTTTAAGAGAATTGATCAATTTTCGGGTTTAACCTGAGAATTTTTCATCTGTGTATCTATTGGGATATCTGTCCATATTATTTATTTATTTATTTTTAGGATTTATCAATGCGTCAATGGTGTTTAATTTTTAGGATTAATTGAATTTTTTCAGAATCTATCCTAACAAGTATATTGCCACTGCAAGTTTGCACTTTGGCATCTTATGTACAAACTAAGGGTTTTGTACATCAAGAGCCAATCTATTGCACCTATAGGAATAATTAAGTTTATATCTTGATATTTTATCAATTGACTTTTATTGTTGCAATTAATATGGGATGTGGCTTAACATTATGTTTATGACATTTCAGCATAAATAATACTTAGGAGTGTCTTTTTCCAACATATTGCTTCAAAACAGGCAGGGGCATTGGCCCAAGAGTGGAAGATTGATATATGATGCTTGGAAATAGATTAAGGGCATTGGCCCAAGAGGCCTCTCTTGAAGGTATTCCCGAACTGAACTAAGATTTATGGGTTTATACAATGTTGAAACGGTTTGTTTTTATAAAAAGTATTTTTAAAATAATATTATATTCTTGGGGGAAAAAGCATACAAATATTACTCATGAAAAACTATAAAAATGATATGAGTAACATAACCAGTTCAAATTGCAGTGTATATAAGGATGGAGATATGGGTACAACGGATGTTGTTTCTTCTATTTCTATAGGTACTGCACCTTTAAATGTAAAAAAATGCATAGCAAAATGTCTTTGGGAAAGGCTGGGATCAGCCGAAACGCGTCAGATCAGGCAGCACGCTGTGATTTAATAAAAGAAACTTCGCTTACCGGGAGTGCCCAAATTGCTTCTTTTCTGGAGGAGTTGTTTGGGAAAAAAAAATTTATATATATATATTCACTGAAAAAACCATAGGTTTTAGGGAAAGTTATAGTTAGTTGGACATTGCACTCGTACAAAACCCGTGAAATTCCCCCGTTATAGTTAGTTCAGCTAACTATAACTTGCGCCCCGCAATGCACTGCTGATGACGTCACATATTACATCACTCATGACATGGTCAGTGACATCACTGACATCATCCAGTGACTGTGTTTCTGTAAAGTTTAAATATGTTTAATATATATAGGGAAAGGCGTATTGAAGAATGAGTGGGTGTATAAGCGTCTGAATGCATGATTTAGTAGGTGCGTGACTGAGTCTATAAGTGAGTGATTAAACGTATCTTACTGGATGCATGGGTGAGTGACTAAACTGTGTGAATGTCTGTATCCGTCTGTCTGTTGTTGTGTAAGCAGCTGCATGGGTTTCTGACTAGCTAAATGAGTGTCTATATGGGTTATGGATTGGTTCTCTGAGTATCTATATGGGTGCCTCAGTGTTTGTGTGGGTGGGTGTGTGTGACTGTGCATAGATGTGTGAGTGGGTGATTCACTGGGTGCATGGTTTCAAGAGTGCGTCTGTGATGGACTGTATGGGTGCGTGAGTGTGTGTATGGGTGTGTTAGTGATTGAATGTAAATCTCAGTGGTACATGTGTGAGTAACTACATATGTGAAAGGCAGTATATATGTGTGTTGGAGTATATAAATGGCTATAAGTGAGAGTGTGTTATTGTGAGAGTGGCTATATGGATGAGTGTGTGCTTGCATCAGTGATTGCATAGGAGCGTAAGAATGTGCTAGTATTTTTATGAATAAGTGAGCTGGTGTGTATAACTGTATAGGTGAGTAAATTGGAGTGTGATTAATTATTTGCATGACTGACTAGGTGTGTGAGTAACCTCTATGGATGAGTGGCGGTGTGTGTGTGTCTATGTAGGTGTATGAGTGCATATGATAGTCCTGTACTGAGTGACTGTAAGTATGAGTAACTGTACGGGTGAGTGAGTAGATGTGTTTGTGTGTAGACCTAAGAATCAGTGAGTGGGTATGTACTTATTGGTATTGGAGTGTGTATGGTTTTGACAATGGCAGTCTGTAATTTAGAGTGGGCGTATCAAAAGTTATATTAGGGTGTGAGAAGATGCATTAAATTCTCACATGGATGATGTCATCAGTGATGTCATTTGAGATGTCATCAGTGATGTCATCAGTGATGTCACTGACCATGTCATGAGTGATGTAATATGTGACGTCATCAGCAGTGCATTGCGGGCGCGAGTTATAGAGTTAGCTGAACTAACTATAACGGGGGAATTTCTACGGGTTTTGTACGAGTGCAATGTCCAACTAACTATAACTTTCCCTAAAACCTATGGTTTTTTCAGTGAATTTCAAAGGTTTTTTAAATGCTAATTCCTAACTATAACAGGCCTGAAACCTATGGTTTTTTCAGTGAATTTCAAAGGTTTTTAAAATGCTAATTCCTAACTATAACAAGCCTGAAACCTATGTTTTTTTCAGTGAATTTCAAAGGTTTTGTAAATGACAATGTTTAAATGTATTAATTGTTATATATTTTTTTTGATACTGATTTACTACATTTTTTTAAACTATTTATTTTTAGATATTTTATTTTTAAATTACATTGTAATTACATTATACATTACATTACAAAATATACTTTCTCAGAATGAATTACTTTAGTTTAAATACTTTGCAAATAGGCAATAGACTTTAAGTGCAGTAGTTACAGTTGTTGCAATGGGCAACACAATTTCAAACACAATGCAACATTGAGCTCAATGTGAATTTCTAGCTAAATGAAATTAGTTACTTTATGGATTACTTTTTCTAACCACAGGACTGGATCCTAGATTCAGTCCTGGGACATCTCCTGTAAACAGTTGAGTAAAAGCGTTTTGGTTACAGTAGTGATTTTTAAGGAATATTATTGTATTTTAAAAAGTTGACACTTAGAAACTTTTTCACATAGAATCACCAATGTTATCCTATGGGAGGAAATTCACTTAGCAGGTAAGTAGTGTTATCGTTACTTTTTCTTACTCAGTGGTGGATCCTGGATCCAGCACTGGTGCATCTCCTGTAAACAGTTGAAAGAATGCGTTTAAGTCATACAGGCGATTTTTAAGGAATATTTGTAGTTTGTGAAAATCAACACTTTGAAACTTTTCTGCTGAAAACCAGACAATGGATTCCTATGGAAGGAAATATAAGTTACTGGTAAGTACGGTTAAAATTACTTTTCAGGATCAGTACTGGGCTGAAAGATGCAGCACTGAGGTCTCTCCTGATAACAGGTGAGTAAATCGGAATTCGTATTTTGGCTGATTTTAGAGGAATATTATAAAGTTCCAAAACTCCACACTTAGAAGAATTTCCAAGTGAAACCAGTCAATGATATCCTATGGAAGGAAATTCAAGTTACTGGTAAGTACGGTTAAAATTACTTTTCAGGATCAGTACTGGGCTGAAAGATGCAGCACTGAGGTCTCTCCTGATAACAGGTGAGTAAATCTGAATTCGTATTTCGGCTGATTTTAGAGGAATATTATAAAGTTCCAAAACTCCACACTTAGAAGAATTTCAAGTGAAACCAGTCAATGATATCCTATGGAAGGAAATTCAAGTTACTGGTAAGTACGGTTAAAATTACTTTTCAGGATCAGTACTGGGCTGAAAGATGCAGCACTGAGGTCTCTCCTGATAACAGGTGAGTAAATCGGAATTCGTATTTCCGCTGATTTTAGAGGAATATTATAAAGTTCCAAAACTCCACACTTAGAAGAATTTCCAAGTGGAACCAGTCAATGATATCCTATGGAAGGAAATTCAAGTTACTGGTAAGTACGGTTAAAATTACTTTTCAGGATCAGTACTGGGCTGAAAGATGCAGCACTGAGGTCTCTCCTGATAACAGGTGAGTAAATCGGAATTCGTAGTTCGGCTGATTTTAGAGGAATATTTGCACAATGGTGAAGGGAGGGGGCGGGGCCTGAGGTGACATCTGTACAAACGCGCCCCGTGGCGCGTTTTAAATTGGGGGATTAAGTCCCCTTGAATCATGAGGGTCCCTGGGGTCCAACTATCCACCCTGTACCTCCAGTATGCGCTAGGGAGCTGCGTTGCAGAGAGGTGTTCAGAGGCCACGCCCTTTTGCACCTCTCTGCATCGCAGCTCTGTGGCGCTTTCTGGACGTACCTGGTGGGCTAGTTTGCCCCCAGGGACCCTCAGGATTGAAGGGGATTTCATTCCCCATCTTAAAATGCGCCACGGGGCCTGTTTGCACACATGTCACCTGAAGCCCCGCCCCTCCCTTCACCACTGTGCAAACGTGCCCCGTGGCGCGTTTTAAGTTGGGGGATTAAGTCCCCTTGAATACTGAGGGTCCCTGGAGTCCAACTAGCCCACCATGTACCTCCAAAAAGCGCCACAGAGCTGCGTTGCAGAGAGGTGTAAAAGGGGCGTGGCCTCTGTACACCTTCTCTGCAACGCAGCCTCTGGCGCATACCGGAGGTTCCTGGTGGGCTAGTTGGCCCCAGGTACCCCCAGTATTCAAGGGGAATTACTCCTTCTTAAAACGCGCCAGGGGGTGCGTTTGCAGACTGCTGCAGGGAGGGGGCGGGGCCTCGGCACGATGCCGGTCTTTTTTTTTTCTTGTTGCTTTTTTCTGCCCAGGGGTCCTTGTGGGACCCCTGAGCAGACCTAGGGGTCAGGTGTTTCTACCCTGCCCCTTTGTGCGTTTTGCGCACTTGTTTCTTAGTGTTTTTGACCGGCGGGATCCGCGCACCCTAAGCGCATCCCGCCGTTTAAAAAAAAAAAAAAAAGCTTTTTCTGCCCAGGGTGTCCTTGTGGGACCCCCTGAGCAGACCTAGGGTCAGGGTGTTTCTACCCTGCCCCCTTTGTGCACTTGTTTCTGTCCCTCGGTTCTACCGAGGGATAAAATGGCTGCCAACACTTCCTGATTTGGAGTGTTGACAGCCACTTGACAGCCAATTAGCATGCAGCTCGTGATCAGGACGGTGCGCGCAGGGTGCGCTCAGGATACGCAGACCCTACTCGCCCATAGATATATATGTGACTTTACTTTTGATTTTCTCAGGAACTACTGAACGGATTTACACCATTTAAGCAAAAGGCACGACATTGAACCAAGGGCTACCTCTTTGCCAAATTTGGTGTAATTCCGTTCAGCAGTTCGGGCTGTAGCTGCGACTAAAGGTTCCTATGGAAAAATGAATGGGGAAAACGCGCTTTGGGACCCCCTTTTTCTCGGCCCCCGCTGACGAATCAACCCGAGACTTTCAGGGTAGGAGCGGAGCGGAGCGCCCCAACAAGTTGGAAGCTTTCGCGAAGATTCGTCAACCGGCGCAAGAGTTATTTCAAATAGAATGTCGCGGATTTCCTATGGATAATAGGTCCTAACTATAACTATCTACTGGCGACCGCCAGTAGATATATATATATATATATATATATATATATATATATATATATATATATATATATGCACACATTTCCCCACCAATTATCACTTTAGTAAAGTGGAAATAGGCAGATAACCATAAAACCTTCTACTTACCTATATCTAAGGCCCTAACACAGCAAAAAAGTGGTGTGAAAACTACATAGTTGCGTTTTACTTTTGTAAAGACATCTATGAGCTAGTGATATACTGCCTT
The DNA here is from genome assembly GCA_963921515.1 of Calotriton arnoldi. Classification (NCBI taxonomy): domain Eukaryota; kingdom Metazoa; phylum Chordata; class Amphibia; order Caudata; family Salamandridae; genus Calotriton; species Calotriton arnoldi. The sequence goes on from CAWUFW010000466.1 coordinate 4,307,384, forward strand.
GTTATTGGCATGTACTGTGGTATACCATGAAGTTACCGAGATATACCGCGGCCCAATATATAACTATTTGTTTTGTGACTTATAACTTTAACACAACTTAAGCAATTTAGAGCTACTATCAAAAATTACCCATTCCACCCCATATTCTCCATTCTTTCCAAATGTAATCTACATCCGTTCAGACACTTTCATCCTACATCTTTTTAAACTATACTCTACTGCACCACATGCCACTCCACTCTACGCCACTCCACTCTACGCCACTCCACTCTACGCCACTCCACTCTCACGCCACTCCACTCTACGCCACTCCACTCTACGCTCACTCCACTCTACGCCACTCCACTCTACGCCACTCCACGCCACGCCACGCCACGCCACTGCACTCTCACGCCACTCCACGCCACTCTACGCCACTCCAGTGTAGGCCATTCCACTCTGTGCCACTTCACTCTACGCTGTTCCACTCTATGCCACTCGACTCCACGCAACTCCACCCCACTGTTTCATTGTACAACACTTCACTCTATGTAACTCCACTGTCCGCCACTCAACCCTGCGTCACTCCACTCTACATTATTCCACTCTATGCACTCCACTCCAAACCCCTCCATTCTACATCCCTCCATGCTACGCTATACTACTCTACAGCACTCTATGCCACTCCCCTATAGCTGCAACACTGTACGCTATTCCACTTTACACCACTCCATGCTATTCCAGTGTGCACCTCGCCCCTCTATGCCACTCCACTGTATGCCACTTCATTGTATGCCACTCTACATGACTCCACTCTACGCTGTATGGCTCTCCACTATATGCCACTCCACCCCACTCCACACTACTCTATTCCACTCTACAACACTCCACTCTATGCCACTCCACTCAACTTTATTTTACTCTACGACACTCCAGTCTACCTCACTCCACTCTATGCTACTCCACACCACTCTACTTTGCAACCCTCCACGCTACGCTTTTTGACTCTACACCACTCCACTCTACACGGCTCCACTCCACACCACTAAAGTCTGTGCCACTCCACTGTGCTTTATGACATGTCAATCTACAACACTCCACTCTACACTATTCCACACTATGTCACTTCACTCTACAGCACTACATTCTATGCCACTCCCTTCTAATCCCCTCTAATCCACTCCACTCGCAATTACCAGACCGGCATGGGCATTGTTTGCCTGCAAGTGGCTGAGGACTCACTGAAATATGAAATGGCTCCCTGATAATGGCCTCAGTATGGGCCTCTGTGTGTTTAGCAAAATTTAAATATGAAACAATCTATACAATCAATGATAATTTAAATGGGGAACACTGGAAATCGTTTCTCTGTGTCCTTGATCATTGCCAACCTCTAGTCCTGCTTCTATGTTTGAGGCCATCCCAGATTTTAGTTCTGAAGATCTGGTCCCCATATCTACTCGGGCTGTCTGAGATACCTCTTTCTGCTGTAGTGTGGTACTATCTGAGGAGTTTGGAAACTTATCTTCCATCATGTCTGTTATTTCCCATTAATCCATATTTTCTTATGGTAAACTCTTCTATTCTTGGTTAAAGTTTCATACTCCAGCAGCATTTTCAAGGCCCCCTATCAGTGCATATAAGAACACACACCACCCTATTGTTATTTATAAAATTCTTCACTAGTATCTATGGGGAAACAGACCACCCTATCTGTGTTTAGAAAGCTCAATATCAGTACTTTTAGGGGCTATTGATCATGCTGTCAGTATTGATATATCTCCTCACCAAGAGCCTGAGCTGATATAGGTGAGCCTGTGACAATAGAGCTCCCTAACTATCACTTCGGACACAGACCCCTCGCAGCCTTTATTTACAGAGTTCACTGATTAGTGGATATGAAGAACATACAATATCCCTAGAAAGGCAATTTTACGTGTCTGTCCTAATATTTATAATGATGCAGCACAACCCATCAAAGACTTTATCATGGCCTCAGCTCACTACTGGCACTAGTCTCTCTGTTGACAAAAGCTAACTGCTGAAGTTTATTACAAAGGTTTTTCCTCTCCCAATAGCTAAAGTGACACAGAATGTATCACATACATCTTATTAAATCTTTTCTGATTTCATCCTGTACCCAGAACCACCTTACTCTGGGACACATGCCACCCTCAGTGGATAGGCCAGGACTAAATGGCCACCCTCTGGACTTCATTGACTCCATCCAGGTGCGCATTGAAGGCAGTGTAATACCCCAGTCTGCAATCACCTCAAGAGGACCCCATGCCTCAGTGGTTCTCTCACCAGCTTCAAACTCCAAGAAATTCCTAGAGGCATTGAGTTTGAAGTCTGTATTATGTACAAACATTCAGAAGCATCTCTTGTATGTGTGTAAATTAATTGCACAAACCTAGACAGAGGGATGCAGAGTGCTGCACATGATCAAAGGCAAGCATACAGTCAAAGAGTGATAGGAGAGGCTGCTGGGCTCCAGCAGTATTGTACTGTTACAGCATTGCAATAGGTGCATGTAAGTCTTTCCTAATCTGGAGCAACTTTGTGGCGGTCCTGAGGGAATACTCAGATGTTGTTCTCAATCTTTGGTGCATAGTTGGAATATTGCAGTTAAGTGAACTTCCAGTGATTGTGCTAGAACTGAAGATTAATGCATTTGTATTTGATGTGTTCAAACGATTGCTGCAACAACCAAATGTTAAGATGGCAAAGCAATGGAAATGCCCAGGTTCAAACAAAAATGTGCTTTCAGCTATGAATAGTAAGATTCTACTTAAATTCCATAACTGCAAAGCCCTAGGCGGCTGCTGCATAGGCGTACTTTTTACCAGCAGACAGCAGGTTCCAGTCACAATAACATATCTGAGAGGGTCAGCTTTGCAAACACTTGTACTCTGCAGAACACAGGTTGTAATGTGGACATGACAAGCTTGATTTTTACCCTTTTGACCAAGAAAACAAGTACATTTGAATATGATAAGAACATAATAAAACATGTTTCTCAAATAGGGCAGTAGGACTCATGCCTATATAAACATTCTACCTGCGCCACGACCGCTAACTCTCCCTCTAAAAATAAAGAAATGTTAAGTCAACATTTAACGGACTGCTTTTCTAAAAAGATAAATGGAAGTAAAAAACGCACATAAAATGCCAAATTTAGCTCTAAAAGTCAGAAGGTGTTACAAATGAGGGACATCTGAGGCATTAAACCCACTAAATATGCAAGCTCTGAGCGTATGCCATGCACCTGTCGAGAAAAACAAAAAAATACAAGTAGAGCTGTCTCATGCTGCCTTTAACCTGTTTTTAATTTTCCGAATCCTGCTACAACGGAGGAACCCTGAAATACTCTTGTAGGTCATGTTCGCCCCAGTGCATCAAAACCCTTTTGATTTTGTGGGCCCCTGAATTCAAAGGAGCTGTTGACAAAATAAGTAAAGAATAGCGCGCTTTTAGACCTGAGAAGAGAGGAGAGCACAAGTCAAAAGCTTTCCAAGCAGTCGCTTGAGCAATTAGTATGTTAATAAGCTTGAATCGATCTCTTTGTTTCCGCCTTCCGTGGCAGGGAGACACACCTATGGCTGAAGAGCTACTGACACCAGGTAATCCTCCCCCACCCCTGAACACAAACTACAGACTAGCGCCCAGGAATCCACATTTGAGTGAGACGGTCCTGCATTTCAACAGTGGTGTCTGCCGAAGCCCCTTTGAATGTTGTGGATTAATGAAGTCTCATAGATGGCGTGCGTTCGGATTTGAGTCTGCATACCACAAATAAAAGCGACATGGAAGGACTATATTTTTCAAATACTGAAAGCATACTCGGGGTTCTTTTCCCTTACAAATTGCGGGGGTTTAGCCCATTTGTATTTAATATTTTATTATGAAAATTATTTTAGGTTTTATGTGTTGAAGCAGATGCTCATAGAAGCATGACCCTCAATGTATATCAATGGCAGCACATATTTTCATCCAGCCAAATTTTACTTTACCAAATGAAATATTTAGTTGTGTAATACGTTCTACAGAGACTGGACTATTCAGTGACTTAACAATAAGAGAAATTAGCACTGTCTAATAGAGAATGCTGTGCTAAGAAGAACATTAAAATGAGCAAACTCTTGTGATTGGTGGTATGCATGCATCACAACAGACCATTTAATGGCAAGTAATCCATAGTTTCTACAAATATTGTCTGAGGCCAATAAAGCTCTGGTTCTTCCCATACATGTTGTTACCTGTCATAAGGGTATTCGCTCACACTAAAGTTTTAGCTGGCTTGGGGGCCGGCACATATTTTTTCTCAACAGACTTCAATCCAGAGAAAGAAGGAGCAAAACACAAAAGGGGAGAAAAAAGGAAGAATAGAAGGATAGAAAAAAAGGTGACAAAGGGAGAAAGCAGGGATGAAAAAGAACCTTCAAGAGTGAGATAAAGAGGCACGGATAGTAGAGTTAGGGTGACCAGGCTGGACAGTTCCGGGTTTTCAGAAGCTGTTCCAGCAGATTTTGGCAATTTTGGCCGAGGTCCCGGTTTTCAGTGTCAACTCAAAACATTGAAGGCACGTTAATTTTATCTGTTACAATGAAGTACTAGTTAGCAGCTCTTATTAGAAAGCTATTTAAATAACATGTACGTTACTGGGTTTCAAAAATGACTTTATTTATTTTCTTAGTTCCTTGTCTGTATTTCTTTATTGATAAGTGCTGTCTTTCTGTGCCTCTCAGATGACACTGAATTGAGTCCTTCTATTTTTGCAAAATGTCCCGGTTTTTGACTTTTAAAATCTGGTCACCCTAAGTAGGGCGGTGGATTGAAGAGGAAGAAGGTGGAATCAAGACTGTGCAGCCTTGGTAGTTGTCACCCCAAACTTCAACAGTGCAGGATACAGACTTCTGAGCAAAAGGTTAGGTCCCAGTACTTATTCTTGTACACATTAAGCTCTGCTGTGGAGTATGACTTTAAGCTACAACTGGGCATTATAACATAACTATGAGAAATCAAATAAAAGTTTAAAAAGTGGTCAATTGAAAAGCCTATTTGGGCACTTGTAGTTCACTTATGTGCATAAACCTTGATTTTTACGTGTGCAAATTTGATTGTGTGATTCACAAATATGAATTTGCATTAGTACATAAGTGAGCAGTAAGCTTTATTGTATGTTATTAATTAGAATTGTTAAATAGAATTCACTGAACAAGAAATTATCTTAAATATTAATACAAAGTTCATTCTAAAAATGATTGTGTAAAAAAGAAAAAAATCAATGCAAACCGATCATATCAAGCACGGTCAAACTAATAAAAGGTTTTGACTATTAATGTGATATGAATGCCATTTATAGAAAAAACAAAATAGCTGGGGGCGTGGTGCTGTGTCGCCTCATGCACGGCTGAGACACTGCATCGGATGCCAGCTCGGCCTTGCCTCTCCTGGTGTTTAGACTGCTACTTTTCTTGCCTTGCTGCCTCACTGCTTCTCCATCGTTGCTGGTCTGGCACAAGGTGCTGTGGATACAGTTGCAGTGTGGTGAGGGGAACGTAAGTTGGTATTGAGCCACATTGTGTGGTTGGCTCATGACCTGCAACCAACAAAACACTTTGGGAGTGTTGCTCCTGCAGTACTCAATGGAGGGCAGAAGCTCTGCTCAGCCTGTTTTAGCCATTGTCAAGCCATTATGCCATCACGCTGCACTCTGACAGAGCAGCAGAACTGCTGGATCTGTAGGGTCATGGTTCCGCAATCAACAGTGGCAGACAGCGGCAATGAAGTGAAAGTAGACTTGGTCTTTCTCTTGCAGAAGCGGCCCGACAGGAGTGCAAATGGAGCTAGGAGACCCAGAGGTGAGTGCTTTCTTTACCAAAAGGAGTTGGAGTTTGATGGGTAACACTGTCTTGGCTCCAGTAGGAATTTTTTAATATCTGGGTGCGGCTTGCCTGGGTGAATCCACCTAGTGCATCACTCCTTTTCCAGCTGAGATGGTCTGATGCATTAAACTACATGGTCTGCTGCATTGGACTACACTGGAGTCATGAAATCTCATGCTCCTAGAGGCTCAGTTGAAAGCGAACATAAGAAACGCTCAGGAGCCCCCGTGCAGGCAAGTCAAGATAAAGGACCATCTAAGAACATATTGCTTCCCAGCAAAAAATCTGTTTGAATGGAGATGGGGGACTTCATGGAAGTTGGTTCATCAAGCAGCATATATACTAATTTGGCTCCAGGTGCTACGGCTACTGCGGGAGGTTCTGCAGCGCTTGAGTTTAGCAGTAGGAGGGCAGCATAGTGAAGTGATTTCAAAAGCTACAGCGAGCGCTGAGTCAAGTTTTATCTCGGAGGCTCTCCTCAAGGAATGCTACATCAGTCACAATCAGCTGTAGAGGGGCGGAAGCTTTGGTGGTGTTGAATTTTCCTTTAGTTAAAAGTACACAGCCTATAGACTCATTTGCTGCTCCGAAGCAATCAAAAAGCAATCGGAAAAGGAACTTAACAGAGAACCTAGGGATAAGGATGTATTTAAGACCAATGGGTGGGTCTATATGATGCAGGAGAGGAGTCTAATTAATAGTGTTGTATAGCTAGTCGATAGCAAATATTCTATCTACAATGCTTTATTTGATCACTCACTGCCCTCTCCTCTTCAAGTGGCTTTCATCTCTGAATGTGGCCAAACGGAAAATCATCCTCCTCCTCTGCCAATTCCTAATTACTGGTTCGAGATAATACTATCAGAGACCAGGGACATTAAGAAGTCTCAGCCACAGACTATTTTCTCCTTACACAATCTCCTAAGTAGAATTAACAAAAAACTCTTGCTTTTATCCAGCAGTCAGTCAGCTTGAACAGCGAGACTCCAACTTGGACAATAACTTTGGTAGTCAGCGGGGGTGTACAGGAGCTCTCCATATTAAAAAAACACCAAACTGGAAGAGCTAGAAAACCACTGACGTTGTTCAAAGCTAAGATTTATTGGTATCACCTAAGGCCAGGGAATCACAGGAGTGGGGAAAGCTTTTTTACTGAGAAATTGTTTCAGAACTATGTGCTTCCTCACCCTCCAGCAGACTAACCAATAATACTTGCTTATAGGGTATTATTTAATCAAAACCAGAATGCTAAACAACTACAAATGATTTTGGTAAATTTCTCCGATTTCAGGTTAAAGGAATAGATCTTGTCTAAAACCATTCAGCAAAAAGCTTTAGGTTTATCGGAGGACATATAGTTTCATATTTATTTATTCTATCGCAGCAGCTCGCTGGAGGAGAGAATTTAGAGATAAAGGGCCTGATTATGATCTTGGTGGATGGGTTACTCCATCACAATGGTGACGGATATCCCATCCGCTGAAATATAAATCCCATTATATCCTATAGAATTTATATTTTGTCGGGCAGGATATCCATCACCATTGTGACGGAGTAACCCTCCCACCGAGATCGTAATGAGGCCCAGCGTTCTAATGACAACAGGAATGGATTCAGCAAAAGAAAACAAAAAATCTGGGGATGACTCTACAAAAAGGGCTGGTTCCAACAGGCACATTTTGTGATAGTATTACTACATTATTTTTATACACATTAACACTGTCTAGTTAAAACATTCTCCTGATTATTACCAGTGTATCATCTTAATTCAGCAATAAGTAACAGAAAGATGACCAGTCAACCTTTGCAAAGGACCTTTTGCGGCGCAGGAACACGTATTGCTTCATTTTTAGGAACTTTTGATCTGTTTGAGCTAGAAACTATTTTATTTGTTAAAATCTAAACATTATGCAGTAGTATATGGCAAATCCACAATTATGCGGAAAATGCTGAGGCTTTACATCATACAATTCCAGTGGCCCTGGTCTTAAGCATTACGGTATGTTATGTTATACTTAATTTGTAGAGCGCACGTACACCAGATTGGTTTCTTGGCACTACTCTGACGGTGTTGGACTGAGATGTTACTCGTATGCCTGTCTAAATAACCATGTTTTCAGGAGTTTACGAAAAATCATGAGATCTGTGCAGGATCTAATCTCTAGAGGTAGGGAGTTCCAGTATCTGGGACCTAGTGTGGAGAACCTTGTTCCACCAAAGCGTTTCAGTTTAAAGGGAGGTATAGTCAGGAGATGCATATGGGCAGATCGCAGGTTGCGGGTCGGAGTGTACCTGTTGATCAAGCTGTTGATGAATTTAGGGTTTCTGCCGTTCAGAGATTTAAAGATGATGCATCCCACCTTGAAGGCGCATCTCTGGGTTATAGGGAGCCAGTGTAGCTTCTTTAGAAGAGGAGTGACATGTTGGCGCCTGTTTTCCTGAAGAATCAGTCTGGCCGCCTGGTTCTGTACTAGTTGAAGACGATGGGTGAGATAAGCCGGGATGCCGAAGTATAGTGAATTGGCGTAATCGATGTGGGATATCACCATAGCAAGTACTGCCTGTGTTTTTGCTTCCTGTGTAAGGAACCTGCTGATTTTCTTTATTTTTCTTAGTTGGAAAAAGCATGTTGAGATTACAGATCCTATTTGAGTTTTCATAGTAAGATCATTATTAATTATGACTCCCAGGGTTTTGGCAGATATGGTTGAGTGGGAGGCTGTCCCAGCTCTTTAGGCCAGAAGCGGGAGCTCCAGGGGTTTAAGGAGCCTCCCGTAAGAATCACTTCCGTCTTGTATGGATTTAACTTCAGATGGTTGCTGTTCATCCAGTCACGGATGAACAACATCGTAGTCTGGAATTCATGAACGGTGGTAGGGGAGTTATTGATGGGGAACACTAGTTGGAAGTCGTCCGCGTAATTGAAAGTTTGAACTTTCCTTTCTTTCAGGGCATGGATCAGAGGGAGAAGGTATACATTGAATAGATGAGGGGAAAGTGAGGATCGCTGAGGAACACCACATGTAGTTCTAATCTTGGGGGTTGTGAAGTGGCCTAGGCGGACCGCCTGAAATCGGTTTGTTAAGAAGGAGCCAATCCATTTGAGGGCTGTTCCTTGGATTCCCGCATCCTTGACACGGTCGACCAGGATGTTATGGTCGACCGTGTCAAAAGCAGCGGAAAGGTCCAGCAGCACCAGGGCTTGCGGGTAGCCTCTGTCTGCCTTCTCTTGCAGGGTATCCAATACTGACAGTATAACTGACTCTGTAGAGTGAGCTGGGCGGAAACCTGCTTGATGTGCATCCAAATAATCGGACTGCTCCAGAAAGGCAGATAGGCTCTTGGCTACATGGGCTTCGAGTAATTTGGCCAAGTAAGGAAGCAGTGATATAGGTCAGTAGTTGGTTAGGATTTTAGGGTCTGCTCCTGGCTTCTTTAGGAGGGGGATAACAGACGCCTCCTTAAAGGTGTCAGGTACATAACCCTGAGACAATGACTCGTTTAAAAGGGTCATGGCTGGACTCGGGCAGGCAGTAAAGGCTTCCCTTAGGATCCAAGGGGGGCAGCAGTCCCTAGGGGAACAAGATTTTACTTTTGTCAGTAGGTCTGTGAATATTTCTTGACTTATCGCTGGAATCTGTTCTAACCTGTATGAGTTCTTGGGTTTTGTTGGGCATGCAGGGCTCGAGCATATGGGGATACTTGCTTTAATGGCTTTAATTTTGTCAATGAAGAAGTTGTTCAAGGAGTCGCATAAGGATTGCGACGGTGTTGATTTTAGTGTCACTCTGTCGGGATTGGATAGTTCGTTAATTATTGAGAAGATTTCTTTTGATCGATTTGTGGAAGTGATGATTTTTTATGAGAAATATTCGGCTTTTGTATCCAGTATAGTTTTTTTGTAAGTTCTAAGTGCTGCTAGATAGGTGCTTTTGTCATCAGGCAAGTATTTACTTCTCCACTTCCTTTCCGCTTGACGCAGAGCAAGTTTTAATTTCTTTAACTCATAGGAGAACCATCTCTGGGCTTCATGGCGACGTGCTCGATGTACTTTTCTAAGTGGGGCGTGTTTATTACTGGCTGTCAGGAGCCAGTCTGATAGGTTTTTCTCACTCTGATTGATGGAGGATTGGGTAATGGGAATTGTGTTAGTCAATGTCTCTAAGAATTGACATTTGTCAATAGTGTTCCAGCTCCTAAATGATCCAGGATCAAGTGATTATGTTTTAGGTCTGGTGAGATTGTTTATGGAGAATTTGATGAGATGGTGATCAGACCATATACAGGGAGTGACAGCTGGATTGGTCATAACCAGGTTGGTTGACCATGCCTGGTCTAGTGTGTGCCCTTTAATGTGTGTGGCGGTGGTGATATGCTGACTGAGGTTAAGCCCCGTGAGTAAGTCTGTTAATTCAGCTGAGTGAGGTCCACCTGATGAATCGTTGGCCCAGTAATTGAAATCACTGATCAGCAGTACTTTTGCATGATTTGTTATTAGATGTATCATCTGTTCACTCAGACTGTGGGAACTGTGGCATTCTCTGTGGTGGTCTGTAGAGTAGAATGCAGACCAAAGGGGCAAAGTCAGACTCTAGTTGAATCACTAGGTTGTCTACTTGTGGTAATTTGAGGGAAGTAAGTGCTGTGAATTTAAAATCTTGGTGTACTATAGCTGCCACCCCCCCCCTCCATTTTTCCCTGCGGGCGGTTGGCTTGTAGGATGTAGAAGTCGCTAGGCAGCGCTGCTAGGATGTCAGGAGAGGAATCCTGTGTTAGCCAGGTTTCTGTTAGCAGTAGGATATCTGGTTTCTCGGTCACCAACAGGTTGTGTATATCTAGTTGGTGTTTAACCATAGAGCGGGTGTTTAGATAGATAACCGATAGGGCCTTTTTCTTGTTTATAGCCTGGAGATCAGTGCCTTTTATAGGGTGTGTAGGGTGACAAATTTCGGGAAAGGAGGATCTTTTTTCCGTTATCCTGTTCCTGGCTATACTAGCATGAGTGAGATGGTTGACTGCTAGCTCGGTTGAGTGGAGCATTTTTAGTTCGCTCACAGAATAGGTTGTGATTTGGGCATAGAGACTTGCCCCTTGCCCCGGTCGACCGCAGACGGGCTTGCCTTTGGCGCGCCGCCGGCGCGCCCGCTGTGCGCGTCCGCTGCGCTCACGCGCTGCTACCGGCATTAGTAGCCGTAGTCAGCCTTAGCTCCTCCCCCTCTTCTCTGATTGGCGCTCAGGTAGGCATTTCTACCAGGAAGGGAGTCGAGCCGGTATTACGGCGAATTATAGCGCGGTGAGTTTCAGGTTCAATTTTTTAAAACAGTGCATCAATTATTTCAGTGTGTGACACAGAATTCAATAGTATTTTAAAACAAAGCGGCAGTAACAGTTACCACAGGCAGCGGCACCTTTCTCAGAGTCATTCAGTCATTCAGTGTAAGGTTAAATTGTAATTGTATTTATATAATGCTTACTACCACTAACAAGGCGTTGATGTGCTTTAAGAGTAGCACGCTACTCTGGAACTCAGGGTTAGTGGTTGATCTAGTGGTTATTGTTGGCTGTTGCGATTAGTCATGTGCTCTCAATAAAAAATTGCATGCATTTACTCCAGTTACTTTGTGATATATTAATCGCAGATAGGTGTGATCATTAGTGGGGGCTATGTGGTATCAAATGAATGGTTGGTAAGATAGATAGGATGACAGAAATTAGTTAATGTTAGATAACAGTGATGTGGTTTTAAAGAGGAGAGGTTGCGATCTATCAAATGAGGTATCAGCCAATTGCAGAATTTCAATAAAAAGGATTGAGGCAGGCAGGCATGAGACTGAGAGGAGGCTGCTCTCAGAAATAGAAGTTATACAGAGGATGGAAGTTAAGAAGAGGGTCATTCTGAAGACAGAAAGGGGAGGAACCAAGCAGAACTTAAGTCAAGGTCAATTTTCCATGCAGGGTTTTTGGAGTATAATGAGAGAAGGCTTTCTGAGTTAGCAAGCAATCAGAGAATGTAAGCTGTAGAATGAAACAACATTATACATAGTGCTCCATATCCGGGGCAGACAGCTTAAATATGTGATTCAGCGTATACACATCATTTAAACATTAAAAGCCTAAGCCTGTTTTGTCCAAGGCCTAGGACAGCCCTTTTAAACATAGTCTGGATTATCCCAACCTTGGCACCAGGTCTGTACGCTACACAAGGTGAGCTGACACAGAACAAATGAGATCTTATTTAAGGTTTTCCCTCACTATTCTGTAAATAAAATTTACTCACTAAAGTAATATATTTGGCACTGTCTGAGAGTGTTTCGCCAAATGTGCAGTCTGTATCATACCCTGTTTTGTCACCTAATCCCACCCAAGTCTATGTTGTGCATGTTTGTGTATGTGACAGTGTATGCATAATATGTATAAGCGAAGTAGAGTGATGAAGGCCTGTGTGTCCCATTTTTCAATGTACCAGAACTGTTCCTGTGCACAAGGTGGATGTGATGTTGTTTTCCCATACAGTGGAAGTGTATCAGGATGCAGGAGGGAGGAGACAGACAGTGAATTGAGTACTAAGGAGACATATAAATGTGATAAAGATCTTCCTGTAACACTGCCCCTGGGTAGATGGTGGGGTTGAAGGTGGCTGCCGACTGTTGTTCAGAGTGAGAAGGGTCTTTTAGGTAAATCCATCCTTTGTCTCTTTGATCACTGTTTTTGTGGTTGTTCATAGCCAGGAGCAGATGGTTCACACCTCTTGTGCCTCGGTTGTGGGTTCTCCAAGCTGAAGACTACCCTGTTGTGAGGGACATCAACTCACACAAAGGCTATTTCTACTAAACTACATGGAGAGAAACTTGAAAAGGAAACCACCCCAAACCACTTCTCCTGTCTACTCCTCTTAGTTTTGATCCTATTAAAATCTTTGTTTCCATTCACACTCACACTTCAGAATAGCAACAAAATGTGCTTCATTTTTGCTTTTCTAACTCCTGAATGTGTACAGTTCATTTACTGGTATTTACATTTTGTGGTGTATTAGAAAAAATGACATCCTACAGCCTTTCCTGCCACACTCTGTAGCCAAGCAAGATTGTCACCTAATTCAATTTACTTCTTTCTCTGACTGTAAAGTGGGAGGAGTAAAATTTGACTTCTGTCTTTGGTCACATGTCAACCTTACACATTTGTGGCATCACAATACCTATATTTTGCATCCAATGTCTCAATCTCGTGTAGCGTTCCTAGGACCGCTCCTAGATTTATAGATGAGGATTTCCAAGGTCATGCAATGGATTCCTTTCACCCAGTTCTCCATGTCAGGAAGGTTAGCATCTTGCCACTTTCACACAATGTCTTTTTTTGCAAACATTAGGCCTTCCTGTACAGAAGCTTATGCATACCTATTGGTAGTTAGATCAGCAAAGATATTGAGTAGTGCTAGCTTTGTTGTGACCCAGTCTGCCATCCCAGTTCCTCCTTCATTGACTGAGATACACCTCTCATGCCATAAGGGCTATAGTTCCCGACATGACCACATCATGTGTAAAAATCTCCATGGATTCTCCACATCTAAGGCTACTAGGGGAGTAGGCATGGCATCTTGTTGGATCTTGTTAAACTGAGTTGCAATTGCAATCTTTCAAGGGGCCATGAGTATGTATTGCAATTTCTTCTGATGTCTGTGTCCCTCAGACACTAAAGCTCTTGTCATTAGGGTCAAGGAAGTTATGGAAATATACACTTGGTGCATATTTACTAACATTTCATTAAACGTGGTCAGCAAGCAAAGTTGCAAAGATAGCAGAAATACGCCATATTTGCTAAGATATGGCACATTTTCGCACTGGTACACTGTGTGCTACCTAGCGCCAAGGCAGACATCCTTGCACCATGATGCAAGGGTGTCTGTGTTACAGACAGGATTGTTTTAGTACAGGAAGGGATACCTTTCTTGCACAAAAACAATCCTTAGAAGCAATTTCCCCTTCCATGCATGCTACAGATGCCTAGTACTCTCTCTTTACCTGAAACAAGCAAGGTTTCTTTATTGTCTCACAGCTGAGCTGGTGTCAATTTCTGATATCAGTTTCCTGATTAACACATATAAGATTAACACTTATAACTCTATCAGGTGCTGACAGGTGCATGTGCATATTTAAGTAGCATTTATATAGTGCTTACTAGACCTGATGAGGTTTCATAATTTCAGACTTCTCTTAGCACTGAACGTTTGAGAATGACACTTCACCTTTGTGAAACACGTTTTAAAATAGGACATTTCTCTGGGTTTCCCAAGAAATCTGTTTCTCATGTGATTTAAAGTTTCTGTTCTGTGTAATGATACTTCAATATTTGTGGCACGGAATATTAGACAAGGTCACGCATCCCGCGCAGTTCCCTACCTCATTCAACACCATTCACCTGATTGCGGTTGCGTTTTGCCCTCTATTTGCTGTCTCACTCACATCGACATATCTGTTACTTTTTTTGATTTTTCAGTTTTTGCCCTCAAGAATTAAATTACATTTTAGGATCCCCGCTGAAAAACAGTATGTAATTAAAGGTCAAGGTTCATTGTGAGGCCGGGAAATACTCAGGGACTCATTCTATATTTTTTATACACTTGGTGCGAGTTTGTCACAATTTATATATTATTCTATGTTGTTATAAAATATTTCTAACTCGTATTTCAAAATGTGTGATCCTATATCAAGGAATGGACAGTCTATAAGCAATTCCCCATTTCCTCACCACACACACTTGCCAGACTTCTCTGGGAAAATCACATTGCGCTGCTCATAGCAAGCACTAGCTGCTTTTAAACTACCTGTTCTTGGGTGAGGTGCGTGGAGCATCAGAGGGGCTGGGGGCTTTGGGGGATGGAAGCGGTTGCTAAGCAGCTATACATATGCTAATGTGACCACGTTTCCGGGTGTTTATGTGCCTTGGCTGGAGAGAGCAATGTCATGCAGGCTAAGCCAGGTAAGGTTTTGTTTTATATACTTGCTTCCTGCTCTGACTTGACCTCTCAGTTCATCCTCATCAAGCAACAAATAAGTAGCATTTCACTGAAACCCAAGTGTCTTTTATATACAAATTCTTTAAAAAGTTAAGCACAATGCGGGAACATACCAGTAAAGTGTAAAACGAGTTAGACCTTTTTTCTGCTGCAGTTATGTCTCTTCAAAAGGGAGACATGTGAAACATGTCCAAACGCGCATACATATTTACCCATTATCGTTATGTGAAGCTTAACGTTTTTTGAGTTTTATTAATCTAGCTATCAGCAAACAACAAATTGCACATCCATGAACTGTGCTCATACTGCGGCAGTAACCCAACATAATTTCTTGGCCTTTCATCAGGTATGATTTACGTGTTATCTGGGGTCATTTGAACACGAGCGCTAGTACAGAAAAAATGACACAAAACATAACGTATGCCTGTATTTTTGTCTCTTACGTGCAGAGAGTAAAATATGCTCGCCCACATTTAGCAAATGTTATTATCAACAGCTTTGTGCTTGTTGTAAGTAACAGCATATGTAATAAAAAGTCAAAAGTACAGTATAATCATGCATAAAGCAGGGGCAAGAAAACGGGCACATTCGCTTTGGTTTAATGTATAAATCGGGTGTAAAAACACTAAATAACAAACAGAAGTCTTATTTGTGCTAGAATGTTTTTTACTGCACAACTTTACACTGAGTTCCAAAGTATCCCTTACGGTCTTGTTCCAAGTTCTACTGTTTCCACTAATCCAACAGAATCGCACTTAGAGTGTCTCGATTTTAAAAGCACTCAAATGGTAAAAAGGGAAGTGCCCAGGTTTCTGTTCATACAATCTTTCTTTTCGGTATAAATATATCTTGATAATGATGCAGCATTTCAATGATATTATTCCACTGCCTGTTGCTTGTCTGGAGTCAGACTGTTAAAGTGTGTTTAAATTTCCTGGTGTGTTTGAGGGCTGCAGTACCACCTCCTTTCTACAGGGGCAGACCTGAGCATAAAAATAAACACACCTGGTGAAACACAGGTCCCCACAAGGTCAAATTTTAAAAAGTTGTGAAAATTTGCACAAACATGTACAAAGTCGTTTTATGACATTTGGAAGGCATTGCATTGTGGGACTTGGGTTCAGGTCCCCACAGTGCGATCAAGTCCCCACAGCGTGAGTGTGTTATCACACCCAAGTCCCCACAAGGATAGTAACACACGCACACGCACACACACAACCCCCCCCTCCACCCCCATATATTGCAGGCTGCGTGTTTTGAGTGCCCAGCTGTGCTCAGTTATCTCGAGTACACGTTGACTTGAACACTATTTTGAACACATTCCTGTGTGCCATGCCTACAACACACTGCCCTGGCATAGGTCAGCCACCCCTCCAGCTGGATGCACTATAACAGTGTTTAGGGTACAGGTGCATGAGCCCTGTACCCTCTACAGTGTATAAGCCAATTCTTAGACATTGTAAGTGCAGTACAGTCATTAAGAGTATGTGGTTTGCCAATATGAACTCCACAGCACCATAATGGCTTTACTGAAAACTGGGAAGTTTGGTATCAAACTGGCAGTGTGGGATTTAATGAAAAATGCACACACAGGGCCTCTTAGAGATGCCCCTGAAAAACGACCTAACTCTAGTGTCCTGGCTGAGTGGCTGCTCGCCAGCTGCCACCACCAGACATGTTTGTGGGACCCCTGGGTCAAGAACCTGCTGCTCTCAAGGGTCTGAATACAATGCACATCCTGGGACGAGATGCCAAGCCTCATCCCCCAGGATGGGCAGGGTCCATCAAGGGGAAGCTTCAAAGGCTTGCCGCTTTTGTGAGCTACCCCAGCCATTTGCTGCTTCCAGCAACTGGACCAAACCGGTTCTGACCCTCTCTTTGGGTGGGAGAATCAGCGGGAAAAACCAAGTGAGGAAGGGAGGTGTGCCCACCTTTGCCATCACCACCCCTCAGGTAAGGGAGGCGAGGTGAAGCACAACTCTCAATCCCCGCCATTTTGCAGATGGGGGGACCAGCCAACCAGAGAGGCCTATGCCACCCTCCCACTGGAAAGTGGCATAATAGGGGTGTACCCACTCCCAAAGAAGGGACCCATTGGTCCCGACCTTACTTGCCTGTAACACGCCTAAATCTAGTATTTAAGGGCAACCCCAAACCTTACCTCCTCAGACAAGAACCGACCAGAAGAAGAGAAGGAGGACCGAAGAAGCTGTGCTGAACTAAGAGGACGACGCCCACTGACTTGGCCCCAGCCCTACCGGCCTTTCCGCACCTTGAACCTACGCCAGCGAAATCCCGGTATGTCCTGCAGGCAGCAGCCCTCAAGAACCCGAAGGACCTGCCCTGCCTTCCAAAACCAAGACTTTGTTCCCAGTGAGCACCGGATTTGCTCACACACAGACTCTGGCTCCGGCCAAATCCGCGAGTCTGTTTCACTCTGCACTCGATGCCTTGGCCCGAGTTCGAGTGGCCCAACACCACGAGGAGGTCTCCCCTGCGATCCTAACCTGAGTTCTGGTGATCTCTTCCCTGCCTCGAATCTCCAATCGATGCCTGCAGCCCCTTTCTGGAGGAACCCGTGACCGGAGCTGGTAAGAAAAACCAGACACCTTAAAGATACCCCTGCACCCGAGGTCCCACGGCCTTGGGTGGCCCAGCCGACGGTGTCCCAGCATCCCCAGGCATCTCAACTTACCTCTTCAACCGGTGGCCACCCCCAGAAGTTCTTCGTCCCCGTGCCTGCAGTCTTTGTTGCAACCGGAGACTCCCCATTGAAAACAGGGCACCTGACTCCAAACCAGCAGCCTGCCGCCACTGTGGGTGCACCTTGGGTGCTAAATCAGTTCCCCCTTTGTCCTGAGCCTAAGTCTAGGAGCTTTGCTATCACAACCTTGTGGCCTGCTCGTGAGCAGCCTCCAACCGGAGGCCCCCTATCCCTCATTGAATAACATTGGGCCTCAGCACTCTGCACCCGGCCGCCCTAGTGCCGCTGGAGGGTGCTCGAAAGAGTGCATCCTTGACCCTGGGGAAACCTGGGTGCGAGGCATATGAGCTGCAGAATTCACACTTTGTGCATAGATCGCCATCTGGTGTTGGGCTCGGATGCTTGCACCTTGTTGTCTTGGAAGAAGTCTTTGCAGTCACGTAGATACGTGACTCCTCCCTTGGACGATAGTGCGCATGGGCATCGACTCCATCCTCAGATTGTTTTTTTCCACCATCGGGTTGGGATGTAACTTCGGCACTCCGGTTCCGTACTCTACTATTCAAACCTTTTTGACGCACAAAACATCAAAAAACTTGACGGTATTGTCTTCGTTCGCGTGCTCTTCGACGCGCTCCTCAAATCCTCGATTCTGATCGTCGACGCGGGCCGCTGGGCCTATCGCCGCCATTCGGGCCTACGGCTAATGGAAAGAACTCCATTTAAAAAATGCCCCCAGTGTGGAGCTAGATTCCCACACAGCGACCAACACAAGGTCTGTAACCTCTGTCTCTCGCCCGAGCACCAGGAGAATAATTGCGAGGCCTGCGCCTCTTTTCGATCAAAAAGACTATCCGTGATCGCCGGCCCACCGACACGTTATGGCGCAACGAGCAGCTTCGGTGCCGGAGGACATCTTCAACGAAGGCCCCGATGTCCCGGAGGATGATTCGGAGGACCTGGAAATCGTTTCCGAGGCAGACGACTCCGACTCAGACGACCACATCACTCCAGTGTCAACGAGTGAGTACAACTGCCCCTATCCCAACCCCACCTGGAAAAACAAGGCTCCGGTCAAAACTTCGCCTGTTGGCCCCAGTCGCGACCGAAACAAAGCTTCAGAAGCCCCACCCCCGGGCCCGGCTCCGAAGACCAAGGAGAAGCTCTTCCGGCGGCTCGGGACCGAGCAAGCCACATATCACCGCCCCGCAGACACCATCGGGCACAGAAGCCGGGAGCTCGCTCCTGCTTCTCGCAATCCCCAAAAGCCATCGCACCGAGCACATCGGCGCCGAAGGAAAAGCCTCGGATCCGAAACCAAAATCTTCGGAACCGAAAAGATTCCGACCCACATCGAAGCCGAAGGATCCAAAACCCCTTCCAAGGCTCCAGAGCAGAAATCTAAACCTCGCTCGGGACCCGAAAAAATCGGCGCCGAAAGCGATTATCAAACAGGAAGAACTTTTTCGACCGGATCCCATCGATCCGCAACAAAAAACTCTCCAAGTGGACTCCAAAACAGGACATGTGATCACTGTTCCACACAACAAGAGAAAATTCGACACCCCACACATCCCTGAGGTGCCTGTAAAGAAAAGGACTGTGCCACTTCACCTTTCACGACCCTCTTCTCCTGTTCTTCCTACTGAACCTTTCTTTTCTCCAAATTCTCCCATACTTCCAACATACTCAACACCACCACAGGATGATGATGATTTAGGGGGTGGGGGAGGGGATAATGACCCTTTCATTGACCCTGATGACGACACACACGTACTCACAGGACAATTGGGATGATTATGATGACCCAGTAGATCCTCCAGACCTTCCTGATCCCCATGCATACCCTACAAAGCCATCTCCCCCAGATGACAATATTGGTTTTGGTCAGCTTATAGACAGAGCTGCCAAGTACCATGGTAGTTCCAATGCATTTAGACCCCGTAGAGGAGGATGTCCTAATAGACACCTTTGCACAGTCACAAAGGACTGTACAAACTTTACCAATGTTAAAAGGAGCCATTAAACACGCCCCAGACATATTCAAAGAACCCCGTAAGGGCTAGAATTCTCAATCCCAGAATTGACAAAAAATATAAAACCCGCTCCCAATGATCCCACCTACATCAAGGGTCAGCTCCCTTTAGATTCTCTAGTGGTGACCAACGCTAGAAAACGTGCCAACTCTCAAACCTCCGGTGATGCTCCACCTCCGGACAAAGCGTCTAAATTATTAGATGCTTCGGGCAAACGAGTTGCTGCCCAAGCAGCTAATAACTGGCGAATAGCCAATGCACAGGCATTACTTGCCAGGTACGATGGGGCTCATTATGACCAGCTGGAAACCCTATTGCAGCATTTGCCTGATCAATATAAGACCAGGGCCAATGATTTGATTCAGGAGGGCAAATTAATAACTAATGCATCAATCAAGTATGCCCTCGATGCAGCAGACACCGCATCTAGGTCCATTAACACTAGTGTGTTACTAAGAAGGCATGCCTGGTTGCGCATTTCTGGCTTCAAACAGGAGGTACAAACAACTATCCTCAATCAGCCAGTTCAATAAAGAACAACTTTTTTGGCCCAGCTGTAGATACAGCTCTAGAAAAATGAGAAAAGGACACTGGAGACTGCTAAATCCATGGGCGCATTACAGTCCCCATCCACACGAGGTTCCTTTCGACGCTCCTATAGAGGCGCATCCAAAAACATCGGTGCAGACACTGCTTCTTCCTCCTACAAAACCCTCACAAACTTCCCCCAACAAGGGATATTTTAGAGGTGGGTACAGGGGAAATAACAAAGGAAGAGGCCGAGGTAACAACAACACTCTCGCCTCTCCCACTAATAAGCAGTGACTTCCCTCCACTCCTTCCAGACCATTCCACTCCGGCCGGAGGGAGACTCTCACAGTTCCTACCTGTCTGGAATTCCATCACTACAGACAATTGGGTAAGACAAATTATCCAGTATGGTTACTGCCTGGAACTTACAGCGACTCCACCCAACATACCACCCAAGCAGCGTCCAATGTCCACGGAACATCTCACACTCCTCAAACAGGAAGTTCTTTTGCTGCTTCAAAAACATGCAATAGAACCAGTACCCATACAACATCAAGGAGCAGGAGTTTACTCTCTCTACTTCCTAATCCCCAAAAAAGACGGTACCCTAAGGCCAATACTGGACCTCCGACCTCTCAATCTCTACATACAGTCAGATCATTTTCACATGATCACTCTTCAACAGGTTCTTCCACTGCTTCAACAAGGCGAATTCCTTGCCACATTAGATCTCAAGGACGCCTACTTCCATATTCCCATACACCCTGCTCACAGAAAATACCTAAGGTTCACAGTGGACGGCGAACACTATCAGTTCAAAGTCCTTCCATTTGGAGTGACCACAGCACCCAGGGGTTTTCACAAAGTGCCTTGCAGTAGTAGCAGCGCACTCTGCGAAGTCAACAAATCCATGTATTTCCATACCTCAACGACTGGCTGATAGAATGCCAAGTCACACAAACCATGTGTTCACCACACTTACCAAACCATTCAGCTGCTACACAACTTGGGGTTCACAGTAAACTACACCAAGTCGCACCTTCAACCCTCCTACATACATCAGTATCTAGGAGCCACAATAGACACTTCCAAAGCTCTAGCATACCCCAATCCAGCAAGGATAGCCAGTATGCAAACCCTCATCTCCAAGTTTCAGCCTCAACACTCTCGCCCAGCACGAGTATTTATGCAGCTGATAGGGAAGGATGGCCTCTTGCATTTTCATTGTACCTCACGCAAGACTTCAAATGCGCCTCTACAGGAATGCTTAGCACATCAGTGGAACCAGGCTCAAGGTCAACTTACAGATCTCGTGTTGGTGGACAGCCGCACACATCGCTTCTCTGCAGTGGTGGAACATACAAAACCTTTCCACAGGGCGGCCGCTCCTGAGAGCCAGTTCCACAGATAGTGCTAACAGCAGACGCATCACTCACCGCGCTGGGGAGCCCATTTCTAAACCACACAATTCAGGGCAGGTGGTCCACCCAACAAAAACTGTTCCACATCAATTACCTAGAATTACTGGCAGTATTTCTAGCGTTAAAGTCTGTTTCAAACACATCTCTCAACAAAGCTGTCCTAGTCCGCACGAGACAACATAACAGCAATATATTACATACAGAAACAAGGAGGAACACATTCTTTGCAGCTGTCTCATCTAGCGCAAAGTATGTGGAGATAGGCCATTCCACAAAAAATATATCTTCTAGCAGAACATCTTCCAGGGGTGAACAATCAGATAGCGGATTCTAGTTAAGTCGCCAAACTCAATAGATACACGAATGGGAACTTCATCCGCAAGTTCTTCAACCCTTCTTCCACATGTGGGGCCAACCAGACATAGATCTGTTCGCCACACATGCAAACGCAAATGCCCAACCTTCGCTGCCAGGTTCCCACACCCGTTGTCCAAGGGCCATGCGATATGGATGAACTGGTCAGGCAGATTTGCATACCCTTTTCCGCCACTCCCGCTCATTCCACTAGTAGTACGCAAGCTCAAACAGTCTCAACATGATCCTAGTTGCTCCAGCATGGGCACGGCAACCATGGTTCCACAACACTACTCGAACTCTCAGTAGTTCCACACCAAAAAGTACGTTCTCTCCCCAAGCCTGCTAACACAGAACCATGGAGAGATAAGGCACCCAGATCCAGCACAACTAAATCTAGCGATCTGGTTCCTGAAATCCTAGAGTTCGGTTACCTTAACCTCCACCAGACTTGCATGAACATTATTAAGGAAGCCAGACGCCCCCACTACTAGAGCACGCTATGCAGCTAAATGAAAAGATTCGTCATTTACTGCAACAATAACAAAATTGACCCATTAGATGCTTCAATTCAGAACATTATCTGTTATTTGCTTCATCTACAAAAATGCAATCTGGCATACTCTTCAATAAGATTACATCTGGCTGCCCTGGCCGCCTACCCACAAAACAGACAACATTTGTCATTGTTTAGGGTACCCGCTATCAAAGCCTTTATGGAAGGCCTTGAAAAGGATTATTCCACCCAGACTGCCACCCTCTCCAGTGTGGAACCCAAACATTGTTCTTACTAGACCATGGGTCCCCCATTTGAGCTTCCTTTACACAAGTGCGAATTACAATTCCTAACATGGAAAGTAGCCCTTCCTTGTCGCAGTCACCTCTCTCAGAAGAGTAAGTGAGATACAGGTTTCAACCATACAAGAACCATTCTTACAAATAACAAGGTGGTTCTTAGGACAAATCTTAAAATTCCTTCCCAAAGTAATCTCTGCTTTCCACCTTAATCAATCAGTAGATTTACCAGTATTTTTCAAAGCCACAGATTCGGTAGCGGAAAGAGCTCTTCCCACCTCGACCTCAAAAGAGCTTTTACTTTTACCATATAGACAGGACTTAAGCCTTTAGGAAAACAAAACAACTATTTGTAGCTTTCTCTCACCCTCATAAAAGGCAACAACCTATTTCCAAAAGCTGGAATTGCCAGGTGGATAGTAAAATGTAT